>JALGBA010004204.1:1254911-2509823 GCA_023970755.1 Azemiops feae | reverse complement strand
ACATTGGATTTATGGTAGGATTGCCTATCTAGGTAACTTCTTACAGTCAAATTAAGATGAGGGTCTGTTTCCTTAATGTCTTTTTTTAAAAAAAATATCAATAGGAATAGATTTTAGGAAAGTTTTTCTGATAAGTCATGGTTATCATTTGTATTGTGGTAGGAATTGCCAATCAAGGTAACTTCTAACACATGTTGATTTCCACTTTTAAGGAACTCATTTACATTTAAGGATGGTATTAGCTTTGGGGAGAGTTTTTATAAATAGTGGTATTCTAACTTTCATGTTATGATAACATGAAAGTAAGTTCTCAGGGTGATATTTTAGTATTAAAAAACCTGTGAGATAGTATTCTCAAGATAGGGTTGGATTAGGCTTTATTAATATCTATGGTTAAAGTGAACAGTAAAATAAGCTTTCGGTTGAACTTCTATGATCAATGATAGTCTTATATTATGACAGGGATTGCCTTGTAGGATCTCTTCTGAGTTAGGGTTAAGATTAGGATTTTTATTTTCCATTTTCACTGGGATTAAGATAGAACTGTTGCTTGCCAAGTTAACTCTAAAACAGAAGTTTCTGTTCTTTTTATTACAGTCATATGCCTGCAGGCTTAAGATTAGAAGTATGATTAAACTTAAGGGGCAGAGTTAGCTTATGGATGAATTTTGATAGTGCTAGGCTTATATTTGTATAATGATACAAATTGCTTGTCAGAGTACTTCTAGTGTAGAAAATTTCTATTTCTAGCAGGATGAAGATAGGGTTAGAGTTAAGCTGCCTTTACGTCTGAGTTTATATTCAAGGTTAGGCTTAGCTTTTGCATATTTTTTTAAATACAGTAGTTGTCCCAGGAATATAACAGGATAGATATTTCTTGAAAGGGTAATTTTTAGTATTAAAAAATTCTCCAGGCAGAACAGAACAGAATAGAATAGAAAAGAAACAGATTTGGAAGGGACCTTGCAGATCTTCTAGTCCAACCCCCTGCTCAGGCAGGAAACCCTATACCATTTCAGACAATGGTTGTCCAATCTCTTCTTAAAAACTTCCAGTGTTGGAGCATTCACCGCTTCTGGAGGCAAGTTGTTCCACTGGTTAATTGTTCTAACTGTCAGGAAATTTCTTCTTAGTTCTAGGTTGCTTCTCTCCTTGATTAGTTTCCATCCATTGCTTCTTGTCCTGCCTTCAGGCACTTTGGAGAATAGCTGGATTCCCTCTTCTTTGTAGCAACCCCTGAGATATTGGAACACTGTTATCATGTTATCCCTAGTCCTTCTTTTCATTAAACTAGACATACCCAATTCCAGCAACCATTCTTTATATTTTTTGCCTCCAGTCCCCTAATCATCTTTGTTGCTCTTCTCTGCAGTCTTTCTAGAGTCTCAACATCTTTTTTACATCGTGGTGTCCAAAACTGGATGCAATATTCCAACTGTGGCCTTACCAAGGCATTATAAAGTGATATTAACACTTCACGTGATCTTGATTCTATCCCTCTTTTAATGCAGCCTAGAACTGTGTTGGCTTTTTTAGCAGCTGCAGCACACTGCTGGCTCATATTTCAGTGATTGTCCATCAGGAGTCCAAGATCCCTCTCACAATTACTACTATTGAGCCAGGTACCACCTATACTGTACCTGTGCATTTGGTTTTTCTTGCCTAAATGTAGAGCCTTACTTTTTTCACCATTAAATTTCATTTTGTTAGATAGCGCCCAGAGTTCAAGTCTGTCAAGATCCTTCTGTACTGGGCCTAAAACAGATCCTTGGAGTACCCCACTGCATACTTCCCTCCATGTGGATGCAGTTCCATTGAGGACTACATGTTGAGTGCAGTTAGTCAGCCAGTTACAAATCCATCTATAGGTGCCTATCATTCAATTTGGTATGAGGGTTAACTTTATAGACAGTTTCTGTGGCCAGTATTAGTCTTGCCTTTATGTTATATGGATATTGTTTATCAGGCTAACGTTTATGGTAAAATACTTTTATTTGTATTAGAATGAAAGTCACATAAGGTTAGCCTTTCTCAAGGGCCTTTCGGTGTGATAGTTAGCTTTAAACTAGTATTCAAACTTTAATTGACTAGCTTTATGGCAGTACCAAAACTCAAGTAAGATTTTAAAGTTTTTAATTAAAAAAAACTTAATACATTCTTCAACTTTAAAGTTTTTCGGCAACTTTTTGCCCTTTAATGCTGATCTAGAATTTAAGAAATATTATCCAGAAAGGAGATCATAGAAGAAAATTTCAGACAGCATCTGAATGAATGTCTATCAATTAAGATTTCTGTTTCTCTATGTCTGCTCTATGTGAGCCATAACCTCAGTTGACAGTTAAAATTCAAGTACTCACTTATAGGGATCGACTGATTTCCTCTTCACAGTTTTGATTGTGATGTAATTTTTAGTTTTGCATTTTTAATTGTGTATTCACTAATCTATCAATACAATACATGCTAGAGATTTTATGTTCATAACAATTTCTCAGATATTAGAAAGTAGTGTTCATGCAAAACAAAAATGTCTTTAAGAAAGATCAGCTCAGTTTCTGATAACTACTCCATGGTTTGCCTTTTCTTGTAGGTGTTTGTTGAACTTCCCTTATAGCTTTGGGATTTCCTAAGGATCTCCCAGCCTAGTACTAGTAATAAAGAAATAAAACTTTCCATACATCTGGGCTATTTCCTCTTCCTCTGAATCAGGAATAGAAAACACTTAGAGACCTTTCATTGCAGGCAGTAAGCAGGGCAAAGTTAGCAGAACACATTTTTTTATTTAGTTGGTCCAGGAGAGGGAAATTCTCTCTATCAATTATGTGGAGCTTGGAGATAGATGTTGCTGTGTGTTGGCAATGTGCTGTGAAGCCTGCTAGTATCTTATTTCATTTTAAATTAGAAAAAGATTTAAGACATGGGTTCACTGAGGAGTTTGACAGGCACAAAGGGAAGGATCTATGGGCATGTGGGTGCCCATGGACACTGGGTTGGCTATGTCTGCAAAACATGTTTGTTTCTTCTTTATATTATATTATCTTTCTGCTTCTTTCTACCCCATAGTTAAAAAGCTAATTATATTTAAATCTCAGATGTTCCTGTTGTCCTGCAAATTTTTCCCTTTTCATTGCAAAGTTAATCTTTTCTTGTTACCGGGTTGGCAAACGAAAAACAAACTGAACTTACATCATTGGATGATTAGGAGTTCTCAAATGGTGGAGGCTAATTTAAAGAGCCATTCTGTCCTAGCTTGCATTGCATGGCTGATATGCCTATTCTTGCAGCCTCTTTTGCTCAGGCAGCAACATCTTGCTCAGGAGTAACATAGACATGGATTCACATGTCCAACCTTCAGATTCCTGCCTGCCTATACTTTAGAATCAATCAATTGTTTCCCCTTATGCCAACTCTGATCCTGAGTATCTCAGACTTCATTATAACTTTATTACAGTGTCTTCATTCTATTTTAGTTACTACAGCATAAAAGTAATTAATAATGATACTATCCTCAGCCAGCTGGCATAAGTGAATAGAATTACAACATACTATCTATATAATTCATCAAATAAATGTCTTTTATTGGGGTTACAACTCTAGCATTCATAAACCAAAGTAATGGCTAAAACATATTTAATCTTACAAAAGGGATGTGGCATTTTGTACAATTGTTATGCTGAAAAGTAGATCAATGTGTAATTGACAAATAATTCACCAAAGAGCAAGTAAGCTGTGATTCTCTCTATATAACAGAAAACTAGAAAAAGGACTTGGCATTCCATCATTTTGTGTAATTTAATTAGGCATTCAAGTTTTAACTGCGCTTTCCTAAAATAAGGTTTGCTGAACTTTTAAATGCAGACCACAAATAACATTTTTTTTTTAAACCGGTAGATTGTGTTGTAGTTAATTCCCAGCTGCATTCATCCCACTATACCTAATACTATAAACACAATGTTGTCTTTTCAATCCGCTATTCCAAATCCATTTGATTAGGCAAAGGAAACATATTTGTTGGGAAAATGTGCAAAAGATTATTATCATTGTCCCGGTCTCCAATAATAGAAACATATCCTGCAAAGTATCCTAGAAATCATTCCTAAAATCAAACCTAGATGGTTGGAGCTTGGCAAAGGTATGCAATGCAATGTTAAATTTTTAAAGGGTTAGGTAATAGATACTAAATAAATAATGAACAGAAAAACTCTTAGAACCTTCCTCATAATGTATTTGGAAGGTAATCAATTTTCTTAAGGGGTTTAATGCACTACATGCCCTGCACGAGGTGGAACCTGGTCGTGCATTTCAAATTAAGATGTTTCTAAGGTCAAGCCTCATACACTATATTTTTTTCATTCATTCTGCATTGCTGCACCATTTGGCAGCCTGCCATCATCAGCCAGTCTCTCTGAAGCAACATAGAGAATGCAGTATTTGTTCTTAAGTGACCTTTATCTCCTGGTATTAATAAGGCACAGATGGGACTTCCAGGGAAGAAATGGCAAACTGATGACTGCAGCAAAATTAAGAACTAGTGAGTGGACCAGCTTTTCATATTCCCTCTTCAGGCAAAGAGAGGACTTAAATCACCCACAAATGCTTCATGTAGTTGCTCGTCATGAAGAGACCACAAGACAGAGGTCTCTGGTGAGTTTAGAGCTCTGTGAGGAAAGAGAATAGCCATCTTTTAGCTCAAACCACAGTTGGTGTCTTCAAAAGGACACTGAGTTCGCATACTTTTCTAATTACCTTTGGAAATTTACTTGTTAATTAGGAACCTTCCGATCAACGAGTTTTACAGCATGGGTAAGTTTCCTTCAATCTTAGTGAAAGAAGTTTTAAATAGAAGTTTAAGGATTTAAACATTCTTTTGGAATGAAAAGCAAGAGGGTGATTAGAACTTTGATTTTGGAATGTCACAAATGGGCTAAGGGTCCAGATGGATTTGAAATAAGATTTTGGAACTTATTATAAGAATCTTTGCCATGGGAAAATGTTTTTTTTCTTAATTCTCTTTTAAAAAGACATGATAAGATGGAAGGTTGGACATTAAAGGGAAACAAAAGGAATGAAAGATTACAATTAAAGGAGAAGAACACATAAATTTTACTTATTAATACAGAATATTTTGACTTTGGACACACTGAAGGCTATTTTTTAACAATGGACCTAGAAGTTAATTTTAGGAGTGTCTGTCTCTATAGCTAGAGTATGTTTCAAGGATATTATGAAAGAAGAAGAAGCTTTACCTTGCGAGACTGAGAATAATGCTACACTGGACATACAAAAGAAATCATCTAATGTCTTAATAATAAAAAGGGATATACAACGGGAATGACCGCTCACAAATTTTGTGAGAAGAGACAAAGAGAAATTGAAAAGAAATAAAGTTCTAGGACATTATTTGAAGGGACTAAAGATCAAGAATATTTAAAAGGCAGGAATATAAAGGTGGTTTATTTGAGCAAGACTAAAAAAGAAAAGATGTTATCTCTAGTAACCCTTAATGGAATTTTGCTGATTAGGACTGAACAATGAGGTTTCGAGGACTAGTTTACAGGTAAGATTTGGGATATAGAAAGAAGAAATCATGTGTTGTATTTTAAGAGATCCAAATCACTAAAAAAAATGTACTTGTGATGAAAAGGGAAGTCATTTCTCTATACACTTCATTTCATTTTGTTTAATGTATTCTTATTTTTTCTGTTCTATTTTTCTTTGTATTTTTTCATTTATGTATTTTCTATTTTTTCTTCTTATTCTTTTTTTTTGCTTGTGTTAATTTTTATTTTTTAATTTCAACTTTTAATAAAATTACTAAAGAAAAAAAGATCTGCAGTTTGTGAAAAACTAAATATTCTAAGTGCCACTGAAAATAATCATAAGAAACCATTCCGGGCCATCAACACAAAGGCTCAAAGTGTGTGGTTGCCTTCCTGACCTCAGCTCAAAAAGACCGGAAAAGTATCCTCTTCCAATGGCTTTGGAGCAGAGGTGACTAGCTAGGATATTAATTTATCTTGTGTTTATGTTTACTGATACCTTGATATTATAGTTTTTATGCTTGTTTTGTTGTAATTGTTGAGAGCTGTACAGTATCTATTACCCGTGTGACATATAAATTACATGTTTGTCTGTCTGCCTATATCTATCTGAATGCTAGCAATTTATATTTCCATTTTATGTGAAATGGGTTCTATTCCAATTAGAAATGCATTTTGATATGATTGCACAATAGGAAAAGCTGTACTAAATTTCATGCCACAATTTTGCATGGTAGCACTGGAGGATCTACTGAATTCCATGCAACTTAATTTTGAATGACCTATATAGTTTCGCTCTAAAAAAACTTATATATAACAACTGTAATTATTTTATTCATTTCCGTGTATCATGCTACCTTGTACACACACATCCCTACTACTGCTTGAATTTACTAGTTTTATCATAGTAACTTCATAAAAAGTGCCATCCTTTTTTGGGGAATCTTTTTCTCAGTTTAAAAAATGAATCTACCCAGAATAAATTCTCTCTTATTTAAATAACTTTTTTCAAGCTGTGACTAATAATGATACTGATCTTTTAATTCTTTATTATCCAGTGATAATATCCTTCAAAGGCAGTAGTATAACATGTTTATTTATTAAATTTATTTCACTCTATAACTTCATTGGGCATAATATTGCTGGAGTGTATATTACTAAGGACAGTTCCTTTCAATATTTTTTGTAAATCTCAAAACAAGTAAATGCATGCCAGTTTTAAAGCTCTTGGGGCAAGACCAGTGGTGGGATTCAAATATGTGAACAACCGGTTCTCTGTGTGGATGCCGCTTCCGGAAGTCCATTCTGGGCCTGGGCAACAAAAAATTAGCTACTGGTTCTGCCGAAGTGGTGCGAACTGGCTGAATCCCACCACTGGGCAAGACAAAGGGATTCAAAATATACAGCTGATTACCAAGAACATTCCCTTGTCCGTAGTGGCATATTAAAATTAGCTAGAGACAACTGCCTCTGCCAGCCTTAGATGATCAAGATGATCAACCTAGATGTTCCTGGGAAAAGAAAGAAGCCCCAATTGCCTCGGCCCTTGACAAGATAGAAGCCGAGGGATATAACCTGCCAACAATCCAGAGAATGCATGAAAACCTGAAGTATTGAAATAAATCTTGCCGATCTTGTTGGTGATGTTACCTTTGATGACAGATATTGATCAATCATTTTAGTTCAAATGCTAATTTGGATGGGATCCTCTCCACGTACAGGAACAGGAAGAAATGATCCAATGGCTCTCATCATTAAGAAAATAAAGATCTGGCTTCCAGGATTTTCTTAATTAAATGTAGGTGGGAAGAGACAGATCTGAATCGCTCTAAAAATCCAAGTTGTGAACATGAATGTGCACTTAGAAATATGGAGCCTTGATAAAGGGAAAGAAATTTAACAAATGAACAAAAAGTAATATATTCAGAAAAACAAGAGAAAGACAAAATTCTTTTTGTTAATGATGAGAAATTTTGTGAACATTTGGGGGGGAGGGGAGGATGATAAACTTGGATTAAATCTTTTGCATGGAATAAATTCCTCTGTGGTCTTTAATTTGGGGATCCAAAATAAATCTTGTGGGGAAAAAACACATATGCATATACCAGGCTTCTGGAACATTGCAAATGATCTCAGTCTGCCCTCTTGCCATGAAAAGAAAAGAAAAGAAAAGAAAAAAGAAAAGAAAACTTGCTTCCAGTAATGACCATCTGTACAATCACACCTAGGCTGAGGAATTTTTAAGCAAGGTACCCTTTTATCCTTCATTATCCCTTAATGCCTTATCATTTTTGGTCACCAAAGTGGTTAATAGCTGGAGCTATTACTGAAGAGTCTGCCTCAATGAATTATTAATCTACATTGTTGCACAGCTTTCTCCAGTTCCGCCACATGTTGGAATACAATTCCCATAAGTCCCAGAAGTATGGGATTCCATACTAAGTTACAAAAAGAAAAAAGAAAGGATAAACAATAAAAGTGTTGATTTTGCACTAATAAATTCCTGTTATGGATAGGATCAACCAAAGGTTTATAAAGGAAGCTCCCTGGATGAGAATTAGTGCTATAATGTATATTGTTAGTTTAAATTGAAATTAAAAGTTTTGCTTTAAACCTCTTAAGACAATACCAAGTCTGGTAATTGTCTATATTCCGTTCTTCCACACGTATAATTACTGTACATTGTATTAGTAAGGGGTACTTCATTTTCTTGTAGTAAATTTTGCTCTAATGTCACAAATGTTATACCAGGCAATGATAGAAAAGTAATTTATTATAAAAGAGAAACCACATATGTAAGTAAATGGACCAATGCACTGACATAAAATAAGCTATGACAGTCCCCATAAGAGAAATGATGCCAAAATGATAGCCTTTCCTTCCATAAATATTAGAGAAAAATAATAAGATGGAACCAAAAGAAAGAAAAGCTGTACAAAACAACTCAGTTTTATTTTAAGGAAGCAATACTGCTATGAAGATCTGAAAACTCATAACAAGAAAGCAGCTAAATACGGATAAGGAGGCTGAGATTTTATATTTCAATTGCCTTATTTTATCTATCTTATCAAGTAGTAGGTTGTGGTCTACTTTATCATATGCCTTACTGAATTCCAAGTAAATTATGTCCACAGCATTTCAGTGGTCCACTAACTTAGTCACATTGTCAAAGAATGCAATAAGATTTATACAACATGATTTGTTTTTGACAAAGCCATGTTGGCTTCTGGTTATGACTTTGCTTTCCTCTAGGTGTTCACAGATTTGTTGCTTGATTAACTTTTCCAGGATCTTCCCAGGTATTGATATCAGGCTGATAAGTCTATAGTTTCCTGGATCCATTTCCCCCCCTTTTTGAAGACAAGAACATCAGCTCTTTTCCAGTCATCTGGTAGTTCCCTGGTGCCCCAGGATCTTTGAAAGATATGGTTCAATGGTTCTGAGATCATCTCTGCCAGTTCCTTCAGAACCTTAGGATGTAATCCATCTGGTCCTGGCAGTTTGACCTCATCTAGAGTGGATAGGTGTTCTCTTATTATTTTCTTGCTTATTTTTTTGATAGATTGGGCTGTTTTTTTCCTTTTGTGTAAAGACAGATTGCTTCCCTTACAAATCAATTTTGCTTGCAAACTGCATATAAACTGCATATATTTGGATGTGTTGAGGAAAAAAGGTGTTATGCATAAAAATGTATATTTTATTAAATTTGTATACGAACAGTACATAGGATCTGGAATCTGGGAAGATCCTAGAAAAGATAATCAAAAAACAGATCTGCGAACAACTAGAAGCAAACAAAGTCATAACTAGTTACAAACAAATCATGCCAAACCAATCTTATCTCATTCTTCGATAAAGTGAGTAAGCTAGTAGACCAGGGAAACGCAGTGGACGTAGTATACTTAGATTTCAGTAAGGCATTTGACAAAGTAGACTACGACCTACTCCTTGGTAAGGAACACGTTTATCAATCATTGACTTCCATAAGGCAACTCTTTAAGCAAATTCTAATAGAACAAGTAATCAGGGAGAAAATCCCACTGACAGTAAACTGTCTGAACTTGATTTAGAAACAGAAAGAATTGTTCCAAAATTGGAGTAGTTGCATGCTGGATTTTAGGAGACATAAACAATGGCAGTCAAGGTCTACAATATTGCATGTGAGCTATTATTCCTTAGAGACAGATTAGAGCATTACAAAGATTCTGTGAAGGAAACACTATGCCACTGTCACATCCAGCCAAGGAAACTAGAAGCAGCTGCTGACAGAACTTGCTGGCAAACTTTGCAGTCAGGTGCTGCCAAAACCTGAAAGAAAACTGTGAGCAGCATCACAAAATAACAGCCACAGTTACTACAACAATGGACTTTCAGTGTCCCCATTTTGCTAGACTCTGCACTTCCAGACTTACATGAGATTTTGCCTTTTTTTAACTCTGCATTTTAAAAGTACCTTTACTTTTAATTTTTGTTCATATAAACAGCATTTTTGTGAGTAAAAGATGCCCTGCAATTTGTGTTGCCAATATATAGTTTAAACAAGATGCTGAGATTCTTCCTATTACCAAATTTTGCCTTCTGAACCAAAACACTTTCTGCCTTCTCCCAGGCAATGTTTTAATATGATAATGCAGAATTATTATTATTATTATTATTATTATTATAATAAAAAATATCCCCAGGTAATAAAGATCTCACTAGATGAGTATCTATTTCTCTGTGATGCAGGAGGATGCTGTTAGGCTTCAAGGCTCTTTGCAACAACTTCAAACCAGATGACCTAAATAAATATTAAATAGATGTCACAGTGATAGTTGTGATTGTCATAGTGGCAGTAAACTAAAAGGAGCTGTCACTATGAAAGCATAGCATATGTCTCAAAAAGTTTTGAGAGTCATAAAATTACATTGTTGTTGTTAGTTGCGAAGTCGTGTCCGACCCACCGCGACCCCATGGACAACGTTCCTCCAGGCCTTCCTGTCCTCTACCATCTTCTGGAGTCCATTTAAGCTCACGCCTACTGCTTCAGTGACTCCATCCAGCCATCTCATTCTCTGTCATCCCCTTCTTCTATTGCCCTCAATCTTTCCCAGCATTAGGCTCTTCTCCAGTGAGTCCTTCCTTCTCATTAGGTGGCCAAAGTACTTGAGTTTCAACTTCAGGATCTGGCCTTCTAAGGAGCAGTCAGGGTTGATCTCCTCTAGGACTGACCGGTTTGATCGCCTTGCAGTCCAAGGGACTCGCAGGAGTCTTCTCCAGCACCATAGTTCAAAGGCCTCAATTCTTTTGCGTTCAGCCTTTCTATGGTCCAACTTTCACAGCCATACATTGCAACTGGGAAAACCATGGCCTTGACTATACGTACTTTTGTTGGCAGGGTGATGTCTCTGCTTTTTAGTATGCTGTCTAAATTTGCCATAGCTTTCCTCCCCAGGAGCAAGCGTCTTTTAATTTCTTGGCTGCAGTCCCCATCTGTGGTGATCTTGGAGCCCAGGAAGATAAAATCTGTCACTACCTCCATTTCTTCCCATCTATTTGCCAGGAATTGAGAGGGCCGATGCCATGATTTTGGTTTTCTTAATGTTGAGTTTCAAAGCCAACTTTTGCACTCTCCTTCTTCACCCGCATCAAGAGGCTCTTTAGTTCCTCTTCACTTTCTGCCATTAGAGTGGTATCATCTGCATACTTAGGTTGTTGATATTTCTCCCGGCAATCTTAATTCCAACTTTTGATTCATCTAGCCCTGCCTTTCTCATGATGTGCTCTGCATATAAGTTAAATAGGCAGGGCGGACAGAATACAGCCTTGCCGGACTCCTTTCCCAATTTTGAACCAATCAGTGGTTCCGTGTCCAGTTCTCACTGTTTGCTTCTTGACCCGCATATAGGTTTCTCAAGAGACAAATAAGATGGTCTGGTACTCCATCTCTTTAAGAACTTGCCACAATTTGTTGTGATCCACACAATCAAAGGCTTTAGCATAGTCAATGAAGCAGAAGTAGATGTGTTTTTCTGGAACTCCCTAGCTTTCTCCATAATCCAGCGTATGTTGGCAATTTGATCTCTAGTTCCTCTGCCTCTTCGAAATCCTGCCTGTCTTCTGGAAGTTCTCGATCCACATACTGCTGGAGTCTAGCTTGTAGGATTTTAAGCATAACTTTACTTGCATGTGAAATGAGTGCAATGGTGCGATAGTTTGAACATTCTTTGGCATTGCCTTTTCTTTGGAATTGGAATGTAACTGACCTTTTCCAATCCTGTGGCCACTGTTGAGTTTTCCAAATTTGCTGGCAAATTGAGTGTAGCACTGTGGGAGTTTGAATCCCGGGTCCATCGCCTACTGGACAGACCATGATGTACCGTTAGCCTAGGCCAACGGACCTCGGTTTGGTAGATAGAAACACACGAGACCCCATGTTTCTTTCAGGTTGAATCGCAACGAGAGCGAAGAATGATTGCTGCTTTTATTTTATTGGTACACTTACGTCACAGCAGGAGGTTGTAAAGGGTGGGTTTGCCAGGAAATGAAACTTAAAAGTGTACCTTATCCTAACTCAGGGAAATTAACTTCAAGGCGTAGCTTATCTCAACTCAGGAAATATAGACTTTAAAGGCATAGCTTAGGGAGTGATAATCTTGTATACATAATTCAGGAAGACATAACTCATGACTTATCTCAGGACTTAAAAGCCTGGACCGACTTGAAAGGGCATGGAAATACCTATCTTAACTCAGGAAATGGTTGCAACATCTCCACGTTTTTATTTTTTAAAGTTCAATCTCCATCCTAATCGTAGCCATAATCTGCATCCTCCGAAACAGAAAAGGGCAACTCCATAAGAATCGAGATTCTTGCTTGGGGGCAAGAGCCTCCATGGCTAAGTTCTGATCAGTATCGGAACAGTTGGAGTCCTTGTCAGACAGTGTCAGTAGGGCAACCTTTTCAAGGGGTGGAAATTTGGGTTTCAAGGGTTCATATATATTGTTTGAGGCAGCTAACAATTACTTTAGAAAGATTAGAATCCAAACCCATTCAAACGTCCTTGAGAAATTGCAAAAGCGTGAAAAAACCATGGGCCAATCATACATAATATAAGAAAATTATACAAGGTCCTAAAATAGCAGAAAGCAATGTAGTAATCCAGGGAGAGAAATAAACATGCTTTGGATACCAGGATTGTTGGAGAACCTTTTATGTTCCCTGTTTTTAATCTTTTGCGTAACTCATTCATAGAGTCGCGCACAATGCCAGATTGATCAGAATAAAAACAACATTCTTGCTTTTAAAGGCTACACACACTTCCACCTTCCTTTAAAAAGTAAAAGGGTCGAGGGCACGCCTACGCCTATTCTGCAAAAACTCTTCGCAAGAGGTGACAAAGAAAAGTTTGAAGGGCAGAAATTGACAGTCTCAATGCGGGAAAGATCATCATCTATTTCTAGACTAATTTTTGTATTTTTGTTGTTGGTTGACAATAAAAGCCACAGCTCCAGTAGGCTCCAGCAACACCTAACCCGTAAAAGAACTGAAGTATTGGGTTTTTAGGCTGTAATCAAATTCACGTTTTACACGTAGGTTGTATTCCGGTGGTTTTCATAAGGGAAACAAAATCAGAGGGGGGAATAATAAGGATTCTAGGGACTAACGCGTACCTGAATACAAAAGGCTTTTTGTTGTATAAGAACATCCCCTGATACACAGGCTGTGGCACCTGTAGAGCAAGCCCAATGGAGTTGTTGCCGTGGATGAAGGATTGGCCTTTTAACTGGCAGAAATGTTACCCATTGACTCAAGGTAAAAGAGAGTTATAACCCTGCCATATTTACACTGCCCCCGACTTTTTGGGTGAGCCAAACATCACATTGTATTTTGCCAGTGGTGTGTATTAGCACAATATGAGAATAATTTGCAGGAATGTTTCCCAAGGCAAAACCATGTCCCAGAATAGAAGTAATAGTGATGGATTTGAGTTCCATCTGCAAGAGTATCTTTGTAGCATTCTTAATAGGTTCGTGGAGCCAACAGCGTCATAAAAGGGTGGAGTGGCTGATAAACCAGAGCAACAGGGTCGGGTTTTGTGAAGAAGAATTAACGGCACTTTTTAGCAAAACAGGAAAGAAGCATTGACAAGGTTAATCAAGGGATTAGGCATATTATGCACAACGGACTGAAAAAAACAGGTTGAATGCTTTTGTTATGACCTATAGGCGGGGAATGTGGTGACTGGATTGTGAGACGAATGAAAAAACTCGCCGTCGTCTCAGAACCGCTCCATTCTCTACCACCCCAGAGAATATCCGACAGCCCATTGCTCTATGCAGTCAAAGTCTTTCCTTGGGATTGTAAAGGTAATGTTCAATGGATTTTTCCGCCTCCACCCACAACAATGCAAACTTAGAGGGCAGGAAAAAGAAGGGGGGTTGCCATTACTACGGGTAATGGCGATATATCATTTGAGTGAGGGGCAGTCCAGGAGATAGCACAGCGCCCGTAGAAACACAAGACCATGAGGCACAGTATTTATCCAAGAAAGCCACATTGATATTTTTCCAACAGGTGTCTTTGGTTCGGGACCAAAAATACAGGTTCCACCATGTTGCTTCTAGTGGGGAAGGTGTGGCACGAACCTTGTTTGTCCATTTGTTAGTTTGGAGAATTTTGAAGCAAATTTGTTGACCCCGGGTACCCATTTCGGCAAAGTCAAAATGTAAGATAGGGAAACCAGGGCCATATTGTGATTTGGAGGTTTGGCAAATACTACCTGATTTTCAAAGTCACGAACAGTCCATGTGTAGTGATGAGTCGATGAGGATTAGGATCAGAGATCGCCGTCGTCGAGAATGAATGATGCGTTGGTGTTAGGAGGTTGCTTTGTGGAATGAAAGTGTTGTAAGTGAGGTGAGGTAAAAATACGGGCGTCTAGGAAGGAATGCGGGGGATGAGGAAACAAAGTTGTAGGCAAGTAACGAGGAGACAACGGAGGTTTGCATAGCTCGCCACTGATGCGAGGGGAGTTCAAAAGAATGTGTAGTATAAGTACCATAGGATGAAAATCCAGACACATAATAGCGCCCCGAGTCTCAGGGGTCAAAGAATAAGCAAAAGTCATGTGACAAGGGGAATGAGCATAGGTGAGGGAAATGAGGGAATGGTGGAAGAGGAATGCCACGAAGGATACTGAAAGAAAACACAATAGGGACAAAAGGATTGACCTCGGTCATAACAATGGAAAAGGGCAGTAGTATTGAGATCAAGAAAAGAAAAAAGGACCACAATTAGGCCTTTATGAAAATTTAGAGGAAATTCTCAGGTGCTTTGTCATCATGGGAAGGTGCAGTGTGGACATCATGGGGAAGGAACTTGTCAGAGTGTCATCAAAAGCAGGGTCCACATGATTGATGCAAAAGTGTTGGACCCCTGGACAATATGGGTGGTGCAATGCAGTTTTACACCAATAACAGATGTAAATCCGCACTCACAAAGGCACTGATGGCAATCCCCGATGGAGTAGTTTAGGTGGTTTATGTGTGGAGTGATGAAATTGGCGAACACAACGGCAGGGACCCACAAAACTCTGTCGGGTAGTTGAACTGCAGGTAGCCTCTTCCCCAGGTGATGAGTTCGGCTGGACCTTTCCAAGTTGGATCCGGGAGCTGCCTGTAGTACACAAGGTCTTGAAGTTGGACAACAGGTTTAGGTAATAAGTGTCGAGACGCAGCAGACAAAGAAGGAGTGCCAGTGAGATTTTAGAAAATTGAGAGTATACAGACAAGCATAGTTAACACACGTTTTGCAGTGCGGGAGGTTTGGTGGGCATAAGCCTCTTGGACCCCATATAACGATCTAATGCATTTTTTTTAAGTTTGATTGCTCGCTCAACAATAGCCTGCCCTTGCTATTGAAAGGAATTCCAAATTTGTGGACAATGGACCAGTGATGACAAAAATGGGAAAATTGTTGAGCTGACATAAGCTGGGCCATGGGGACAATCCATTGTTCGAATACAGTGGATTTTTTTAGCTTCCCTTTTTGGACATCCCAGGGGTGTAAAGTGTACCGGGGTTGGTTAATCACTTGTTTTTGCAGCGTTCCCCTTTTTGTGGGGTTGCCAAAATAAATCCGGAGAACGTATCTACTGTAAAAATGTAGATATTCCAACGGGGCAAATGGAGGATATTGAGTTAAATCCTTTGCCAGGTCATCACAGGCTTCAAGTTGCCTCTAGGTTAACGCCCTGTGGGGATACCTTAGACTGTAGGCTACAAGGTGGGCATTGTTAACAATTATGGCTGTAGCTTCAGCCATAGTGATTCCAAATTGTTTCATTAGTGCTTTTTTATTTTGATGAAAATAAGCTGCGTCCTCATGGGAGACAGGAGAAGAGACATGAGGCAGTAGCAGAGCCGCACGTCCTGCAATATCATTTCCCTTTTGCAAGAAGCCAGAAAAAGGTTGGTGGCTTCTTATGTGTGTGACAAGTAGGGATGTTTTCCTGTTGATATTACATTTTGTAGGGTGGAAAATAAAGAAGTTAAATTCAGGGTCACAGGATGGAGAAAGGTATGATTGAAAATAGTGGTGACAATTTGAGTGACATAGATACTGGTCAAGAATGAGATTTATAGGTTGAGTGGAAATAATGTTTGAAAGTCTAGAATGTCAGCGCTAGTTCCGCACGCTGAGCAGACCGTTGGGTTGCGTTATTTTTTGTGTCCATTGTCTGAATATACCCAGGCACAAGCGGCCAAATTGTTTACTGCCATCTGCAAAAGTGTGGACAGCATGTTGGATTGGAAAGCGTTGTAATGTGGTTATCCCATAAACATATATATGTTTGTAGTAGCTGAATGCGAAGGATCATCAGGAGGTGGCCGGATAACTTTCAAGGCCACTCAGTGAGAGGCAAGCTGCAGGCTTCAGAGTTAGAATAGGATAGGTTTCCCATGTAGTGAGAGAACATGGTACATATACGGACAGAAGTTCTATTCCTGCAAGGGCTTTTTGCTCGATGAGGCGAGCCTTAGAGATTAGATGGCAATTGAAAAGGTTTTTGCTAATTGTGTTTCTAGAGTGTGAGGGAGATGAAAGCCATTCTAGAATCACAAGGAGGGGAATAGTTTGGACAATAGCACATGTAGGTAAAGAAATAGTAGTACACAATAAAAGAGAAAAGGAATGTTTGGGGTCATTCGGTCACCCACTGAATTTGATATGGCTTGGTTGACAAAATTGATCACTTTTAAAATGACTGTCCTGCCGTGAAATAACATCTGCGGATTTTTGCCTATTAGTAAGGCTGAAAAAGAGGTGATAACTGAAAAGTGTGAGACCTATTAAGGTCAATCCAATTAATACACCTAATATTGCTTGTAATTAAGAAATAAAGTTGGTTTTGGTTGATAATTTTCATAATGTAAAAGTGGTGCAACATGGGAGGCCAATACTTGCTGGCCCAAAATATTGAAAAGGAGGAGGTTTGGACCTTGTCATGAGGCAATGTGCAAACCTCCTTTTTGCAAACTTGTTGTGATGTGTTGGCAAGGTGCAAAAACAGTACCCTTTTGGCTGGTGCTGGTGCGACAAAATATCATACATGTATGGTAAACCAAAAAGAGGGATGAAGGTCCCGACATGTTGCAAAACATGGAAAACAAAAAACTGACACATTGTAATGGTTTATTTAGCATGCCTGTGGTAAAACCTTCCATTGGTAGCGCTGAGTGGTTGCAAATTATTCAACTCAGTTCACTGGGTAAAACAAATAAAATGTTTATCCTGTTGATGCAAAAGAATGAAAAAAAAAAAAAAAACAATCCTTTAAGTCAATTATCATTAAGTCAAAATCTTTTAGAATTAAATTTGGGTTTGGGAGGCCGCATTGCAATGCTCCCATAGGTTATAAAACAGCATTCACTGCACGTAAATCATGGAGGAAACGCCATTTGCCTGATTTCTTTTTTATAACAAAAACTGGAACAGAATAAGATTACAACATTTTATGCCCTAAATAAAGATAAAGTGTAACTGTATCTTTTCCAAGGCAACTTGCAATCCATTGATACTTGAATCATTTTGTATTTCAAAAAGCCAATTAGATTGTATTTTTGGGGTTCCAATTTAATCAAATTCCATTCAGATGAAACAAATTTTCATGAAATAGGAAAAACCTTTACAAATCTAAGCAAAGCAATTCAGTCATTTCTTTTGGTTGATGGATGTATATGTCTAACTAAACAATTTAAAACTCAAAAATTTGCAAAAGAATTGCCCAACAATTACTGCCTCCTCTTTCGAGTAAAAAAAATAGCAAGCTGAAACTGCAAGAGTGGGCATCAAATTTCACATCCACCCCCCTTCCTCATTCAGACTTCTAAGCAGAGGAAAAAAAAAAAAGTAAAACGACAGCTGCCCCCCCTCCTCTATCTGCCCTTCCTTTGCTCTTAAAACAATACAGCCAGCGAAAACGAAAGAGGCAGGAGGGGGGGGAAGAAAAAGAAACTTTGCAAAAATCTCACCACCAAAAAAATTCACATGCAGTCACATGTATAAATTCTTTTATACCTCTTCCATAAAACTTTGCACATGCAAACTCATACCATTGCGTTCCCATGTTACAACAATAAAAACTACAGTGTTACTATTCCTTTCACAGCGTGGGATGGGTGGGAGGGTGAGGGCTAACACACACACATTTACACCAGCAAATTAACTCATTCACTTCCATTCTGTTTACTTACACATATGTTTTTCAAGCAAAACTTTTTATTTTTAATTAAGGCCTTTTTTGTTTGTTGTTATCAAAGAGGGTTTTGACCCTTTTCCAAGTCTTGGAAATAACACAAAACAACACAGACAGACATATATACACAATACCATTAAAACAACATTTATTTAGACATATGGCTTGTCCTGCAAGAAGCGAGAAAATCATGAGATGATTCCAACAAACATGTGGTTTTATAGGGCCCTTTAACCATCTCCTATTTTTCTCACCATTCCAAGTCCAAACGTAAACGTTCTAAGAATTAAACATATATAAAACAAAACACACACATCAACACAAAGCACCACCAGACATTGTCTGACAGGGTTCAAACTTAACAGATTACAAAGAGTTTCAAAACATTCCAATTGTTCAAAAGCATTGCAGAGAAGTGCAGTTTGAGTTAATTTATATCTCTAATTGTTGCCTGTTTCTGTTTTGGAGGAGAGAGAGAAGGATATGGCGAAGAGGGGGTTTTTTTTTTGGCTGTGCCGGCTTTGGAACGTCTTCCGTAGTAGGCACAGGTTGGGAGGAGGGTCTGGGGATAGACAGTTGTTCCGTTAACTTTTTGCAAACAATTTGCCTTTCTGGCTAAAGAGGAAAGTTCATCCACCATGCTTGGATAAACCTTGGAAAGTGAGGACCCATACTTACGATAATCGAGCCTTTGCCAGGTGCATAATACAGGGCCAGAGCAGCGTTTCCCTAGACAGAGAACACGCCGTGGAGTGAATCACGTCATAGAGTGAATCAGTCGGGGTCACCAGTTGTGGGTTTGAATCCCGGGGTCAGCGCCTGCTGGACGGACAGTGATGTACGTTAGCCTAGGCCAACGGACTCGCGTTTGGTAGATAGGAAACACACGGACAACATGTTTCTTCAGGTTGAATCAGCAAGCGAGAGCGCAGAAGGATCTGCGTGCTTTTCTTTTATTGGTACACTTACGTCACAGCAGGAGGTTGTAAAGGGTGGGTTTGCCAGGAAATGAAACTTAAAAGGCTTATCCTAACTCAGGAAATGTAAACTTCAAAGGCGTAGCTTATCTCAACTCAGGAAATATAGACTTTAAAGGCATAGCTTAGGAAGTGATAAACTTGTAAGACATAATCAGGAAGACATAACTCATGACTTATCTCAGGACTTAAAAATGGCATGGACCTTGAAAGGCATGGAAACCTATCTTAACTCAGGAAATGGTTGCAACATAGCACTTTTACTGCATCGTCTTTTAAGATTTTGAATAGCCAGCTGGAATACTGTCACCTCCACTAGCTTTGTTGTTGCTCAGCTTTCCTAAGGCCCCATTTCACTTCACATTCTAGGATGTCTGGCTCGAGGTCAGTGACCACCCCATCGTGGTATCAGGGATGCTAAGCTCGTTCTTGTATAGTTCTTCTGTGTAATTTTGCCACCTCTTCTTACTCTCTTCTGCCTCTGTTAGGTCCCTGCCATTTTGGTCCTTTATCATGCCCATCTTTGCATGAAACGTTCCCTTCATATCTCCAATTTTCTTGAAGAGATCTCTGGTTCTCCCTACTATTGTTCTCTTCTATTTCTTTGCACTGTTCATTAAGAAGGCATTCTTATCTCTTCTAGCTATTCTCTGGAATTCTGCATTCAATTGGGTGTATCTTTCTCTTTCTCCCTTGCTTCTTTCGCCTTCTTCCAGCTATTTGCAAAGCTTCCTCAGCAGCCATTTTGCTTTCTTGCATTTCTTTTTCTTTGGGATGGTTTTAGTTGCTACCTCTTGTACAATGTTGCGAACCTCCGTCCATAGTTTCTTCAGGCACTGTCTATCAGATCTAATTCCTTAAATCTATTTGTCACCTCTACTGTATATTCATCAGGGATATGATTTAGTTCATACCTGAGTGGCCTAGTGTTTTTCCCTACTTTCTTCAATTTAAGCCTAAATTTTGCAAGGAGAATCTCATGATCTGAGCCACAGTCAGCTCCTGGCCTGACTGTATAGAGCTTCTCCATCTTTGGCTGCAGAGCACATAGTCAATCTGGTTTCTGTGTTGACCGTCTGGTGATGTCCATGTGTAGAGCGTCTCTTGGGTTGTTGGAAAAGAGTGTTTGCTATGACCATCATATTCTATCAGCCTGTGCCCTGCTTCATTTTGTACTCCAAGGCCAAACTTGCCTGTTATTCCGTTTATCTTTTGGCTTCCTACTTTAGCATTCCAATCCCCCATGATGATAAGGACATCATTTTTTGGTGTTGATTCTATAAGGTGCTGTAGGGCTTCATAGAACCGGTCAATTTCATCCTCTTCAGCACCAGTGGTTGGGGCATAGACTTGGACTACTGTGATATTGAATGGTTTGCCTTGGATTCGCACTGAGATCATTCTGTCATTTGGGGGATTGTATCCCAGTATTGCTTTTCCTACTCTTTTATTGACTATGAAGGCTACTCCATTTCTTCTGAGGGATTCTTGCCCGCAGTAGTATACCTGATGGTCCTCTGAATTAAATTCACCCATTCCTGTCCATTTTAGTTCGCTGATTCCTAAGATGTCGATGTTCAGTCTTGTCATCTCTTGTTTGACCACGTCCAGTTTGCCTTGATTCATGGATCTTACGTTCCAGGTTCCTATGGAGAAAAAATCTTTACAGCATCGGACTTTCCTTTCACCACCAGATGCATCCACAGCTGAGCGTCCTTTCGGCTTTGGCACAGTCGCTTCACTCTTTCTGGCGCTACTAGTACTAGCCCTCTGCTCTTCCCCAGTAGCATATTGGACACCTTCCGACCTGAGGGGCTCATCTTCCAGCGTCATATCTTTTTGCCTTTTAGTACTGTCCATTGGGTTTTCATGGCAAAGATACTGGAGTGGGTTGCCATTTCCTTCTCCAGTGGATCACATTTTGTCAGAACTCTCTGCTATGACCTGTCCGTCTTGGGTGGCCCTGCACGGCATAGCTCATAACTTCATTGAGTTACGCAAGCCCCTTAGCCACGACAAGGCAGTAATCCACGAAGGAGAAAATTACATAGGATCCTTGTATAAAGTAATAATGGTACATAGATAATAGGGTACGGGGGGGGGAATCATATATAGTTATATGATAGTCATGCCCTACCATTGTGACCATGCACTATTTAAGGCAGTTTGCAACAATTAAAAAATCAGATCTTCAGTTCTGAAGAAGCTTCTTGGACGAGAAGTGAAACGTCTTCAAGGAAAAACAAAGTCCAGTTGTCTTTTGAAAAAGTACCTTTGAGATAATAATCAGAACCAGAATAGAGCTGGACGGGACCTTGGATGTCTTCTAGTCCAACCTCCTGCTCAAGCAGGAGACCCTACGTCAGATAAGTGACTGTCCAGTCTCCTCTTAAAAACCTCCAGTGATGAAGCACCTACAACTTATGAGGGCAAGCTCTTCCACTGGTTAATTGTCCTCATTGTTAGGAAGTTTCTCCTTAATTCCAGGTTGCTTCTCTCCTTGATTAGTTTCTGGTCTTGCCTTCTATAGTTGATAGTTAATGCAGATCTTTCATTACAGGCATCATTATCATTCCTCTAGCTTGTACCAGTCAGCAGCCTGGCCACCAACCTCAATTTCTGGACACTTTTTAAGGTTAGCCCAATATACGCCAGACTGCGGTGGTTTGCATGGATCGTAACCAAAGCGTGAATAATTTTTATTAATTGTACCAGTTCAGCACAGGTTACAGTTGGCACAGTAGCAATAATTGTGCAAATTACCACAGCCACCACTTGAAAATCCAGTGATGGTCGTGGGTGAAAGCTGTTCTTTCAAGGGGAATAAGAGGCAGTTTGGCGTAGGGATTCAGGTCCTGGACCAGAAACCAGGTATGACACCCAGCTGAGCCAGTCACTCTCTTTCAACCCAACCTACCTCACAAGGTTGTGGAAAAAACAGGAAGTAGGAGTATTATGTATGTTGCTTTGAGTAATACAAATGGAAGGAGGATATACATCTAATAATAAATAAAAAATGTGACCACATCCAAAGCAAGCTTCATCTCAATTTCAAAGTCTAGTTTTTTCCCATAGATAGAACCTCCAGCTTGTTGGGATTTAATTTCAGCTTGTTTTCTTTCCAACTCTGAGCGACTCCCGACCGGGTCTGTTTCTTGACATTGCCTAATCTCAAAAGGCTGATATTTCCCTGTAATCTGTTCTAAAGTACCAATCAAGATGAATCCAATCAACTCTACTAAGACAATCGCTCACATATTGCTTTTGCAAATAGGCCTAAATGTGGACCTCATTCCTTGTTCAGTCCAATTCAAGAATGTCTTCATTTGCACTCCATCCATTTACCTATCAAATCATCACTTTCAACTCTCTAGTAAACATTAAAGTAATCACATCCCTACATATTTGACACAGAGATTCTACTAAAACTTCAGTTGGAGACATCTATAACTGTTGCTCAGTTTTATAGCTAGCCAGTGCAACCAAGCAAATAATGAAGGCAGGGTGAAGATGTCAAGAAGAAGAATAAATAATGGGAGCTTTGCTTTATATGGAAAGCTAATATTGGGCAGCAGAAAATGGAAGATAATTGAAAAGATTGTAGTAATCATAGTAAAATAATAGCAGTCAGCAATAGGAAGAGCCCTTCAAACATTTTCTAAATTTTCTGAAATGATATTCACAGTGTGGCTATAAAAAAGCTTTCCATTTTTCCCACAGTATAGCATCCATCATCATGTGTTTGCCTCTTTAATTAATGCCAAGAACGATTCCAATCCTATCTGTTTGAAAATAATTCTCAACACTGAACGTTAATTTCATAAAGGACAATTTTAGAATTGAACTCCCCAAATCTAAACTACAAGGACAGTTGCAAATGTTGTAGCTGAAGGCATTATTTAATGTAGGCCCAGTGTGGAAGGCATTTTTATGCATATATAAAAATCATTATTATGTTAAATCCAAGCAGAACCTACCAGCTCATACAATATTTTATTAGTGAAGCATAACAGTAGGTTATCCTGCATAGATAATTAAAACAAAATTTTCTACTTGGATGAAAATATTCCAAAACCTGCTGTCAAATGTTTACACAAAGCTATTCAAGAAGCAGCTCCAGTTGAACACATTAATTTTTCAAACATCACTACCAACACCATCCTCCCCCCCCCCGCTACCTTGCCAGAAAGGAATATGCACTTCCATGAAGTAACTTCATGAAAAGAAAATATAGTGAATACACATACTAAAGCAAAAACAAAAATCTGCAAATATATACTGTTCTTTTAAAAACATACCGTATAACTACATTGCTGTCACTTTCAAAACAAAAAATTGCAATACCCATAACAGTACCAAGTGCTGTTATTCCAACAACTGTGTTCCAACTATGGATTTTGAAAATGCAACTCACTGCAGTCACAAGCTCTGGAGAATTAGCTTCTCTTGGAGCTTCTAAGCTTTATTGTTCATCCCCTAGTGGGTTTTCTCTTCATCTCAAGCTTGACTAGGTCCATTATGATAGCAATGTACAGAAAGCCTTAAGACTAACATGCAAAATTGCACTCCTTCAGCTGTCTGGAAATTCAAAGTTTCCCATGTGCGGGAGCCAAAAAAGGAAATATTCAGCCGCTGACCTCTCCATTATAATCTCATGAACATTCTGACTGGAAAAGGACTGGATATGATCTAGTGAAAACCAGGCAAATGGCAAAGAATGCCTTATATTAGCACATAGTAAAATTAAGAAAAATTAAGCTGTCCTTCTGTTAACATTTGGGAACAAGTGATCAGAGACCACTATTAACTTTTACGCTACTATCATTCCTGTAAAAGAGAGAAAAAAGTCCATCTACATTTCAGGGCTTTTTTTTTTTTTGCAACTAACCATGGCATTAAGTTATCTCACTAACTGCTGTTAAAGGATATATTTGTACAATGTTGCCTTCATCACATTCCAAGCCTTCCATATTTAGTTAGTCTATTGTACTATTTTTCCTCATCTCTCAATATAAACTGATATAAACTGATTAGGATGCCTCCTCCAAGATACTGATGATAATGCCAAAAGGTGGGATCAGCCAGCTCCCACTGGCCATTTTAGGCTGTATAGGTATGCCCTCTTTTCTCTGGACATTAGGCATTTCTTCCATGACCATTTTAACTCAGACCAGTGGTATCTACAGGACAAAGAAGGAAGATGGTGCAGCACCATTGCAACATCATGACTCAGTCCCACCACCACTATATATTTGTGACATTGCATGCATGCCTCCACAATAGGGGCAGCTGAAAGAAGCACAGCTTATGGTGCAACACACTCATTTTGAAGAATGAAACAAGCTTCTGCAAATTCCCTTGGCTTGAAGTGTAAGAGGGAATGGACACATATGTAGTGCCACCCCCATAGGGACCGCTTAAGTCCGGGCCCTCCTGACCTCCCCTCCAGCCCAAGGAGGTCTCTCACGTTGGCGCCTCTGCCTAACAGGGCACGTAACATGGTGGTATTCAGTCACGATCGGCAGCCACGCACATGGGGCGCTGATGGTCGCTCTCTCTCGACGGTGACTCATGTGGGATGATGGTGGTTGATCTCAGGCAATAAGAACTTATAGGGAAGATGGTAGTCAATCTCTAATGACAGCAACTTGCCTAAAACAATGGTAGCCAGTCTCTGGTGGCAACAACTTGCCCAGAACGATGGCGGTCAGTCTCTGGTGACAGCAACTTGCCTAAAACAATGGCGGTCAGTCTCTGGTGACAGCAACTTGCCTAAAACAATGGTAGCCAGTCTCTGGTGGCAACAACTTGCCCAGGACAATGTTAATTCGTCTCTGATGACAACTACTTGCCTAGAATGATGGCAATCAATCTCTGGCACTGGCAGAGGCCTCCCTTGTCTGCTCTCCTCACCCCTCTCTGACCTCACTCCATGTAATCCCTTTTTATCTCCCCCAGCTGATCCTATAAAGAAAAAAAACCCTTACCTCCCACTAAAAGACGTATGTCAAACTCTTTCCTAACTCTCCCTCTGCCTAACTTACTCCAATGAGGGAAAGGAATTAAAACTCCCCAAACTATCCTCCCTCCCTCTCTTCATCTGGCCTGCCCACAATGAAAGAGAAAGAAACAATAACACCCCTCACTGTCTCTCTCTCTCTCTGCCTGGCCTGCTTCAAGCAAACAGCTCCAACCAGCCACTCTCACCCCCCCTCTCTCTCTCTCTTTCTCTCTCTCTCTTTCTCTCTCTCCCTGGCCTGCTTCAAGCAAACAGCTCTGGCAAGCTACTCCCACTCTCTCTCTCTCTCTCTGCCTGGCCTGCTTCCAGCAAATGGCTCCAGCAACTACTCTCACCCTCTATTCCTCCCTGCCTGGCCTGCTTCAAGCAAACAGCTCCAGCAACTACTCTCACTCTCTCTATCCCTCCCCCTTTTGTCCGCTTGCCTGTAACGAAGCAAAAAAAGCAAATGCGAAAACCCAACTTCTTACTCTCTCTTTGATCAGCTGGCTCAGAACGGCAAGCTCCACCAAGCCTTCTCTCTTCCTCCCTTCTATCAGCTTCCTCCTCCTTTTTCTTCCCTCCTCTGAGCCATACCCCACCGCCAGACCCATGGCAGCTGCCAGAGCTCCTCATCTTCCTGCCTAATTGGCAGGGCTCCTGCAAAGCCTCTCAGCTGGCCCCTTTCTCACCCCAACTCTGCTACACATATCTTCCACAGACTAGCTTACAGATTGCTTACTCGCTGCTTGTCATCTGTTTTTCATTTGTAATTTTGTAAATGAGGAAAATATTTTGCAATATAGATCTTATAATTAGCATTCTCCAATTATAGATGACAGATTAAATCACACAAGACACACACTGGTTCCCTTAACGCATGTCCAACAATCTTTTGGAAGACCAATAGATATGTCTCACAAAGGCTGCCAAGACAAAGTTGGGGGAGATGGTCTTAGCTAGCAATTTTCTACTTCTCTAACTGACTCTCCAAGCAAAATGGAAAAGAGAAGCAAAAAGAAATAGGCTTAATTCCTCCTGAAAAAGCTACTAAACCATCACTATAATTAGTTGCTGCACATAATCTGCAGTCTGTTGCCTGCTAAAACAGGAGAGCGTCCATAATTTAGCAAGAAGAATCATTGCTATCACCATTGCTTTGTGCAGATTGGACAGCGTAGCACTTGAACCACATACATGTGTTTTCTGCCTGGTAAAACAGTCTTTGATCAACAGAAAGATTTTTGTGCTTGGCAGCCCCTCACAACTATTTTTTTTAATATAACTTTATTGTTAATTTTTAAAAAGCCGCTCACAATTATTGATCAACTAGCTTAGGACCAGATTTTGACAGTTGATCTAAACTATTGGACAAAACTTATTCCTCTCTCAGGAAAATCAAACTTATGTTCTCTTCCCCCCCCCCCAAGAGTCCACTAATTGCTTTCATGATGTTGTTCTGATTGAATCTGTGAAGATAGCACCAGACACAAACCTTGTTGTTGGGGCAAAACGAGGTTCTATAATAAGTGTAGTGTAAAACACCCTGGTTTATTATGAGACACTGGAAGAAAAAACATGCTAACATGGCCATGGGGAAGAGCAATGAGACACTTGACAGTGTTTCTGATATGTAGTTGCTCTATGGTAGGTAGATAAAGGAAAGGATTCTTCTAAGGTGACCTTCAAAAAGGAGGATTCACATAAAAGTAGAGACAACATCAATATCTCACCGGCTCAAGGTTGACTCAGCCTTCCATCCTTCCGAGGTCGGTAAAATGAGGATCCAGATTGTTGGGGGCAACATGCTGACTCTGTAAACCACTTAGAGAGGGCTGTAAAGCACTGTGAAGCGGTACATGAGTCTAAGTGCTATTGCTATTGCTATTTCTCCTGACTGGTTTTAGAGTTTTCAAAAACAACCTAATCTTATTTTCAATGCATATTACATAAGTATAATACACTGAAAATACGTATCTTGCAACAACTCGTTTAACCTTTGCTGCCATTGATTTTGGCAATCTAGATGGGAGATGCTAAAAATCTTACTGATTTGCTTTAAAGAACTTGCAATACATCATGAAAGGCTTATATATTTTCCTGCTATTCCCTTTTATTTACATATTTAAAGCCAAATGAAAATATCTTTCTAGAGCAGAAAAAACCTGATCTTTCTATAAAAAATAAATACTCCTCAGTCAATTCTTATAGAATTTTCTAAGAGCAATTACCTTCATACTTACACCATTATAGTGTTTTCTCTATTTGTAATCCTCCTGTCTTTCCCCACCATTTCTTCTATTCTTCATTTGAAAAAAATGGAGCCAAAGATGGAATAGCAGCTGCACAATGACCTTTGATCAATAGCACTAAAAGCCCTCTATATGGAAGAAATTTTATTTTATGGTAAAGTGGAGTGTAGTATTATATTGGGCTGCTTACAGAACTTGACACAGAGCATTTCCACACTACCAATTTACAGTCTCATCCAGCCATTACTGTGGCAATATATACAGTAATGAAGGCACTGTAGCAATGACTGGGCATCACTATGAATCCCTAGTGAATCCATGGAACTTTACAAAGTTCAAGAGCACGCTATGGCTATTCTCAGTTACTAATTGCCCATTACAAAACATCAACTTCTCAGAAGGAAAACTGCTGCAATTACTTACAACCACTTCCCACCACCCCTTTAACTTTTCAGGAAACTCTCTTCCAGCTTAGCTGATAGTTGCCCTTTCTAGGGAAAGGTGAATGATTTCCAGTCATGACTCTAAGCTGCAGACACCTATCATTTACTTTTTCTTAGAACATTTGAGTGGTCCATTATGGGACTCAAAGTTATTATTGGAAACACAGAGGCTGATACTTTGCTTTACAATGTATTAGCTTTCAATTTTTAAAATGAAAAGAATCTTTAAAAAGTCACATGGGGCATGAAGCCTGGGAAGTGCCAAGGAAAATGTTGTGGGCATGTTGAAGCCAAAGGGATCCCATGTTTGGACCCTAGGGTACATTCAATAATTGGAACACTTCAGGGTAAAATAAGAGTATATAACATTTCTATTTCTATTTCAGACTGCAGGAGGAAACTACAGATTCATCATATTTCTTGCCATGCAAACTGGGAAGATTGGGTGAACCTGCATAAACTAAGGTGTGATTGACTTGGTTTACTGACACTTTACTGGCTTTATACTTATGTGGGTCCCTTTTCCATTTTAACTTGTAGAAGCACAACCCTGATATAAATCTATATTTTGTTGGATCACAAAAATTGCCTACTTAAGACACATATTGCCAGTTTTTCAACCACTATGTCTCTGCTAAATCTCAGCCAGTCTGGATCACATTTGGCATATACACTGCTGTTTCTGTCTACTCAAAGTGTACTACATTGTCATGTGTTGCAATAGCACATAAAGGATTTTAGAAGCAAGAGAATTTTTGGGGGAAAAAGTGAAATATCAAAAATCCTTCTTATCTTATACAAGAGTACATACTGGCACCTCATAATAAAGCACAAGTCTTTCTTCCATCATCTAGCCGGCTTTCAGAAAAGTTCTGTATCATAGTGGGTCTCTTTCTTTTTCTGCTGTTTTTTGTTTTTAATCTTGTCTTCTTTTTTGATTCTTCTTTTTCCAAGGAGCTCAGAGTCTAATGTACTTTTCATTTTTTTTCTCGTTGTGTCCTTACAACAACCTTGTAGATTACATTGAAGAAATAATTTCTGAACCAGTGAACAGTGGAGAAATCTTTTTTCCTCCCTGGTCTTAATCTAACCAATGCACCCCCTTGGCTATATTACTTCTATTTCATTGTATAATAACTGTGCAATCTTTTCTATATTGTGAATTTTACTTGTACTCTGCTTTGCAAAACACAGATTGAAAAGCAGGTTTAAATATTACTGACTCCAATGCATTTTAATGCCAATCCTACTGAATGAACTAGGGATGGGGGTGCGGGAGGAGGCTCAGACATTTATTACTTTTCAGATTGATTCAGTGGAATAAAAAAATATTTCCATTTTGCTCCTCTGTTCTTTTTCAATCTCTGGTTAGCTACGCATAAGACTGTGATGGTGCCTTTGAGTCAATTTTGATTCCTGGGAGCTGCCTGGAGAAGTCGCTGCATTTTTCTTGGCAAACATTTTGGAAGTGGTTTGCCATTTTCTGTTCCTGGGGCTGAAACAGATTGACTGGCCCAAAATCACCCAGCAGAGTAGGTTTGAACCCATGGCCTCCTGGTTTCTAGCCTGGTGCCTTAACTACTACTCCAAACTGGCTCTCATGTGCAACAAACTAAGCTAAGATGACATTAGGTAGGACTCTGCTTCAGGCTACTACCCAATATAAAATCATTTGTCTATCAGGGGTAGGCAACCTCGGCTCTTTTATGACTCATGGACTTCAACTCCCAGAATTCCTGAGCCAGCATAGCTGACTCAGGAATTCTGGGAGTTGAAGTCCATGGGTCATAAAAGAGCCGAGGTTGCCTACCCCTGGTCTAGATTGTTCATTTTAGAAATTTTCATTCAGAAAATTGAAATAATTATGTAAAACCATGTTATTGAACACTGCATATTACCCTATATTAAATTGCAATTCAATTAATTCTATCCCAGGATAGGATACCACATGCTATGGAAACTTGTAGTTATTTGATTTTGTTGATAGTTATAAAGATGGGCAAGATACATTTCTTTCAATTGTTTTAAAAAATATTCCTATCGCACCTCAAAACCAATTCAGTGTCTTAAGAGTATTTCTAGTCAACTGAGGAAATCTTGTTTTTATTCATATATGTCCTTTCAGTGTCTAGTGGTTTAAAGCTGATCTGTGCTGCATTTTATTCATGTTGAAAATAGGCTTCCCAATTAAGAAAACCAGCATAAAATGTTTTAGTCTATAATTGAAAGAAATGTGAATTTCTTTCAAGCATTTGAAATCATTTAAATGGATGCAGTAATGCAATCCAGAAGTAAAACTAGTGTCATTTCACCCTTCTATCTCTTTCCATTCTTTTTCCCATTACCCATTCCCGTATTTTTCTTTCAGTTGCCCCATGAGATTTTTCACACTAGACAAAAATGCTGTATTATTTTTAACATGAGTATAATCCAGCCAAACCTAGCCATTTGCAAAACCCACATCTTACAGTGGAAGAATTAGCTCCACTTAGTTCTGTCTATAATGACAAATTGTATGTGATGGGGTTCTAATGTTTTTTTTTAAGCAGTGATTTGTGAAAAGGAAAGGAAATGTAACCATCTCCTCTTTAATTTTACATCACACCATACTTGCTTTATCTCATAGAATTCATAATTCTTATCTGTAATTCTATAGAAATAAAAATGACCTGGGAGAATGCCTTAATTTTCAATTCCCATTCTCATTTATTTCCTTTGGGGACTTACAAATGCCTTTTTATTCTTGTAAACATCAGCATGTAATCCCACAGGGGTCATGGCACTATGCTGGGAACAAATTAAAGCAGAAAATGGCAGATATCTTCCTCTATTTCTTCATGCAGAACCTGCTGTTCATAAAAAAAAAAGTATTGAGAGTTCTATGCATATGTATATAATGCTTGACTGTGCCCTGAGATTCATGGCCATTTAAATATGAGCATTCTTAAAAGATCAATTTTAAAAAGAAGTCCTTGAATTGGATGCTCTGCAGAAGCAGCAATATAGCTAACTGTGAGAATAGTTTGCAGAAAGGGATTGTTGTTATTTTCTTGTTTTTTTAAAAAAAGTAATATTGTGACCCCATGCATTTACATTTGTTTGGAACAAGTACATTTCCTCCCAACATGTGTTAGCTGCAAACCTAAAATCACAAACTATCCAAAGAAGATGAGGAAAAACACTAATGGATTTTAGTGAAATTGCTGTTTAATGAAGAGCAATTTCACATCTGGGTAACCAGAAACAATTAGAAGTTCATCTCACACTGACTAAAACAAATGTTGTTGTTTTTAAATCAAACCCACAAAGCTACTTTCAGGGGTTTGTCAGCATTCCAGAAAAGCTTTCCTATCCAATGTTGTGTAAAACTGTATAGAACTGCTACTCAGCATAGTTTCTAAAGCCATTTAAAAAGACTCCGTTAATAGACAAGAAGTCAGAGATTTGCTAGTTAGTTTATCCAAAGCATCTTAAAGATGCATCAGAGAAGTACCTTAGGTCAATACAAATATTCCAGATTTAAACCTCAATGTTTAAAAGAGGGAGGTTTTTTTTTGCTTGCTATTAGTTTGTTATATTTTAATAGAATTTTGTAATATGATATATTGGATTGTATCCCATGATACAATTTTCCTAGAGAGATATTTCTACCATTTTCAGAAATTGGGCTTCCTTTCTTTATTGCAAACTTGGGTTCTGCTAATGCATTGCAAGTCATTGCACAAGCTGCTCTGAATGTTTTTGTATAGGTCTCTCCAAAAGTCACTGCATTTATTCCATAATTCATTAACATTTATAGTACACAATACTGAGATATTTATTCTGATGGCTGTTCTGTTAGCATTTGCCCAACCGCAAGTGGAACGGTGCCAAGTTTTGTACATTCTCTACTAGAATAAATTTGTGTACAACCCACTGCTTTATCTTGTATTGCATTATTTGCCACCTTGAATATTCTTCCCCTACTCTTTAGGAATGCAAATTATAGATGTTGAAAAGTAAGAGGAAAATGTAGTAAGTCTAATATGGCTGCCACTTGGTTAAATAGTCATTGTAACATATCATTAAAATAATATGGCAAGTTTTAATAACATAACATTAATTTTATTTGTATTGTATTTATCTGAATTTCCAACTCTTATTTTAGTTAAGTCTTTCAGAAAATAGCATGTCTCCCTCCAAGCAACTGCAACAAGCATAATGAAGGGGAAGGATTGAAGAAGGAAGCTAACAGGAAAATGGCTGGGAATTAATTTAAATTTCCAGGGTCAGATTAATTACATTCCAGGTTATTGAAGAAATTTGCTGAAGTCCAGCATACTTGAGGTGAATGTACCAGCCAGCTGGAGGAGGGGAAATGATCCTATCTTCAAAAAGGAGGATCCACACCAGTCATCTGATACCAAATCATAAAGCGATTGATCAGAAAACTAGAAATTTTATCTTATGAAGAGAGATTGAGAAGATTGGGGAAGAGGGCTAAAATAGCACTTCTCAGATAACTGAAGGGACAACTCCCAGAGGAAGGCAAAAAGCTCTTCTCTATCACCTAGAATACAGGATGTGGCCCAATCAATTAAGCTGTAGGATTGCAATTGAATGACAGAACAAAACTTTGAACACTAAGAACAGTGAAACCAGTTACCTGGAATTGGAGGAAGGCAATTGTTAGTTGGGATTACTTTAATATGAGTTCCTCTTTGGCAGAAGGTTTGACTCAATAGCTTAAATCTCCCCTACTAATTCTGTTGTGATTCTATATTTCTACAAGTTAATATTATACAAGTTATGCCAAAATGGTGATACAAAAATCTATATCTATCTATATATCAGTTCAACAGCCAAGTTTATCAAAATTTAGAAGTATTCTTTAAGTGCCTAATCAAAGCATTGTTTTTGAGGTCAAGATCAAGAGATGTCTGTATGTTTTAGTTATATTGTATAACCTGTTAACTTTCTGTTCTGTTCTTACGGAGGTGGACATTGAAGAGACTCAGTAGTAAAGGAACTTAGTTTATTCATGACACACATACAAAACAGAACAGAAAGCAAAACTAACTCCACCCATTTATACTAGGAGCCTGGGAACTGTTAACCAATAGATGCACGAGTTCTTCCCGTGCTAAACGTGCATTCCCAGGGTTTCAGACACCCAGTCTAGCTAGCAGGCCACATGGTCTGCTAGCGTCATTGGTGCACGCCTTGCACCTGCTGTTTTAACAACTCAGTACACTACACCCCTCCCCCCTTGGTTGGAAGTATAATGCACCCCCTGAACAAAATAATAACAACAGTCTCCCTGTGGAGACTTCCAAATCACTCCCAATAGCCTAGGCTTAATTTCCATGCCTAGGACCTCTTTAGGACGTGGCGCTGCCGCTCAAGGGCAGACATTGTAATTCTAACAAGGTTGTTCTTTTGAGCGTGTTGTGAACTCTAGGCTTTGCTAACAGAACCCTCACATAGTCCTGCAGGAACTTTGGTGGGCCTCTGGCCCATTCCGATCTCCTCGGAGGCGCCGCTAGTCCTGGCCTGCAAGCTTGCCCGCCGGGCTCAGCAGGCCGGGACTTGGGAACCCGCTTAATGCGGTCGGGATTGGAGCATGCAGGCTGGCCGATTGCTGCAACTCTGCATGCCAGTTTGGGGTGGTACTCCCCATAGGGGTGGTATTCCCCGTAGGGGTGGTATTCCCCTGGTCAGCGTTCTGCTGCGGGGTAGAATTCCCTGGAGGGGTGGTATTCCCCTGGTCAGCGTTCCGCTGCGGGGTGGAATTCCCCTGAGGGGTGGTATTCCCCTGGTCGGCATTAGCAGCCGATTGGGAGCGATGTCCCATAGGCGCGAAACCCACCATTGGAGTGGCTTAGAAAGCTGATCGCGAGCAATGTCCAATGGACGTGGTGCCCGAGTCAGGAGCCGCCTCGCTGGCAAACCCCTCTTTCAATAATTGCAGTGATCTGCTGTCACTGCTTGGTTGATCTTCCCGATCAGGATCAAGGGCTTCCTCCCCCCCAAGAGCAGAGCCAGGAGCAGAAGCTGGTCAATGTGCCATCACAGCACACGACCATCCTCCAATGCCACTTTGTATGAAAGAGGCCGGGTGACCCTGCAAACCATAGCTACCACCCACAAGTTGCCATGGCCGTAGTTGCGGGCCCAAACCGGATCGCCCACGTTCAAATGCCATGGTGCCTGTGGCTGGGACACCAGTGATGCACCCCGGTCCGGGTGTAACCTATCTAGCTTGGTGATAAGACAGCGACCCCATCGGAGCTTGGCGGGGCTCTTGCCTGTAGATGTGCACGGAGTGGTGCGGTGGCAGAGAAGAAAGTCTGCCAACCGGTGATGCCAGTTGCCGTGCGTGATTCGTTTTAATGACTCTTTTGTTGTCCGCACCATGCGTTCCGCTTGGCCATTTGATGCCAAGTGGAATGGTGCCGACGTAGTATGTCGAATGAAGTTCGCCCGAAGGAAGGACTGGAACTCTGACGAGGTAAATTGAGCTCCATTGTTGGAGACAATTACATCGGGAAGATCATGAGTGGCAAAAATGCATCGAAGTACCCTGATGGTGATAGTGGAGGTCACAGCGGACACTGGAACTACTTCCAGCCACTTAGAGTGACTGTCCACCACAATGAGGAAGAGCTGCCCCTGAAAGGGACCAGCGTAGTCGATATGGATCCTCGACCAAGGAGCATGTGTTGTTTCCCACCTATTAATGGGTGCTTGGGGCATTTCTGGCCTGGACTGCTGATAAATATGGCACCCTTGGACCTGGGCTTCGATCTCCTTATTGAGCCCTGGCCACCACAAGTGGCTGCATGCAAGCGCCTTCATGCGGACTATTCCCGGATGTCCCTCATGCAGAGAAACAAGGACTCTAGTCCTCAGTGAGGCCGGGATTACTACCCTACTGCCCCACAGTATACAACCCTTAAAGGTGGATAGCTCATGCTTTCGTTTCCAGAAACTCTGGAATTCCATGCCAGGACACGTGTCCGGCCATCCCGATAACACCCAGTTCAACACACGTATTAGCGTGTTGTCAGTAGCTGTTTCTGCAGCTACATCCCCAGCATGGAGGGGGGACTCAGGCAAATCCTGAATAGACAGAATGTGGTTTGCCGATGCAGGATCAGGCTCTATTTGTCTTAAGGGCAATCTACTGAGGCCATCTGCATGGCCCATCTCTTTGCCCGGTTTGTGAATCAGGCAAAAATCGTAGGCAGAAAGGAATATTGACCATCTCAACATTCTAGAAGAGATGATTTGGGGTGTCTGCTTGTTCATTGTGAACAACCCCAGAAGTGGCTTGTGGTCCGTAAAGACCGTAAAATGGCGACCATACCAAAAGTCATGGAACTTCTTGATGCCCACTACGATTGCCAGTGCTTCTCTATCTATTTGCGTGTAGTTGCGCTCAGCAGCAGAAAGGGTCCTGGAATAGTAGGCTACAGGGACTTGTGTCCCATCAGCCATGAGGTGGCTTAAGACAGCCCCGATCCCATACGGAGATGCATCGCAAGCTATGCTAACTGGTAATCGCTCGTTGAAATGAGCCAACACTGCATTAGACAACAGTAAGGCTTTGACTTCAGCAAAACTTTTCTCGTGGACGTTCGTCCACTTCCATGGAGCCTGTTTGTCTAAGAGCCGGTGTAACGGCTCTGCCACTGCAGCCTTGTGAGGGAGGAAAGCGTGATAAAAATTAAGGAGCCCTAGGAAGGCTTGAAGCTCTCCCTTCGTTTTAGGGCTGGCCGCCTGCTGAATCGCTTTGACCTTGGATTCAGCAGGGTGGATGCCTTCGGCATCTATGAGAAATCCCAAGAATTCTGTGGAAGTAACTCCCACTTTACACTTTTCTTGTTTTAGCCTCAGGCCCACTTCGCGGAACCGCTGCAAAACGGCCCGGAGCCTGTCAGCCAGGATTTCGACTGATTCCCCTGCGATGAGGACATCGTCGAAGTATGGGCATACACCCGGAATATTTTGGACCGTGCGCTCCATGACACTCTGGAAAATGCCAGGGGCTATGTTAACCCCGAATTGCAACCTCCACACCTTGAAGGCTCCCCGATGGGTTACAATTGTTTGAGCCTCTGCCGTGGCATCATCCACCGGCAGCTGCTGATAGGCCTGGGCCAAATCTAGTTTCGCGAAAATGCGACCTCCCTTTAGCGACGCCAGAATATGGCTGACTACTGGCACCGGATAGGAGTGTTGCTGTAAAGCTTTATTCAAGGTGCATTTATAGTCAGCACAGATTCTGACTTCTCCATTGGCCTTAAGTGGCATGACGATGGAGGTTTCCCATGGACTGCTATCCACAGGTTCTAGAATGCCTTGCTGCAACTACTTGTCCAGCTCGGCATCAATTCTCTGCTTGAGAGCAAAGGGCACCCGGCGAGGTTTAATCCTTACTGGAGTGATAGAGGGATCCAACCTCAAAGCAATTGGTGGCCCTTTGTATTTCCCTAACTCTGGGCCAAACACGTCTGAAAATTCTTTACACACTTCCGTTAGGTCGGCCGTTTGCAGACTATTAAGCCCTGTCACCTGAATCCCCAGAGCCTCGAACCAATCGAGTCCGATTAGACTCGTGCAGTTCCCGTCGACTACAATGATGTCCAAGGGGCCCTCGAACCCCTTGAATTGTACCCCGATCATGGCCTCCCCCTTGACACTGACTCGGGAGTTCTGGAAATCTGTTAAGACCAGGTTTGACGGCCTGAGCTTAATCCGTTGGCCGCTTCTGCCACAGATCTGTTTAAACGTGTTCAGGGAAATTATGGACAGAGCCGAGCCCATATCCAGTTCCATTCTCAAGGGGACCCCTTGTAGCCTGACTTCGATGTGCAGTTTCTTTTTTAACGGCCTGTGAGCCCCCGTCCTATAAATACTTCTCCTGCTTGCACAAAACCCCACCCTGTACTGGCTGGGGACCCCGGTACCTTTCCGAGGCAACTCTTCCTTTGGGGGGGTCTTTCCTGCGGCCCAAACATACTGCGGCAATGTGGCCTTGCTTGCCACACCCCCTGCAAATTGCTACGCGAAAACGGCAGTCAGCTTGTTTGTGCCGACCTCCACACCCGATGCACCTCGAGAAGGGAACTGCCTTGTCAGTAGGCCGCGGAGGTCTTCTTCCCAGGGGTTGTTGCACCTGATCGAGCTCTTGGTCCAATTTGGCATCTTCCCCAGGTTCTGCGTCCTCGTGGTGGACGGTATCCGAGCACTGGGTGTTCTTTGAGAGCCGCAAGGCCTTAACAGCACCTCCTGCTGCCTCTTCGGCCGTTATCTCTCTCAATGCATCTTGGAAAGAAACAGTTTCTTTGGCGAAGATCTTTTGTTGCAGCTCTCGGCTCCTCAGGCCACAGACTAAGCGGTCCCGCAACCGTTCTTCCAAGTCCTTAAATTCGCACGGCCGTGCTGCTTGGCACAGGGCTGTGATGAAGTCTGCAGTGGACTCTCCAGGATGCTGGTCCCGCTGCTCGAAAGCGTGTTGCCAAGCGATGACTGACAGTTTCGGCTCGAAATGTTCTTTGAGCATTTTCTTTAAATCGCCGTAAATCACAGTCTCCAATGGCGCGGGGGCCACTAAGTTCTCCGCAATATCGAAAGTAGCTTGGCCACAAACACAGAGCAGCGTTGCGGCCTTCAACTCGTCTTCCAGAATCCAGTTGACTCTGAAGTAATTTTCAGCCCGGGCGTAAGAGCTCCACCTTTCAGGGTGAGCGACGTCGAATTCTGCGAGTCGCCCTATTTTTGCCATGGCAGGGTTTCGGCGGTCTGCACAATCTGCTGGAGGGGTTCCGGGGCAGTTCCTCGCAGCACTCTCCTCCAGCGTTTGCGTACTGGCAGGTGAGTGAGCTGAGGTATGAACGCCGTCCCTCTATGTGATCTAGGCCTTTCCTTCAGGGTGAGTCGGGCCTTTGTTGTTGTGGCAGCAATCCCACCTTCATCGCCAATGTTCTGTTCTTACGGAGGTAGACATTGAAGAGACTCAGTAGTAAAGGAACTTAGTTTATTCATGACACACATACAAAACAGAACAGAAAGCAAAACTAACTCCACCCATTTATACTAGGAGCCTGGGAACTGTTAACCAATAGATGCACGATTTCTTCCTGCGCTAAACATGCATTCCCGGGGTTTCAGACACCCAATCTAGCTAGCAGGCCATGTGGTCTGCTAGCGTCGTTGGTGCACGCCTTGCACCTGCTGTTTTAACAACTCAGTACACTACACTTTCTATGCCCTCTTTTTGTTTTAATCTATAAATTATTAGTTTGAAGATGAAATATGCTTTATTTGATTCAGTTTATTAGGGAATGTTGGTGTGTTTTCATGTTTACAGTATTAGAATTATTTCCAGATAAACAAATTCTTAACTGTTAAATCAACTAATGTTAATATTTAAGACCAGTTCAACATAACAAAATTGTAAAATACTAAGTCATTTGTTTCTATCTTACACACAATCACAATCCAGCTACATACAAGCACTGTTTAGCTCTTCTACAATAGTCTATTTAAAACAGTATCAATAAAGGAGAATATTTGTAGCTCCGGGTTGAAATAAAGTGTGCTCTCTGAGCTTGGTTGTTTTCTTGCAGATGTTTCATTACCTAGCATTGGTCAGAATTGATGATGTTACTAGCTTGGGTAATGAAACATCTGCAAGAAAACAACTAAGCTCAGAGAGCACCAAATATCCCTAAAACAATATCCATTTAAATTAGAATAAGGGAATGTAGTTTAATATTGGCTAACAAACCAAGATGAGAAACCTAGTGATATTTAATGTTTAATCATTAGGCATGGCTGTACTTTCCCAGATATATTTTGCAGAATTCCTCTAAAGCAATAAAAACGGAATAGATGTTTAAGATGCTATTTCAAGAATCTGTTTAGTTCCTGGTGACTCAGCCATGCTGTAGCACCATGCTTTAGGATTTCAAAAGCTTAAACCTGAATTAGCCAAAGCAAAGCAAAACAGTGCCACACAGGCATTTCAGATTCTGTATATCAGAGAAGTGAAGTGGAGAAAAGGTTAACCTATAGTACTTTTCCACTGCCTAGCCTCAATCTGTGATCCCATGAATGTTTCTGTAGAATAAAGGAAATCAGGGATTACACTCATTGAATCCCTATGCTATATGCGTAACATTCACAGACTATGCTTGATGTAACACTTTAGTGTTTTGTAACATCCTATTCAGAGCTGAGCAAAAAAAGAGAAATAGAATATACCATTTTCTTTTCTGGTTTTCCTCAAGCAAAGAAATAATTTCTTATTGGTAGGTCTTTCTTTTAGTAAAGACAGAAATATCATCACAACCAAAAACTAAAAGGAGAATTTCCCTTGGGATATATTTGAAGGGAAAAAAACCAAACAGGCTACACGTTGTACTGCTGGAAATTAGAACTGTATGATAGATGCAGTTACATTTATACATTCACATTGGCTACCTCATAACTAAGTGCAACAATATCACCCCTGAGGATTTCTGCAATTTTCTTTGCAGAAAGCATTTTTCTTCACAGAACGCAAGAAAAAGCAAATTCTCTTTCGTCAAACTGAATAAGAAATAGTAGGGGGGGGGGGGAACCAGGGTAATGTCACTGCCCACAACTAATACTACTGTATACACAACAAGCAATAGGGAAGAGAGGGAAACAATGGTGCCAATCCTGTCTTTCTTGTAACATGGCCATCTAGATGCATGGACAGCAAACCCCAGAATTCTCAACAATGACCATGCTGACTCAGGAATCCTGAATTATAATCCTGATGCCCTTTATTGGAGGTGTGTTTTGTAAAACAGAGCATAGTCCTGAGTATGTAATTTGGCCCTGGGAGAGGGAAGTTCCTGCAGTTAAGAAAATGAGACTGTTATACTGAAAATCGTGAACTCTTTCTACACTGTTTAAAGAACAACCCTTGCTGCATATCAACGTCATCTCCTTTAGTAAAGGAGTAACCCAGTGGTAGAACACAGGTTTTCTTTGCAGCAGATCTCAAAGTCAGTCCCTGGCGTCTTCAGGTTGACTTGGAAAAATTCTTGCCTAAAACCCTGAAGACTTGTGTCTAATCACTATCAACAGTGCTGGGCTAGATAGGCCAATGTCCAAATCAGTAAGAAGCAGCATTTTAGAAAGTTATTTTGATTATTTAACTCATTTATGCAGAATATAAGAATCCTATTTGGATTGGTACTTGTTGAAAATTATTAGAAGTTGTCACCTAAAACCTCAAAAATATCACTTTTGAATTTAGGTCAGGTACCTATGAAAACAGTTCCATCTGGTTCCTCAAATGACCTACTGCATTTCCAAGTTCCTATCTTGTAAACAGAACTCTACTATTATTTTTATAATTTGTTGCAGTAACTCTATTGTGTTTTGTTGTTTTTAATGCTTCTCTTTACTTTTGTGAGCCACTCAGAATCAGCTGTAGTGGGATGGCATCAAAATTAAATTGAAAAAAAAAGGTGATCACATGACCTCAGGATACTACAACCATCATAAATAAGAGTCAGTTGCCAAGCATCTGAATTTTGATCACATTACCATGGGGATGCTGCAACGGTTGTAAGTGTGAAAAATTGTCAACAATCGTTTTTTCAGTGCTGTTGCAACTTCAAACGGTCACTAAATGAACCGTTGTAAGTCGAGGACTACCTGTATGAGCCAATTCCAAAATTAATTTCCACCTTGGAATCATAACTGGCTCCAGTTCTGAGCTGGTTGCCAGCAAAGTGCTCTCTTGCGAGACTCCTTGTTTGGTTTAGCTAATGGTAGTGCTGGGTGACATCAGCCACGCTCAGTGGTGGGATTCAGCCAGTTCGCACCACTTTGGCAGAACCAGTAGCTAATTTTTTGTTGCCCAGGCCCAGAACGGACTTCCGGAAGCGGCATCCACACAGAGAACCGGTTGTTCACATATTTGAATCCCACCTGCAGAGAAGATGCCATTTAGGAAAGATTATGAGAAACAAAATGGAACTTCTTCAGATGCAGCCAGTCGGTATTCAAACTGGAGTACCAGTTAAAAAGCAGGAAACAGTGATTAGCTCTATTGCTCTCTTACTACAGTCTGAAACCAAGCATTCCTGCAAATGTTTTTTTTCACAAAGTGATTCTAATTGCTTAATGATTCTGTTCTCAGTGCAGTTAATATTTGCACAAGACTTATACCAATCATATCAAAGGATAATTTTAATATTTCAAAATAATTGAGAAAATATAGAAGGTCCTGAATCTTAGAGGGGGAAAAAATCTCATTCTGAAAGCTATCAAAAGGTATAGAATTCTGCTTCCATTAATTTTCAAATTTATAATTTAAAAAACCAAAAGATTAAAAGGTCTTTGGGGATATCAGTATTTCAGAGACATCAGCCTTACCTATGGAGATATTAAAGAGAGCGTCTACTTACACTTGTGAAGAAGCTACATGGAGATAATTTAGCAATTTACCAACTTATTGACTATGTTGATCTTCTTTCTTACATTCTTGATATCCCCTGGAAGGGTTTTGAGCTCTCCATAAGCTGCTATGGCAAAAATACATAGTTGTAGAGGGAGGAAGAGGTTAAACTCTAAAAATCAGAAATTCTTCCTGGTCAACAATTTCCTTCTGACTGCAAATCTGTTCAGTCTGCCTAGAACAGCAACAAACCTGGTTTAAACATTACAGCTCTTGTTCCTCCTCATAATCCCCTATTGTGCTGAGCTATTATATAAAGTAAGTTGAGTTGAACTTTGCAACTGGAATATTACACACACACACACACACAATACCATTATTCATTTTTTTTCAACTCTCTGTGATTTCCATTGTTACAACATTTACACTGGAGAACAGCCAATATAATTAAAAACAAAATAAATGTATCTAGAATGATACAGTTGTTAACAACTTCATCTCTTTGGTGAAGCCTGGTGCATTTTGGAGAATCCTCAAATGAGAAAATAGCTCTGTATTGCAATGAAATAATCTGAGATTTTGTGCTGTATTTATATATATTCAGAATTATGGAAAGAACAAACTAAATCTTAATATGCATAACATATATAGATCCTGTGCATGTCCAAATCACATACAGCTAGTCCTTGGTTAACAACCATTCATTTAGCTGCCATTCAAAGTGATGACAGGTCTGAAAAGTGGTACTTACGATCAGTCCTCACATTCTGGCCATCCCAGCACCTCCACAGCCACATGAACATAATTCGGCTCACACTTACAATGGTGCAGCATCCCAGCAACACGGTTATGCTGTCTGTGACCTTTCCTGCTGGCTTCCCACAAGCAAGTCAATGGGGAAGCCAGCGGGGAAAGTCACAAATCACTTGGCTAAGGGCCTGGCAGCAGTCAGCTCAGGCCTATTTTGCTATTCTTATATCATACTAGATCCTCACAAATTCTAATGCACCCTTCCCCACCTGCAGCAGCAGCTTGCCAGCCTGCATGCAAGTCATCTTGGACTTGCAACTTCCTGCCAGCTTCCCCATTAACTTTGTTTGTGAGAAGCCCACAAGCAGTTGCAAGGAGGTCCTTGAATAACAACCTCGCTTAATGACAGCATTGGGGACTGCTGGTATTGCGGTTGCTAAGTAATTGTGTTTATATGATTTGACTTTACAACCACACTACTTAACCCCAGGAATTCTGCCCCAATTACTATTTCCTCAATGCTGATAGCAAGACCACTATTTTAACATTCCTACTAACAATGGGAAAATTGCAGAAATATGAGCATCTGTGCAGAAATGTGTATAGATGGCAAAGATAGGGAAGTATTGGATCAATATTTTCCCTATTCGCTGAGCTCAGAGGTTTCTAGAGCAGTGTTATAGGTACTTGATTCAAAAGTCTGTGACTTGATAGAAAGGTAATTCTTTGCTATAAAAAAGACTGATCATTCCTGACATAAACAAAGATCTTATAAGTCAGATGTATACTTCTAAATAAATAAAAACATATTTTTAGAATTATATTCAGTTAGAAAACAAAATGATGTGTGATGTAACATAACCATTACGATTTACCAGTTTACCAGTTTTCTATGTATAAGGTTGTGTGTTGATAATTATCAAAATATAGTTATGAAATTGGAATTTGAACTGTATAACCCAGTGGTGGCAAACCTATGGCACGCATGCCAGAGGCGGCACTTGGAGGCCTCTCTGTGGGCACGCGTGCCGTCGCCCCAGCCCCGCCTCCCCCGCAGCCCCCCCTGGAGGAGAGTCATCCCCAGGTGCAGCCTGCACGGAGCAGCGCAGCCAAGGACATAGCCGGGCAGCAGGGACAAGACTCCGCCCTTGAGCCCCATAGCGTACAGATGATGCTGCAGGGTGTGGGCGGAGGGCGTGGCTGCCATGGCTCTGCAGGGCTGCCTGGGCGATCTGCCGTGGGCCATGGAGGCGGTGCGTGGCCCTGCGGGTGGGCGGGGCAGGGGGCGGGCGGGAGCAGAGCAGGCAGGGCGGGAGGCAGAGCGGGGGCGGGGGGCAGTTTTTGGGCACTCGGTCTCTAAAAGGTTCGCCATCACTGGTATAACCTCATCCAATTTCTTTCCAACTACATTTCTATAGTTGTACAACTGAGATCTGAAGAGAAATGATTCAGACAGTTTGCATAGGTGAAAGTTTCCTTAATTATTAGCTTAATTACAGGTAATACATTGCAGTTGGAACTTATAGTTAACTGATTGCTCTCAATAATCAGCAAATCAATGGTTAGATAATGCCTTTCTCTCCTCCAGCTGAGGGTGTTACATTTTAACCTATTATAAAAAGAGATTGCAGATTTATGAAAGATTGAGAGAAGGGATACTGAATTGAGTTGGGGATGCTAAAAACTGTATTTGGATCGATAGAACAAAAAGAGGGTATAAATTAAAAAATAAAAATGCATTTAAAAAGCATGTGGCTATTCTGTGTTGGAATATATGATAATTTGGAATAATGAATTTTGTATTGCCTATTAGAATGCTTAAATTACATCTCTGCTTAATTCATATATTTCTATGAAGACCCAATAACAAATGAAGACTCAATAAATGTACACCATTACATTTGTCTACCAAAAGTTTTGGTATGTACAATGCAAAGAAATACTATGTTTGCAAATGAAGGGCTCTTTGTCTACTAAGTCTGCATTTCTTTTGTGCCTTAGATAGATTTTCTAGTTGCAGTATTGCCTGTATATTATGTGACAATCATAGTCCAATTTCCTAATTTGGGATAAATATGGAACATGCCCACTAATCAAAGACTACTAAAATTAACTATCAAAAGTGCCCTTTGAGAAATTCTGACATCTTAGATGTTTACAAAAGCTTACAAAGCAAGAAACATACAAAACTTTATTATTCATGAATATGGAGTTTGCATTTAACCAGATGGTAAATTCCTGCCCACCTGGTTCCACCTTTCACCCAGCTGACAATGTCTATTTGTGAAAGCACAGGGGGGAAAAGTATGTCAACAAATTATGCCAGAATTTAGTTTTGCATTGTATCAAGAAAATAAAAATCATGGCATTTTATCAGTTTAGAGTGTTTAATATCTAAGAAGCAAACCATGATGGAAAATATTTCAGAATAATGAATATTGCTTTCAACTCCTGCCAACAAAATGTCAGTTGCTTTGCAAAAGATGACATTTTATATAAATATACTTTAGTTGCTGTAGAATATCCTTATTAAGGCAAAGCTGCTAATCAATTATTTCTATTTACAGTTGAAAACCCGGAGGGACATGTGGGCTTTATATGGTCAGTTATACAGATAAATGGACATTGTTTGAAATCTTTATTAAATAAGGCTATTGCCACAAGCCTAAGGCATCTGTAGTTAAAATACTGTATACGATGCCTTTGTAAGTCCAGTCCTGAAAATATCATTTGAGTTATTACAGTAATCAACATCAATATGCATTACCTTGATGACTGGAACAAACTTACACAATCCAATTTGTAGCCAAAGTTGCTTTTGAATTTTTTTTCCTCTTCATTGTTCAAAATATTTAAGATGTTTTGACCTTTACAGTGTGTTCTCCATTCAGATGACAACACTCATGCTTTTATTGAAATAATTCTATTTTTTAAAAAAATGCTTGTCACTTTCTCTGGCCGGTTAGCAAAAAGCTAGAAAAGATGGGTGGAATGCTCCATCCACTATGGTTGGAGGCCAAATGCTTTCAAGGCATCTGCTTGTTGGGAAAGGTTATGGAGGGAGTGGCAAAACAACCCCTGAAAGCCATTCCAATCAGAACATCCTCAAGCTGTCTTTGGATTTCAATTCCTACTGAAGTGATGATTATGGCAAGAAAGTTTACCATTGAGTATCTATTATATAGATGTTCATAAAAACATGCTCAAGATGTAAAAGTAATCCAGAGTAGCAGAACCTTTTTGTAAAAAATTTTTTAAAAATCAAACCACTGAATCACCTTTCCTTTATTTATTTTCCTTAGAAGTTGTGTGGCAATCATTTGTTAATCATTGAGTTAATATTTTATACATTATTACTTCTAAAAAGGAAGAACAGGTGTTGCACCGTGGACCCAGTCACATTGGCAGCAGAAAGCTGCCCAGAGTTGCCTTGTGGTAAAGATGGGCAGCCAATAAATTTTTAAAAAAAAATCAAAGGGATAACCTTAAGCCATTAGTCTTATTTGTTATTTAGCTTCATTCAGGAAAGCAATTCAAAGATGGATGCTTCTCTCTATCTTTCCCATCCCTCACTATATTAGACAATATGTTTTATATGTGTGTAAGTGTGTGTGTGTGTGTGTGTTGTGTGTGTATGCACATACATACAAATATACCACTAAAATATTTCTGAATATATTGAAAAAAACCAAGAGGAACAGAGAGGCTTCTCAAATCTAGGTTTCATTCCAAGTGAAGTCTTGGCTTTTAAAATCCTAACAGGTCTAAATCTGGGTAGGAGACTGTCTCCTCCAACAGAAATTGAAGAACTTTGGAAGCCTCTCCAGGGATTTATTTTTCCCATCCAAGGTGAGTCACAAGATCATTTAAGTTATTCCCCCCAAATTATTGAGCAATTTTTCTTAGCAGGCAAAGTCTACCTTGGCCTCTTATGCTTTTAACAGCATCTGATGGCCTTTAAAGATTCTAGTTCTTCGCCATATCTCTTAATGGACTCCTTCCTGCTTTATATGTTTGAAGCATTGGCTCACTTTTTAATTTGAATCTTTATTTTATTTTTGTGCTTTGTATTTATGTTGAGTATTCTTTCTATTGTTTATTGTGTTAAAGTAAGTGCACAAACACACACTAGGAGATAGAGAGGTATGACTTATACAAAGGAGAAGCAACAAAATAACAGTTTAGTTCTTGTTATTCTTACTAAACTATGCTCTTTACGCTAGATTTCTCAAATATCGAAAACATAGGATAAACATCAGCATCATCCTCTTATCCAGGTGTTTGCTCATGCTAGTGCCCTTTTTAAAATTCTCCTCTCCTGTTCATATCAGAGGAAAAGCATAGATGGAGAGTCTTCTGATGGCAGTCCTCAGGTTGCATGAGAAACTTGCTCCTTGGTGATCTGCAGTAAAAAGATTAAAAAGAGAAAGATCTTACTAAAATAGTTGAATTTTACATAGTTTTGAGAACAGTAACATTTTTTGAGGATTTACCCTATAACAGTCTGAGTAGAAAAGACTTTGTTGCAGTTCTGTATAGCCCACAAAGTATTAATTTGTTTGGGGGGGGGGGAATTCAATACTAGCTGCTAGCCAAGTTGCTATGGAAACAGGGCTTATTTCCAGGGTTAACAGCTTTCAGAGCACTGTTACATCATATCAACTATCTAACCGGCAAAGATATCCGTCCTAAACTTCTTTTTTAACAATGAACATATTGCTTCATGTAGAGGATGCAAAGACTAATGTTTCATGTAAGCGCGGTATACAATAAAACCATCAATGGACTTCAGTTTAATCATTTAGTCCTTATTTCATCTCCTGCTAAAGCTTTTTTGGCTTCCTGCTTCAGACATAAAGTTTTGAAATTAATTGTGTTGGATAAAGAACCCTTCAAACGATGTACTGTAAGTAAAGATACTCTAAACATCCACAGAACAGGCGGTCCTTCTTAAAGAAAGCTACCTCGCTCATTTAAGAGAAAATAGATGAGTCAGTTCCATTTAACTTTCTATTTACACAACCACAGCTTCCATTTGGGTGAATGGGTAGGTCTTGCAGGATGGGGACTTACAGTCTGCATTAGGACAATGATTTCAAATCAATAACTCAAAACCAATTTGTTTGTATTTTACTGGTATGAGCAAATAATCTAGTTTTCTTTTTTATATATAATATTTTATTGATTTTCTCATTTTACAATTGGATATTTAAAAAGCAACGTGATGACTGGGTTAATCAATAGTTCAATGGTGTACATAAATCTCTAGTATAAATCTCATGTTACAACATCAAATATTTCCTCTCTTTTGCCATTAATATCTGTTATCTCATATTGGGCTAATACAATTCTTATTATTATCAACTAAATAAAAACATCTTTGTTACCGTTATTAATAATTTTTAGCTTATACATATCTTAATTGCGTTTGCAATTAATCCTTGTATGCAATCAATGTCCTGTTATTGCTTTTTTCTTCAGGCTTTAATTCCCCATCAATATTCAAAGTAACACTATTATTTATGATTTCCAAGTATTTTATATTTAGGTGACCAAAGGTTTCCCTTATCTCAACTTCTCCCTTTTTCCCTTTTCATACCAAAGTCTAATATTCTGGTTACACATCTTATCTATTTGATTATAATATTGCTCTGTTTTCTAAAAGTTATCTATTTTCCACCATGTTCAACCATCTAATTGATAATACAGTATCCCCTTTAATAAATCAAAACCATTATAGGTGTTGTCTGGGTTAACCAATAATTCAGTAATATACATAAATTTTTAGTTTAAGTCTAATATTAGAACATCAAATACTTCCTCTCTCTTTCCAATAATATCATATTGGGCAAAAAGAATTCTTCTTTTCAATTAAGTAGAAACATCTTTGTTACATTTATCAATATTTTTTAGCCTATACATATCTTAATTGTGTTTGCACTTAATATCCTTGTATGAACAATGTCCTGTTATTGCTTTCCCCCCCCCCAAACTTTAATTTCCCACCAATATTCAAGAAAACACTATTATTTATGATTTCCAAGTACTTTATGTTTAGGTGACCAAAAGCTTCCCTTATCTCAACTTCTCCCTTTTTTCCTTTTCATATCAAAATCTAATATTCTAGTTACACATCTTATCTATTTAATTATAATGTTACTCTATTTTCTAAAAGTTATCTATTTTCCACCATATTCAACCGTCTAATTGGTAATATAATATCCCCTCTAATAAGTCAAAGGCATTATTTTCTTCAGCCTTACTCTGGCTTTCTTCCTTTGCCAGCTAACCTTCCATGTCAGTGCCTTTGAATATCAAATAGTTCTCCCTCTATTTTTATATATATTATTTGGAATAAGAAAGACCATTTGGTTGACGTTTTTTTGGAAGAACAAGCCCATTGGTATTCATTAAGCCGCCTCCCTGTTACTCCAATTTCCGACAATTGTCCTGATGGCAAATAATCTAGTTTTCTGAACATTTCATATTGAAGTTGATTAGAGCAACATAATTATAATAATAATAATAATAATAAAGTTGGAAGGGACCTTGGAGGTCATCAAGTCCAACCCCCTGTTCAGGCAGGTAACCCTATACCAGGAGTCAGCAACCTATGGCTCCGGAGCCGCATGCGGCTCTTTCATCCCTCTGCTGTGGCTCCCTGTCCTCCGTCACCGTGTGCGGTCCCACAAACAAAAGAGGTTTGTGGGACTAAAAAAAAAAAGTTCAATTAATCAATTCCAACTTCTCACAGAAAAAAAAAAGCAGTGGCAGCAGGGCGCTCCGTGCAGGGGGGAAGCAGCAGCAGCGGTGGACCGTGCGGGGGAGGAAGCAGCAATGGCGATGGAGCGCTCCATTGGGGTTGGGTGGGGGGAAGCAGTGGCGGTGGGGCGCTCCATGCGGGGGGGAGGAAGCAGCAGGGTTTTGTGGCTCCCAGTATTTTCTTTTCTGTGGGAAACGTGTCCAAATGGCTCTTTGAGTGTTTAAGGTTGCCGACCCCTGCCCTATACCATTTTGGACAAATGGCTGTCCAGTTTCTTCTTAAAAACTTCCAGTGTTGGAGCATTCACTGCTTCTGGAGGCAGGTTGTTCCACTGGTTAATTGTTCTAACTGTCAGGAAGTTTCTCCTTAGTTCTAGGTTGCTTCTCTCCTTGATTAGTTTCCATCCGTTGCTTCTTGTCCTGCCTTCAGGCGCTTTGGAAAATAGTTTGACTCCCTCTCCTCTGTGGCAGCCCCTGAGATATTGGAACACTGCTATCAAGTCCCCCCTCGTCCTTCTCTTCATTAAACTAGACATACCCAATTCCATCAACCTTTCCTTATATGTTTTAACCTCCAGTCCCCTAATCATCTTTGTTGCTCTTCTCTGTACTCTTTCTAGAGTCTCAACATCTTTTTTACATCGTGGTGACCAAAACTGGATGCAGTATTCCAAATGTGGCCTTACCAAGGCATTGTAGAGTGGTATTAATACTTCGCGTGATCTTGATTCTATCCCTCTGTTAATGCAGCCTAGCACTGTGTTGGCTTTTTTGGCAGCTGCAGCACACTGCTGGCTCATATTTAAATGATTGTCCACTAGGACTCCGAGATCCCTCTCACAGTTACTACTATTGAGCAAGGTACCCCATATACTATACCTATACATTTGGTTTTTCTAGTCCTCAGTGAGGTCGGGATTACTACCCTACTTCCCCACAGTATACAGCCCTTAAAGGTGGATAACTCATGCTTCCTTTTCCAGAAACTCTGGAATTCAGTGCCAGGACACGTGTCAGACCATCCTGTGAGCATCCAATTCAACACGCGTGTTAGCGTGTTGTCAGTAGCTGTCTCTGCAGCTACATCCCCTGCATGGAGGGGAGACTCAGGCAAATCCTGGATAGACAGGATGTGGTTGGCCAGTGCGGGGTCAGGCTCTACTTGTTTTAAAGGTAATCTACTAAGGCCGTCTGCGTAGCCCATTTCTTTGCCCGGTTTGTGAACCAGGCAATAGTCGTAAGCAGAAAGGAATATTGACCATCTCAACATTCTAGGAGAGATGATTTGGGGTGTCTGCTTGTTCATTGTGAACAACCCCAGAAGCGGCTTGTGGTCAGTGAAGACTGTGAAATGGCCGCCATACAAAAAGTTGTGAAACTTCTTGATGCCAGCCACAATGGCCAATGCCTCTCTATCTATTTGGGCATAATTCCGCTCAGCAGCAGACAGAGTCCTGGAATAATATGCTATAGGGACTTGTGTCCCATCAGCCCTGAGGTGACTTAAGACAGCCCCAATCCCATAAGAGGATGCATCGCAAGCTATGCTAACTGGCAATTGCTCATTAAAATGAGCCAACACTGCATTGGAAGACAACAAAGCTTTGACCTCAGCAAAACTCCTTTTGTGGACACTTGTCCACTTCCATGGGGTCAGTTTGTCCAAGAGCCGGTGTAACGGTTCTGCCACTGCGGCCTTGTGAGGGAGGAAAGCATGATAGAAATTAAGGAGCCCCAAGAAGGCTTGAAGCTCTGCCTTCGTTTTGGGGCTGGGTGTCTGCTGAATCGCTTTGAGCTTGGATTCAGCAGGGTGGATGCCTACGGCATCTATGCGAAACCCCAGGAATTCTGTGGAAGTGACTCCAATTTTGCACTTCTCTTGTTTGAGTTTCAGCCCCACTTCGCGGAAACGCCACAAAACAGCCCGGAGCCTGTCAGCCAGGGTTTCGACTGAATCCCCTGCAATGAGGACATCGAAGTATGGGCATACACCTGGAATATTGCGGAGCATGCGCTCCATGACACTCTGGAAAATGCCAGGGGCTACATTTACCCCGAACTGTAACCTCCGCACCTTGAAGGCTCCTCGGTGGGTCACTATCGTTTGGGCCTCTGCCGTGGCATCATCCACTGGCTGCTGCTGATAGGCCTGAGCCAAATCTAGTTTGGCGAAAATATGCCCTCCCTGTAGAGATGCCAGAATATGGCTGACTACAGGCACCGGGTAGGAGTGTGGCTGGAGAGCTTTATTTAATGTGCATTTATAGTCAGCACAGATTCTGACTTCTCCGTTGGCCTTAAGTGGCGTGACAATGGGGGCTTCCCATGGACTGCTGTCCACAGGTTCCAAAATGCCCTGTTGAAGCAATTTATCCAGCTCAGCATTGATCCTTTGCTTGAGAGCAAATGGCACACGACGAGGCTTAATCCTGATTGGTGCTATTGAGGGATCTAGCCTTAAAGCAATAGGAGGCCCCTTGTATGCCCCTAACTTTGGGCTGAAAACATCAGCAAACTCCTTACACACCTCTGCAAGGCTTGCCATTTGCAAATTGTTTAACCCCGTCACCTGGATGCCTAGCGCATCAAACCAATCGAGTCCAATCAGACTCGTGCGGTTGCCCTCGACAACTACGGCGTCCAATGGACCCTCGAAATTCCTGAATTTCACACTGAGCGTGGCCTCCCCCTTGACGCTGACTCAGGAATTCTGGAAATCGGTCAAAAGGAGATTCAACGGCCTGAGCTTAACTCGATGGCCGCTTTTACAGCAAATCTGTCCCAGGGTTCTTTGAGAAATTATGGACAGAGTTGAGCCCGTGTCCAGCTCCGTGTCTAAAGGAACCCCCTGTAGTTTGACTTCAAGATGAAGCTTTTTCTTCAATGGCCGGTGGGCACCTGTTCTAAACATGCTCCTTCTCGTCGTGCAAAAACCCACCCGGTTCTGACTGGGGACCCCAGTACCTTTCTGAGGCAACTCTTCCAATGGACGGTCTTTTGTGCGACCCAAACAAACGGCGGCGATGTGGCCTTGCCTGCCACATGCCTGGCAAGTTGCGGTGCGGAACTGGCTGTCGGCCCACTTGTGGCAGCCTCCACACCTGATGCATCGAGGGAAGGAAACTGCCTTGTCAGGATGCCTGTGGGACCTTCTTTCTCACGGTTGCTGTAGCCGATCGATTTCGATGTCCGATTTGGAGTCTTCAACCCTCTCGGCATCCTCTTGGTGGACAGTTTCAGGGCCTGTAGGTTTCTTCGAGAGCCGCAAGGCCTTAACAGCTCCGCCCACTGCTTCTTCGGCCATTATCTCCCTCAAGACGTCTTGGAAGTAGACGGTTTCCCTGGCGAATATCTTCTGCTGCAGTTCGCGACTTCTCAGGCCACAAACTAGCCGGTCTCGAAGCCGCTCTTCCAGGTCCTTAAATTTGCAAGGCCTTGCAGCTTGTCGTAGAGCAGCGATGAAGTCAGCAGCAGACTCCCCAGGATGCTGGTCCCGCTGTTCAAAAGCATGTCACCATGCAATGACCGACAGCTTCGGCTCAAAATGTTCTTTGAGCATTCTTTTCAGTTCCGCGTAAGCAATGGACTCCAAAGGTGCCGGAGCAACCAGGTTTTCCACAATATCGAAAGTCTCTTGACCGCAAATGCACAGCAGCATCGCGGCCTTAAGTCCGTCCTCCCACACCTGGTTTACCCTGAAGTAATTTTCCACTCTAGCAACGTAGGAGCTCCATCGTTCTGGATGCTTGACATCGAATTCAGAAAGACGACCAATCTTTGCCATGGTGTAATGTTGGCGGCCTTTTCAACACCTCGTGCTGCGCAGGCTTCCGAAGTGGTTCCTTGCGGTACTCTCCTCCAGCGATTCCGGACTGGCAGGCAGAGCAAAGGAGGTTGGAATGCCATACTTCTCAGCGTCTTCAAGGCTTTCCGTGGTGAGTTAGCGCTTGACTTTTGCAGCAGCACGATCCCACCTTCGTCGCCAATGTTCTGTTTCTTGCGTTGGTAGGCATTGAAGAGGCAGGACTCACAAACAGGTACTTCTTTATTTGCAGCTAACAGAACTCAGAACAAAATGGCTCCACCCCTTTTTATACATTCAGCCTGGGGCGTCGCCAGCCAATCAATGCAACGTATTTTCCCGCTCAATTGCATGCTAGTTATTCCTTGCAGACAGCAAGTCTGACCCAGCAGGCCACATGGTCTGCTGACTGTTCCGGTGCAGCTCCCTGCACCTGTTCTCAATTAAGCTCAGTATATAACAATATCCATTTATATATTATAGATAGGTCAGAATAAAGGAGTGCAACATAACCAGATTTGGAAAAGAACAATTCTCCTGAAGGCTCACCATGTTCTCTTTTTGGGAGACAGAGGGTATTTCATACAGTTACCATTTTAACCAACCCCAAAGTTTTTCTAATCACCACTGATTCTTATTCATTAAGACAACAGTATGATCCAGTCAGAACTCCTTCCAGCTGACCTATGGTCATGCATGTCACTATTTCATCTTCTGCCTATTTGTGATTGTGAGAGAGAACTACTAAGTTCCCCTCTTTTAATAATAATAATAATAATAATAATAATAATAATAATAATAATAATAATAATAATAATAATAATAATAATAATAATAATAATAATAATAATAATAATAATAATAATAATAATACCCTTGGAGGTCATCTAGTCCAACCCCTGCTCAGGCAGGAAACCCTATACCATTTCAGACAAATGGCTGTCCAGTCTCTTCTTAAAAACTTCCAGTGTTGGAGCATTCACCGCTTCTGGAGCAGGTTGTTCCACTGGTTAATTGTTCTAACTGTCAGGAAGTTTCTCCTCAGTTCCAGGTTGCTTCTCTCCTTGACTAGTTTCCATCTTCTTCTTGTCCTGCCCTCAGGCGCCTTTGGAAATAGCTTGACTCCCTCTTCTTTGTGGCAGCCCCTGAGATATTGGAACACTGCTATCATGTCACCCCTAGTCCTTCTTTTCATTAAACTAGACATACCAATTCCAGCAAACGTTCCTTATATGCTTTAGCCTCCAGTCCCCTAATCATCTTTGTTGCCCTTCTCTGCACTCTTTCTAGAGTCTCAACATCTTTTTACATCGTGGTGACCAAAACTGGATGCAGTATTCCAAGTGTGGCCTTACCAAGGCATTGTAAAGTGGTATTAATACTTCACGTGATCTTGATTCTATCCTCTGTTAATGCAGCCAGCACTGTGTTGGCTTTTTGGCAGCTGCAGCACACTGCTGGCTCATATTTAAGTGATTGTCCACTAGGACTCCAAGATCCCTCTCACAGTTATTGAGCAAGGTACCCCCTATACTATACCTGTACATTTGGTTTTTCTTGCCTAAATGTAGAACCTTACTTTTTTCACCATTGAATTTCATTTTGTTAGATAGCCCCAGTGTTCAAGTCTGTCCAGATCCTCCTGTATCTTAAGCCTGTCTTCTGGAGTGTTGGCTATTCCTGCCAGCTTGGTGTCATCGCAAATTTGATGAGTTTCCCCATCTATCCCCTCGTCCAAATCGTTGATGAAGATGTTGAAGAGCACTGGCCCAGACAGAGCCCTGGGGCACCCCACTGCACACTTCCCTCCATGTAGATGCGTTCCATTGAGGACCACACGCTGAGTACGGCCGGTCAGCCAGCTACGAATCCATCTGGTGGTGATGCTGTCTAACCCACATTTTTCTATCTTATCAAGTAGTAGGTTGTGATCTACTTTATCAAATGCCTTACTGAAGTCCAAGTAAATTATATCCACAGCATTCCTCTGATCCACTAATTTTGTCACTTGGTCAAAGAATGCAATAAGTTTGTCTGGCATGATCTGTTTTTGACAAACCCATGTTGGCTTTTAGTAGTGATTTTGTTTGCCTCTAGGTGTTCGCTGATTCGTTGTTTGATTATCTTTTCCAGAATCTTCCCAGGTATTGAGGTCAGGCTGATAGGTCTGTAATTTCCTGGGTCCATTTTTTTCCTTTTTTGAAGATGGAACTACATCAGCTCTTTTCCAGTCCTCCGGTAGTTCCCCAGTGCTCCAGGATCTTTGAAAAATATAGTTCAATGGTTCTGAGATCACATCTGCCGTTCCTTGAGAACCCTGGGGTGTAATCCATCTGGTCCTGGTGATTTGAACTCGTCTAGGCTGGACAGGTGCTCACTTACCGTTTTCTTGCCTATCTTAACTTGTGTTTCTATTCTGTTTTTTATGGCACTATTTTTGGTAGGTTGGTCTGTTTTTTCCCTTTGTGTAAAGACAGATACAAAAAAACGAGTTAAATAGTTCTGCTTTCTCCCTGTTGCTTGTCACCTTCTTGCCACTTTCACCCACTAATGGACCAATCATTTCCTTCACTTTGTTCTTGTTTTTTACATGTTGAAAGAAGCTTTTTTTTGTTATTTTTGATTTTGGTCGCAAGCCTTAGTTCATTTTGAGCCTTAGCTTTCCTCACTTCATCTTTGCAGGCTCGGGCTATTTGCTGATATTCTGACTTAGTTATGTGCCCCTCTTTCCACTTTCTATACTTGTCCTTTTTATCTTTCAATTTACCAGAGAGTTCTTTATGCAGCCATGCTGGTTTCTTTTGAGAGCTGTTATTTTTCCTCTTTGTTGGTATTGTGCTAGACTGGGCTTTTATTATCTCACTTTTCAAAATTTCCCAAGCTTCTCGAGTTGTTTTCCCCTTGAGGATTCTCATCCATGGAATCCTTCCCAAGCCCTCTCTAAGTTTATTGAAATTAGCTATCTTAAAGTCCAAGACTCTAGTTTGACTGTGTTCTATTGCTTGTGCTTCCATAATGTTGAATTCCAATATTGCATGAGCACTTCCTCCCAAGGTTCCTGTGGCTTCAACACCTTCTATCATTTCATCTCTGTTAGTGAGAATTAGATCCAAAATGGCTAATCCCCTAGTTCCCTTCTCTACTTTTTGGGAGACAAAGTTGTCTGCTAGGTTTGCAAGGAATCTGTTTGATCTTCCACTTGGTGCAGAGTTTGTCTCCCAGTTGATGTCAGGGTAGTTAAAGTCCACCATTACTATTGTGATGTGCTTCCTACATACCTTAGTTAGCTGACTAGCAAAAAGTTTATCTATTTCCTCTGTTTGGTTGGGTGGCCTGTAGTATACACCTATGGCAATGTCGTTTCCCCCCCCCCTTTTATATTGACCCAAAGACCTTGCTCCAAGGTCTCTTCCAACATTGTTATTCTGTACTGTTCTGTTCTGATTCAAAAGGCAAACAATTCAGCAGTTTAACTTCCATTGGGAACAGGGAAAGCCCAGGACCTGTGGGATGAGATAAGAGTTCCTGCCAACAGAAACTGTCCACTCCAAAGCCATAATCATCACAATAATTCAACGGGGATACAGCAGAACAGCAATTAATTGTTTCTGCTGACTAACAAAGATTGTGCAGATTGCGCACAAGATTGTGTGATGGCGCAGGTAAAAAAGCTGATTTGTGAATAGCAAAAATGCTATGTACAAAAGGGTTCAAGATACACATGTAGCTAATTAGTTAACCTAGCAGCTAGAACCAAGTTGAAATAAACTAATGTTAGTTTATCCACATTGTTTTTTGATTGGAGGTATATTGCAATGAGAATCACTGCTCTATGTGCCTAAAGCAAACCCCGGCCCTTTTAGGTACAGAAGCATTGTAAAACATATTCTTTAACATCCCGCTAAAGCATCTGTCCAAACAGGTATAATGATTGACAGTATCAAAGACTAGAAATCCAGCAATCAAATCACATTGCCTTTGTTATCTTAGTGGAAATTGCACCTGCTTAGAAACACCAAATCTCAGGGCTGGCCGAAGACACTTCGGCATCTGAGTGAAAGCAGCAAATATACTCTGCACCATCACCTTAAAGCTAAATTGACCAAGTTATTTTATCTCCTGAGGCAGAAAATTTCACAATGTCACCTGTTCTGTCTTTCAAAATATTATAAATCAAACATTCAAGGATTTCATCACAATCCAGATTAACAACCTGTAACAGATACTTCACTCTATTTAATAACAGAAGGTCTGGTGATGTCTGATGTGTTCTATTTTTTTTAAAAAAAATGCTAATTAGTGACGCTGTGGGAGGGCTATAATACTGATATATAAACTGTTTCATATATATTTGAAATATATGCATTCTAACTAAGGTTGTCTGTATTCATTCTTTTCTCTGAAATGCACTAAGATGAGAACAAGAACAAGTGGAACTTCAGCCCTTCTTAGAAACAATTCAACTGTGCTTTGTTTGTTTTGGATAGCATGCCCCCACTGGCTCTTGGCTTTACTGACACCAGGCTTCATTTTTCTTCCCTGACAAACAAAGAGGGTGGGGGATGAGGGAATCCATAAAGCAAGGAAGTAAAAAATGGCGTTTCATGGCTTGGGACAGAAATAATATCACAGTCAATGGTAGACTGAACTAAATCAAGGGTTTAAAATATAATTGCTATTCACATAAAGAAAATGAAGAGCAATGTGCTTACATCTTTATGAAAGGAAATGAGATTAGCAATTACAAATGGAGCTGCAACGAAATGGGATTGCGTGGAAAACTGTTCCAAGGTACTTCGATCCTCTATCCAAAGTTGGCATTCTGTGACCATTGTTGGAATCTGATGTGATTTACTTTTGACCTCCCCTAAAAGATTTATTTAGCAGTGGTAATTCTGGGGAAAGCTCATCAATGGTGCTCCCTCATTAGTATTATTATGGCTAAATAAATATTGACAAATACTTAACTTTGAAGTTCTGAAACAGAAAAATGATAAGACTAAATCATTCCTGGAAAGCTGGTGGGGGAGGTGGGGTCCTATGTGTACCATGATATTTACTTTTCAACATCTGACCATCTGGAAACATTATAAGTTCAAAAGTAATACGTCAAATAAAACACTGCTTTGGTTACTAGAAGCTATTGTAGTCTTAATCATTGACCCACAAGAAAAGAAACCATTCTCCTTTGCCTTTCTGTTGCAACAAATCACATTTAAACAGATGCTTTTGGTTTGATTTACACAGTGATGATCCATACTATTTTAATTACCAACAAATAGATCCAAAAATTCCCCCATCCATAACAAGAGTCTCTGGTCCATTCTGCTGGTAAAACAAGAACTCTAGATTTATAGATGGATAATTAAAGTGTCCAAAAGACTAAGAATCACATCTATCACTAAATGAAATATTAACTGAGACTATTTTTTCCTGTTGCTGATAATTTTGTTTATTAAGCGAGGCATAAGCATTCTAAATCTGGATGTTCTGTACTTCTCTCCTGGGGAGAAGGAAGAAGAGAGAAAAGAAAATATAATCAAGCAATGAGAAGCAAACAACTGAATCCAAAAACAATGTTAAGAGAAATATATTGACTCACAAATAACTGCAAACCTAGGCCTAGGGAATAATGAAAATACTATCATGAGAGCACACTGGTTTGGAAAAAAAAGAGATGCTTATGTTATAATTGCATTCCTCAATTATCCTTTTAACCATTAAGTGGAATTCAGCTTTTTGGAGCACACAAAAATACTTGTCTTTTTTATCTGTTCTATTAAGAAATTGCTGGCGTGCAAACAAAACACTAAGCAAACAGCAATGCAACTCTATACTTTCCCTAAAACATATATATTAACAGCTTCGAAAGGCAAAAAAATCCACAGCAGATGGCAGCACCTATATGACCTTGGCTATTCTAAAAAGGAAAAGCTAAGCAAAGTTGGATCCAATTAATGCTTGGATGGAGAACACTGTAGAACAGACTAGGAAGTTTTAAAATGGCAGAAGGTAATCAAGGCAAACTTTTAAAATTGCTACCAAGAAAGCAACACAAATATGTCCATGTAGTCATGAGAAATTTATCTCAGTTTGGAGGAAACTCCACTTTTACTTAAAAGCAACCCTCTGCAAACAAGGGATATATTAGCATTGATCACATTTATATTGGGGGGAGAACAAAGCAACTACTATTTCAGAAAATGGCATAAACCTCACAGCCCCGCTATGTATAAGAAATGATAGGCAAATGTGGCAAACATAGGAAAACATTAATCTAGATCAGCAACCTGGGGGTGCAAATATTAATCATTTTGGCAAAAGATCTGTGTCTGGGTAAGCAAGTTGGAATTCAGGAAAAAAAATGTTTTTATAATAATAAAGACAAATAAAGTAATGCAGATAATGTTCTAGCTAATTGAGCCAATAATACAGAACCATATACAACTGGAGCTTGTACATTATTTTGTTATTTTTGGGAAGTACTTTCTGCTCTCAGTACAAAAAAGTGGAAGAAATTAACGTATTAATCTTGCAAGGATTTCAGCATTACTGAGGGAAACTGGAATTACACTGAAAGCTTGCATGTGGAATGCAAATTCTATAGTTCTAATTTACCCCTTCTTCGGAAAGAACCCCCAAATCAAACAGATAGCATAATATGAGTTGCTGCTATCTTGTTGAATACATTAATACATGGGACTGATACAATCTGTAAAATTCCTAGCTTTGTGATGCTCCTTAAGAATATAGGAAGACCTCGAAAAGGCACAAGACAAAGATGTCCATTATCCCCATTGCTATTTATCTTAACTTTGGAAGTTTTAAATAGAAACATTAGGCAAGATCCAGAAATTAAAGGATTGAAAATAAAAGGTGAAACCTACAAACTGCAAGCATTTGCAGATGATTTGGTATTCATTCTAGAGGAACCTTTAGAGACGATTCCTTTTCCTGTTGGAAAAGATAGAACAATTTGGAGAGATAGCAGGATTAAAGATAGAGAAAAAACGAAAGTGATCATTAAAATTTTTACAGATAAACAAAAAAAGCAATTATCAGAAAAAATAGAATTGCAAATAGTCAAAAAGTTCAAATATTTGGGAATATATTTGACAGCAAGATGTTCAACAATAAAAAAAGATATAATTACATTAAATTGTTAAACCAAATAAAGCTTGATTTGGAAAAATGGAAGAATCTTCAACTGTCAATGTTAGGAAGAATTGCTACGGTGAAAATGAATATATTACCAAAAATATTATTTTTATTTCAAACGATACTTATAAAACTGGAGAAAAAATTATTTGAAGATTTAACTCTCTAATTCAAAAATTTATTTGGCAAGGAAAGAAAGCTAGAATTAAATTGAAAATGTTACAAGAAGCCAAGGGAAATGGAGGCTTTGGCTTGCCAGATTGGTTTTTATATTATCAAGCATCAGTGTTAACATGGATAAAAGAATGGATAACTCTTAAAAATAAAAGATTGCTGTATCTGGAGGGACATGACCTGCAACTTGGTTGGCATGCTTTTCTATAGTATGGAAAAAATAAAACACATAAATAGTTCCAAAACTACTACATTAGAAATGCATTATTATTAACTTGGGAAAAAATAAAACGTAAAATTTATTTGAAAATTCCAGGATGGCTTTCAACAATTGAAGCATTCGTACATCCAAATCAAGTCAGTCTCGATAAAATATGGACATACAAAGATATTCTAAATTCTGAAGGGAACTTAAAATCCAGGCAAGAGATGAAAAATCAGGGCATCGATTTAATATGGTGGTCAAATTTACAAATGCAAGTCAGATATGATAAAGATATTAAACAGTATGGATTTTACAAAGAACAGACTATGTTTGATCAGACATTATTAACTTCTGATGAAAAGTTAATCAAAAAAATGTACAATTTCTTATTAAATTTCAAAATGGAAGATGAACAAGTAAAAGAGACAATGATAGTATGGGCAAAGAATTTTGGATATAATGTAGACTTAGAAAAGTGGCAAAGTTTGTGGGAAAGAAACTATAAATTGACAATGTCAGCTTCATACAAAGAAAACGTATATAAAATGTTTTATAGATGGCATTTGCCACCAACAAGATTAGCAAAAATGTTTAAAAACATGTCAGAGAAATGTTGGAAATGTAAACACAAACCAGGTACTTATTATCATATCTGATGGACATGTATTAAAGCAAGGAGATATTGGACAATAATCCACACTTGGTTAGAAAAAATGTTAAAGAAACACATAGACTATAAACCTGAATTTTTTTTACTAGGTATAATGCCAAAAAAACTTGATAAGCAAAGTACATATTTGATTCTACACATGATAACAGCGGCAAGAATTATATTTGCACAATATTGGAAGAATGAAGAAATACCACCAGAAGAAGAAATAATCAAAAAAATATTAGACTGTGCGGAAATGGACAGACTTACTTTAAGGTTGAAAGAAAAAAAAGAAACAGAATATTTTCAAACTTGGGACCTATTTTATCAATGGTTAGAGAAAAGATTTAGGGATTAGGAATTTAATTTGTATTAGTGAATAAGATACTCAGACAACACGCTTTTGTTGAATGATTATTATTGAACTCTGTTAAAAAAAAACTTAAAAAAAAAGAATATAGGAAGACCTCATTTAGCAATATAGGAAGTCCTCATTTACAGACTCTTTGTAGTTATGACAGTGATGAAAAATAACTTTTTGATCAAGCCTCACATTTACAACCTTCACAGGTCTGTAAAACAAAGGAAAGGTAAAGTAAGTTCATAAGCATACTTGCAGTTTCACTTAGCAACCACTCTGCTTAATGACTATGTTGCCAATCATAATTACAGTCACTAAACTAGACAACCTGTACTTGCGTCTATCAGCTTTTGCCCCCCATACAAATCAGACATTATGCAGCATCAGGAAGGGAGAAAGCAGACAGAGGAAGCATGGTATGGAAAATCTAGAATTGCTTTTGCCATCTAAAACTTTGCAGATCAGGAAGAAAGCATACAATAATTTGGGATCTTGTTTTCCGGTTCTGTTCCATTGTCCAAACCAGAAAACTGAATTTAAACCTAAAAATTAGTTCTTTTACTCCCCAGAGACAATTTAAAACCTCTCACCTGATGTTGCAATAATCCAAGAGGCCAATGTGGACCTCATTAACCTCCTGGATAGGAGGGTTGTTTCAGATTTTGCATTATATGTGTGTGTTTTGTGTGTGTATATATACATATACACACAAAATCTACCTATCTATCTTTTTATCTATGCAAAATTGAGAAAGAGAGAGATTTACTATGATTAAAGGAAGTAGTATTCATGAAGGTATAAATTGGGCTGAGCTTCAAGGTTTTAGCTTCTTGCCCACAGCATGTGAATTATGTAGCAGTCAGGCATCTGATACAAACTTGCTAATAGGAGGTGAAAATGAGAGGACAATTTAACTACACAACAAGCCACTTTTCTTTGGAAATCAGTAGATAAATAGGTCAGGCTGGTTTTTTGTCGCTGAGCTGGAGAATATTAAGTAGGTCATCCTTGTTAACTCTAGTCAATAATATTTTGAAAGCATTCAGCAGGCTAACCTGTATCAATTTGAAATATATATTTGTGTTCAAATATTGTCATATGATTACAAGTCTTTTATATAACTGCAGCATCGGTCTTGTACTTCCTGGTTTATAAACTGGGCATAGGGCCATGCGCTTATCATTGGGATGGATACCTTGTTATGGTTTAATTATATATCTAACAGTGATAGAAAATATCAGCAGGCAGGAGGATGTCCTAGGTCTAGGATTAAACATACAAAACTGAGCATGCAAAAAACTTGTGTTCATGTTTTTCTTTGTAATATTTCAAGACAGAAAAGGCTTTAGTCTCAAGACTAAAGATGCAAGTGGAATACAACTAAAACAAATAGATCCTTCTCCTGCTTCCGACTTCAGGAAAGAGGGAAATGCAAAAAAAATTATTTGTGACTAACTTGTTCTACACTACTGGGTTAATTTATTTCCCTGATGGCAATAAAAGTCATGCCTTTGTACCTGGGTCATCACATACCTAATACTACATATATAGCTATAATTACATTTCCCCAAAGAATTAATCAAGAATGTTCATTAGGTTTAGCTGACAATCTGCCATGCTAGAAGAACATTGATGTTCTTGCTTCAGATTCTCTTCTCCCTTGAGAAATACTCTATGAGAGCAGTAGATAGGTCTCTCAAAGTGTTAAGTTCTTCTCCCAGTATAGTGACTCTGATATATGCAGCATAGTGATGATACTGAATCCCAAACCTGCATACAACCTCACCCAGTGGCTTCATGTAGATGTTAAACAACAGGGGAAAGAGCTTTGAAACCTGCAACTCCTCACATAACAAGGGCATGGAGAACAAACTCACTTCCCCCCACCAACATTGATTGGGGCCAGACATGAGGAGAAAATAAGAACCACTGTAAAACAATGTCTTTAAATTTAAACAATGCCTATAGTGGGCTCTAAAAGGATACCATTATAGATGACATCAAGGACCACTGAGAGTGCACTAGGATGGATATTCTTCCTCCATCCCACTTCCTCACAGGTCATCAATAATTTGACTGTTTCAGTACTGAATCTCAGCCTCAAACCCAACTGAAAGAGGACATAGATAATCTATTTCCTCCAGAGTTGTATGCAACTACATCTGACCACCTTTTCAAAAACTTTCCCCCAAAAGGGAAGATTGGAGATAGGAAGGCAGTTATTTAAAAATCATAGGTCCAAGACTGGTCTCTTGAGGAGAAGGTGTGCCATCATCTCTTTCAAGGCCAAAACATAACCCCTCTCTCAACATAGCCAACACCATAGCATTGACCCCACTACAGGTCACCTACCTGTCTATTAACAACAATAAACAAGTGTCTGAACTAATAGAGCAGAAAACTCTATCCACTTCTTAGCTGTTACTGACTCAAACTCATCCCAGATTGCACCACAAGACTGAGCCCCAGGCCTCTCAGCCAGACTTCTTCAGTTGAACCCAGTTGGATCTGAGTAATTTTATCCACCAGATAACCAGAATATTCTTCACAGTGGCCCTACAGATGACTCAATAGCCTATCCCACCCCAGCAGGTATCAAATTACCCTAAAAAGTGCCACTAAACTGCTGATAGAAGTAATAAGGATGGAGAAATACTGACTTTTCACTGCTATTATTGACACAAGGAGATATGTCTGTATGTGTACACCTATATATGTACACACACATACACAATATGCAATGCAATAAATACAATTGACATTGTACTGTAATTGTATCACATTTGTAACTAATGTTTTACATTTGTAAGTAATACAAACTAATATAAATACAAGGGAGATGGGCAGTTAAAAAGTTTGATATATAAATAAATAAAGCAAGAAAAAGAAAAGAAAAAGAGAGAAATCAGAAAAAAGTTAAAAGTGCAAGAAAGGGGGGAAGGAATAAATGTAAAAGAAAGAAAAAAAATACAAAGAAGTGGCTTCCAATCTCCTTTATAGCAGTATTAAGTAAAATTATTAACTTACCTCTTACTCGGAAGTTATAATATGTCTCTCTTTTTCTATAATCTATTTTATCTAATCATCAAACCATATATCAGAAGCTCATTTTTTTTCTGTTTTATGCATAAAGAATCTCCAGTCAGCAACAAACATAGGTAATGTCTTTTCTCTGATCAAACAAGTCAAATTAGCCATCTCAGCAAGTTCCATCATCTTCACCAACCATTCCTCCTTAGTGGGTAATGCTAAATCTTTACATCTTCATGGATTTAATAATTTCACTGCAGTTATCATAGTTGAATAGCCTTTTATCTCCTGGGGTAAGTAGGACCCCAGTAAGCTGAAAAGGCAATCAAAGAATGGCAATGGACTGATATTAATCTCCTCTGCTGGCAGATCACATTGCAATCCCTCAGAAACAAACAACAACAAACAAAAAACCCATGCACAGCAATCAGTATGTGTCAAGCCACTGATGACTCAGGACATGTCCATGTTTGCCTTGGAGGTCATGAACTCCTAAACTGCCCCAGGTTCAATGTCACTAGGTGGCAGATTGAAATCCCCAAGCACTAATAGCCTTAGCATCTCTATTGCCAGCCCAGTGGCAGAAACCATCAGGATAGACTAGGGTATCACTTGGGAGCAGGGGATGTGGTACTACATCAGCAGGAATTCCAGCATTCTCTTAGATCCAACTTCAACCAGAGCACCTCACATCCAGTTATCTATGGAGTGGAACCTCTGAAAGCCTGCATTGACTTACAAATGACAACAAGCACCCCTCTTCCTCTTCCCTGAGCTAGGAAGTCTGAAATCCAGGTGGACACAACTATGTGTAGTGTTAGCGTTCCTGTGGAATTAACTTCATAACCTGGTCAACCTAGTGGTGCTGTACAAACCTTGCAAGCCTGATTGTGCTGCACCTTCTAGAATAAGGCAACGACAAGCCACTTCTCTAATATAGCCAAGAAAAGTACATGCATACAATCACCAGGAGTCAAAGGTGACCCGAGGCCATCTTTACTTTTGTAGTTGAGAGAAATCGGTCAAAAACATCCCTGAGCAAATGAAATCTTTGTTGAATTTAAAGAGAGGTTTTGATCAGCAGGTGGAGGATTTTGAGAAGTATGTCTTGTAACTCGCTTTTTATTGCTATCCCCATCCAAAGGTCAGTGTTACAAATCTTGCCCATTGAAAGCTAATTTTTTTAAAAAAGAAAAGGCATTCCACATCAACCTTCCTAAGAAACATGTAGGTTAAAGGAAATGGGAATTGTAAGCCAATGTAGCTGAATGGCAGCAGATGATGAAAACTGATCACATCCACAACAGGCCAGCAAGACAATTCTGAAATTAAATGGAAAGAGGAAAATGTAGACTGGAAAACGTATGACATAGTTTCACACTTATTACCAAGACAGAAACATGGTTGGAGACTAAGTTAACTTTAGTTTCAGGCTTAGGTTTTTTGTTGTTTGGATAAAAAGCAGATTGTTTTCAGTGGCTTTGTCTAGTTACTGCAGCAGAAATTTAAGTTTTTCAGCAACTACATGAATATAAATTCAAGTTTTAAATACAGAAGAATTTGCAAAGTTCATTTTTAATTGAAGATACATAGCTGATCTTTGAGTCAACATTTCTGCAAATCATTTTTCACATTTCAATATAATCTTTTTAATATATTATTTTCTAAAGAATCTTTTTGTTATTCAGAATCATTCAGTGTATTTGTTTATGGCTGTTATGTCTTCTCTGTGACATAATGTTTTACATAACACTTGCAGGAAAAAAATATCTTTAAAACTTTTGTTAGCAGCCTAACAGATATTCCAAGGCTGCAATATTTCCTTATCTCTTAATACCATAGCTTGTATAATAAAGTTATTTTCTTTCTGGCTGATTTTTTGTTGATTTCTTTTGAGGTTTGAATATTATCCCATTGTACGAGCTGTTCAACTTGATGAAAACAGAGAACATTTAGAGAAAAATGGAGAAAAGAACCAGTAAAATGAGTCACTAATGTTCCCTTTATGATATTTTAGAATATCATACTGTTGACTTCATTAAACTACCATTTAAAAATGCAGGTATGTATTTGATGTCAGGTGAATATGTAATCACATTTATTTAAATATGATTTCCTCTATTCAGCTTTTCTGAATTAAATTAGGAGTTACTGACATTAGCATATACAGCATCTTGCTGCTGTCATCAGAATGTAAAAATCTGTGTTACACTACAAGCTTCACTCGTTTGTGATATGCATACCACACTATGATGTACTTACGAAAGGGGCTGGGCTTCCTTCCAGTCCTTTTCATACACAATGCTGCTTTTGCTACTCTGACACATCACGCACTCCCCCAGCAGATGTCAACCAATCTTTAAATCAGACTAAATTCCTGATGAATTTTGGACAAATATTTACTATCTTGACCTTTTTCCAGCAAATATCTGTAAATCTTCCAAATACTTTCAGTGATCTCTTTGAGCCTATTGGTGTATCATTAATCATTTTCTTTCTCTCCCTACCTCTCTCAATTTTGCCAAGCTTAGTTGTTTTTTCTACTCCATCATCCACTCACGCAGCATATTCAAAGTATGGAAGTTTCTGCTTGCTAATCAACACCTCAAGGGAGCAATCAGTATTTATTTGGTTCTTCTTGCAGTCTGTGGGACTCTACTGCCAGCTATTTACATATTGAGACGAGTGTCTTCTTTCTGTTGTTCTTCTGCAATAATATCCAGCTTTTAAAGCAATATGTTACGATTGAAAAAAGTTGCTTTAACTAATTTCATCTTTGTTGACATTGAAATGTCCTTCTCCTTCAAGATCTAAGTATGTAATTGTTTCTTTTCTAGGATTATTTCTTTACTCATCTGGCACACTGTTCATCTTTATTTTCCTTGAGCCAAAGAAAATAAATCCATCACCTTTTCTTTCACCCTATCAACTACCACTATGTAATACGATTGACTTTTTTTAGTCTTTTTAATATTTGTCGTTAATCCAGATTTTTAATTTCCAATTTTTAGTTTCATATGACTAAGTTCTTTTAAGTTTGCATTTTTGGGGGTTAATAAAGTGGTGTCATCTGCCTATCTCAAATGATTAATGATTGTTGATAATGGGGGGGAGGTGGCGGGGGGGCAAATGATGAAAAATGTGTGATGATGTCACGCAAATGTTGTGATTTGTGGATTCCCACCATTCATTGTGATACAATTACATAATTGCAATATTTGCAAAATGCATTTCTATAATGTTTTCACTGCACAGGTGTCATCATTTTAGTTTTGCCATTTATTATGGATGTATATTCTATATTCTTCTTTATAGGAGTTTAAGCAAAATTTCCCTTTTTGCAATGGCTGAGTAATTTGCACTTTCTCTTGCATCTCTCCTTTTTCATTAAGGATATACTGGTCTTTTTTAGTTCCTGGAATTTTGTGTTGGTAAACAACCAATAATACTTTAATTGTCTCTTCCCTTGCATCTTTAAACATTTCAAAAGGTATTTCACCTGTGCTTTCTTATTTGATAGTTGAACTCTTGCTCACCATATCTCACTTCCCAATGCAATTGACTCCTGCATATACAGTGTACATTCTTTCTTTCTACAAATATTATTATTTTATAGTCCCATTTATAAGAATTGTTTGCGACTTTCATCTTCCATCTTTCCCTGGCTACCACACCACATGATTTAAAATATTTGGATTTTTCTTTGCTTTGGCTTTTGACAATGTCTTTTATCTCTTTCCATAATTTCTCAGGTTCTTTTCCACACATATGAAATGTAATGTGCAGTAGGCTGTATACATCAAATCTTGATAGCACACCCCGTGACTTTCATTTTTTAAATTTCACCATAACATTGACTCTAATAATTCATGGCTCGTTACACTTCCTGCACTTTAAAGTATTGTGGGTAACATTTTTTCCATCTTGTGTTTCCTTATGCTTATATGCAAAATTTAGACATCCCTGGTGGTACTGCATGTTTCAGTGAATCTCTAAAGAAACAGAAACTGATAAAGTCTAAATGGACAAAATTAAATACAATACATTTTTGCAAATGTGAATTTGTTTACTATTACTTACTACATACTTACTATTTATGTGCAGTTATTTATGGATTCAAAATAAGAAAACCATGAGTATTGCAGGTGCAGAAATTTGAACATACTTTCAAAGCATCTGCTTTGGCAAAGAAAGCCCACAAGTTTCTAAATGTTTTCTGTATCCAAATAAAAAATATTTCCTTTTTTGCTTTTGGATATTTCCCAACTCTTCTTTGCAGAACTCTTCTAGCTTAGAAAAGTTCTCAGGTCTCCTTGTATTCACTGCATGTTTCAGATCTCCCCACAGATTTTCAGTAATATTCACATTTGGAAATTATTCCAAAAGCTTTATCTTTCTTCATGGCTGATCTGGAGGTATGTTTTAGATGGTTGTTGAAATATTCAGTGTCAATTTCTTTATAGATTATGGGACTTAAACCTCTAGGATATGTTGATATTTAGCTGAATCCATTCTTCTTTCTACCCTCCAATATTTCCTATACCACTTACTACATAATAAAACATAATAAAGGCATCTTTGTAATTAAGAGCACTTTTCTGAAGGCCATCAGGGTTGGGGCCAACTGTATCTCCAGGGAGAGGCTGTTCCATAAGGCAGGTGCCATGACAGAGAAGGCACCAACATCTGCTCCCTGCTGACTGACTGGAGATTACAGGAGATATGTTACAACGTCTTTGGAATCAAGCATTTTTTACATTTGCCTTTCAGACACAAAAATGTTTTATCAAACCCTTTCAGTACCTGTATAAATGTTTCTGCATAGTTACTTACAAAATGGAAGTTTGAATTGTAATAGTTACAGCTATATTAGTCCTTGTTTAACACAAGAACTCCTCAATGCATTTTAATAGGAATTTTCTACTGAGATACCTAATGAAATCTGTGTGCTGCAGCTGAGTCATCTTAATGATACCTTAAAGATTAACACCATGGAATAGAATGGTTACAACCTACCTGATGAGAATTTTAAAACTGGGTCAATGAGAGAGAGAGAGAGAGAGAGAGAGAGAGAGAGAGAGAGAGAGAGAGAGAGAGAGAGAGAGAGAGAGAGGATCATAACATTGTATGTTATGCATCAAATACATTTTGCAGATTATAATTAATAAAAATAATTTTAATAAAATTATTTCAAAATAAAGAAAAGGAAGAATTTCGCTATGGGCTCATTGGCCCAGTTAGGTAAAATTTAATGGGTGTTTGAGCCCAATTACCTCTAAAAATCACAGTTGTCCAGCTCTCCTATAGTCTTGAGAACTGTTCATATCATTTGTGTGCAAATGTGTTCAAAAGGAAAAGAACTAAGTTCCACATTCCCAGGTAACTGTGTCAGAAAAGCTCACAATCGTTTCAGCATCATTTTACTGTTCTGAATAGAACACTATGTCCTGACTAGTTGAGTTTCAAAGTGTTCAGCCTTGAAGTTCAGAAATAAACATTTTTAGAAAGTAAAAGTTCGTTATTGTATTTTCAAAATGAAACTTCCTTCTACTGTAGTGAATAAGGATTAACTATTGTATTTATGAGGGGAAATAGGACTGGTTGAGAAGATCTTCAGTCTTGGGGTGATCAATAAACATGCCAAGGAAGCGATCAAACCTGATTCTGTTTTCACAAGCTTTGGTGATTTCTTCCTGCCTGTGTTAGATCATCTTTCTGAATGATGATCAGCCCCACGAAATGGTTGAACCATAGCTGCTATTTCTGTTAACTAGCTACATGTGTCCTGCAATGTAAAATATACCTTTAAATAAGGAACTGAAACACACCAGTGTGTTGTTAGGCTAGCAACCCACACAGGCACACTCAGACACATGCTTTATAGGCCTAGCATAGTAGGAAGTGTAACAAGGCAAGGGACAAGGGAGCAGAGGAAAGCACAGACCCTGCTTACTTGAAGTATGGTTCACTGAATGTGCTCTTCACTGATTTTATGATTCGGTCAAAAGAAAACATATTTTATCCTCATTTACCAGCTTATATTCAAGCTCTTCTATTTTCATAAGAGAATATCCAGACTTAATTGAGAAAAGCAGCGGGGGGGGGGGGCGCGATGGCTCAGTGGTTAAAGACACTGAGCTTGTAAGCTGGAAAGCTGACAACCTGGATTCGAGACCCAAGCGCCGTGCGACTGGATGAGCATCTGTTACTTTCCCCAGCTCCTGCCTACCCAGCAGTTCGAAAGCATGCAAATGCAAGTCGATAAATAGGTACCATTTCTGTGGGAAGGTAACAGTGTTCCATGGACCTCGGCATAGAGTCATGCTGGCCACCTGACCATGGAAATGTCTTCAGACAATCCTGGCTCCCTTGGCTAAGAAAAGGAGATGAACACCGCCCCCTAGAGTTGGACATGACTGGAAAGGGGAAACCTTTACCTTTATAAAAGCTGCAAGAGAAAAAGAAGAATTGAAAATGGTGTATGCAGATATTACAGTTGCATAATGCATCTACCCATGAATAACTTAACCACAGTTTATTTGCGGGTTAAAAGTATGCACTGTAATATAAACTAGGTTTAGAGGATGGATCTGCACAGAATGCCAGCTTAAAATCTGGTTGTCTATTTTGTGATACTATGTCTTAGGTGAACACAGCAAGATCTTAAAGGCATAGCCTGTTGTTCTAACAAATAATTCTTCCAATTTTAGTCACATACTGCCACTTCTCTGCCAGGTCATAATGAAGTAAGGTAATTAATCTCTTGTTTTCTTTGTATGTACATGTGGGTTTGTTACAGATGGTTAATTTAATGACGGGTGGGAGCTTTTGAGGAAAAAAGGTCATCAGAAAGAAAGAACATTTTGTGCTAAATTTTATGGGGCAAATAGCTCAAGGAGACTATGTTGTTTAGCAATGAACATTATGTTACAAGTTATTTATAAAATTAAACTAACAATGCTATTTCTTTTACAGATAAAAAACAAGCTAAGAAGTGAGACAATTTTTTCAAGATGTGGCGATTACATTATATTGGTAGTGGATATCATAACTTGGCTATGCTCAGTTTCAAATGTTAAGTATATGTGCTTTGCTTTCCAACTCAAGTTGAAAATCAAAACATGGGACTTAGATCAAAGTTAAAACCAATAGGACATTAATTGGTGTAGCTGAGTATGTAGATGCAATTGTTATTCAGTGTACCTTGTTTCTAAGGGAAAAGAAGTTCAAGGGTTCAGTTGTTTATCCATGTTCAATTTCTTTCACAGAAAGTCATGGGAGACTGATGGCATTTCCATGACATTAAGTTTATTTAAACCTAGAATCAGCCTAATCATGCCATGATTATTCACAGTATTAACACTCTAGCAGAATCTTATTCCTCACCAGATTTCCAGGGCATTAGTACTGTACGGTGCAAATCATATACCAGAGACTAATGAAGATGACTAGAAATAGAACTAGCACCATTCCAATTCACCAGTCAGCTGATGCTTCCCAAGAAGCCTCTAATCTCCAATCAACCACACAGAAATTCCAATTTCACACAGACTATAACTATTTGCAAGGCAATCTCCACTTCTGAGCCCTTGCACTGAGAAAGCTTTGCTGGAAAGCAAAATGAAGCATCTTTTGAAAAGAGGATTTATAAATCAATCTCCCTAAGCATGGAGAACTCCAATAAAAAGTATCTGCAAATGCAAGGAGTTACCCAATTGCACAAATTATTGCCCACACTGCTACAGTCTGGACCAACTGCAACTTCCAAATAATTTTCAAGGGCAACCCCACATATAGCATCTTGCACTAATACACACAGACAGTAACTATGGCAGGAATGATAATGAGAAGGGATTTGGTTTCTAGGAAATGTTGCAATGGGCACATTAGATGAATCTAGGCAAAGAGTCCCCTAGTCACAGCTGCCCCCTGATCTCTAAAAAGAAAATATGATTCCAGGAAGATCCTCAAATTCTGTGCCAACTATGCTTAGGCAAGTGCAATCCCATTCAGAATTTATGAAGGATAATCCATGGGGTCAGGAGAGTCAGAAACTCAGTCATGTAGGTGTTAAACAGAAGACTTAAAAATGTCAAGCCCTATGGCAACCCATAAGTTAAGGGTCTCAGTTTTACCTTCTCCCCCACCATCAATATTCTCATCATCACATTATAATCTCTAATGAAGTTTCCTACATGTGTTCACTCTTTATCACCCTCCAATAATGATATATGCAGCTATTCTGTCCTTACAGGTGTCTTCTGTCCTTGGAAAAATAGGAAGTCACTCAGGATCAACAAACAGGGAAAACCCATATAGGAGCAATCTGATCTAAGACCCTGAACATGGCAGACAGCCTACAGATCTCCAGAAAAAAATCCAGATTTCCCCTAGAACACATCTGGGTTCATAAGTTACCCAAGTTTCCTTGGGGAGAGCCAGCACTGGCCAGCTGAAAAGAGTGACATGACCATAACAGAGGATTAATTATAGCACCCTTTATCTTTATATTTCATCTCAACAGCCCCAAGACACCCTCCCCCCCCCAAGATCTAATATGTGGCCACCAGTATGAGGCCCTCACTAATCCAGAATGGGTCCATGGTTGCCATGGTGTCCATAAATTCCTGAACTGATCAGACTCAACGTTACATAAAAGCAGGTTAAAGTCTCAAAAAATTAACTTCTTTGGAGACTCTGTCACCATCCAGCAACCAAATGAAGCAGCTCAGGCAAGGATGTCACCAAGCAGCAGAAACCCAACTGATCCCTAGAACCAGTGGAGGGATTCAGCCAGTTCGCACCAGTTCAGCAGAACCGGTAGCTAATTTTTTGTTGCCGAGGCCCAGAATGGACTTCTGGAAGCGGCATCTACACAAAGAACTGGTTGTTCACATATTTGAATCCCACCACTGCCTAGAACCTAGTTCAACCACAGGGGCTCACATCCAGTTATCTGCAATACAATGCAGATAACTTTTAGGTGCCATTGCAAGTCAGTTCTTGACAAGTATAGACTCAGTACTATACTGAAAGGATTTCTAGATAAGAATTTTGTACCAACTGGAAAGCAGCTCAGGACTTTTCATAACATCAACAGTGCTGTGATGCTGAATTAATTACTGCTTACTTTGTAGCAGTGAAATATGAGAAAGGAAAATGCCAACCTGTCCTAAGCATGTTTTTGGACATTAGAGCAAGCAATAGTGATCCAGTGCTATTGGTAAAGATTAAATTGAAATGTTATTTAATTCAAACAAGAGACAAAATATACATAATAACCTATCACCTCTCCACAATTGGTGTCTATATTCTTCCTTCCCCTCCCCCCCCCAAATTAGTATTTGGTAATTAACTCAGTCGTAGAACATGAACATTTCTAGGACTCTTGGTTTGGAGGGAGTCTTGATTATAAAGATGTTATAAAAACCATTGTAAGCTTACAACATTACGTTGACTGGGAAATGAGGCCACACGGTAACTTCCTGTTCCATCAGTACATGGTTTATGTTACCTATATGTGACATAGCTGACTCAGGCAGTTGAACTTGGATGAAATGACAATATAGCCTCAATAGTTATTTAATATAGCATTATTAATTTGCTTGGCCTTATTATACTCTTCATTTGTTTATGGGGATGAGACTGTTACTTGATGCTCCATACTAGACATTTAGATACCTTGAGCCAACTCTGACCAAGGTTTAAATCCTGACAGTATTATTATATCTTAACTATACTAAAAGAATTTGTTCTATGGTTCTTTCCTGTATAATGGATTACCACACCATCACAATTCTCTTTGAATTCAAAATGTATAGATCTTCTGAGTAACACAATTAACCTCCAGGAATTATCAGCAAAGTGATATGTTCTCCTATTCCTAGTCCCATGTTCTCCATGCTGCTAAAAGTTTGGCTTTTCCTCAGAAATGTGGTCCATTCCACATTTGAAATATGGTTTTATTCCCAAATCTAGACATTCCATAATGATTTTCCTGTCTTGGAAGCAGTTACTCCATTTTGTCAGGTCTAACAAATAATTCATTTAGGGTCTGAGGCAACATCCTCCCACTCAACCACTGAGGTGAGCTGTGATCATCTAGCCAGGCTTTTAAGGCAATTGTTTGTTCATTTGAACATTCTTTCTTCCTCCCACTCAGCATACCCTGTTCCATTGTACTTTTCTGTCCCTCTCTTTCAGTTACCCAATTAGCATCTTGATAGTTTGTTTTTGTGTTTACAACAGATGGGGGAGAAGCAAACCAATAGCAAGTTTTTCATTTATTTCTCTCTATTGAAAAAGAGTATATTAAAATAGGAAAAAGATTGAGAAGGCGGCAATCAAAATAATTAAAGGGCTCAAACACCTTCATTATGAGAATAGACACTAATATCCAAAACTGATAAATACCTTCCTGACTTTAGGTTAGCAGGGCAAAAAAGAGAACAAAGAGAACTTCCTTTTTTCCCCCATCTTATTCCAGGGAGGTAGCCAAATTGATTATTCACTTAGACAGAATGAAATGTACAAGAATAAGCATAAAATTAAAAAAAACTGAGTCTAGAGATTAGTCAGAATATCAGCCTGTTGCAGAAGCATAGCAAATTGAGTCACCTGACTTAGAGAAAAAAAGATCTTCAGCCCTCATACATTCATAAAGATCAAATGAGTAGATATTCGATGAGGTTTCTAAAAAACAAGACTCGGAAAAATGAGATGGGTATGATACAGAGACTGAAGTTGGTTTAGGGGTTAAGGCATCAGGGTTGAAACTGGGAGTCCGTGAGTTGTAATCCTTCCTTGGGCACAAAACCACCTGAGTGATCGCTTGCTAATCACTTTCTCTCGGTCCTAAGAAGGAGGCAATTGACAATTCACTTCTGAAAAACTTTCCAAGAAAACTGCAGGGACTTATCCAGTCAGTCTCTAAGAATTGGACAGAAGAAACAAATGATATAAAATAAAGCATTATTCTTGCAAATATGATACTTAGGAAAATCTGTTAATAATAGTTGTAGAAGTGAACCAATGACTCAAAGAAATAGAAAAAATCTGGAGGATACAAGGCTAGAGGTCTTAAATCTTTTCTCTCACAAGGAATCTCTGAGTTAAGGTCTACATATCTTGACACTACTTTGAGGTAGCAACTTGATAGACAGTAGAAGTAAAAAGTATCTTCTAAAGGCTTCTCATCTGTTTTACAGGACTCTCACAACCTGATCTTGCCTTTTGGTGATTAAAAGATCAAATAAAAAATATTTCTATAATGCCATTTCCCAGCCACAGAATACAAGCGACTAACTAGGGGATCTGGCCCTTCCTTCTCTTGAGACAATGAATCTCACAAGAGATAAACAAAATCAAACTTTGTATTAAAGTCCAAAGCAAGTTCTCTCTGCCCAGAATATTACATATAGCAAGATGAAAGTAGAAAATATATTAGATCTCAAGAATATTTTGGGGGTGGCAGTATTGGAGTTACTTTTCTTGTACAAAATCATAAAAATACTTATTTTTTAGCATAACATAGAAACATAAGTTAAGCACCTATCACAGATTCCTAACTAAAACATATTATCTGCTTATATAGAAATAGAATCCTCTTGAAGCAAAGATCTGGTTTATTCTATCTGGACTTCTTCTTGAGTTCAGGTCAAGAATCTGAATTGGAGGCTCTGAGGAAAGGGCAAAATCTACTCTTTCCCAAGTCAGTCCTATGACTTCTAACCTCTTATTTGATATGACCAACATTTTTCTGTATTCGTCAAAAGGAGGAACTGCAATAATATGCCTGTTACTTGATCCAAACCCTGATGTGTAGCAACACTCTAGTATGAGAGGCTGTTCTCAGTTGTGAGAATGTGTATTATGAATGTCAGGAAATGAAGGTACATTCCCAAATGAATCCCAGTTCCAAATAAATCTTCATACCAGCAGTCACACTCACATGCTGGAATTTAGGAGGAAAAAAGAGAATAGAAGACAAAGAGTTGTAGCAGAAAAGCAGTGAAGGGGGATTCACATTCACATTTACATTTTGCCAGCTTGCTTATTGAAAACTGTTCTGTCCTGTACCTGGTTTTCTGCAGTTAAAAGCAGCTGCTGAATTTCAAGATGCAATTTTGCAATGTGTAATTTGATTCATAGGCTGAACTGAATAGATAATTGCCATGATGACAAGCAAAGATATTTTGAATGAAAAATAAAACAGGGGGACTCTTTCTGTAAAAGCTCATCTAAAAGCATATGATTGCCTAGGTTTCACAGTCTAGGAGGAAGAATACAAATGAACAAATTGATTCTAGTTGACAGGAAAGTAATTCTCCATGTCTTAAGTTATATAAAAAAGAGCAGATCCATTCTGAGTTTGAGGTGCTTCCTCTAAATATGTCCCCTTATAGACTCAAATTTTACTGCTTCCTCCTGTTTCCTTCTCTTCCTTACTACTGGCAACACATCCTCTTCCTCAACTGTTGTTCTTTCCTCCTCTTCCTTCAATTGCCAATGCCTCCTTGGTGCCCAGCATTCATACCATACCAGTCAGTCACCTGCCCTTTTAAGAAGAAAATGAAATATTGAAATGTAAGTAACAAATTGTGGGAATAACCAAATACTGCCCGAAGAAATCACAAGAACCATGGTGGTGCAGTGATTAGAATGCAGTATTGCTAGTAGTTTGGCTCTTCGTGTCTCACTGGCTCAAGGTTGACTCAGCCTTCCATCCTTCCGAGATCGATAAAATGAAGATCCAGATTGTTGGGGGCAATAGGCTGACTCTGTAAACCTCCTAGAGAGGACTGTGAAGCACTGTGAAGAGGTATATAAATCTAAGTGCTATTGCTACTGCTGTGAGTCAGCAAGTTGCAGTGGTGGAGCAACAAAGCGGTGGCTGCTCCGAGGCTCTCATAGAATGCATGCTCAGCATACAGTATCATGGCTTCAACCCCAGTCCAATATCCCACTGCAGCCAAGCATAAAAGGCTGTGGGCCTCATTCTATTTGGTTATTAGCACATTTATGAAAAGTACTAGATAGTTTAAAAATAGATGCCACTTTAATTATCAATCAGTCAGGTAAATGTCAATACCCGTATGATCATAAAAGTCTTATGAGGCATTACTACAACTTTAGAAAGACAACTAAGGTAGTGCTTGACCTACGGCCATAATTGAGTCCAGAATTATACTATAAGATGTGGCAGTCATGAAGCAGGTCACCATGTGACCTGACCTGACTTATAACCACATTCTGGCTTTCCCAGGTATGGTCATTAAGTGACTACATGGGTCATAAAGTGGATGGAGCTAAAGAACTGCCTGCCAGTTGTGATCTGAGCTTCTTTTCTCCAGCCCAGCACTGCAGTTCTCCTCCAGCCCACGGGAGAGAATCTGCCAGTGTGAGGTGAAATCAAACTGTCAGGCAGCAATTTTGCTCTCAAAGAAGCCGGGTGGAAGAGTCTCCCTCTGACAGGCAGCACATTCACTCTCAAAAAGGGAGCAAAAGACTGCTGGGACAAACAGCCAAATAAAGAGCAAATAATGTTTCACAATGTTATAAAGACTCAGAAAAAGACGGTACTTTTTTTCTTTTCAATTTTATCATGAAATGGTGTTTAGATGAGTAATTTCCTGATAATAGATGTGAAAAGTTAGTTTGTAAACAAAAGAATGGCCCAAATGGAGCTGGGAAAGGGGGAAAAATTATGCACCAAAGACATCCAGGATAACAGTAAGCTGCTTTAAATTAATGATTTCCTTCCCTGTAGCCCTTAGCAATAAATCTAAAGTATCAAGATAGAGCGGATCCATAGCATATAATATCAGCAACTGAGCAATATGACCCATATCCACGGTTGTAAAAAGATAAAGCAGTAATCTTTTAAAGCATATCATCTTTAAAAATGATGTACACAACATTATCTGACCTAATATATCTCAGATGTATTAGGACCACAACTTCCTTCTAGCTAGTAGGGTCTTTAAGTAAATTGGCTTGGAATTCTAGGAGTAGTAGTTGCAACAGCATATCCGAAGGGCAATTGTTCAGAAAAAATTGTCCAGAAAAAAACTTCTGGATATTAATTGTAATAGGTCTTTAGTTCTCACAATACTTAGTTCTTTTAATATACACATATTCAGCATTTCATGGCTGGCTGGGGAATTCTGAGAGTTAAAGTCTACATATCTTAAATGTTGTCAAGATTGAGAAACACTAGTATAGACAATCGTAATAAATAAATAGCCATAATTATACTTTGATTTGAAATTTCATGCATAACATTAGTTAACGGGTTACAGAGAAATGCTTTTCCTTATTCTATGTACACATCATATAATTTATTTTATGAATATTTCTGAATTGTACTTTTTGTTCTGAAAAGGTGAGAGTGATTGATATTCTTTAAATAAGACTGAAAGTTCTTTTGGAAAATTTGCTTCTTTTTTTCTTATAAATACAATATAATTGGTGTACACATATGGAAACCCATATTCCTTAGGGCACAGGTCGGCAACCCGTGGCTTTGGAGCTGCATGCAGCTCTTTCAGCCTTCTATTGCGGCTCCAGTCCGAGGTGCACGTGGCTGGGGAGCCGCGTGGGGCAGCCCCGGGATCCCCCCTGGGAGTGGCCCGCCAGAGCCTCCGCTGAGCGGGCCAGCCCTCCCACAAGCTGTGCCCCTGAGGGAGCGCAGCCCCTGCAATCCCCAGCCAGCGCTACTGTTGGCCCCGCTGGCCGGCAAGGCATGTTGGAGCCCCGGCTGCCGGGAAGGCGATCGGCCCGCTCCTCTCCCATCGCCCGGAAAAGGTAAACAATTAGTCCCCAGTGCTGGGTTTCCCCCGCATGCAGGGCTTACATTGGTGGCAGAGATGCAGCAAGGGAGAGAGAGGGGGGGAGGGAGAGGGAGAGGGAGAGGAAAGAGAGAGAAAGAGAGAGAGAAAGAGAGAGAGAAAGAGAGAGAGAGGGAGGGAGGGAGAGGAAAGAGAGAAAGAGAAAGAGAGGGAGAGAAAAGAGAGAGAGAGAAAGAGAGAGAGAGAGAGAGGGAGAGGAGAGAGGGAGAGGAGAGAGAGAGAGAGAGAGAGAGGGAGAGGAGAGAGGGAGAGGAGAGAGAGGGAGAGGAGAGAGAGAGAGAGAGAGAGAGAGAGAGAGAGAATATGAATATATGTTGTCCTTACTGGACTTTTAGTAAAAAATGTTTAATGAAATATTTTGATTTTTTTTAATTAAGAGATGAGGTATGGGGATAATTATGCTGTATTTAAAGATGGTAGATAAGCTACTAAAATTGTTTTCACCTGTTGGGATGAAGGAGAAATGTTTTTTTCCTTCTTTCTCCTGCATAAAAATTTGTTTTCTTTATAAGAGTTCATTGATTTCATAAATGCAACACACTATAGTTTTTTTATACATAGCATAAAGGTAAAAAAGGATATATGCAATGTTATCTTCATTTTAGATGTCAAAAGGGTTTTGTGGCTCCCAGTGTTTTCTTTTCTGTGAGAAACGGGTCCAAGTGGCTCTTTGAGTGTTTAAGGTTGCCGACCCCTGCCTTAGGGTAATAAATGAAGCATTAAAAGAAATTCATTCTTGCCTGTAAAAATCTACCGGCTTTGTTGCCTGACGATGCAACCTGATACAAACCTATGAAAAAGTAAGTACCACTGAGCTCAATTCCAGGCAAATACATATAGGATCATAGTTTACAACATTTTAAACTTTTTCCAGTTAAAAAAAGAAATCCGCATTGGGATATTTTATAGCAAAAAAAAAAAAACACTTTTTCTGTGTGGCAGAGAACAAAATTAATTTTTAAAAGATTGGATGTTAAAAATAGGAGACTGAAGTTAAAGCCAGTCATTTTAGCAATGCCAGTCATTTTACCACCACCAAATGCTTCCTGAGGCACATGACCCTGTTATATGTTTATTCTTGAACTGGTGCAGTAAATGTGATTTAGAAAGAAATAACACCTACATGCAAAAAAAAAAACAAAAAACCTAGAAGGACAGGAAAAAGACTAGAACCTTACAACTTTTTTTTTTTTTTGCTATTCACTTAAGGAGAAACTAATTTTCTCTTTCTAATTGAAACCTTCAGTTAATAAATAGCCTAATTACTTGTCTGAAGGCTGATAGGAGAAAAGGTCAGACCTCTTAGGCAAGTCAAGGCTGCGGAGAAATAAGAGCAGAATAAGCAGACCTGCAGCATCAGAGGATGACACGAGACGCTGATTTAGTTTCTCCAGCTCCCCAGTCAACAGTAGAGTTTTGTGTCTGCATTTTTTTTTTATTCAGGCAGAAAATTGTTCCACTTTCTCTTTGTTCTTCCTCCTTCCATTGGGTAGCATTACAAACATCCAGTAAATGAAACAATGCCCATGCTTTCTGCATCAGCCAGCAGGTTCAAGTTTTCTTCTTATAATAATCAGACCCATACATTTGTACAGATCAGTAGTCAACAATAGCTATTGCTATTCTTTACGTGCAATGACAAATGCATTTAATATAGCTCTGATTTACATTTTAATGCATGTTTGTGCCTTTTGAGAGGATCAGAGGATAGCCTTAATCCAAAAACTGCCTCACATTTTCCTATTATAGTTATTCACATTTGGAGAAATGAAGCCAACTGAAGATAATCTTTGCATGAAATGTGCAAGCTGTATGAGCAATACATTTCTTAGACTTTGATTCTTCTCTTTATTCACTGACTTCAAGGACCTTTATTTGGTTACTTTCTTCCTTGCTCACTTTCTACAAGCAAATGCTCAAATGGGAAGCTAGACTAAGAAGAAGGGACTAGTTAGGGCTCTTCCACACATCCCCTTTACTACAGCTTTTACAAGCCATAGTAACCATTTTTCTCATTTCCATGACTTCCAGATGCCTTAATTTCCTATAATGTACAGCAGAGAGAATGTTAAGTCATTTTTAGCTGTTCCAATTTTAAATTATAGCTTTCCTTCTTTTCCTAATATAATGTTTGCCATGGATACAATTTTCCACGCTTCACTGACTATGTAGCTGCTGACACAGCCTAACTCTAATCTGTCCAAATCCTATTAGCCAGTTGAGTCTGTTGTAGGTATGGCCCTTATCTCCAATTCTTGGGATCATGGCAATTTTAGCTCGGTTGCAAGAAGGATCAGATACCTGGCTTCCTTTTGCATAGCTCCCATTGGCACTACACATTATTTTATAGAAGTGGAATAAGCTTTCACATAAAATCTGTGTTTCAGCAACTGCTTTTTCATTCATAAAAAGCACGTTATTTTTTGACTTAACCATACAAATCTCAAGAATCCTAAACAAAATTAGTGTAGTTGATTATTGTTTCTGTAATGGTATGTGGGAATGACTTTGGGAGCAAGGGGGAAAAGCCACAGCCAGGGGAATAGACACATAAGAGGCAGCTTAGTCCACAGAAGACATGCAGAAGGGAACCTTCCTGGTGTCTTGGGCTGTAAAGGTGAAGGGGGAGAGCTGTACTCTCAAGCTTTCAAGATTGATGCCTGCCTTGTGATGTCCAGGCAGGCCTGCCCAGGTGAACTAATTCTACATTATTGTAAGGTTACATTAATATACTTTTGCAAGTCAAAAGTACATGTAAACTCACAGGTGTAATGCAGTCTATGTGGATATAAGGTTCACCAAGCCTTTCTTACTTTTCTAGACTTATAATAAGTTTTAAGTGAATTAAAAAATGCAACAATAAAGAAATACTTTTACTGTTGCAGCTATAAAACATAAATATTTTTCCCTAAAGAAAGATGTGGTTATAATTTTGACATAGTAGTGAAAAATGAATACTTTGCACTTATATTTCACTGACTAGTGTCTGAGTCAACATACCTCTTCTTATAGTGGATATTGCAATAGTGGGATATTACTGTCTCTCAGTCAAAAGAAAACAAACTTTCCCCTTATCCTGAAGAAATATAATGCAATGAAATTACTGTTTGTCTCAAGCAAAAGAAAATAAATGTAATAGAATAAATAAATAATGAATGAGTAGTGAAGTATGTATTACATATGAGCTCATAGCTAGTAGCATATCACAAGTCCTCTTCAATGCTTTATACTACCCATTGAGAAAAAGTACCAGGGATAAAGTGTCCTTCCCAGTACTATTGTTGTTCTCTTACCAGTCAACTATAGTCAACAAACCATTACTCTCTATTTTCTCCATTACCCTCACAGAGTATTTCTGCAAACCACAAATAGCTCACGAGGACTTTCTCAGTGATTGAAAAACTCTGGAATAAGCCACCTGCATTATACTGAGCTAGAAGCAATGCTTTATGAACCTCTCCTCCCAAGGGATTACCACCTTAATATGGAGGGATATCCCAGAAATTGGAGTCAACTTAAAAGTGATGACAACAAGAAGTCTACAAGTCTTGAAGTTGCCAAGTGTGGAGACCCCTGGCATAGAAGAAGACTTTGAGTTCTTCTTTAGAAGGCTGTGAGTTCTAGTCCTGCCTTAAAAGGCTCTGCGTTCTAAGATAAGTTCTGAGATTGGAGCTGGGGGCCCCAAAAAGGTCTCCGGTTTGAACAGCGCTTAGACTAGAAGACCTCCAAGATCCTTCCAACTTTGTTATTCTGTATTCTGAAGAGTGGGAATTCCTGTCCTTGCCAGTAATATTTACAGGGGAAGACAGAAGGTAAGAGTAATCTACAATGGGACGAAGGCATGTGGATGAAGACATGTACTGTATGAGGAAAGCCAACCCATCTTTAAGAAGGAAGCCCAAAATCAAACCTGTCGCTGTAATGATCAGATCTAAATAGTGCAGGTTGGATATTTCTGGATCTTATATTGCCTTTGCTCAAGCCAAAAGCACATACACATCTGAATAAAATACTGTTTGCAAGGATTTTATAGTTGCAAGCCAAATACTTTCTATAACAAATAGAAGATATAAAAAAAATGAAGCAGTGATTCAGTCCAGAAAATAACTAACAGTCTCTTAGTATGTTAATGTTCTCTCATTATAGTATAATCTCGTAGTGAGGAGAAAGTTAAAACTATAACCTTTTATCCAGCCACATCAGATGAAATTAACATAATTTGGTTAACAAGCCACATTTATGTGTGAACAAATTGCAGCTTAGTGCAAAGCTGGCATTTCAATTATAAAATACGTCAAGGCCTTGTAGAAGTGATTGCAATCCAATGTCGAACAAAGATCACAAGCAAGAATGACTAAGCAGGCAATTTTAACCCTATTTTTAAGTACTAAATAGCATTGTGTTCGGACTGTGTGGCATATTTAACTACACTGCAAATTCTGCACAAAACACTATAACTGCACCGAGCTACTACATTTCTAATTACCCCATGTATATAAGATTAGTTAGGGGCAAAAGGCCATAGGCACCTATGGGAAGAGAGCAAATCATGAAATGTGAATTGTGATGGCATGATACAAATTCTGTCCTGTAAATACTTGCAGGCAACATCACAAACAAGTATAAATTTCTGTCATTTTGTCGTGGTAATTAGGAGCAGACCCCTGCAACCACAACTTGTGTCTCCTCTACACTTAGAAACTTTGATTATCTGAAGAAGGCTCTTAACATTGTTGCAGTCACTCAAGGCAATTCTATAATAAGTTATTTTTTAAAAACATTTTATTAAGATGTAAAGTAAAATACAAAATACAAAGCAAATAGTAGGACACAATGGGGAGGAAAAAGGGAGACGAAAGGGAGGGAAAGGGAGGAAAAAGAAAAAAAAAGAGATTAACTTCTGACTTTCCCTGTTGCAGTAGAATCAATGTCGAGCCTCGACTTTTTACTTTTTCACAATAGTAAAAAGTTGGAAGTTTTGAATATTAGGGAAGATGAGAAAATTAAGGGCATAAGTATCAAGAAAGAAGTTTATAAACTGAGGGCATTTGCTGATGATCTGGTCATATTCCTGCAAGACCCAAAAAATAATATAGAATATTTGATGATGAAGTTAAATGAATTTGGGTCTTTAGCAGGTTTTAAAAGAAATAAGCAGAAAACAACAATGTTGACTAAGAATATGTCATCTCAGGATAATGACATACTGACTAAAAAGTCGGGTTTTTAGGTTGAGAAAAAGGTGAAATATTTGGGGGTTATGTTGACAAATGCAAATGTAAAATTGTTTCAAAATAAATATGTGCCTCTTTGGAATGATATCAAAAACGATTTACAAAGATGGGATAAATTACATCTATCATTATTGGGTAGGATCTCTGTAATTAAGATGAATGTTTTACCAAAGATGTTTTTTCTGTTCCAGACATTACCAATACTTGCAACTGATGTCCCATTCAAACAGTGGCAAAGGGATATTTCCAAGTTCATATGGCAAGGGAAAAAACCAAGAATTATATATAAGTTATTGCAAGATGCCAAGGAAAGAGGGGTTTGAGTTTATCAGATTTGAAACTATATTTTGATCCATGTTGCCTGGCCTGGTTAAAAGAGTGGGTGAACTTCCAGAATAAGAGGCTACTTGATTTGGAAGGTCATGAACTAAGGTTTGGATGTCACAGTTATTTATGGTATGATAAAATTAAAGTTAATGTTGATTTTAACAATCACTCTGTTAGACATGCTATATTATGAGTATGAAACAAGTACAAAACAAGATTCTCCACAAAGTTGTCTTTTTGGATATCCCCACAGGAAGCTTTTTTTAGAAAAGAAATGGTTGTGAAACTGGACTGGTGGACCTATGGTAAAATAATACTTTTCAACTCAGGTGACCCTATTCTTAAATCAAGGGAAGAGTTAGAATCAGAGGCTTATGTTTGTCATTGGTAAGGTGACCAACCGTCCTCCTTTAGGGAGGACAGTCCTCCTTTTTTAAGTTCTGTCCTCCCTCGAAAAGTGTCCTCCTACATGTCCTCCTTTTCGATATTTGAAGACTAATCTGCAGGGCTTTTTTTTTCTCATAGAACGCTCAGAACGGCGTTCCGGCACCTTTTTTTGATGTTTTTTTTTCAACTTTTGCATGAGCTGTGCCACTCCCGCTATTGGCTTTCAAAAGCCAATAGGAATTGCTGCTGAGCGCGCCAAAACACCCGACCGGCAAACTTTGCACATGCAAGTTGTCTGCAGTGAAGGCAAATTGGCAGGAACTTTGCACCCCTCCCTGCTACCCAACTACACCATCTCCTAGTTAGTTTTCATATTTATCTAATGTTACTTTTGCATCTACTTTTTTCAATCCATTTTCTTTCTGTCATTAATTCCCCAAGAATAAGAAATGTAAATTGTAAGTTCCTCATAGCACAGTTCTATATCATTGTTAAAATACACTGGGCAATTATGGACATATTCATTCATATTCATAAATAGATTGAATTGTAACGCTTTCCCCGTCACTTAAGCCTGTTCTCTTGTGTGTATATTTTGAACATAGCCAGGCCATTTTTTATCAGCAGTTGTAAAGAAATAGAAACAAAATGTTTAACTTATGTATTAATAACAATTTCTTTGCAATTCATTATCTTGTCAGTAACATGATTCCAATGCAGCAGTTGAAAGGGTTTTTTCAATTGCTAATGATTTTTGGAAAAGTGAGAAATCAAGATTGAATGTTGATACTCTAGCTGCAGCACTTGCCGTAAAATTCCAATATGAAGGATATTTCTTGTTCAGATATTTCCAATATATTGTTAGAAGATGATACATTGACAAAAAATATTCATTCAATGGAAAAGTACTCATTTAAATAATAATTAATAGGCATGTAAGCATAATTACAATATAAAATGTTATTGTTACAAATGTTTTTTATTATGCATTTATCATATTATAGTGTATTCTGTATTATTGTTGCAATGAATAAAATGTTTCTTTTATTTACAATATTTTTTTCTTCAATTTATTTGTGTCCTCCTTTTCATTGTAAAAAAGTTGGTCACCTTATCATTGGTTTACATACCAACAACTGAAAGAAAGATTTAAACTAGATAAAAAGTGTTTTGGGTTTGACTTCATTAAAAATGAATTGAAAACATTATTGTGTGGCAGTGATGAACATATTATTGCTAAGGCTTATAAAATGCTACTGAAATTGAATTTGGAAAGTGAACATGTAAAACATTGTATGATACAATGGGCAAGGAATTTTGGTTATAATGTGATGCTGGAAAAATGGGAGAATATGTGGATGAAAAGTTTAAAATTTACATTGAATTACAACTTAAAAGAAAATTTCTACAAGATGATGCATCACTGGTATTTAACACTAGACAAGTTATCTAGAATGTATTGTTGTGTTTGGTGTTCGGTGAGGCATTGACGAGGCAGCAGGTGAAACAACAACTCTTTATTTAAGGTTAAACAGAAGCCTGGTTAACTGCTGCTCCACCTCTATTTATACACTCAGGCGGCAGCCAATAGGATTCAAGTATCTTTCCTGCTTTAAACAGGAGTTAATGAGCATGTAGACAGAAAGTCTGACACTTAACAGACACAGTCTTATGACCGTTTTTTCAACAGTTCCAAGTAATTCACATCAATACATTACAGTATAAAGGTACTTCAAATGAATGTTGGAAATGTAAATGTAAAGAAAGGACTTTTTATCATTTATGCTGGACATGTGATAAAGCAAAGAAATATTGGAGAAGGATTCACATTTTGATACAGAAAGTAAAAATAAACATGAAACCAGAAACTTTTCTTTTGGATTTAATGGAAAAAGACTTGAAAAACAAATGCGAAACTTTTATCCTGTATATGTGGACAGCAGCAAGACTACTGTATGCACAAAAATGGAAGGACATTTCAATTCCCACTATGGACAAATGACTACAGAAGCTGATGGAATTGGCAGAGATGGCAAAATTGACTGTTTTGATTAAAGAAAAGAATACAAGTACCTTTGTTTCTATATGGAGACCGCTTCTGGACTTTGTGCTTGAGGTGGAAAGAATGAAACTTAGATTTTGGGTTTCACTGATTAGTTTGATTTGTTGTTACAGATCATGGCTATAAGTTATTTTTGATATCCAGCATATAATATGCATTTTGTAATCCTAACAATGCAATGCAGCCTTTCTCTTATTTCTTGCTACATCACAGAAGTCAATCAGTGACAATCAGTAAGCGTTGAGAATTGTCAAAATCCCCTTGGCTATTGCAGACATTCATATACCTCCCTCCAGTTGTTGGGCATTGCTCTCTATACTTATTGGGGATGGCTTACTCAGAAATTTGGCACCAGGCTAGTGCAGAGATATTTGCCAAAGTAAGGCCTGTCCAATGCTTCACAAAAGGCCTTTCAAGCTTTATGGATATACAAATGTTCCTAGAAATGTGTTTGGTGGTCTTTTGACAAAGCAGAATATCTATATTTAAAAAACAAGATCGGCATTTTCTTTAAAGAAGATCCATTTTAACCAAGGTTGAGAGCAGGGCTCTTCCAGTTGTTTATTGGATGGTTCTATCCCAAATGAGTGTATTACAGATTTTCTGTTGCTTTTGCTGACAAGAATGTTTTGCTTTTGTTTCGCAGCTGTGTTTTTATACTTCATTATTTTGCAATGCTAACATTTTGCCTATTCTAATGCCATTTTGCATACTTCGTGGCTAATACTACCAGAATTATCATTTCTTGGAAACATTAACATATCTAGGGTATTTAAGAGCCGGGTGAAATGGATAATTCTGCCAATGTCCCATTCCAGCCTGAATTTCAAGTCAGAGGCTCAGCAGAGGAATGCAAAGTAAGGCAAAAGGGAGTACCCCCACTGTATTTAGCAACCCCACCATCATGCCTGTGACCTGTCACTTGGGCTATTTCTAAATGCAAGTCCATTGGTTTTATGGAAAAGCAGTAAACCTATGTCCAAAAATAGTCTGGCTGACATGTTGGTGAAGCAGATGACAGGCCAAGGAAAGAGGGAGTTCCTCAATATTACATATTTGTACACACACACTCTCTCTCTCTTCGTAAAGTCCCCACCACCCTGTCAGTCAAATTATTTTTAGACAGTGTAGACCTATGTTTTTCAATCCGCAGCATTCTGGGAGCTGAAGTCAACACTTCTTGCTATAGACCCAAGTTCAGAAACAACTTCAGTTGCAGGTTACCATCATGAATCACCAGACCTATCTCTTAGGCAATTGGCAAAATAGCTAAAGCCTCCATCACATTAAATAGAAGGATTGGTAATGGTTTTTCCCATCAGCTGATGATGCTGGGTGGAGGAGGCAAATTAACCCAGATAAATCCACCAGTCACTGCAACTGACCTGCAATAAATCTGTAAGGGCAGGGCCATTTGCAAGACTCTTTACAGAGGTAGATTAAAACCCATCCATTGGACAATGCAAATTAGCCCAGCTTTCTTTTCTTTTGACTCAAGGACTACAGGAGTGCATATTAATATAGGCAGGAAGAAACACCATTATCCTCTAATTTAATCAATTTAAAAATGTTAAAATATTTGTTAATACAAATCAAAATTATCCTGCTGTTACGGTAAACTGGTTTAGAACTGGCATAATGAAAAACTCTATAATTTGAATTGCTGAAGTGCATCTTACTGACATATGATTGAAAGATGCAGGCTATTGTTAAAGGTAATACAAACTGTTTTCTGACTCGATTTAGCCCCAGTGAGGCCTTTTTCCAACATAAATGTATGTAACTTTGGGTATGTTTGTATGAGTGTTAAAAAAAATAGTTTAAGTTTTCATTTCTGCTAGTCTGCTTAACAAGTGCATTATTTAAATAATTGCCCCATTCTGTAAATGCATTGCCCATATCATGAAATTTAAACTGAACTATTGGACAAATTATTAGAGAAGGTACTGTAAACATCTTGCATTCCAACTTAACATATTTTTAGTTAGGTAAAATTCAATGCATCAAAAGAAGCTTCCTTCAAAATGTCCTAGATTAAACCTTTAATTTGCATCTTTGAAACATGTAAATGATGATATGGTATAAACAATTTGATGATATACAAAATAATAGAGCAGTTTAATAAAAGAACAAAGTGCTAAATTAAGTCCCAAACACCCACAGTAAAAGCTTGAAGTGTAACCTGGAAGGAACTCAGAATCATATTACAGAACAGGGATCAAGAAAAAGACTCAAGATAATCACAGTTAATACATTTACACCATCTGCTCTTTTTTGAGAAGGTGTAAACAGAAGTAAACCAGAAGAACTATTCTGTTGCCAGAAGTTTTGTCAACTGAGCTATTATGTTGGAATCCCTAAAAGATCTGTGGGAGACTTTTAATATATTGCCTCTTGTGTGCTCATATTCATGGTGCTAACGTTTAGCAAAACACATAGAAAAGACTTCCTGATTGCCACAGATTATGGCAGTTGAAATTCAACACAATTAGAAGACACCAAGAATGTAAACACTTCCTTGGTATCACCAAACACAGATGTGCAAAGTCAGTAACATCATTGTAGGTATCTTGAAACTATTATTTTTCAATAGTATAGAGCTTATCAAGGAATCTTGACCAAAAGTTTCCATATAAGGATCCCAAAGGAAATGTTCCAGAACTGAAAAGGAGGCCATGATTTAAATAAGTAACAATTTTAAATTTTGCTTTATGGTTGTAGGCCAGGCATTCAGGATGTTTCCAAGATGCAACTCCCACAGTCTCTTCCAGCTAGTGTGAAGCAAACAAATTGCAGCAATGCATAAATATAGGTTACTGCTTTATCACATGTTTAGCATATCTGTGCCTAGCATGTAATAAGGAAACAACAGCTAAAGTCAGAAGGCTACCTAGCAGATTATCATATATATTATATTTTAGTACACAGTGTAAAAAGATGGGAGGAGAGAAGGGAAATTTAAGTACCTTAAAGACTAATTCATCTATCATGATGTAAAGTAACTGATAGAATGAGTTGTAAACAAGAAAGTTTATGACATAGACAAAAATTATTAGTCTTCAAGCTGCTATGAGACTTGCTTTGTGCATCACACAAATTAATCATACCGGCAACGTAGCATGTGGCAATGATTGTAGTTGTAATCTGATATATCTAAAAAGTAACAGATTGGGGAATGCTACGGTGATTTGCAAGAAATAACCATCGCTTTTGGAACAGCAGAAATGAAAATAATTCCAGTAAGGATAACAGTACTAACTTGTCAATACAGACTCATATTCTTCTGCAGGGTATAAATATAGTGAAGGTAAAGTAGACTGTTGCCTTAGAAGTCACAGGGACCTGGCAGGGTCCCCACTACCCTACCACCCACTCCTTGACCTTTACCGTCAGCAACCTTACTCAATGAACAAGGCTATCATAACTACAGGTAGTCCTTGACTTAGAACAGTTTGTTTAGTGATCATTCGAAGTTACAACAACATTGGAAAAAGTGATTTATGACCATTTTTACACTTACAATCGTTGCAGCATCCCCATGGTCACATGATTTACATTTGGATACTTGGCAGCTGGTTCATATTTATGACAGTTGCAGTGTCCTGGGTTCATGTGATCACCTTTTGCAACCTTCTTACAAGCAAAGTCAATGGGGAAGCCAGATTAACTTAACAACTATGTTACTAATTGAACAATTGCAATGATTCACTTAACACATATGGCAAGAAAAGTCATAAAATGGGGCAAAACTCATTTAACAAAGTTCTCACTTAGCAACCTAAATTTTGGGCTCAATTGTAGTCGTAAGTCGAACACTACCCGTAGTTTGCAAAAATCCAGGTGACCACTAGATGACAGCAAAATGTTCACAGAAAAGACGGATAAAACCTCTATCTTACTGATTGACAAGGTCATCTTGGTGCCCTGTTTGTCTGTTTATCATCATTCTAGAGATGCATGATAAATAATTGAAATAGAACGAAGACAGTTCCTATAAATATCTTATAAGTAATATATAAAATTGGTAGAAAGAACAACAGTGCAGTGTAGGGATGCAAGCTCTAACTAGCCAGACATACTTGGCAAGTATTGGGTACAGAGGATTACTAATACTATTAAGGTAATGAGAAATCATCTGGTTGTTTTTAAGGCTTTTAAGCTTTAGTGGGCCATATGGTCTTCGTCCCTTAACTGTTCCTGTGCCAGAATACACAGGATACTTTCAAATAAAAATAAGTTTAAGCGCAATAGAAGTTGGGGGGGGGGGTTACAGTGAATGCTGCTAAGGAAAATTTGTCAATAGATTGACATACATATGTTTACAGGTTTGATGGGATGGCATAATTTGCCCTACAGGTCATTCTTTAAAATTAATATAAACTAGCCCAATTTCTATGGTAGATTTCATGCATCAGTTCAAGAAAACAAAATACAAATGGTTGTTCAATGAAGAAATTAAGATTAAATTAGCTGATTCTGAATCCTTTTGAGATTCATATACTCTTTAATCACCCTACTTATTCTTAGTTCATGGAGTCTGGCATTTCTTAAATTTAATATTTTACAATTTGTCACAGTAATTATAGATGCATCAATAACTTGTATAAAAGCAAAATCTGCATGAGCTATATGCTGAAGCACAATATGGAGAGAAATCCCTTATTTATTAATGATTATTTGCCTATGTCTCTGTCTACACAGGATCCATTTAAGAATCATAATAGCCATTTATTAAAAATAACTGTTTCTCACAACTGGATTGTTTCCAATACTGTGCATTTGAGATGAAATATATTATTAAACTGAAATATAGAAATAAATACATTAATGCATATTCATTCCAAACATCTCCCTCAAGAAAGGGAGAAATGTCAACATCTGTTAAGGGCCCTGTTACTTGGCTTTACTATTAGTTGATTAGTCATCATGGCTGCTGTTTGTATTTATTTTGTGGATGCTTTTATTATTTTAATGCTTTTTAAATTGTTTTAATTTTTTAGAATTTTAGAATTGTAATCTGCCCAGAGTCACTTGGTTGAATTGGGTGGCTATAGAATTTGAACAAATATATCTAAATAAATATATATATACATGACGTGACTGACATTTAAGATTTATAATAACACAAAGGCTACTGGCATTTATCTGTCTTTATCAATAAACATTCAAAGCCAGCTTCTGAAACGCTGGCTCTTGGTAGTATTAACGCTTTACATTCTCCCAGCACAATGTTCTCTCTGGGAGATGAAAGATGAACACAATAAATAGATGGGATGTTTTATTTAAAAACCATAGTGCTCCTCCTCCATCTTCCTCAAAGCTTGCTCAGAAGCTCAATATGTTTCAGTACCTGAACAAAATAATGGGATCTTTGAGCTTTGCTAGCCTTCAGCTTCCTAATTCCCAGATAGCGTAGAACTCAGTCTAAATATATTTGTGCAGAAAATGTAACACTGTACCCATAAATCCAAAGTGGTATACACAGAATGGTGCTTTAAAAGCTGCCTCCTGATCAATATCCAGTCACAAAGGTATTTTCTTGAAAATACATTCCTCTATTTTGTTAGGAATTCCTTTCTATTCCATTGTTGGCAATGAACAGACATTCTTTTCCTGAACATTCAGCACATTTCAACAACCAAAGTGCAAAGGGCATAGGAAAGAAGAGTTTTGCCTATGCAAGGTTCCAGGGTTGGGTCATTGTTTCAGAGATATTTCCTTACTTACCTACACAAAGAAATAAAATGATCACAGGAAAGCAAAAAATCAGTGGGATCAATTTCCAATTTCCTGTCAGGTTCCCTGCTGAGTTTCCTTGTTGGAAGCTGGCAGCAGAAATCTTCCTTCCTTCTCTTCCTCCCAGTTCCTTCCTTCCTTCCTCTCTCCCTTTCGTCCTTCCTTCCTCCCCTCCGTTTTCCTTCCTCCCTCCCTCCCTCCCTCCCTCCCTCTCACATGACCACAGTAGTGCAGAGGTGGTGCTGAAACAGCCACAATTTTCCTAAATTTCTTTCCCTTGGTAGTAATGGGTGCCAGCATTCTGTAAATTAACTCGTTTGAGATACCTAACTGTTTTACAGTTAATCTACCTAGATTTAATCTAGATACCTAGATTAAAACCTACACTGCACTATTTTGCCCAGTTAAAGTTACAGCTACAAGATTTTTAGTAGTATATCTGACAGTCCATGACCTATTGGATCATAGTTTCAGATATATTTTTCTTAGCTATAGAGTGAAAGAGAATAACCATGGGGAGGCAAAAAAAAAAAACCAGTGGCGATGGGAGCAACTTCCAACATTCTGCTGACCTTGACCACCTTCTGGCAGTTGATCACAGGACACGTTTACCCAGCCTCCAGAGGGCTAGGGCAGGACTAGTCTACTTAACCTCTGGGTAGCAGGGTGGTGGGATGGGAGCGCAACAGCAATGAAGCAGCCACAAATTTTCTAAATTTCAATCCCACTGGAGTCATGGCTCCTGGATTTGGGATGCATTCTGTAAGTTAGCCCCATTTGCAGTACCTTGGCTCAAAAAATGTTGGTCTATGATGCACTGTTTCGCTAATTGAAGGTTACAGACATAAGAAAATTGGTAGTATATAGATAGATTTTATTGAAAGAGAGAAGCTAGAGAACAATTTCCCAATGAAATGTATTTGTGTATTCACCAGCAGGTGACTGCCTCTGTGCTGTAATCTGACTTTTTCTGCATTTGTCTCAGAGAACAGGTGATTTCCTAAACAAAGTAACAAAAAACATGTTCTACTTCTTCAGAAGAGAAGACCCTTTATTTCATTAACGTAAGAAACTTTTTTTTTATTTATCAACTAGTATGCATTTAATTTCACCTTTGAATTATTCATAAGAGAACATTTTTGAATCTCTTATTTACTTGATTTATTTATTCATTTGCATGCCATCCAAAGGCTCTGAACAGATAACTATCTTGAGATAAAATAGCATCCACAAAGGAAGAACAAAGAAAAAAAAATAAGAATCCCAAATATAAAAACCAGATAATACAACAGTCATATGCTTTTGAATCCAATCTTCAGTTGTAGTATATTCTCAACCTGTGTCAGATGAAACAAACATGTCTTGGCAATTTAAAGTACTTAAAGTACAAGAGTATCAGAGCTGAATGATCACCGCAAAGATGAAGTTCCAAAAAGTGTGAGAAAGTCCACTTCCAAGGCTCATCAATTGATCTCATAAAGACAGGAACTGGGAGAAGTTGTCACATCCAAGAATTACTATAATTGGCACACAAGATGCAATTATGCAAAAGCTTCCTTAGATACAGCTGCCACCTGTTTACCGAGCAGGAGTAATCTTGGAGCACCTCAAAATTAGGAACCACCTCTTAACAGCAAAGTACAACTCCAGTCAGAATCAGAAATGGTACTTCGCTGGAGTGATCACATCCACAAACTCAAAGCCACTCCATCTTGGAGGGACTCAGTCTGGGTCTGTTCCTCCTCATTCAGACACTGATATCCTCCAGGCAATGAGTGAGTACTTCTATCCCATTGACCTATTGGCTTAGGACCAACATTCATAAATAAATATCATCAGCATATTGATGATACAGAGCCCTGTGTTGATTTTTCAAAGTTGACATCTAACTTTTGACCAGAAGTTTCAAGAAGAAACATTCATTATTCTTTTACATTATATTTTCATTTCAAGGTCCTATAACAATGGAGGTACTTTGGTTAATCTGTTCTCTTTTGATACCAGAGGTACAGCATATGCATTTTTACCTTCTCCCTCCACAAATCACTTTAAAGAGATTATTTATCCTTCAGATTAGGCAGAAAATCCTCAAGCAAGTTGCTTTATTTAAACAAACAGAAACTTCTCTACTGGATGAACTGAGTCTTCTGCCTTTCATTCTTTTTTGCACGCATCAAAAATCTGATAACAAAAAAAAAATCATGTTGGAAGGGGAATTAAGAATAACCATTAGAGATAACTACATTTCAGCTTTTAACACAAAAAAATAATTAGGGGCTTGATGAGCAGTTTTCATAATCTAAATAACCTTTTGTATTAAGTACATAACTCCAAAAAGCCTAAATCTGTTTATAAGTAATTCACATTTTTATACAGGTAGTCCTCATTTAGTGACTGCCTCATACAGCAACCATTCATAATTACGATAGTAATGAAAAAATTGCTTGTAAACAAACCTTGCATTTATAGTTTGTAAGGAAAGTTGAAGTAAGGTAATAACAGCTGTGGTTTCTTTTAGTGACTACTTCATTTAACAACCAAATTGCCAATCACAATTGTGGTCACTAAATAAGGACTACCTGTGTAGCATTATTACTCATATCTCTCTTACTTGAGTCTCAGCAGTCATAGATATATGTTGCAGACCTGGAAAACTAACCAGATACTATCATAATAATATAAACATGTGAGTGGCAAAATTACCTCAGAACTCTCCAGGGGAAACTGCAGAATTGAAGGCTTTTATCATTATGACGAAAAGCAGAGTTCCACCATCATAACATAAACTTCACCTCTTTGTATATGCATGTGATGTACAATGACAATTGCAGCTGATAATTTTCAATAATTGTATTAATAAATAAATAACCAAGCATTTTGAGAAGGGTTAGTGGGTTAAACCCTGCTTGTCTGTTGCTTAAAGATTTCCTTAGTGATTTGGGTGCTTCAACAGAATCATTCCTCTGAATAGAATTGCTATATCAATGCAGTGTGTTGAATTGAATTGGTTGCCTTTTAATTAATCTGGACCTATTTATGCATTCTCCTTCTCCAGAATTTGATTTAGAATGATTACCACACCTCTATGACTTTTTGTGAGTTTCTCTGCTTAGTTTTGCCCTTTGTATTTATAGTTTTGTTCCCTCCCTCTCTAGTTCATGTTTCATTCTGCAATCAATGTGGTGAGCAAGAAGGAACACAATTCCATTCTACTGCAGAAAATATAACGAGATTCTGGAATGACATTAGTAGGCATTGTTAATGTTACTGGCCTGCCTCTTTTAACTCGGCATGAAGCAGCAAAATGCTAAAACAAAACCAAAAAAATAGCATTTTTTAACCATTTGCACAAATAACATCCATTCTGACAACAGGATTGTCTTTATTTCCCAGTAGAACTCCTGCAATTTTGATAACTGAAGAACAGTAAGGATTGTATACCTCATTGCTTTATCTCTAAGTTAAATGTGGTTTACCAGCTAGATGTTCATATAGTATCTAAGGATAAGTAACCATGTCACTGAAGATTTCATTCTCATAAATGCTATCATTTGGTTGGAGTACATAGAAAGGGAAAATTACACATACTTATTTATACTAATTTTAGTCATTTTTCTTCTCCTCTTTTTCCTCTTCCTCCTTTTTTTTCTGAATCATCACACAGTCAGCCAGATGTTTAAACTGGATTTGGCATTTTTACCCATCTATCGAGTCCTTCCCAAGGACCTGGGGTAGACAGGTGTTGTTTGATGGTGTTAAAGTGATTGTCACAGGTTTTGAGATGTTCCAAGTAAAACTGCCTTTTACAATTGACTGGTGATGATTTTGTCAATGCCGTTGGTGTTCAAGTGGTGCACCCACAGCGCCAATTACTACTGGTACTATCTTTGCTTTCTTTAGCCACAGTTGTACTACTTCTATTTGCAGATCTTTGTGTCTTGTGATTGTTGTAGATCTTCCAATGCACCATTGTTGCTACTTTCTCATGTCATTGTTTGCTGTTAGTCTATGTGATCTTCTTGCAGCAGCTAAGTGGGTTGTCCACTGTTTCTTCAGCTTCTTTAGCGAGAGGGCATTTGCTGTCTGTTGCTGTCTTCTCAGTTCTGGCTTTGTATATGGTCTTATGTTAGCCCCTCTGTCTATATTACTCATCACATAAATGCTCATTATTTTGGCAGAAACTTTGGCACTAGGCTCACAGATTTATCCTCTTTTTCATTTCCTAAAAATAACTCAACATATTTTGTTTAGTATGGTCAAGCTTTTATTAATATTAAACTGAGAATTAACTGTGTAATTTTAGTAATTATTTTTGTGCACTTGTTGATATTATAGCTTCTGAAACTGCATTTTTGTTTTATGTAATAATTTTTAAAAGATTCACTTGTCACTGTTGCGGGTGATGATGCAAATCTTACATACACACTGGGAATGGGAAGTACTCTTGCTCTTTCAACTGTCAAAGGGATCTAGCTGCCAATGAGAACCAGGGGGGTGGGATTGTGAAGACAAGATAACCAATGCTAAGCAACACAGTTTTTGAATCTGTCTGCAAAATTGCTGTTTCTGTATGAGCAATTCAGAGAGTGGGGCTGTCACTAAACATCTGTGCCAATGCTTTCATTCAAATTGCTCCACTTAGTATAGACTCGAAGATACTTCCTCTGATACCACTTCCATTCCTTGAACTCACAATAGCAGTCTGAAATCACAGTTCTTGCTTGAAAGGAAGACCAAGCAGTGTGGCACTTTGCAAGTCATCAAATTCACCTCTACTTGCTTCTGTTGGGCTATTGAGGATAAGGCAAGGTTCTCCAAAGTGATCAGTATTGACCCCCCAAGGACCAGTGGGACTACCTATTAATGCTATTATAGCTATTGTTGCTGTTATTCATATCATTAGTGATACTATTGTTAAAATAATATTTATTTATTTATTTTCATATAATAAAAATTTGGGGCTTGATGAATAATCTGAAGCTTCAGGACAGAGTCAATGAGGTGAAGGATTTGGGAATTCTTGGGGTAAGGTGTCAATGCTAGCATTCCCCTCATAGGACTTGACCGAGAACACAAGACAATTCTACCATACTCTTCATTTCACACTGGTAATTGTACTACAATAGCAGTGTATCTTAAGAGTACATTATTGTAATGATTTTTTTTTACTTTTAATAGTGTAACAACAGTAGCGTAACAACTACAACAGTAACAGATTTTTTTTAAAAAAAAAGAATACAAAGTAGTAATGATGAAAAATATCTTGTTATTTTATAGCGATTAAAGTAAGTTTAAACATAGTCAAAAATGGCTAATTAACCAAAAGAGAGGAGGGGAGATTAATATAATAACCATTGGTATTAGTGTAAAGCTAATTCAATCCATAAACTTAAATTAAATTAAATCTAGACCATGTCGAAATCTTCTGCTTCCTTTTCTAAATTGTGGAACACAAAGACTTCAAAAACAGGCAAGAGACTCATATCTTAAATTCCTTACCATTGGGAGGATAAATTTCTTACACTTACATAAAATTGCCATGCCCCAAGCATAAACCCATCTTTTAGGAATATAATTCAACATCCCATTAAGGGTTTTTATTTTTAGGAAATCTCTTCCATTTCAGTATCTCCTAGGAAATTTGAGAAGTCCCCAATTTATATAACCGTATAAAAATAATAAAATGGATAATTAATAGATACCTTGTAGGGCTCTGTTTATAGCCTGAATAGGCCTCCTCTCCAATGACCTCGCAGGGCAAACTATTCAGGTAGCAAATGGACCACTTCATATCCTTGGTAATTAACTGCCCACCATTGGCCTGAATTCCAGATATAAAATGCAATTGTTTTTGTTGTGTCAAGTGATATAAGCCAATAATGTTCCAGCTTTCTCTTTTGATTCCCAGTAGTGCTGATTAATACATTTTAGGGACTATTCCATTTGTTCTGAGCATGGTGGGCCAATTTACATTTTGCTGCTATAAATGCTCAGTATGACTGCTCTGTTGGGTTTCTGGCATACAACAAAAGTGATTCCTTAACTGTCTTTTCCAACTGAATAATTATAATCTCTGGTTCTTTTTTGCTCAGGCAAAAGCAATAATAAATCCCCAGATGGATGTCTTAAATACCAATGTGTGTTGGTTTTTTCACAAAATAAGAATATTGTGAAAGAGAGAAAAAATCAGATACCAGCCAGAATTTGTTAATTTATAAGTTTTGAATTTCAGAATTAAAGTCTCTGCAGCATGGTCTGAGATTGCAGTGGGGCCTATTAAGGAGTACATGATTCAATCCACCAAAATAGAAAATAAAATAAATCATAATCTATTTTAAAACAATGTTAATATCAGTGTGAAAAAATATATTCTCTATACTCTGTACCTAAAATGTCACATATCTGTTTATTTAAATTCTGATATAACTCAGCAGTCATGAAAGCTGGTAGTAATCTTGAAAATAAGTTGGTGCAGATTCTCAAGTCTAATAAATATCTAACTCAGAATTTCTCAACCTTGGCAAGTTTAAGATGGGTGAACAACTTACAGAATTTAAGAACCATCAGCCATGGTTCTACAGAGCAATTGGGGAAGAAGATCGGTGGAAAAATGCTGGTCTTTCCCTATAACTCCATGTTGTATTTATATTTTTTACACTATCTATAGATACACAGGGAGAGGGAGACGGAGAGGGAGAGGGAACTTTCAAGTCAGTGCTGATTCCTGGCAACTGCTTGGATTAGTTCTCTTTAGTTTTCTTGGCAGTTTTCTTTCCAGACATGGTTTGCCCTTGTCTTATATATATAGGCAAGGCGGGTTTTATGACATGTGTGAGTTCCGGCACCTTTTTTTTTTTTTTACAAAAAAAGCACTATAGATATAGATATAGATATAGATATAGATATAGATATAGATAGATAGATAGATAGATAGATAGATAGATAGATAGATAGATAGATAGATAGATAGATAGATAGATAGATAGATAGATAGATAGATAGATAGATAGATAGATGTGTCTGCGTGTTTGTGTGTGCGCGCATGTATGTGTGTAGTGAGCGCAGTATGGTATGTTGAGCAACACATAGGACTTTAATTGTTATATAAAAGGACAAGAATCTTATCCTTAAATATGCATATTATGTATTTTCTCATGCATGTAATTTAAAAGATTGCTATCAGTTAATTTATAAGTTTATTTGATTTATTCACACCACTTCAAAAGACTCTCAGCAGGTTATTATCATATCAATTTACACCAGTGTACACAGTACAAAATAATCAAATAAAAAAAATTTAAATTATTATATATGAAATTTAAAAAATCACAAGAATGGCCTGTAGTACGTAATATGATATCCAGTATGAATGATAATACACATAGTTCAAAAGTTCTTCTACATAGTTTTCAGTCATTTCCAAAAAGTTAATAAAGTGGGCTGTTTGAATATCAAGAAAAGGATATTTCAAAGGGCAGGCACATCAACCAAAAAACTGTGTCTAGGAACCTGAACACACAAACACACATCTCTTGAAAATGAGGCTGAGAGCTATTAGCAGATTTTCCTGGTGTTGAAAGAAAAATCAGGTCCAGTTCCAATCCAGGAGTAAGACACTGGAAATAAAATGGAGGCTAAGATGCTGGAAATAAAATGGAGGCTGCTTAGGAAAGAAGGTTTCTGTTTACTTATGAGCAGAACCAGCAATAGCATGCAGTTCTGGGACAGCTGACAAAATGGAGTTGAGAGTGGGTGGGTTTTTATACCTTCTTTGGGCTTTGTATTTTAGATGCCTGTTGTGAAATGTATTTTGACCTGTGCTTGAGTGTGCCCTTTTGGTATTTAATTATTGTTGCCTGACTTCCATTGTGGCTTGGAGGTCATGTCCTGTCCTTGGAGCTGGGTGGGAAATGTAGATTTTAGGAGTCTTTGTTTTTCTAATCCCATCAACTCCAGCCTTTTGTGGGAGCTATGGCTGAAGGCATTTTGCTTATGAATAGTGTGGCCCCAGTCTTTCTGAATAGTGTGGCCCCAGTCATTCAGCAAGGCTCAGAAAGTCTGCAAGAGAGGCTGGGCCTTGCTGAGTCATTCAGCAAGGCTCAGGAAGTCTGAAAAGAGGTTGCAGAGACCCGGACAGACCACGTGTCTGCCCGGGACCCAGACAGGCTGTCTCCAGCCTCGCGCGCATGCGTGAGGCAGGAGAATAGCCTGCATCGATTGGCTGTGCATTCCCTTGCAAGGGAATATAAGAAGGAGTGGCCATTGTGGCCAGTTAGTTAGTTGCTTGATTTCTGCTTACGTTTCTGTTCTGTTCAGTTCTGTTCAATCTCTCTCTATGTCTGTTCAAGTGATTGTATTAAATAAAGAACCTTCTCGTTGTGCACCTGCCTCGCCTTGATGTCTCAATTCGGAGAACGGAACAGGTAACATGATAGCAGTATTCCAGTATTTGAGAGGCTGCCACAAAGAAGAGGGGGTCAGATTATTCTCCAAAGCACCAGAGGGCAGGACAAGAAACAATGGTTGGAAACTGATCAAAGAGAGAAGCAACCTGGAATTAAGGAGAAACTTCCTGACAGTGAGGACAATTAACCAGTGGAACAGCTTACCTTCAGAAATCGTGGGCGCTCTAACACTGGAGGTTTTTAAGAAGAGACTGGACAGTCACTTGTCTGAGATGGTATAGGTTCTCCTGCTTGAGCGGGGGGCTGGACTAGAAGACCTCAAAGGTCCCTTCCAACTCTATTATATTCTAAAAATTCTAAATTGGTTGGAGCTGTGCAAAGGCTGCTCTAGCCACAGGATCCAGCAGTTCATCATGCAGTACCCATTGGTCCAAAAGGACTCCCAAACTGAAACTTGTTCCACTGTCAACAATATGATCCTATTAAGAGGCAACACTGAGGACATCAGAAAATCCATCTTGCTAGGGGTTCCATTTCTATTTCATCCCCTCCAGATCACACATAGCCTCCAGGCACTGGATCAGGTTACTGACATCATCTCCTGGTCCAAGAAGATCAAATAATGTCAGGATGTGTTGACAGACCTTGGGAAAATTTATTCTCAATCAGTAGAGATTACTGAACTAAATCCTAACTCTGCTACAGCTGTAATTATAAATATAAGAATTATTCAGTGGCCAAAGTTAGAGCACACACAAGATTCTTATGAAATGTAAAGGGCTCATTTCTGCATTTTATACTTCTGCGTCTCTATGGATTTTCAGTTCTGGGAGGGGAAACTGCTCCATTTGTGCTTTACATGCAGGAATATATGCATCATCCAACAAGATAAAGTAACTATTTTCTTCAGCATTTGTATTCTTGTTCTTGCAGAGTTCAAAATCATTACATACTTTAAATGGTTGCCCTTTAAAGATGCAATCTCTATTTTTGTTTTGTTCTTTTAATTATACAACCAAGCCAGCCAGATTTCTTATCCTCTTAGCTTTCTGCCAATAGAAATCCCTGTTCCAGGATTTTGGTTTCCTCAAGGGCATTCAGTCATTAGTAGCACTCATAATCTATCTGCTTTTCATTCCTATCTTCCTCCCCTTTCTTTGTGAAAGAAGAGAAATCCCACAGATGCATTACAAACCAAGGATTTTACTTTGATTTTTGCCATTAGCTGAATCAGATTACAGTTTACAGAGAGAGGAAGGAAACATGCCAATATGCCATTCTGATTCTGCTCATCCCTCCCCCCCCCCACACACACACATATTTCTTATCTGCTGCAGGAAAGGAACTGGCAATTCAAATGACACGGGTATATCACATGCAAGTTATTATAGGCTGAAAAACCAGTTTGGTTATTTGTTTCTACTTCTAAATCCCAGGCCTTTTCAGAAAGGTCTCTTTTCTAGTAGGATTATGCCAGCTATGAGATCATATGACTTTTTTTTTCTTGCCCAAGAAATAGCTGCCAAACCCAGCACTTTTTCCTGGAACAGTACAGATGCCACACACATTTGATTACCAGACCTATCCTAGGCACATGGTCAAGAAAGGAGAGCTATTGCATCATCCCAAAATTCTTCTGTGCATTGTGTAGTGTTGTGTATTTCCAGATGTATGTGGATAGTATCCAAGCTCTCAAGTTTGTTTTTGTAAGTTTTTTTTTTCTGGTCTATATTGCAGTGTCATTAAATAATCAGCAAGTTGTCAAACAGAACCATCTTCTCCACCTTAGCCACCCTGAGTATATATATGAAGAATGCCAAAAATGTGATAATTCTTTTCGGTCACTAACTTTATTCAAAAGCTAGCTATGAGCAAACTAACCATTTACTGAACATTTCAATCTAACGGGCTGCCGCTTCACATAAAATGGGGTCACTCATCTTTCTGGTGTTGGAAGTCAGCACCCACCCACCCTCCTAGAGAAGGAAATATTTTGGGAGGATATTAAAAAGGACAGAATATTATATTTCCCCAAAGGAAACCAAGCCCAAGTCTCTCTGCTTCAAGCAGAAACCAGCTCTTTAGAAATGTAGATTTGATAATCCTATTCAGAAAGGTTGGAGCCAGGAAGCTTGGAGCTGATGGGATTAGAAAAACAAAGAGGACAGGAAACATGACCTTTAGGAAATAATAGGATTAATCCACCATCAGAATACCAAAAGGACACACTGAACCTCAGGTCAAAGTTCATGCCACAGGAACAGGAACTCCAAACACAAAAGCCCAAAAAGGTATAAAAACCCACCACTCCCAGCTACATGTGGTCAGCTTTCCCAGAGCCACATTTCTGTCTGGCTCTGCTCTTCAATAAACTACAACCTTCTTTCTAAAGCAGTCTCCATTTTGTTTATTCCCGGATTGGACTGGACCCTGATTAAGATTTTTCTTTCAACACTGGAAAGCAGCCATATTAATGTACATATAGCCAAATCTAGAACTGTCACAATCCCACCATTGCAGTTGATGCTTGAATGTGCATGCACTCAGATTTTTAACTTTTTTTTCATTCATTCATTTTACATCCATTCATTTCACTGACCAAGTTATATTTCTTCATTGTCTCAATGAAATAGAAACAACAGGTAAGTATATGTCATCTTCAGAGACACATTTGACAGAGAGTGAATGAAGGCCTTTGAAGATTTGGTACTGTGCCATAACTACCACAAAGAATGCTGCATCTCCTCTCTAATGAAAGCTTGATTTGCCAATAGTGTTAGAAGAACAAGCAGTCCTTTTTTTTCAGAATGGCCTTTATCCAAAGCATTACACCAGAGGGGAAAAATCAGGTATTATGTAGCATTCATAAAGTTTAGCACCCTATTGCAGGATGTACCTTTAAGTAGCCCATAAACATTTATTGAGAAATAGCAATCTTCAGGGAACAAACAGATTGAGGCTGACGCTTTGTGAAAGGGCATTTCCCTTTCTGATCCTTCTGGGATTTAAGAGACTCTCTGGAGCTAATTTTGAGATAAAGGACTACTACAGAGAAGGAGAAAGGAAGACAAAAAATCAAAACTGGATCTTTACTTCAAATATTGTTATTCACAAAGAAGATTTTCCATTTGCCATGGGCTTCACTATTACAGTTTTGTTATTGTTCATTATAATCATGGATATATTTCATTTGAATTGCCCTAAATTTGTTTTCCTCTTTAATATAACTTTTTCCAATAGCTTCTATATATCAAAAACCATATTTTTATTCAGTAAAATCAAACCACATAATTAATAAAAACTGTTCCATCAGCACTTTGACCCTACATGTATATTGCATATTTCCTTTCGTTTTATTTTCTATAAACAACATGGAAACAATGCTGCAGAGGGTATAAAAAGAGAATTATAAACCCTTATATGTAGCCTATTGATTCCATTAAGTACATGCTGTCTGTTTATAATTCATCTCAATTTGTTTACTATTTGTTACAGAAATACAAGCTGCAGTAAATTTATTGCAATTTAGTGAGCTTTTAGTTTTTAAAAAAAAAATCAAAAAATTGTAACATTCCAATTTTTATTTATGTTTTAATCTGGTATAATTATTTTTCTTTTCTCAGAATTTTTAAATTTTGTTACTGTAAATGTTCAGTGTTTGAAAAATAATTACTGGTATCTTCTCTGAAGCATATATTATGAACTAAAACAAAAGAAAAGGGTGGGTCAAGCTTGAAAGTTTTTTTTAATTAACCCACACTTCATCTATTTAAATATTTAACAAGATTTTTATAGCCAAAGGACATAACAAATATGCAGCAATAGGCTCTGAAGTGTGTTTAAGCAAGCACTATCTCTCAGCCCACTCTGTCTCACAGTGTTATTTTTATGGGGATAACATTGGAAAGGGGTTATCATTTATTCTACCTTGAGCTCTTAGAGTGAAAACAGAATATGTCTAACAAGCAATAAGAAAAGTACCAAGTCACTTTCAGTTTATCCCTTCAAGATTGGCTCCTCTCTTCTTACTTACTCCAAATCAAATTCAAAGATATGGAGAACATGAAGGGGTTTTTTTCCCCTTCATCCAAGTTAAATAAACATAACTAAAGCAAATTGGGTTTCCAAAACTGAGACGTAGCTTAGCCAGTTTGCTGTGAATAAGAAAACTTCCCCACAATAAGTAAATGAAGGGTAACTCATTTCAGTGATTCAGTTTCTCACAGAATGACTTAGCAAATGAAGAAATTCCATTGAACTATTTTTTGCACATATCCTCTCTTACCTTTTGTCTATATATATTACAATTATCTATACTTGACAGATTTGGGGGAAGAGGATAGAAGAAGATATTATTTAAAAAAAGGTTAAAAGACATTTGAGATGCAACACAATTTTGCTTTTTATAGACCTGGTTTTTAGCAAGATTCAAGATAGTATTCTGTTTTCTTAGTAAAAGTGGAAAAAATAGTTTATGCAGGTCTGTTATCTTACCATATTTATAATACTTTCATACCTATAACAACTTCATGATGTCACACATTTGCACATTGATATGATCCTGTCAGCCCACTATTTCTAATGTTACAAAAAATGCACATCTCTAGAATAAAATTACACACATACATAATTACAAGACATCCTTCCATATACACTTAGATTGATGATGTCCCAGCTGAAAATCAGACTCGCTAGTCATTCAACTAATATGGAAAACGCCTATCTGTAGAAATATTATATGAGTGCAAGGAAAATGACAGTGCAATTAATTCATCCAATCTTTTAATATCTATTTTTGGAAAGACAAATATTGAAACTGATTAAAATACCTAACCCGTTCATATACATACATTGCATTATGATCACATAGCACAGAGGTTTCATTTGTTACTGTTTCAAACCATGGTGTGTTTAATCATGGTTTATTAATAACAATATTTTATACTTTATGAATTATGTACAACCAAACAAATTACATTAAAATGCAAGTTAACATTTTAATGTAAGTTATACATTCAGTGGACACTTCAGGGCACTTTTCTCCTGGTTCCAGTTTCCAATGGCTCTGCTCAATAGATTTGAGCAACAATCAGAATGTTAGCTTCAAAGAGGAGATACCAAATAAGTCCTGAACTTCATGTTGTGAAGATCAACCAAACCAAAATCTTATATGCAGACTGAAACTCCTTTAACCTGTCTGGGAACTGGTACACTCTTGATTAAATATTTTATGCTTACTTATGACCTCATGCCAGAGGCAACTATGAATCCATCTGGAAATAAGGGAACATCAATGAAATACAAATATCCAGATAAAAAGGTGTCTCTTACAAAGAGACTTCCTTCACAGGGACAGGATAGAAGTTAAAATCACTATTAGGAGTAAGAAAATTCAAACTGCCTTTGAAACCTAGAGCAAGCTCTCTTCTTGCTGGGAACTGTCCAAGATGTTGCAGGTGGAGATTTTCAATTGTTTTGTGCTTGGCAATGACATGGATGCTGCCTTCCTGTGAAGTAAATGGATTGCTGTGGATGTACCATTAAGTTCATCCACCCAGATAATCATTGATGTGGACCACAAGGTAGGATACCTTGTTTACTATTACTCCAGAAACTATTTTCTTCTTTTTCATTTTTATTGGTAGATTTTTAGAAGCTCTTCCAAACTCCTCTGGGATATGGGTGATTTGTTTGTGGGTTTTTTAAAGTATCTTTTCTCTGCCTCTAAGCTATTGAGATTGCAATTCCATGCACACTTACTCTGCATACGTTGTGGGAGCTCAACTCTTGGGAGCTCAACAGAACCTAGGACTGAGTTCAAGGTATAATAAAAAGTCCTGTTTCTGTAACTGTGGAGGAGCAAACATTGAAAGAATATGCTTAGCTGCTTCCTGTTCTAAGTAGAAACTGCTTTTCAGATCCAGCCCTCTATATACAGCATGTCACTATCAGTGACATCTGCAGCAAATTGCAAGTTTTCCCACATATATAATGACATTATTATGCAAATATCCTAATATGTACTTGCCCCCTATTGTCTATTTAAGTTTGTTAGGTTGGTCTAATGGTTAAGGCACAAGGCTAGAAACTGAGAAACCGTGAGTTCTACTCCTGCCTTACGCATGAAAGCTGGCTATGTGACAATCATTCTTTTTCAGCCCAATCCACCTCACAGGATTGTTATTGTAGAGAAAATAGGAGGAGTAAGGAATATTTGGTATGTTTGCTGCCTTATGTTATTTACAAAAATAATAAAGGTAGGAGATAGATAGACAGACAGGCAGGCAGGCAGACAGACAGACAATCAATTCTGGCATTTGCATGAATATTTTATCATACTTTTTTTTGTCATTTCTCCCCTTGTCCCCACCGGTGCCAAAGCACTATGGCAACTTAAGGATCAAGGATTAGCATCACAGTTAATGTTCCTGACATTATAGGAGCTGAAATCCAATATGTGTAGTTTGGGAAAAGATTGATCTAATTTATTCTTCTCTGTTGATTTATAGTTATACATCTTAGATACTGTTAGGTAATCCATTTAGTATTGAAGTCAATTTAAGGGGAAATTAAAAATCTAATTTTATTTCTCATTCGTTTTCAGTTGGGATTTTTTATAAATGGTAGATCGTTAACTGCTCTGGGAGGAGGAGGAGGAGGAGGAGGAGGAGGAGGAGGAGGAGGAGGATAATGCATGGCTTGATTAATTCCAGAAACAGCATGTACATTTCTAGATGTTTATTGTAATGGAAAATCTTTTCTAATTTCTAACTCAGAAGATGTTAAGGAATTTTAAAATAAAATCTAATGTCTTATTATTAGCATTATGGATTATCCAAATATGTTTGTTCTATAAGGAATCCCTGGTCAACTTTATATGTCAGAAGGAAACAGTAGAATATGTTGGAGGAGGGATCTAGTGCAACAGGGGGGAAAAATGAACATCAGTACAAAATATAGTTTCTCTCTGCATGCCTATTATTACTGTAAACAAATATTTTATCAAAGCAGTGGAAAATCTAGAGGAACCTTTGTAAGATGTATTTTTTTTTGCAGAAGACAGAGCACTGGAGAGTTAGGATGATTTTGTAAAAAAATAATTAATTTCCAAGGAAGGATGGACAGGGAAAACATGAAAATTTTATTTCACGGTCAGTGTCAGAATCCAATTATATTTTATTTCTAACTAATCTACTCTGGGAAAACCCAATTCTTACTCTCTTTGGGATTCTGTCATACTACAAAGGGGGGGGAGTAAACACGGGGGTTTATGGCTGGCATTCCTTCTATCATCTACGAATAAACATCCTCTGTGGATTCCCTCTCTGGAGTACTAACAATAACAATGCGGCCATCAGCCTTTGATCTCACTCCCTATGAAGCCTCCTATTACCGGCAGCAAGGAAAAGTGGGGGGGAAGATTGCAACGTTTGGGATCCGATGGATTTAACACCCAGCCATCTGCCAATTTGGATTGACCGGAAGGAATGTGGGGTGGGACTGCTTGGGAACGCTTTAAAACATTGAAGGATCAGGGGGGTTCCCCAGATCCTGTCTAGCACACCTTCAGTCAGTTTTTCTTAATAAAGATTCCTGTTGGAAAACCTGTTCCAAGAGTTCTGTCTTCTTAAGATGTAAATTGAGGAGGGTCCTTACATTAGACAGGATCTGCAAAATTAGTCAACCTGGAAGGAAGAACCTTGCCGGGGGACTTTGCAAAAATTACCATGGCAGACGACGAAGCAGGGAAGGGGGAAAGCCCCCCGGAGAGGGAGCCGTTGCCCCAACTGGAAACCTGCCAAATATCCGGATCTGAAGGGTCAGATTCCTCAGGAGAAGAGGAGGTGGAGACGCGTAACCACAAGCCTCGGTGGTCAATGGGCGTTGGAAAGAAAGGCGAGTGGGAAAAGAAATCAAGCAAGGTGACCCTGAGACGGGGGGCCAACCAACCAGGATGGAAGCAGGAGATGGAGAGATCCCTGCACACAAGCGAAGATGAAGGGAGCTGGGCACAGCACTCGAACTGGATCCTAGAGAAAGCTATCAACTTGATGAAGAGAACCCTCAGCTCCCTAGGAGAGGAGAATCCTGAACCCCACGACCGCACCAACTCCTGGAGCCGCAATTGGAGAGACACTGAAGGGGAATTGGAACCTGCAGCCCCGGGGACATCCGCTGATCCAGTAGTCCCCACCCCCCGCCGACCTGCAGAAGGGAATCCAGATAGAAGACAATACCGACGAAGAAGACACCGCTCCATTCAAAGACTTCCGCCGTTGGACGCAAAATTCAAGGGGGAGCCGACACGCTTGGGGTTCTTCCTAACCCAAGTCCTTGGCTACATGGAGGAACACGGGCGACACATCCCTAGCGACAAAGCCCGTATCCGGATCGTGCAATCTGCTCTGGATGGACCGGCCGCCGATTGGGTGGTGAATTTGCATGATTCAAATGCCCCAGAGCTCAACGACTTCAACCGTTTCATGTCCTCTCTGAGAAGGCGATTTGAGGACCACCTGGCTGATCGCAAAGCACGCGAAAGAATCAAAACAATGAGGCAAGGCAGACGGCCAGTAGCTGAATATACACAAGAATTCCGAACTATTGCCAGCAAGCTGAACTGGCCGGAAGACATCCTCCTTAGCCATTTCAAAGACGGTCTGAATTACGACCTATATGACGCTTGCCTGCCCCGGGGGGACCCACACCAACTCGACGAATGGTACGTCCTGGCAGAGGAAGCAGAGATCGACCTACTGAGGAGGCACCGCCGAGGAAAACAATGGAGCCGCTCACCGTCTGAACCAACGCACGAACCAGCAAAGCCATCGGCTATGGCCAAGAAACCAATGGGCTGTTTCAAATGCGGGAGAGAGGGGCATCGGGCTGTAGAATGCCGCTCAAAAGCCCCCCAGCACAACCCAGACAGACCACCGGCCAGCAAATCTGGGAAGTCCCCAGCTAAGTCAAAAGAATCTGCCATGAGAGGAATAGAAGCTGTGGAATCCCCTACCTCCACCCATCGTGAGGAAAGAGCCCCAGCCTACACCGCAGGGCCGGTGGACGCCTCAGATGACACCTCGGAGGGTGAACCACTGGTAAGTGGATCCATCCCACCCATCCTCAAGACAGTGACTATATTAGCCCCCTCCATGCCTGAAGCTGTAAAAGTGAAAGCCTTAATAGACTCTGGCTGCACCCGCTGCCTAATTAGCCCGACTCTAGTGGGAAATCTGGGCATCCCAGTGAGGAGGCTGGAACAACCAATCTCATTTGGTCAGTTAGATGGGTCCATAGCAGGGGGGGTGCCAGCTACCCTAGCCACGTTACCAATCCACCTATCCCTGGGGAATCATGAGGAAGACCTAACGTTTATAGTGACCCCAGGCATGGAATGCCCGATGATCCTAGGGCTGGAATGGTTAACAAAATGGAACCCCTGGGTAAATTGGAGGACGAAAGAAATCAATTTCCTGAAGGAGGACCCTACAGACTTAAAACCCCAAGGGGATCCATCAAAATTAAAAACGGAAATAGCGTCCATGGGTGAAGAAAAGGGGCTACCAGAAATACCAGAGGAATACAGAGACCTGGCTGAAGTTTTCAGTGAGGAGAGGGCGGATGAGCTTCCCCCCCACCGACCCACGGACTGTGCCATAGAGTTCAAGCCCGGGGCAAAACTCCCAAAGCCCAGATTATACTCCATGAGCCCAAAGGAGAAGGAGGAAATGGAGAGATTTATAAAGAAAAACCTAGAAAGGGGGTTCATTGAACCAGCCAAACCTAAGGTGGCCGCTCCGGTCCTCTTTAGAGAGAAGAAGGACGGCTCTTTACGCTTATGTGTGGATTATAGACTCCTGAATGCGATCAGTGAAAGCAACCTATACCCCCTACCCCTCATGAAGGACATGTTATCACACCTATCGAAAGGAAAGATTTTTACTAAACTAGATCTAAGGGAAGCGTATTACCGCGTGAGAATTAGGGAAGGAGATGAATGGAAAACTGCATTCAATTGCCCAATGGGGTGCTACAAATTCAAAGTTTTGCCTTTTGGATTACAAGGGGGCCCCGCAGTATTTATGCAATTAATCAATGAGGTACTAAGGGAGCACCTATTTAAGGGGGTCCTGGTTTATCTTGACGACATCCTCATCTTCACAGAATCAAAAGAGGAACATGTCAACCTAGTCAGAGCGGTTTTAAAGAAACTGCGAGCCGCCCACCTATATGCCAAATTATCAAAATGCGAATTTCACCAGGAAAGAATAGACTACCTAGGTTACCGCATATCCCCACAGGGCATTGAAATGGACCCAGAAAAGGTCAGGGCAGTATTAGAATGGGCACCACCTCGCACAAGAAAGCAACTGCAAAGTTTCCTGGGTTTTGCAAACTTTTACCGCCAATTCATCCCCTCATTTGCCCAGATAGCCCTGCCTCTCACGAGCTTACTAAAAACGAAGGGAGAATCCTCAGTGAAACCTAGCCAGCCACTAAAATGGACAATGGAATGCCAAGCGGCATTTGAGAGATTAAAGAGGCTTTTTTCTGCCGAACCAGTACTGAGGCACCCAGACATGGATAAACCCTTCGTAATACAGACGGATGCAAGTGATGTAGCAGTGGGGGCGGTATTATTACAAGAAAATGAGGAAGGGATGTTACAACCCTGCGCGTATACGTCCAGGAAACTCACTGAAACGGAACAGCGCTGGCCCGTGTGGGAGAAAGAGGCATATGGGATACGTTGGTCATTACTTACATGGCGCCAATTCCTTGAAGGCAATAAAATCCCTTTCCAGGTGTGGACAGACCACAAAAATTTGGAAGCCTTGAAAACACCCAGAAAACTCAGCCCCAAGCAAGCCCGCTGGTCCCAGCATTTTCACCAATTCAATTTTAAGCTCAAGCATTTGCCGGGGGGAAAGAACTTTCTGGCAGATGCATTATCTCGCATGCCCCAATATAACAGCACGCGAGCCACCGACTCTAAACCGATCATGGGAGAATCACAACTAGCAGCGCCAGTGACTACCAGAGCCCAAGTTAAATTAAAACCACAGCTGGATAGCCAGACCGGAATTGAATTCCGGAAAAGTTTGGAAACAGATGAATGGTTCCAGAAAAATAAACACGTGTGCACAATGAAAGACGGACTGCCTTGGGTGGGGGAGAAGTTATATATACCGACCACCCAAAGAATCACATTCATGCAACTTTGCCACGACACAAAATCAGCAGGGCATTTTGGATTTGTAAAAACATTACACTTAATTAAACGGCAATTTTGGTGGCCATCCATGAAAAAAGACATAGAAAGTTACGTGGCCAGCTGCCCAAAGTGTGCAATGGCAAAAAGGCTGCAAGGGAAATCACCAGGACTGTTACAAACAGTGGCAAATCCCTCAGCCCCCTGGAGGGAAATAGCCATGGATTTTATAGTGGAATTACCAGAAAGCAATGGGAATACTGTCATTTGGACGGTCACGGACCTATTTTCCAAACAGGTTCACTTTATTCCTTGCCAAAAGATCCCCACCGCAAAAGCTTTAGCAAAACTTTTTGTGCAACATATTTACAGATTGCATGGGGCACCCCAACGCATCATATCTGATAGGGGAGTGCAATTTACATCTGCGTTTTGGAAGGAATTTCTATCTCTTTTAGGGACCACCCAGGGACTGACGTCTAGCCATCACCCTCAGGGAAATGGTCAATCAGAAAAATGTAACGGAGTACTTGAGCAATATTTAAGATGTTTTCTAAATTTCCAGCAGTCAGATTGGACGGACCTGTTGCCGTTTGCAGAGGTTGCCTACAATAATGCAGTCCACTCCAGCACAGGTTACACTCCTTTTCAAATAGCTACCGGCCAAAGTTTCAATCCCATGCCAGAACTAACCCCAAACGAACCAGAAATCCCATCACTGAAAGAATGGATGGAACAATTACAAAACACCTGGCCAATAGTGAGAAAAGCTCTAGAGGAAGCTAGGCAAGCATACAAAGCACAAGCAGATAAGAAAAGGGTGGAGCCCACACCATTCATTATAGGAGAAATGGTCTATCTGTCTACAAAATATTTAAAATCCATACAACCCTGTAAAAAACTTGGACCAAAATATATAGGGCCTTTTCCAATTAAAAGAATCATAAACCCGGTAACAGTAGAATTAGAATTACCCAAGAATCTTAGGCAAATACACCCAATTTTCCACTGCAGTTTGCTGAAAAGAGAACAACAGTCACCCTTACGGCCAAAAATTCCCCCCCCACCAATACCAATCATGATAGAAGGGGAACAACATTTCGAAATAAAGGAAATCCTGGACTCTAGAAAATATCATGGGTCAACTCAATACCTAGTAGCATGGAAGCACCTCCCCGCCTCTCACAACGAGTGGGTCCATAAACATGATGTCAAAGCCCCGAAGCTTTTAAAGAAGTTTCATACAGAGTATCCTAACAAGCCAGACTAACTTTTATACCTGTTTTGTTTTCTCTACAGGTGGACTTCTCTTATTTTTAAGGGGAGCCGGATGTCAGAATCCAATTATATTTTATTTCTAACTAATCTACTCTGGGAAAACCCAATTCTTACTCTCTTTGGGATTCTGTCATACTACAAAGGGGGGGGAGTAAACACGGGGGTTTATGGCTGGCATTCCTTCTATCATCTACGAATAAACATCCTCTGTGGATTCCCTCTCTGGAGTACTAACAATAACAATGCGGCCATCAGCCTTTGATCTCACTCCCTATGAAGCCTCCTATTACCGGCAGCAAGGAAAAGTGGGGGGGAAGATTGCAGCGTTTGGGATCCGATGGATTTAACACCCAGACATCTGCCAATTTGGATTGACCGGAAGGAATGTGGGGTGGGACTGCTTGGGAACGCTTTAAAACATTGAAGGATCAGGGGGGTTCCCCAGATCCTGTCTAGCACACCTTCAGTCAGTTTTTCTTAATAAAGATTCCTGTTGGAAAACCTGTTCCAAGAGTTCTGTCTTCTTAAGATGTAAATTGAGGAGGGTCCTTACAGTCAGATTTGATGATAACTCTGACATAATTGATCTCAAACTCATATTTGCACGCTCTCTCTCTCTCTCTCTCTCTCTCTCTCTCTCTCTCTCTCTCTCTCTCTCTCTCTCTCTCTCTCTCTCTCTCTCTTCAAAATGCTATTGTTTATACCATTCTGACTATTATTTTATTCCATCATAACATTTATTGGACATCCCTATATCTCTATAAATTTCCAGTGTGGACCATGCCCTGCATACAGTGGGTGCATTTCTGGTTATTTAAATGACCTATTGGTGGTTCATTGGCTTATGTGGTTGGGCCAAGAGTGGTTGGTTGTCTCAGAACATTCATTAAAGCATAAAATACTGTTTATTAGGTTCCCATGAGGCTGCTTAAAAATTGTTTGACCATAGAGATATTGGTAGTGTTATTACTTCAAAGTCACTGGTATTCAAAAGAATTGAAAGCTCCAAGAAAAATATCCCTTATAGATTGTCCTTACCAAGGAGTAAGATCCATAAATCAATATGTCTTACTTCTAAGTAGACATAAATAAGAATAGGTTGTTAATCAGCCTGTGCTGCTTTCACCTCGCAATACTCAAGAAATACAGACCTGCAGTCTGCTAATGGTAGTAGAAAATGAGCATTATCTGTGTTCTTTTCCTCTGTAACCTCACTCTTTTTAAAAATTTAAATAGAACCCTAGGACACATTTCCACTCTCTCTTTATTTGTAGGATTAGATATCTCCAACCATAATGGCACCTTTCCTGGTGTTATGGTGGAGTAGAAGCAAGAGAATCAATACAGCATGGTACTAATGGACATGTATCGCTTCCATACTTACCTGTTCCTAGGCATTTGGATCTCACCAAAATGGCAAAACAGATGCCATGATAATAGTATACAAGCTCTGTCCTTTTGCTCAGAAAGAGTTTCTGTTGAGGTCATGACATATTTATCATTTGCCAATTACTCCCCAAATGTCAATTATTTCATCCCAGCGTGGAAACTTTTCTGTCTCCATTACCCTCTTTATACTGTAGATAGAAGTAATGGATAACTAGATTTATTATGTTCTTCCCCTCCTTCTCCTCCTGTTATTTTCTATTATATTTTAATGATCATCAGTATAAACAAAAATGAAAAAAAGAAGTCATCTACTGTAGCTCTGGATATTTATATGCGATACACGAGGAAACTCTCTCCCGGCATTGCAATGTCAGTTGGACAACACCAGTAATATAGGGATATTATTATTTATATTCTGATACCAGTAAAAGTGATGAGAGATAGCAAAGTATGGGAGAACAATAGGATGCACCTTATATGGAGGATAAATCATGGATTAAAATCATTTTTGGGTTAGGGTTTAGGGTTAGTATAATCAGGCTGTATAATCAGACAGTATAATCCATGTAAAAACAAATTTGAGCTAACGTTCAATTTTCCTTACTCATCTAGTTCTCATAGATGATTCACATACATAAAACTGTGTGGTTCAACTTTCTCTAATGTGGTATTCCCATATGTGTTGAGTTACATCTTTATAGTGTCAATGTGATATGATATGAGTTGTAATTCTACACATCTAGAAAACAGATTGGGAAAAGTTAGAATATCTTGCTTTTCACAGTTCTTACAGTATCAGATCCTCTCTAATGTGTATGATTAAAACATCTTTTTGGAGGTCATTTAATCTTATTTTGAAGATATGAAGATATTTCCCCAGTTGTCTCTTCCAAAGGTTAATTACTTTCATTATTACATGTGTACCTTCCTTTTAATTTTAATGTGTCTGTATTACATTCAGTTAAGGCTGAACTGAATATTCTTTGACAGACATTTCTAGTGAAAGAAGTTTAGTTTTCTAAAACATTTCTTAAAAGCCAGCCACAACTTTTTCACATAATGTTGTAGCTGGTCATAAGATACCAGCAAATGCAGCACCATTTCTGGATGTTATTTTGTGCTTACATATTTAGATGTTTGCCAGGTATTTAGTTTATGTATATTTAGTGATCTTTGCATTCTTTTTTTAGAACGTAAAACAATAATTTTGAATTTGGGGAATAACATGAAGGTTGAATGATTATTAAAATTTAGAAAATACCAGATATTATGCAGCCTTTATTTCATTTTCACTGATATATTATCCACTTAGAAGGATGCCAATCAGGGTTCAGCAACACTTGAATGTTCCAGCAGTATTAGATCACATGACCAAAGAGGATATAACTACTGCATTGGTTCACCTAAGTTTTATCAATTGGAGCAAGAAAATAAGGATAGAAGCTGAGTAAGGGAAGTAGATCTAAACTTTGTGTGGTCAGTCAGATTGCTACTGTAAGAAAATATCCAACTAATGAAAGAGAAGTCTGAGATATAGTCCACATAGCAACCAACAGCTTTTATAACCACTACATTTGTAATCATAGCAAAAACTAAATTAATTTAAATACTATCCACAGTACAGGTTGACTTGTATTAATTTATATTATATGTTTTAAAATACTCTTACTGTACCTGGATCCATCACTGAATTTTCCATGCTCACAAAATGAATATCAAACAAAATCTATCTTATGTCATTCCAGCTATTTTTTACGACCAGAATCCTTAGCTTTATTGCACTCTAAATTTCCCAGTCGCTGGACAGTCTATTGTTAATGTTATCTGTATTTATATAAACCTATAAATGTATCACAATTATTCAGTTCTATTATTTCTTTTTGTTTTTATCATAATTTTTATTAAAGATTTACCACAGCAAAAACCAATACAAACTGAAAAAATAGAATAAAAAGAAAGAGTAGAGGTTGCAAAAAAAAAGAAAGAAAAAAGTAAAAAAATAGGAAAAGAAATATGAAAAAAGAAAAAATAAGAATACCGTAAAGAAAAAGAAATGAGATTATAAAGAAATGACTTCCTCCTTCATCACGTATATAAAAAAATAGTGACATATCACTTTATTTTAAAATACAACAAATGGTTTTTTCTTCCCGTATCTCATCTCTTATCTATAAACAAATCCTTAAAGCTTCATTGTTCAGTTCTGATCAGCAAAAGTCCAGTAAGGGTTCCCAGAGGTAACAACATATCTATTTTAACTTTGATCAAATAAGCCACCATTATATTCCTTCCTTTTAATAATATTTATGTTTAGTCACTTCAAATAATATCCTAAAACTTAATTTCTTTTCATTTTTTATTTGTCACTTCTCACAAAATTCTTTAAAACCTTAACAAGCCTGTTTGTTAAATCCTATATGGAAGATTGTCCAGGTCCCTCTCTTGGATTGTTATTTGTATATTTATTTTAGTTTTTAAGACATCAGCTGATTTCTTTTATTTGTATGTTCAATGTACCATTTTTTGCATATCAGTCTCAATCCTATCAGGTAGAACTTGTTCCTTTTCCATGATATCTTTTAAACATAGTATATCTGTAAATATACCATTAAAATTAATTTCTGGGTTCATTGTTCAAAAGTATCCTTCAATATGTCCAGTGTTAACATATTTTGTTTTATTCTGTAATTGTAAGTCAAGTTAAGGGTTCTTTAATTACAGTCCAATTCCTTCTACTTTCCTCCAATTTTTAAATTGTTGTATTATTATTGCTGTTTATTCCAAAAATATGTTTAAGTTCTTAAGCTTATAGTTAAAACCTCTTTTACTAAGGATCCCCCATAAAATGTATCAATCCAAAGGTTCATGATAGCTGAAGAGTAGTTAACAAGCAATTTCTGAAAGTAATTTAAAAAAGGAAGTAAGTAAATTTAGTGTCCTTTCAAAGATGCCAATGGTAATTTGAACAAAATGCTATTCCCTCATCTCCCGGAGCTTGAAACCCATCAGAGAACACTACCTTGAGTTCTCCTCATGAGGAACAGCTGTGTAGAGTACTTGTGGGTGATTTCAAGTCCTGTCTCCGTCTCAAGAGGAATTATCATAAGACAATGACTATTAAGATCTGGCAACACGGCAACTGTAGTTGTATTGTTAAGGTTAGCAGAGGTCAAAATATGCAGATTTAATTTAACAACCTGGTAAACTGTACTTGGTTTAGAACAATATAGATTCCAATGAATTGTTTTATTTTTTTTTAAAAATGATTTTCACATATTCCTCAGCAGAGTATTTAGAATCAGGATTTTGAACTTCCACCGTTACCCAGGCCAACCACACCAGAACCACAACAAACTATTGGAAGCATAACAAACTTTTTTGCTCTATACCACTGCTAGGTAAGATAAGTGCAGTGCTGTTAAAGTAGAACTGCATCCATAGTGACCTCTATAATATATTCTAAGATACTATGGAATAATAAATTATTATTATTTTCTTGTCTCTCCTATTCTACAAGTCAGAGACAGAAAGACCCTATACCAGAAATCTATGGCTGCCCCCATCCCCTTCTATTGTTGTTTCTCAACAATAGACATGCAGTATTTAAGACATGCAGGCTATGATTCAGGAGGCTGTAAATAACTATATACAGACACTGATAGCTTGATTATCCATGAAGCAGTTGGTCTCCTTTTAAAACTATTGAAATTGGTTGCCATTACTATAATTGCTGGCAGTAAATCCTACAATTTAACTATGTGCTCAGTAAACAAATATTTCCTTTTCTCAGTCTTGCTTCTCATATTTCATTCTAATAAATGACTTTCAATTCCAGTATGGTGAAGACTGCAAAAAAGTTTTCTCTCTCCTTGTTCTTTATGCCATAGGTCTTCTTTTACCCTCTTATAGTATAGTGGCCCAGTGCTATAGAGTTTCCCAAACGCCCTAATAATTTTGATTGCCATTTTTTCATCAAGTATGATGTGACCTTGCTATCTATGCTGTAATCTGACTGTAGATTTGTATAGGCATTATTATTTATGTATATATGTACTTATTACAATGCTTGGTTATTTCCAGAAATTTTAAGTAATATCAGGAGAATAAAAATAAAAATCAATTAGCATAATTATGATGAGCGTGATACACCATCATTCGGAGTAGCATGGTTTTATAGCTTTCCAAAAAATAAATTAAAGGGGGAGGGTTATATTGTTCCAAAGCACAGCAATTACCTCTGCAGCTCTATTTCCCACTCTTAATATTGCAAGTAGAGAATGTCCCTCTTTTTTACAGCAGCTGCACAGAGAGAGGGTATTTTCAATAAGCTGTCCACTATAGCTCAAAGTTCTCTTTCCTGATAATTCATTGACAGTTCAGATTTAATTAATATTAAGGTGAAAATTGGATGTATTTATTTTGCGCTAACATACATCACTTTATGCTTATTTACATTAAATTGCATTTGCCATTTTGAAGCCCATTAACTCAGAGAGATCTTTTTGAAACTCTGCACTTTTTTTTTTACTTTATTACCTTAAACATCAGCAACCTGGCCACTTCACTTTTCAGCCCTATCTCCAAGCTATTTATTTGCAAGATTAAAAGGAGTACTATTCTCTGGGGAAACTCATAATGTACATCTTACTAGTGTGAGAATTGCTCATTTATTCCTGGTCTGTTTCCTGTTTCTTAAACATCTGCCACTTTATGAGAGCATCAGCTCTCTTATTCTATGACAGCTGAGTTTCCTTAAGAGCTGGGGGGGAGGACTGGAGACATCACCCTAGCCAACATACAGTATACCAAAAAAGAGCAGCAGGCAAGTTTACCAGACAATAGAAAAAACAAGGAAAAATCTGTACGGTCCTAAAGTAATTTCTGCATTCTTGATACCAACAGCAGGGCTGTTGAGATTCCTTTTACCTGGTGAAAAAAGTCAGTTTGATGCAGCATATATTTGTGAAAAAAGACCTGAGTGTTAACTTCTCCAATCATTGGGATCATCAGGAGGAGGTGGTATTTAAGGTATTACAATTTTACCAATTTTTAGGCAATCCCAATTCGTCTTTCGTGACATATGCTGCATGTGTGGTGAGGGAAGTCAGCCCCCCAGAGAAGGAAATATTAAAAGGGCAGAAAAATATATTTCCTCAAAAGGATTTTAAAAGCACAAGCCAACCCTGCCTCCAAATCTCTTTGTCCCAAGCAGAAGCCAGCTCTGTACAAATGCAGATGAAAACCATCAGAAAGGCCCCAGCTAGGAGATCAAGAAGACAAAAGACACCTAAAATCTGCATACCCCACCCAAACTCTAGGAGTCATTAGCCCCAGCACCAGGGAAGCAGGATATACCACCATCAAGAATACCAGAGAGGTACACCTAAACTCAGGTCAGAATACATGACAGGAAATAGCCTCAAAGTTCATGCCACAGGAACAGGAAACCATTCCAAACAAAAGGCTTTCAGAGAGTATAAAAACCTACTCCCCACATGTGCTCAGTCCTTTTTTGGTCTCCTCTCTCCTGCCAGAACCATCTTTCTGTCTGGCTCTTCAATAAACTGCAACCTTATTTCTAAAGCAGTGGCCATGTTGTTTATTTATCCCCGGCTTGGATGAACCAGGATGAAGACTTCCTTCAACAGTGGTTTACATTCAAAGTCAGAAGAATAGTTCTTACTCAACCTTACAAAGACATGAGTTTTATCTACAGATAATTTATAATGCTGATGGATTATAGGTTTGAAATACCAAAAATGTGCTTCATTAAAGTGTACTTCTTCAGACCTCACGTCAAAGCCCATTATGTGTGTGTGTGTGTGTGTGTGTGTGTGTGTGTGTATTATTTCTGGGCACATTATCACCAACGAGTATGCCCAAATTTTTTCATCAATATTCTGACGCACACCTAAGGCACACCTTGGTTTTCTTTCTATAAAATTTGCAAAGAGAATCTGCAGTTTCCCCCACGAACAACACATGAGCAAAAGCTATGTGGGAGACCATGTATGCCCTGAAAACAGAAAACGCAATTATCTTAATACTCCAGCTTTAGCATGTTTACATATTTAAAGCAATCTGGAATATGTAGGGAGCCTTTAGAACTGAATGGAGGATTGTGTACATGTCAGTCTTTATATATCAAATTGCTCTAAAGAAACCCAAACATCCTGTGTTTTAGAGCTGCATAACTCCAAATAATCAGGCCTGTGCAAATTCTATTTCTTGTCTATATCTGTTATTTCAATTTAGTCTCAAAGGATAGATCCAGATCAGAAGCTTCCTGTTCATTATCTAACAAAAAAAGTCTGTTCAGACTACAAAAGCAGTTAACTAAGGAGCACTGGCCAATTTTCAGGGGAACTGCTAGCATGAGCTTTTTCACCTAGTGCCCTCCCCTATAGTATGACTCCTAGGATTTCCATTCAGCAGAAAGGTCCACCTGAAGACATCCCTGATGATAGACCCATGCGCGAACGCGCGGCTCCCAGCGTTTTTTTTTTTTAAGCTAAATGGGTCCGTGCGGCTCATCCGACGTTTCGGATGGCCGACCCATGGGCTAGTACATCCATCCTTGCTCTTCTTGACCTCTCAGGGACCTTTGGTACCATTGACCATGGTATCTTTTTGGGTGAGCTGTAAGGTTTGGGTGGTACAGTTTTGCACTGGTTTGGTCCTTTCTTCAAGTTTAGTCCCAGTCAGTTTTGATAGAGAGTAAGAGGTTCAGTCCATGACTGCTCCTTTGTGGCATCCCGCAGAGCTCAGTACTTTCTCCATTCCTATTTAACTTCTACATGAAGCCACTGGGTGAGATCATCTGCTACCATGGAATGAAATACCTTCAATGCACTGATGATACTCAAGTCTACATTTTCATCCCAGGTGACACAAGTGATGCTGTTGCTGTTGTCTCATGGTGCCTGGAAGCTGTGGGGGTCTGGATGGGGGACAACCTGACAACAGGGGTCTGGTTGAACCCTAGTAAGACTGAGTGGCCTTGGGTATATGGAGCTCTGGGTTAGTTAGTTCTGGATGAGTTGCGCTACCCCAAATGGATTCGGTGCACAACTGGAGGTTCTCCTGGACTCACAACTCCTGCTCAATGAACAGGTGGCAGTTGTGGCTAGGAGTCTTTGCACAACATGTGTGCCAGTTGTGCTCTTTCCTGGATTGGGAGTCCATGAGCTCAATCACTCAAGCCCTGGTCATCTATTGCAATGTACTTTACATGGGGCTATCCTTGAGTATTTGGAAGCTTCAGCTGGTGCTGAACGCAACTGCACAGTTCTTGGAGCTTATGTTACACTGCTGTTCTGCAAGCTGCATTGATTGCCAATTTGCTTCTGGGTCCAATTCAAGGTGTTGGTTATCACCTATAAAACCCTTCATGGCATGGGTCCAGGTTATTTGAGGAACTGTCCCATCCCAATGGAATTAGCCTGTCCCGGCTGCGCCAACACAAGAGGCATGCTCTGGACCCTATACATCAAAGAATTTTGGCTGGTGGTGTTTTCTGCTGTGGCACCCACCCTCTAGACTAGAGCATCCTGCTCCCCAATGTGAGATATACACTCTCCCTTTTGGCCTTCCAAAATGGCTTGAAGACCTGGCTCTACCAGCTGGGCTAGGGCTCTTATGGCATCTTGGAGGTGACCAATGGATTAGTCAGACCCCACCTCATCCCCTTGTGCACTTTGCAACCTTCCTTTCCATCTTAAATTAAATTTTAATTTAATTAAATTAATTTGAATTGATTTTTAAAAGTATGGTTCTTATTTATATGTCTTATATGATATTTTAACTGTATGACTGTAAACCACCTAGAGTCACCTCAGTGAGATAGGCGGCATAGACGTTTAATAATAAAATATAAATAAATCTCTCTACATTGGAAACCTCTTGTCATCCTAGTACCCAGCACTGAATCTCTCAATATCCATTTGTTTGTTTGTTTATATTTCTTTATTTATAAAATGTATTGGCCATCCATCTTACTACAGGGTAATTCATAATCAAATCAAGCTTTTAGATTTAGATTTCTTACTTTGCCATAGATATATCTGAATAGCCTAACGCTTGAACCACATGTTTGAAACAAATAACCTTAATCTGTTAAGTAGATACTCACCAAACTATCATTATTGTCATAAATTCTTGGGTCTCTAAGTGGCACAATCTCTTTTTCTTCATATTCTTGTCCTATCCCCACTATCCATTCATGTCACTTATCAGAAATTTCCCCAAATCTCATTCATTCAGAAATATTTCCCCTCAAGTTATTCTTGATTCTTCTATTATCATCAGTCACATATATCTTTCAACAACCAATACATTCCTACTTTTATATGCACCCACAACAACATAGATAAACTAGTTCATGCTTTCTTACAAATATTTTAGCTTATTCGTTTATTATTAAATCTTCACTGTGATTTCCTTGCATGTATTCATCAGCTACATTCCACAAAATCCGAGCACTTTTACTTAGGTTTAATGCATCTTCTCCTTTCTCTTAGCTTTACACCTATGTGTGTATGTATTTTTTCTTTCATTCATTTCACTTGTTAATTATCTTTATCACTTGCTCTTATGTTTCAAATCATAATTTTCCATATGCCATTGTTGTTAACTAACAGGCTCATAGCTACTGGCTCTGGGTTCTTTTCACTGTTTTGGTCACACATGGATTTCATACATTTCTTTTTTATAAGTGTTGCTGGCTGGAAATGTCCCCTGTTTTTAAAAAATCTGAACTTCATATGATTTATCAGAAGAAGGTCTCCTGTTTTAGGAAACAATACAAGAAGCTATTTAATACCATGTTTAAGACCATTGATCTACTGGCTTAGTTTTAGCTAGATTGGCTGGTTTAGTGTTTTTCCTCATCCCATCTGGTAAGACCAGGAATTATATTTTAGGCTTCTGCATACAAAGTAAGTCTCTTTCCAGTTGTTCGTTTCCTTTTCTTCTTGCTGAAAACATTGGTAAGTGTTCTGTATAGAATAGTAATAAAGACTGTGGGGGCTGCTTGTTGCAGTGTGGGCAGGAAGAAAGAGACCACAAATTGTTTTTTTCTATGCATAATATAGATTTTATATTTAAAGGGGAGTAAGCCCTAAAACTGTTGTGCAATTTCCCCTGAAAATAGAGAAAATAGAGATGTTTACCTAAGTATATTCTAGGCTCTACACATTTTTCTGGTGAAGAATGATGGGTGGCTGCAGAATTTACTGCTATCATTTGGTCCATAGTGGAATCTGCTTTGACAGATGTGTCATTTTGATCAGAAAGAACTCCATGATGAATCATTTACATTTCTACGTCTAGGCAGCAGTCAAGGAGACATGTAATTTAATACAATCCTGATTCAGCAGTTGGCGCAAAGTTATAGAACTTCTGCATCAGTGAAACTGCATGGGCATTAGCATAGGAAAAATAAAATAGAATAGAAAAAAGAAACAAAATATTTATCCCAGTAAGGAATCCTTTTTATATTTCTTATTATAATGTTCAGAAATATATTTATTGTGAGGTAATCTAAAGGCATTAGCATTATTTGATACATATGGCAGATCCTAGGCAAAACTTGTCTACAGCCAGTATATTTTCTGGAAAATAAGCTGAGAGGAGATAATACTATACATTTAATGTTATTTGGTTTTACCAAGGACATCAACTGGAGAAGGCAATAAGTTCCCAGAACAGTTTGTGTAATAAAAGTATTATAATAATATGTGTAAAATTGTTTCCCCTTTCCTGCATTGAATAAGTACAGTGCTCCAAGTATGAGGTTTGATGGAATGTGCTTTCAGGCAAACTAATGGAAAGGCATTCTCAGAATCTAGAGCAAAAGCCTTTCTCTGATTAAAAAAGTGTCATTAGACAGGGAATTTACTGGACTCTGCTTAATCCTGGTACCTCCAAATGGGATGACCCAGATCACTTGCCTAATCACATTTCTTGCCTTAGCTCTGGGGAAACCCCTTGAAACCACAAACTCTTGACTGAAGCCAGAGGCTCAAAGCTTATATTTCAAGATCCCTCTTTCTGGAAGATTAAAAATTAACAGTATGAGTCCCACTGGAAAGAATAATAATTTTAATCAGAATTTTAAAATGTACAGCCAATCATGTGCATCGAGTGATCCACATCCATGTGTCACACTGCATTTGAGAGTCACTAACTGATAACATTTTGGGAAAACTAGTCTGGGAGTTCTCCAAGATTTTACTCTAAGGTAATTCTATAAAAGGAAGTTTGGAGGAAGAGTAACAGATCTGTAGCTGACCTAAAAAAATAGAGGAGGATATAGACAAATAACAAGAAGGAAATTTAGTCTTTTAAGATAATTTAAAATGTGGCTTCCGGTTCCGGATCGCGACACCAGCAGTCGTACGGAGAGATCTCTCTCTCCCACCGGCTGCTTTCCCTCCGCCGGTAGACCCTTAATCGGGTCGAAAGTCGCCCCGTAGAGGCAACCACCGTTAGAGGAGGCTCCTGCTCGACTGGGGAAGAGCGGCGGCTCTCCCCAGTTCGAGCTATCTCCTTAGGGCCGCCGGAGGAAAAGATCGCCCAATAAAATGGACGATCACTTCGTCGCACCAGCTGAAAGCCAGAAGAACATCTAAGCGAAAGAACCCCCGTGGAGAATCCGGGTGAGACCTTTCCTACCCCCTTTTTTTTTCCCTAACTACTTTCCTGTTAAAAGCTTTCTTTGAACTATTTCCCTGTCGTGAGGAAGCAGCGTTTGGGCAATGGGGAAAAACAGCGTTGGAAAAAAAAATATATAAATAAAAACCAGTCAATTTTGATGGACTATTTAAATTTTGGAATACTGAGGGGACCTGAAAACATTTTATTCTTGACTATTATTGTTACAACTACGCATTTATTATTTTGAACCCTTTCTTCATCCTTTTCAACACGAAAAATAAAAAATCTATTATTTGGAAAGGAAAAAAAAAAAAAGATTTTTTGGTTTGCTGAGGACATCTTGTGTCGAAAAGTGGTACTGCAATTATATTTCTTTATGGCTGGGAATGGCTATGACCCTGAAAGAGTGATAACTACAAGATAACGGATGCAGCTGGCCTATTGAAAATTGAAGGTGAATGCTTGCTTGATTCTTATGAAGTAGAGCCTTCTTTAAAGATTAAAGATTAAAAAGCCTTATTACTATCGATATGGAACTTAATACACAACTGGACTATGAACTTATATTGGAAACAATTTTAGAAGCTGCAGAGGATGTGAGCTCCTATTTTCAATCCCTTTTCCCTACACTGAGAGAAACCGTGGAAACCACAAAACAAACTAATTTTATTCAACTTCCAACACAACCTATCGAGAAGTCTGATGACTATACAACAACTTCAACAGAGATGTCTGAAGCATCAATACCAATACCAACCAGAGACTGACACTCAGATACAACTTATTGAAAATCGAGAAAAGGTGGATAAACAATTGGCAAATATAACATGGAATAAAACAGCTTTTACCATCCAAAGGCTATTAGAAGAAAGGAAAGAGAACTTTGACCAATTTGAAGCGTTAAAGAATATGGACCTTTTAATATTGTGGTTTGATTATGTAGGAACCTTACTATGGAAACCACTATGGCATAGAAAGAAGCCTAGAGTTAGATTTAAAAATGTATTTTAAAGTCTTATTTAATGGGATTAAAAAGGCTTTGATTTCTTGACTGACTTAACAACTAATGGAACACGTGAAATTTTTAAGAGGATACCCTTTGTAATATTACTCTGTTTTAGATATGATATGTATTGGAGAAGTAAACTTTATCTACTGGTTTAAAAAGATTTTTATAGATATAGAGGCATTGATAGAATATATATTTAAATTAGATAGAAATTTATTTGTTGGCCTGATATTTTTATTTTAAGAGAATTATTTGGAAATAAAAGGAGAATAAGAGGGATGGGTGATAAGAGAAAAAAATGGTATCAATGAAGAAGATATGGGAATGTTGTTGCGAGAACAATATACCAGATATAATTATGTAAAAAAAAAAAAGGGCACCCGAAGTGTTAATAATATGTCTATTTAAGGCTAATTGAAATATAGTAATTGTAAGTTAGTAAAGCTTAAAAACAGGATTTGGATTTTTAGAATTGAAATGTAACTGATATTTGATAGGATAGTTTGAAACTTATATAGAATTTATTAATTTGAATAAGTAAGATTAAATGAGGGAATTAGAGAGGGAAGTTTAAAAGATTTGATTTGAGTTATATATTTGTGATTGTCCTTCTTTTTTTGGATGTTTAATATACCCACCTCCATGGTGGTTCCTAAGCACCTTAATGTAATCCCTGTACCCCTATAAAATCTAATAAAACATATTTAAAAAAAAAAAAAGATAATTTAAAATGTGTGCAGAGAAAATTTAGAAAAGTGAGTCCTCTATTTCCTATGTACTGACTTAGAAATCAGATGAATAAGCAATGAGAAAGGAAGATCTCCTCACTTGATTTCTCGTTATTAGGCAGACCTATTAATTGGGCACCCAAATGTATTGAATTCTGAAGAGAGTATTTTTTTAAAAAAATCAGAGCTTCCATTACTAACGATTACATAAATAATAAGCACACCCCACCCCCACTCTTTTGGAACACTTGGGCTTTCTACACCCCCCGACCAGTCTCCCAAAAGGCTTGGGCCTTCCCCCCCCCAATTACTCTCCCAGAAGGAGAGAGTGGACCCAAACCTGGAGGTGGGAGGAGAAGCACTGAAAAAGAGACCCAGACCCAGCTAAAAGCCAAAGAGTGTTATAGCTTAGTCTGTCAATTTCTGATGTGCACCTTCTTTTTCTTTCAATGGATAATTCCTTGTTTTTTTATCAGCAAACAATGGTCATTCACTGCTTTGGATCTGCATTTGCAGCAAATATATATCAGAGTGTTTTCAAGCAAAGTGACAAACACAAAATCTGTCTTCATAGTTCTGAGCTCATGCATGCTCATCTTTTTATTTTATTTTATTTTATTTTTTGAAATAGAATTGCAGGAGGAAGCAAAGTGCTACAGAAAAGGTTCCTTGTCCAAGGGAGGGGAGAAATATAAGAAAGAGACTTAAATTAACTTCCCTTTAATTATTTCAAGATTTGGTTATATTATCCTGCTAGCAATAAAGACCATTGCAGAAATCCATTCATGAAGTGATTCATTTTCTAGTTTACCAGCCTCCAAATACTTAACACATCTTTCTTTCTTAGGTATCAGTATGGCTTCCTTATATGTTTGACATAATATGTGTTTTTGTTTCCAGCTTCCTCTAGTGTTTTAAACTGTTTAAATATTTTTGCTTCTATGTTTATTCTTACTTTATTTGTTTGGCACTTACAATATTGTATAATATTTTGGCTAATCATCTCATTCAGAAAACATTTTGAGTAATGAACATGCTTCAAACAAGAATTGGCCAATCTGCTGTGTTCAAATCTCTCTTCCCTCCCCCCCCCCAGCCATTCCACCCTAATGAAAGTTTGTTTGAGTAAGCTTCCTGAAATAAGCATGGACTACTAAATCATGGCAACAATGTTTTTCAGGGCTTTAATATTTTTCAAGTAGATTAACATTTCCATTTGCCAGAACAAATTCCAGATCTCTGAGATTGCAAGAGCACTTAGCAAGAGCATTTAGAGTTATATACCCTGCCCCCCCCCCCAGTGCTTTAAAACACTCTCTGGGCAGTTTACATTGTCAGCATATTGGCCCCAACAATCTGGGTCCTCATTTTACTGACCTCAGAAAGATGGAAGGCTGAGTCAACCTTGAGCCTCATCAGGATCAAACTCCAGGCTGTGGGCAGAGTTTCCTGCAGTACAGCATTCTAACCACTGCTCTACCATGTTGAAGTGTTAATATAGCAAAAAGATTATGACCCCCATAATCTCCATGATACATTGTATTGCTCAGGAAAATACTAATTGACTGCCGAGCTATTCTCTCTCTTCTACTGGTATAACATCAATCATTATTATGTCTCTGCCTTTATTCTTGCCAATTTTTAAAAAAGGAATATCAAATAAGTGTTAATTTAGAATGTAGCTTTGTGTATTAATGTGTTACTGCAATGATAATCTCTTGATCACCAATGATTAGAAATGACTGGGAGGGCCTTAGCATCTCCCACCTGAACATATCAATTTCTGCTTATAAAGTAGGAAACTGGTGCATCAGCAGACCTCCTTTTAAAATCCCTTGAAACATTGTTCTGGAATTCAGCTAAAGTTGCTATTTACTTCCTTCTAAAAGATTGCTGATCTAATTATCAAGGGTGGTATCATTCAGCAAAGGGGTTTGCTATTTGGCTTACTTCCACAAACAGATAAAAATGGGAAACTGTTCTTCACAATTACCACCACCACCACCCCTTCTAGCTGCAGTGTAACTTTTGAAAGATTAAAATAGGACATTCTAAGTATGTAATAAAAAAAAATTTTTATTGCTGATATGCAGAAAACCAAATATACAAGTAATATACAATTAAATAAGAACCCTGGTGGCACAATGGTTAGAATGTAGTATTGCAAATTAACTGCCCACAGCCTGGAGTTCGATCCTGACCACCTCAAGATTGGCTCAATCTTCCTTCCTTCTAAGGTCAGTAAAATGAGGACCCAGATTGTTGGGGGCAATATGCTGACATTATAAACAGCCCAGAGAGTGCTGTAACCATTGTGGGGCTGAATATAAGTCTAAGTGCTATTGCTATTGCTAAATTCTTTGAAAGAAGTTTGGCCATTAGCACATATCATTCACTATATTTTTTTCATTTCATTTGAAGAAATACCTGCAATAAACACCAGTAAAAATGAAAGGAACTACAGCATATTCTTATCCCACTCTTATATTGGGTGCTAATGATTCCTCATCTAAGGCACCAATCAGGCCCATAGCTCATCAAATGAGCTTGCATTAATTGCTTCTGGCCCATTAGCAATGAGAAGGAGGTGGAGTATACACCTCCTCCTGATCCAAGGACACGTAGAGAGGCACAACACTGGTCAGCTAGACTACTTGTGAGGAGGCAACCTCGTCTCTCATGAAGGGCTGCATCGGCATCACCTACTTAATCTCGCCCTGAGGACTTGAGCATTGCTGAAGCAACGTGCCCAGTTCTGTGCTTTATGTGCTTGTGCCATGTATCCTGACTCGTTTGACTTGTGGACTGCTTTCCTGGACTTCATGTGTACCCATTGGACTTGCTTACTCAGTGACTCTTGCCGTACTGAGCTCAGAATCTGGACCTATGCAATGAAGGTGCTTTCTGGGGACCTGTTTGGGAAGTTGGAATAAACACCTGTAGAACTCTTGCTGTATATGTGTGTGGCGGGGGGAGCAGAGCAGCACAATGGGTTTCCTGAGAGAAAAGAACAATATCTGTATTACAAGCAGGCCAGTGGTAGGATTCAAATAATTTAACAACTGGTTCTCTCTGAAATCACAGAACCATTTAAGAGGCACATGCTTAAAAACCAAACTACAGCAGGGGCGGGGGTTGGAGCTGCCCCACGTGCCCCACACCTGCTTACTTTAGGACGCCCACACTCAGGCCACTCCCCAATCTGTGACCTCCCCCCCATTGGTTCAATGACCGGCTGCCCGTCCGCCTCTTCCCTTTCACGCCCCTCCCGAGCTGGATTGCCATGGTACAGAGGATGGACCTTATCCAGTCCCTGCCATTATGGAGCCAGGGGGGAGTGATGGCAAAAGACTCTGTCACTGCTGCACAACAGCTGTGTCTGCCCTGGGAGGGGCTTTCTTCAGTCCCTGATGCCCCTGATGCCCCCGCTTCACCCTGCAAATCACCTGTCCGGTAGCAGCTGCTGCCTCCTTCTCCTCTGCCGTGACTGGAGAGGGCATAAGCCTCCCCTACCAGCTCCCTCTGCCAGCCCTGGTATCCCTCTGCCAGCCGTCCATCACAGCCAAGATGCACCTGCTTGCACAAAGCATCAGCCCATGTGGGCTGCCTTCTTCCCAGCCAAGAAAGAGAGAAAGGGAGAAAGACGGCTTATGGTAGCTTCCTTCGCCTCCCCAGGTGTCCTTAAGTCTTCCTTCCTTCCTTTTGCTGGTCAGCACTTTCTTGCTGCCCTACATCTCCCTTCTCCGTTCTGGAAATGGCAGCCCCATTTTCTGCCACTTTCGTATGGCTTCGTATGGAAGGATGCTAAGCTCTGGGAAAACTACTCCAGCTGGAGCTGGGCGAGGAAGGCCAGGGTCCCCTTCCCCGATGGTTCTGTAAAGCCCTTTGAAATTGCCCCCCACCCCTTTGCTTTTCTGCCTTAAAATCTAGAGCAGTCACTCAGCTTCTTACAAAAATCATACCGGTAGCTACCGTATGGTCAGCTGATCAGGAGGAAAATGTGTCTGCAGAAAAGTGAAGGGGGGGAGACAATTTCAAAGGGCCTCCTGGAGAAAAAGAGCAAAGCTCTTCTGTTTGCCGTCCGAAGCAGGTGCCGAGGCCAACCCTGCAAGAAGCAGATCCACTTCTCAAGGGCTTTGCATAACCATCGGGGAAGGGGAGCCTGGCCTTCCTCACCCAGCTCCAGCTGGCATAGTCTTCCCAGAGCTTAGTGTCCTTCCATACAAAGCGTCCTTCCTTTCCTCCCTTCTGCCAGGAGGAAAGCAGCAGAAAACGGGGTTGCCATTTCCAGAACGGAGAAGGGAGACGCCGGCCAATTCAGGGCAGCAAGAAGGTGCATGCAAAAAAGTGCGGTGGCAGTGACAGAGGGCTGGCGTAAGGAGGCTTGTGCAGATTTATCATAACCAGTTCGCCAAACTCAACAAAAAATTAGATATCAGTTCTGCCTAACCGGTGTGAACTGGCTGAATCCCACCACTGAAACAGGCTATATAGAATTTAGAGAGAGTGTTTTGCTTTGATGAATATTCCAAAAAAGCTCCTTTTAAAGTTGCTTTGCAGAGTGATGCAGTCCCTCACTTCTAGAAGCAAGGTGAAGAAGCCACATTGGTTCACCTGCCATGACCTTGAAATAATTGGATAGCCTGAATTCCACATCTGAGCTGCCATAGGCCTATTTACAAGAAACTTTCCTTCCTAGCTATTCTAGTAAGTCAAAGCTACATCCAAGTGATTTTTAAAAGAATACAGAATGTAAATTCCACAAGATGACACTTACATATACCTTGTTAGAGTCAATTTGTAGTCTTCGTTAAATGAAAGCAATATAAGTTTTCACTACATTTTAGTAACAAATTATTAGTGAGGACTAAAAATCAATGGACTCACAAGCAATTTTAAAGGAATAATTTGCAAATTGTTGTTATGGAAGAAAGATCAAAAAGAAATTGGTCATTGAAGTCACAACAGTATTGCTAAACTTTCTGGAATTTTACTTGGCATTCCCTAAATGACATGTATGGGGGAAGCAAGCATAACAGTTTTCAAAGAAATTTTGCTCAGAGCAAAGGATAATGGAAAACAGAACCAAAAGCAAACAGCAGCTTCATCACACAGAGCTGCATGACAGCATTATAAAATGGAGATCAAACAGTGCATTTAATAAACAAACATCCGCATATTCATGTTGACATAACACATATCCACATGCAGAAGACTTAAGCTCACATTTGTCCTGACCATCCACATGATGGAGAGCAATGTGGTTAAGAACAATACAAGCTAAATATGTTATTCATTATAGCACTAAATTAGACTGATGACAAAAGACTTGTTTAAAGTATTACTAATCATGATTGGGCATTATTTTTCTGGCCATTACTCAGAATTCTTGATTCAGAGGCGAATGCTTCATTCAAAAGCTCCCCTGCACCTAATTGGTTCCCATTGATCATAGTAAGTTACAAAGTATCACAAAACTTTTGTGCCAATCAATCTATTTTCTAATTTGATTTTGAAAAGGGGAATATTTTCTGCATCAATATGGGTAACCACATTAATCTGTTGTTGCAATATTTTAACTATTAATAAGCCCTTTTATTCTTTTTGCATAGGAAGTGATAATAAAACTTTCTTAGTGCACAATATAATGTGATCTTTAGTTTTGGGATGTTTCATGTTATTTGTCCACAATTTTATCTTCCTTCTGGAAATATATATACACACATTCTTGCACAAAGAAAAATGCAGAAACAATTCATAGAGTAGTATATTGTATATATACATGGTCTTTCTGATCAAATTACTTCCAGCTAAACTTTTGTCCATCTCATGGTGCTTCCAGATTTTCTACATCCATTTATGGTTATAGAAAGCCTTTTATGTAATTTTTTAGCACTAAGATCTGAAATAGCTTCTTTGCTGATTCATATATTGACCACTTTATAAGCTATTCTGGGCAAACGTGATAGGAAACATACTTTCATGTGGAGATAAATGTTACAGTATGGGGAAATTAAAATTTTTACTACTATATAAGAACCAGATGTTCCACTCTAAAATATCTGTGGTCAAACATGTCTGGAATAAGATAGCTTATAGAAGAAAAAAATCACCATGTTATAGTTTATTCAAAAATAAAAACACATAATGTATTTTTATCAGCATAACTCACTAGGTATCTAAACTTGCATTTTGCAAGATACATTATCTGTCTTTTCACTGAACTCTCTTGCCATCAGTCTAAAGTAGCTTTCAATGGTATAGGGTTTGACAACCCACACATTGTAAGAATATTATCCTTCCCTTGATTTACTCAGCTGGTCACTGTTAGTAGGTAGCTTTCAGTCCCAAGTTAACAAAAGAAATAAAAATGAACATTTATTTTTGGAACACTAAATGATATTGGAGTTGTAGAATGTCCTCAGAAAAATGGGAATCCCAGAACATCTCATGTCCTCATGACAAACTTACATACCAGGTCAAGAAGCCACAATACAGATAGAACATAGTGAGACTGGCTCCAGATTGTCAAAGGAGTGCAACAAAGCTGTATACTCTCCCCTTATTTATTCAACCTCTATGCTGAATATATATTAAGGAAAGCAAGATTGGAAGAAAATCAGTATGATTTTAAAACTGGAGGAAGAAACACTATGCTGACGACATTACCCTAGAGCCAAACATGCAAAGGATCTGCAAGTTCTAAAAATAAAAACCAAGGAGCAAAGTAAAAAAAATGGACTAAAATTAAATGTAAAGACCAAACTAATGACAAGAGGTAGAATAACCAGCCTTAGAACTGACAACGAAGATATCAAAATGGTGGATTGCTTCTGCCTTTCAGGATTAACTTTCAAAAGTAGAACAGTCAAGAAAATAAGAGAGCCAGTTTAGTATAGTGGTTAAGGCACCAGGCTAGAAACCAGGAGACTTCTGAATTCTAATCCTGCCTTGAACTGAAGGCACCAAAATAACATTAAAAGACCTAATATTCTAAAATATCAGAATGAGAAAATCTGTTCTGAATCTCCTTCTAAACTATATTCTTTACCTCCAACAGAAATTTGTTCCTCAATATAATCCTGGACATGTGTTGCCTGACTAAACAAGTAAAGGATTGTCACTCAAATCTGTTTTTGACTCAGCTTGTGTTTTGTTTTATCTGTAGTAATTCGTAGAACTTTTTCTTCCTCATGCTGATTATTTTAACTTAAATAAAAATCTTTATGATGACTAGAATTCATTTCTAATCTTAGAGATCTACGTATAAAAAAGCAATAACATATAAAACAGAGGGTCTGTAAGTGAGTTATATGATATTAAGCAATACTGTATACTATTTTCTCTGTTGCTTTTCTTCTACTTAAAAATGGAATTCCTTTGGGGCTAATAACACCTCAAATTAGGGTCTTTTTGTAGTTACCTTCTAAAACATAGGTGTGAAAAGCTTTAGAAACAAAAACAAGCTGCAACAAGGAACACTGGGCTTGTATCTTAAATGTCATCCTTCTCCTTCATTGAATGTCCTCCTCAATTTAGTGAAATTCATAGTAACTAAAATATTGTTTTTTCAGGGAGGAGAGGAGGGGAGAGACAGGGAAAACTGAAAAATGGAAAATGATTTCAACTCTTACTTAAATCAGATAAGATTAATTTAGATTACTGATAATAATAATAAGGCATGTCTATGACAGTATTTTAATCCTCCTGCTTTTGATTTACATGCCGTGTGTGTGTGTGTGTGTGTGTATGTATATACATACACACAGTGCTTTTTTTGTAAAAAAAAAAAAAAAAAAAAGGTGCCGGAACTCACACACGTCACACAACCTGCCTTGCCTACCCTACAAGGTTCCATCCAAAAAAGGTGCCGGAACTCCATTCTGGGCATTCTATGACAAAAAAAGCCCTGCATACACACACATACACACACATACTAGCTAACTGGCAGAGGGGACTGCAACAATCAACACAGATCTTTAAAATATTAAGTACTGATCATACAATATAATATAACAACTGATCCATAAACTCCTTGGAGAAAGATCAGAGAAGAGAAAGACTAGCAGAAGAATTAAGGGGCATTTAGTGTCGACTGGGAATTCAGTACATTCAATTCACCCATTTCATCTACAGACAAAGGAAGCAGAGACATTAAAAAAAATAAAAGTAAATACATTGTAAGGCTTCTCACTAAGCAACAGGGTAAGAAGACCAGAATATGGTTTCCTCCTAGCATGAGCAAAGAATTACAAAAGAGGTCAAAGGGGTATTGTTTCAGTTTCTTGAAATGTATGTATCTGCTCAAGAAGAATGCATGGTTCAGAGACATTCCTATTAAGCTCTCTTAATAGGTGTCTCATATTTTATCACATTTTATCAGAATCCAATAATCTTTGCATATTCTCATAGTCACCTGGTATTTGTAGCCTACCAAGTTCTCTACAGTCAGCCATGTGGTCAGGCTTCACCTAACAAGCAGGACTGAAAGCAATTAAGTAAGCTCACAAGAATCCAAGAACTTCTGATAAGCAATCATTACTGAAGAAAAATTAGAAAGATGCAACAAAAGAATTCTAGTTTTTGCTATGTTTCAAGAGCAAGTTCTATATATTGAAATAATATTTCAATTTCAAATTGAATATTTCAGAACCTTATAACCTCGCTTTCTCATTCCTGCTCTATAAGCTCTCTCTTTTACATGGGAGGGCTGGTTTACATCTGTCCTTTATTCTTGCATGGATCAGATTTGCTATTATGTTGCTTTTAATTGACTGTATGAAAACTCACATATGCTTCACATTAATACTATTTAATTCTCTAATAATAGCTGCTGAGCAGGAAACCAGAAACCAGGTTCTCAAGATACTGTAGTTCCCTGCCAGATTATGGTTCTTTTGCAAGCTACCCAGATGTGACTGCTAGATTCCTAGTCTATAAAGCTGCCAACTTTCTTTTAAAGGTGAACTGCCTGCTATGATAATGTTTTGACATCTTTTCTTGACCAAGCATTGCAGCTGTGCAAACTTTAAACCAAATTGTGGAGTTCAGCTGAGGAAGGGAATAGCAATGTATATCTTTTTTCAATGGGGCATAACGGCACAATGGCTCAATGGTTAAGATGTTGGGCTTGTTGGCTAGAAAGTCGACAGACCAGGTTGGAGACCTGAGCGCCATGCAGCAGGGTGAGCTCCTGCCCCAGCTCCTGCCCACCTAGCAGTTTGAAAGCATGCAAATGTGAGTGTATAAATAGGCACCACTTCGGTGGGAAGATAACAGCGTTCTGTGCTCCTTGGCAGCATATAGTCATGTTTGACCACATCACCATGGAAGCGTCTTCGGACCACTCTGGCTCTCTCAGCTAAGAAACGGAGATGAGCACTGCCCCCCTAGAGTCAGACACGAATGGACAGGGAATCTTTACCTTTATCCTTTTCTCAATAAGCCATTAGTTCTTCTTTCCAGCAGCCTTTTTAGTAAATATACAACTTAGATTTTACTCGCCTATTTAAGCTAGCAAATGAAGGATGGAGAAACGGATTATTATGCTAGACATGCAAAAACAGAGCTTCTTTCCTCTAGTGGCCTGTTTCGCTCTAAGCTAGATACAGTGCTTCATTCTTCCTTCATTATACTTTTTCCTACTTGAGGCAATTCCTGACTGCCTTTGGCAACCAGGTGGGTTCTTAAATACCAAACTGCTTGCAACTGCTACCAGCCTTCACTATAGACCACATCATACAAAAATATAAATGATGTCTTTATCCTTCTCCATCACCCAATTTTCTTAGTATCTTGCTTTCTTGTGAGAAAATCTGCAAAAAAGCAAATGTCAATTTCAGAATAAATGTATTCATTATTAAAGATGATTTTTTTTAATTGCCAAAGAATTTTAATTTCTTCAATACAGAGTTTGGAATTGGGGCAGAGAAATAAAGGCTATGATCCTACACAAACTTTCCTGACAATAAGCTCCATGAATTCTATTAAGAATTCTGAGTTGACATGCTCAGGTATTTATAATGTAATAAATTACAGTATTATCAGTTCTAGCACAATGTGCAAATGAATAAATAAATGAAGCAAAACTCTGCATCCTTCCTCAAATACATTTTTCACTTGATCTTCTGAAGTTTAACTTTCCCATATTTTCCAGATAGAAATGTTTTAGGGAGTTGTAATACAACTTATTTGAAGAATACCAAATTTATGTCTTTTGCAATTTTATAAGGAAGAAATGAAATGGTTTATACAATTCTCCTTCTTCTATTAACAAGTTTGGGATTTATTCCAGAAGAAATATTTGGCACAAATAAATGAGGCTGCTATTATTTGTCTATTATAGTGACATAAAGTCCATACTAAGCTAACTAAGCTATATAGGGAACATATCCAAGACACAGTTGCTGTCTATGCATGTGCATATTCATGCCAAAAGACATTTCAGAGTACAAAGGTCTGATTTTTATTAGTTTGGCATGAATACACGTGTAACTTTGAGCACTGGCTCTTGCAAAATTTCACAGACAATATTATATACTTTTCTTAGATTTTTTTACTATCAGAATTTGATGGCGGAATTTTGGGGGGGCTGACAGTATTGAATTTTGAAAAGCATCTGCCTGGATATAATGTATTAATGCACATTAATGCAAATTAGAAATCCAGTTCCTTAATAAAAGATGAGATCAGCAATCAAGCTTTACATTAGTCCCCACATCATCATCATCACGATACAAGCATATGCTATCCGATAGTCTGCTGCCAATTTTTAAGTTCTATTCAAATCTTATGCATATAGGCATGGAGTTCTATTACCTGTGTGATACTACTAGAGAACAAAGGACAATATAAAAACCTGTCTGATCAGTGGATAATGCCAGCTTTATCTTGGATCCTGTTTTGTTATACAATAGAAATACAAGATATTTGAAAAGGAGCAAGAGTTTGCAAGAGAAGAAGATCCCCAGATGAGTTTGCTGTTTTAGTCCTAATTTAGTTATATAGATTTGGGCTCTGCTGAAGGAACATCCAGAGAAGAAAACAGCTGAATCAAGTCTAGGTACAATGAGTTGTTAAGTCAGTAAATCTAGACAACATGAGAAAGAAGAAGGCTGATTTACAGCATAAATGATGATGCTGTTTGAAAAATACTACTATACATGTTGGCTACATTTTTTTTATTATTTTTTTTAAAGAATTTTATTGAATATACAATTAAAAACCAAAAAGATACAGTGCACATAATACAACTTCCCTGGAAAATTTCTTTACATTGTAACAAATTAATACATATGTGATCTATAAACTTTCTAATAAGCATTCTTTCAGTTATATACATTGTGAGTAGATTGCTTTCAATTCTATCTTAGAAAAAGTACTAATATCAAAGTTTCTAAACTATCAACTTATCAATCAACATTTGTCCCAGCATTCCTCCTTGACTCTAGCCATTTATACACTCTGTTCCAAATTTCATAATAGTCTGTTTCAGTTTTATTTTTAAGCTCTAATGATAACCTATCCATTTCTGCGCAGGATAGGATTTTGTTTATTACTTCTTCTTCAGTAGGGGTTTCTTTCCTCTTCCATTTCTGTGCATATGCTAGTCTGGCTGCAGTTAGTATATGCAGTACTAAGTATAAAGATCCTTTGCTGAGTTTCTCCTTGGTGATCCCTAATAAAAAGGTTTCTGGATTTAATTTGATTTTTTGTGATAGTATCTCTTTTAGCCAATTTTTATCAGATGCCAGAATTGTTGAGCTTTTGGGCATTCCCACCACATATGGTAGTAGGTCTCTGGTAGTTCCCTACATTTCCAACATACAGATGAAGTTTTTTTATCCATTTTTGCTAATCTTGTGGGGGGGAGGTGCCACCTGTAGAACATCTTATATAGATTTTCTTTGTAGGTGGTAGCTAACGTTAGCCTCCTATTCCTATCCCATAATAATTGCCAATTGTCTAAATCAATACTATAGCCAAAGTTTTTGCTCCAAATTAACATTGTACCTTTTACTTGTTCTTCCAGCATTTCTTGTTCTAATAAATATTGATATATCTTTTTTATCGTTTTCTCTTCTGTTCCTAGTAAGATTTTGTCTAATTCTGTGTATTCTAATTTTATCCCGGGTTCTTTTTTGTCTTTTCTATATTGTGATTGTATTTACAGATATGCCCACCATTCCAACTCTATGCCCTCTTCTAGTAATTTTTTCCTTGTTTTCAACTCTCCATTCTTATCTAAAATGTCTTTATATGTAATTATCTTTCCTAAATTCATAAATTTTGGGTGCATAAATATCTCCAACGTCGAAATCCAATTGGGAATTTTCATGTAGTTAATTTTTTTTTAATTTTGGCCCATACCGCTAATAATGCCCGTCTAATATAGTGTTTTTGGAAATAGTGATGTGCCTTGTGTTTTCCGTCCCATAGTATCGCGTACCACCCTAGCTGCATGTCATGGCCTTCTAATGCTAACAGTCTCCTATTCTTTAGGTGTATCCATTCCTTTATCCAGGCAGATGTTGCCACCTGAACATGTTGGCTACATTAATGGTGATGTTGAGTATTTCAAATTCCACATTAAAAGTCTTTTGTGACTTGAAGGGAAAATATCCTTTAATCTAGACATCAATTTGCTTTTTGCTATCTCAAAAGACTCATCCAACATGCCCATTTAAAATCCAAGGGTCATTTTTCTGTGGACCCTAACATCCAAATTGTGAGTTCTTACATATCTGTTAAGTATGTACGAGTAGCATGTCACTACAGTGTTTATTACTATTATATTAGATTTTTAAAAATTTAATCTCTTAAGCCAGTTTGTAATAGGCAATAAACAATATTCTAAGCTAATATAAAAGTTGATAAGATGGCCTGATGAGGATGAGGAGGATATTATTATCCATTCAATCATGTCCGACTCTTGGCAATTCTATAGACCAGGTGACTCCACAATGTCCGATCTTGCACTAAAGATGGCATAGAAAATAATTATAGCAGATCTTAAAGCAATAAAAGGTAAAACATGACATGTAAATAGTAAATTAAATATTAAGTTATAATAAAAGTATTTAGAAAATAATAGCACTGCACATATTAGTAAAATATAAAATAATTCAATAAAATTTCAGGTACAAATAAAAATGATCTGAACATAGCAGTGGCAGCTAGAACAATTTATACACCCAAATCTATCAAAAGTAAACTGGAATAAAAAGGCATTAGTGTTCACATGAATATTAAAAAGGAAGAGACCAACATATTTCCATGGATGGGATATTCCAGCCATGTTGTGCCACTATAAAAAGGTCTAAATGACTGTAATCTAGTTCTGTTCAGCAAGAAAATATAAACTGGACATTAATTGATCATTCTGATGTGACACAGAAGCCATTCTATGAGACTCAGCTATTTTAAAAATTTAGTCGATGTTTATAGTGCATGGGCTTACACTATTATTTAAACCAGCCATCTATAACCCTATTTTTCAAATTTTATTTTGCTGATTGATGACCAAAATAAAAAGAGTTGACTCCAACTATGAGATGATATTCCCTAAAAATCTTCAGTGACATGAATCAATTCACTTCAGGTATTGTAAACTAAAATTCAGATGTGTAACAAGACCTCAGCATTTGAAATCATTAAGGTAATATCATTGCTGAAGCTATCATGACTGTACCATTTCAGCAATAGTTCTTTTTAATATATGCATAAAAATAGCCTGCCTTCCATAGATGACATGTATATTGCACAGGTCAGAAGAAGGGCTGAGAAGATATCTACAGACCCCTCACATCCTGGACAACTCTCCCCTCAAGACCGCACTACAGGGCATTGCAAGCCAAAACAGCTAAACCCAGGGAGAGCATTTCCCTTGTGCCATCAATCTGCTGAACACTAAATTCTCATAGTGCTGTGTAATGTCTATGTGTAGTTACCCATGCAGTATGGTTGTAATATTATCATTTGCCACTTCCCATTATCCTGGGAAGATTCTGGAAAAGATAATCAAACAACAAATCAGCGAACACCTAGAGACAAACAAAGTCATTACTAAAAGCCAACATGGGTTTGTCAAAAACAGATCATGCCAGACAAATCTTATTGCATTCTTTGACCAAGTGACAAAATTAGTGGAATGCTGTGGATATAATTTACTTGGACTTCAATAAGGCATTTGATAAAGTAGATCACAAACTACTACTTGATAAGATAGAAAAATGTGGGTTAGGGCTTCCGGTTCCGGTCTGCAGCGCTGGCGGACACGCAGTGAGATCGCTCTCTGCTGTCCAGTTTTTCTTTCTCGGGAGACTCTGGAAAGGGTCGAAAGTCGCCCTGGAGGGGCGACCATCATTGGGGAGGACTTCGTCAGATCGCGGAGGGGTGGTAGCCTCTCCGTTTGACCTGCGGCAACTCCTCAGGACCGAAGAAGAAAAGTCGCACCAGCTGAAAGCCCAAAGCACTAATAATCACTAATAAGCCTGAAGAAGCAACTGGAGGAGTTGGGTGAGACCCTGCCTTTCCTTTTCTCTTTCCCAACTACTTTCCTGTAAAAATCCTCAAAATACCTTTTCCCCCAGCTTAAATTCGCGGCTTCTGCTTACTCCGGGAACACAAAGCCAAGAAAAAAGAAAAAAAAGAACAATAAGATCAAACGTCCACATACCTGGACTTGTAATATCTGGATACCTGGACTTCCTAAAAACTCTGTACTTCTATAAAAAATTACTGTTTTACTTTTTTGCTAAGCTGGGGGGGGGAAGAAAAGAAAGGGGAATATTTGGGTTTTTTTTCGCTTTTCTTCTTCTCTTGAAGAAGCCCCATTCTGTGTGCTACTGGGGACATCTTGTGGTGAAATTTGGTACAGCAAGTGAAAAAAATATCTGACTGGGAGATTCCTGAGACTAAAACTTGTCTTTGACAGTAATAAAAGATAAGAACTTGAAACTGCTGGGTGGAGAAAATATCCCTTTATAGTGGAAGTGGACAGTTATTGACTTTTATTAAAAATAGCTTTCACTAAAAGACTATTTGTAAACATCACAGAAATGGAGGAATACCACCCACAGCTTACTGTCAAACTTATAATTGAAAAACTCAGAGAAGTCGCTGAGCTAGTGAATTCTAGAATGAAAGACGTACGTGCCACTTTAAAGCCACAAAACGCAGCTTCAACCTCATTAGATGAATCTACATCCCAAAAAGCAACAGAAGAAGATGGAACTAATAACAAAGTGGACTTTAAAGATTCCCAGTTACAATTTATCCAGAATTCTGATACTCAAATTTTGACTTCACTTAAAGACTTTACAACTACAATAACAACAGAAACTCAACAAAGCAATGCTAAGATGGAACATGCAGAGGAATTACATACACAATATACTGAGATTCTAGACAACCCAGATGATCCAAAAACAACTACAATACTGAATATGACCTTTTATCCAAACCAGCCGAAACCAGAAGAACAAGAAGATCAGCCTGAACGTATGATAAATGCATTAACTCAAATATGGAGATCTAAACCATTTGGCCAACAACTCAAGGACTGTGAAGGGACTGGCTTCCTTGATAGGCTGATGGTTGGATGGTCTCCCCTGATTCAAATGATATATGCAAGAATAAAGGGAGAGCCACCTGAAGATCTAAAAGCTCTTTTATGGAAGCCAGCTTGGCATAAAAGGAAGGCCAGAGTTAGACTTAAAATGGCTTTCTTTGTTGTTGTTAGTTGCGAAGTCGTGTCCGACCCATCGCGACCCCATGGACAACGTTCCTCCAGGCCTTCCTGTCCTCTACCATCTTCTGGAGTCCATTTAAGCTCATGCCTACTGCTTCAGTGACTCCATCCAGCCACCTCATTCTCTGTCGTCCCCTTCTTCTACTGCCCTCAATCTTTCCCAGCATTAGGCTCTTCTCCAGTGAGTCCTTCCTTCTCATTAGGTGGCCAAAGTACTTGAGTTTCAACTTCAGTATCTGGCCTTCTAAGGAGCAGTCAGGTTTGATCTCCTCTAGGACTGACTGGTTTGATCGCCTTGCAGTCCAAGAGACTCGCAGGAGTCTTCTCCAGCACCATAGTTCAAAGGCCTCAATTCTTTTGCGTTCAGCCTTTCTTATGGTCCAACTTTCACAGCCATACATTGCAACTGGGAAAACCATGGCCTTGACTATACGTACTTTGGCAGGGTGATGTCTCTGCTTTTTAGTATGCTGTCTAAATTTGCCATAGCTTTCCTCCCCAGGAGCAAGCGTCTTTTAATTTCTTGGCTGCAGTCTCCATCTGTGGTGATCTTGGAGCCCAGGAAGATAAAATCTGTCACTACCTCCATTTCTTCCCCATCTATTTGCCAGGAATTGAGAGGCCAGATGCATGATTTTGGTTTCTTAATGTTTGAGTTTCAAGCCAACTTTTGCACTCTCCTTCTTCACCCGCATCAAGAGGCTTTTTAGTTCCTCTTCACTTTCTGCCATTAGAGTGGTATCATCTGCATATCTTAGGTTGTTGATATTTCTCCCGGCAATCTTAATTCCAACTTTTGATTCATCTAGCCCTGCCTTTCTCATGATGTGCTCTGCATATAAGTTAAATAGGCAGGGCGACAGAATACAGCCTTGCCGGACTCCTTTCCCATTTTGAACCAATCAGTGGTTCCGTGTCCAGTTCTCACTGTTGCTTTTGACCTGCATATAGGTTTCTCAAGAGACAAATAAGATGGTCTGGTACTCCCATCTCTTTAAGAACTTGCCACAATTTGTTGTGATCCACACAATCAAAGGCTTTAGCATAGTCAATGAAGCAGAAGTAGATGTTTTTCTGGAACTCCCTAGCTTTCTCCATGATCCAGCGTATGTTGGCAATTTGATCTCTAGTTCCTCTGCCTCTTCGAAATCCTGCCTGTACTTCTGGAAGTTCTCGATCCACATACTGCTGGAGTCTAGCTTGTAGGATTTTAAGCATAACTTTACTTGCATGTGAAATGAGTGCAATGGTGCGATAGTTTGAACATTCTTTGGCATTGCCTTTCTTTGGAATTGGAATGTAAACTGACCTTTTCCAATCCTGTGGCCACTGTTGAGTTTTCCCAAATTTGCTGGCAAATTGAGTGTAGCACTTTTACTGCATCGTCTTTTAAGATTTTGAATAGCTCAGCTGGAATACTGTCACCTCCACTAGCTTTGTTGTTGCTCAGCTTTCCTAAGGCCCATTTCACTTCACATTCTAGGATGTCTGGCTCGAGGTCAGTGACCACCCCATCGTGGTTATCAGGGATGCTAAGCTCGTTCTTGTATAGTTTCTTCTGTGTAATTTTGCCACCTCTTCTTAATCTCTTCTGCCTCTGTTAGGTCCCTGCCATTTTGGTCCTTTATCATGCCCATCTTTGCATGAAACGTTCCCTTCATATCTCCAATTTTCTTGAAGAGATCTCTGGTTCTCCCTATTCTATTGTTCTCTTTCCTATTTCTTTGCACTGTTCATTTAAGAAGGCATTCTTATCTCTTCTAGCTATTCTCTGGAAATCTGCATTCAATTGGGTGTATCTTTTTCTTTCTCCCTTGCCTTTCGCTTCCCTTCTTTCCTCAGCTATTTGCAAAGCTTCCTCAGACAGTCATTTTTCTTTCTTGCATTTCTTTTTCTTTGGGATGGTTTTAGTTGCTACCTCTTGTACAATGTTGCGAACCTCCATCCATAGTTCTTCAGGCACTCTGTCTATCAGATCTAATTCCTTAAATCTATTTGTCACCTCTACTGTATATTCATCAGGGATATGATTTAGTTCATACTTGAGTGACCTAGTGTTTTTCCCTACTTTCTTCAATTTAAGCCTAAATTTTGCAACGAGAAGCTCATGATCTGAGCCACAGTCAGCTCCTGGTCTTGTTTTTACTGACTGTATAGAGCTTCTCCATCTCTGGCTGCAGAGCACATAGTAAATCTGATTTACGTGTTGACCCGTTGCTTCTCTGGTGATGTCCATGGTAGAGACGTCTCTTGGGTTATTTGGAAAAGAGTGTTTGCCTATGGCCATCGTATTTCTCTTGACAAAATTCTATCAGCCTGTGCCCGCTCATTTGTACTCAAGGGGCCAAACTTGCCTGTTATTCAGTTTAATCTTTTGGCTTCCTTACTTTAGCATTCCAATCCCCCATGATTGATAAGACATCATTTTTTGGTGTTGATTCTATAAGGTGCTGTAGGGCTTCATAGAACCGGTCAATTTCATCCTCTTCAGCACCAGTGGTTGGGGCATAGACTTGGATTACTGTGATATTGAATGGCTTGCCTTGGATTCGCACTGAGACCATTCTGTCATTTTGGGGATTGTATCCCAGTATTGCTTTTCCTACTCTTTTATTGACTATGAAGGCTACTCCATTTCTTCTGAGGGATTCTTGCCCGCCGTAGTATACCTGATGGTCCTCTGAATTAAATTCACCCATTCCTGTCCATTTTAGTTCGCTGATTCCTAAGATGTCGATGTTCAGTCTTGTCATCTCTTGTTTGACCACGTCCAATTTGCCTTGATTCATGGATCTTACATTCCAGGTTCCTATGGAAAAAAAATCTTTACAGCATCGGACTTTCCTTTCACCACCAGATGCATCCACAGCTGAGCGTCCTTTCGGCTTTGGCCCAGTCGCTTCACTCTTTCTGGCGCTACTAGTACTAGCCCTCTGCTCTTCCCCAGTAGCATATTGGACACCTTCCGACCTGAGGGGCTCATCTTCCAGCGTCATATCTTTTTGCCTTTTAGTACTGTCCATGGGTTTTCATGGCAAAGATACTGGAGTGGGTTGCCATTTCCTTCTCCAGTGGATCACATTTTGTCAGAACTCTCTGCTATGACCTGTCCGTCTTGGGTGGCCCTGCACGGCATAGCTCATAACTTCATTGAGTTACGCAAGCCCCTTCGCCACGACAAGGCAGTAATCCATGAAGGAGGGCTTTCTTTATGTGATATTTAATGGAAGAGCTTTAAACTCTACGTAATGAGATATGGAGATTTTAAAAGTCGTTATTTGATTTAACATTTAGGATTTATATCTATAAGGGAAATAAATTAGTTATTTAAATAATTGTTTTGAATTATAAATAGAAGATGGATTTAGAGGATAAAGGTTATTTTATGAGTAAGCGATGATATTAGAATGAGAATTAGAATATGACTGTGAAATAAATTAAGAATCTACTGGAATAAATAATAAATGTATTTTAGATATGATATTATTTTGCATGAACTAGGGAACCGTGGATTATCTGAAACTTCAACAGTATAAGACACTAAGATATCTGAAATATTGTAATTGAAACCAGACAAAAATCAAAAACAGGAGCTGGAGACATATAATTTAAAAGTTGTTTATAAATGTTTTAAATGATGGAGTTATAACTAGCAATTTATTAATTTGAATTTGGTACAATAACTAAGGGAAACGGAGAGGAAACTTTTGATGATGTAAACTGATATATGTATGGATAAGCATGTTATTGGACTATGTATTACCCAACCACCATGTTGCTTCCTTAAATACCTGAAGTTTTGTAAAAATGGAAAATCAATAAAACTTGTTTAAAAAAAAGAAAAATGTGGGTTAGACAGCATCACCACCAGATGGATTCGTAGCTGGCTGACCGGTCGTACTCAACGTGTGGTCCTCAATGGAACTGCATCTACATGGAGGGAAGTGTGTAGTGGGATGCCCCAGGGCTCTGTTCTAGGCCCAGTGCTCTTCAACATCTTCATCAATGATTTGGATGAGGGGATAGATGGGGAACTCATCAAATTTGCAGACGACACCAAGCTGGCAGGAATAGCCAACACTTCAGAAGATAGGCTTAAGATACAGGAGGATCTGAACAAACTGGAACACTGGGCACTATCTAACAAAATGAAATTCAACGGTGAAAAAAGTAAAGTTCTACATTTAGGCAAGAAAAACCAAATGTACAGGTATAGTATAGGTGGTACCTTGCTCAATAATAGCAACTGTGAGAGGGATCTCGGAGTCCTAGTGGACAATCACTTAGATATGAGCCAGCAGTGTGCTATAGCTGCCAAAAAAGCCAACACAGTGTTAGGCTGCATTAACAGAGGGATAGACTCAAGATCACGTGAAGTATTAATACCACTTTACAATGCCTTGGTAAGGCCACGCTTGGAATACTGCATCCAGTTTTGGTCACCACAATGTAAAAAAGATGTTGAGACTCTAGAAAGAGTACAGAGAAGAGCAACAAAGATGATTAGAGGTCTGGAGGCTAAAACATATAAGGAACGGTTGCTGGAATTGGGTATGTCTAGTTTAATGAAGAGAAGGACAAGGGGGGATATGATAGCAGTGTTCCAGTATCTCAGGGGCTACCACAAAGAAGAGGGAGTCAAGCTATGCTCCAATGCACCTGAAGGCAGGACCAGAAGCAACGGATGGAATCTAATCAAGGAGAGAAGCAACCTAGAACTAAGGAGAAACTTCCTGACAGTTAGAACAATTAACCAGTGGAACAACCTGCCTCCAGAAGCGGTGAATGCTCCAACACTGGAAGTTTTTAAGAAGAGACTGGACAGCCATTTGTCCAAAATGGTGTAGGGTTACCTGCCTGAGCAGGGGGTTGGACTCTATGACCTCCAAGGTCCCTTCCAACTTTTATTATTATTATTATTATTATTATTATTATTATTATTATTATTATTATTATTATTATTATTATTATTATTATTATTATTATTATTATTATTATTATTATTATTATTATTATTATTATTATTATTATTATTATTATTATTATTTAACCTTCTTGTTGTCTTCACCCTTCTTATTGATATTATAGTGATGATGATGATAATGATGATGATGATGAGGAGGAGGAGGAGGAGGAGGAGGAGGAGGAGGAGGAGGAGGAGGAGGAGGAGGAGGAGGAGGAGGAGGATTTGGTTGCTTTGCATGTACGCTGAGAGCATCTACACCGGAGATAAATTCCTTGTGTGTCTGATCACACTTGGCCAAATAAACTATTCTATTCTATTCTATATTAATTTGCAAAAATCTGTTTTTGTAATTTTTTTAATGATCTGAAAAAATAACAAGTGCTATTCTTAGAAAATTAATGCACTGATAAATATTTTTAAAACCTTGGAACATCTGTTATATTTGTTTCTATTTGGCTATTAATGTTTTGCAGCAAAAAAACCTCTAGCGATATTTTTTCACGGAAAAAGGCTGCAAGTCACACTGGGCGAAAATGAATGTGGAAAGAAAAATGTAAATACTAAGAATACAGAAAGAATTGCTCCCTTGAATCAGCTTATAGCTCCTGGATCCTGTTTATGTCATTGGTGCTGGGTTGTTCCTAAAATATCTTCTGGACCAATAAATGTGGGAGGGGGGCATTGTTTATGTACTTCAAGTCCTGTCCACTTCCTGCAAGAAATAAAATCAACCCTATGTCTACGGATTATGGATAGACATTTGTGTGGTTATTGATTTATTTTCTACATCATTTCTGATGTTTATATATAGCTTAACGCAGTAGATCTTCAAAGGGGCACTCTAGTGAAGGCCTTTGCATGGCTGAAAACCTATTCTGATATTTCCAGGAAGTTTCTGTATGCACAGAGAAGACTTATTGGGTTTTTGTATTCGTTGGTCAATCTCAAGGCAAGAAAAACTGCCTTATTAAGAGGAATTGTGTCTTGTTTTTGCCTGATGGAAAAAATTGTGTTGTTTCACCAAAGCATTACATTAACATTATAGGCTGGTCAAGATGGTTGAACTAGGCTTAAAAATCTTAAGAACCAAAACGCTGATTGGTTTTAATATACTTTATGAAGGATTACTCTATAGACAGAAAACTGCAGCCAGTGTAAACTATTACCCTTAATATGTTAAAGAGACAACCACCAAGAGTAGTGTCCTCTGCTTTGAAAAATCTGCTCTGGCTGCTGATATGCTACAAAGCTAAGATTTACACATGAAACTTACCTACATGGCATAGGAGATGGATTTCTGACTGCCCCCTTGTTAGTGGCACAGTTGCCTGAGATTCATTATTTGGTGAACCTAAAGAGCAGCCATCCTAACTGTGAGATTTTCTCCTTTGTCTGTAGCAATTGGTAGCAAGTGTTACATATGTTCAACATCAGTTAAAGACTTTCACAGAACACTTTTGAGTGCATTTGTGCATTCCACGTTCTTCTTCTTTCTTAATGGTTGCAACTTTTTAGGTTTGTATTATTTTGTAACATTCTCACCAAGGATTGATTTTCTTTGGAATGCAATCATTCGAAGCTTCTTCAACTTTGGTCCAGAAATATCTGTACATAAAGTGAGCATAAACAAACACTCTAACCCAAAGATCCAAATAAAGGCCACACTGTGTGCCTTAAATAAGCTTTAGCAAGGTGCAACATGTTCCTTTGATTTTTTTTTCCTACGAACACCTTGCTTAGTAAAAAGAAAATGAATAACTATGAATGAAATGAGTAATTACGTATAAAGACTATAAGATATATATGATATGTTCTCAATTAATAAAATATAACGATGCATGTCCTTTAGGTTGCTTGTCTAGAATTACAACTTGTGCAACCTAAGGAGATGGAAAGAATTCTTGGAGTTCCATGACAGTATACACCAGTTTGACTGTTGACCATATTCACAGAGAAAGATCAAATGTAGATTAGCTGATGAGATGCTAGAATTTGTAAATTTATCTTTATGTGAGGGGTTTATTTCACTTTCACACTTACCCAAGAGTCTTGTGACAAAGGATGCTAATAGATGGGGAAAGGGAGAATGTGAGGGCATTCAATGCAGAAAATAGGCAAGTCCAAAATCAAATCTATTTTTCCCCATAATCTAGTTACCATTTCTCCATTTATTTTCTAAAGTTAATTACAAGTCACTAAAAATCAGCCGGTTAAATAGGGGTTGTTCAATTCTTTAAAAAGAAAATAGCAAAAAAAAAAAAAAAATGAATGCAGAGACTGGAATCTTATATCCAATTATCTAAGAATCTATTCCATCTCTTCTTAATAACCATATATGAATAAAAAAGTATTGCTAATTACCTTTACACTTGATTGAATAATTCAGGATTGGGATGTCAGATAATCCCATTTAGAAGTGTACATAAAAATGCAGATGTAATGTATTTGTTGTTGTTAGTTGCGAAGTCATGTCCGACCCATCGCGACCCCATGGACAACGTTCCTCCAGGCCTTCCTGTCCTCTACCATCTTCTGGAGTCCATTTAAGCTCACGCCTACTGCTTCAGTGACTCCATCCAGCCACCTCATTCTCTGTCGTCCCCTTCTTCTACTGCCCTCAATCTTTCCCAGCATTAGGCTCTTCTCCAGTGAGTCCTTCCTTCTCATTAGGTGGCCAAAGTACTTGAGTTTCAACTTCAGTATCTGGCCTTCTAAGGAGCAGTCAGGATTGATCTCCTCTAGGACTGACCGGTTTGATCGCCTTGCAGTCCAAGGGACTCGCAGGAGTCTTCTCCAGCACCATAGTTCAAAGGCCTCAATTCTTTTGCGTTCAGCCTTTCTTATGGTCCAACTTTCACACCATACATTGCAGCTGGGAAAACCATGGCCTTGACTATACGTACTTTTGTTGGCAGGGTGATGTCTCTGCTTTTTAGTATGCTGTCTAAATTTGCCATAGCTTTCCTCCCCAGGAGCAAGCGTCTTTTAATTTCTTGGCTGCAGCCCCCATCTGTGGTGATCTTGGAGCCCAGGAAGATAAAATCTGTCACTACCTCCATTTCTTCCCCATCTATTTGCCAGGAATTGAGAGGGCCAGATGCCATGATTTTGGTTTTCTTAATGTTGAGTTTCAAGCCAACTTTTGCACTCTCCTTCTTCACCCGCATCAAGAGGCTCTTTAGTTCCTCTTCGCTTTCTGCCATTAGAGTGGTATCATCTGCATATCTTAGGTTGTTGATATTTCTCCCAGCAATCTTAATTCCAACTTTTGATTCATCTAGCCCTGCCTTTCTCATGATGTGCTCTACATATAAGTTAAATAGGCAGGGCGACAGTATACAGCCTTGCCGGACTCCTTTCCCAATTTTGAACCAATCAGTGGTTCCGTGTCCAGTTCTCACTGTTGCTTCTTGACCCGCATATAGGTTTCTCAAGAGACAAATAAGATGGTCTGGTACTCCCATCTCTTTAAGAACTTGCCACAATTTGTTGTGATCCACACAATCAAAGGCTTTAGCATAGTCAATGAAGCAGAAGTAGATGTTTTTCTTGAACTCCCTAGCTTTCTCCATGATTCAGCGTATGTTGGCAATTTGATCTCTAGTAATGTATAAGGCCCTGTAAATTTGAAAATACCTATATAAGTCAAGGAAGAAGAATTTTTACAATACGTTAAAAAATGAATACATGAATTCACATTTGGCACTAATCTAGTATAATACCATGCATACACTGAGTTTCATTGGCATATTATTCTGAATAAGAAACAAGCTAAACAGATACCTGAGAATAGCAGCTCACTGATGTACTCACATATATTATTGTTATCTATATTTTCTATTGCCAGTTTAATTTCTTTTTGACAATAGCAATTAAGACTTCAAAAATATTGAACCATCTTGCCTAAACTCAAATCTTGTGGAATATTATAATCCACATAAATATAGACTTTAGAGTTTTATTTTGTTATTTGTCTCTGTTTCATACGGTATATATATGAATTTATACTTCACAACAAGCAAAGATTATTATTGTAGGAGATTTAACTAAACCATGTGAAATTCGAAAGGGTATGAGACAAGGATGCCCCTTATCTTCTTTGTTCTTTATACTGGTGTTGGAAGTTTTTAATAAGGATATTAGACAAGATTAAAAAAAATAACAGGCATAAATATTGAAAAGGAAATTTATAAATTGAGAGCATTTGCTGAAGATTGAGATATATTTTTGCAGAATCCAAAAGCCAGCATAGAACATTTGATGAAAAAACTAAATGACTTTGGAATTTTAGCAGGCTTCAAAATAAATAAACAAAAAATAACAATGCTTGTTAAGAATATGACCTCTCAAGACTATGAAATATTGACCAAAAAGTTGTGTATTTCAAGGTGGAGATAAAGGTGAAATACCTTGGGGTTATACTGACAAACAAATACCAAGATGTTTCAAAATAATTTTGTACCTCTGTGGAATGATATCAAAAATGTGCTATTAAGATGGGATAAATTGCAACTATCTTTATAGGGTAGAATCTCTGTAATTAAGTTGAATTACAGATGGGTTAATTTACAAGCTTTGGTGCATGTAATGGTTTAAATCATGTTGAGTTTTTTATTTGCAAACATAGTTATAAGTTGTTGTTGTGAGTTACCCAGGGTTATTTTCTATAAGATAAATGGCCATAAAATATATGCATTCATACAAACCAAATGTTAATGTATTATGTGAATATAGTAGAGCAATAGAAATATACAGTCATTATGCTCCTCTGGATTACATTCTTTATACTAATCAAATAAGACTGACTCTTTAGAAACTATTAGCTACCAAAATTTATTTCTATGGCACCAAATTCCAATTTGACTCCATCATTTGAAGTCAGATATGAATCTTGACTTATCCCCAGTGCCTTGCTCAACTACAGAGCTAAGCTGCTCCTTTGGCTAAACTGCTCTCATCTAATCCTCCCAACTCATCAGCTCTCCTCATTATTTCCACAGTCATCATGTTTACACACAGAATTCCTTTCTTATGTAGACCCATGCTACAGTCCCTAGGTTTACTCTTTTTTGCTTTACATAGAGAAAAAAAATCTTGAAGAATTATTGTAAATTTTTCGCAGATTTAATGAAAACTCCACGTTATGACAAGTTTAATTAAACGGGATATCTTATCTGTCAAAACCCATAAGGTGGTAACTGATAACCTCTCCATAGGGAATTGATACAGAAAGTGCTTGCTCCTTTTTTTCCAAGGTGAAATTTTCTTTTTTCTTTTCTTTTTTCTTTTTGCAAGATAAGACTAGAGACATCTAATTAACATCAGCTAAAAGATATAGCACCATTGAAAAAAGGAAAGTTTACCCTTATGGACTTATTATACCTGAACTGTGGGACCTGCTTTGTTAACGACCCATGGCTTTCCCTGTTTTAGAAAAGACAATTTTATGAACCACCTCTGCTAAGTACAATCTGAGAGGTTCAGCCAGTATACAAATACTACAGAGCAACACTAATATAGATTTTGTGGAAGATCTATCTTGACCCATGTCCACCAAATCTTACTCATGTGCCTTGTGGAAGATCTATCTTGGCCCGTGTCCACCAAATCTTACTCATGTGCCTTGTGGAAGATCTATCTTGGCCCGTGTCCACCAAATCTTACTCATGTGCCTTGTGGAAGATCTATCTTGGCCCGTGTCCACCAAATCTTACTCATGTGCCTATCTATCACAGCTTTTAGACTGTGGTCCTGAGGGATAGAGCCTCCTTGGTTGTGCAACCTTTTCCTCTGTGTAAACTTGTTTCAAGTTCTTGTCAATCCTGTTTTTTATTCTTATTTATTTAGTTTAGCCTATAACTGGATTAGGAGTCTGCTAAAGCCACTGAATATACAGTGGTTTTCTTGTGACTATTTTGATTTTATCAGTGTTCATTATTATTTGAACTATTATTTTTTGCTAGTTAGTTTATGTTGTGTACTAACTATGGAAAGTTTATCCTAAAGAGCAGTTCATACATCTTTTAAATAAATAACACAAAAATGCTGTCCATATTTTTCAGATACAGAATATACTGTATATTGAAAATATTTTATGTTGCAATGATATTTAAACAGCTCACAAGAAGATTAAAAGATTAAACAAAATACTACAGCAGTGAAAACCTAATACCAGCAGAATAGATATACCTAAGACCAGCAGTAATTCATATCCAACTACGCTTGCAATCCACAAATCATAACAAAAGCATGATGATAATTACAAATGATTACATTTAGAATTATAATTTATACAACACTGAACCATCAGCCAGAAACCTGGATGACAAAATAGCCCGTGAATACAGATGTTAAATGTGCCCTTGTCTTGAAAACAAAAATTAAAAGTATGTTTTCACTTGTGTAATACTATACCATAATTTTATTTTAACTGTAATATTTTCATTCTAAATTTTTAATCTTAAAAACTAAGGGTCACTCAAGCACAGAAGAATCCCTGAAATCATGACATTTAAAAAGCATGCACTCAGAGACACGAGACTGTGGTGGTGGAGGCAGCTCTGCTTTGATTGGAGGGATTGATATCTTGCATTGGTTTCCAAAATATCTGAGCAATTATGAGAAGCAAGAAACATTAGTTTAAAAGGTCATGGCATTTCAACCTCAGATTCCCAATCTCAATACAGTATATCAGATTTTATTTTTATATACGATTGCAAGAAATAATACCCCAAATAACAGGTAAATACCTAGCTCTGCTTTTTATACAGTTGATTAATCAGTTGATTAAAAATCTTTCAAGAGTTTATTTCTCATAATAGATAGATGATATAGATACAGAGAGTTGTAGATACAGAGACAGATGAATAAAACCAAAACTGACAGAAAAATAAATATTATACTTTGATATCCTGTTTTGTACTTTAAATTTATAGAAGCAGAATAGCTAACAAGCAATCCAATACATGTTTATGTGGCCAAAAATCCTATGCCAGGGCTTTTCAACCTTTTCATAGATTGTACCACTTTTAGGACATGACAATATTCGAGTACTACCAGTGCTTAGCAAGGTGTCAAAAACTTGATGGCTAAAAAAGGGGGGGGTTGGGTTTTACTGATTAGATTCATTTGTTGTTATAGAAATGGCTAGTTTATAATATTATGGAAAAGTAAAAAGTTGAGGTTTGATATTAATGCTTCATTCTGTTGCAACAGAGGAAGTCAGAAGTCAATGCCTTTTTTTTTCTTTTTCCCTTCTCCCCCTCACTTTTCCCCCCCTTTTTCCTCCCCACTGTGTCCTACTATTTGCTTTTGTATTTTTGTATTTTATTCTCTAATCTAATAAAATGTTACAAACAGTTAAAAAAAAGAAAAAAGTACTGGTTTTAATTTCTTCAGTGGCGGTTCCTTTGCTGAATCACTTTCCCTTTGCACTGACAAATGTATGATGAATTTATCCATATTTATTCATATGCACCACTACCTTGGTGCTCAGCTGGCTGGTCGGCCCTTCTTCCTCTCTCCCTCTCCTCTCTCTTTTTCCTCCCTGCCTGCTGGGCTCTTCTTCTCTTTCCCTGTCATCTTTTTTTCCCTCTCCCACCAAAACTCCTTTATGTCCTCTCCTCTCTCCCCCCCCTCCTCCTTTTCTCTTCGGTGCACCTCCAGTTGACTCCTCTCCTAAAGGCTGTGCTTCTCCGTCTCTCTTTCTCCATCCCCTTCTCTTTCCCTCTACCTTTCTCGCCAAAACTTCCTCCTTTTAATAATAATAATAATAATAAAGTTGGAAGGTACCTTGGAGGTCATCAAGTCCAACCCCCTGCTCAGGCAGGTAACCCTATACCATTTCGGACAAATGGCTGTCCAGTCTCTTCTTAAAAACTTCCAGTGTTGGAGCATTCACCGCCCCTGGAGGCAGGTTGTTCCACTGGTTAATTGTTCTAACTGTCAGGAACTTTCTCCTTAGTTCTAGGTTGCTTCTCTCTTTGGTTAGTTTCCATCCATTACTTCTTGTCCTGCCTTCCGGTGCTTTGGAGAATAGCTTGACTCCCTCTTCTCTGTGGCAGCCCCTGAGATATTGGAACACTGCTATCATGTCCCCCCTCATCCTTCTCTTCATTAAACTAGACATACCCAATTCTAGCAACCGTTCCTTATATGTTTTAGCCTCCAGTCCCCTAATCGTCTTTGTTGCTCTTCTCTGTACTCTTTCTAGAGTCTCAACATCTTTTTTACATCGTGGTGACCAAAACTGGATGCAGTATTCCAAGTGTGGCCTTACCAAGGCATTGTAAAGTGGTATTAATACTTCCCGTGATCTTGATTCTATCCCTCTGTTAATGCAGCCTAGCACTGTGTTGGCTTTTTTGGCAGCTGCAGCACACTGCTGGCTCATATTTAAATGATTGTCCACTAGGACTCCGAGATCCCTTTCACAGTTACTACTATTGAGCCTCTCTCCCCCCATCCTCCTTGTCTCTTTGGTGCACCTCCAGGTACGCGCTGCTTCCAGAAGCGCCAATCAGCTAGAGCCCGGTGCCGATCCTGGGTTTTCTGCCAAGTCCCAATAGCCCCGATAGCCTGACAGAAGTGCCGATCAGCTTGTCGCCATGCACGCAGATCCTGGGGCTTCTGCCAAGCCCCAATAGCCTTGTATTTAGAGTTATCAAGCTTTTGAAATTCATCTTATGATTCCAGCTAATTTCTAAGTCCAAGGGTGGGAGTCAGGAAAATCAGGGTGGGAGGAAAATCAAGGAAACAGGGAAACAGAACTTTTGTTTCAATATTGCACTTTGTGCCAGATCAATCAATGTTTATTTTGAAATATTCCTTTGATTAAAAGCAAATGCTCACAAACAATGTTGCAGAAGGTGCAGTCTTCAAATACTGGAATATTGTGTGTACACGCCCAGAGATACTGTTTCCATATGTTTTTATATCAGATGAATCAAAATATTAACTAAGTTAAATTTACTAAGTACACATCTGATGATGAATAGCAGGGACTCACCTTATAGGGGAGATGGGTGACCCAGAAATTTAATTACAAACAATCAAGCAACAAATTACAATACCTACATTTTAAAAGTCACTTTTGTGGAACTGACTATTGAGTCTTTGTGCTACTATTTGAACTATTGAAAAACATCATAGCAACTGGGAGGGCCGATTGTTAATGGGGCTTGTTATAAGTGTAATTTTTTTCTGATATGCTGGATTCTGTAATTAGGCTGATAGTACAGTCCCCAAAGCTGTGACCACTCAGGGATTTCAATTTGCTGCCTGGTGGCATCAGGTCTGGGGTGGCTCAGGAGTTTATATTCCCCATAGCAACCATGGACCTGTTCCAAGTCATTGATGACTACACATTAGATCTGATTTTGTCCTGGTGCAGTTCTAACATGACCTGGTTATGGAGGACATTAACATCAGTCTGTTGCCATGAACACTTCAGTTTCTGGTTCTCTTCTGACTCAATGATGACATTGCAAACTTATAAGACCTGTTAGATCAGCCAACCCAAGATGATTGACAGGCCTCCTGGGGTTCCAGAGGGAATGTCATTTTTTTCTGAGGAATTCAGGGGTGGCCTTAACTAGATCTTTTTTGAGGTCTAATATGAGCAGTTGGACTACATAACTTATATTCAGTCTCTATAATGCACTGATCCTGGGGTGTACCTTGGTTTTCCTGAAGAACCCCAGGAAACGAAGCACCAGAAGACATTCCTGGAGCATTGCTGAAGGAAGATTGGAGCAAGTCTGACAGAATATGGGCAAGGATTCATATTAAAGGCTAGCTCATGGCAATGATGACAACAAAATATTTTTCCACTCTTATCGTGCCTAATATAATAGTCCAGTGGCCCTGCCTAGAGTAATCCAGTCCATGCTGGACAAGAAAGGGACCCAAGATCACCTACAAGGTCACTGATAGAATATTCTGGCTATCTTGTGGATCCATTCCAACTTAGATCCATTCCAACTTGGATTCTGATTGAACTGAATGCCCAGTTTTATGGTGTGATCTGGGATGAGTTTTAAATAACTATCATCTCATCTCCAGTCTTCCCTTTTTAGTGTTTAGTCTGCAGCTGCAGAGAACCCTGGGGAAGCAGGTTTATTTATTTGTTTGTTTGTTTATTATAGTTTATACTTCTTAACTGCCTGTCTCTGGGCAGTGTACAATTTAATCAATAAAATTAAACATTAAAATCAGAATAATTTAGATTTAAAAAATTAAAATTATAACGCAACATTATAAAACTTTCAAAAGATGAAGTATTTCAAGATGGGAGATTAGCAGCTGTTAGTAAAGGCAGGGGAGGTTCTCATGGGGTCAGCTAGCCCTATGGTTGTGTGGGCCGTGTGTCCTCCAGGCAAGGCCACACAGTTATGTTTTGACCCCTTTGCAGAAGGCCAAGAGATTGGGGGCCAAGAGATCCAAGGGCAAGATGTTCCACAATGCCAGGGCAGCAGCAGAAAAAGTCCTCTTCCTAGATCTTCTTAGATTTCACTGGTCGAAATTCTTTGACTAACAGTGTCTGTAGCATACTTTCCCTGCCTGAACAAGTGGGATGGGCTGATGGCCACTTCCATTTAGATTACCTAGCCCCCATTTCAGCTGGGTTTCAGCCTAGAAGTTATCACCATTGTGCACCATCTCTCAGCAGTTTTCAATATTGTGGACCACAGAAACTTTCTGTACCATCTTCAGCATTTGGATATAGGAAACACCATGTTATAGTAGTTCTCCCCCTTCCTCTGTGATGGTTTCAGTTAGCATTGGTTGGAAGGAGTGGTAAGTCTTTAGGCCCCTCTTTTGTAGAGTGCCACAGAACTCGATTCTTATTCTGTTTAACATCTTCAATTCCAAGCAGGTCAAGTGAAGCTGTTGACATCTTGTCCCAGTTACTGGAAGCTGTGTGGGTCCAAATGAAGAAAAACCAACTCAATTCTACCAGACTAAGTGACCGTGACTGTTAGAGCCACTTAAATGTGGGGATATTCCATTTTTAACCTTAGTTATGAAGCATGTACAATGAAACTTTGTATTGGGCAACAAATATGCAAACCATTTTTTGTGCTCTTCAGAAGTTTATTGAGAAACATACTGTATATGTGGGAGAAATTTTACTGCATGTATTGGTTTAGCAAAAGTGTATAATAGTCTGATACTATGATGTATCATAAGTACATGCTATGAGTCCTTGTGTATTATTAATATTTTAGAATATTTTGCATGAATATGGAACACAGTTGCTGAATACAATAAAAACTGTTTATGATGACTGTAAGCATATGTAATTTAATGGAATGCTTAGCAAATGGTTAATATTGAGCAGATAGCAAACAAAGATGTGTGATAACCACCTACTAGTGTAATATATTTATAGATACATATATAAAGAATGTTTGTGGTAATATTAGAAGTGTGAATATGTGTGTCCTTTTGTAAGCAGATGATATTACTGTATAATCTCTTGAACCTTACTATAAACAGATAAACAGGCATTCAAGGATATAAGAACTTCTCGCAAGTAGTTTATTCTAGAAAAATTAATGGAGCCATTATGACATAATTCCAACAGCTGTCTGTGAAATATAATCCCAGGTTATAATAAACCAAGGTTCAAATACTTGCATCTCTTTCTTAGGTCTAGGACAGGGGTAGGCAACCTTGGCTCTTTTATGACTCGTGGACTTCAACTCCCATGCTGGCTCAGGAATTCTGGGAGTTAAAGTACACGAGTCATAAAAGAGCCAAGGCTGCCTACCCCTGGTCTAGGACAACTTGGCACAGCCACCTCACCACCACAAAATCACCTCTGCCAACTCACTGCTGCCCAGTCACCACAGGAAAGCTCCACATGGCCCATATCACCATAAGGACAGCTCACCATGGGTGGCCGAAAAGAGAGCCAGAGGGGCAGGCAAGCAAGTGGGTGGGCAGAGCATAGACCAGTGGCAGATACTATGTCAAGCACCAGGAAAATCAGAAGATCCAGACAGTTCAAATGGGTATAAAGAATTATTGCAAGCTTAAGCTCTCTACAAGAATCTGAACTATTAACAGCCAAAGCAAATTGGCAGTAGATAAGAGTCAAAGGAATTCAAAGTGGGCTGAACTTAGATCTCTCGTGGACATGAAGGGACTCAAGATTGATGACATGTTTGATCCCTCCCTCAGGCTCAGCCTGGTCATCTCCCACATACTATGTTGCTGGCTGAGAATCTAAATAGCTTTCACTATATGGTAGATGGTATGATGTCAGTATAGTCCTAAACATGCATATATCAAAGACCAAGTTAGTTATGTTTGACAGAGGAAATAGAGTAAATCTTTTCAAGTTATATATAAAGAGTGAAAGGTTAGAGTAAGTAGATGAATTTGTGTACCTTTATAGAATATCTATTAGATATGGGGAAATGGATGAAGAAATGTTAAGACATGCAAATGCAAGTAGAAAAATAGTGGATAGTGTCTGGTCTCTGGCAAAGAATAGACATTTATTGATACTGTAGAAGTAAACATTCCTGTAAAATGCCTGCTTCTACTGCAGCACTTTGTTATACTGTATGGAAGTGAGCATAGGGTATTTTATGATAAACATAAATGTAGGTTGAATACAGTAGGAATGGTTTACTTAAGAACTGTACATGATAAAGCAAGAAGAGATTGCGTCAAGAATGAATGGATGCTGTTGAAATGGGGATCGAATACAAAAGTGAGTGATCAGTACAAAAAAAAGTACATTGGAGTGGTTTAGTAGAATGGATGAGAAATGTATGAATGAATATTTGAATGAATGACAAATATATGAGAAAGGAATGATGAGCTGAGAGGATGGGAAAGATTGAGAAAACTGTGATTTGATGGATTTGATGAGATTCACAAAAAGAAGTGAGAAGGTTGAAAAATGAGAAGTTTTTTTCATTATTGTTTTTGCTAATAAAAAATAAAATAAACTCATGCCTCTAAGGTATGATACTATGATTCTATCATTTTACTTTTATTTACGTTTTCTAGCTATGCAGCTTCTATAAAAATATATATATAACATCTTTGAGAACCTGTCAAGTTTTGTTTTGTTTTGTTTTTTGCTTGGGTATGGAAACCTAATTTGTTCACCCTTTCTTCCACTTAGCCACTAATTGGTCTTTTGTTTGCATAATGAAATATAACTGTGTAGCAATAAAAATGTAATCAATGAAATGCAAGAAAAGGAGGCTAACAAGAATTTATCCTAAGAAGGTGAACCAGTTGGTGTAGTGAGTTTTCTAAATGTCATGTCATTACCTGGCATTATAAACTAGACTGAAATTTTAAATAACCAGGGAAGTGAGAGACAAGATTTCATCCATGGCTTTTCTATCACAGTAACTGTCCCAGAAGAGAGTAGCACAACAGAATGAGGGGGGTTTTCCCCCAAAGCAGTACCATTTGGGTTTATATTCTAAATTCTAAACAGTTAGAGTGGCTGTGATGGCTACCATTTTGTAACAGTGCCCGTGCTATGCTCCCAAAATTTCAAATATGCCCAGTTTTGAGGTTGAAGATCTCTGCATTATAGGCAGTATAATTCATAGGGTAATTTTTCTGTTAGCTAGATTTCTTGAATACTAGAGGTCAATTGTCCTAGGGAAAAAAAGCATCTGGGCAAGTTCAGCATCCTTCAACATGTTGCACTTTTAGTTCAAGTCTCTTCATCCTATTTATCACAATATATACTTTGTAAGGGATTGGGACACTCTGATACATACTTTGTAAGGGATTGGGACACTCCAATACATACTTTGTAAGGGATTGGGACACTCCAATACATACTTTGTAAGGGAATGGGACACTTAAGAAAAAAGAGTGCTGCATTTACATGGGTGTAGGCATTTTACACAGTTAAATGAGTACTTGGAAGCAATTTCTATTTTCCACAAAAAATACTTGAAATAAGGAAACAGGGAATATAGATTCCCAAGCTCATAAAACAACTATTACTTCAAAGGAAACACATAACAATATGTAGTGTAATATCTATATTTTCTTAAAATCCATACCATACCCTTCCCCCATGGGCTTCTGTAAGGAGTCTTCTAACTGAAATGTCACTAAAGAACAAATGTAAATGGATATGTTTGCACCTGATCATGTTTTATATGTGCTGGATAATAAAAGGTTTAACATGTCTAGGAAACTGCATTTTTTGACATAATTGTAAAGCTGTCTGCTTAGATTAACGCCCAAGTACAAACAACAAAATTAGAAACTAGACAGCTGCTATAACTAGACTACAGTTATATAATACTCCTTTTCCAGTCTCAGTGACTAGAAATAATATCATGGGAAAAAATGAAATAATTCATACTGGTAGTAGGGTAAAAATCTATTATTTCAAATCATCATATCTTACAAATACCTATTTATGGCATCTCTCTAAACCTGGGTTTTTAATAACCTATAGGTTTATGTGAAAATGAGATCTCTACAAGGTAACTGGATAAAACAAATTAAGAGTTTGTGCAGTGTGTACCGTGAGAAACAGATCCCTGTTAATAGCAGCTGTACTAGGGCCTGGCCAAAGATCAGTAATGTTTGTTTAATGTTGGTTTGTTCCAACAATTAAAGATGCAAACCAAGGTATCGGAAGTCACACAACAAAATTCTATAACATGTGCCCACAAACCAGATGTCAATCCAAAAGAAGCTCCAAAGTTTGGCAATGGGCTTCTATTGTCCCTGCCTGTAAGAATGAGATAGATAGATGACAATTTAAGGAATTGGAGCCTAGTATTACCAAAATGTCATTCTTATCTGTATGTGTAGGTACCCAGAAAAAGTGTGTGTGTGTGTGTGCGCACGCGAATATCTTTTTTCAGTCGTTTCAGTGTTTGAAGTTTGTCATTGTTTTCCCTTTAAGATAAAACATAACCAACTCCTTTACTATCTGTTCAGCCTATTTTCCTGACTATTTCTATTGTCCTTCTCTAATGCTATTTCATTTTTTTCTAATTTGCAAACCAGTTGTGTGTCCTAGGTAAAAAAAACCAAGAAAATGACTTTAAAAATGTACTCAGACAACATTCATCAATAGTTCTACCATCCTGCAATTTTGCATCAGTGAATGAAGTGGTACACTGTTCAGCCCTTGACAGAGTTACCAATATCTGTACAGGCAAAGGAGGGCATAGACAGTTTGAAAGGAGGACAAATAAGAGGAAAAGGGGACATACTAACTGTTTAACTTTCTTAGCACCTGCAACAAAAATTACAGTAAAAAAATCCCCCTGCCCCCCCAAAAAAGTATATGAAATTATTTTTTCCAGCATGGGAAAGACTGGTTTTTCAATGCTTGAATTCATTGTGAAGCAAGCCTTATTAAGTAACTGATTAAGAACTAAATTTCAGGAAGCATGCAAACCATGAGGCTACTAATCAACTAATTAAGGTCACAGAGTGAACCTTGTTAACTTGTGGTTAGCACTTATTAGAGAAGCACTGTGCCATGGAGAACAGCAGCTAAGGAAAGAAAAGCTTGCTAGATACTCAAAATGCCAGAAATTGTTTGGTTTTAAGGCTATGCCTGCCAGTTGAAGGACATGAGGACAAAAGGGAAAAAGTCTTTTCTGGACCTCTGGTAACCCTACCTCTTGACTTTGTGTCCTTTAACAAATGTATTGAACATTTGAATAAAGCAATAGAAAGAATGCCTTTCAAATTTCAAATGACACACAAAATTGGATTGGATACTTTCTAAATCTTGATGATAGAGTTATAATTATTCTTTCCAATATTATTTGTTCTCATACATATTACCCAGAAGGGACAACTATCTCTTAATAAATATTTGGTTGTAATTACTGGCTAACAGTATAATTCTGGACTGTCCATGGTTCAGTCCAATCCAATCTGGTGGCTTTTTCTTCAGATCTGCCTTTGTTACAAAATACATCCAGGATGTTGGCAGACCGCATCTGAACATATTATCTTCCTTGAAAAATGAACAAACTGTTGAACTATCAACTTACAAAACAAGAAAAGCTCCATACCATTACAGAAAGAATAAATACAGTCCCTACTAGTCTCAGTGCTGACATAAAGAATGCTAACCTAGAATTGGGAGCCATGGGCCTCAGTCCTGAAGAGCACTGGAAAGCCAGAAGACAGCAAAGCAAAGGAGCAATCCTGATAGGAACTGATTCCAGTAAAGCAGCTGTGCTGGGTGGGAAATTAAGGGACCCTGGATATTTAGGACCCTCAGCATCTGAGACAATCCTCCTTGTAGTCCATGTGTTCATTTTTTTTTAGCACCTCACAGCTAATCATATAATTTCTCAGAGCACTCAGCACCATTTTGTTGCCCTAAAATAGAATTAGTGCCTTTTGTTTGCATATGAAACATCCTATCTTTTTCTATTAGGTATCTTAATAATTTTTAACACTCCTACTACAGAAGTGTATGTTGGAGAGACAAGCTATCCTTATCAGTCTTGATTTTCAGGAGTCAGATTTTGAAATACCACTACAAACCTTGGAACACTTTGCAAAATCCTAATTTAAAAAAAAAAAAACTGTACTTGGTTTCACCTCAAAAAGCAAATTGTTGTGCAAAGATACACTGTAGGAAACCTGCATTTATGAAAGGTGCAATATTTTGAAAGCAAAATATAGCAACATGTCTAACAAAATTATTGGAGACAACCAACTCTGTTCCATGTGAAGTGTCAGAATGACTTCACCTAAATACAAGATGTGGTTATATTTATATAATTGTTGCTTTTAAAATATTTTTGCATCTCAGAGTCTTTTACAGCATGTCTCCTTTTTTTATTCATACTAACATTTATTAACATTTAATTTTGAGCAGAGTAGTATTCTTCAAAATTGGGATTGTGGTTCCTTAATATATTTATTTTCATTTTCTTTCTAATTTTTAAAGTAGGTTATTTTATAACAGTAGAAAATGTTCTCATGATTTTGGTTCGATACCTGGAGTTTTAATAGACTGCAGATAGACTGCAGTTTTACTGCACTTTTTTTAAAAAATAATTCATATGGATTTGATTTGTATTTTTATTGTAGGTTACTCTGAGCATTACCTGTGAGGTAACTAATAAACCTTATAAATAAGTAATTGATTTTCATGATACATCATACTGAAGTAGGCAGAGCATCTCTTAAAATCAGTTTATTAAATATAAAATTGAGACATTCCTATCCCTACACCAAAAATCATAACACAATAAGCTGTCAAGGTATACTCTGACATTTCAAAAATCATTAAAAACATAATGGAAAACATGATTTGATTTTTTGAGAACTAAAAATTTTCTCCCTCTCTGTATCAATACTTCTAAATATACATTTGTAAGAAGTACTTTTGATTTTCAAAAAACTCAGGATACTTCAGTATTTCTCAGAAGTATCTTTTTTGGACAAACTGTACTTAATAAGAATAGATAAGCATATAAATGTAGGTAATTGACACACAAATAGATGTAGAACACACATAAGGCTATTAACTAGAACAGTAGATAGGTAGTATATGAAAATATGGACGCATGGACAGTCAAATAGATAATGCATACTAATTCACATACAAGTACAGAAAATCAGGAATAGTTATATTTGTTATTATCATCTTCCTAGCAATCTACATAAAAGTGGTATTGTTAGAATTCAGGTAAGACTGGAAACACAATATAAGACATCACGGCACCATTTGAAAAAATATCCTTGATTAGATGATTATCAAATTTCAATTCAAGAGGGTTTTTAAAATCTACATCTATTAATAAAAGTCTATAAGAAAATGTAGATATTTTGATGTTTGAAAATGAATATTTAAGGGAGACACTCTTTTTTATTGGATTTCATTAAAACTCAAAATTAGGAATGTACTTCAGATCAGTCAATATGACTCTAAAAAAGGCTCTTGGATTTTCCAAGCACAAAGGATTTGTGAAAATGATTACTTTTTAATGGGCCATTGCTAGAATTCACAGTGGAGAATGCCAAATACCACGGATGTAAAATTGTAAGAAGATACATGATTCTTAAACCCGCAGGTATTTTTGTTAATAAAATACTCATTCTCCAAATAAATCAGATGTTTAGGGGGGGAAATATCTCCCAAGAAGCTAAAATGAATAATAAAATGAAGAAACCAAAAGCAAGCTAGTTTACCAAGCTAGTTTATTTCCAAGTACATCCAGCAATATAGGACATTGAGTGGAATTCTCATTGACTCATTTTGCAAGATTTGCAACTATTATAATTAGTGACAGCTGGAATTACTGGAGCTTAATAAACTCCAATTAACAGAAAGTAGCTGCAACTTTTTTCATTCCCTCTGGATCAAGAAAGAAAGGTGAACACTTTCTTGCCATTGTCTCCTTAATTGTGCAAATCTGCATAAGACCCTGAGATGTATCTTCTCCTAAGAAGAGAGGAAAAAGTATTGAAGAGCAATTTCAGCCAACATTATACAAAAGCAGGATTTCTTTAATGCCCCAATGTGAACAATTTACTCCCAAAATGGAGTAAAAAGTCTGACAAATATGGGGAGAAAGTTCTTCTATTTGTGAACAAAATGGGACAACTTGGTGGGGCCAACTTGCTGCAGCCAATTCGCTGCAGGACAACTGTCCATGGCCAACTCACCGTGGGACAACTCGCCATGGCCAACTTGCCTTGGGCCAACTCATTGCGGGACAATTCAACAATTCAATTTAAGTATTTGCAATAATTAAAAAAAATATTTTAATTTTTGTCATTCACATTTCATTTTGTGCCTCCTTTTCCATCCTTTCTTTAATGATTCTATTCCATCATTTCTTTGATATTACTGTCCTGCATCAAGTTGTCCCATGGTGAGTTAGCTATGGGAAATTATCCCGCAGCAAGTTGGCTGTGGTGAGGTGGCAGTGCCAAGTTGTCCTAGATCCATTAGTAAAGCCCAGAGAGAAGGCTATAGCTCATCATCATTGACAAGATTTTTAGAAGAAATCTGATATCAAAATCTGATGAAATTGAACACCCTTCCAAACCCTCCTATTCCTTAAATATACTGGGACAACAGTTCCCAGAACTTCCAGCCAATTTTGTTATGAGTGAACAACTTAATTTTGGCTAAGATTGGGAAGTCCAATAAAGTATTATTATTACATTTATTTGTTAATATGGCACTCTATCTTTCTATCCATTTGACACTCATCAGTTTACAACAATATACACTTATCAAATATAAAAATAATAACAGTGCAATTAGAATCAGAGGTAAAATTAAAATCAGTATCATTAAAATTAATGTATGCAATAACTAAATGCTTGATGGAAGAGAGAGACTTCTGGAGAACAGATGCAAATGCATCTCTCTGGGGAGTGCATTCCAGAGCCTCACCCCTGGCAGAAGAAGGGAAACTTCTTCAAAATGACCTCTCCTATTGAATATCATTGCCTTTCTGCTATTTTTATTGTATTGAATGTTATTATTAATTAATAAACTGTCCAGAGCTATTATGAGTTAGATCAGGGGTGTCAAACTAGCAACATCATGTGATGTGTCGCAACATATCACGACTTTTTTTTCATTGCCGACAATGGGGTGGGTGCGGTTTCACCATGATGCATCCGGCCCGCAGCCCTGCAGTTTGACACCCCTGAGTTAGATGATCTACAGCATAAGTATGATTTCTAAATAAATAACTAGGCAAGTTCATAGCAAGAGCTGCATCTCTGCAGCTAGACTGGTGCCATTTAGGATTTGAAAGTCAATAGTTGCACCTTAAATTGAATGCAGTAACTGGCAACCAATATAAATCTTTCTGTATGGGCATCACATGATTCCCATACCTTGTACCATTAACAACTTAGCTGCTGAATTTTATACTAAGTGTTATTTCCAGAAACTGTCTGAGGACAGGGCCAAGTAAAGCATATTGTGACAATCAAGATGGGATGCAACCCAGTCTGATTGACTTAGATTGGATCTCAATTGGCACACTAAGTTATAGTTAATATAACTGTCACCAACAAATTCAACAACACTGAGAGATCAAGGAGCAACTTTGAGACACGTATTTGATAGTGACCCCTCTGCTCCAGGATAGCATACATTTTATACCAAAGGAGCAAATAATGCAATCCAGAAGGGTTTCCAGCTGGGTAAGCCTTCAAAAGACTTGTTCCTGCGAACAGAGCTGCAAGGCAGTAGTTACCTTCTCAGGTTCCTCTCAATACTTAGTATTACATCTACACTTTTAGAGCAAATTCCACACTGTGAATGATGATGCTTGTCTCCCCTGCTGCTCCCAACTGTCTCTTAAGCCAATTTTCTGCAACCACAGAGTGCTGCAGAAATGGAGGTCATATCCTGAAGATCTGAGCTCCATTTCTGCAGCTCTTTGTAGGACTTCCTCTTGGCACATAGAGGGGGAGGGAACACCTCCAAAGGGCTGCATAATCGGAGGTCAGATCCTAAAGATTTGAGCTCCATTTTTGTAGCCCTTTGAAAGAGTTACTTTCCAGGCTCAGAGAGGAGGGGAACTCCTCCAAAGGACTGCAAAAATAGAGGTCATATTCTGAAGATCAGAGCTCTGTTTCTGCAGCCCACTGGTGCAATTCTCTTCTGTGCACAGAGGGGAGACAAACACCTCTGGTTGACTGTAAAAATGAAGTTTGAATCTTTGGCATCCAAGCTTCTTTCTGTAGCCTGCCATAGAGGTTCCCTTCCACGCACAGAGGGGAGGAGAACTCCTGCAGTACGCTGCAGAAATGAAGCTCAGTTCTTTGGGATCCAGGTTGTGTTTCTGCATTCTGCCACAGGAGTTCCCTTCTGTGCATAGAGGAGAGCTGCCTGCCCTCCTTCAGCAGGCAGCTCTTTTGCTCCATCCATTAATGACTTGCACAGTTGCTTAACAAGAGCAACTGGGAGAACTGGGATTGTAGTCATTGAGTGAAGCTGTCATGTGGGCATCTCTTTCAATGACCACTTTGCTCAATAACCAAGATTACGGTCCCAATTGTGGTAATAAGTTGAAGACTATCTGTATGGACAACACAAGATCTGATTGGTTGTTCTCCTGCTCCTTGTTCTTTTCACTAATGCATTGACTGGTTCCTTTGTGGACTGTTCTCTCAGGGCCTACCTTCTCCTTTTAGGAATTGTTCCTGCCTTTTAAAAAAAATTGGTCAACTCAAGATAGCAAACCCTATGTCTTGCCTATTTTCCCCATAACAACCCTAATCTCTATGACTTGCTTTTCCCAAAGGTCTTTTTTCAAAAGGCAACTGGACTTTGTTTTTCTTTGATGAAATTTCACTTCTCATCCAAAAAGTTTCTTCAGTTTTGACTGAATGCTGGAGGATGGAAGGATTTATATTCCTTGCAGTCATCTGGTTGTTAGCACTCTTTCTGAGAGTCGTTGAGGCCATTTGGATGTTTATCTGTGCCCTCAGGATCACCTGAATAGGGCACATGACTGAGAATATCCATAGACGTGACTTGATTTGTTTTCTCAAATGTTGTATCCATGGATGCCTTCACCCCATTTCCGATATTATTTCTTTTGACACTAATACAGACCCTTTCTTTTTCTTTTCTTTTTTTTCCTCTTACAATTCCATGGTTGCTCAGCTAGAAGAATCAAAACAAAGGTTGCTGTTGGTTCTAGAAACTTTGTAACAAGGAAGAACTACTAAGTTCTGCTTCACAGAAACAAAGAAACAACTTTCCTACATTGCAACCTTTGGGTTTGTGAAAGAGAAAAGAAAGTTTTTCAGTATTTTGGGGATGGGTGACAAAGCAAGGATAGCATGTTTCATTCAGCTTGGGCAGAAACTGAATAGATGCTTAGAGAGTAAAGGATTGAATGGAGCATAGGTTTCTAGGGCTGAGGATAGTTCATTGACTTAACAGGCCATTAATCACAAGATTATTTTAAGAACTCAAGTGTCAACCAACATAGAAAATAGACACTGGTAGCAACCAAAGATAAAACGTCTGCCCAGGGCAGCAACTACTACTACTACTGGAGTGGAGAGGGAATATCAGGCAATACAACTGATAGCAATTGGGGCTGCTAGTAGGTCAAAAGTAACTGCTGGAGACTATCCACTCTGAAGGGTTTAAGATGACTTAGTCAGAAAACAGCAGTCTTGAAACAAAGCTAGAAAATATGGTTGTTGAATATATTTGCAATGTGCTGGAAGTGGTAGGAGGGTGATGTCATCCATTCCTGCACTGGTAATGGAATAAGCAGAAAGTGCAGATTTGTTCTCAGAAAAAATTCTCAGTAAATTATTAAATAACCAAGAACCTCAGAAACTAAACACAACAACAAAGTATCATTGTATTAATAATAAATTAACTAAGAATTGACATACTAATTTGTTTAACATATGAAATCATCCCTTCTCCTTTGTCTGTAGTGGAAAAAGTACTATATACTATTGTATTAAAGAATTGGTGCCATCTGATTTAGAAGAATTCGTAACAGCAAAAAAATGGTGATTTTGTCACAGCATCTTTACTGTACTGTAACTTGCTATCTATTCTGGAAATAAACGTGGAACCTACTTGCAGAGCTAATGGAGGTCAAACTGTGTCAGATATGCACACATGAATGCTTAAGGTAAAACACATAGCTAACCTGCTTAAATGAGTCACATTCATAATATTCCCATCATATTCGTGATCATTCTCTTTATTTTCAGCAATGAAAAAAAATTCTAAATTTCCTTCCAGCAAGATTTCACTGATGGACTGGAACATTTTCTTAAACAGCACGTATTCTTTCTGTGTGCTTTCTTTAAATATCATTAAAAACTAAAGACAAAATGTTGCATGTTAGAGTTTTTGTTTTGTTCTGTTCTGATGATTCAGTGGCAGGAATTTGTTTGTAATAATTTTTATATTTCTTGTTCTGGTATGAAAGAACTATTAAGTTATAAAACTGAAAGCATTACCATGAATTATTTATACATACACCTATCCTGTCCACTATTAGCAAGAGATAGGCATAGCCATGCTCATTAAACTGCCATCTCTCAACATGTTCAAATGCAATTACCAATTAATCTGGAGCTATATCATGCTTACCTACTGTCAAGTATTATATACTGTGAAGCCAAACATTGGTGTCAATTTTCAAAACTGGGCAACTTTGGAATATACATATATAGCACTTTTGGTTAGATGGGCAGTATTGAGATCAAAATGCACTAGAATTCTAGTATCTGGGGAAAAAAATAATGTCATTACTTTAAGTTATAGAATGTGATGCTAATAAAAGAAGATTTTCCTATGCTAAATTGACTTTATTGGGAAACACAATTTTAAAAATTGGGAAAAAGATGGTGATAGGGAAAAATTGGATGAAAATGGGAATACTATCTTTGGATCAACTCATAGAGGATAATGAATTTTTAACATAAAGTACACTGTGCTAAGAGATAAATTTCATCTGTCAGATCCAGTGGCAATATTTACAGTTACAATGTTTGTTAACAACATTATTTGGACCAGCAGCATTTTTAGCTTCTGAGAAACAACTTTTTAAATCTTTTAAACCTAAAAAATACTATTAGTATTTATAAATAATTGTTATCAATAAATCAATTTGATATGTGGATGCTGAGGTTCTCATATACCCTAGATAATGGGAGAGCATCTTAATTTCTATAGCAAGAGTGTCAATGAACCTCAAGTACAACTTATATAACAAAAAATAATATTTAGAATTTATTGGATTATACTATATTTCTATAGAGAAGGACTGACCAAGACAGAATTCTGTTGGAGAGGTAATAAGGTTAATGCTTCTTTAAAACAAATGTTTTTACAATGGCTGTTCTTACAAAGTTTTGACAGAAAGTATTGGACTAGATAAATATGACTATGTGACAAAAGGTGAAATTTTCAGAGGAAAATATTCTCTTGAATTACATACCTATTACATGGAATTTGACAACTGGACAACATAAATGAATTCTCCATACCTTTACTATAGTCAAAAGACTAATATTGAGCATTGAAAAGATAAATATATGGTCCCATTTACTCAATGGATTGAAAATCTGATTTCACTTGTCACCTATGAGCAGATTGCCTCTACTGCAGATATAGATTTGTATGGTCAAGTATAGTGAAATATGGAATTCATTTACACAAAATACAATAGCTGAACAAAGATAGTTATATAAGTGTATTAGAAATAAATAAATACACACTTGAATAATATTTAGATTATATAAATACATACAGAATTGTAATTGTTAACTTACAATTTTTTCTTCAATTTTTAATACTTTTTATGCCTTTTTTGAGAAAGTATGTATTTGTATCATAATTTTCTTGTGCTCTGTTCCTTTTCCGTTACTATAAAAATATTTTAAAATATTAATAATTTTAAAAACATGCACATATGAGGAAATGATGATAGAAGGAGCTGTATGCAAGGTTCAATGAACTGGATCAAACAAAGCTGATATGTAAGTTGCAGTAAAACTCTATATTTTACGAGGATTTCTGCATACATACAAACATACATATATACTTTATGTGTATGTGTGTGTGTGTATGTGTGCGCACGCACGCAAATTAAAGCCTGTAGAATGATGTGGCTTATCTTGCTTTAATTTTATAATGTTCTCTATAAAATTCCATGCATATCTGCCACACAGTAAAATTGAACATTATACCATCTGCAAGGTTTACTTGTGGCATGACATAAAAATCTCAACTTGACAAATATTTAGAAATGCAACAGTATTTGGGGATAGTAAAGGGATGTGACGGAACAGATTATATGCTGTGATCCTTTTTTTACTGGTAGTTTGCTTTCCAGCAGCAGAATAAGAAGTATTCTCATGCCAGACATCATAAGGCTTTATGTATTTCAGCAGCATTCCATAAATTATATACCTATAACATCAATTTATAACCTGATGTATTTAATTGTGGATTTGCTGTTATTTATAGATGTGTGTATATGTTTTTAAATAATATTCTAATAAATGTAAGTATTTAAATCTCCCAGGGCAGCTGTTTTTTCATAATTCCCACCACAAAGACACAAAAAACAGCAGCATTCCTTTTTCTCCCTTTTATTTAAACTGCTAATAAAACATAGCAAAAGCAATTTCATTTCTTCAGTCTTAAGCTTTCAAGTACAAGTTACAGCTTCTAGTTGCTCTGAATAACAACCTAAGCAGTTTTCCTGCTTCAAAAGTATAAATGAGAACATTTTTATTCTGAATACCAACATTCAGTTCTAATCTAAACTCTAAGGATGTGTATATATATGCATATTAACATATTGGCACTCTATTGCTTCCTAATTTAAGTTTATAAAGTTATAAACTTGAATTTATTTTAACAGATCTCCATATTACACCGCAAATTTATTATTAAGAGTCACACTGGTCAGACTCAAATCATATATAATTCAGTTTTCCTTTCCTGCAATGTGTATGAGACATTCAAAAGTGGGAAACTCTGAAAAATGCAATCATAAAAGCCCATACCAACACAATACCACTGAAAAAGAAAAACAAGAAATTCAAGAAGAAACCAGCAGGGCTGCACAAAGATCTCTCTGACAAACTGAAAGACAAAAAGGACAAATACAAAAAATGGAAAGAAGGGCACATAATATAAGGCCAATTATCAGCAGACAGCCAGAACATGCAAAGATGAAGTTAGGAAAGCAAAGGCTCAGAATGAACAAAGACTTGCAACAGAAATCATGGATACTAAAAAAAAGTTTCTTCCAACATATTAACAACAAGAAAAAAGCCAAGGAAAATGTAGGTCCACTAAAGAGAGAAAATGGCAAGGAAATAACAGGCAATAGGGATAAAGCAGAGCTGCTTAACTCATACTTTGCATCAGTCTTCACACAAAAAGAAACTATAGCCTGACATACCCAAAAAACCACTGCAAAAGACAAATTAGAAATAAAAATTAAAATAAGCAGGAAAATGGTAAGAGAACACCTATCCGACCTTGACGAATATAAATCACCAGGGCCTGACAGATTACATCCAGAGTTTTGAAGGAGCTGGCAGATGTTATCTCAGAACCATTGCACTACATCTTTCAAAAATCCTGGAGCACCAGGGAAGTATGTGAGGATTGGAAAACGGCTGATGTGGTTCCCATCTTCAAGAAAGGGAAAAAAACGGACTCAAGAAGCTACAGACCAATAAACATCAATACCTGGAAAAATCCTAGAAAAGATAATCAAAAAACAGATCTGCAAACAACTAGAAGCAAACAAAGTTATAACTAGTAGCCAGCACGGGTTTGTTAAAAACAGATCATGCCAAACCAATCTTATTTCATTCTTCAACAAAGTGACTAAACTAATAGACCAGTGAAATACTGTGGATGTAGTATACTTAGACTTCATTTGATAAAATAGACCACAACCTACTCCTTGGTAAGCTAGAAAAAGTGGAATAGACAACATCACCACCAGATGGATCTGTAGCTGGCTGGCAAAACATACTCAACAAGTAGTCCTCAACGGCACTACATCCACATGGAGAGAAGTAAGCAGTGGGGTACCACAAGGTTCCGTCTTAGACCCAGTAATCTTCAATATCTTCATCAATGTCTCAGATGAGGGAATTGAAGTCATCAGATTTGCAGATGACACCAAACTGGCAGGAGTAGCCAATACCCCAGAAGACAAACTCAGGTTCCAAATAGATCTTAACAAACTTGAACAATGGGCCCTATCCAACAAAATGAGTTTCAGTGTGGAGAAAAGCAAAGTTTTACATTTAGGCAGGAAAAATCAAAGGTACAAGTACAGATTGGGCCAGACCTGGCTTAAAAACAGTAACTGTGAGAGGGGCCTTGGAGTCCTAGTGGACAATCACTTAACCATGAGCCAGCAGTGTGCAGCAGCAGCCAAAAAAGCTAATACAATCCTGGGTTGTATAAACAGAGGCATAAAATCAAGATCACTCGAGGTATTAGTACTGCTTTATAAAATCCTAGTAAGACCACACCTGGAATACTGCAGCCAATTTTGGTCAACATATCACAAAAAAGATGTTGAGAGTCTGGAAAAAAATTCAGAGAAGAGCAACTAAGATGATCAAAGGCCTGGAGACTAAAACATACAGAGAATGGCTGCAGGACTTGGGTTTGGCTAGTCTAAAGAAAAGAAGAAATAAGGGAGACATGATAGCAGTATTCCAGTATTTGAGGGGCTGTCACAAAGAAGAGGGGGTTATTCACCAAAGCACCAGAGGGCAGGACAAGAAACAATGGTTGGAAACTGATCAAAGAGAGAAGCAACCTGGAATTAAGGAGAAACTTCCTGACAGTGAGGACAATTAACCAGTGGAATAGCTTGCCCCCAGAAACCGTGAGCACTCCATCACTGGAGATTTTTAAAAAGAGGCTAGACAGTCACTTGTCTGAGATGGTATAGGTTCTCCTGCTTGAGCAGAGGGCTGGACTAGAAGATCTCCAAGGTCCCTTCCAGCTCTATTCTATTCTAATATACAAGTACAAAACATTTTGCCATTCATGTTCCTAGCAAGCGGTATCAAGAGTAACGAAGAATCTTCTTTGTTAATGAACATATTTTATAGTATTATGACTAATAGCCACTGGTATTCCCATCGTCCATGAACTGGTTGCTAAATTCATTTAAAGATGTTCAAATTGATGATCATTATTACTTTCTGTGGAAGTGAATTTCACAGCTTAAGTATACTTCATTAGATGATTTCAAGATTCTAATACTTTGAAAATGGTATAAAAACATTTATCTTCCTGCCAGACTTCTGCCACCAAATTATATGAGAGCCAATTAAAAAAGCGCACAAGAATTCAGACATTTCTGGTTAGTAATTTTATTGTGGAAAAGCTAGACATCCTCTGTAAAAGAATTCCAGCAACTGATGTATACTAAATATGAGACCTAGGATTAAAATCCTTGATAAGCAACAAGATACGCAACAGGCAGGACAGCCCTTTCTTATGGACAGGAAGCTCTCTCTCTCTCTTTCTCTCCCTCCCTCCCTCTCTCATATTTTGGTAATACACCCTCACTTTCAGCCAAGCCATTTCAATCTCCCTGGTGAAAAAGATATGATATAAAAATTAAATAATCTTGCAGAAGATGCTGTTGATGGTCCAGGTTTATTTAGTAATTCTATATAATTATATAGGGCATAGAACATAGTATTAACATCTATATATCTATATATCTTGTCTACCGTGTTTCCCCAAAAATAAGACCCGGTCTTTTTTTTTTTGCCTCCAAAAGAGGCACTAGGTCTTATTTTCAGGAGGATGTCTAACCTGATTACCTCAAGACTGCTGCAGCCAGGCCTCCCATGTCCCGACACCTGTCGTACTGCTGCCTGACTTCTGCAGACACTCATGGCTGCTTGCAGCAGGACGCCATGAGCAGCCGCCAGCAACCAGAAAAAGTGGGGCAGTGGCCATGCAAGGGCCTGCTGGATGGAGCTGCTGCTGGTGGTGCCACCATCACAAGGCAAGGCAGGTGTCGGGGCATGGGAGGCCTGGCTGCAAGGGCCATGAGGTAAATTTGTGGGGGGCGCTTGGGGCAGCTCCACCCCCCACCCCCACCCTAGCTTGATTTTTACGCATGTGTCTCACCCCACCTTGTACAACCAGACGGTGGGACAGAGTGGGTGGGGTCTTAACTAGGGCTTATTTTGGGGGTAGGGCTTATATTAGGCACACATGTAAAAATCAAGCTAGGGCTTATTTTCAAGACAGGTCTTATTTTTGGGGAAACACAGTAAGAGCCCATTTGGTCTAGTGGTTTAGGCACCAGGCTAGAAAGCAGAAGACTGTGAATTCAAGTCCTGCATTAGGCATGACCTGCCAGCTGGGCAAGTCATTCTCTCTCAGCCCAACCTATCTCACAGGATTGTTGTTGTGGGGAAAATAGGAAGAAGGTATATTGAATATGTTTACTGCCTTGAGTTTTTTGTAAAAATAATTATAATAAATAAATAAATAAATGTAAAAAATTTACAAACTTATGTTTTAAAGGTCATGGGGGTTTATGATATCTTTAAACATTAAGATACTTTATGATATCTTTACATGATCATGGTAATTTTACATGGTCATAGGTAATTTTGTTATATAATTGTTATCTAGTAAAAACAAATAAAGATCTCAGAATAAATGTTTAAGAATTCACTATCTCTTCCCGTTGGGTTAATTTTTATTTTTCAGGAACAGTCAGCTGAATGTTATTGATTTATATACAGCCACTAAAGTGAATGATTATAGCAGCAATAAAATGTTTGGAGTGACCACAGACAGCACTATAAATCATTACACTTGGGGAGACAAATGCTTCTGATTGTGGAAAAAGATAATTGAACATTTAAGATTCTACCCTTGCCCCAATACTTCTTCTAAATTTTATTAAGGAAATATATCTGAAGTCCTCTCCTTCTATAATCGGGGCCTTGACGAGGCAAAGGGGCTTGTGTGTGTAAAGGAAATCATATGCATTGGGATATTGTTGGATTATGTGAAACACGACGAAAAGGCAAAAATTTATTGAACTTGATAGGATTGGGCATTTACTCTACACTAGATGTACTGAAGATGGATGATGTGGCGGAGTTGGTTTTCTCATCAACCAAAAGCTGAAAGATTCTGTAGTAAAATTTGAAAGTATATCAGACAGTAGCCCAATGCATCATTCAATTGAACAAACAATACAAGCTTCAAATCACCCAAGCTTATGTGCCAACAATAAGCAATAATAATGATGAGGTCGAAGAGTTTTACAACGATGTGGCCCACCTTCAAGACAAAGAAAAATGCCAATACAAAATAATAATGGGTGACTTTAATGCAAGAATAGGAAGAACAATACCTGGAGAAAAAGTGACTGGCCTGCATGAAAGTAGTGAAGGAGATAATAGAGGCCACAGACTAATAGATTTCTCTGAAGGACAGGAACTTTATATCATGAACTCATTTTACAAGAAAAAAGCTAGTAGAAAATGGACATGGAAGAGTCCGTCAGGGTACACAAGCGAAATTGACTACATCATGTCAAGTGATAAAATCATATTCATCAATCATTTTAACATTAGAAGTGATCATAGAATGGTATAAGCTAAAGTGAAGATAGACTGTCGAAAAGAGTGTATGAAAATGATAAAGACATCACAAAAAACAAAAATCAAGAGTGATAAGCTGTTAAAGGAGAACAGCGATTTTGAGTTTAATCTATCAAATCACTTTGCTCTATTGCAAGATTTCGAAGAGATGAACATTATGGACCAAGATGAACAAATAGTCAAAAACACCCTTGAATCTGCTACGTCTATTGCACCACTGGAAAAACACTTTGTACAGTCAAAAATATCTGATAAAAAAATATGGATTTAATGAAAAAATGATGGACAATGAAGAATACCGGAAGTTTCAATAATAAACTGGAGTACATTGAACTTTGCAAGACCATAAGAAAACATATCCAAGAAGAAACATGTCAGTTTAACGTGAAACTTGTGAAAAAGGCAATTGAAGGAAACAAAGGGATTGATAGAGCAAAACGCAAGCTTATAAATACAAGAAAGAAGATTTTTGCATTAAAACATGAAGATGGCTCTGATTGTAGAACAAGACAGGAAAGATTAGAAATAATTGGAAAATTCTATTCAAATATATACAAAGATCAAGATCATTCAAACGTAACAACACCCACAAAAAAGAAAATGCTAGATATTCTAGTGAAGAAATTATCATAAAATCAGTGAAGAATGGCAAAGCTTCAGGAAATGACTGTTAGGGTTGAAATGCTGAAAGTTCATGGTCACAATTTACACAAGATACTAGCAAAACTATACTCAAGATGCCTCAGAGAAGAAAAAAGTACCCAATGCATGGGAGAATGCTGAAATGATTCTTATACACAAGAAAAGGGCCAAAAATGATTTAAAGAACTATCACACAATAATCCTTCTTTCAATCATCTACAAGGTTTTCCCCAGGATAATAGCAAAAAGAATATTGAGAACATTAAATGATGCAAGCCAAAGCAGCAGGCAGGGTTCAGAAGTGACTACAGCACAATGGATCATATCAAGGTTGTTCAACAAGTCATTGAAAGGCGCAACAAGTACACCATGCCTCTGTGCATGGCTTTCATTGACTACAAAAAGGTGTTTGACTCAGTATTCAAGCAAGCAATAATTAAGGCATTGCTCAATTAAGGCGTAGACGCTGCTTACATAAACTTACTACAATCAATATATGAAAAAACAATGGTGACAATTTCCTTAATGATCTTAAAGTGGAAATCAACATTGAACAAGGTGTACGATAAGGCGATACAATATCACCTATCCTTTTCTCAGCCTGCCTTGAAGAAGTATTTTGCAAACTAAACTGGGCAAAAGATGGAATAAAAATCAATGGCGTCTATTTAAATCACATAAGATTTGCAGGTGATGTTGTTCTCTTCTCACAAGACCCATAAGAGCTACAAAGACACATACAAGAGCTCCACAAAGCAGGAGAACCATTTGGCTTAAAAATAAACCTGAAAAAGAGCCAGGTTATGTTTAATAAATTCACCAAAGAAAGAATATTTTTTATATCTGGAGAACAATTAGACATAGGAGACCACTATATATACCTTGGCCAACGGATCTCAATGGAAGGTGATACAGTAAAGGAAATTGAACAGTATGTTAAATGTGGTTGGCATGCATTTGGCAAGCTAAGCATAATTTTCGAGAACAGCCTCCCCCTATGCCTGAAAAGTTATCGATCAGTGTGTGCTACCTGCTCTAACATATGCCAGTGAAACATGGACACTAACCTCACAATCGATACAAAACCTAAGAGTGTTGCAAAGAGCCACGGAAAAATACATGCTGGGCATTACAAGACAAGATAGAAAGACCTGCACATGGATTAGAGAACAAACGAAAGCATACAATATCATCAAGAGAGTAAAAGAATAGAAATGGAAATGGGCTGGTCACAAAGCAAAAAGAACTGATGGCAGGTGGACAAAGGCTATCATAGAATGGATCCCACTTGATAAAAAGCATCCACGAAAGAGATCTAAAACAAGATGGATCAACGACATCAGCAAGTATTGGGGGCCCAATTGGCAAAAGAAATCTCAGAACCGTATTGGTTGGAAACATGCGGAAGAGGCCTTCATCCAGCAGTGAATAGACAAGATGATGATGAATCATGATGATGATATGAGGTCTAGGAAATGCAGGTATAAAGAGACGGTTACATATACTTTAAACAGGGATACTTATAGATTTCTAGATTTCTCTAGCAATAAAATTTGGAAATCAAATATTAGCCAACTAATTTTAATTATAATTAAGATGTATAATTACCAATTTTCTAATTTATAATATCAAAAACATGCACATAAACATTTGATTTCTCCCACAGATTGCCATTGTTAATATGACTTAAGGCTGTTATGGGGAACTAGTTTCAATCTGTTAAATCTCTCAGTCTGAACTGGAGAGTCTTTTTTTAAAAAATAAATATTTTACAATCACGAGTACTTAATAAACAACGTGCTGTCTGGGTCCATTGGTAATTCAGTGGTACATATTAACTTTCTCAGTTTAGTTCCAATACTACACCATCCAGTGCTTCCTTGATCCTCTCTTCTTCTGGTGGTATGCATTTTTCCACACTGGGCAAATACAATTCTTGTTACTGTTAATACATATACAATTAAATATAAACATCTTCATCACATTTTTATGATATTATACATAATATCGATAGTGTATCGATTATAATATCTTTTCTAGCCAGAACATATCTCAATTGCATTTGCACTTAAAATGCATTTGTTCAATCAATATCCTGTTTTCCCCGCTTTTTAAAAAAATTAATTTCCCATCAATGTTCACAATATCTCTATCGCTTATAATTCTCTCATAATAAATTATATTTGGGTAACCAAAAACTTCCCTTATTCAAACCCTTTTAGAATTTTCATATTTCCCATCTCATAACAAAATATAATATTCTAGTTACAAATCCTATCCTTCTAATTATAATACTTTTATTTCTAACAGTTATCTATTTTCTTAACCATATTCAAACATCTGTTTAATAGTAGAATATCCCACCTGATAGATCAAAACCTCTAGTTTCTTCAGTCTTACTCTAGCTTTCTTCCTTTGCAAAATAACTTTCCAAGTCAGTGCATTTGAATCATCAAGTAATTCTTCCTTTGTTTTTGTATATATTATTTGGAATGAGGAAGAGAATTTGATTGAAGTATTTTTGGAAGAACGCTCAACTCATTTATATTAAACAGCCTCCATCCTTCTCCTTCAGTTTTTCTTTTCAATTCTTGTTTGTCAATATTCAGCATTTCTCCTAACAGCTTTATCATCCGTTCGATCAGCTCTTCTTCCTTATCCTCAAATGTGTTCTGAGATCTTGACAAGTAAGATATCTTTTCCATTTCTGGTGTTATCACTGCATCTTCTAATTTTTCATTTGCCTGCATGTTAATTCCTTCCTTTAGGTCCTCCATCTTTGGATCTGTTCCTTCTAATTTTCCTTCTGTTTTCTGGGTTACTAGTTCCTTCTATGTAGTCATTGTCTGGATTTGTAAGTTTAGGTTAGAAAATTGTTCTTTTATCTCATTTGCGTTATTTTTAGTCTCATCATGAAATAAAACAATTGTCTCTTGGATTGATTGCAACATAGAAAGAATTTCTTTCTGAGATTCATTAACATTTTCTTGTTGGTATATCAAGCTGGGGGCTTCGGAGACAAGTGTTAAAGAATTTTTTTTACCATTTGAGGCTTGGTATGGAACACCCATTTTGTTTTTGTATGTAGTCTTTATAGTCTAATAGGGTCCCCAACACAGATAAGCAGCCAAAGAGTTTTTTTTCCCTTTTCTCATCTGCAGTCTGCAAAAGTGAAAGTTTCTAGGAACAACAAAGAGTCTTATCTAAGTCTGGGCTTCAAGCCAAGTTTCCTTTAAGCATAATAAATTGTAGTGCCATGATTCGCCACTAGGTGTCATTGACAACGTCTTCCAGCTTTCCAAATCCAAGCCTATTTTACAGGCTTTCAAATATCTTTTCTAAAAAAAAGTCTCAAAGGTACTTTTAGTCCCCAAATTTCAAAGCTATACATCTGTATTAATTCCAAATTGATCTTGTAGTTTTCTCTATTTTCTCCCAAAGCAATTAATTCGCCGCTTTTCTTTTCCTGAGGGAGCGGGGCAAAAATTTCCCTTCCGCCTCTCATCGGGGAGGATTCTTTGCTTTCCAGGAAAGTAGTATTAAGGTCATAAAAAGAGGATAAAGTCTCACCCAGTTCCATCTACGTTGCTCAAAAATTGCTAGTTACTGCTTATCTTTGATTGTCAACAGCTTCTGACTGGCCACACGAATGTAGCCAGTCTTTCCCCCACCGGTTTGGAGGACTTCCTCAGATCCAGCAAAACGGCCGCCACCCCTCCGCAATCGATGAGGGTCCCCTCCTTCTTCGTCGCCTCTCTGGGGCAACTTTCGACCCTTTTTAGGGTCTCCAGCGGGGCGAAATTGAACATGGAAGACGGAGCCCAGTCTTCCTGCGTCCGTCACACTGCAACGCCTAATTGGAAGTCCGAACTGGAGAGTCTTAAGTATGATCCTCCCCACATTCTTGAACCCACTGTCCTCAGCATCTTAGAGCTATTGTGAATGAGCCACTTTAGGCCCTGAAGTAATAATTCCTAAAGAGGTATTTCAGCATGGACACTATTCTGTCAATTCTTTTTCTGGGACAATGAACGGGGAATTCCTGACAGAAAATGCAAATAAAGGAATATTTCCTGGAATTTTTTAAAAAATTGCTTTAGGACAATTATCAACAAGGAAAAAAACAGATTTGTCTCTGAGGGGTTCTTGGTGCTCTCTGAGCTTGCTTGTTTTCTTGCAGACATTTCATTACCCTAACTACGTAACATCATCAGTGCTAGATTTGTCTCCTTTGATGGCAATAAGATCTAGACAAATATTGACAATTTTTGCATTTTCTTACTGTGACAGTGCATGTAGGAACATAATCATGAAGGTAAACATTACTGTGATTTGGACAGAATAGCAGCAATAGCAGCTCCATCTATAATTGCAGCTACTGATATGCCTTTTCCAGTTGGAAATACTCCTCAACTTATGACTATTCAATGACCATTCAATGTTAAAACAACACTGAAAAAAAGCAACTTACAAACAGACCTTGCATTTATGACTGCATCCCTGAAGTCACATGATCAAAATTCAGGCATTTGGCAAGCAGCATGTATTAATGCTGGTTGCATCAAATGATGCACAAATGATGATTGTAACCTTCCCCGCTGGCTTCTACCAAACGAAGTCATTGGGGGAAGTTGGATTCACATAATGACTGTGTGGTTCTTTTAACAACTGTGGTGATTCACTTTAATGACTGTGACAAAGAAAGGTTGTAAATTGGGTGTGACTCAATGACCACATCACAAGCAACGGAAGTGCCTGTCCCAACTGTGATCATAAGTTCAGGACTACCTATAATTATGAGAAGTATTTAGCTAATTCAGTATACTTTATCCTACCCAGTTCATGTTAAATTTTCTCCATTTGTCATATAACCGTAACAGTATTACCTTATGGGTATAGAGATAAAGGGAAAGATACAACCGGAGCACTGAAAAGAAATATACAAAATGCAGCTTATTCTGGCTTGTTACTGAACTGTTTTCTCTCTTTCTCTAAGATGTACATTTAAATTTGGCTTTTCACATTATATTAAGACAAAATTTGTTTTATTTATTTGTCAGTTGATGTTATATATGAACTTGTCAATAGATCAAAGTAAAGCAATGAAGGTTAGCATGGCATCTAAACACAGATCTGCAGTGTAGGCAGAGTTGCTTTGTTCCAGTAAAGGAGAGAAAAAAGTGAGCACAATTAAGAACCAATTTAATAAAGGAAGACTGGAAGTGCCCCATTTCCTGTCTTCCTGAGCACCATTTGCTCTCTTTTCTAAATATAAATAATTATTTGTGAAAACAGCTCAGGGCTTCTGAAATACAGTAGAGTAGACTATCAAATAAAATAGTAAATTTATCACTTCACCATTAAGAGCAGAAAACCATTTATTTGAATAAACATCTCAATTACACATTAAATTATTGTAAGTCACTGGTAACTGAAGGTGTTTGCTTGAGAATTTATAGATAATTTAAATGAAAAACAATATAAGTAATCATTGAAATACTCCTATTATTAAAATGATTCATATCAGATTATTGTATGACCTCTATTTTTAACACTGATAATTTAGAGTCTGGAACTTGCTATGGACATGACATAAAAGAGATGGTGGATATCCACAGGAAAATATTCCAGAACTGAAATTGAAAGGAAGATAGTAACATCACTAGGTATCTCCACTGACAGAATAGAACCTTTTCCTAAATATCAAGTCTATGAAATACTAATATATTAAACAACTTTCTTACTGAAGAAAATGCAGCCTATCAGCACTGGACTCTTATAGCAAGGCATACCAAATTAATTCTCTCATTTGCAAAGAATTGAATCAGCAGCTATGCACAATGAAAATAATACTGATATTCAATCCAATATTGCTGAATGTAAAGATACTTTTAGCAGTGATCCTATCAATAGAAAAATTTGAATTACCAGTTGTAAGCAGAATCTGACATCTGTTTCTAAAAAGGCAACTTTCGCAAAAGATATTTGAAATAAATTAGCAAACATCACTCTAAACAATATGACATCAGCTACTTACTTTCTTGTTGCAAGACGTTGTATTAAACTTTATATACTGACATATTGCAATTTTGATAGTATTAATGTGTATTCGAAGTTTCAAAATTTACATTGTTTCATTTTAACTGACTACTGAGCAGCAGTTCAATTAAGCTGCTGTGCAGTAAAGAGATTTGAAAGAATAAGAAATGTATACTGTAGACTGATATACTTTCCAATTTAGTTTACTAGAATGTTTATTTTTCAGAATGTCTGTATGAGTGTAGAGTGTGTATAAAATATATTACGTAAATGAAATTTATTGCATGAAGCAATTCAAAGTAAAAATTGTTGGGTTTGAAATACATAATATTGAGTGCTTTAGGTACCACTGTACTATTATTGTATCATTTTTTTAAAAAAAATTATTAGTTGTTTTGTTGGTTTTTATTCCTATGAATGCAAGATGGGCAGTCATATACATATTTTTCTTCTTCCTCCTCCTCCTCCTCCCCCTCCTCCTCCTCCTCTTAATAATAATGATAATGATAAAGTTGGAAGGGACCTTGGAGGTCATCTAGTCCAACCCCCTGCTCAGGCAGGAAACCCTATACCATTTCAGACAAATGGCTGTCCAGTCTCTTCTTAGAAAGTGCCAGTGTTGGAGCATTCACAGCTTCTGGAGGCAGGTTGTTCCACTGATTAATTGTTCTAACTCAGGAAATTTCTCCTTAATTCTAGGTTGCTTCTCTCTTTGGTTAGTTTCCATCCGTTGCTTCTTGTCCTGCCTTCAGGTGCATTGGAGCATAGCTTGACTCCCTCTTCTTTGTGGCAATTGGAGCACTGCTATCATGTCACCCCTCGTCCTTCTCTTCATTAGACTAGACATACCCAATTCCAGCAACTGTTCCTTATATGTTTTAGCCTCCAGTCCCCTAATCATCTTTGTTTCTTTTCTCTGTACTCTTTCTAGAGTCTCAACATCTTTTTTACATCGTGGTGACCAAAACTGGATGCAGTATTCCAAGTGTGGCCTTACCAAGGCATTATAAAGTGGTATTAATACTTCACGTGATCTTGATTCTATCCCTCTGTTAATGCAGCCTAGCACTGTGTTGGCTTTTTTGGCAGCTACAGCACACTGCTGGCTCATATTTAAGTGATTGTCCACTAGGATTTCGAGATCCCTCTCACAGTTACTACTATTGAGCAAGGTACCACCTATACTATACCTGTGCATTTGGTTTTTCTTGCCTAAATGTAGAACCTTACTTTTTTCATCGTTGAATTTCATTTCATTAGATAGCGCTCAATGTTCAAGTCTGTCAAGATCCTTCTGTATCTTAAGCCTATTTTCTGGAGTGTTGGCTATTCCTGCCAGCTTGATGTCGTCTGCAAATTTGATGAGTTCCCCATCTATCCCTTCATCCAAATCATTGATGAAGATGTTGAAGAGCACTTGGCCTAGAACAGAGCCTTGGGGCACCCCACTACACACTTCCCTCCATGTAAATGCAGTTCCATCTTCTTCATCTTCATCATCATCGGTTGGAAATACAAGTAGTCATACTTAATGACCACAATTAGGACTGGCAACTCCTTTTGCAAAGCATCACAGTTGCTAAGAAGAAAATCATATGGCCAGGATCGATTTACATCACTTCCCATTTGATCATTAAATGAATTACTGCCATTGTTAAATGAAACATCACGTAACCATGACTTACAATTTTACTTGCACATTTTCCATTAGCTCTGCTTGTTAGTTGTGAAGCATGCAAATGGTGATCAAATGATTGTGGAATGCTGTGACAGTGACAGTAAATTTGTGCTGATTGTGAAGAGCCTGAATAGCAATTGTATGACCACAGGATGATTATAAATGTGAGGACTGGTCACAAAAATTGTTTTATTTTTTAAATTCCAGTATAACTTTAAGCAGTCATTGAACAAGTAATCAGTACATGAGGAACTTAATACAAGTCTTCTAAATTTGGAACAGGATAATTTTTGGTCAGAAAACTTCCGGGATGGCTAATATCATTAGACCACTTCTAAAAACTTGAATCAACCATTTCAAACCCAGAATATTCGGAAACCAAATATTAGTGAACATTAGTTTTAGTGAAGATGGTTACTATTCAGATCTGTGGAAGTCTGGATAGAATTTTGTAAGTTTTTGCAGGACAATTTAGGAAAGAATATCTTTCTTGGATTATTTGCCTCAATGAGGCTTATAAACTGCATTTGACAGAAAAAGTCCTCACAGGGTAACCCACAAAAAAGTTCATATAATATGTTCAGGTGTAAATCAGAAGGAAATTGTTATTTATCTGATAAGATGTTGTTATTGCACTTTGACTGGATTCACACAAGATGCTTATTCACAAATCTAGGTTAATAAAACAATCTGCTATGCTTTACTCAACATCATGTATTCATATGACATTTTAGTTCATACAACATGCTAAGACAGTGACTGATTTTCCACCAAGCACTGACCTGCAAACAAGTCTCATTTTAGTCTAATCTAGTGCAGGATGTGAACTTAGTCATAACACTTCACAATGTATGAGTGCTTTTGAAGTTTCCCTTACAAAACTGAAAAGGATGTGTTGGGCTATCTTAGTAAATTATTCTATTTGATGCAGGAAATCCACAGCTAGAGAACATCCAGTAGATGCTAGTCCAGTCTCTGCTTAAAAACCTTCCACCTCTCCCACCAGATTTAAGTAATTGACTTCATTGTCAAATTTCCATTACCTTCTGTCAACACTGGTAGATCAAGTCAGGAAGCAGATGCCACAAAAACTACTGGAAGTCTACTTTAAAAATGCAGGTTATAATTACAGAATCTTGAAAGCCTAACAGAGATTCCATCTCACCATCTTATATCCCCCAAAAATCAATATACAGCAGCTTTGAGTTTCTCACTCACTCACTCCTCCTTTCTTAGGGATAAGCTGGTGTTTACTTAACACCTATTGAATTCCTTCTCCAAGAGCATCTCCACATTCTTCTATACTTTGAAGACATAATTGACATAACACTTTTCAAAATGTATCTTCCCATAGCTCCAGAAAACCTAGTTTAGCACAGCAAACAACTAATATTGTTCCTCTTCTCTGGACCTTCTACAAGAGGCTTTGCTGCCATTCAGTATTGTATCCCAGTGTTCCTATGACAGTGTTCTCTTTGGGTAACTAAACCAATATTCTTCTAGCTCAGCTGTAAGAAAGCTCAAAACACAATAATACTGGACCTCTGTGGGGCTTGAGGGGGCACTATTTTTCCATTCTTATCTCACCTTGCTGCCAGGCACATGAACCTGGAGCTTTCAGATAGATTATATACAAAGTCTTATGAATGAACCTCATTGTTAATACTTTCAGTTAATTTCAGTTTCTGTGTTTTAAAAATGCTCTTCCTTGTGACATAGCATAAAACATGATAAAACAATGAAGCAATAAAATAAAGGAATAATAAAAGGGGTACCAATAAAGAAGAATATGTGTAGCTCAGGTTTGAAATGAGGTGTCTGTGGAGCTCAAAGAACCTCTAAATAAAAAGTGTTAGTTACAGAGAGGTCAAGACAAGGCCAGAGCTACAATTAATAACTTTCTGAGTTTAAATGATGACAAAGCAAAAATAGCAACCTGATTACTAACAGTTGGAAACATGTCTGCAAGAAGATAACTCAATTTCATTGTAAATGGGGCAGTGGAAGGCCTAGTGCAGGGGTTCTCAGCCAGGGGTGCTCCTACCCCCTGGGGGTACAAGATGATATTCCAGGGGGTACAAAAACGTCGGTTTAGAAGTTTCAAAATTATAGTGTATATGCATAATTCATTGCCGTTATTTTGAATGGTAAGGGGTGCGAGAATATATCAAAAGTGTTCTAGGGTGCAGGATATAGAAAAGGTTGGGAACTGTGGCATAGTGAATAATATCTTCCACTTGAGCAGCACCACAGGGACAAATATCATGTTCAATAGACCCCTTACAAAATCTCCCTTCAAAATATCCCAAAGGATTGTCTCCAAGTGAAAGGATGTAAAAGCTGCTATTAATATTATATTGCTGTACTACTAATATTAACCAGAAACTGGGAGAGTCTTCTATGTTTTTATAGTGGTGAAACCAAGATGTACATTTGGAGAGCTATACTGTAATAGCATTGTTATTGGCATCTCTTTCAAAATATTTCTCTCTTATCATTTTCTCTCTTCCAAGGAGTGAGTTCCCCCTAAAGGATAGGGAATACTTTGTAAGATAGGTGACAAAAAAGTGTCCTATTGATTCCTAGCTATGTAATGCAGAAAAAAAACTTTGGCAAAGTGGGATTCTTGAAAGCTTTCTAATTTCTTATACTGATCCAGCAATGCAAGATGTATTCTGATAGTGATGGATAGTACTACTTCCATCCTTAGATAAGTAGCGGTGTGTGTGTGTGTGTGTGTGTGTGTGTGTGTGTGTGAGAGAGAGAGAGAGAGAGAGAGAGAGAGAGAGAGAGAGAGAGAGAGAGAGAGAGAGAGAGAGAGAGAGAGAGCACACATGCAAATCTTCTTTATGAAATTGTTGTGGATTACTTCCAAAGTTGGCAATAACCATCTCATCCCACCTCTAGATCTCAGTCCCATATAGTATCTGGGCAGCCACTTCACCTGGAACATGTAAGTGCAGGGCTACCAGTTGTCCTTCTTTGGAATAGGAACTTTCAGAATAGACCCCACTGTTCATTGGACAGTTGCTAGAATGGTGAATAAATATGTTTCTTACATACAGGGGATTTATGAAAGGTTATGTCTAGATATTTAAAAGAGGTGCATTGCTTAATTTGGTAGGCACTGACCATCCGTTTTTGTTTAACAGTGCTTCTATCAAAAAATACCACCTTTATTCCATGCTAATCTATCTGGCCTTTTATCTTCCAGTCTTGGTATAGGAAATGAGAGCCTTGTTGTCAACATATTGTATATTAAAATTGATATTTTCTATCCACTAAGTGAATGAAAGCTTTGTGATTTCATGGCTGTTACAATATTATTAACATAAACGTTAAATAAGAAGGGAGCAAGTAAACAACTTCTCTATCCAAAGAGATGGGAAAAAGAACTTTGTGGGTACATTCTTACACATCAGCTTAATTGTTAATGAAGGAGGGAAGACTAAACTGAGAGAGTAATGAAAGCTTTCCAACAGAAGGCATGCTGTATAATAATGCTATATGTTCAACTGTGTCTGATTCTAAAACACTAACTAATGGTCAATAGTTTATAGATGCAAAAAAGTCAGTGCAGACAAAACCAGGTTGTGTTCTCAACAAAAATTGCATCAGAAGAAGGAAAACATAACAACTAGTCCTCAACTTATGATTGGCCACTTAATACCCCCCAAAAGCTTTTTATGACCCATTTTTGATTATGATGGCCATATCCCCCCATCATCACATTTTGGGCATTTGGCAACTGACTCAGCTTTATAACCATTTGCAGCATCCTAGAGCGACATGACTGCAATTTATATTATTTTTTTCCATTGAGGAAAATTGGCTCACTTACTGACTGCTGCAAAAACATCAAAAAATCAGATCCAGTCACATGATGCCTCAACTTATGATTGTAATGACTTAACAATTGTAGTTTCTGGCTCAATTATGGTAATAAGTCAAGCACTACCTTCACTTTAAAATTATAATAGCTAAATATAACTTTAAGCTGTGTTCACACTGCACTAAGGATGAGACAACAGTAAAATTGTGAGGATGTAATTTAAACATGCTTACAGAGATATGTTTGTCCCAGGTAGAGAAACACAAGGATGAGCTCATAGATGATTATCAAACAAGGAACACTGTAAAAAATATCAAAGCAATGCTTTCATTGATTTTAAAAGCCTTTGGAGTGTATTTTAAATCTATCAAATAAGGCGGTTTCATAAATTTAAGTAAAAAATATTACAGAATTGCTCATATAGGTCATGTTGTTGTTTGTTAATCCTCATACAGCTTCATGCAAAATGTTTGGGCTATTTTTAATTTCAACTGTAATGTGATATCTTGGTTTTCACTTTAAAGACTTTGGAATATGTCTGCATTCAAAACATTATTAACAAATGGTGGATTTTTAAAAATATTCTACTGCATATAAACCTTCTACACCATAGAATTTTGCAAGTATCTTTTGAGGGAAATCTCATTTATGCTAAACAATATAGCAGTCTTACGTATGGCATCTAAATCTAAAGTTTATATCAACACCTAAAGTATTGCAGGGCAAAATTTCCATTCAGTAGGATCAGGTTTTACAATCCTGCTTTGTATAAATCAAGATTAATGAATATGTATATGCATAAAGTTGCTTCCAATGATATTTATTATGGATCTGAGCACTCATATATACAGAGAATCTGATGATAATGTTGGGAATAAAACATGCATTAATTGTTGATGCTCAGGTAACCATCAGATAAATAGTAGACAATGTTCTGTATGGTATAGGTGTAGATTTGGTGACAAGTACCATTTTGATAAATTATTGGTGGATTTTTTATTTTTTTAATCAAACATATAGGCTACTTCAATCACAATCACAAATTTAGGTGGCTATGTCCTTGTTGATAGCTATTTGTGAATGGGCAAGCCTCTCCCTAGCAGCCATTTTGTGAGAGTATTCACATGTTCTCAGTGTTCAAGTATGGCTACCAAATCAAAAAAGTGGAGCCTACTGTGCTAATAAGTGCATGGCTTGGAATTCAATTTGGCACATTTGACTTTATTTTGTAATTCCAAAGGGAAACAATAGCACTACAAAAAGGGATTCTCTTGAGAAGTTCCAGTCTTAATTTTTTTCTCAGTGCTTGAATAATATGTTCTTATTATGTATGAAGATTCACAGTGGCAGTTTGAGGTTTTAAAGATTGCATTCCTAAGATCAGGAAATATTAAGAGTAGCTATTCCAAAATTCCAAGAGTTTCATTTTAAAATCAACAGAACGGGTGGAACCTGGGAATGACAATCCTGAAGTGTAGGTGGGGAGAGTCAGGTTCCTCCCTTACTGTGAAGCTATGAAAAAACTTGAGTTGCTTGCCAAACCTGCTTTGTTAGGAAAATTGGCTTCCTTTGTACCAAATTAGAAGCTACTAAAGAATTAGCTACTCCAGGTTTCGCAGAGAACATTAAGTGGACTGTCTCATCAGAAATAGAAGACACGGGAAAAGACTACATGGCTCCAAAGAAGTGAGTGTATTCTTAAAATACCCTTTCCTCAAACACTTTATTGTTCTTTGCATTTTTGTGAAAAGTTTGCATGTTTTGCTTAGCATTTAATAAGGATGTGATTCACAAACTAACGTAACATACACACACAGGTTGTATTTCACTCAGCATTATTTTGAGACCTTCCCTAGGTTGTCTGCACATGTATGCAGAAATATGCTTCTGCAGGGACTCCCAAAAAAGCAGAGTAGTTATATAATGAAGACTCAACTTGAGAAACCCTACAGCATTTTGGCCTTCCAGATGTTTTACTGTTTTAAGGACGGGTGCTCTCTGTGCATGTGCCAGTGTTTGTGAAGTACCTTTTTGTATGATTTGTTCAGTCCACAGTATTTAAATTGTTTATATTTGTGTGTATAGTACTAGCAACAAATCCATGAATCTCAAGTCCATGAACATTATATAATGTTATATAAACTTATCTTTGATTAAATACATGCCATCTATTGTGATACATGCAGTATATGAGTCCAGGGCATTAACACGCTGACAATATGTCTTTCAAAAGCTAATTAACCAACATTTACAATAAAGAATTATAGAATTATAGACTGGTCCAGATTTAGTTTAGTCCAATATTCCTAGTTATATTCAATACTTACATTAGTTATTTTCATGTTCTATGAAGAAATGATTCCTGTAGTAGCTAATCATATTGGATAATTAATAGTATTAATATAACCAGAGATAACTAAAATATTGATGGTAATGGTAAATATGAGAATGACTTACCTTGCTGAAGAAAGATTTGATTGAAAGTGTAACAGGAATAATTCTTAAAGAGAAACTGACAGGACAAGTATAGCAAGATCTGATTTCAAAGATCTCTTAGAATTCCATGTTGAACAGTTCTTGATAATGAATGCTGTATGCGGAACAATTTTCATCCCAATACCAGCTGAATACATCCCAATATTAGCCATTTTTGGACCAGAAATGATTTATTACTCGCACAATACAAACATCAACAAGCACCACATTATGCATCTTCTGTAACAAGTACTAAATTAGCTCAGGTTTTCAATATTATAAAAATATTCATTGCTTAGGTTTGGACAGAACACTGAATCATAAAAACATGTTTTAGGTCAGTTATACAAACTCAATAACTAAACTAATATACTTAATTTATGGGTTTAGTGAGTGGTGCAAATAAAAAATGGGTAAGTTAAGCCCAGATGAAAACGCCATATTAATAATAGGTAGTTCTCAACTCTCGACCGTAATAAGAGTCTGTCCACTAGTCAGAAGCCATGATAAGTGAAGCACTCATGTGATTGCCCCAATTATGACCCCCCCAACCCTGCTCTTCCCGGTCATTAAATGACTGTGTGGGGCATTAAATGGAGTATGTGTCACCCATCGCACGCTTACCTTTTGAAGCTCTCCGGAGCTTGGTTAGGGAAGCAAAGCAAACTGTTTTGTTGCTGGGCCATGCATTGTGGTCCTGGTAGCAGCCACCATTTTCTGAGCTGCTTCTGTGCATGATAGGTGACACGGGGTGAGGAGGAAGGTACAGGATCCATTGGGGTGGAAAACAGGCCCAAGATCTACAGGGATCTGGTAAGATGATGAGGGGCAATAGGAGGGGGATGCTGCAGGATCCCTGCAGTTGGTCATAAAGGTGAACAACTGGAGGTGGGGGCAACAAATAACTTTTGGGAGGTCTGCCATAACTTCAAACAGTTGCTAAGCAACTAGTTATAAGTCAAAGACTACCTATAGAGAGCAGCAACAGTTGCCAGCATTAAACCCATCAATTTTTACTTGAATGTCAAGAGGTATAATCTGCATGCCAGCTCAGTGTAATTTAACTATTAAAATGACATTCTCAATATACCACTTAAATATTAGCCCTTTCTACAAGAATCTTGCATGTGCTCAAACCATATATTTCAGAGGAAGCACACCAGTTTTTATTTGTATGTACTTTCAATCGTTATGGATGAAAGGTGACTAGTTCAGCTCCTTTTATTTTGTTTGCTTTATTTGATTTTTTATTTTTGAAAAATAGTATTTCATGGATTCATTTCTCATTTAGGTTCTAAGTTTCCATGTGAAGACTTATGTGCAGTATTGAAATCACTTGGGATAGTGAGATGGGTGGCATATAAATTTAATAAATAAATAAAATATTACTACTTATATTCTGATATGGTAGCCCAATAAAAGGAATGCAATAACCTTTTTTCAATATTCAAATCCATTCTGCAACAGACGAGATTGTAAAACACAGAAATTATGATAACATTTAAAGCTTTTTATTTAATAACATAATCTGCAAAGAACAAAAATCCTACCAAAGATTACTATGCATCTCCAACAGCAAAAATGTTATAAGAACTCCTACAGAGCCCTTCAAACTGCAAAATTTAGGCTCTCCTAGCCAATGCGCTAGAGACCTAGGGTAGCATATTTCCTTGAAATATTTTGAATCAAATTGAATACTTTATTTGGCCAAGTATGTGTAGACACATACGGAATTTGTCTCTGGTACAGAAGCACTTAGTGTACTTGCAAGGCAACACTGATGATGATGATGATGATGATGATGATGATGATGATGATGATGATAATAATAGGAATAGTACTAATAAAAGGAGGGAGTAAAGAAGATAATAAAAGGAATAAATAATACTGCTACAGCCATGCTCTGTGGGTTGATATAGGTACACATTAGGCAGAACTACACGAATTAGGTGCTTACTTTTCTATTCTATAACAAATTTAAGTAGTTGGTAATAAGAAAAACATACTTTAAGGGCCTGGTTTGCACATTTCATTTAACCATGGTTCAATTGGCCAGATTTAGCTCTGCTATGCCATAAGTAATCCCACAAACACTTGGAGCAGTTGTAAGGGTTCCAACTTAGATAAGAAAAAAAAAACCTGATGCCAAACTGTAGTACTCTTGCTATCCAATTTGCATGCCATTTTTCATACAGCTAGGGATGCAGGGAGGGTATTAATGAATGTTTTGGCTAATAGCAATTTCAGTACAATTTAGAGTAAAAAATTGTCATTCATATAATAAAAAGAAAAAGTGCTTTAAATGATCATTAGAGCAACTGCTTTTAAAGTACTACTTTTAAAAGTATATTATCACCACTCTCCTGTGTCTTGTACTTGGTTCTGTGCTTTTTGACTAGAGAAATTGTGTACTTACTCTGTCCATCTACTGCCTCCATATGAAATGGTTACAGACATAAGTATCTCTAATGTGTCTGCTATAGATGTACCACAAACCTGATATGATTTGTTAAATTTGTATTCTATTTTTATAGATTCAAAATGAATTACAGCTTAGATAAAATTCAAATTAAATATTATAAGATTAAAACTAATAATCCTGCTCCTCCCCCAAAAAGAGAAGGAGGAGGAGGAGGAGGAGGAGGAGGAGGAGGAGGAGGAGGAGGAGAAGGAGAAGGAGAAGGAGAGAAGAAGAAGAAAAGAAGAAGAAGAAGAAGAAGAAGAAGAAGAAGAAGAAGAAGAAGAAGAAGAAGAAGAAGAAGAAGAAGAAGAAGAAGAAGAAGAAGAAGAAGAAGCAACAACAACAACAACAACAACAACAACAACAAAATGCTCCGGGTATATAAAGGTAGTTGTCAACTTATGACGACTGGGACCAGAATTTCCATTGCTAAGGTGGTTGTTAAATCAGTCATGTTACATTTTATGACCTTTTACCACGGTTAAGGGAATCACTGCAGTTGTTAAGGGAACCATGCAGTCGTTATGCAGAGACATGCAGTCGTTAATGAATTTGGCTTCCTCCATTGTCTTTTTTTCCTCAGAGTGCAAAAATTGCAAATGGCAATCATGTGATGCTGCCATCATATATACATGCCAGTTGCCACACACCCAAGTTCTGATCACGTGACTATGGGTATGCTACAATAGTCGCAAGGGCAAGGACTGGTCAACACTTTTTTCAGTGCCACTCTAACTTTAAACCATCACTAAATGAATGCTTGCAAGTCAACTATTACCTGTATGTGTGTGTGCATGTATATATCACATATACTTGCCTGTTATGCCGCAGTATTCTTTTTGGGGGGAAGCAAGTTGTATACTGAAATGGGATACTGCTAATAATAAAATAGTAAATCAATGAAATTGAAGGCAAAGAAAAGGAAACAGAGCTATGATATACTGTAAAACAAAGAAAAGGAAACAGAGGTAAATCTTGATTACACCGATACCATTCACTGTATCTTTTCCATACCTTTGTATCCTTCCAAATTATCCTTTCTTTCACCTTGTCCATATATCACTCCCCACATTGCCTTTTGAGCTTTCAACTTCTCAACTTTCTTGTTTTAGGATTTCTTCATCTAACAATGACTTTCTTAGGTTCTCTGCAAATCATTCAGGTTCTTCGGCTGAGAACATGACATGATCTGCATATAAAATAGTGCAAACATTCACATTCCAAAAAATACCTCTAACCTTACCACAAGCATTCATAATAATTATCCATAAACAATCAAGAGGACATTACATATTCATGTCTTACTCCCTGCTCAATGTAGAATATTTACTAGGTGTTTCAGTTATTCTTACACATGTAAGAACTTCCATTGTATATTGTTCATATCATATTCAGCAGCTAAACTTCAACACCATATTCACACAAAACATCCCACAATTCAAATCTATTCATTTCATCATATTCTTTCAATACATACTTTCTCACATTCGTGTATTTTTCAATATCCTGCTAAAGAGCAAAAATTATACATCCTGACTCGAACTGCACTGACCAATTTTTCTTGTTATCCTTTGTACACTTTCAATCAGAATTCAGCCAAAGATCTGGCCAAATGCATTTAAACTCATCCCTCTAAAGTTTAGACATTCACTTTAGCAACGTTTCCCTGTGTATACTGGCACATTGGCAGCATTTTTTCTCAATTGTCACAAATGCACAGGTGTTTGATAAACCATACAGCCATTCCCATAAGCAAACCACACACACCTTAGCTACTCTTGGATTGCGACAGATTATAAAAGTTGAAGATTAAGTAAATAAAATACTTCAGTGTTTTTCCACTTACATGCATATACCTGCCACCTTATTGTTTTTCAAGATTATCTCAATATTTATACCTTCCTCTTCATCATTTTTTTGGATATTTAGATTTATATTTCAACATATCACTAACATTTCCATACAAACATCTAAAATATTCCTTGCAGTATTGCCCCATTTTCAGTTCAGTTTAAATAATTTTATCACCTTTATTTTTAAATTCTATTTATTCCGTTGGAGACACTTTGCTTAGCTCACTTCAATTGTCTCCCCAAAAACTTGATCTTTCATCAAAAATTGTCTGCATTTTCTCTACCTGGTTTAATCTTAACGTACTTTGTAATTATTATTCAGTATATTTATCTAATTTTTGTTCTTTGCCACATCATTTCACCAAGCATCTTTTTATATTCCACCTTACTGTAACTGCACATGACAAACAGTAAATTAATTATTTTTATTCAGTTCTAAGAAGATTCTATATCTTCTTTATATCCACTTCCTCTTTTTGTTGAGATATTACTCTAATAATATTTTATATACAGGACCAGTTCTTGCTTTTCTTTCCACTATTCTCCACAAAATCAGACCAATTGGTTTCCAATCTGCTGTATCTTTTTTCATACTTTTATTAATACGCAGCGTGAACTATTTTTCTTTAACAAATGAAATTTATAAACTCCTCTTACATTCTAAGTTATCTTTCATATACTATGATCATCACCAGATGGATCATTAATATTGGACCTCAGCTGTCCATCATTGCTCTTCCAAATGATACTTCACATAACACTTTTTAAGCAAGAGTAGATGCCAAATAAGTTACAAGGCTCCATGGTTCCCAGGTCATCTGCAACATTTCCTGCTAAATAATGACAGGGCTAGTTTGTTTTGCCAGATTTCAGCCAGTATGTCGTAAGCACGATTAAAACTCAGTTTTACCATCAGAAAGCTGATGCCCTTTGTTGAAAGCTAGTAAGTCCAAACTAGAAATTACTTTCTAAGATAAAATAAAATTGCCAGATGCAGAATTTGGGTTTGAGTTTGAAATTGAAAAGGTGCTTCAGAATGGCTATGGACACACACACCCCATCTGGTTTATTCTGTAACTGGACCAAATATGAGATACAGTATATGCAATGAACTGACATATACTTAGGATCCAAAAGGGGAACCTATGATGCTGAAATTAAAGAAGTAGAAAGGTTGCTGTTACAAAAGTAGACTTCTATTCACCTTGTACATTGTACATGTAAACTTGTACAAGTACGCTTTGTACATGGTGGCCTTGTACATTCCCTTTCCTAGAATAAAACCAATGATTCATTGTTGTCAGCATTGGCAAAACACAAATATACCACTTTTAATACATATCAGCTGTATGCCACAGGGTTCCCAAGCTTTGTAGTACAACAGCTGCCCATTGCAGGCTTACACAGGCAAAGTAGGTCTTACTTATTTTTTATGTGAATTTCTCTATTGCTTGCAATTCCCAAAATTGTCCTGACTCACCGGGTTGTGAGAACCCTGGGTTAAAATGCAGCATAGATCCATCCTTTATGAGAGGATAACTGTTTATTCAGTAAATAATGGCTTAATAAACTTAACTATGTGAAACATTCCCAATGTCTCTGAATTATCCTCTTCCCATACTTTCTGATATCTTTTGTACAAAGCTCTGCCTATATTTCTATATTGTCAAAAACTATTTTGTGGCTTGCTTCTTTCTAATGTGGTCTGTAAATTATCACGTATGGGCTTAGAGTGCTTTGTGAATCTAGCCAATTGTTTTATTTAATCAATCGTAACTAAACCACGGCTTAATACAATACATAAATCTAGACTACCATGCAACACATATATTTTTTTTGCTTCAATTGTGATAATAGAAATTGTCTTACACTGGATTAGTCCATACAGACCAGCATTATCAAGCTCATTTGAATAACATTTTTTTGTCTAATCCTTGAATTCTATATTCTATAATTATATTCTATATTCCATATTCTAAATTTTGGTGCTCATAATCTTTTTCGCACATCCAGGAGTCCTTGACTTGTAACCATTTATTTAACAATGAATGGTTCAAAGTTATAATTGCCTCAGGAAAAAAATGACTTATAAAGTTATGACCACTGCACTATCCCTGTGGTCATGTGGTCTCAATTTGGATCCTTGGCAATTGACTTGCATTTATTAATTATTAGAACATGTTGCAATCACATGGTCATGATTTGCAACCTTCCCAGCCAGCTTTCGACACGCAAAGTCAGTTGAGGAAGCCAGATTCCCTTAAAGACTGCAGTGATCTGCTGAACAAATGTGGTTAAAAATGGTTGTAAAATGAGGTCCTATCACATGATGACTTCCTTAACAACATCATTTAGCGATCAGAATTCTAATCCCAATTGTGGTTGTAAGTTCAAGACTACTGACAGTACGATATCAGCCATTAGGTGTATGCATTCTTGAATCAAGCCTGATTTCTAATTGATGCAACGTGGATGTTGCTTTTGTGCAACAATACAGAATGGGCTTGTCTGCCCCTGCCCTCCATTCTTCTCTATATTTGTTAGAACTGATAAGGAAGACATAGTAGCTACTGCCTTTTAAGATCAACCATCAACAGTACAGGAACTAGCAGTCAAGAAATAAAGGTAGTCCTCGACTTATGATCACAATTGAGCCCACAATGTATGTTGCTAAGTGAGACATTTCTGGTGAATTTTGTCCCATTTTACAACCTTCCTTGCCACAAGTGAATTACTGCACTTATTAAGTTAATAACATTTAATATTGTTAAATGAATCTGGATTCTCCATTGATTTTGCCTGTCAGGTCGCAAAAGGTGCTCGCATGACCTCAGGACACTGCAACCGTCATAAATGTGAGCCAGTTGCCAAGCATCTGAATTTTGATCACATGACTGAGGGGAATGCTGCAATGGTCCTAAGTGTGAAAAACGGTCATATATCATTTTTTTCCAGTGCCATTGTAACTTCGAACGTCCACTAAACTGTTGTAAGTCGAGGACTACCTGTACAACAAAGACTAGCACTTGGTGAAGCTATCCTGAAGGCCTTGTAAAAGATATTTAAATACTATAGCTACAAAAATCAGAATAGTACAATTCATGGTATTCCCTGTGACACTCTATAGAAGTGAAAGTTGGACTTTGAAGAAGCAGGATAGGAAGAGCATTGATTCCTTTAAAGCTGATGTTGGAGAATGCTCCTAAGAATATTGTGTACAGCCAAGAAAACAAACAAATGGATTGTCAAACAAATGAACACAGACTTTTCACTCAAGGCACAATTGACTAAGTTTAAATTATCCTCCCTTGGACACATTATGCAAAGACCTAATTCACAGAAGAACATTTTAGGCTGGGAAAGGTGGAAGGAAAGAAAAAGGACGAGCAGCAAAGGTGGATGGACTTTTACAGTGGTGATGGGTGCACCATTGGAAGACCTGAAAATACTAGGTTAGGAACAGATTGTCATGGAAGAAATATATGTGATCGCTAAGACTTGATGGCACATAATAAATCACTCTATAGCCAAGGATATCCAAGTGATTTCCCAACTGGAAGTAGGTGATCCAAATTGGAGTAGGACAGTGAATGGATAAACCAGAATTTCTACTTGTAGCCTTAGCAGTTTTTCCACTTTCCTAACTGCACATTCCTGTCGATTCAGCAATGCTATTTCACTATTACCGTACTTTTAAAATATTAGATTCTTAATCAAATTGAGGAACAGGGGAAAATGCACCAGAACAGAAAAGAATTAAACAGAACAACTTGCAATCAGGAATTTTGGTTATACAGGAACAGCTAATTTTGCTAGTTTTCCTTTCGGAGCTTCCTTTAGTTTAGCTTCTCGCGTAAGCAAAAGGACTTGCTGCTCTCGCAAAAAACTACAGTCGACTATCATTAAAAAGAAAAACACCCAAAAGCACTGTGACGAAGATCTGCTCTTTCTTCCTATGCCTTCCTATCCGATATCCGTACATCCGAAGAAGTCATACTCGTTTTTTCATCTTAGTTTAGGACGCCACTTCAATCTCGAAGCCTTGCCTCGAAAACTGCTACGAGAAAAACCCATCCGCTTGAGAAAAGATAGTAGCATTATCCGCTCTTCCCCCCACCCTTGCTGCTCTATGACGTCAAAGCATCTGCGTCTGCGCAGAACAACCACTTTTCGCTTCCTTACGCCAAACGCGTATTTTTTGAGCTACTTGTGGGAGTGGCTTTGTGCAGAAGAAAAAGAGGGAGGAGGAAGAGCGGGTGAGGGACACCCTCCCCTCGCCTTCTGTAAGGAAGGGTGCGCGCGCTTGCTCTGGGCGGTTGCGTGACTGATTAAAAAGGTGGCGACTGGGACAGGAACGGCGCGCGCGCGCCCTTCGTTAAATGACTTATCGCTGTCGTCGGCGCGTGGTCGGAGCCGCGTCTGCCTCTCCCTTCCCCTCCCCTCCCGCGCGCTCTCGTTCTGTCCCCTTCGTGTGTGAGTGTGCACCAGTGGGGGAGGGGAGCGAATGAGGCGTCTCTGCCCTCCGCCGGTTCATTTTTGTATCCATCCCTTCCATGGTTGCTGCTCCACCCCTCTGGCTGGATAGCCTTTGCCTGCTTCATTTAATCTCCGAGGCCCTAGGAAAAAAAAAAAGGCTCGCGACGGAGGGGGTGGGAAAAAGGTGACGACCTGGCGGCGGTAGCGAGAGGCGGCAGCGGAGAGAGAGGCAGGCAGGCGGGTGGCTGAGGCCCAGAGGAGAAAGGAACGGGGAGCGGCGGCAGCTGGTGAAATTTTCGGCGTAGCCATTGGAACCTCCGGGACGGATTTGAACTGTTCGGTGTTTAAAGGACGGGATTTAACGTGGTGTGCTGATTGGCGGCGGCGGCGGCGGCGTGTTGTGCGGGGAGCGCGGAGGGGATCCTGCCCGCGCCCCCTCCCGCCTCGGCCGCCTGCAAGGATAATTCTCCCCTATCTGGACCATGGCCGACGACGACGTGCTGTTCGAGGATGTGTATGAGCTGTGCGAGGTGATCGGCAAGTAAGTGGCCGGGGGGCTGAGGGGGGGGGGGAGAGACAAATGGGCCGGGAGCGGGGAGAGACTGAGGCGACCGAAGCAGCAATCGGCTGCAAAGCCTCCTCCCCGACGGGAGGGAGGAAAGAGGTGGGGGAAAGAGATGCTCTGTTCCGTTCCCACCTGAGTTGCGCCGCCACCGTGTCTTATCCGAGGAAAGGAAGAGGAAGAGGCCAGATCCTCGTTGCTGGAACGGAATAATATGACGAGTAGCTTCATCGTGGCGCCCACGCGATTTCACACGATAGGAGAGGTGACCTGATGTGTTGGGATATTTTTTTTTTTGTCTAGCTTATTCTTTCATTCGCCACAGTTAAATCTTTAGTGAGGTCTGATGTTGCAGAAAATCCGGTTTTGCTCTGCTTTAATGTTTGTGCAAATGTATGTGACAACTTGCTTACCTGGAGGATAGACAAGGAAAGATGGGACTGGGTCCTCCGCCCTGCTTTTTTTGTAGTGTCCCTAATGTCAGATACTTTCTTGCTCTTTGCTACATAATATTCATCTCATTGGCAAGGAATTGGCACATAGGTAATGGTCAGTTTCTAGTTCTGTCTCAAAATAATGACTGCAGGAGATATTGGCCTTCTTACTCATTAATCAACTTTTAAAATTAATGTTCACTGCTCGCCCAAAAGTGAAGCTGCAACAGTTGCTAAAATGCCTCTGCTGTATATTTTGAATGTCCAATTTGATAGGTTGTTTGAAAATGGCAGCTGAAGTTTTTATTCTAGAAATGAAAAGTGTAGTTAATTATGGTAGCGAAATAATATAGCTCAGTCTGCCTGTTTCACCCTCCCTCAATACCTGCTTGTTGGTTTGGGGAGCTTGTTCTTTTGTTCAGTCATGTGAAATGTCACTAAAAAGGAAAGTTAAATGGAAATGCATGAGAATAACTTCCCTTATTATAAGTGAATGTTTTACAAGTTAGATGGTTTTGCTCCTATTATGATTCGATAAAGTAGCTTTTAATTTATGTTCTGTTTTTACTGTAATGTTTGTTTAAATTCAGAGATTTAGTGTGAAAAAATAACTTTAACATGAATTTTGTTTAGGCTTATTTTCATGAAAGTGTTGTGCCTTGTTTGCTTTATATAGTTGAGTGTATTTAATGTATTTAACCTAACACCAAACACTTAGTTTTTACTTTGTTATACAATATATGAATAGTGTCTCGCTTTTAATTTTTAACAACTTTCTCTATGAGAAGAGAAACTCATGATAATTTAGCATGAGCCTAGAAATTTTGGTCAAATATTCATGCATTTTTCATAATTATGACATTCTTTTTTTTCTTTGCAAAATAAATTAAAAGTAATAAAATATTTGCCACATATTATATATATAGCAACTTTTTTACATGGGTATAATGTTGAGATCATGGTAGTATATATCTGTGATCTTACACCCTTGACCTTACAGATTCAATATCAGTTTGTGCATTTTTCCTATCCTGCATGTAATTATTATAAGGAAGTTCAGATTAAATTGACCTGGAACAGGGCTTTTCAGTGGTAGCTCCTTATTTTTGGAAGAAACATTTTTTTTATTCTATCAAGTTTTTCTCTTATATTATTTCTTGTTCTCTATATGCTGAATTAATTGATGCTTCACTGTGAAATATTATATGAAGTGCAAATGGGATGAATGAAGAAATGTTAGATTTAATATTGAGTAAACCAATATTATGGTACTCTTAAAATAATCAGAGATTATATTCATACAAAATACTCAAGAATATATTTTAATTGTGTCATCTGTACCCAAATTATGAGTAAGAATGTGCTTTAAATATTCCTCCTTGGTCACAATTTGTAATTGTGGCTTGTTTTAGACTGCTAATGGTCTCACATGTCATGTGAACCTGCATTAAGAGGTAGCTTGTGGTAAGTACAGTATCCATCAATTCTTCAGGAAATAATATGGGATACAGCCACAAAATAGAGTGCTTTTGAAAAGATAGCTTAGTTGTTCCATTTTTGTTTTTAACCTCTTCCCAAAAGTAATGGGTTACTTTAGACAACGAGAATGGGGGAGGGGGGATTCTGATCAAGATCCAGCTATCATCAGCCTTTTTTAAATTATTTCAAATAATTAGAAAGTGGGAAGTGGCAGCTTGCACAAATATTACTTGGCTATCAGGCATCAGCACAATAATGATTTAAAGTAAAAAAAATTGCCTTAGTGGTTAATGTTTGGCAAACCAGTCCCTCCCTAAACTAGGATTAAAAAATAATTTGGTGTGTTTTGTGAATATAAACCACATTTTTCAGACTTAATCCTTTTTCTTGATGTTTGGAAATTTTGGCTCGATATTGAAGCACTATTGAAGCACTTATATGAACTGCATAGAGTGCTTAGAAAGACTATGTGTAATAATTATTCTTTTGAAGCGTGGAATATGCATATATGTGTGTCATAGTATAATTGTGAAGAATACTACTTTTCATTCATGTTCATTGTCTGCTTAGCTCTCACTTTTAAAATTGTTTCATCTGTTATAAAACATTTTTACAGGTTACTGAATCCAAAATAAATGTATATTTAAATTTTTAAAGTGCAAAATACACAGAGACCAATTCCCAGTATAATGTTTTATTACTTTGCAAGACTTTAAAATAATTATTTCAGAAGTTATTTATTATAACACTCATCTAACTTAATAAGACCATAATATATATTCCTCTGCCGCAGAGAAAAGACCATGAAAGCATAGCTGATTCTGGAATCTCAGTCTTTCTTAATTTTCATAAATAAAACCTCCAGCCTATTAGCATTTTTACTTACATAACTGTGTTGCATTACTGGTAATGGAGAAATGGACAAGCTACTTGGAGAGTTGAAATAAACTTAACTTTTGAATCCTTACAATTTGTGGCTTCTGAAATCTGCCAGAAATGGCCCGAGTAGATATAATAAGTATAGTAATAACTGTGGGGTTGCCCAAACTGTATTATAGGAATAATTGTGAAATTGCTTATATGAAAGCCAAATTTAAATTCTGTAGCCTTGGAATTTGCTTGCTCAGATTGTATTATATAATTTTTAAATATGGCTTTAGAGTAAATGATAGCCTATTAACTCCAGGCAGTTTTAGATTAGTATTCCAGGATTGGTTCAGAACTGAGTTTTGGGCAGAAACTGTATTAGTGGATTATTGATACAGGGATTAGATAGTGAAGAGTTTGGCCCTGTTGGGGCCTTGTAGTCATAGTATCTGTTTTAAAATTGTTTCCAGATTGGGATTTGATGCCCAATATGATAGTGGTTGTTTCTCTCAATATGATGATAGTTATTGGAGGATTTCTGGGCAACCTTATTGGTAGTTGAATTTTGAGATGTCTCAAAGCTCTGTTTTGATCCCCTCTACCCACTTTTTAACTTCTAAATGGAGCTTATTATTATTTATTAAACTTAGGCAAATAAATCCATAGATATGGGCTATGTCATTGTGATTCTTGGATTTTTTTTTCTTGTTTCTAATTCCAGAGTTACACTGGCAATCTTGAATAGACGTCTGAGCAGTTTTGGGGTAGGAAAGAGCAAACAAGTTGTTTCATCAATGCAAGAGACAAATTCTATAAATGCAATGGCTAATCTGACCAGAAGTATACTACTGATTTTAGTTAAGATTGCACATCTTATAAACAGCCAGAACATAATTTGCCAGTATTGATCTTGTTACTTATAATGAAATCATAAGTAATATCAATGGCTTGGAATTCTAGATAATGCTGTTGTGTAAGGAGATAGAAAACATTGTGTAAAAAAAAAAAATCACTGTGACTTTTAATTCCCTACTCCTGTGGGAATAGTAAGTAATTTCTCTAGTCACTTTTATATGTCCTTAGTGTACTTCATGTGATGGTACTATTTATCACTGTTATTGATAAGTCTCATAGTAATAGTATACAAAATCTAAAATAACATTTCAACAATTGCTAAAAAGAATATGTCCATCATTAAATTAAATGAAAATTACTTTTATGCAAATTATTAGGGTTGCAAACATTCATATTCTGACCCTAAGTGACATTTTTAAAAAGCATTGTAAATTCTAGTAGAATTCTTATGTATGTGTTTTGGAAATATAAAGAGAAATACAGATAGTCCTCCATTTACAGCCATTTGGTTAGCAACCATTCACAGTTACTGTGGCATTGAAAAAAATGATTTATGATTTTGCACATGACCATCATAGCATCCCATCACTCTCGTTTGATCAAAATATAGGTGCTTGGCAACAGGCATGTACTTAGATTATTGCATTGTCCCAGGATTATGTGATCACCATTTGCAACTATCTTAGCCAGCTCTCAACAAGTAAAGTACGACTTACTTAAAACTGTCTTACTTAGCAATGGAAATTCTGGTCCCAGTTGTCATAAACCAAGGACCTATGGAAAATGTCAAGGTTTTGCCTTGCTGGATATGAAAGGTATGTGCAAAACATTTTGAATCTGAACTTGTATTGAAACATTCTGTTCTGAATGCAATATTACTTATTCTGATCAATTTGGAAACAGATTTATGCTCAAGATACCTATTTATTCATATAATGGAGCTCATAGAATTTTTGTAATAATTATGGATATCACCCCCCATTGTTTTGGTTTTTTTGTTTTGTGTTGAATCCTGGTGACTGCCTGGACAAGTCCCTGCATCTTTCTTGGTAGGATTTTCAGAACTGTTTGGCTCTGAACAATCAATTAGAAATTAAAAATAGAAGTAGTTTAATGTTTTTCTGATTTGGATTTATCACCTGCCATAATTTGTTTTGCATACTTACTTATATACCTTTCTGGATAATTTTTCAATGTAATATCTTTTGATATAGAATTAGGCTTGATATATTAATTTACCTTATGAATAACTTTCTAGTACTTTTGTTTAAGTGATGAGCCATGCTTTTAACCACAGTATAACTTCACATAGTAGGATTTTCCCTCACATATATCATTTTAGCTGGCAATTAAAAGAATTATCTGCTAATTTATGGTAATGCTCAAACTCTGTTTAATGTTAGTAAGTGTTCATACAGTACTAGAATTGGAGGAATTTTTATTTTAGATAGCCACTTCATATTCATAAAGAACCAATGCACAGGTATAGAATAGGTGAAACCTGGCTCAATAGCAATAATTGCAAGAGGGATCTAGGAGTTCTAGTAGGCAACCACTTAAATATGAAACAGCAATGTTCTGCATCAGCCAAAAAACCCAATGTAGTCCTAGACTGCATTAAGAGAAGGACAGAACCAAGATCACGTGAAATGTTAGTACCACTTTATAATGCCTTGATAAGACCACACTTGGAATATTGCATCCAGTTTTGATCGCTACAATATAAAAAAGATTTTGAGACTCTAGAAAGGGTGTAGAGAAGAGCAGCAAAGATGATTAAGGGGTTGAAGGCTAAAAATATGAAGAACGGTTGCAGGAATTGGGTACATCTAGTCTAGTGAAAAAGAAGGACTGGGGTGACACGATAGCTGTGTTCCAATATTTGAGGGGCTGCCACAAACAAGAGGGAGTCAAGCTATTCTCCATAGCACCTGAAGGCAGGACAAGAAGCAATAAATGGAAATTAATCAAGGAGAGAAGCAACCTAGAACTAAGGAGAAATTTCCTATAGAACAATTGATCAGTGAAACGACTTGCCTCCAGAAGTTGTGGGTGATCCAATACTGGAAGTATTTAAGAAGAGATTAGACAGCCATTTACCTGAAATAGTATAGGGTCTCCTGCTTGGGGTGGGGGGTGGACTGGAGGACATCTGGGATCCCTTCCAACTTTGTTATTCTGTTCTGTTCCTCTGTTATTCTTTTCATGATCACACGTATCCATTCCATAAAACCCAAAGAAAATCCAGAATGGTATAGGATCTCCTGCCATGGGCAGGGGGTTGGACTAGAAAACCTTCAAGGTCCTTTCCAATTCTATTATTCTGTTTTATATTGTAATGTGCCATCAAGTTAGTGTTGACTATTCGCATTCATATAGGTAGATGTTTCATCATGATGATCTGTCCCAAACCTGCCTCTTTAAATTTTACAACAGTAAAATAGTATCCATCGCTGTTGTAATTGAACCCATTCACCTTACTCTTTCCTTCCATCTATGCCAGTAATATAAGCTTTTCCAGGGAGGTAGTATTGATTCATTGATTGGCTTGCCACCCATCTCACCTTGCATACTATGTCCAAAATATGATAATTTGAGCCTGGTCATTTGTGTCACAAATGAGAACTCAATATTAATTTGTTCCACAATTCATTTGTTTGTTTTTATCTATCATCGTGTTGTCAGGAGTCTTCTGCAACACTAAAATTCAAAAGTATCACTACTCTTTCTATATAGTTGCTTCAGAGCTCAACTTTCACTGCCATGAAGCTTCACAGGAAAGATTTTTGCAGGTTTTTGCATGACATGACATAGCATCTGAATATCTCTTGCAAGGCCTTTATTGCTTCCCTACCAAGTGCTAGTCTGTGTAGCAAATGACCAGGCAGCGGCTGAGGGTGGGATGAAATGCATCATCGGTCTGGAGTCCCTACACCCCTGAAAGAGACCTAAGTCCAGCCCCCCGTTGAAGTCCATTGACTCTTATCTGGTGCCAGTTTGCCTTGACTGTTAGTAGATGAGATTCTTGTTTATAGGTTGCATGCAATAAACGCAGAGTGCTTTTGAACTTTATCCTGGTTCTTGGTGTCTTGCATCTGACTGACTGACAGGTATTTTTTGACTGCTGGTTCCTTGACTGTTCCAGTCAGTCTTCAAAGGCAGAAATTATCCACCATTTTATTGTTGGTTCTAAGTTTGATTGTAGTACCTATTGTCATTAGTTTAGATTTAATCGCATTCCCATTTTTTCATTATGTGCCTTGATTTTTATTATTAGAACATCTAGATTATTTGCATTTTCAGGAGACTAGTATTAACCAACATAGTGCAGGTTATTGATGTTGCTTTCTCCAAGTTTAAAACCAGGTTTATCTTTTTCCAAACTAGTCTCCTCTGTATATATTTAGCATATATTGAATTAATGAATATACATATTGCCAACTTCATTGGAAAGTTTTAAAATGTATCACAGTTTCTGTAGTTAAGCCTTTTTTTTCCTTCAAGGGAAAAATATTCTTGCATTTTACATACCAGTGTTCATACTTAAGATTTATCAAGCTTGTATCTCACCAGAATCACAGACTCTTAACTTTAGAGCTAGCAGTCTTGTTGGCTAAACAATTCTTTTACCTTAAAAGAAGCAATCAGTGAAATCTTACAAGATCTCAGTCTGGGATCTTTCTTTTTGATCTGTATTCTGAAACTGGAAATTAAAACCTTTTGCTAAATACTTTATCGCCAACCATTTGTTAATAATCTGCCCAGAAAGATTGCAAAGTCTTGCATAGCTGGACTTTCAGGTTAACTCAGAAACGTAACCAGAGGATCCTTTTGAGTACAGTTTGCAAAATGTGCAGGATAATGATTTAAATTTTAACATTGCTAGTATTAAATAGGTCTGTGTTAGAATTTCACAGGTTGAATGATATATGTAGTACATGTAGTTCTTGCTTAGTGACCACAATTGGGACTGACAATTTGATCATTATAAGTGAAGTGGTGGCTAAATGAAACGCCAACTGTGTTTATGATCTTTCTTCAGCCTTCTTTTGCTTTATAGACCTGCAGATATCATAATTGCAAACATTGATTGCAAAATTACTTTATCACCATCATAACTCTATGAGGCAGTCGCTAAACAAACGATAGCCTGTATTCAGATTTATCTATTTTTATATATTACATAATACACTTAGCTTTTAATACTATGAGGATTGTATTTTAGATGAAACTTCTGAGAAACATGTAAGAGGCATCAAGTATTTTGGTGAAATTTCAAGGTTGAAATTAAAATATACAAACCACAGGCACGGAAGACGGTAAGTGTATCAACTACAATAGTGGGACCATCTTAGAATGTTACTTTTTACCTGGGATCCCCAGGCCTGATGACAAAACCAGGTCTTGAGAGACTTCTGGAACATTATCAAAGATGGACATAATCCAGTTTTGGGGGCATGCAGGGAGAATGTTCCCTAAGGCAGGCTCTATAGCAGAGAAGGCCCATTTCCTGGGACCCATCAAATGTAAGTCCCTAACAGATGGTACCCACAACATGCCTTCCCTGACAGATCTCTGACAGATCTAATGGCACAGGTTGATGTAATTGGTAAGAGATGGTCAGTCAGATAATCTGGTCCCATGCAATGAAGGTCTTCAAAAATTAACACCAGTATCTTGAATTGGACCCAGAGGCAAACTGGCAGCCAATGCAGTTTGTGGAGCAGAGGTGTGATGTGTTGTTCTGGAAGCCCAGATAACTGCCTATAACACTGCATTTTCTACTATCGTGTTTCCCTGAAATTAAGACCCGGTCTTATATTTTTTTTGCCTCCAAAAGAGCACTAGGTCTTAATTTCAGAGAATGTCTTACCTTATGACCACCACAGCCAGGCCTCCCACACACTGACACCTGTTGCGCCGCTGCTTGACTTCTGCGGCCGCTTGCCACTTGTGGCTGGATGCCATGTGGCTCATTGCTTCATTTACGCTCCTCCCGGCAGGACGCTGCATGGTGTTTTGCGCCATTTCTGCTTGCGGCAAGAAGCCGCACAGCGTTTTGGGCCATTTCTGCTGCTCATGGCAAGAAGCCGCACGGCGCTTCAGGCCATTTCTGCTGCTCACGGCACAATGCCGCGTGGCTCTTTGGACCGTTTCTGCCGGCAGAAATGGCCCAAAGCGCCGTGCGGTTTCTTCCGAGCAGCAGAAACAGCACAAACCACCATGCGGCATCCTGCTGGGAGGAGCGGAAACGGCACAAAGCACCATGCAGCATCCTGCGAGCAGAGGAAACGGCACAAAGCGCCGTGAGGCTTCTTGCTGTGAGCAGCAGAAATGGCGCAAAGCACCATGCAGCGTCCTGCGAGCAGCAGCAATGGCCCGAAGCGCTGTGCAACCTCCTGCCGGGAGCACTGGTGTGACAAGCCACACGGCTTGACAAGTGTTGGGGCATGGGAGGCCTGGCTGCAACGGTCCTACCGTTAAGGTAAGTGGGTGCGGGGTATGTGGGGCAGCTTCACCCCTCTACCCCCCGCCCTAGCTTGATTTTTAGATGTGTGCCTCGCCCCAAAACTAGGGCTTATTTTTGGAGTAGGGCTTATATTAGGCCCACCCCCCAAAATCAAGCTAGGGCTTACTTTTTGGCTGGGTCTTACTTTCCGGGAAACACGGTAGTTGAAACTTCCAGATACTCAACAAGGACAGCCCCATATAGAGCATATTACAGTAGTCCAATTTGTAGATGACGAGAAAATGAGTGACTGGGAATACAACCTAACCCTAGCCCAATCTAGGAACAGGCACAATTGATGTACAACACAAAAGCTGTGCAAAGATCCTTTCAGCCATGACTGCCTTAGTAATCTATTCATGTTTGGTCAAGCTCATCCTTTGTTGAGCACCAGCAGCACTTCCCTCATTTCAATTCCTACAACTCCACGAACCACAGGAAATGACAGGATTGCCAAAAGGGAGGAGATCAGTCCAATGTGTCAGCTGCCTCTTATTCCAAATGGCAATTTTTAAAATCTAAAATCTAAAATATTTTGTCCCTCACATTCATGATAAAAAACTATACACGTTCATTGATTTATTGAGAATATGTAGCTCCATTTTCTTCAATAAATCAATGAACAAGTGTAATGTTTTAACACATTTGTTTAATTGAGTTCTCTTAATCCAATTTTAGGAAGTGTGGAGAACAATTATTTTAGGTCATATTTATGCAGAAATATCAAAACGTCAAAAGGATTCTTAAACTCTTAAGCACAACTATACAGGAGCTGAAGTTTAGGAGTAGAACATACACCATTACTAGAGTAAACAACCTCAGCATTTGAGGAGGATTCTTACATACTTACTTTATTGACATAATGAATATAGTTTTAATTGTATTTACATTCTTTGTTGGTATTCTTTGATAGTATGGTTGAAAGACTAATCAGTAGAGTGTTCATATATGTATTCTTAATGTCTTTAAATTTACAGTTAGAATATGGCAATTGGAATTTTAGCAGTGAGTTTTTATAGCAGTTTTTTTCTGTTTGAATGCCCAGTTATACTATAGAGCAGGGGTGTCAAATTGCCGGCCCATGGGCCAGACGCATCATCGGGAAGCCACACCCACTCCATTGCCGGCAATGGTGAAAAAGCTCCGATACGTTGTGCAACATCACGCGACGTCGCGAGTTTGACATGTCTGCTATAGAGTCTTTGGCAATATATTGCTAATGAAGCAAAACATCTGATTGAGAAGGATTACTTTTAATATGGTTAATGTGTGCTCTTGATTTTAGGCTACCAAGAATTTATTTTTACAGAACGTATTCAGTGCTCTCTATATAATTAAATGTTGTTTTACAATACTGCGTTTCCTTGAAATAATTTGAGTTTTTTTCTGTTCATGTCTAATTTCTCCTGTAAGTCATACTGATAGAACATGTACTGGTATGAAAATGAACTTATAATAGACATGAAGGCTATTTTGCAATCTAACAAGAAGCAAGAGGTTGCTCTTAATGTAGTTGTTGTTGAGTAACCTTCCCCTTTTTTGTGTAAGTTTGTTCAAATAGAAGACTCAAACATAGTGCATTTCAAGCAGGCAAACATGTAACTTTATCTTCGACTTCCTAATACTAGTTGTGAGAGCAGTTGATATCATCCCCACATTATATATGAAAGTGGCTTGCATAATTTTATGGTGAACTTACTTGCATAAGGAGATTTGAATTCGAGAATTCTTATGGGTCACCATTCTATATTGTGCTAACATCTACACATCATAAAGCATTGTCGTGAGATTTTGTCTTCAGATACCAAGCAAGGTTATTTCAATATAAGATAAAATACTGATAATTAATTTATATTTCTCTGCATGTTGGCAGGTGGTATAAGTAGAATAGGAGGCGCCAAGGGTCAGTGGTTAAAAATGCTGAGCTTGTCAGCTGGAAAGCTGACATCCTGGATCCAAGACCTAAGTACCATGCAATGAGGTCAGCCCTCGTTCTTGCCCCAGCTCCTGTCCATCTAGTAGTTCGAACGCATGCAAATGCTAATAGAAAAATGGGTACCAATTCAATGAGATGGTAACACCATTCCGGGCACCTCGGTGTATACTCATGCTGGCCACATGATCACAGAAATGTCTTCGGACAACACTGACTCCCTTGGCCAAGAAATGGAGATGAGTACCGCCTCTAGAATCAGAATTGACTGGACAGGGGAAACCTTTACTTTCATAAATGGAATAAAATGGAAAGTATTGAACTATATTAATCCAGTATATATTTTTTTATTTTGTACAGCTGGAATTTGGAATTATTCATACAATTTGGATAATGGAAAAGTATCTTTTCTAGAAAGAGAAATATTGTATATTATGTTGTTCTCAGCACATTTGTATCTATAGGTCCTATAGGATTGTCATGGTAGGTAGCTTTATTGTATTGCTTTTTAGTTAATAACAAAAAAGAGCAAAATACAAAGATAAAAGTGATAGTGATATATACATTGTCAAAGAAGGGGGGGAGAGAAATCTCTTGAACTGCATATCTAAGTAGCCAGGCTCCTTTTGCATGCTATCCAGGGCCATATCTGCAAAGATGCCTGCTCACATACCCTGGCACTGGGATTCCTAAACAGCCAGGCTTCTCTTGCACTCCTCAATCAACATTTAAAAGTCTGTCCTCATTCCCCACCTGCCATGTGGTTGCTACCACAGCCTGTGCCACATACATTGGGAAATTCCTTTGTTTTTCTTAGTTGGTATTCCCAAAGAAAAGACTGAATTTTCACTGGAGGGAACAAGATACAAAATACAAAAGAGGCTACAGGATTGATGCGAAGATTTTGTGTTCAGCAAATAAATTTTCTTCTCTGCAATGCTGAACTCAAACACCTGCGGATCGCTCTCACATGGTAGGGTTGGGGAGAACTTTCAAGTGTCTCTCCTTGATTGGCTGGCATCGCACGCCGCTCTCCTGATTGGTTAGACTATTCTATATGCCTGCCTCAGGTAGGGCATTTTCCCCAGCCCCTTGAATTTCATTGATTTTGCAGGAAGAAGGCTTTGCTGAGAGCAAAGAAAGGATCTGTGGGTAAGCACTGGGCTTTGCTGCCCTTCTTGCTAAAGTCCACCAGCTCATTTTCCAGAAATGCTTGCAATACAAGCTGCAGTATGTGTGTTGCGCTTCCTGGAAGCCCCTGTCCCTCTCCTTCAATTTGACCACTGACTTCAGCAGCACTTCCCACACAGCCTCCACTTTTTCCCAAGGAACCGCCACCATCTCTCCACACCCTCCCTTCATGCATCCCAGACCTGTCCCCTTGCCCAGCCACCAGCAAAAAGAAAAAGATGGCAAAGGCCAGCTGCAGGCAGTGGGAGCAGTGGTAGGGGCACTAGAAATATGTTGCAGAATGCAGGGTACCCAAATGGACAGAGATGGAGGGAGAAGGTAGTTGGGTGCAGGAATTAAAGTACCCTTGTGATTGTAAATGCGGGCAGGCCCAAATTCTCCAGCATGAGGATGGAGAATCCACAAATGGGTTTACTTCATCCTCCTGCCCAATGAGACTAAGTCAAAAGGTTTCCATACCTCCTGCTGGGCTAGATACTGACCCAGTTACGACTTAGTCTCTAGCCCAACAGGACGCTTTTCGTTGGCTCCTTCAGACTTGGCAGGTTGTATTTCCATTCGTGGATTCTCTAAAAAATTTTCACCTTAGTTTTTGTCAGCTCGCTCGGAAATTGGCTTTAAAAGTCGCGGACAGGCCTCCCGACGCTCAGCTGAGCGGCGGTCTCAGCGGGGTGCCGCAAATCGCCGACAACTCGGCTGAAGCCTCAGACGCTGGAATCCTTTTGCGCGCGTCTGCTGTGGCCGTTTATTCACCCCCCGCTGCTTTTAGGACGCCGTTAATTCAGCCCAAACCTCACCAGCAGCCCACCATTCTGACGGACTCGTCGCAGCCGCCATTTTAGGTGCCGCGACGACGACAACCTATTTTGACAGTTCAGCTGAGGGAAGCCCTCTTGGAGGATTCCCTCCCTGAGGGCCATAAATTCAGCGGCCTGCGATTTGACGGACTCGTCGCGGCCGCCATTTTAGGTGCCGCGACGTCAAAAATTTTGACAGCTCCGTTGGGGGAATTCCTCTTGGAGGATTCCCTTCCTGAGGTCTGTAAATTAGAAAATTAAGTTTTTTCGGGCCTTTCTATCACTGCCCTCCCATTTACCGATGAGCACCGTTTTCAGCCATCTCAGGACCATCACAACTGGTCCTCATGTGCAGACGCCATTTTGTGCCTCCGTGACAAGATTTGCCGCCATTCAACTGACGTATGAGCAGGCGCTTGCCAGTTTGTGGTTTTGGCCGCCACCGTCCATCTGACTATCGGCTCATTGGTGTGCGTGTTGCCAATCCTTGGTCCAGCAGCCACCATTGTTCAGAGCAATTACCAGCTTTGCTGGTAGCTCACTGGTGTGCGAGTGGTCAATCCTTGGTCCAGCGGCCACCATCGCTCAGAGCAATTACCGGCTTTGCTGGTATCTGGGGCCTCCACCAACCCAGTGCTCTGCTTCCATATTGGAGAACTTCCTCAGATTACCTGAGGGATCCTGGACGTAATGGAAGATAACGCGGCTCCAATGACTACCCATGGTGGTCTGGCCTCTCCAGCCAAAAAGAGGCGCAAGTCCTCAAAATTGGAGGCAGCGGGGAAGCTGAAGGCCAAGGCCAAAGCTATCTCCAGTAAGGCCCCCTCTAAGGTGGCCGAGAAGGAGGCTAATAGGAGACACCTCGCTTTAGAGAGGCAGTTCTCCAAGGCCCAACAACAACAAACCGACATGTCGGTTCTGGCAGCCCCTGCTCCGGCTGGAGGGGTGCTCTTTAATCCACAACTCACCCTCCCTGGCACCCTTTCCCAAAGGGCATGGTCTCCTGAGGGAGACGCCAGACAGGAGGAAGAGATGCCGAACCAGCCAGCATACCCTCAATGGGTGGCACCATCGCCCGTGACACGGCCAAGACCAGAGGCCACGTTCATGCCCACAGCAGCTGGGCTCCGCCCCACTGCCCCTCAAGAAATGTGGCCAGAACAGTTTCACGCTCTAATAGCCCAGGCTTTTGCTCAGGGCATGGCCTCATCATTCCACAGGCCCAGGGCTGAATCCGCCACACCAATCACGCCATCTCATTACCCGCCAGAGCCCGCAGATTACCCTTGCTCCATCGCTTCTGACCAATCCCCTCACGATATGGGCTCATATCCAGAGGAATACGAACCAGGGGAGATACATTTATCCGAAGATGAGGAGTCATCCCCGGATCCTTCCCCATTTGTTGGGTTGTTTGACCCATCCTTATTCAAATCCCTTTTGACTAAGGCAACTAACTCGGCCAAAATTGATTCGGATCAAGAGACTCAACCAGTCCCCTCCACTAGCCAGGCCCCAAATCCATTATTTTCTGAGCCTACTGTAACTCAGAAAAATATTCCTTGCCCTCCCTTCTTTATTAATACTATTAAAAAACAATGGTCAGCTCTGGGCTCCCCTCCCACAATGGGCACAACAGACAAGAGATTGTTTAATGTCACCACCTCCTTGTCTGATGGAGGTGAAGCCCTAACACCTTTGTTGGCTCAGGGCCGGTGGTCCCGACCAGCCCTGCAGCACAACATAAACTGGTTGGAGCTCAGGGCCATACATCTCGCCCTACGTCACTTCAAGAAAAGTGTGGCGGGTCAACATGTCCTGGTCCTTACAGACAATGTAGCGGCCAAAGCCCATGTGAACTGTCGGGGGTACCCGGTCCAGATCCCTCATGACCGAGACTCAGTTGTTGGGTTCTTGCGCAGAGACCAATCTCTCCTCCCTCAAAGTGGAACACATCTCGGGAGAAGCAAACTGGCAGGCGGACTCCTTAAGCAGGTCAACGGTGGACCACTCTGAGTGGCGCCTGGATCCCTCCCTGTTCAGGGAGATCTCGGACAGATTCGGACTACTGATACTAGACCTGTTCGCCTTGCCGCTGAATGCTCAGCTCCCAAGGTTCTTCTCCCGATTCCCTTCTCCAGGGGCGGAGAAGGTGGACGCGCTCCGCAGCCCTTGGCCCAGGGAACAGCTATACGCCTTTCACCCTCTTCCCCTGATCCCGGCATTTATCCGCAAGATTCTGCTGGAACAGGCGGAAGTCATACTAATTGCCCCTCACTGGCCGAGACGACCATGGTTTGCCGACCTTGTAGGCCTCTCCATCTCCCCCCCGTGGAGAATACCTCCAAACCGCATTGCCCTCAGTCAGGGAGCCCTGCAGCATCCAGAACCCCAGTGGCTCCAGTTAGCCGCCTGGCACTTGAGCGGCAACTCCTAACCCGAGAATCCTATTCAACGAAGGTCATCTCAATGATTCAGGCTTCCAGGCGCCCCTCTATGAATAGGATCTGTGATTCCACCTGGAAAAACTTTAGTCTTTGGTGTGCCAGAAAACAGTTGGATCTATCGTCCCTCACCATCCCGAGGATCTTAGAATACTTGATGGAGGGACTCGACAAGGGCTTATCGCCCAATACCATCCGTAGACAGGTTGCAGCTCTGTCAACGGTGCTACAATGTGACAATTCGGCCCCTTTGGCTCAACACCCCATGGTGCGTTCCTTCATCAAAGGGTCAACCAACACCAGACCCCCTGCGGTCCATCGATATCCCTCTTGGGACCTGCCACGGGTTTTACAGGCTCTCACCTCACCCCCGTTTGAGCCTATCAGGACATGTACGCTCTGACTTTTATCCATGAAAGTCGCCTTCCTGGTAGCCGTCACATCGGCCAGGCGCATATCGGAGCTAGCAGCTCTCTTGGTCAGAGAGGATCTATGCACCTTTCACGAGGACAGGGTGATCCTTCGCTTAGATCCGTCGTTTATTCCCAAGGTTAACACCTTGTTCCACAGGCCCCAGGAGGTGATACTTCCTAACTTTTGTCCCAACCCGTCCCACGGCTTGGAACGTAAGTGGCACACTCTGGACGTGCACAGAGCGCTAAGACAATACATCAAACGGACGTCTGCCTTTCACAAGTCGGAGGCGCTGTTTATCTCCTTTCAACCCTCTTCCATGGGGCAGAAAGTATCTTCTTACACCATAGTCAGATGGATCAAAGCTTGCATTGCGAGGGCTTACCAGTCACATTCATTACCCGTGCCCGGCCGCATCATGGCTCGTTCCACCTGCAGCGCCGCAACATCGGTGGCTTGGGCAAAGCAAGCTTCCATTGACGAGATACGCAGAGCGGTGACTTGGTCTTCTCCTTCTCCTTTCGTATGCCACTATAAAATGGACAAGTTTGCTTCTGCGGACACCTCATTTGGCCGGCAGGTGCTACAACAAGTGGTGTCATCGAGTGGGACACAGGCCCAGACTAATTCCCTCCCATAGGGACAGGGTAGCTTTGGTATGTCCCATTCGTGGATTCTCCATCCTCATGCTGGAGAAGAGGCGTTGTCTTACCTGAACGCCTTTTCTCAGCATGATGATGGAGAATCCACACCCAACCCCTTTTAGTGACCCTCAGGTCCTGTGTCGGGGGTAGGAGGAGCCAACACGTCTGTCTATCGTCTGTTGCTTCGCCTTCGTCGTAACTGGGTCAGTATGTAGCCCAGCAGGAGGTGTGGCAACCTTTTGACTTAGTCTCATTGGGCAGGAGGATGAAGTAAACCCATTCGTGGATTCTCCATCATCATGCTGAGAAAAGGCGTTCAGGTAAGACAACACCCCTTTTGATAATATGACTGTGGAGGTGCTGCAATAGCCATAGCTTCAGGCATGGGTTGTAAGTCCCTTTGTTCAGTTTCATCATAACTTCAATAATTGCTGAACAAATAGAAATAAGTCAAAGATTACCTGTAATCCACTTTTGTAAGAGAGACTGTTGTATTCATAAAAGGATTCCTATAAATGAAAAAAAAATGTCATTTTTGGATATTCTTTGGGGAAGATTATAATATAGCTAAAATACTAAAGCTAAAATAATCTGTGCTCTAATTGTGATTTTTTTTGTGTGTGTAGAAATACCTGGCTTGGCATTAATGGTACAATTATCTAACCAGATGCTGAGATTAAATTCTTCCTCAGTACATTGCTTAAATTGATGCATAACTCATATAAAAATAATAATGGGTTAGGGAATAGGCAAAGGATAACAGCTGTAGTCCTGTCCACAACTATTGCACAAGTCATTTGAACCACCTCTCCCTAAGAATATTTGCCCATCCTACCACGTTGGATAGAGTGGGCACACTCTGAGTCTCTTCCCTTAAATTTTGCCCTCTAATGGAACCAAGGAAGCATGCCTTTTCCTTGGCAGCCGCTGCCCTATGGAACGGCCTCCTCACTGAAATTTTGCAGGCGCCAACCATCCAGGAAGCACTTACGAGCTTGCTTTTCCTCCAAGCAGTAGGATAGGACGGGCTGTGTTCAGTTACAGTGCCAGGCTTTTTTCTTTTGGTTTTAATATTGTTGATTTTAATGTCTTTGATTTTAATTATCTTGATTTTAACATTTTTATTGTACATAGCTGTGGTTTATCCCTTGGTTGTGAACCACACAGAGTTTGGTACAAAATGGATAGGTGTATAAATATTTTAAATAAATAAACTGGGTAGAATTTAAGTATGCTTCTCTGTCTCTAAGTTGTTATTGCGTATAATGAAATAATGTAGTATTGCAGGCTAACTCTGCTCGTAGCCAGGAGTTCGATCCTGACCAGCTGAAGGTTGATTCAGCCTTCCATCCTTTCGAGGTCAGAAAAATGAGGACCCAGATTTTTGGGGGCAGCATGCTGACATTTGTAAAAAGCTCAGAGAGGGCTTTAAAGCACTATGGGGTGGTACATAAGTCTAAATGCTATTGGAATTGCTATTTATATGATACCAAATCCAGACTTTTGTAGCATACTGACTCCAGGCTAGAGGCCAGGATATTGTGAGGTGACCTTGGGTCAGTCATTCATTCTCACCCCAACCCACCTCACAGGGTTGTTGTTGTGGGGAAAATAAGAGAAGTAAGGAATATTAGATATATTTGCCGCCTTGATTTGTTTATAAAGATAATTTATTTTACAATTTTAAAATAAATTTATATTTAAAAATATAATAAAAATATAAAGATATTTATTTTTTTATTATCAAAACCCCTTAATCATTGTTTTCTGCTGTTTTCTGCATTTCAGAGTAATTCTCAACAGTTCTCATTCATAGTTAATGTTAAAGGAAATTCAAGCATAGACATTCCCTCACATACATGAAAACTAATCTCAGTTCATTAAGTGGCTACATACAGGAACAAGAAAAAGTTTTGAGACTGGCAGGAGGAAAAGTGTGAGGGAAGCTGGAATGCTAAAGTAACTAATCAAAGACTGACAGTTCAGTGGACATGGTAACTTGTTTGTCAGAATGAAGAAAATTTAGAAGGGAGAAGAAATTATGTGGATTGAAGTGGCTAAAAAACTAATTCACACTATATATATATTGGAAATATATCATGTACATTAAGAAAACTTGTAATTACAAGTGCCAGTGCCACATCACAGCATCAGTAGTTTCCTCATCTCATAAAGCAATTCATAACATTATTTGTCATATATTGTCTTCAGCCAATCACTATTCCCTTCCCCACCCAAAATGGCTACAAATTTGCGATCAGCAATGACACTCAAGTGAGAGCCAGTTTGATGTAGTGATGATTCATGCATCAGGTTAAAAACCAGGAGACTTTGAGGTGTGGTCCTGTTTTAGGCATGAAGCCAGTTGGGTGACCATGGGGCAGTCGCTTTCTCTCATACCTAGGAAGAAGTCACTTCCAAAATTCTTGCCAAGGAAACTGAAGAGATTAGTCCAGGCAGTTGCTGAGAGTCAACAGACTCAAATATACCTCCTCCCCCAAGTGATACTCAAATGGCAGATAGGAAAACAGGATGCTCCTGTTTATTGGACAACCATTTGTCTGGGATGATATAATGGATGTTATACTGGGCAAAGGGTGGAGCTAGTTCTCTTCCAACTTTATTATTCTATTGTAGGAATTTGGTCTGCACCCAGAATAAAATAACCTCATTTTACAGAATAATAACACTCATTTTTAATTCAGGCATGGATGATGCAAGAAACATGTGTCATATCCTTTTTAAATTGTATAGGAAAGTACTGAGATTTCTGAAGTACTTTATATTGGTAAAGAAGGGGATGGGGCAGCTGGATATCGAGTTTCTGGGGCAGTTAGTATGAATACAGTCATACCTCAGTACTCATCATTAATTGGTTCCGGGAGGTGCAATTAGTACCAAAAACAATGAGTACCAAACAATTTTTTCCCATAAGGAATAATGTAGTGAGTCACAAGGCAGCACGACACTGACAAGTTCTAGCCTGTGCGTTGAGTACCAAATAAATGATAATTATCAGGACAAAATTCTCACATCAAAATATGTTGAGTATCAAATTCAATGAGTTTCAAAGCAGTTGGGTTACCAAAGTACCACTGTATACATTGTAGCCTTTGACCCTTTAATGAAACTTGTATGCCAGATGAATTAGGCAAAGTTTCAGGCAAGGGATCCTCATGTAGTCAGAGGTACATATTCCAAGAGTGTGCTTTGATATTGAAAAGAGATAACTGGGTTTGTACTTTCTAAGGAGGCATATTGCAAATGGAATTGTGAATGAGATTTGACATGCATGTCTCGGAAGGAGATAATATGTTGATAAGTATTTGATTTTTTGATTTTTATTATTTATATCTTGTCTTTATTATTTTTACAAATAACTCAAGATGTATCCAACACACTTTCCTTTTCCTATTTTCCCCACAACAACCACCCTGTTAGGTAGGTTGGGCTGAGAGAGAATGACTGGTTCAAGTTACCCAGCTGGCTTTCATGCCTAAAATGGGACTAGAACTTAATTACTTTTTAAAGAAATAATTAACAGAAAATGACTTGAACAGAGAGATAGTGAATATGGATTTTTTTTTCTTAAATTGATAGTCCCCCAGCTGTCAGTATGCAGATTATACCTATATATACAGTCTCAGTTTACAACCCTTGATTCAGCCTCCATTCCACATTACAATGGCACTGAATGATGGTATGTCTGGTACTTAAGAGTCCCAGCTGTCACAGCATCCCCTGGTCACAAGATTGCAGTTTCCAGCATTCCTGCCAGCCAAAGTCAATGGGAAAGCCAGCAAGAAATCAGAAGTTGCAGTCATGTGAGGTCATGCTTAACAATGCAACCAGTATTGCTGGATTTACCATGACTAATCAGCATAGTCATGTGATGTTGTGCTTTGACCATGTCATTTAACAACAGCAATTATGGTCCCAATTGCTGTGATAAGCCAAGGACTACCTGTTCTTATTTTTGGGAGCCAGTTTGGTGTAGTGATTGAAGCCAGGAGAGCATAAGTTCTAGTCACACCTTAGCAAAGCCAGCTGAGAGACTTTGGGCCAGTCACTCTCCCTTAGCTCTAGAAAGCAGGCAACGGCAAACCATTTCTAAAATCTTGCCAAGAAAAATTCAGGAACTAATGCAGGCAGACACCAAGAGTTGAAGGTGATAAAAAGTTGATAAAAAGTTATTTTTTAAAAATATAATATTTAGTGTAAACTTCTAAATGCCACTCTTAAATAGTGAATAATATTTTGACATAGTGTTCTGTCTCAAAAAAGATTTTTCTTACATATAGCCAGGGAAGAAAAGTTTCAGTTTAAGCCTAGATTTTCGACAAGTACAGATAGCCTTTGGGTTACAGTGATAATTGGGACCAGGATTGCCATTAATAAGCAATGCAGTCATAAAGCACAGCATCACATGACTGCATCACTTAGCAACAGCAATCCCAGTTGCCATCAACCTGAAGATGCATGGGACATCAAATAGAAAGAGGCAGGAAGTCTAGGTAAGAAGTGTCATTGGGAGTGGGAGAGGGTACAAATTGCAGAGGCTGGAGGGAGCTGCATATGGGTAAGCAATGCTGTGGGCAGGAGAAAAAGCAGGATTACATTTCCTTCCACATTGCACACTTTTCTTTGCTTGGGGGAAAGCTGGCAGAGAAGTGATCATGTGACTATAGCTCCCTGCAATGTTGTAATTACAAACCAGGCATATCAGCACCTGCATTGCAATCATATGCCATGGATGTTCTCCATTGGCTAGAAGTTTGACGACCAGCTATATGTCCATTTTTCAGTGCTGCCATAACTAAGTGGTCAATGAAAAAATGATTGTAAACTGAAGATTACCTGTAATTTTTGGCTCTACTCTTACATCTATATATATTAGTAACCATGCTTATAGTGAATTACTATAATGATTACCTAAATGTTACAGTATGTTCTGGAGTATCCCCAATATTTCTGATTTTACCTATGTGTATTTTTCATTTAAAATACGGTTGGAATTTACTCAATAAGATTGCCTTATAGAATTATGTTTAGTATCTATGATTAGACTTACCTGCTATTGTTGAATGAGTGCAGATATTAAGGTTGAATGGGTTGCATCCAAGTATTCTTAAGAGACTTGATGATCAGACCAAAGATCCATTATGTATGAGAAAGTTGGAAAATGGGACAATAAGGGTGATTGAAGAAGGCCAAAATATTTTCAGACTTCAAAAGGGGAAAGGTAGTTCTTGTAGAAACACAGATGAGCTTGTCTGACATCAATACCAAAGAATATTCTAGGCAGATCATAAACAACTTAAAACAGTTATAAAAACTTGTTGACTTGTAAAAACTTTAAAAAGTTTTTAGAAGTCAACATGGATTTCATAGCAATAAGCTGTGTCAGACTAATTATATTTTATTCATGTCTAGCCACTCTCAGTAATATTCTTACATTATGAGAGGGCTGTGGACATATCATATTGAATTCAGCAAAGCATTTTATAAAAGCACCCAAAGATCAATGATTAACAAGCTAGTTAACTATGGGCTCTGTGTTATGTCTTTACGTGGAAAGACTGCAGTATTTCAGTTTAATTCAGAAGAAATTTTGGAGCATGCTATTAAAGCAGCTGAATTTCTGCTGGAGCAGATTATTTTGAAACAAACTTGCAGTTTGGCAGAGGAACCACTATTATAATTAAAGGTAATAGTGAGCCCATTCATTGGATGTGTTCATTTCAGATCTGAATGATATGTGTCAAGGATGCTTTAACTTGGATTCCTGTACTGAGGAGCTAGGATTGCAAAGAGTATTTTCTTACCACAGTGAATATACTGTATTAATTCAGTAAAGACGAGCCTGATTCTTTTGCATCTTACTTTGTATAAACCTTATGTAATGGCATATAACTATATACTTAATAAATAGTCTCATGTTTAAGTTTGTGTTTTGTTTGCATGCTAGAGTAAATAATTGGATGCAAGTAGAATATGCTATGGTTAACTGCATTACATTTTTGCTTTCTTAGGTGGGGTCTGGGTCAGTTATTTATAAATAACCTCCAACTTACTTGTTTCATCACCACAGTCATGTTGTTTAGTACAGTACACAACTCAAAGGATGATTGACTTATTTAGTCAAAATATGAAATCGTAAAAAGTTACTAGCAGCTATGTTGCAGTTGTCTTACTTGCCTTAAGTTGTCAAACACAACTTAATAGGCAGTTTTTCAGTTATCACTGCCTTTTCATGTAGAAACTGCTGCTCAGCTCCATTAATCTAGATGTGAAGCAAGCATTCAGCTATCTTCTCAGTGGTCACTATAACCTTTGTTACCTCATTTGCTTCCATAAAATATAGGAAGCACTTACAGGCTGTATTAGCATGATGCATTAAGCTAGTTAACTGTGGATCTAATGTGTCATCTGGTTTGAATGAAATGATAAGCCATATTATTCAGCGTGCCTGGCTGAAGAATTCTGGGAGTTGAAGTCCACAAGTCATAAAAGGGCCAAGCTTGAAGACCTCTGACCTAAGATGTCCAAGTATTTACCTAAGATGTCACAAGTTCACACCTGAGTCAACTTTTAACTCCAGACCCAAACATGATAGACCAGAGTGGCTATCTAATGAGGCTTCCTCAACCATAGTGCCTCTTTTACCCCATTTTGTTTTGATTTCTATAGTTGTATAATGAAATAAGATCAAAAAAGGGGACTGGCTAATAGCCTTCCCTCTTTTCTGTCCACAGATGTTTTGACCCGAATCGTGATGTGATAGTTTTCCTTTTATTTATCTGCTACTCTCTTTGTTAATTCATCTGGTATGAATATATGCTAAACTAGATTACTCATATATAATCATGTGCCAAACATGTCATGTGTTTGTGTCATTTAGTGACAGCAGTGTTGGCACTCATCATTGCTATCATTAAGCAAATTTCACTGGTCATTAGGCAAGGACCCAACTCTAATTCAAACCATTCCAGGCTTGATCCCTCCCAGCCCCAAACTTTTGTCTTACAAGCTAGCTGTTCACTATATTGGTATTCTGTAGTATTTCCAATGAGAGGTAGTATGGAGGAATTTAGGAAGAACAAGTTAGAGATGTCTTTGTTACTGAGTAGTGTTGTCTGAAATTCTGAGAAGGAAAAACCTTACGAAAGATATTGTCTGACTGAGGCCCAAGTCACAAAAAACCTGGAAGAATTGGACCCAGTAAAGTAAAATTAACAGGAGTTTAAGCTTTATATTTTTAGTGCTGCTTGAAGATTCCCTCCCCTCCCTCCCCCAGGTTCTGCAGTTTTATTTTTGCCTCCGTTCTCTCGACCTTTATCTCTTTGTATATTTGCTTGGGTTAAGGTTGAGAGCTTTGATGTGCACGTCTCAGTATCATGTAACCTGCTGTATCTAAACTATTCTCCAGCAGGACGATGGAGAATCCACCAATGGGTTAGGACTATCTTCCTGCCCAATAAGAGACTAAGTTTGCCAGAGTTAACACGCCTCCTGCTGGGCTGATATCCCAGACACGACTTAGTCTTCAGCCCAGCTAGGACATTCGTGTTGGCTCTGGACAGGTCGTATAGTCAATTATTGGTGGATTCTCACATCTCCTTTAGTTAGGCAGACCAGAAGCAAAATTTGGAGGATAATTGGATTTCGGCAAATTCCATAGCCGCAAAACAGCTGAGCGTCGGCCTCCGGGTCACCCAGCAACGGGCCTTCTCAAGCCCTCCAAACTCGAGGCACTGCCACAGAGGGATCCCGGCAATCACTCAGCTGATCGTCGGGACAGTTAGCCGCAGCCCAGCTGAGCGTCGGCCTCCGGGCGCGCTCAGGCGGCGATTGCAATCGGCAGCCGTTAGAACAGCGAACAGCCGGCGCAGCCCCTCAACTCATAGTGCTGCTGGAGGCTCACATAATTGAACCAGCTGTAAATTGGAGCTGCCGCAGCCACTGCGCTGCAAGAACGCCAGCCTGCGGGCTCGGCTCGGCCGTCACTCTCCACAGCCCCGCAGCCTCCCCCAGCAAGGATTGCTTGAAGCAAAATCGCTACGCGACGCGGACATCGCTGCCGCTGGCTTCCGAGGCATTGGGCAGCAAAATTTCGGCTTGAAAGCCTCCTTTGCAAATTGGTCGAGTTGAGGCCTTTTATTTCGGCGCGCAACTCGCGGCCGCCATTTTGAAGACCAAAACGACCTAACAGGCCTGATAGGGATGGCACGCACAGGCTGCAGCCTCTAAAATAGGCTTGCAAACGGTGTGCAGGAGGCTATTGACGCTATTGTCAGACCTCACCTCTCCAGCCCTGCAGGGAAGTAACTCGGGTCTAGGCCCCGGCCTAATAGACCACCTCGCCAGTTTAATGGCAGCCATTTTGCGGACTCGTCAGCCGCCATTTTGTAACTTCCAATCTGCCTTTGACCACCCATGCCCAGATTCTGATCTGGCACAACCAACCCCAGGGCAAAACTTTCACCTTAGCGTGAGCTGGCACGCCTTTGGGCTCCGCCGCCACCACCTAGGCTTTGTGTGCAGGCACATATCACTCAGGTGATTGCCGCCACCAACAAGGAGAGGAGTGTGCAGGTACATATCACCAAGGTGATCGCCGCCACTGATTGGTCAACGTGCGTGCCGGCACTTGCCGATTGCGACTCACCCATTGGGTCTCGTCGCCACAAGATGCCTGACTAATACGCCTCAGTGCATCACTGGGCAGTTTCCAGCCTCTCGGAGCTCTGCCTAGGGCAGCAGGGCGCTCAGTGTAGCACAAAACCCGGAGCGGACGCTGTTCATCAGCTTTGGCTATACTAACAGCTGGGCAATCTGCTGGGCAATCTGCTCCTGAGTTGCAATAGGCCTCAGGCCTCCCTTGCAATGGCTGATGACGCAGCTAATCAATCCCGTCTCAGGGAAGCGCAAGTCCTCTAAACTAGAGGCAGCAGGCAGGATAAAGGCCAAGGCCAGGTCCAAGGCCATCGCTGGAAAAAAGGCCTCAAGGGCCGCAGACAAGGCAGCCGAAAGGCGAAACACGGCTCTGGAGAAGCAGTTCTCCAGGGCACAACGTATGTCTGCGGGCGACCAACCTCTGGTTCCCCTTGCCCCCCAGGAGAGCTCACTCTTCAACCCCCAACCGGCCCTGCCAGTTCCCACTGACTCGCGGGCCCTTTCCCATCAGGGCCCCATGGCACAGAGTACTACTCTGTCCTCTGACAAGGGATTAAACCCCCTAATGGGGGCTTCACCGGCTAGACTCTGTCCCCCGCCCGAGGCCACGTTCACGCCCACAGTGGCTGGACTTCGCCCCCCTGAACATCAAAGGGTTGGGCCTGAGCAGCTTGAGGCATTAATCGCCCAGGCGTATGCTCAGGGCAGGGCCTCCTCGTTCTACGAGAACCCCAGGCCGGAGTTTGTCATGCCCGTGGTGCCAGCTCAAGCACGGGTGGAGAGGCCGGACTACCCAGAGTCCGTTTATTCGGACCATTCCTCCCGAACACGGGACTCTGGTTCCGAGGATTATGGGTCAACTGACTTTCAGCTGTCAGAGGATGAGGAGTCGGCCCCAGACCCGTCGCCTTTCATAGGCCTCTTTGACCCGGGTCTATTTAGGTCTCTCCTGCTAAAGGCCACCACATCGGCCAATATTGAGCTGGAGCAGGAAAAGCAGCTGACTGCCTCAACTAGTCAGGACCCCAAGCCACTCTTCTCCGAACCTACGGTGACGGAGCGCTATATCCCTTGCCCTCCTTTTTTCCTGGAAACTATCAGGAAACAATGGGGAAATCCGGGCACTCTACCAACGCCGGGGGGAACTGATAAGAGACTGATGGCCATAGCCCCGGCCTTGTCAGATCTACTGGAGGTTCCCAGGGTGGACGAATCACTAACCTCTCTTTTTTCTTCCTCCACTGTGTCAGGTGACACGTCTGAGGTCTTGAGGGCAGAGGACAGGAAGTCCGAGCTCTCCGCAGGTCTCACCTGGCATCGGCATGGGCCGTGCGGGCATCCACCTCTACTTCCTTCTTTGCCAGAACGTCAATTCTCTGGCTCAGGGAACTCCAAGCGTTGCTTCCCCCGGATCAGGTTCGTGCCCATCAGAATCTGGGTAAGTTGGTGGCATCGGCAGAATACATGGTGGATACTTCCCTCCATGCCGCCAGATTTTCAGCACGCTCCATGGCCGCTAATACTGCAGCCCGCAGGCTTCTATGGCTAAAACAATGACAAGCGGACTTGAAGTCAAAGTGGCACCTGGCTTCCGCTCCCTGCAGGGATGGACACCTCTTTGGGGAGGCACTAGAGCCTTACCTTATTGAGAACAGGGATAAGCGTAAGGTGTTGGCCCACCTTACTGGGAGGCCGGATAGGCGAGCTACTCCGTATCCACGGAGACCGCCCTTACGCCAGGGACCAGGATCGGTGTGGGGCCCTCCACCTCGTCCCTCCTTCCCCAGGTCCGGCCGCCAACCTGACCGCCCAGCTCCCAGGGCCAGGCAGCAATATCAGGGCAAACGGCCCTTTCGGGGCGCGGGAGGCCGTCCTTTCAGAGGACACAAATGACTCCCCATTGGCGGCAGACTCACTCTGTTTTTCCACAAATGGGAGGCCACCATCACAGACACCTGGGTGCTCAACACCATCAGGCACGGCCTCACCCTGGACTTTCTGTCGCAGCCACGGGATCGATTCGTGGCCTGCCCCATCCCAAGGAGCCCGGCCAAGATAGGTCTCATGTCCGAGGCCATTCACCATTTGCTGCAGATCAAGGCCACCGAACCGGTGCCCGCTGGCCAAACCCATCGAGGGTTCTACTCCATTCTCTTCGTGGTCCCAGTGGCTTCGGGAGGGTGGAGAGCAATCCTCGATCTGCAGGGATTGGACTCTCATCTTGTCTACAAGAGATTCAAGATGCAGACGTTGCAGTCCATCCTGGCCAGCATAAAGAGGCATGACTTCCTAGCCTCCATCGACCTTACGGAGGCATACCTCCATATTCCCATATCTCCGACCATCGGAAGTTCCTCAGGTTCTGTTACGGGTCCCACCACTTTCAGTACAGGGCCCTGCCATTCGGCCTCTCGTCCGCCCCGAGGGTATTTGCAAAAGTCCTGGCTGCACTGGTCGCCCACCTAAGGTTGATTCCTGTCCGGGTCCAATGCTACCTTGGCCCGGTCGGACCTGGACTTAGCCGTCCAGCTCCTTCAGACTCACGGCCTTTCGGTCAACTTTCGAAAGAGCCTGATAGAGCCCGCCAATCGCATCCTACACCTAGGAGCGATCATAGATACCAACCTTTCAATGGTCTACCTGTCCCCGGAACGCCGGGACAGCATTTGCTCCCTGATCAGGCAGATACGGAGGGAGCGGAGGGTCACACTGGCCTCACTTTCCCGACTACTGGGCAAGACGGTCTCTTGCATGGGAATAGTGCCATGGGCCGGACTACACTTCAGAACCCTACAAGGGTTCTTACTCCCATACCAGAGGCAAGGCACCAGTGCATCCAGCCAGAGGGTCGGGGTCACACCCCGAGTTCTGGATTCCCTTCGGTGGTGGCTCTCCCCTGCTGTAGACAGAGGCTCCCTATTCAAGGAACCAAACAGACTCACCTTAACGATGGATGCAAGTCTGTTCGGATGGGGTGCGCACCTGGGTTGTCACTTAGCACAGGGACGTTGGTCACCCATGGACCTCAGTCACAACATAAATTGGCTGGAGCTCAGGGCCATTCATCTGGCACTGCTTCACTTCAGCGATGAGGTGGTGGGTCAACACGTCCTGGTGCTCACAGACAACGTGGCTGCAAAGGCCCACGTGAACCGGCAGGGCGGCACTCGCTCCAGGACCTTGATGTCCGAAGCACGGTCACTAGGTTCCTGGGCGGAAACTAATCTCTCCTCCTTAAAGGCGGAGCACATTTCAGGACAGGCCAACTTTCAGGCGGACTCATTGAGCCGGTCGACAGTAGACCACTCCGAGTGGCGCCTGCATCCCAATTTATTCAGGGAGATCTCGGTGAGGTTCGGGCCTCCGGTGGTGGATTTATTCGCCTCGCCAGCAAATGCCCAACTCCCGAGGTTCTTCTCCAGGTGTCCGTCCCGGGGGGCGGAGCGGACGGACGTGCTCCGCAGCCCCTGGCCCACAGGTCTACTCTATGCCTTTCCCCCTCTTCCTCTGCTTCCGGCTCTCATCCGGAAAATTCTGCAGGAATGGGCGGAGATCATAGTGGTTGCCCCACATTGGCCGAGACAGCCGTGGTTGGCCGACCTAGTGGACCTTTCCATCTCTCCTCGGTGGATGATTCCCCCAGATCAGGTCGCTCTCAGTCAGGGGGTTCTACAACACCCAGAACCCCAGGGCCTACAACTGGCCGTCTGGCACTTGAGAGGCGGCTCTTAACACGAGACTCGTTTTCAGAGGGGGTGATCTCAATGACTCAGGCCTCCAGGCATCCTTCCACTAACGGGATTTATGACTCCTCGTGGAAGAGCTTTTGTGCCTGGTGTTCCAGGAATCGCCTGGACATCTCGGCTGTCACTATCTCGCACATCCTTGAATGCTTGCTGGAGGAATTTAACAAGGGCTTGTTGCCCAATACCATCCACAGACAACTGGCGGCTCTCTCCACAGTACTCATGTGCCAGGATTCCATTCCTTTGGCCCAGCATCCACTGGTACGGTCCTTCCTCAGGGGTGCTACCAACACCAGACCTCCCGTGGTTCACCCTTATCCCTCTTGGGATCTCCCACGGGTGCTACAGGCCCTTGCCTTGCCACCATTCGAGTCTATCAAGACCTGTTCACTACAGTTCTTGTCCATGAAGGTGGCCTTTATTGTGGCGATCACATCCGCTAGACACATCTCGGAGCTGGCTGCTCTCTCGGTCAGAGAGGACCTATGCGTCTTTCACAGCGATAGGATAGTCCTCCGACTGGACCCGGCCTTTGTTCCAAAGGTGAACGCGTTGTTCCATAGGGCACAAGAGGTGGTCCTACCGAACTTTTGTCCCCAGCCTGCTCACAACTTAGAACGCCAGTGGCACACCTTGGACGTTCGTAGGGCGTTACGCCACTATATTAAGAGGACTTCTGCCTTCCGCAAATCGGAAGCGCTTTTTGTCTCCTTCCAGCCTTCTTCGATGGGGAAGAAAGTCTCCTCATCCACTATTGGCAGATGGCTCAGATCCTGCATCGCAAAAGCCTACCAGGCTCAGTCCCTGCCACTGCCAGGCCGTATCACTGCTCTCTCTACCCGCAGTGCCGCTACATCGGCAGCGTGGGCCACGCAGGCACCCATTGGGGATATTTGCAGGGCGGCGACCTGGTCCTCGCCTTCCTCGTTTGTGAGACATTACAGGCTGGACAAATTCGCCTCCACGGAGGCATCGTTTGGCCGGAGGGTACTCCAGCAAGTGGCATCATCAAGTGGGACACAGGCCCTGACTGATTGCCTCAGCTTTGGTATGTCCCATTGGTGGATTCTCCATCGTCCTGCTGGAGAAGGAGCGTTGTCTTACCTGAACGCCTTTTCTCAGCATGACGATGGAGAATCCACGCCCATCCCCTTAGGACCGTCAGGTCCTGTGTTAGGGGCACAGAGAGCCAACACATCGGTCCATTGTCAGCAGCTTCGCCTTTGTCGTGTCTGGGATATCAGCCCAGCAGGAGGCGTGTTAACTCTGGCAAACTTAGTCTCTTATTGGGCAGGAAGATAGTCCTAACCCATTGGTGGATTCTCCATCGTCATGCTGAGAAAAGGCGTTCAGGTAAGACAACGCCCCTTCTCTCAAATCTTTATTTTGTCGACTTCTATTAAAAGAAAAAAAAACCTGTTAGTTTAATCCAACATGGCCTGTTTTCTTGATGCAGTTGAAAGTTTTCAAGTAGTTGAAACATTTTGGGACCTAGTATTTATTTATTTATTTTACTTACTTAGTTAACAAATTTATATAGCTGCCCAACTTACACAAAGTGACTTTAAACTTTGTTTAACAGGGAAAATTTGAACCATTTCTTTAAAAGACTATTTTGGGAAGAGGAGTTTCCTTTTAAGCTCCTCTCAGAATTCGTGTAAGGGGAAAGCATCCCCCCTTTTTTATTTTAATATGCAAAAACACCAGAGAGTCAGAAATTTACTGTGGTAAATGCAAACAAAAAGTTAAAACATCCACAGTAAGATTTTTTTTAAAAAAAATCAGAAGTATAATTTTTTTAGCCCAGTCATCATTGTTTATCAGACACTCTGGAATGACTTCATGGTAGAAGACCAGTATTGCAGGAGTTATTCTGATATCTAATAGGAAACTGTTCCATATTGGAGGGGTTGCCACAGAAAAACAGTACCTAAAAGAATCAGTGTTATACAGGTAGTCTTCAAGTTACAACCATAATGGAGCCTGCCCATCAGGGTAGGAAGTTAGGACAAATGTTAAATGGACTGCCTCAAGTAACGACCAGCCATCCTCACTTTCCCCAGTGCATTTGTTAAATGGCCGTGCAGGTTGTCAAGTGTAGCCCAAGGGTGGGGGCACAGGTCCACCTGCCTCAGGCCTCCCAAGGCCTTTTCCATCCCAAGATCCCCCCACTTCCTGTCCCTAGGTGGCTCACGTGCAGCCACACAGCTATCTCGTCACAAGAAACAATGGAGAAGGAAAATGCTGGGTGCATTTTGCTGCTCCCATTCCTTCTCACAGGTGCCCTCACCAGTTCTCTAGCCTTTCAGAACTTTCTGCTCCAATTAGCTAGCTATCAAGAGACTAGAAATCCCCTCCTGACTCTTGCTAGGCTTTGAGAAACCAGACCCTGCATGCTAAGACTGCAGCTTTAGGACAAGCTTCCCAAAACTTTCCCTTGAGCCCTAGCTGGGTTCCAAAGTCAGTAACTCGAATCACAGAAAGGTTTGCAAGGATCGGCTTCTGTCTGTTTGCACATGTTGTGCTTCAGCCTAAACTTTATGAGAAGAATATCTTCTGCTACTCAAGGTAAAAAGCTGCAGAAAGATTTTCTTTGCTTGTTTGCTTCCTTTCCTCTACTCTTCTGCCTGGAGTAAGGTAAGGTTTTTTAAAGGGATAGAAATTGGAAGGGGGGGGGGTAGTTTCAGCACCTAATTGGTGGGGACAAAGATCAAGAAGTCGGAAGTCTGTCCCAGCTTTTTTTATTATTATTATTGAAGAAACATGGTTTTCTGAGGGAGGGAATTAAAGCATGCATGATCTGGTTTCTGAAAGCCTGGCAAGAGCCAGGAGAGGGTTTGTAGTCTCTCAACAGCCAGCTTATCAAAGCAGAAAGCTGTGAAAGCAGCTGCCATTTCTGCAAGGAATTGTTGGAGCACTGAAAATGACAGCTGCTTCCAGGAGGCATGGAGCTCAGGCCCAAACACTGCAGGATTTCATCAGAGCAGGATTGGGGGGAAGAGAGTTGGGGTTAGCTACAGCAGCCCCATTGTCTGTTGTAAGGGCAAATAACTATGGAAGTGCTGCAGCCATTGTAACCTTGAAACAGAGTTGTATGCAGTTTTGGAGTGTCTGTCGTAACTTTGAGTGTTCGTTAAGTGCCCTGTCGTATCTCAAGGACTACTGTATATGCAGTCCTATTTCACTTGCATACCTGTGTATGCAATGGAAATAGGATTGCTGCAGTTTCTCCCCAGAATCCCTGGGTTGGGTAGGTCAATTTCAGAAAGTGAAGAAAGTGATCCTGTAGGTACTCAGTACCAAGCTGTATACGGCTTTATAAGTAACAACCAGCATCTTGAGTTCTACTCAGAAGCTGATAAGGATCCATTATCAGTAGTTGTAATGTGCTGGTTGTTACTTATAAAGCCCTATATGCTGTAATGTGCTCAGTGCTTTGAGAGCTGGACAAGAAAAGGCACTTGCTCTGATATTGAAGCATTCTAGACATAAAATTTGTCTTAATAAAAGAAAGGTGAATATAGTTGTGCTTGAAAATATTCTAATAGCTTAATTAACAGTGCACTTAGCTTTTGAATGATTGGGGTCAAAACATTTGTGGACAGAAAAGAGGGAAGGTGGTCTTAATTTGTAAACCTATCATAGAAAACAAAATATTATTTATATGGTGTTGATTATAAAATATGTATTATATTTTCCAGTTCTTTTGACTTTTGAAGTGTTGGTGAAAATTAGAAAAAATGTTTATTACATTTTGTTTACTTTATTGTGTGTTTAAAGAATGGAAGGCAACATTTTATGGATATTTTTTGAAGCAAGAATGATTCACAGAATAAAAGAAATGTATAGATAAAAATCTTTTTTTAATTGTTTTTGCTTTTTGCAGTACTTATCTCTGTCTTTATCTTCTGCCTTGGATTTCTTTACCACATGTCTTCTTACTCTTTGTCTGAACTTTGCATAATTGCATAACACTGAAAAAGAATATAAGTATATATCTATTCAGAACAAGTTTAAAATTTACTATCTTGGATTGATAGGTACTCAGTGTTTATGAACTCAATTTCTATCAGAATAATAGATTCCATAAAAGATCAAGGTTTAACTTTATGCATAAAAAGTGGATTCCATAGTATATATAATGTAATTTATATACCCTTTTCTCTTGCCCCTCCCACTTTAAATTAAAGTAATAAATGTGAACATGTATGAATCTTTATCCTTTTTTTAATTCCCATTATATAACAGCAGCTGCTCAGTCTGCTATATTATACAACATGATACCAGAATATTGGGCTAGCAATCCTACAACAAATGAGAAAAATGGGAATACTTAAAAATGCAACCCCAAAATCAAACATATAGTGTGGCAGAGATAGTGCAGCTTTTTGCAACTTTACATTCTGTGTATAAACACTTCTTTTTCCTAAACCTAATTTAAGCTTGGCACACTTAGAGGAAAGAAACACTCATGTGTGATTGCTGTTTCTCGACTTCAGTTTAGCATTTAATACAATCATTCCTCAGCATCTAGTAGACATACTGGGCCTTTTAGGCTCTAATAGTCCTTTGTGCAACTGGATTCTTGATTTTCTTATTGATAAGCCCAGTATGTACGAGTTGGGACTAATATTTCTAATACCATTTTCTTGAGCACAGGTTCTCCTCAGGGCTGTGTCCTAAGTATGCTTTTGTTCACCCTGTTGACCCATGACTTGTGCTAGATTTGCCACCAATAATATTGTGAAGTATGCAGATGATAACAATAGTTGTGGGCCTTATTCAAGATGACAATGAGGGCGCTTACTGCAAGGAAGTAGAGGGTTTGGTGAACTGGTGTAACAAAAACAGCCTCTTTTTAAATGTAGGAAAAACTAAAGAGATCATTGTCGATTTCAGAAAAGGCAGTCACAGCCACACACCTCTGTGTATTAATGATTCATCTATGGAGATGGTCAGCAGCATCAAATTTCTGGGTGTGCAGGTAACAAGTAGGCTAGCTTGATCGCTCAAAAGTGAGACACTGGTGAAACAGAGTAATGCCTGCATTTTCTGCATTGCATGAGAAAAGTACATCTTCCTTCCCCTGTCCTTACCACTTTCTATAGAGGGACGATAGAGATTATCCTGTCATATTGCATTATTGTCTGGTTTGGAAGCATTGCTGCTTCAGACAGGAAGGCAGTGCAAAGAGTGGTGAGGATGGCAGAAAAGATTGTTGGTAGTTCATTTCCTTCTATCCAGGGCATAGCATATAAGTGATACTTGAGCAAGGTCTGCAGGATTTCTGGGACGCTACACATCCTCTTCATGACCTGTTTTCCTTGTTACCTTCTGGGAGGAGGCTTTGTGGTATCCAAAGCAGAACTTCTAGATTCAGTCACAGTTTTGTTCCATATAGCATCAACTTTGTGAACTCTCAAGTTTCTTCATTCTGCTATCTATTCAATATATATATATATATATATATATGGGTGTGTGGATGGATGGATGGATGGATGGATAGATAGATAGATAGATAGATAGATAGATAGATAGATAGATAGATAGATAGATAGATAGATAGATAGATAGATAGATAGATAGATAGATAGATAGATAGATAGATAGATAGATAGATAGAATGTGTATATGTGTGTTATGTGTTATATGGGTAGATATATACTTTTGAGAGCAGGCAACATAATTTCATTTTTAATGAGGGCCAGTGTGCTCACAGTAAAAAATGACAATAAAGGTTATCTTACTATCTTATGTACTATGTATGCAGTACTCACTTTGAGAATTTGAGTTCTTAAAACAGTTTTATTTTAATGTAGATTATCAAGAACTACACAACACCTATATCAGAAAGGGGGGATCGTGTATAGGTTGGGGCTAGGCTATTGGGAAAACCCAACATGTATGGTAATAATAATAGTGGCTAAACAACTGGCAGCTGTGATTTCACATTATTGTGACTAGATAATAATATACAACCAATCTTAATAGTAATAATGATAAAATCACCCATCAGTTAATTGCAAAAGCTTTATTCAAACCAACTTACATCTGTAACATTACCTTTAATATTTATTTATGTCTATCCCAGTTCCTTGGGAAGTGCCAAAAAATGTCTAATCCCATCTAAACATCTGGCTGACTGTGTTTAGATTAAAATTAAAATTGAAAATGTTGCACTTCTCCAGCGTGAAGAATGGAGAATCCCCCAATGGGTTATCTTGGACCTCCCGCCTACGTAGACCAAATCAATCAAAGCTGCCATGCCCGTCTGGCTGAGGGCACGCCCCCAGTTTCGTTTTGGTCTTCAGCCCAGACAGACGGTAGTTTTGGCTCCCAGCGATTTGCGAATCAGGTTTAGTTATATCTATTCCATTGGTGGATTCTTCCATTGTTTTTCTGTTTCTCCTCTGGCCAGCGCTGGGATCAGCGCTGTTCTAGAAGGGGAAATTAAGTTTTATTTGTTGTGAGTGCCTTTTCGTTGAGTTCGTGTTCCCCCCCCCCCCACAGCTGATCATCGCGGCTGCCGTTTTGGGCGCCTCGAGGCGATCCGATCCCCATCGGCTTTTCCTTACTTTTCTTGCTCGCATTGCCTTCTAGGCTTCTCGGGGGGGTGTCCCCTGGAGGTGGGAGTGCGTTCCCCTCCTCTTTGGACCGCTTGGGTCTTTGGATTTTTCGGCCGATCGTCGCGGCCGCCATTTTGGCCGCCGCGACTCGATCGGCTGCCTTATTGTGAGCTGTGAGGTGCTGGTTTAATTTGGGAGAGCTGTGGATGCAAGGGGGGTGCTCCCTATTCTCCAGCTGTCCCAGGGTGCCCAAATTTCTACCGAGTGTTGCGGCCTCCGTTTTTGGCGCCGCGTGGAGCACAGACAGAAGGTTTCGGTTTCACCTTCCCACCTCACCAGCTTTCAGGCCGGCCTTCTCCTGATTAAAAAGAGGCCGATCAGCCTACTTTCGTTTTCCCTTGGCGTCCGCCATCTTAGTTCACTCAAACGGACTCAAAGGCCACACCTTTTTTATTTTTTATTTCTGTCCCTTCACTAATCAGGCCTTTCATCACTGCCAGTTGGGGCCTTATTTCCAGGGACATAGGGGTCCCCTGTATTGTATATTCAAGCCACACAATTACAGTCATTGGGCATTGCCAGTCATAGCCTGCTGCCACAGTCTGCGTCTAGTGAACGGTCAATACTGAGCTTGCCGTCACTAAGTGAGACACGTGTTGATCCCGTCACTAAACGCGAAATTGGCCTCAAAGTAGGTCTCACGCTCAGTCTCATCATCGCTGGTGACCCGCGACAACCGTCGCTAAGTGTGAGTCCGCGCTTGCCGGTGGCCCGGACCATCACTGATCCATGTGGAGGCCAGTCCCACCTACGTGGTTAACAGCCGCATCTCTTGCAGACCGAGACGCTTCAGCACCCCACTGAAAACTCACTTTACAATGGCAGATAACACCGAGCCACAGGCTACCACCTCCAGTGGACACGGAAAGCGTAAGTCCTCTAGTCAGGAGGCAGCTGCAAAAATCAAGGCCAAGACCAAGGCCGGCTCAAAGAAAGCAGCCTCCAAGGCGGCCGATAAACAGGCCAACCGTAGGCATCGTGCCCTGGAGAGACAGTTCTCCTGTGCACAAAGACTGGCTGTAGGGGAGACGGTTAAGCCGCCCCCTACCACAAAGGTGGCACTACCTTGTGGCCCTCAACCTGAGCCTCAGGCCCCATGGTCACCAGAACGGGATTCAGAGGGGGCGCCTTCAACTGGTCCTTATCAGGAACTCCTTTCCCTCTTTGAAGAGGAACAGGGAGTTCAGGACCCCAAGGCTCCAGAAGCCACATTTACCCCAACTGCAGCGGGGCTCCGACCGCTTGAGGGATCACCCCTGGTGGGCCAGGCTCCAACTGCCACCTTTACCCCCACAGCAGCGGGGCTTCGTGAGCTGGAGGATCCATCCTTCAAAGCTCATCTGCAAGAATTGGTTTCTCAGGCAGTTGCCCAAGCCATGACGCCCATGAGGCGTCCTCAAGTGACTCCCGCTCCCATGACTCCTATGCCATTACCTGACCCATCGAGGTCAGGTGCCCTCCAGTACCCAATTTCTGATTCACCTCCTCACTCCTCTGCCAGCGGGGGCTTGGAATACGCGGAGTACAGTCAGGCGGAGGGAGAGTGGTCGGACGATGAGGAGCCTACTCAGGAACCTCCTCCTCTAATAGGACTGTTTAATCCCTCGCTATTTCCGTCCCTGCTCCGCAAGGCCTGTGCGACCGGTAGGATACACTCGGCTCAGCCTCCAGTACCTGAACAGATGCCTGAACAGCTTCCTGGCCAAGACACGGATCCGTTGTTTTCAGAACCGGTGGTGCTACACAAACATATACCTTGCCCCCCCCCATGTTTTTAAAATCCATTAAGGGTCAATGGGAGGCCCCAGGTGCTCCCCCCTCTACTGGGGGAATAGACCGCAGGTTGCTTGACACGGAACCAGTCCTGAATGAGGCCCTGGAGGTGCCTGAGGTTGATGAGTCCTTACTACCCTTATATTCTGATTCCAGGGTACCTGGAGATATGGCGGAGGTGTTGAAGCCCGAGGATAAGAAATCCGAGGCTTCCTTCCGCAGGACACACCAAGCTTCAGCTTGGTCAATAAGAGCTTCTACCTCAGCCTCATTCTTCGCCAGGGTCTCTCTTATGTGGCTCCACCAATTGCAGGCTAGAATTCCCCCGGAAGAGGTAAGAGTCCATCAGGACTTGACAAAGCTCATGGCCGCATCACAGTACATGGCGGACGTGTCTTTGCAGGCTGCCAGATTCTCTGCCCGTGCCATCGCATCCAACGTCTCCGCACGCAGGCTTCTATGGCTTAGAAATTGGAAGGCTGAGACTAGACACAAATGGCGCATAGCTTCCGCCCCGTACCGCGGCGCCCGCCTCTTTGGGGAGGCCCTGACCCCCTACTTAGTCGAAAACAGGGAGAAACGAAGGGTTCTCTATCACCTTTCCAGGAGACCTGGCCGTCGTTTCTCCCCGTATATCCGTCGACAGCCCTTTTGGACGGGATCAGATTCGACCTCAGCACAGGTCTCCCGGCCATTTCCCGCAGGCCCGGACCGTTCATTTGACCGGTCCGGGTACAGGGACAGATACAGACAGCAGGGCCAGGGTAAGAGATCCTTTCGAGGCAGGGGCGGCCATCCCTTCCGTAGATCCAGGTGACTTGGGGAGGGAGGCTCCCATAGGTGGCAGACTAACTTACTTTCTCCACCAATGGGAGACCACGACCACGGACTCTTGGGTGCTAAGCACCATCAGGGACGGGCTGTCTCTGGAGTTCGTGGCCAGGCCACCCCGGCGCTTTGTTTCCTGTCCCCTCCCCAGGAATCCAATCAGGAAGAACCTCCTGGGGGAGGCCATCCTGCATCTGTCACACATACGAGCCATAGAAAGGGTACCAGTCGATCAGCTGAAACAGGGTTTTTACTCCATCCTATTCGTTGTTCCAAAAGCTTCAGGGGGATGGAGGGCGATACTAGACCTCAAGGGCCTCAACTCTCACCTGTCGTACCGAAAGTTCAAGATGCAGACGCTTCGGTCCATCTTGGCAAGCGTAAGACGGGGGGACTTTCTGACATCTATAGACCTTACGGAAGCGTACCTCCACATCCCTATACATCCAAACCATCGGCAATATCTCCGGTTTTGTTATTCCAACAATCATTACCAATACAGAGCCCTCCTCTTCGGCCTATCCTCGGCTCCCAGGGTCTTCACCAAGATCCTGGCGGTACTTGCCGCACACCTACGGCTAGTACCGGTGCACGTCCAATGTTACCTGGACGACATTCTCATCCAGTCCTCCGCTCTGGCCGCCCAGGCGGAACTGGCCCTCACCATAAGGACCCTTCAGGGTCACGGTTTTTCAGTCAACTTTCAAAAAAGTCAATTGACTCCCTCAACACGCCTACTACATTTGGGCGCGATAATAGACACAGACCTTTGCCGGGTCTATCTGTCTCTAGACAGACAAAACAGCATTCGAGACCTGGTTCTCAAAATCCACAGGGAACGTGTAGCAACACTGGCTACCCTCTCCCAGTTATTGGGAAAGATGATATCTTGCTTAGAGATAGTGCCTTGGGCCAGGCTACACTCCAGACACCTTCAATGGTTCTTGCTCCCATTCCAAAAACTGGGCACAAGCTCTTCCAACCAAAGGGTACGGGTTCCTCTTCAGACCCTAAGATCCCTTCTGTGGTGGGCTTCCCCAGAGGTGACAAGAGGGTCACTGTTCAAGGAGCCCAGCAGGCTAACATTGACCACAGACGCCAGTCTGTTTGGCTGGGGGGCCCATTTCCAATCTCAGTTGGCTCAGGGTCGGTGGTCCAGAGCAGATCTGGCACACAATATCAACTGGCTGGAACTGAGAGCCATTCATCTGGCCCTTCGCCACTTCTGCAACCAGGTTGCGGGGCAGCACGTGCTGGTCCTCACTGACAACGTGGTGGCAAAGGCCCATGTGAACTGTCAGGGCGGTACCCGATCCCGATCTCTCATGGCCGAGGCCATGTTACTGGGGTCCTGGGCAGAAAACAATCTCCTCTCCCTGAAAGCCGAACACATCTCGGGGGAGGCAAATCGTCAGGCGGATTTTTTTAGCCGGGCAACAGTAGACCATTCGGAATGGAACCTACATCCGGATCTCTTCAGGGAGATATCGGAGAGGTTCGGGTTGCCGGTCCTAGACTTATTCGCCTCTCCGGCGAACTCCCAACTTCAAAGATTCTTTTCCAGGTTCCCCTCTCCGGGGGCGGAGAGGACGGACGCTCTTCGCAGCCCTTGGCCAGGGGGACTGCTGTATGCCTTCCTACCTCTCCCTCTGATCCCAGCAGTTATCAGGAAAGTATTGCAGGAACAGGCAGAGGTCATATTCATTGCCCCGCACTGGCCGAGACGACCGTGGTTTGCCGACCTCGTGAGCCTCTCCATGGTCCCTCCATGGAGGATTCCTCCAGATCGGATTCGACTAGTGCAGGGAGTCATACAACACCCGGAGCCTCAGTGGCTGCAGTTAGCCGCTTGGCACTTGAACGCAGGGCCTTGGCCCAAGAATCTTATTCCTCGGGAGTGATTTCTATAATTCAGGCCTCCGGAGACCGGCGACCAATCGCATTTATGACTCCACTTGGAGACATTTCTGCCGTTGGTGTGACAGCAATCACTTAGCTATCTCAGAGGTAACCATTCCACGGATATTAGACTATCTGTTGGAGGGTGTTGATAAGGGCTTGGCGTCCAACACTATTCGCCGACAGGTCTCGGCTCTGGCCACGGTGTTTACCTGTGACACCTTAGAGCCACTGGCCCATCACCCCAAGGTACGATCCTTTCTGAAAGGGGTCACCAACAGTAGACCACCGGTCGTGCATAGGTATCCCACTTGGGAGTTGCCCCGGGTCTTACAGGCCCTTACTCAGGCGCCTTTTGAACCCCTTAGGTCCTGCATCTTTAGGTCCTTGTCTCTTAAGGTTGCTTTCTTGGTTGCAGTTACCTCGGCTGGGCGTATCTCGGAGCTTGCAGCTCTTTCTGTCAGAGAAGACTTGTGTGTTTTTCACACAGACAGAGTGGTCCTGCGCTTGGACCCCTCATTTGTTCCTAAAGTAAACACCATTTTCCACAGGGCACAGGAGATCGTGTTACCGAACTTTTGCCCTAATCCATCTCATACTTTGGAAAGGCAATGGCACACACTTGATGTTCGCAGGGCGTTGCGCTGTTACGTCAAGCAGACGGAGTCCTTTCGTAGATCTGAAGCCCTTTTTGTTTCCTTCCATCCGGCCTCTAAGGGTAAGAAGGTATCTTCTTCTACTGTTGGCAGGTGGATTAGAGCCTGTATTTCCGAAGCATATCAGACATCTTCTTTACTGGTTCCAGGTCACTTGACGGCCCATTCCACTTGCAGTGCTGCTACCTCAGCAGCATGGGCCACACAGGCAAGCATTGAGGACATTTGCAGGGCGGCGACGTGGTCCTCGCCTTCCCCTTTTGTGCGCCATTATCGCCTTGATAAGTTTGCCTCGGCGGAGGCCTCCTTTGGCCGCAGGGTACTGCAACAGGTGGTGCCGGCAGCAGGGACACTGGCCCAGTCTGCTCCCCTCCCATAGGAACAGTAGGGCTTTGGTAAGTCCCATTGGTGGATTCTCCATTCTTCACGCTGGAGAAGGGGCCTTGTCTTACCTGAACGCCTTTTCTCAGCGTGATGAATGGAGAATCCACACCCATCCCTTGGACGCAGTCAGGTCCAGTGTTTAGGGTCTGGGAGCCAACACGTCGTACAGTCATTGGCTTCGCCCTTTCGAAACTGGGGGCGTGCCCTCTGCCAGACGGGCGTGGCAGCTTTGATTGATTTGGTCTACGTGGGCGGGAGGTCCAAGATAACCCATTGGTGGATTCTCCATTCATCACGCTGAGAAAAGGCGTTCAGGTAAGACAACGCCCCTTCCAACACTGTGGTGACATATCTTTTCTCCAGCATGATAGATGGAGAATCCACGAATGGGTTAGCTCTGTCTTCCTGCCCAATTAGACTGAGTCTGTCAAACTTGCCACGCCTCTCCTGGGCCAGACCTCCCAGTGTTGACTCAGTCTGGCCCATGACAGACGTGTTAGTTTGGCTCCCAGCAAATTCTCTTTACCAGAGCAGGTAGGATTAATCCTTTTCTTACCCATTTGTGGATTCTTTCCATTTCCAGACAGCACTAGGACCAGCGCTGCGCCCGATCATTTTAGGGAAAGACAGACAGGATTGTCTTGCGGGGAGGCTTTGGCCTCCATCTCCCAGTGCGATCGCGCGAAGCCTCTTTAGGGACAGATAGACAGGATTGTCTATCAGGGAGGCCCTAGCCTCCGTCTCTCAGTGAGATAGGCCGAAGCCTTCAAGCAGAAACAGAGGATTGCTTCTCAGGGAGGCCTTAGCCTCCGTCTCTCACTGAGATCGTCTCTCAGTGAGATAGGCCAAAGCCTTCAAGCAGAGACAGAGGATTGCTTCTCCAGCATGAAGATGGAGAATCCACCAATGGGTTTAGACTATCTTCCTGCCCAATGAGACTAAGTCTGTCAGAGTTGATACGCCTCCTGCTGGGCTTGATGTTCCCAGACACGACTTAGTCTTCAGCCCATACAGGACGCGTATTGACTCTGAAGACTCTGTAAGGCAGGTTGTATCTTTCCATTCCCTTGGTGGATTCTCTTCTTAACCTCCCAAAAACACAGCTAACAGGCAAGGCTCACAGTCCGTAAATCGCGGCAAAACAACTGAGCATCGGGCCTCCTTCCCTCTCCCGCGGGACAGCTGAGCGTTGGCCTCTGGGCCTGCTCACGGGCCGCTCTTCGGCACGCCCACCGAAGGGAAGACTTGCAACATTGAGCGGAGGCTGCAGAGGGGACAGTTTAACAGCATAAGTCCTCCAACCAGGAGGCTGCTGCTAAGATCACGGCCAAAACTAAGGCCAGTTTCGGCAAAAGATCATCCAAGTCTGCCGAGAAACAGGCCAGCCGCAGGCATCGTGCCTTGGAGAAACAATTCTCCCATGCACAAGATCTCGGGGATATTCAGGGGGGTCCTGGGCTTTTGCACCTGGAACAGTAGGCCGCATCCAACAGGCCTCGCCCCAACAGACATAGAATTGGACCCAGGTCCAGCTTCCTTCCTCAACTGGCAAGTCATCACTTGTTTTTGTGTTTCTCCAAACTTCCTCCCATCCCCTCACCCATTGGTCAAGTGTCTGGGAAGCGGTTGGCACTTGGGGATATTCAGGAATTGGACTGAAATCTTTGCCTGCGGCTACTCTGAAAGGTGTGTAGCCGATGCTGCTGTGCACAGAATTGTTATACGCCACTTCTGCGAAGGGGAGGAGGTCAGTCCAGTTCGTCTGTTGATAAGACACGTAGCATCTGAGATATTGCTCCACCATTTTGTTAGCGGCTTCTGCAGCTCCGTTGGTGGCCGGATGAAAAGCGGATGATAAGCCTTGAGATGATCCAATTAATTTAAGAAAACTCCTCCAAAACCTTGCTGTGAACTGCACCCCCCTGTCTGAGATTATTCGCTTAGGGGCGCCGTGCAGTCGGTAGATATGTTTCAAGAACAATTTAGTCAGTCCTTGAGCGGATGGGAGTCCTTTGCAGGCGATGAAATGAGCCTGCTTCGAAAACAGGTCTATTACAGTCCAGATGACAGTATTTCCTCTACTCTCAGGTAGGTCTACGATAAAGTCCATAGCTATTTCTTCCCAGGGTTGGGAAGGTTCTGCCACCGGCTGCAGTAATCCAGGGGTTTTCCCCGGTATTCTTTTCATTGTAGCACATACGGTACAACTCTTCACATAGTTTTCCACATCTCGTTTCAGTCCCGGCCACCAAAATTGCCGGTGGGTGAGATGTAGTGTTTTTAGATATCCAAAGTGTCCAGCCTGCTTTACATCATGGCTGTGTTTGAGAGCATTGAGACGGAGGGATTCGGGCAAATACAGTTTCCCCCCTTTGTAAGCCAAGACCTTTGTAAGCCAAGACCTTTGGGCCTTGCCAGCTCTAGCCTGTATGCCATAGTCTGCATCTAGTGGACTGGCCGTTACCATTCGGACTTTGCCACCACTAAGTGAGACGTGTGATCCCGTCACTAAACGCAAACTCGGCCTGGATGGTAGGTTTGAGCATCGCGGTGTGCGCTGGCTATCATTGCACGCGACTAGGTTTGCCGCCACTAAGTGACATGCGTATCATCCGTCGCTAAGTGTGACTCCGGGCTTGCCAGTGGACCAGACTATCACAGATCCACGTGCAGGCCAGTCCCACCTTTGGTGGGCCGCAGCCGTATCTCTTGCAGACCGAGATCCTTTCAGCACTCCACTGAAACTTCTCGCTTTATCATGGCAGATAACACCGTGCCACAGGCTTCCACCTCGGCTGGCCAAACAAAGCGTAAGTCCTCCAATCAGGAGGCTACTGCTAAGATCAAGGCCAAAACTAAGGCCAGTTTCGGCAAAGGATCATCCAAGTCTGCCGAGAAACAGGCCAGCCGTAGGCATTGTGCCTTGGAGAAACAATTCTCCCATGCACAAAAGCTGGCCGTAGGGGAGACGGACAAACCGCCCCTTACCACAACTGTACCACCCGGTACTTTCCCCTCCCAGTTGGCTCTCTCGGCCATTACCATTCCGAGAATACTGGGCTATTTATTGGAAGGGCTCAACAAGGGCTTGGCGCCCAACACTATCCGCAGACAAGTGGCGGCTCTATCCACAATGCTTACATGTGGCAATTCGGAGCCATTGACTCAGCATCCCATGGTGCGCTCGTTGGTCAAGGGAGCGAGCAACACCAAACCGCCCGTAGTTCATCGGTATCCCTCTTGGGATTTGCCGCGGGTCTTACAGGCCCTTACCTCACCGCCATTTGAACCCGTCAGAACCTGTACACTGCGGTCCTTGACAACTAAGGTAGCCTTCCTGATAGCTGGCACTTCGGCTAGACGCATTTCTGAACTGGCAGCTCTCTCTATCAGAGATGACTTATGCGTCTTTCATGAGGACAGAGTGGTCCTTCGATTGGATCCATCTTTTATTCCTAAGGTCAATACCTTATTCCACAGGCGGCAGGAAGTAATACTGCCAGACTTTTTTTTATCTTTTCTCATCTTTGCCAGTCTTGTTGGGGAGAAATGCCACCTATAAAACATTTTGTACAAATTCTCTTTATATGAGGTGGCCAAGGTTAACTTTCTATTTCTTTCCCATAACATTTGCCATTTGTCTAGATCGATATTATATCCGAAATTTTAGGCCCATGTTATCATCACTTCTTTTACCTGCTCCTCTTCCATTTTAAATTCCAATAAATATTTATATGTTCTTTTGATTGTTTTCTCCTCCGTTCCTAATAATATTTTATCTAGTGTTGTCAGATCCCTCCGTATACCCCATTTCTTTTTGTCTTTCTTATAACGTGACTGAATTTGCAGGTACACCCACCATTCCAATTGTACCCCATTTTCTTTTAATTCTTGTCTAGATTTAAGTTCCCCTTGTTCATTTAGAATATCTCTGTACGTAACTACTTTTCCCAAGTTCATGAAATTTGGATGCACTAGCGCTTCCAGTGTTGAGAGCCATACCGATGTTTCTCTATAATTCTGTTGTTTAACTTTAATCCACACATTTAGTAATGCTGCTCTGATATGGTGTCTCTGGAAGTATTGATGAACGTTATATCTCTCATCCCACAAAAATGCGTGCCATCCAGATTGTAAATCATGACCCTCTAGGGTTAATAGCCTTCTGTCTTTTAAATTTATCCAATCCCGCACCCAAGTGAGTATTGCAGCTTGGTAGTACAGCTCCCAGTCAGGTAGTCCGAATCCCCCTCTCTCTTTGGCTTCTTGTAGTAGTTTTAATTTAATTCTAGGTTTCTTCCCCTGCCAAATAAATTTCAATATTATTTTATTCAAATTTACAAAATATTTTTTCTCTAATTTTATGGGGACATTCTGAAATAGGAAGAGTAATTTAGGTAAGATATTCATCTTTGCTGCTGCAATTCTCCCCATGAAGGAGAGTTGCAAATTTTCCCATCTTTCTAAGTCTTTCTTTATCTGATTGTTTAAATTAACATAGTTATCTTCTTTAATTGTAATACACCTTGCTGTTAGCTGTACTCCCAAGTATTTAACTTTCTTCACTATTTGGATATTTACTTTCTCCACCAGGTCATTTTTCTGTGTACTAGTCATATTTTTAACTATCATTTTCGTTTTATCTTTGTTGATTTTCAGTCCAGCTACCTCTCCATATTCTTCTAATATTTCCACAAGTCTTGTACCCGAATGTAGCGGTTCCTCTAAGATAAATACGAGGTCATCCGCAAAGGCTTGCAGTTTGTAGGTTTCTTTCTTAATATTTAAGCCTCTAATTTGGCTTTCCTTTCGGATCATCTAGTCAGTACTTCGAGAGTTAGTATAAACATTAACGGCGAGAGTGGACATCCTTGTCTTGTACCTTTCCTAATTTGGAAGCTTTGTGTCGCTTCTCCATTAATTATAACTCTCGCCTCTTGTTTATCATATATAGCTCTGAATATGTTTATAAAATTTCCGCCAAAGTCCATATAGCCTAACTGCCTCAACATAAAATTCCAATTTACATTGTCAAAGACTTTTTGTGCATCCAAAACATCAGAGCTACTTGTTTTTCACTGTGAATCTCTTAGTACTCCAAAATATTTAAAATCGTCCTCATATTGTTTCGAATTTGCCTTCGTGGTAGGAAAGTGTTAGGGACTTATTATCATATGTGGTGGACTTGTTCCAAAGCCAAATAATTTTGGCGGCTAATACACTTGGTTGGAGGAAATGTTGGGACTGAAGGTAGATCCCAGACCAGAACTGTTTTTACTGGGAATGATAGATGGGAAGTTTAACAAAGGAGAGACATATCTAGTGTTGCATATTATAACAACAGCAAGGTTGGTCTATGCCCAAAACTGGAAAAACAGAAACTCCCCGGCGGAGAGTGAACTAATTAAAAATTTTTTGATATGTGCAGAGATGGATAGACTAACATTAGAAATCAAAGACAAGGATGAAACAGAGTATTATGAAGTTTGGGATAAGATGTACTATTGGTTAGACTCGAGGCGAAAAAGTCAGAACAAAGAAAGCTCGTCTAGAAGAGAGAAAGTGTAGATTTTCAACCTCAAGGTGAGCATAAGATAGAGATCAGAAAGAATATGAAACAAGAATTGAAATGGAAGTTATGTTGTAAATAGGCGTAAATATGTATGTAAATATATAAATATGTAAATAGTATAAAAAGCAATATGTAAATGGTATAATGAATACCTATCAATGAATAGGGAGATATATGGTATATGGTATAGTATGTATGGCAATAACAGCCAGAAAAGCCACACTGTGTTCAACCTGTTTTTAAATGTTTACTCGATAAAATTTATATTAATTAAAAAAAATGTTTTAATAATACAGCCAAATAGTGAGAAAATTGCTAAATACAAATTTTAAAAATGGAATCACCATCAAAGCTATCAATAACCGTGCCATACATGTTACCTTCAACCCATATATACTTCATCATAGGCTTTTAAAAAAAGTTGTACCCAAAAATTGAAAAGAAAGAAAAATCCAGTGAAGAAAATCCAGCAAACTCCCTTAAAATGTTTTAGCTTATATATATATAATTGCTATATCTCCTGGATGTGTAGAAATGTAAACACCTTAAAGAGAGAAAGTAGAAGTATTACTTTTTAGCTCATAAAACTTACTCAAAAATAAACTTATATTGAGTTTCTAACTTATTGTCAACTAGCCTCATAGACATGGAGGTAGGAACTCCTAATTACATAGATCATGTAAATGAACGTCTGGCTCACAATGAATTATTATTATTACAACAAATTATTAAACTGATCTATTTATTACCAGGAAACTAAAGGGATTCTTCCAAATCAGTCAAAACTCTTTATTTCCTTATATGCAGTATGAGATGCTAGTTAAAGGTTTTATGAGAGTTTTGCTTTCTCCCTAACATCCATTAAAAAAAAAATCATGAAAAACAGTAAGGTGTATTGTTGAATGATTAGAAACAATTAGAATCAACTAGTTTTATTGGAAGTAAAAGCGATTTACAAGGAGCTAAATTTTATCAAGCAGAAATATTTTGAAAAAGGCAATAAGTCAAATTTCAAGACTACCAATTATCTAATGTAAAGGCTAAAAGAACTTATTTGGGGTGGAATGAAAAATGTTTTTATAAGGAAAAGATGATACAACAATTTGTGAAATAATATTTCAGATTATAGACAACTATAGACAGACTATATGAGAAAGATTAAAGAATATTTTAATAATATATTACTTAAAAAATTACAAATCAACAAAAAAAAAGTGCTTAACTAAAGATGAGACCAAAGAGGCAGTTTAAAATGTTGAAACTGAATATAGTTGCAGGACCTGATAGTATCTCTGCAATTTACTCTTAAAACACTCCAAGAAATTTCAGTCAAATCTTTTAACTCAAATAATGAATGAAATTCAAAAACATTAAGAAATCCCTTCATTATAAAACTAAAGTCTTTCTCTCTTTGATTCAAGTGTGTAAGAGGATGAAATATCAATAGCAGTTTCTTCCTCCTACTGCAAATGCAGTTGTGTGGGAAAAAGTGTAGAGGAATGCAGCAGCAAAAACGAAAGAGTAAGTTCTCCAGGTCAGGTTGGGAAAGGCCAAAGCAGCAGCCCCACAGGAAGTGCAAAACACCTGGGAATACCCTGTTCAAAACCCGGATCATTGTTATTGTCCATGCCTGGCTGGTGCATTGCAACTTTTTCATCTGTTTTATCTTAGCTCCATTTCTCTGGTGGCTTTGGGTACTGGCAGATTATAGTCATGTGGCACTGATTTCATGGATGAAGGCAGTTCTCCAGCGTGAAGAATGGAGAATCCCCCAATGGGTTAACTTGGACCTCCTGCCCACGTAGACCAAATCAATCAAAGCTGCCATGCCCATCTGGCTGAGGGCACGCCCCCAGTTTCAATTTGGTCTTCAGCCCAGACAGACGTAGTAGTTTTGGCTCCCAGTGATTTGAGATTCAGGTCTTATTTAAAATTATTCCATTGTTGGATTCTTTCATTGCTTTTTCTCATCTGACCAGCGCTGGGATCAGCGCTGTTTCTGGATGGGGAAAAAAAGTGTTTTTTTTTTGTTGTAAGTGCCTTTTTGGTTGAGTTCGTGTTCCCCCCCCACAGCTGATCATCGCGGTTGCCGTTTTGGGCGCCGCGGGACAATCAGATCCCCATCGGCTTTGCTTTTGTCTTTGCTTTTGCTGTCTTGCCTTCTAGGCTTCTCTGGGTGGTCCCTTGGGGGAAGGAGTGCGTTCCCCTCCTCTTCGGACCGCTTGGTCCTTCGGATTTTTCGGCTGATCGTCGCGGCCGCCATTTTGGCCACCGCAACTCAATCGGCTGCTTTATTGTGATCTTGTGAGGTGCTGGTTCAATTCTGGGGGAGCTGTTGGTGTGAGGGAGGTGCTCCCTATTCTGCAGCTGTCCCAGGGTGTCCAAATTTCTCACCGATCGTTGCGGCCTCCATTTTTGGCGCTACGTGGAGAACAGAAATTTTCATTTCGGTTTCACTTTCCCATTTCACCAGCATTCAGGTCGGCCTTTTCCTGACCAAAAAGAGGGCCGATCTGTTTACTTTCGTTTTCCCTTCTGGCGACCGCCATCTTAGTTCACACAAACAGGGAATCAAAGGCCACACTTTTTTGTTCCCTTTCAGAATTATCAGTCTGCGTTGAGTCCAGGGATTTTCCACTACTCAGGCCTTTCATTGCTGCCAGTTGGGACCTTACTTCCAAGGACATAGGGGTCCCCTGTATTGTATATATCAGGCCACACAATATCAGTTGCCTGCTAGCATTCCGCAGTCATTGGGCCTTGCCAGTCATAGCCTCTTGCCATAGTCTGCATCTAGTGAACGGTCAATCTAGTGAGCTTGCCATCACTAAGTGAGACACGTGTGATCCCGTCACTAAACGCGAAATTGGTCTCAAAGTAGGTCTCACGCTCAGTCTCATCATCACTAGTGACCCGCGATATCCGTCGCTTAGTGTGAGTCCGTGCTTGCCGGTGGGCCGGACCATCACTGATCCACGTGCAGGCCAGTCCCACCTACGTGGTTAACAGCCGCATCTCTTGCAGACCGAGACGCTTCAGCACCCCACTGAAAACTCTCGCTTTACAATGGCAGATAACACCGAGCCACAGGCTTCCACTTCCAGTGGACATGGAAAGCGTAAGTCCTCTAGTCAGGAGGCAGCTGCAAAAATCAAGACCAAGGCCGGCTCAAAGAAAGCAGCCTCCAAGGCGGCCGACAAGCAGACCAGCCGTAGGCACCGTGCCCTGGAGAGACAGTTCTCCCGTGCACAAAGACTGGCTGTAGGGGAGACGGTTAAGCCGCCCCCTACCACTACAGTGACACTACCTTGTGGCCCTCAACCTGAGCCCCAGGCCCCATGGTCCCCAGAACGGGATTCAGAGGGGGGCCCTTCAACTGGTCCTTATCAGGAACTCCTTTCCCTCTTTGAGGAGGAACAGGGGCTTCAGAACCCTAAGGCTCCAGAAGCCACATTTACTCCAACTGCAGCGGGGCTTCGACCCCTTGAGAGATCGCCCCTCGCGGGCCAGGCTCCAACTGCCACCTTTACCCCCACAGCAGCGGGGCTTCGTGAGCTGGAGGATCCATCCTTCAAAGCTCATCTGCAAGAATTGATTTCTCAGGCAGTTACTCAAGCCATGACGCCCATGAGGCGTCCTCAAGTGGCTCCCGCTCCCATGATCCCCATGACATCATCTGACCCCTCAAGGTCAGGTGGCCTCCAGTACCCAATTTCTGACTCACACTCCTTTGCCAGCGGGGGCTCAGAATACGCGGAGTATAGTCAGGCGGAGGGAGAGTGGTCGGACGATGAGGAGCCTCCTCAGGAACCTCCTCCTCTAATAGGACTGTTTAATCCCTCGCTATTTCCGTCCCTGCTCCGCAAGGCCTGTGCGACCGGTAAGATACATCCGGTTCAGCCATCGGTACCTGAGCAGGTGCCTGAACAGCTTCCTGGCCAGGACACGGACCCGTTGTTTTCAGAACCGGTGGTGCTACACAAACAAATACCTTGCCCTCCCATGTTTTTGAAATCCATTAGGGGACAATGGGAGGCCCCAAGTGCTCCTCCCTCTACTGGGGGAATCGACCGTACGTTGCTTGACACGGAACCGGTCCTGAATGAGGCCCTGGAGGTGCCTGAGGTTGATGAGTCTTTAATGCCTTTATATTCTGATTCCAGGGTACCTGGAGATATGGCGGAGGCGTTGAAGCCCGAGGATAAGAAATCCGAGGCTTCTTTCCGCAGGACACACCAAGTTTCAGCTTGGTCAATAAGAGCTTCTACTTCAGCCTCATTCTTCGCAAGGGTCTCTCTTATCTGGCTCCGCCAATTACAGGCTAGAATTCTCCCAGAGGAGGTAAGAGTCCATCAGGACTTGACGAAAATAATGGCCGCATCACAGTACATGGCGGACGTATCTTTGCAGGCTGCCAGATTCTCTGCCCGTGCCATAGCATCCAATGTCTCTGCACGCAGACTTCTATGGCTCAGAAATTGGAAGGCCGAGGCTAGACACAAATGGCGCGTAGCTTCCGCCCCGTACCGCGGCACCCGCCTCTTTGGGGAGGCCCTGACCCCCTACTTAGTTGAAAACAGGGAGAAACGGAGGGTTCTCTATCACCTTTCCAGGAGACCTAGCCGTCGTTTCTCCCCGTATACCCGTCGACAGCCCTTTCGGACGGGATCAGATTCGGCCTCAGCACAGGTCTCCCAGCCATTTCCCGCAGGCCCGGACCGTTCATTTGACCGGTCCGGGTACAGGGACAGATACAGACAGCGGGCCCAGGGTAGGCGGTCCTTTCGAGGCAGGGGCGGCCGTCCCTTCCGTAGATCCAGGTGACTCGGGGAGGGAGGCTCCCATAGGTGGCAGACTAACTTACTTTCTCCACCAATGGGAGACCACGACCACGGACTCTTGGGTGCTAAGCACCATCAGGGACGGGCTTTCTCGAGTTCGTGGCCAGGCCACCCCGGCGCTTTGTTTCCTGTCCCCTCCCCAGGAATCCAGTCAAGAAGAACCTCCTGGGGGAGGCCATTCTGCATCTGTTACACATACAAGCCATAGAATGGGTACCAGTCGATCAGCTGAAACAGGGTTTTTACTCCATCCTATTCGTTGTTCCAAAGGCCTCAGGGGGATGGAGGGCGATACTAGACCTCAAGGGCCTCAAATCTCACCTGTCGTACCGAAAGTTCAAGATGCAGACGCTTCGGTCCATCTTGGCAAGCGTAAGACGGGGGGACTTTCTGACATCCATAGACCTTACGGAGGCGTACCTCCACATCCCTATACATCCAAACCATCGGCAATATCTCCAGTTTTGCTATTCCAACAACCATTACCAATACAGAGCCCTCCCGTTCGGCCTATCCTCGGCTCCCAGGGTCTTCACCAAGATCCTGGCGGTACTTGCCGCACACCTACGGTTAGTACCGGTGCACGTCCAATGTTACCTGGACGACATTCTCATCCAGTCGTCGTCCTCTCTGGCCGCCCAGGCGGAACTGGCCCTCACCATAAGGACTCTTCAGGACCATGGTTTCTCAGTCAACTTTCAAAAAAGTCAATTGACTCCCTCAACACGCCTACTACACTTGGGCGCGATAATAGACACAGACCTTTGCCAGGTCTATCTGTCTCGAGACCGTCAAAACAGCATTCAAGACATGGTTCTCAAAATCCGCAGGAAACGTGTAGTAACACTGGCTATCCTCTCCCAGTTATTGGGAAAGATGATATCTTGCTTAGAGATAGTGCCTTGGGCCAGACTACACTCCAGACACCTTCAATGGTTCTTGCTCCCATTCCAAAAACTGGGCACAAGCTCTTCCAACCAAAGGGTACGGGTTCCTCTTCAGACCCTAAGATCCCTTCTGTGGTGGGCTTCCCCAGAGGTGACAAGAGGGTCACTGTTCAAGGAGCCCAGCAGGCTAACATTGACCACAGACGCCAGTCTGTTTGGCTGGGGGGCTCATTTCCAATCTCAGTTGGCTCAGGGTCGGTGGTCCAGAGCAGATCTGGCACACAATATCAACTGGCTGGAACTGATAGCCATTCATCTGGCCCTTTGCCACTTCTGCAACCAGATTGCGGGGCAACACGTGCTGGTCCTCACGGACAATGTGGCGGCAAAAGCCCATGTGAACCGTCAAGGCGGTACCCGATCCCGGTCTCTCATGGCCGAGGCCATATTATTGGGGTCCTGGGCAGAAAACAATCTCCTCTCCCTGAAAGCCGAACACATCTCGGGGGAGGCAAATCGTCAGGCAGATTACTTAAGCCGGGCGACAGTAGACCATTCAGAATGGAGTCTACATCCGGATCTCTTCGGGGAGATATCGGAGAGGTTCGGGTTGCCGGTCCTGGACTTATTCGCCTCTACGGCGAACTCCCAACTTCAAAGATTCTTTTCCAGGTTCCCCTCTCCGGGGGCGGAGAGGACGGACGCTCTTCGCAGCCCTTGGCCCGGGGGACTACTGTATGCCTTCCCACCTCCCTCTGATTATTATTACTATTATTATTATTATAGTTATCAGGAAAATATTGCAGGAACAGGCAGAGGTCATATTCATTGCCCCGCACTGGCCGAGGCAACCGTGGTTTGCCGACCTCGTGAGCCTCTCTATGGTCCCTCCGTGGAGGATTCCTCCAGATCGGATACGACTAGTGCAGGGAGTCATACAACACCCAGAGCCTCAGTGGCTTCAGTTAGCCGCCTGGCACTTGAACGCAGGGCCTTGGCCCAAGAATCTTATTCCTCGGGAGTGATTTCTATGATTCAAGCCTCCCGGAGACCGGCGACCAATCGAATTTATGACTCCACTTGGAGACATTTCTGCAGTTGGTGTGACAGCAATCACTTAGCTATCTCAGAGGTAACCATTCCACGGATATTAGACTATCTGTTGGAGGGTGTTACTAAGGGCTTGGCGCCCAACAATATTTGCCGACAGGTCGCGGCTCTGGCCACGGTGTTTACCTGTGACACTTTGGAGCCACTGGCCCATCACCCCATGGTACGATCCTTTATCAAAGGGGTCACCACCAGTAGTACATAGGTATCCCACTTGGGAGTTACCCTGGGTCTTACAGGCCCTTACTCAGGCGCCTTTCGAACCCATTAGGTCCTGCACCTTTAGGTCCTTGTCTCTTAAGGTTGCTTTCTTGGTTGCAGTTACCTCGGCTAGGCGTATCTCGGAACTGGCAGTTCTTTCTGTCAGAGAGGACTTGTGTGTTTTTCATACGGACAGAGTGGTCCTGCGCTTGGACCCCTCATTTGTTCCTAAGGTTAACACCATTTTTCACAGGACACAGGAGATCGTGTTACCGAACTTTTGCCCTAATCCGTCTCATACATTGGAACGACAATGGCACACTCTCGATGTTCGCAGGGCGTTGCGCTGTTACGTCAAGCGGACGGAGTCCTTTCGTAGATCTGAAGCCCTTTTTGTTTCCTTCCATCCGGCCTCTAAGGGTAAGAAGGTATCTTCTTCTACTGTTGGCAGGTGGATTAGAGCCTGTGTTTCCGAGACGTATCAGGCGTCTTCCTTAACAGTTCCAGGTCACTTGACGGCCCATTCCACTCGCAGTGCTGCTACCTCTGCAGCATGGGCCACACAGGCCAGCATAGAAGACATTTGCAGGGCGGCGACATGGTCCTCGCCTTCCCCTTTTGTGCGCCATTATCGACTTGATAAGTTTGCCTCGACGGAGGCCTCTTTTGGCCGCAGGGTACTGCAACAGGTAGTGCCGGTGGCAGGGGCACTGGCCCAGTCTGCTCCCCTCCCATAGGAACAGTAGGGCTTTGGTAAGTCCCATTGGTGGATTCTCCATTCTTCACGCTGGAGAAGGGGCCTTGTCTTACCTGAACGCCTTTTCTCAGCGTGATGAATGGAGAATCCACACCCATCCCTTATGCGCAGTCAGGTCCAGTGTTTAAGATCTGGGAGCCAACACGTCGTACAGTCATTGGCTTCACCCTTTCGAAACTGGGGGCATGCCCTCAGCCAGACGGGCGTGACAGCTTTGATTGATTTGGTCTACGTGGGCAGGAGGTCCAAGTTAACCCATTGGTGGATTCTCCATTCATCACGCTGAGAAAAGGCGTTCAGGTAAGACAACGCCCCATTTAATTGATTTCCTATTTTTAGCAGAGAAACCAATGATATTAGTGAGAAGTAACAGTCTTTCACGTGATCATTCTGTTCTCGCCATATCATCAAGACAACAAATTGACTTCCAAGTTTCTCTGAGCCAGGCTTTAAGATCAGCTGTACATTTTGCATAACAAATGTGAGGAGCTAAGTCTTGTCTTAGTCATTTATCTTACAACCAAAATACAGTTCATATACTTTCTGAACCAGTCCCAGTCTGGTCATGGTGTATCTTTGAAGCTTAATCATGTACTCACTACAAATGTAGCAGAATGTATCACGGATGTTCTGAAATTGGTGAGACATTTCTGCTGTCACAAATTGTCTGGTAGCCAATCTAATTGGCTTACTTATTATGTAAATTATAGGTAGATAGACAATGCTATGCCTTCAAATTGCATCAAAATGCATGGGAAGGTATATCAACAAAATTGTTAGCATCTGCGTGCAAGCTGCTTTTATAGCCTTTGCAGGCAGGATCATCCATCCTAGCCATGCTCAAACTCTACTAGTTCCACAAATTTTATGTAATATGCCCTGAGTGTATGTCTGGACATGCATGAGATACACAAAGCATATTATAACGCAAGCAAAAATTAGTCAACTTAAATATGTATAAGAAGAAATTGCAAAAACAGAATATTTCTATAAAATGACACATATTAAATTAAATAAGATTATTTTCATGATTAGCAGCCAAAAATCTATAAGATACATCCAAACATGTTCAGGAAGTAAAATATTTGTATATTTAATGTTTTCATGGACCTGTGGCCACAAAGCCTCTGAAAAATCTGTTAGGTTTAAAACATCCCCCATGTCTTACTGTTTTGTTATATCTCATCCCTTCCCTTTTGAGAAGAGGGGAATATAAACATCTATTGTGCAATAGCTGCCTTCCTTCTACCGTGAAAGGCACAAAAATATCTTTTTGGGTTCACTGGAGGTCATCTATCCACAGCCTGGCATATGCATCCTATTGTTACTATGCCCTAACAGTCTATTTTCCTGATCCCAACTTTTCATGTTGGTCTGGTTTAGAGTGTGACATGGCTGGAGCATCATTGCAGTGTGTGTGTGTGGGGGGGGGGTGTTGAGTAAGACATATTATACTCTGGTTTACATGAGAGGGCATCTGGAAATTTGGGGAGCCTGGAATATAGGAGACGTAAAAATCAGAGTGGGAGAAAAAATATGCTGAGGGGTAGATTGTGCATTATGCAGAATCTGGTCTAATTGAAGCAAGTCAAATGCACATTTTTCTACCTTGACAAAGCTTGTTGTCCCATAGTTTTTGCAGTATATTCCTGTATAGATGACGTAAAGAGGGATCTTTGGAATAAACCAAGATGTCCTCTAAGTACACCACCACAAACTTATCTAAAATATCTGAAAGTATTTCATTCATGAATCTCAGCTCCACAGTTTACCAAGCTGAAAGGCATCACTGTGTCTTTGAACTTGCCCTATCTTGTATCAAATATTTGTGTCCTTCCTTCATTCTGACTAGGTTGTGAGCAGTTCTCAAGTCTAATTTTGTAAAGATTCATGCCTTTTGTAAACCGTTTGGTACAGAGGTCCCCAACCTATGGTCCGTGGCCCACTAATGGGTCATGGCCTCTTGGCCACCAGACCCCGTGAGTAGCTGGGCAGTGCACATGCACGTGTGCTCAACCCCCCTCATGCCACTGTTGACATCCAAATATTCCTTGAGAAAGACTAATTTTAAGGTAAACATGGGATATTGTTTCTTAGTGGGATTTGGGCTCCTAGTTCCAAATTAGTGGTGCAATCACATGCTCAGGGATAGGCAGAGATAGCATAGCTGTATCTTCTTCCTCAAATATATCTGCAGATTCTGAATATTTTTCTGGTAGTCCAACCCTCCACTGTTCTGCATTGGAGTGGGGAAGGAGTAATCTTGCACTGTTTTTAAGCACTGCTTAAAAGGGGAGAGAACAGGTGGTAGTTAAGGGAGTGAAATGGGAGTATCCTTTATGCCCAACTTGCATCTGGATCATGTAGCGGAAGCTACTCTGTTCCCAAAACGATGAGCACTTGCAAGGAAACAGTTACACAGCATGTTATGAACTCTGTGTTATCTTTGATTGTTAACTGCAAAGAGACTGTGTGCTGCAAAATCAGCCTGCTCTTAGTGACTGTCCAGCAATAGTCTTGATTATCATTGGGCTTTCTAGAGTTTGAATAGGCAACTTGGTTCCTGTATTTTTATGAAATTAGTGGTTACCCCTGCATCTACAAGAATAAAGAGTTCTACATTCTGCCTGAAATCTACAGTAGTAATAACAGGAATAATTAGATGTTCTATAAGAGCCGTGGTGGTGCTGTGTTTAGAATGCAGTACTGCAGGCTAACTCACTGCTCACTCCAGGAGTTCAATTCTGAGCGACTCAAGGTTGACTCAGCCTTCCATCCTTCCGAGGTCGGTAAAATGAGGACCCAGATCAGGGGTGTCAAACTGCCGGCCCGCGGGCTGGATGCGTCATGCCGAAACTGCGCCCACCCCATTGCCGGCAATGGGAGGAAAGTCGCGATATGTTGCGACACATCACATGACATTGCGAGTTTGACATCCCTGACCCAGATTGTTGGGGACAATATGCTGACTCTGTGAACCGCTTAGAGAGGGCTGTTAAGCACTATGAAGCAGTATATAGGTCTAAGTGCTATTGCTATTACTATTTGCCTGACGTTAGCAGTCTGAGCTCTTCTTAAATGATTGAGGGGTCCCTCTTTGGAGTTATTGGAAGTGGGGCAGGCAAAGTTTTCCTGGTGTGCTGCTTCAAAATAAACTGGGCACTTGCTGGCTATGTGCTACATTGAGTTACAAATTCTGCATTTCTTTGTTGTGTCAGAAACATTAACTTTCACTGGGCATGATCTGGCTATGTACCCAGGGGCTGCACAATAAAATTATATCCCTGATCCCTTCTTTACTTCTCTCCTAATGATAAGAAACTCAGTTCCCTGATGATAGGAAACCCAATTTGTATGGGTTTTCCCACACTGTATTCCGAGAAGGCCATTGGAAGCAGGATAGGGGGAAGACCAGCTGTAGATTCTTTTCCTTTTACTGTTTCTTCCCTGCCTTAACTGTTCCAGTCAAATATTTATTACTCAGCAACATTGATAAAGCTCTTCCAGGTTATTTGGGGTGCTTTGCAGCACCAACTCACCTCTTCAGATCTTCAGCCAGCCCTTCTGTGAACTGGTCAGTCAATGCTGCCATTCTCCAGCATGAAGATGGAGAATCCACCAATGGGTTTAGACTATCTTCCTGCCCAATGAGACTAAGTCTGTCAGAGTTGATACGCCTCCTGCTGGGCTTGATGTTCCCAGACACAACTTAGTCTTCAGCCCATACAGGACGCGTGTTGACTCTGAAGACTCTGTAAGGCAGGTTGTATCTTTCCATTCCCTTGGTGGATTCTCTTCTTAGCCTCCCAAAAACACAGCTAACAGGCAAGGCTCACAGCCCATAAATCGCGGCAAAACAGCTGAGCATCGGGCCTCCTTCCCTCTCCCGCGGGACAGCTGAGCGTCGACCTCCGAGCCTGCTCACGGGCCGCTCTTCGGCGCGCCCACCGAAGGGAAGACTTGCAACATCGAGCGGAGGCTGCAGAGGGGACAGTTTAACAGACTTGTGCAGCCCGCTTCTGGCTCCCGCTCCCAGCGCTGCTGCAAAGCGGCTGATCATCGGCCCAGCCAAAAGCCTCGCTACGGGCCGGCAAAGACTGGAAAAGAATTTTTTGCTGCTGTGGAGCAGCCGGCGGCCGGCAGATTCGCCGCGGCCGCCAAACAGCTGAGCGTCGGCTTTGAAGCCACTCTGACGCCGTTCTTTCGGCCCAATTACTGAGAGCCTCAGCCGGCCTAGGACAGCTGTTTTCAACCTCTCCTGCACTCAGTCGAGGGCCAACGACTGACGGCGTCATCCCTCACTGACGGGCTGGAATTTTGGCACACAAACAGCGGCCGCCATTTTGAATCTCAACGGCCTCACAGGGACGGCCCCATCAGCTGAATTAACAGATATTGACTCAAGGCCATAGACCGGCCAAAAGAGTATTAAACCAAAAGGCTGCTATTGGGAGTTTTTTTCCAAAAATCTGGTCTAGGCTCTCAGGCCAAGCAGTCCACTCGCCTGTCTCAGCCGCAGCCATTTTACAGGCGGCAGCCATTTTGCGACTGGACAAGGCGGCCATTACAGCCCTATTTAATTAAGGGCTACCATTGGCACGGCTAACCCAGATTCTGGTCCGGCATCCGCCCTTCCCAGGGCACTCCAAGTCCAGGTCTCAGTCAGGCAGACACTATTAGTGTGAGCTGGCACGCCTCTCGGCACTGCCGCCACCACCTAGGCTTCGTGTGCAGGCAAAGTTCACTCAGGTGACAGCCGCCACCATAAGGAGAGGAGTGCGCAGGCACAGATCACTAAGGTGATAGCCGCCACGGTTCGGCCAAAGTGCGTGCCGGCACTTGCCGATTGCGGTCCAACCGCCACTGAGTGATACCCTTGGAGAAGACGCCCAGCCCACGCGCCACAGTGCCTTGGGGGCATTGTCAGCCGCTTGGAGCCTAAAAGGGGGCGTAAGGGCGATTAAGTCAATCGCAGCCCCAGAGCCTTAGCTGGTCATCAGCCTCCGTTGTACCATTAGCCTGGTGCTCTGCTCCTGCTCCTGATACACCAAGGCCACAGGCCACAGTTTACAATAGCTGACAGTGCAGTTCCTCAGTCTGCGCAGGACAGACCCGGCACTCCCGTTTCAGGGAAACGCAAGTCCTCCAAACTGGAGGCAGCGGGGAAGGCCATCTCTGCCAAGAGGAGCTCTAAAGCCGCTGAAAAGGAGGCTAGCAGGAGACATACTGCCCTCGAAAAGCAGTTCTCCAGGGCTCAGCGGCTAAATGAGGAGGACCAAGTACCCCTGGCCCCTCAGGAGAGCTCACTCGTTAACCCGCTGTTTGGCCCACCTGCTCCACCAGCTCAGCGGGCCTGGTCCCCGCAATGCCTACCAATACAGGGCGCTGCTCTGTTTACAGATCATGGGTCAAGCCCCCAGGTATTGCCTTCCCCTGCCGGGGTTCAATCGGCACCTGAGGCCACATTCACTCCCACAGCGGCGGGCCTTCGTCCCCCTGAGCCACAAGGGGTAGGTCCCGAGCAGCTCCAGGCGTTACTCGCCCAGGCGTATGCCCAGGGCATAGCCGCCTCCGTTTTACAAAATCCTAGACTCACGGTCCCACTTCAAACATGGGAGGCAATTCCGGAATATCCGGAATCTGTATATTCCGACTACTCCTCCCAGGGCCGGGACTCAGGTTCTGAGGAGTACGGATCAGCAGCATTCCAATTGTCTGAAGATGAGGAATCGGCTCCAGACCCCTCTCCCTTCGTTGGCCTTTTTGATCTGGGTCTGTTTAAGTCGCTCCTGCTAAAGGCCACTACATCGGCCAATATTAGCCCAGAGCAGGAAGCACAGCCGACTCCCTCCACCAGCCAGGACTCAAAGCCGCTCTTCTCCGAACCTACTGTTATGGAGAGACACATCCCTTGCCCCCCATTTTTTCTGGATACCATACGCAAACAATGGGGGAATCCAGGCACTCTCCCAGCACCTGGGGGAGCAGAAAGGAAACTATGCACTGTCGCCCTGGCCCTTTCGGGCCTCCTGGAGGTCCCAAAAGTGGACGAATCACTAACACCCATTCTTTCCTCCTCCACCGTGCCAGGTGATTTGGCTGAGGCCTTAAGAGCGGAGGATAAGAAATCGGAATTGTCCTTGCGCAGGTCTCACCTAGCATCGGCATGGTCAGTGAAGGTGTCCACATCCACCTCTTTTTTCACCAGGACATCCATCCTCTGGCTCAGGGAGCTCCAGGCCATGATCCCCCCAGACCAGATTCGTGCACACCAGAATCTGGGTAAGTTAGTGGCCACGGCCGAATACATGGCAGACACATCACGCCGCCAGGTTCTCATCAAGGTCCATAGCCGCTAACATTGCGGCACGCAGACTTTTATGGCTGAGACAATGGCGAGCAGACCTAAAATCCAAGTGGCGCCTGGCATCCGCTCCCTACAGGGACGGACACCTCTTTGGAGAGGCACTAGACCCTTGTTGAAAACAGAGACAAGCGCAAGGTGTTAGCCCACCTCAACAGGAGGCCGGACAGACGATCCACCCCATACCCGCGGAGGCCACCCTTCCATTGGGTCGGGAACAGAGTGGACTCCTTCGTCTCGTCCCTTTTTCCCCAGACCAGGCCGACAATCGGACCGTCCAGCTTGCAGGCCTAGACAGCAGTTCCAAAACAAGCGACCCTTTCGGGGCGCGGGGGGCCGTCCCTTTAGGAGAAACAAGTGACTCGAGGACGGACCTCCCCATTGGCGGCAAACTTTCCGCCTTTATGCAGGAATGGGAGGCCACCACCACAGACACCTGGGTGCTCAACGCCATCAGGCGAGGCCTCATCCTGGAGTTCCTGTCCCGACCACAGGACCGCTTCATATCTTGCCCTACCCCAAGAAGCCCGGTCAAGATAAAACTCATGACCGAGGCCATTCACCACTTGTTGGAAATCAGGGCCATCGAGCCGGTGCCAGAGGGCCAAACACATCGGGGATTCTATTCCATCCTCTTCGTGGTCCCAAAGCCTTCGGGGGGGTGGAGAGCAATCCTCGATCTTAAGGGGCTAAACTCTCATCTGGTCTACAGGAGATTCAAGACGCAGACACTGCAGTCCATTCTGGCCAGCATCAGAAGGCAAGATTTCCTTGCCTCCATCGACCTCACGGAGGCGTATCTCCATGTTCCCATCTTTCCCGACCATCGGAGGTTCCTCAGGTTCTGTTACGGGTCTCACCACTACCAGTACAGGGCCCTACCATTCGGACTATCGTCCGCTCCGAGGGTATTCACAAAGATCCTGGCTGCACTGGTCGCCCACTTGAGACTGATTCCCGTCCGGGTCCAATGTTACCTGGACGACATCCTTATCCTGTCCTCCTCCCTACAGCAGGCCCGGTCGGACCTAAACTTAACCGTCCGGACCCTTCAGACCCACGGCTTTTCGGTCAACTTCCGGAAGACCCTAACAGAGCCCTCGAATCGCATCCTTCACCTGGGAGCGATTATAGACACCGACCTCTGCATGGTCTACCTGTCCCCGGAACGCCGGGACAGTATTTGTTCCCTGATCAGACAGGTATGAAGGGAGCGGACAGTCACATTGGCCTCACTTTCCCAACTACTGGGCAAGATGGTCTCTTGCATGGGAATAGTACCTTGGTGCAGGCTATACTTCAGAACCCTACAATGGTTCTTACTGCCCTACCAGAGGCAGGGCACCAGTGCATCCAACCAGAGGGTCAGGGTTACGTCCCGAGTCCTGGATTCCTTTCGGTGGTGGACATCCCCAGCTGTAGCCAGGGGCTCCTTATTCAAGGAACCAGACAGACTCATCTTAACAACCGATGCCAGTCTGTTCGGCTGGGGAGCGCACCTAGGTTCTCACCTAGCTCAGGGACGATGGTCACATGCGGACCTCACCCACAATATCAATTGGCTGGAGCTCAGAGCCATACATCTGGCACTGTTACGCTTCAGCGACAACGTGTCCTAGTGCTCACGGACAACGTGGCAGCAAAGGCCCACGTCAACCGGCAGGGGGGCACTCGGTCCAAGGCCCTTATGGCCGAGGCCCTGTCACTAAGTACTTGGGCAGAGACCAATCTCTCCTCCCTCAGAGCGGAGCACATATCGGGAGAGGCAAACCAGCAGGCGGACTCGCTGAGCCGGTCAACAGTGGACCACTCCGAGTGGCGCCTGCACCCTGACCTGTTCAGGGAAATCTCGGAGAGGTTCGGACTCCTGGTGTTGGACTTATTCGCCTCACCGGCGACTGCCCAGCTCCCGAGGTTCTTCTCCAGGTTTCCGTCTCCCGGGGCAGAGCAGACGGACGCGCTCCGCAGCCCATGGCCCCAGGGTCTACTGTATGCCTTTCCCCCTCTCCCCCTGCTCCCGGAAGATACTACAGGAGCGGGCGGAGGTGATAGTGGTTGCTCCACATTGGCCGAGACGGCCATGGTTTGCCGACCTCGTGGGTCTTTCCATCTCCCCACAGTGGAAGATTCTTCCAGAACAGGTAGCTCTCAGCCAGGGGGCTCTATAGCACCCAGAACCACAGCGCCTCCAATTAGCCATCTGGCATTTGAACGGCAGCTCCTAGCCCGAGAGTCGTACTCTGCGGGCGTAATTTCCATGGTTCACGCCTCCAGACGCCCTTCCACTAATAGAATATACGACTCTTCTGTGGTTGGTGCTCAAGGAACCACCTCGACCTCTCGGCTCTCACGATCCCGAATATCCTTGAGTATTTACTGGAGGGACTCAACAAGGGCTTGTCGCCCAATACCATCCGTAGGCAGGTGGCGGCTCTATCCACTGTACTCACGTGTGGCACTTTGACACCCTTGGCCCAGCACCCAATTGTGCGGTCCTTTCTCAAGGGCGCAACCAACACCAAACCACCCGTGGTTCATCGTTATCCCTCTTGGGATCTCCCGCGGGTCTTGCAGGCCCTTACCTCGTCACCGTTCGAGCCCATTAAGACCTGTTCATTGAAATTCTTGTCAATGAAAGTGGCCTTCCTTGTCGCCGTCACGTCCGCTAGACGCATTTCTGAACTGGCTGCTCTCTTGGTCAGAGAGGATCTATGTGTCTTTCACAGCGATAGAGTGGTCCTCCGGCTAGACCCTACCTTTATTCCCAAGGTGAACTCTCTGTTCCACAGGTCACAGGAGGTGGTCCTGCCGAACTTTTGTCCCCAGCCTTCTCACAGCCTAGAACGCCAGTGGCACACCTTGGACGTTAGAAGAGCGTTGCGCCACTATATCAAAAGGACTTCAGCCTTTCGCAAATCAGAAGCACTCTTTGTCTCATTCCAGCCTTCTTCCATGGGACGGAAGGTCTCATCCTCTACCGTAGGCAGATGGATCAGGGCTTGCGTTGCCAGAGCGTATCAGTCTCTGTCGCTGCCAGGCAGCATCACCGCTCACTCTACCCGCAGTGCCGCTACATCGGCAGCGTGGGCAACGCAAGCACCCATTGGGGATATTTGCAGGGCGGCGACCTGGTCCTCGCCTTCCCCGTTTGTGAGACATTACAGGCTGGACAAATTCGCCTCAGCGGAGGCATCATTTGGCCGGAGAGTGCTCCAGCAAGTGGCATCATCCAGTGGGACACAGGTCCTGGCCGATTCCCTCCCATAGGGACAGGACAGCTTTAGTATGTCCCATTGGTGGATTCTCCGTCTTCATGCTGGAGAAGGGGCGTTGTCTTACCTGAACGCCTTTTTTCAGCATGACGATGGAGAATCCACGCCCGTCCCCTTTTAGTCCTACCAGGCCCTGTGTCAGGGACACAAGAGAGTCAACACATCACACTGTCGTCAGCAGCTTCGCCTTCGTCGTGTCTGGGAACATCAAGCCCAGCAGGAGGCGTATCAACTCTGACAGACTTAGTCTCGTTGGGCAGGAAGATAGTCTAAACCCATTGGTGGATTCTCCATCGTCATGCTGAGAAAAGGCGTTCAGGTAAGACAACGCCCCTTCCATTCTACATTTCCAGCAACTGACTTCAAGTCCGAAATGTATGATCTTCTCTGTCTCTGCATGAGCTTTTGGCTCTCTCAACTAGCAGTGATGAATTGTATAGGATCCTTAAAGCGTCCTCTGAATTTATGCATGAAATCCTCATAGTTGTCTAGCACTGGATTTTTTCCCTCAGTGAATGGTATTCCCATTCGGCTACTGTTTTCTTCAGTAAGCTTAGCACAAAAGTCACTTTGGTGCAATTAGTAGGCAATTCCACCAGCCTGCCTGCCATAAACATTTCACATTGAATGGTGAATGTCTAGAATTGATCCTGGTTCTATCCAAACTTCTTTGGCAAACTCCCATAGGAATGCAAGACTGTTGGCTGAGCCACAAGTTGTGCAGCTGTGGGTTGAGGCAGATTCTGCCCCAGCTGTTGCAAGTTCATGTTCTGTGCATCTATCTGCTACAGGTGTTGCAACAATACAAAGCACCTCCAGATGAGATAATTCTACTTGGTTGTAAAGCTATACTAACAGAACCTTGCGAGTCTGAAAGTACTTCTCTCCTCCTGTCTCCTTTGCATCCCCAAAACTAGGGAGAGTTTCTTCTGAGACTTTTGTCTTGTTCCATATTCCTATTTGACCATTTCCTTTTCTGTGTGCCTTTATCCTGTCTCCTACATAGCATTATAATATTGTATGTTGAGTGCTCTTCATTTGTTTGTTTGATACATCTTTCTCAAAGTTAAACATTTTGTAATGTTGTTATAACTGTTTAATAACCAAAACTCAACAATGTCATGTTATTTTCATTCAGAAATTTATTTGTAAGTAGTGCCCCTACTAATAAGTCTTAAAGTCTCTACACACTAAAAAATTCTCCTAGATAAATTGATGGAGAACTTCGTTCGGCTTTTGCTGGATGCCTCAGTATCAAATTCTTGCTAGATACCTAAGTATCAAATTATTTGGTTTTCATCAAGTTCTTTATGCTGGATCATACCAGAGTTCCTTCTACTTCCATATCATATGGAGATTCTCAGTCATCCAGGTCATAGTTATCCCAAAGATGCTTTTTCACGAGGCAGCTGGACTTTCTTGTTTTTCTTGAAGATGTTTCGCTTCTCATCCAGGAAGTTTCTTCAGCTCTACTTCAATAGTTAATCAGACTTGTGGCAAGCCTATAATAAGGAAATGATAAAAATAGCATATTTTAAAATTTAATTGAAATTTAAACACAGTTTGATTTGGCTTACAAATCTGTTGGTTTTCTCTGGACAACAGTATCTTATGTGTTTTAAATACATCTGGAATAAATTTATTGAATTAATAAATCCTCCATCAAAAATTAAATCACTTGGCAAGCTTTATTTGACAATTGCTGTTTCCAAAGTCAATTTTTGGATACAGAAAACATAGCAGGTTTTAAGGTAGATTTTATGTAACAGAACTAGGAGTAAATCTATAGAAGTGACCCAGTGAATTAGTTCTTCCTTTTACTAAGAATTATGGAACAATTACATCTCTCTTATTAGATTTCAATTCTATAAATGAATTCTATAAAAGAATTTAGATTTTACGCATGGCTATTTCTAATTTGGCATTGTCACATTTTATCTAGGGAAAAATTCATATACTATTCAAACGTCTTGAACCCAAATATATGTTTTCCTGGAGTATAGATCTCTTAATATGAAATATGCATGAGAATTTAAGAATAAATTTAATAAATTGGAAAACCACCCTGTTTTGAATGTGTACATCAATCTCCTTAAGTTATTCAGTTTAACTGTATTGCAGCAGTTCAGCTGTATTCCCCAGTTAGAAAAAAAATCTTCAGAAGAATTCTTAGGGATGAGGACTCAGTATGACTGTCATACAAGATGCATATATATAAGAGATATATAACCTTTTGACAGGGTGGTCAGACACATTGTGAGAAAATCATAACGTATATATTAGTCTTTCACAACTCCATGTTCTAAATAGCCCTCATCCACGAGGCTTGTGAACTAAGAGGGTTTTTTTAGGTTTCCCTCTTTAATTTTTAATGAATGTTACTTTAAAAGAGAAAGAAAAATAACTGGAGCAAAATCTTGAAAAATGTCCACATTAACGTCTGAATAGCAATATTGCTTGAAGGCTGTTGTTTTTTTTTAAATCTGAAAGGGCAACTAATAATAACATTGTTTTATAATTACCTTTAGAATGTATACATATCTTTTCTAATCGCAGTACATAATGCAACGAAATATTCTATATCAATATTACAAGTTTCAGGTCAGTTATACACACTTTGGAATGACTGGTGTAGAGTAACTGAAAATGCATATTAATATATTAAGGGAAAGAGTGAATCTCTGCTTATGACATTGGACAGAGGGACAGTGTAGAGATCCATGTTGTATATTGCCCACACTGCATGACAGGGTCTGTATCTAGCCCTTGAAGCTTGGGGGAGGGGTGATTGTGGACTATTCTTCACTTTTGGTCCTAAGATATTTTAATCTTGATGCTTTGGGAAAGTTCAGGAGTTCATGGTCATCATATAACAATGGATTTGACTCAAATAATCCCAGCCTAACATGCACAGATCATCAGATCTATATCTCTGAGCAGTTTATTAGCACCCTGAAACTGAAGGATATAAGAACAAGATTTTTGCCATCATTAGATCACTGTGGCTGCGATGTGACTCCTCATTGGTCAGTCAATTATCATAGTTCAGTGGTGGTGAACCTATGGCACGCGTGCCAGAGGCGGCACTCGGAACCCTCTCTGTGGGCACACGCACCGTCGCCCCAGCCCCGCCTCCTCCCATGGCCCCCTCTTCACCAGCAGCCTTCCGGAGGAGAGTCGCCCCCGGGCACGTCCCACGCAATGCTGCGCAGCCAAGGACATGGTAGCCGGGCAGCGGGGACAAGACTTCGCCCTTGCACCCCATTGCGCGCAGATGATGCTGCAGGGCACGGACGGAGGGCGTGGCCACCATGGCGCTGCTGGGCTGCCTGGGTGATCTGTGGCGGGCCGTGGAGGTGGTGGGTGGTCCAGCAGGCACGGCGGAGCGGGGATGGGTGGGGGGGTGGTTTTGGGGCACTCGGTCACTAAAAGGTTCGCCATCACTGTCATAGTTCATCCCAGTTGCCTGCTGCATCCTAGCAATCTGTTGCGTGATCTAATTAAGGACTTGCTTGATCTGACTCTGGAATATGCACTACAAAATTATACTTTAGCACTCCTCCCTGTGCAACAATGCCTACCATATTTCCCCGAAAATAAGACTGGGTCTTATTTTTATTTTATTTTATTTTATTTTTTGCCTTCAAAAGAGGCACCAGGACTTATTTTCAGGGGATGTCTTACTCACCTCTGGCACCGACAGCCCTGCCCAACCGGTCCATTTCTTCTGGGGCTGAAGGAGCAGCTTCATTCTGCAGCTGCATTCCGGCCTGCATTTTGCATTCAGGCCTTTCTGGAAGGCCTATGCAGCCGAGTACTGAGCTATGGATTCAATCCATAGCTCGGTCCCCAGCTACATAGGTCTTGCAGAATCGAACTATGGATTGAATCCATAGCTTAGTTCTTGGCTGCACAGGTCTTCTTGAAAAGCCTGTGACTGACAAATGCAGGCCTGGCTGCAGAAGATGCCGCAGAAGAAGTGGGCCGGCGAGGAGAGGCCTGGCTGCAAGGTAAAATGGGTGCGATAGGGCAGATTCACACCCTCGCTTGATTTTTAAATGTGTGCCTCACCCCAAAACTAGGGCTTATTTTGGGAGTAGGGCTTATATTAGGCCCAACCCCAAAAATCAAGCTAGGGCTTATTTTCGGGGTAGGCCTTACTTTCAAGGAAACATGGTAGAGCCCTTTGATTAACTGAAGAACTCCAAGAGATGAAATGGCAGATATCTTGATGGGAACTCTGGTGCCATTGCTCTCAAAAGGATCCTCTCTGAAACTAGCAGATCTTGGCAATTATTGTCTAGTCTACTGTCTTCTATTTTTTATCAAGGGTTCTTGAGAGGAAGGTGGAGTGCCAAATACATTAGAGGAAGATTATATAGATCCATTTCAATCACGGCCAAGATAGAATCCACCTTGGCCATCCTAATGGGTTACCTGCATTAGGACATTGGGGGGGGGAGGGTGTCTACTGGCTTCTCTGGTAATTTTAGACCTCTTGATGGCCATTAACATTATTGGTCATGAATCACCGGCAAAGGTTGAAAATTGGCATGGTTTTGCAGTGGTACCACTCAGAAAAGAGCACTATTAGTAGGATGGGTTGTTCAAATGGTTAACTATTTATGGTTGTGGCAAGATCTGTCTTTCTCCTGCATTATTTAATACCTATAGGTATTGTGCAATTATCACCAGTATCTGGTGATGATATCCAATTATATATGGCCATCTCTGACTGTTGACGAGATGACATAAAACCTGATCTGATGTATGGCAACTATATTAGGGTCTGCATGAAGTTGAATTTCTGCAAGATGGAAGTTCTGTTTGTTTAGAAACCACTTAGCACTTTGAACTATAGAGATAGTTCCCCTAAGGAGGCAGATATGTGACTTGGTAGTCCTCCCAAACTGATAGCTACTGCTAGATTGACCAGTAGATGTACAGGCTAAGATAGTTGCAACCTTTTCTGAATCATGATGCCCTTATTATCTTATGTATCAGCTATTGCAATATGCTTTATCCCTAGGTTGCTTTTAAACTACGCTGAAGCTGCAATTGCCATAGAATGCAGTCATCTAGTTTGAGTAGGTAAAAGCTATCAGACTTGTGCAGCATCAGTACTATGGATGCCCCTCTGACTGCCAATAGGCTTCCATATACAATTCAGAGTTGAGATTACTTGGTAGCTAGGTATCTCATCCCTGGGCTGAATGGAAGAAGTGCTGATCAGTTGCCTGAAGGCTGTGGTACCTAGTCTAGATGGCTAAGGACAGATTTCATGTGAATCCTTACCAAATGGAATGCCTTTGGGTTTGTGGCCTCAGGATTACAGGGAAATTCTCTTTCCGCTCTAAATGGGATTCTATTCCCCCACACAGAAGTGGCCTTCAATTTGGGAATTCTAGATTCATAACTTCTGCTTAAAGAATAGTTATGTGCCAGTTGCAACTTTTCCTGGATTGGGAAAGTTCTCTTCATTCACGTTCTTTTGCCGTTTGAACAACAGTAATAGATTTTACAAGGGCCTGCTAAAGAAAATCAGGGAGATCACTCTGGAGGAAATAGGCAAGAACGTAAGCAAAGAGAGCTGAAACATTCCTTAAATCCTGGGGAATAATACTCAAGCAGGCTTCTCCTTGATTCATTGGGATATAAGAGACACGAAATAAAACACGACCAGACTTGATTCTGTTATTGTTGTTCAGTTTTTCCAGTAGAGAGTGCTTCCTCATCTGGTCTACCCCGAATGTTTGAGAACTGCCCTTGAACAACATTCAGAAACTACTGTTGGTACAGAATTTAGCAGTTCAGATAGTGATTGGTATCTTCTTATATGTTCAGGATCCCCCTGCTTTGGGAGCTGCATTTGTTACCAGGTAAAATTCAAGGTGCTGGCTCTTATCTTTAAAGCCTTGTATGGGTCTGGGCCTGAATATTGGATGGAGTGTCTTGTCTTTTCATCTGACCCTCCAACTTGATCAAAGTAATTACCCTCCAGGTCCCATCCCTCTGGAATTGTCACCTGTTGGGGCCTCAGAAGTGATCATTTTTAATAACTGTTTCCATACTTCTACACTCCACACTCTGCCTACAACAACTTAGATAGCTCTGTCCCTCCTGGGCATTGGAATGGAATGGAACAGAATGGGAATGGAATGGGACTGTGTCTTGCACATGAGGTTGTAATTTGCAGGCCGGGTTGCAAGACCCTGGCATTTTTATTAGTTGGTTGTTATTTTCCTGTTGTTGTTTTTATTTTTTTGTGTATTGAGGATTTTCTGGGGTTATTTTATTTTGTATGTTGACATTGATAGGGTTCTTACAAAGATTCTTACGCCTTCAAGAATGGACAGCATGTAAGCAAAATAAATTCTGATACAGTATCTATAATAAATCATGTATCTTTTCCTCCCAAAAATACAGGGGGGGGGGAATGTTTGAAAGTAGAAAAAAAATGTAGAAGCAAACTAATTAAGTGCATACTTTATTTTATTTCATATGTTTAGATCCTACCTTTTGTCCATTATAAAATTCATAGTGTACATGTTATATTCTAGCAGTTTTCTATCCAAACACTACCCAGAAATATGTCCTGAACCATCCAATTCAGTCAGGCAAATTCAAGTCTTAAGAGTTTACTAGACAATTTGTTGTGATGACCAGTTGTGTCATCATTTCAGAGATATTTCCTTATCCAAGCAACTTGTAACCTTCTCTGCAAAGTTCAACAATGGTAGAGCATCTAATACAGGGCTTTTCAACCTTTTCACCCATTGTACCACTTTTCAGATAAGGCAATATCCGAGTACCACCACTCGCCCAGCAAGGTATCAAAAACTTGACCCCCCCCAAAAAAGGAAAAAAAGATAAAGTACAGGTAGTCCTCGACTTACAACAATTCGCTTAGTGACAGTTTGAAGTTACAACGGCACTGAAAAAAGCGAATTATGACCATTTTCACACTTATGACTGTTGCAGCACCCACAGGGTCATGTGATCAATGGCCGGGGGTGTGGCCAGCTGATCACTCAGGTTGTAGTGTGCCTGTGGGGGGGAATCCGTGGGTCTTTGGTGGAGGGGGATGGGACTGGGGTGGGTGCCTGCCTTCCTTCCCTCCCTCTCTCCCATTGTCCCTTCCTTCCTTCTTTCCTTCCTTTCCTTCACCTCCTTCTTTGTCCCTTCCTCCTTCCCTCCCTCTTTCCCACTGTCCCTTCCTTCCTTCCTTTCCTTCACCTCCCTTTGTCCCTTCCTCCTTCCCTCCTTCTCTCCCACTGTCCCTTCCTTCTTCCTTCCTTTCCTTCACCTCCCTTTGTCCCTTCCTACTTCCCTCCTTCTCTCCCACTGTCCCTTCCTTCCTTCCTTTCCTTCACCTCCCTTTGTCCCTTCCTACTTCCCTCCCACTGTCCCTTCCTTCCTTCCTTCCCTTCACCTCCCTTTGTCCCTTCCTCCTTCCTTCCTTCCTTTCCTTCACCTCCCTGTCTTCCTCCTTCCCTCCCTCTCCCACTTTCCCTTCCTTCCTTCCTTCACCTCCCTTTGTCCCTTCCTCCTTCCCTCCCTCTCTCCCATTGTCCCTTCCTTCCTTCCTTTCCTTCACCTCCCTCTTTGTCCCTTCCTCCTTCCCTCCCTCTCTCCCAGTCCCTTCCTTCCTTCTTTCCTTCCTTTCCTTCACCTCCCTCTTTGTCCCTTCCTCCTTCCCTCCCTCTCCCCCACTGTCCCTTCCTTCTTTCCTTCCTTCCTTCCCTTCACCTCCCTCTTTGTCCCTTCCTACTTCCCTCCCACTGTCACCTCCCTCTTTGTCCTCCTTCCCTCCCTCTCTCCACTGTCCCTTCCTTCACCTCCTCTTTGTCCCTTCCTTCCTTCCCTTCCTTCCCTCCCTCTTTGTCCCTTCCTCCTTCCCTCCCTCCCTCAGGTTGCAGGGGGAGGGGAGCGCAGGCAGCGGAGGAGCACAGGGGGGTGGGGAAAGAGCCTTGGCTGCCGGACTCCCTCTGGTGCGTTGCGCACAGCCACAGCCGGAGAAAAGCCGGCTCATTCATTGCTGCAGCCAGCCCCGAGGAAGAGCCGGCACAACCCCCAGGCGAATCCCGCCTGGCTACATTCTTTGCGGCCGAAAGAAGGACTTTGATCCCACTTTCCCTTCGCTCCGGCCGGGTCCATGAATGACAGATCTAACCCCAGGGCGGTTCGAAAGGCCAGCAGGCTGGCTGGGGGTTTGGGGTGGAGACATGTGAGCCTTCCTCCGTCTTCTTGAATCTGGCTTTGATCCCGCTTCCCCTTCGCTCCAGCGGGGTCCGTGAATGCCAGATTCAAGAAGACGGAGGAAGGCTCACATGTCTCCCCCCCAAAACCCCCAGCCAGCCTGCTGGCCTTTCGAACCGCCCTGGGGTGATCTGGCATTCCCCTTCGCTCCGGCCGGGTCCGTGAATGCCAGATTCAAGAAGACTGCCCGCAATCTGCCCGGCCTCCCCTCTGGCCCCGGGCAGCACCTGTGCCTCACGCACATGTGCAATCGGCTTTCCCGTCGCTGCCGCTGCCCGCAATCTGCCCGGCCTCCCCTCTGGCCCCGGGCAGCACCTCTGCCTCGCGCACACACACGCGCACGATCAGCCTCCATGCTGCCAGCACCCGCAATCTGCCCGGCCTCCCCTCTGGCCCCGGGCAGCACCTCTGCCTCGCGCACACACGCGCGCACGATCAGCCTCCGCGCTGCCAGCACCCGCAATCTGCCCGGCCTCCCCTCTGGCCCCGGGCAGCACCTGTGCCTCGCGTACACACGCGCGCACGATCAGCCTCCGTGCTGCCAGCACCCGCAATCTGCCCGGCCTCCCCTCTGGCCCCGGGCAGCACCTGTGCCTCGTGCACACGTGCAATCGGCTTTCCCGTTGCTGCCACTGCCCGCAATCTGCCCAGCCTCCCCTCTGGCCCGGGGCAGCACCTCTGCCTCGCGCACACACGCGCGCACGATCAGCCTCCGTGCTGCCAGCACCCGCAATCTGCCCGGCCTCCCCTCTGGCCCCGGGCAGCACCTCTGCCTCGCGCACACACGCGCGCACGATCAGCCTCCGTGCTGCCAGCACCCGCAATCTGCCCGGCCTCCCCTCTGGCCCCGGGCAGCACCTCTGCCTCGCGCACACATGCAATCAGCCTCCCGTCGCTGCCAGCACCCGCAATCTGCCCGGCCTCCCCTCTGGCCCCGGGCAGCACCTCTGCCTCGCGCGCACATGCGCGCACGATCAGCCTCCGTGCTGCCAGCACCCGCAATCTGCCCGGCCTCCCCTCCGCCTGCTTTGCGCAGCTCCTCCTGCCCCCCCCTGCGCCCGCCGTTAACCTTCCCGCCACCATGCAGGGTAAGGTTGGTGCCCCCGCCCCTGCCCAGATGCCCTCGCCTCCCCCAAGCATTTTTTTACTCACCTGCTTTCAGCTGCACTCCCTTTCTCCTTTTGCTTCTCTGCCTTCGTTTGCTTCTCTGCCTTTGCCACGTGCTTGTGGGTAAAAAAAAAAAGTTCCATGAGACTTTCTAACTTCTCGCAAGAAGTTTTTTTTGGTCTCACAAACACATGGCGAAGGCCGAGAAGGACAGGAGAAAGGGAGTGCAGCTGAAAGCAGGTGAGTAAAAGAAAACGCTTGGGGGAGGCGAGGGCATCTGGGTGGGGGCGGGGGGGAGGGACCCAGGCAATGCGTCACGCAGCTCCGGTGGAATCTCCCCTGAAGACTGCGTGAGGCTGCCTGCCGCCCCCAAGGCCGCCGCCAATCAGCTGGAGCTGCGCACTTTGATCCTGGGCTCTCAGTAGGACCCAGGCAACGTGCAGTTCCAGCTGACTTGGCCACAAGCCTCTGCGGCGCTGCCGCCGCTTCACCTCATCCACTTTTACACTTTTTTTAAAAAAAAAAAAATTCAAAAATATTTTTTTTAATATTTTTTTTAATATTTTTTTTTACATGTTTTTTCAACCCGTCCTACGCGTACCACCAGCCATGTGCTCGCGTACCACTGGTGGTACGCGTACCACCGGTTGAAAAGCCCTGATCTAATATACTGGCAAAGTTCTTAAAAATTCAGGGAAATATTCAGAGATACATCTGCCTTGAAAGATCATTTTGAACTGTATGGCATAGTCAGTCAGCAATTGACTACCAAAAATGTTTTGTGACATTTTGTATTGTATCATAAATATTTTATAAAACTTGGCAAATTTCAATTCCATGGGAATCTTGTGTCCCAGATTTGAAAGCATTTTATAAGTTAGCCTATCTGAGGTAGCTTCAGTGAAATGTTTTGCCCTATGGTGCAGTGTTTCACCCAGTTAAAAGTTAAGACAGGAACATTTCAGTAGTATATAGATAGTCTTATTGACTTAGAAAGTTCAAACAGCCCATAACTTGCCTTGTAATCTAAGCTGTATCAATCTGCTATCAGAAAAAAGGGACAGCCATATGAGATGTCCATAACAGCCCATAAACTGAACATCAGAGAATTCCATAAACTGACCTAATATAATACAGAGAGCAAGAGAAACAAGACATACCTGGTCTTTTTCTGTTTTGTTTTGCCTTCAAAAGAGGCACCAGGTCTTATTTTTGAGTGATGTCTTTTCCATGGTCTCGCCTCACGGCAATGACACCAACAGCCCCATCCAGTCAGCCCACTTCTTCTGCAGCTGAAGAAAATGCCTCTATAGCTGAGAATGAAGCTCCGGATTGACACGTGTGGCGCCCCCCCCCCCCGGCCTGGCTTTCACTGTAGTTCTCGGTTCTCGGCCTGTGACAGCGAAATGCAGGCTAGGGGACACCGCAGAAGAGTGGGCTGGCGAGGCGAGGCAGGTGTCAATTCAAGCCTGGCTGCAATGGTAAGTGGGTGCGTGGGGTAGCTCCACCCCCCCCACCCTCGTCCTAGCTTGATTTTTAGGAGCGCGCCTCACCCCTAAAGTAGGGCTTATTTTTGAGGTTTATATTAGGCCCACCCCCCAAAATCAAGCTGGGGTTTATTTTCAGGGTAGGTCACTTTCAGGGAAACACAGTAGGGCTAAAGTTGTTTCCATCAGAAGACAAAGATTTGGAGACTGGTCTTTTATAGCCTCCAGTGCTTGTGTGTCTTGATTAGGGATGTTGCCCTCTCTTTTCAAGAAGACTGGTAATTGCTTTTGCTCAGTTCTTTCTAACTATCATTGTGTTTGAGGCGTAGGTTCTGCCAGAACCTGGCCCCTCATCTGAATTTGGGTCTCACCTGCTCAGCTCATTATGTCTTGAAACTGCCACAGTTGTTGATTGTCTGCTAGCTCTGGAAGCTGATAGACAGTCTTGTTTGCCTTCAATATTTGATTCAGAAGGTACAGAAGAGAGAGTAACAAAATAATTTCCAACCATATTAAAGGTTAGCAGCATCTTTGAATATATGTAGCCAAACTTTACAACAATATGACCTTATAGTCTTCAATAATGCATGGTCATTCTAATATTGGGGAGGTTTTTTTATATGCAGTGATAGAATTTAAAGAAATCATTTAGGGTTAGGTAGGTAAATGTCCCACTATTAAACGAAGAGAAATTACATCATAGATTTTTGGGGGGGCCTTAACTAATTTTCATAGTATTCTCAAAAAATCAGGACAGGGGAGGCTCCAAAAATGCATTTTTGTATGATTTAACTATTCCAAATTTGCAAATGACAGATGGTTTTCATGTCATAATTCTGATACACCCAAAAGATCTTTTTCTTAAATTACACTGTTAGGTTTTTATCAGTTTTAAGGTACATTAGAAAAATAGAGCCATGGAATTTGAAGGGACATGAGAAATTATCTAGTTCAACACCTTATTCAATGCAAAATTTACTAAAGCTTTTTGGACAGATGGCTATTAAGCATTTCTTTGAAGACTGCCTGTGAAGAGAAACATGCTTCATGTGATAAATCTGTTCCATTAACTGACAGCTCATACAGTCAGGAAGTTACTCCTCATGTGTAGCCTGAATCTACTTCCTTGTAGCTAATAATTGGTTCTATTCCTGCTGTTTGGGATAATAGAAAATGTCCTATACATGACAAATGTTTAGTTGTCCAAATATTACTATCACTATCTCCTACCTCCTACTTCAATCTTCCTTCCACAGGCTAAACATATCCAGTTTTTTCTATTATTCAACATGCCATCTTGGTTTCCCTCCTCTGAATTCACTCCAATTTGGCAAATACATTTTTTAGATTTCAATGCCCAGGAAGGGATACAGTATTCCAAGAAACCACCTTACAAAACCAGAAAACAGATGGACAATTACTTCCTATTATTTGATTCTGTTTTTCTGTTAATACATCCTAAAGTAGCATTTGGTTTTAAGTATCCACATGCTATTGGTTCATGTTTAACTTAGGGATCTATTAGAACAGGGGTCCCCAACCTATGGGCTGCGGTCCACTATTGAGTTGTGACCTGCTGGCACAGGGCCACGGGACAGGCTGGCCACTGCGCACATGTGTGTACACTGCTAGCACCGCAGTGACAACAGGGCACCGTGTGGCAAAAACGGGGTGCCGTGCGGCAAAAATGGAGCAACGCTAGCGCCCACGCTGCAAAAACAGGGCAGGCTAGCGAGTGTCATGCGGGCCCCGTTTACGGTGCTCGTGACCCCGTTTGTGCATGCGCGTAAAATGCTTCCCCCTCCCTTTTCCTACGATCTGCCAACCGAAAAAGGTTGGGGACCTCTGTTTTACAATACAAGATTCTTTTCACATGTGCTAGTTTTAAGCCAGGTTTCTCATCCCATGTATGTTTCTTTACTTTTTGTTCTCCCCAAAGCCACAATTTACATTTTTCTCTCTTAAGATTCATCCTTTTCATTTTAGCTTAGTATTCAATCTCTGCTAATTCTTTTTGAATATTTTATTTCCCTTCTAAGGTGTTAACTACTCTTTCTAATTTTGTGTCATATTCATATTTCAGTCTCTTCATCCATACCATTAATAAAATCATTAAACATTCCACTAAATACTATTCCATAGTTTATTAGTTTTTTAAAAATCAAATATAATTAACCACCAAAAAGAAAAGTACTAAACAAAAAATATACAAGGTTGCAGGAGAAAAAATGAGAAAAGTTTATTTTCAAAACATTTATAATATGAATTCAGTAATTCATCAAGCCAGGTGCTCCCTATTTTGTTTTTTCAATGGTTTCTGATATTTCAAAAGTTGTAATGGGGCTATTCATAATTTGTTTTGGTGATTGTAAAAGTTTTGGTAAATTCTGTTTCTTCAAATATTCAGTAATATTTCCAGGGAAATTTCCTGTCTTTTGTACAAATTTGAATAGAAATAATGGATTTCTAAATATTCACATTATCTCTTAATGCAGTATTGCCTTCCTTAATCTTTAATATAGTTTTCTTTATCAATTTATATGCCTGCCATTTCCCTAGTTTATTTACAAATTCAGTTTTATTATGCTTCACATAATATAATTTAGTCTCTATTTCTGTCACAGTTAACATAGATAATTGTTGATGTAAAAGTTTAATTTGATATAAAATAGCAGAAGCTGTTGGTCCCTTCTGTAATTCATCCTCTTGCCTTTTAATTTCCTCTAATATATTCTCATTTTTTTCTTGAATTTGTTTTTTAACTCACAATTATATTGAATAAAGTAACCTGTAATTACAGGTTTACTAGTATTCCATACAGCTTTTTTAAGTCAGTACCTTTATCAAAATTGTTATAAAAAATTCTTTTAATTTCTTTTTGTAGTTCTTTATTTAAACTCCATTTAAAATTACGTAATTAATTACGTAATCAAAAGTTTTCAGATTGTGATCAGAAAAGTTCTTAAGTAGAATATCCATCTTAGCAATCTTGTTCACCAAACTCTTTGAAATCCATATCAAATCAATTTTTCAAAAAGATTTATTTGTTTCTGAAAAAAGTCAATTTCCATTCTTTTATCTCAGCAGTCTCATTAGCATCATATTGTCCATTAAGTAAAAAAAGAAAAAGAAAGAAAGACTTTGGTACTTCAGCTTAATTCCCCTGCCTGAAGGGAAGCTGTGGAAAGGCCATTCCATACAAGAGCGGTGACAGTTGATCCATTAGATATTGGGGGGGGGAATCTTTTTATTGTCATTTGACACATAAGTCCAACAATTATAGGTAAAGATTTCCCTGTCTAGTCGTGTCTGATTCTAGGCGCAGTGCTGATCTCCATTTCTTGGACGAGGGAGCCACAGCATTGTCCAAAGATATTTTCCGCGGTCATGTTCATGGAACACTGTTACCTTTACACCAAAATGGTATCTATTAATCTATTTGCATCTTGCATGCTTTTGAACTGCTAGGTGGGCAGGAGCTGGGGCAGGAACAGGAGCTTATGCCATTGGGTGGCGCTTGGGTCTTGAATCCGGGCTGTCAGCTTTCCAGTTCAGTGTCTTTAGCTGCTCATCCATCACACTCCTTCCAACAATAATAGAAACATAGAAAACTGACAGCAGAAGAAGACCCAGTGGTTCATCAAGTCTCTGAGTTTATTTGCTTTTCATTTTCTTTTTAATTAATTAATTATTTTTATTTAATTTTTTTTTTTTTACTTTTAATTTTTGTCGCATGATGGACGTGTGTTTATCCCAAGCAAGTTTAAATTCAGTTACTGATTATTTACCCACTACTTCTGCTGGCAGTTGGTTCAAAGCTTCCACTACTCCTTCTATGACGTAATACTTTCTAACATTATTTTTGAACTTCTCTTCTGTTAGTTTGAGATTATTCCCCCTTGTTCTTGATTTTTGCTTAATTATGAATTATGCATTCCATGCATCTCTACCTCTAATACAACATAATGCACCATATTCGCGAGACAACAAAAATATGGTTTCAATTGTGGTTTAATATACAAAACAACTCCATTAGTCTTTTTCAAATTGCTAATACAAATTCTACACCCAAAGTCTTATATTTCAAATATTTTACATCCTTTTTTTCCTGTATAGGTTTCTTGCAAACATTCTGCTCTTCAAACCTACAAAATTGTGATCTTTTCCTAGCCATAGTTAATAGCACACTCTCGTGTCCACAAAATGAATTGCAGCTAACAGCCTCACTGGAAATAGTTAAATAAAGGGGGGGAAAGTTCAAGGGAAACTTCTCCCACTGCTTTTATTTGTAAATCCACACTAGTCAGCACAAGGTCAATAGAAAAAAAAATACAATGTTCCCACAAAAGCCTACATTTAAAAATTCCAAGATCTGGTACCTTACATATAGATTCACCAAAAAATAAATTTTAATCATCCATAAAATATTTTTTTGTTTCTTTAGAAAACAGCTGATAATCCAAACCTTCATCTTTTTGCTAGACAAACAACTCCCAATACCCCTATCAGCTTTTTTATAATACCGAAAATAATACTAAATTGTAGTACTAAAAATACTGAAAATCTCCAAAAGGAAATATTAATTATATCTGGACTAAGGCTCTCTTAAACTGAAAGAATAATAAATTATAATAAAGTGATTTAGAAATGGGGTGCCAATTATAGTGTCCGCTTTTTCTTCTGTTGTGCTACAGCTTTGAAGTTGCTGTAAGAACCTGCCTCCCAGCCTTTTGACTCAACAGCTGATTGTAAAAACCTCCCTTTCACAATCTTCTTTCAAGGAACAGTTGTCTGGAGGACAAATACATCAATTTCTGGGATTCCCTTTGATTCTGGAGAATTCTTCAAGTTACAGGGATCTTGCCTGGGCCCCAATTCAATTGTTGCCTCATCTACAGTTCTGAAGGAGCTGCTCCAGCCACCATTTCCCCACTATCAGAATGTTACACATTTATAATTTGCAGCAATCTCTTTTTTAATCCTACTGATCTATATTCCTCCTCATATGACTGTTTTCATGAAATTCCAGTTTATTGTTAAATAGATTTGTGTTATGTCATATTTAAATTTATTTGTTGTGCTGATACATTACATTACAAAAGCAGTGTAGAATTAAAATGCCAACTATATAGGTTTTTCATTTATTTTAAAAGCAAAGAACATTTGATAAGTGCTGTAGTTCTCTAAATAAAAGTTTTAACAATCAACAAAATTATTTTGTAACAATTTATACCTCTTGAAATGCCAATTCAATGAAAATTAAATCAAAAATGAAAAATAATAAAGTTGTAAGGAAAAAAGAAATTTCTGAATGTTTAAATAAATTAAGCAATGTTGTTCTTTCTAGGGGTCCATTCAGTGTTGTGCGGCGATGTATCAACAGAGAAACCGGGCAACAGTTTGCTGTCAAAATTGTCGATGTAGCAAAATTCACTTCAAGTCCAGGCTTAAGTACTGAAGGTAAAAAAAATCAGTTGTTACCATACAGTGTTTTATTCTCTTTTATCTTTCTGACAATTATGTCCCAAAATTTTATTGGGATTTTTTACCCCAAAGAAATGCTCTGTTTGAAAAATATGTCAATTACAAGTATTTTCTGCAAGTACTGACAAATTAAAGAAAATGAAAGTGATTAATACTGTTATCTTGAGTCCAACCCCCGGTCCGTGGACCAGTATCAGGCCGCAGAATGCCAGTCTGCACAAACAAGCAAAGCCCCATCTGCGGGATGCAGGTAGCACACAAAATCATGCACCCTCCAGTCCGCCGAAAACCCTCTCTCCACGGAACCGGTCCCTGGTGCCCAAAAGGTTGGGGACCTCTGATCTATATTATTTCACTCAGATTAATTATTTAACAAAGAAATCAAAGGAATAAACTGTTTTGGGCAAATTGAAGAATATTTTTATTAAATAATTATATATAGATGTGCTACTAATTTAAAGTTCTAAGCTCTGTCTTTTTTTATTGCAATAAAATGTTAAGTATCTAGTTTTAAAAAAAAAGATTTTTAGAGCCTCTATCTTGTTTATTGCTGGTCTATATTCTGCATTTGTTTACACTTTAAAATTAAATTTAAAAAATACTTTTAATATATGTGTGCTTATATGTGTGCATTCTTTTACTAATGGAACATTTGGGGAATCCAGTGATTAACTTAGTTCTGTGTATGCCATGGTCAGAGGGAAGTATTGATACGATTGTGTTTTTAAATTATGTCATGACGCAGCTATTGAATATAATTATTTTTCAACAAAATTAATAATCATTGTATTATATTTTAAAGAACTACAAATCACAGCTATTTATATTTTAACTATTTATATTTAGACAGTCAAACCATTCTCTCCTGGTAGTATACGGGATTCTTAAAATAAGATTTCTGCTTGGAAGCCACGGTTCTACTAATTGTAATTTACTAGGCCCCAAAAGTCAGAAAACATGATGAATAGTTAATAAAACCTTCAACTTTATATAAAAAGCAATTTCTACTCTGTAGGTTCTTAGAATTTGAACAACATAATTGGAATAACAATGCTTACTGAGGATGATTTTCTTTACTACATTGAGTACATAAAATTATGTACAGGTAATCCCCCAGGTACAAGCCTTTATTTAGCAAGTTTTCACAAAAACGAATTAATTCAGAAAGGGTACTTTTATTAGAAATTCAAAACTGCGACCAAAAAGAGGCCTCTGTAGCCATGTGACTTAATTTCAGTCTCTACTGCAGTGGCAGCCATTTTTATCTCTGTGACTTGCCTGGGCAGTTCGGGCTACAAGAAGCCAGAAGGGGTTATTGTTGTTGTTGTTTTGTCCCTGGTCACATGGCCAAACAAGAGCCGAGCCAGCACCAGTTTTTGCTTTTGCTGCAATCTGCTACTGACTGGCCTCGAGTGCTACAATTATTTCTTTTAAGTATTTTAAAACATTTTAAAATATTTGTTTGCAAGCAGTTTGGGAACTGCTCTGCTTTATAAGTACTGTACTTTGCAAATTATTGTGTTTGCAAACTATTGAGCTTTTATTTTGGAAATTAGCATATATTACTGTAGTTTGTAGGTTTAAAATTTAAATTGCCTCCAGAAGTTGTGGGTGCCCCATCACTAGAAGCTTTTAAGAAGAGACTGGATAGCCATTTATCAGATATACACTCTTGTGAGAGCAGTGGGTTAGACTAGCTGACCTCAAGGTCTGTTTCATCTATGTTACTATTGCAAGCCGAGAGTTCTGCAAATCCCTCCCCCATCTCCCTCTGGTTGCCTGGCTGGCTCTTAAGCTAGTGGTTTTTATTAAAGCAACAGCCCCAACCTCACCCCTTTCTGGGCAGCTGAAGACGCTTGAGCTGGCTAGCAGCAGTTGCTGTTTTTTTTTTTAAAAAAAAATAACTGATGGCTTGCAAGCCCTGCTTGGAGGCAATTTAGTTCCTTAGCCAGCTCACCGGAAACAGCTGATCGGCAGCTGGCAGGAAACCCTCCCAGTTCAGTTAGCATGGCAGCTATCTGAGGAAATAGTAAGTCAGATCTTCATTCATTTAACAACCCATTTGATTTAATTAATTAATTTGATTTTAAAAATTTGTAAAATTAAGTCTGATTTTTGACATACGAGCCTAATGGCCAGGCTCCATTAGGTTCGTACCTCGGGGACTACCTGTATAGTATGCTTAGTGACCAAATGATTGTTTGATATACTTATTGCATGTAAAAGTATAATTATATAATAGTTTTGCTTATTAACTGTACAATAACTTTGAATAATAATATAATAGAAATAATTTAAATTTTACTATAAAAAATATAAGCTGAAGACCTTAAGAAACCTGGAATTTCTCAGGTCTGACAATCATCAGAAAAGAGGTGAAGAAAGACTAAACCATGAACATAATAAAACAGTTATATATTCTGGCTTTGTCTCCTGAATAGTTCATATTGTAGCAAGAGAAGTAAGAAAAACAAGAGAAATCAAAAAGGCTCATTGCCTATTCAGTCTTATTTTTAACTTACCACTACATTCAGTAGTCTTATTCTGAGAATGAATTTTTTAAAAAATCTTCTTGAAGGTCTTTTAATTCAAAAAAACTGAAATTTGCTAGTATTAAGACAAATCTTTACTCTTTTACATGAGAATCAATTTTCTATGCAAACTGGAATGCTCTGTTGATAGAACTCTTGTTGTTTTTAAAACAGTTTGGAGAAACAAAGGATTGGAATGAATGTGCACTTGTCTTAATAGATTCATTATTTTAACTTTTTATTTACATATTTTATTAATGTTTTTTTTAAAAAATATTTTCAGGATTTTTTTCTTGTTTTATTAGAGAAAATTGGGATTTTTTTTCCAATTATGCCTTAACTCAAAAAGGATCTCCAAAAATACCAAGGGGTAAGACTGCCTTTTGTATGAGAGGAGAACCTGCAGGTTTTGTCAGAGTTTTTTAAGTACAATTTAGGAAGATATGTTTATATATCATATACTACTTAGAAAGTTAATGCATGGTATGAAAAAAGTGAATATAATATACTTCCATATAACAACCTGGGAACAAAATCATTTTACCAAAACATACAGTAAAGCCTTAACAGTAAAGTCTAGTATAGATACAAGTAATCCCCGAGTTGCGAACATTCCCTTAGCGAAGTTATGCGATAAGTGCCCCCTAGTGCTTATGAGCAAGTCCCAACATTATGAATATTGCCACACCACGGGCAGTCATTCACCCTTACAAACGACCGTAGCGGCACTGCAACATTCACCCTGGTTATTCTCTCCCTCCCCCCCCCCCGGGTCTCCCTAGGCACTAAGCCTTCAATACTTACCCTGCGAAGATCGAGATCCTTCGCTTTCTTGGCTGCTCCAGGCCTTTGGTGCTTTCACAGAGAATGGAGGCCTAAAGTAACAAAAGATCACGCAAGATCAGTGGCGCGAGATCTCACGCTACTGATCTCGCGTGGTCTTATGGTACTTTAGGCCTCTGTTCTCTGCAACAGAGAACGGAACTGAAGCTGAGGGACGCTTCCGCGTGCCTCCAGAGGCTGGATCCAGGCATCAAAGGCATTTTCCAGGCTGCTGCTACCCGGATTTGAGGCCAGGGGATACTTTTGCGTGCCTCCAGAGGCCCGATCCAGGCGTCGGAGGCCTTTTCCAGGCTGCTGCCGCCTGGAAACAATTATCAAATGAATGGACGAAAACAGGGAGTGAATCGCATTCAAGGTACGAGATTCACTCCCACAAATTTTCAAGTTACGAATGGAATGAGCAGGCTCCATTACATTTGTAACTCAAGGACTACCTGTAATTATAAATGATTATTGGAGCAATTGAGACTAACAGTAACTGCTACTGTTGCTAACTACTGTATATGAAATCTTTAAATACAGAGATCGTATACTACTGAATGATATTTATTAAGGATGAACATCAGAAGAACACGACTATCGTAACCTTCTGGTTGAGGGCTTCCTGTCACTGGATTAGATCTTTCGGAGGGCTCTGTCCTTGGGCAGTTTTCTATCTTGGTTATGTCTGCAAAAATACAACATAGAGTGTTTTAGTTTTCATGCCTCTTTGCTTTCCTGTATATGATATATGTCTGTGTGGTAACAGCTTTTTTTCCTGTTAAGTATCAAAGTCATTCAACATCAGCAGAGTACAAGACTCAGACAAAGTCCAATACTTCTAAGATTTATTTAATGAAACCTCTCTGGAAATTTACCACTTGTAGGAAACGGTTCTGAAAAGTGGATGCAGTTTAAAGATGTCATCATAAGACTGCAACAACTGTACTTGGATTCAGAACCCAGATATCAAGACTTTGATGAAAACCAGGAGATCATTTTAGCAACCTTCCAGGCCAAGAAGAAGGTCTATGCCAACAGGCAGAATGACCTATATCTGTTTCAAAGACAGACAAGTTTAAGCACCTGCTGTCCAAAGCACAAATGGAACTGTGAGAAATGCAGGATAAGTGATGGCAAAGGAAGACTGAGCAGGCAGAATGCTATGCAGACATGGATATCACTAGAGCAGTGTTCCTCAATCGGGGCAACTCGAGTTGTGTGGACTTCAACTATCAATATTCCCCAGCCAGCCAACCAGCCAGCCAGCCAAGAGTTCTTTAGCCCATTAAGCCAGTTTATGGTTCTTCTAAATCAGGATGCTCCCCCTTGCTGTAATCTAATGGGCCAAGATTGATGAAAGACCAGGAAGGACTAAAAAAAACCACTGGGCCATCTACTTTTCTAACCTATTCAATAGATTATCCAGAAATGTCATAATTTCTTATAGTAGATTCCTCAACAGCCAATCTTGGATGCCATAGACCTGCCTCCCTCATTTGATCCATAGAGGAGATTCCTGATGACTTCTGTATGCCCTCATTGTGGCTCTCTATAAAAATAAGGGAAGCAAATCAGGCTGCAAAAAATATAGAGGTACCTCAGTGCTATCCTTTGCAGACAAGAGATTACAAAAGAATAAACGAGCAAACAATGGAGAATATGCATTGAAAGAAATGGCATGGTGCTCCTGGCTGCTTAGAATACAAAAGGAAGCTTTTGGGATGAAATTGATTAGAATTGTGGCAATTTCAGATAGCAGTGCAAGCCGCAAAGATGCTAATTAACTAATCAGGGCAAAGAAAAGCAGTTTAGGAAGAGATAGCTTGTTAAAGCAATCTGTCCCACCTGCAAAAAAGGAAATTCTGTGGTGTGGGGGAAAGGGAGAGGGAAATATAAAAAATGTGAGTTAATCAGTCAGGTTCAGGATAAGCATTATGCATCTCAGTTTCCTAAGAAATGTACTATTTGTCCAGTGAGTAGAATTGGTTGATTAATGTGAATAATGTGCTACTCTGTCAGGGATCACATATAGTTTGTGCTGGATCACATATAGTTTGTAGATAGTCCTCAACTTCTGATAATAATTGAAACTGGGAAATTCATTATTAAGTGGTACAGTCATTAAGGCATCATTACATCCAATTTTACTACCTTTTTTGCCATGGACATTAACTAATTCACATGGTCATTAAGTGGATCATGCGGTTAAGCACATCTATATTCTCCATTGACTTTGTCAGAAATAGGCTAAGAAGTTCACAAATTGTGATCATGCTGCAACCATCATAAATGTGAACCAGTTGCTAAGTGCTCAAATCACTATCACATGACCATGAGGGTGGTGCAATGGTTGTAACTTTGGGATCACTTTATTCACTGCTGTCATAACTTCAAATTGATGTTAAACAAATGCTCATAAGTTGAGGATTGCCTGTATCTTCTCCCAAAGATACTGAATTGATACAAGGTTGGACTTCTACAGAGCAGTTGGATTACTGAGAATGCACCAGTGCTGTGGCTGATGTTGATCGTGGTGGAGTAAAATAAAATATTCCCAAGTATTTGAAAACGACAAAGCAAAGAAGCCGCCATGCTGCTACTGTTGAAAAATACATAACACTGTATCACTGTATGACAGTTTTACATAGACATAATAATGAATTTGTCCTTTCCGTTGATTTAGGTAGAATTTTTTCCATCTGTACCAAACTCTGATTACTTAAAATTTTTATTGTGACTGAGTATTTAAATCCGTGATATTCCAGTAATCCTACATGTATCTATATAAATATGTACAGGTAGTCTCAATTTATGACCAAAATTGGGATCAGAATTTCTGTTGCTAAGCAAGGCAGTTAATTGTACAAGCATTTTTTACCACTTTTGTTTAAGTAACTCTAGCTTCCTGCATTGACTTTGCTTGTCAGAAGCTGGCTGGGAAGGTCACAGATAGTGATCACATGATCCCAGGATGCTGCAACCATCATAAATACATGCCAGTTGCCAAGCACCCAAATTTTTATCATGTGACCGTGTAGATGCTATGACAGTCATAAGAGTGAGGACCATCATAACTCATTTTACAAATGATTGTAATTTGAGGACTATCTTACGTTGTAAAACAACAGCCATTTAGATGTAGATATATATGTTGTATAGTTAGCTAAAATAAGTGATGCATTGAGGAAAAAAAGCCCAGAAAATCTCTTATTCTGTTAGGGGTTCAAAAAATTGGAAAAAATGGGAACTCACTGAAGAACGCTAATGGCACTTTTTCTTAGCCAGGCCTATGTACTAGACAGTAATCTCATTTATCTTCTTAATTTCTTATGCATGTGCTAGTTAATATTTATATTATGCCATTGTGTATTACCGATTGAGTTGCCATAAAATAGCTATATAGTTAATATTCAATTGTCAAAGCTTTTGTAAACATTTAAAACCAATGTTACAGGAAATATTTAATTATAAGAATTTAAGTAGGAATATATCATTCTTGTTACTTTGTTATGATATTTATTGATACAGAAATTACTGTCTTCAAACAGATCTGAAGAGGGAAGCAAGTATCTGTCACATGCTGAAACATCCTCACATTGTTGAACTTTTGGAGACCTACAGTTCTGATGGAATGCTATATATGGTTTTTGAATTGTAAGTTTTAAATTCCTCATATTTTTGTTGAGACTTTCAGTTCTTCTAGAATGCCAAGTATAGTTTTCACATTGTAATTTGTACATGTGTATATGTGTGCATAAATAAGTATGTGTGTTATGTGTAATAGTTATTTGCATATTCTGTTCAAATTGTAACTACTATTGTTATGTCTGGCCAGAGGAGAATAATGTGATCAGTTAGGGAAGTGAATAATGTTCTTTAAATTAGTATTGAATACTATACTAAGGGAAAGATACACTTTTATATCGTGTTTTCTGGCCTTATCCTATCCTATCCCATCCCATCCCATCCCATTCCATTCCATTCCATTCCATTCCAGCAACCCAACTCCCAGCTTACATTTTAAAAGTAAGAACAAATAAAGACGAGGTGAGAATGAACATCCAGAAAAAAACTAACCCACAGAGCAGAAAAAAAATAGAGGCTTTATAATCATCCCAAGCCTAGGTTGGGGATCAAAGCTAGGTTTTCAAAGATTTTCAGAACGAGTGCAGAATATGGTAAGAAAACTAAAAAATAGGAAAATAGGAAATAAGGAAAAGGAATACAGGTAGCCAGGTCATGTTTAATGCAATCCAAATTTCAATTTATGTGAGGTTAATGCATAGGCAATTCAGGCTAGTCCATAAGGAAAGTAAGATATTGTCAAAAGAAAATAATGTGCAAGTGAATTCATTCTCAAGGAATTTGAAGATATCTTTTGAGAAAACAAAGCATTATGGATACTGACCCTAACGTTGATCAAAGCATGCAAATTTGCAGAAATGTAAATACATCACTTTCCATCTACCAGTATTTGTATGAACTTTTAAAGAAAGAGAAAACAGTTTGGTCTATGCTGCTAAAATATTTGGGAGACAATAAAGGTGTTTTTTGTCACTGTACGCTTATCTTTAGGAACAATATTTAGGTTTTTTTTGTTTTTACTTTGCTTTCTATAATTGCTATGACTTTGTTAACCATAAAATTAAAGTATAAGTATATTTTTATTCATTCTGTAATATTTCATTAATATACTATTAAATTTGTGTCTAAAAGTTATCTTTCAAGCTGGAACCAATTTTCATATTTTCTATAGAAAGATCACTTTGAAAAGTGTGAATTCAAATAATGTAATTATTTCATGGGATTTGTTAACCTCACTAATTGAAACCTATCTGTAGTTAAAAATAGGTTATACTAACATTTGCTATACATCACTAGCTCTCCTTGCAAACCATAACACGCACCATTTCATAGACTGCCTTTTGTCTTTTAATCTACTTACCTTTTTCTTTGAGGATATCATTTGTATCATTCATTCACGCATCTCGGTCTTCCCCTTCCTCTTCATCCATTCATTCTTTTTTTATGTAATTTTCTATGTGATAAAACTGTCAGCCTATTATTTTTGCATTAATCTGTCACTTGTGTATTTAATCTAAATTTAATCTATATTCATTTAATGCATTGCTAGCCACCAGCCCTTCCTTATCTACCATCAGTCTTACTGCATTCAGTTGGCCTAGAAGCCATGCCACATCAAACCATAGATTTCTCTGTGGCATTTCAGACTCTACTAGTTCTCAATGACCCCTTGGCCCAAATCAGGCTCCTGCATGTTTGTGCCAGCACCAGGTAAGTTGTCCTGCATTCTCTTAGTTCCATTGGCTCTACTGGCACTGGCTCTGGTACTCACAGGATCTCCACCATTGCTTCCAATTCCTTTGTCTCTGGCTCCAGATTCAGTCTTGGGCCTGTTCTCATTGTGACCTCAGGCATCAATGTCTCTGCATCTTAGAGGGCTACTTAAGCACCGTGGGTGTTAGTGGGGACGCTGTCAGGCGCAAGCAACCAGAAACACACGGGGATAGGCCAAAGCAGATTACAAGAATCTCAACAGATATCTGCCTTCCTTTGGGAAAGGCAGATATATTGACTTAAGGGTTTGACCGCAGATGTTTCCTCCCCCAAACAAATGGAATGTCTCTTTACTGTCCCAAGAGGAGCCCTCTCCCATTCTGCTGGTGATTCCACCACAGGCAGGACTAAACTAACACCCCTTGCTGATCAAGGACAGTCATGACCCTCATTAAAACAAAATCACTTCCCCAAACATAGTAAAAAGTTAAACAAACCTTGAGCCCCTCTTAACTTACACCCACATCCAGATGTTGTTTTGAATGCAAGTTTTTTTCCTTACTGCCTACATAATGCCACTAATACATAGCTACTGTTTCTTAACTTGCCAGGCACATTGCAGAACAGAGGAATTCCACATATATAATCTAGAATTATATATCTAGATAAGAGGCCTAGTCCTAGGCGTGATTTTTTTCCCCCAGGAAATGCTTAATACATTTTTGGGGAAGAAAACCTACATCAATTCTTCATATATATATATATATATATACTGTAGAATTTATTTCCTTATGCTGATTATATTTATTTGTTTGTTTATGAAATTGATGTGTCATCCATCTCACTATCCAAAGCAACTCTGGATGATTTACAATAAAATTATAAATAAAATATTTAATTAACAAGAATAAAAAAGTAAAAACCAAGAGCACAAACGATACGGTGGTGGGATCTTCCCTATTAATCCACTATCCACCTCCAGCATAAAGCATCCTTATCAGGGCCCCAAACCAACTGACAGAACCAGCATAAGGCCAAAAAGGTAGGAGGAGTGGACCTTACCTCCAGAAGTAAGATATTCCAAAGGGGAGGGACCACACAAAAAAGGCTTTACTCCTAGATCCCGCCAACCAAAATCTTTAACTAATGGGGTCCATAGCATGCCTCTTCTGCCAGATTGGGGCTTGTTACTTCAATATGTTACTTACACTGATTTTAAATTGATGTAAATGTGTTCATTTTTTTTAAAAAAAAGTATTTATCTTTGTTAGTAATATTTTGCTGGGTTGAACATTTTCTTTCCACCAAGTTTTTTTTTTAAATTTATGTTTAGTACAATTTTCATTCTAGAAATAATAAAAAAATACCACTAATTATTTGGGAATAAATTAGTTTTCATTATTAGGAGGACTAATCAAATACTTACTAATATTACGCCATTATCAGAGAGTTGATTTCAGAGCCTAAATAGATATATTCAACTTCTACTTCTATAATATAAATATGTAGGATTGTTCTGGTGAATATGATCACTATTCTTCAGGGCCCAGTTTTCTTTCATGTACAGAATTTTCAGTATAGATAAAGCATACCAAGATCATCCTATTAATAGGAAGAGGCTGAGATTGGCCCCCAAATATATTTTAAATAACAAAAATATAGTGATAATTTGTCACATTTGTAAAATATGAATGATTGTGAACATATAAACTCATGTGAACATATACATTTTTCAACCAGAATAATCTTTAACATTTTGATTTATAGGAATGTAGGTAAGTTATTTATATTTTTCATATTTTTAAATATCAGAGAAAAGATAAATGTTACTAGCATAAAACTCTTAAACTAACTCCATATTAATTCTGAGCTGGTTTGTGAAAGGGCACAAGAAACAGAAATTTGTAAAGTAAACTGGACTTATTTCAGGTATTAGGTCTGAAACAGTATTTTGCTCCTGTGGATAAATTATGCTGGAAATTAGACAGGAAAAGTGCATCTCTCTTAGTTTGGCTACTTTTTATTCTGTTGATCTGATATTTGCCTAGAAAGAATGTGTTTGGGGAAACATTTTTTTTTACAAGATGTTTTTTGATGCCATAAATGCTTTTCTATAGGAACTCTCAGGAATCCATTCTCTTTCTCTGAAATTGCTGGGGTGGTTTCTTAGGCACTTGTTATGGGGTGTTATCAATATGTGTATACTTTATTTAACCCGAATTATATGTCTCTAGATGACATAAACAGATCTCTGGAGGCAATTCTGATTTGAATGAGCTTCATTAAAAACTAAAGTTAAATACAAAAAAGACATTCTTAGTGAGGTGAGTGTGAATTCAATTTAATAATTTGTCCAATATTAGTTGGAATTGCACTCCTTCTGAAGCATATGCAATATGGGATACTCATTGACTGAACTTTATTACTTAAATGTTCAGATGATAATGGGTACATTATGTCAGCTTTTCAAGCTGCATCAGGAGAAACCATTTCTGGAGCATGTGTCAGGCCATGTTCTTGACCTCTATTGGTTAGGTTACTTATTATTAATATAGGCCAGTCCATAAAGGTGCTTTAGATCAATCTTCCAAGTAAGTCTTATCTTTCTGCTCAATTGATGTTTTAAAGGTGTATATTTTTAATGGTGGATTTAAACATTTGTTATATTTTTTAATTCTGTTCTTAATTCTGTCTTACCTAGATGTGAATTAATTTCATGTAGCAAATGAGATGGAAATCTTTTTTAAAAATTAATAAAGAAATAAATAAGAAATGCAAACCTGCAGTGTTTATTTTTTTCAAAAATGTAGATAACTATCCTTCTAACCATAGTTTTTTTTAGCAAAGCGATCAGTTCAGTTGGAAAATACATGTTTTTAAAATTATATAGTTTTAACCTTTAATGTGAAAGAGTAAAACATAACCAAATACAAAAATAGAATAAGAGTTAAAAAATACAGATAAACTGAAAAAAGGAAAAAAGGAAAATTGTTGAAATAATTGTATATAAAACAGAAACTTAAAGCACAAGCTAAATTTTTACTATATAGAGTAATTTTTCTTTTTCCAAAACTTTATTAAATTTCAGAAAAGTATAAAATTCAAAAAAACAAAGAAAGAGGGAAGGGTAAAGAAAAAGCAAAATTGGGGAATGCCGACAAAAAAAAAGAAGCTATAGAAAAAAGTAACTTCTAACTCTTTGATACAGAAAAAAACTTAAAATATTAATAACCCTTTGAACTAGAATAAACTATAACAAACAATACTTCTGTCATTATAAACAATCTGTTTGCCCATCAAACCTGAAAGAAAAGCCTGCAGCTTCAGTTGTACATTCGCTTTAAGAATTGTCTGTGTTAGAATACATATCTGATTCCAATACATCTTAGCTTTCTTGCATGCCCACCAATGTTGATAAAATGTGTCTTTAGATGATTCACATTTCCAATATACATTTGATATATCCTTGTACATCTTTGACAATTTATCAGACGTTAAATGCCAATGATACATCATATAAAATTTATCTTTCAAGTTATAATTCAATGTCAATTTTAGTCCTTTATTTAACATATTCTCCCATTGATCAAGCATTAGATTATAACCAAAGTTTCTTACCCATTCGATCATGCAATCTTTAACATATTCATCCTCCATATTCATTTTTAAGAATAATTTATACATTTTAGCAATCACATCTTCATCATTAGTACATAAATCCAATTTAAAACAGTTTTCTTGTTGGTTAAAAACAAATTTCTTATCCACTTTAAATCTTTCTGTTAACTAAGCATAGACAAACCATTGATAAATATGATTTTCTCTTTCCATTTCATCTATGGTTAATTTAGGTTCTTCAGAGTCAATACATGAGCGTATGTCACCTAGCTTGTGTGATTATCATTTCTCTTCTAAAAAATGCCTGTTTGGTGGCAATTATAAAGGAATTTTGGGAGTCAGTCTTGCATTATATCTATTCCAAACTTTCACGATGGCACACCCAACAAAATGATTTTGAAAATCTATATTAACTTCTTTGTCATACCATAAATAGCTGAGATGCCCAAATATCAACTAGTGTCCTTTTTATATATTTATTTATTGTTTTATCATATAGAATAAAATATAAAACAAAAAAGCAAGCAAAATGAAACAAAAGAAAAGCATAGATTCAACCCTAACAACAAAAAAGAAGGGAAAAATAGTGTACAAAAAAAAAAAGTGGTCAATTAAATTTAACATTTAACATGTAGGATCCACCCTGGCTGGGTGTTGAAAGAAAAGAAAAAGCAGTAAATTCTCCTGCCCTTTTACACACACACACACACACACACACACACATTGTATATGTGGGTATGTGTGTATATATGTTTGTATATATGTATGTGTGTGCATGTGTGTGTGTGTATGTGTATATATATGTATGTGTGTGTGTGTGTGTGTGTATATATATGTGTATGTATATATATATATATATTTGAGTTTGAAAAACTCAAATCGTGTCCTTCTAACTCCAATAACCTCCTATTCCTCAGGATCATGCAGACTTTCATCCATATCAAATAGCAAGCAGCAAACTACAGTTTTAAAATGGGCAGAGCTTATCCATCTTTCTCTTTAGCTTCTTTGTATTTAATTCTTGGTTTCTTGTTCTTCTGTACAAACTTAGAAATATACTTTTGCCATCAGAAATATCTTTTTGCCATTGTTTAAATGATGTATCCAGAGTCTATCTTGGTTACTGTCTGGAATAACATCTTGGGTAACACATTCATTTTAATTAGTGAAATTCTAACAATGACAATTGAAGTTTACTCCACTTAAGTAAATTCTTTTTAATATTCTTGCATACCTTAACATTGTTATTCTGAAACAACATACAATTTGTATTTGTTGCTGTAACTCCCAAGTATTTGACCTTCTTTTCAATTTTGAAACCCATAGAAAAAATAAGTTACAACACCACCTAGTGTCCAAACTAATGTACAAACTAGCTGGGTAAAAAAAATGAGTTGCACATCTGGAAGTAGAAAAAGAAATTAAAATTTCTCAGTTTATATTATTCACAACTCCTTTTCAATCAGCAGAGGGCTAGGTATTAAAACAAGCAGCATTCTCATGATCAACCACCACAGAAATACCAAACTTCAGTTCCATAGGTGCAGGTTTGTCAAAGTAAGTTTTAAACACCCATTAATAAATACCCTTACATTTTAGGAGAAAAAATCAAAACTTCCCATGTTCCAAACACTTCGGGGTTTTTTACTGTACCAATCAACCCAATATCGAAGTTAAACTTTCAAATTGTAGCCAACTAAATGCTGAAAAGCTCCAAAAGAAATACTCATCTATCTCTAAAGGAAGCTTCTCTTTTATTAACAACTTTAAAAAAGTGCTTTAGAAATAGGAGGGGGTAAGTTTTAGTGTCCATTTTTCTTCCAACTATATCACAGCCTGGAACCTGATGTAAGACCAGCCGAACAAGTTACTAGGGACCACAAAATCACTGTTTTGTGGTCTTCTTGCAAGGAATGATCACATGGAGAATAAATGGGTCCATTCTAAGTTTCTCCCTGCATCTGAAAAAGTTCAGATTTTGGGATCCCTTCTGAATCCCAATCAACTTTGGTGTTGTCTCTCATTACTGAAGAAGTGCTCAAGTCGCCATTTTTCGCCCAACTGGAAGTCCATACATTTCTACAATTTTGATAAAAGGCTAGCTCATATGTAAGATACAAATATGTCTTCCAGCTAGTCACAATTAGGTGTAGGAGAATCTTTCCACTGGAGTAAAGTGCCAGGATATTAAGAGTATCAAGTAATAACTTTCTAAAAGTGCCAATAATCATTTTTAAGATGGATTATTGAGATTCCACAAAGCACTAGTAATCAGAATATAAGCCCTGTTTAAGTTTAAGTTGAGGAAATTAAAATCTCTGCCTTCATATACAATATGTAATTTGAAAAAGAAAATCCAGGGAACTATCCCATACGAATATTCTTGGTATCTTATCAGTCTGTTTAAAATATTTAGCAATATTTGTCATCTAAATATGTATCAGTTTTGGGGCAGTATTGATTTTAAAATACTTTTCTCCAAAAATACATGGGAATTTTAACTATTAATAGGACACAGATAGTTAGAAATATTTGTTTGTTTGTTTGTTTGTTTATTAAATGTATATCCTAATTTTCATTCTGGAATTATTTCTTCACTATTTTTGGAGAAAGATGATCACGTGACCCCAGGGCACTTCAACCATACAAATACATGACAGCTGCCAAGCGTCCAAATTTTGATCATGTGACCATGGGGGTGCTGCAACAGGGATAAGTCTGAAAAATGCTGACATTTTTAGTGTCGTTGTAACTTTGAACGGTCACTAAATAAATGGTTGTCAATCAAGGACTAATTGTATGTCTCTGTAATTACCAAGATAATCTTGTAGGCAATATTACATATTACTGTGGAGCTTTTATTTTGCATCATATTTTACCAATACTACAATTTATTAAGTTCAAACAGCTTTGTCATTGACTAAGTGAAGCAGTTATCTCAGGTGGCACAAACTGAGAGCAATGATCGCAGCCTTCCAGGTGATTTTGGAAACAGTAAATGGCAGAATCCTAACCTGTTCTTCTTGATGGTATTCAGTTACATGTTCATTCTGTTTCTGTACATAAATTTGGATGAGAGGGCTAACGGTTCCATAATGTCTCTTCTAAATCAATAAACTATCATTATTCCAAGAACTCAGGGCTTTTTTATCTCACTACAATCATGTGAAGTAGTACCAAAATAGTGCACTATCATACAGTGATATATATCTTCCTAGTCCAAATATTACTTTACACTTACCCCACCTTTAATATGGGAGAATATATACGGAAGTTAATAATGGATTCCCAATATCCATTCATTTGGGACAGGGGGTTTTGAGAAGAGAAAAGCCAAACTTTTCAGAAATTTTGCATTTTTGAGACCGTTTCTCCAAAATTGTATTGTGTTTTGAGATGAAATCACTGGTTAGTGATTGCACTATAAAGTCTGTATGTTTTTCTTGTCTTCTAACAATGTACATTTCTGAATATTAACATTACTTTGAAAGTCAGTTTCATGTTTCATAAATACTTTTTCAATACTTTTTATATGCAGTATGGATGGTGCAGATCTCTGCTTTGAAATTGTAAAGAGAGCAGACGCTGGTTTTGTGTACAGTGAAGCCGTAGCCAGGTATGTGTTCTTATTTTAATTTTGTGCTGGGAAAAATGAATAATAATTAACACTTGTCTGATAGCTAATACTATAAGCAGCACGGATTAAGATAATCAGTCTGGAAAAGCTTTATAGGTAGTCTTTGTTTAGAGACCACAACTGAGACCAGCAACTCAGTTGTTAAGTAAAACCGCAGCTATGCTTATGATCCTACTTCAGCTTTCCTTTGCTTTAAGAACCTACAAAGATAGTGAATATGACAGTTGGTTGCAAAGTTACTTTTTCATCACCATTGTAACTCTGAACCGTTGCTAAATAAGCCAATATGGTATTCTTTTTAAGAAGGTTAGTACATGTTGAGGAAAGAAACTATAACTAGTAATGTTTAAAAAGGCAAAAGATAGTATTTTAATTTTAGCTCTCAGTTATTTTAAATATTTGTGACAAGTTGTCTCAAAAGTTCATAATTAAATTGTACTATTATTATATTCATCATTATCAATTAAACTTCTAAACCTCCAGCTAACAAAAGAACTTAATCAGGGCAAAGTGAAGCACTTTTAAATTAGGAGGATAAGAGGCTAGGATCTGACCTAGATTTGATTAACTCCAGTTTTTTTTTCTAATTGTAGTTTGCAGAAAATTATAAGAGATGAAGCCAATAGCACTGCCATGTTTGCAAGCAGTATTCAAAAGCACATTATTTTTAAACATAGGAGTTTCATTAAATAATCATGAATTATTGCACTAATAGACAAGTTTGTGTGAGACTGTTCTCTTTTAAAACCATCAAAGTAGATAGATAAACTACATTTAGTAACAAATTGTGTAAGTTCATTTGTATTATATTAATTCAATGGAAGATATTATATTAAATTTAACTAAACAGGTGAGGGATTGAATCCTGTTGATTTCATAGCTAACTTTTGTGATATACTAACATGGAGGGGGGGTTTTCTTGTCTGTTTTACAAAATAACACCAGGATATTGTGAGTTTATGCTCTCTTAATTTTATTTATGCATTCATAGATTCTAGATAGAACCTTTAATTTTCTTTAGCAATATATGTTTTCAGTGTTCTAGAGCAGTGGCTCTCAACTATTTCGGCACCAGGGACCAGTTCTTTGGAGAGAGGTTTTTCCGTGGACCAAAGGGAGAGTAGTTTCGTGGGCTGCCTGCAACCCACAAATAGGGCTTCGCTTGTTTACGCAGCCCAGTTTCTGGCATGCCGCGGACTGGTGCCGGTCCACGGACCGGGGGTTGGGAACCCCTATTTTAATCTAGAGTAGATATGGACCATAAGGGCCCCCAGTGGGTCATATCGTATTTCTAAGTGACCTTATGTTGCTGTTAGTCATTTTATGTGTTTAAGAATGTTGTTTGCTATTACACAATTATGGTTGCATAGAGTTGTTTTCATTAGCTACTGCATACTTCATCTTTATAATATAACGACATATTGTATAGTACAATACAATATGACTAAGATACAGTGCAGATGGTAAAGTAGCTTTTTTCCAGGTGTGACTATGATGGGGATTACAGAGGTAAATGAGGCTCATAGGGGGACCATGAACAAACAGTGTTTGAGAATTGATAGAGTGTCCTAGAATAATTATAATTAATCTTTTTTTTTAAAGGGACATATCTGAAATTTTGAAAAAATGTTAGGATGTTGTTATGAAGTGATTATCATAGGAAAGGTTGCTGAAAATGGCTGTTATGACAAACATATCCAATCACAAAAAAATCATTTATCAGAAGGCATGCTGAGAAAATTGTTTCTTTCTACCCTCACTTGCACGAGACACTTAAACTTCAATTTGGTTTTCTCTAACCAAGTCAGCCCAATCTATATAGTACGAAAACTCTTAGGTTGTAACTGGACAAAATAGTTCATTGTAGGGCAAAACCTTTTTAACCCAGGTACCCTACATGGATAACTTACTGAATGCATCCAAAATCTGGGATATATAACACTATGGAATTGAAAATTGGCAAATTTTATAGAACAATTTATAAACATTATAAGGTATTCTATGATAACAAAATGTCATAAAATATTTCCTGTAGTCAGCTCCTGATGTTTAACTGTGCTCTGCAGTCAGTTACTCTCAAGACAAATCCATCTCTGAATATCTCCCTGAATTTTTAAGAACTTTTCCAATACATTTGAAGTTCTGCCATTGAGGAATTCTATTTAATTAGGAAAAAAATCCCTTTATTATTCAAAGATGAGATGGGGAACCAGAGGTATCAGGAAAGGGACTCATAGGATTTGTGTTACTTATTGTTGGGGAATAAAATACTTTTTTTAATTTCTGTATATATACCTTTTGCACATCCTCTCCTGGACTAAAAAGCTCTTCAATCAGTAAATCATGTTATGCTTACCTGCTCCCTGGATTAATGTAATGAGGTCTAGTAAAGCTGCCTTTGATGATGATGTAGAAGCTACAGCTAGTCCATAATGCAGCAGTACAGGCAATGATGGGAGCAGCATGTTATGCCCATATAACCTGCATGATAGATGTTTTACCAGTATATAAGGAGCAAAATGGAAAAGGCCAGCGTATAGCACAATTCAATATGTGGCTAAAGGAGTGGTGTAAAGGGGAAGGCTTTGGATATATTAGTCACAATGTCTGTAGCTGGTCCAATGAAAAAATGTACAAAAGAGATGGTTTGCATCCATCAAAGAAAGGGACTGAGTTACTCGGCTATAAATTCACAGATTTTCTGGAGGAATATTTAAACTAAACAGCGGGGACAGTGAGTTAATTGATACAGAACATCCCTGTCCCCGGCAATCTAAACGTTATAGGGCTATCAGTGCATGTAACATAGATGTGTGTGTGGACAAGAATATCAACCTTGCTGTCAAGCAAAATCAAGCTTCTAACAGCGAGTGCCACACAAAGTGCACTAACCAAATAGGTGGTAAGACAATAGGGGAACTCAGGCACCACACAGGTTACGTAGAAAGTAAACACAGGGTCAGTCATAAAGGACTCAAATGTCTATACACCAATGCACAGAGTATGAACAGCAAACAGGGTGAACTAGAAATTCAGGTTAATGAGGGCAGATATGATATTGTTGTCATTACAGAAACCTGGTGGGATGAAACCCACAAATGGAACACACAGAGGGATTTAAATTATTTAAAAGAAACAGACCAAATAAAAGAGGAGGAGGAGTTGCTCTATATGAAAGAAATAACTACATCTCTACAGAAATAGAGCACAACAATGATGAAAACTGTCTTGAATGCATTTGGGTCAATATAAAAGGGGGGGGGGAAATGACATTGCCATAGGTGTATACTACAGGCCTCCCAACCAAACAGAGGAAATAGATGAACGTTTTGCTAGTCAGCTAACTAAGGTATGTAGGAAGCACATCACAACAGTAATGGGGGACTTTAACTACCCTGACATCAACTGGGAGACAAACTCTGCACCAAGTGGAAGATCAAACAGATTCCTTGCAAACCTAGCAGACAACTTTGTCTCCCAAAAAGTAGAGAAGGGAACTAGGGGATTAGCCATTTTGGATCTAATTCTCACTAACAGAGATGAAATGACAGAAGGTGTTGAAGCCGCAGGAACCTTGGGAGGAAGTGATCATGCAATATTGGAATTCAACATTATGGAAGCACAAGCAATAGAACACGGTCAAACTAGAGTCTTGGACTTTAAGAGAGCTAATTTCAATAAATTTAGAGAGGGCTTGGGAAGGATTCCATGGATGAGAATCCTCAAGGGGAAAAGAACTCAAGAAGCTTGGGAAATTTTGAAAAGTGAGATAATAAAAGCCCAGTCTAGCACAATACCAACAAAGAGGAAAAATAACAGCTCTCAAAAGAAACCAGCATGGCTGCATAAAGAACTCTCTGGTAAATTGAAAGATAAAAAGGACAAGTATAGAAAGTGGAAAGAGGGGCACATAACTAAGTCAGAATATCAGCAAATAGCCCAAGCCTGCAAAGATGAAGTGAGGAAAGCTATGGCTCAAAATGAACTAAGGCTTGCGACCAAAGTCAAAAATAACAAAAAAAGCTTCTTTCAACATGTAAAAAACAAGAACAAAGTGAAGGAAATGATTGGTCCATTAGTGGGTGAAAGTGGCAAGAAGGTGACAAGCAACAGGGAGAAAGCAGAACTATTTAACTCGTTTTTTTGTATCTGTCTTTACACAAAGGGAAAAAACAGACCAACCTACCAAAAATAGTGCCATAAAAAACAGAATAGAAACACAAGGTAAGATAGGCAAGAAAACGGTAAGTGAGCACCTGTCCAGTCTAGACGAGTTCAAATCACCAGGACCAGATGGATTACACCCCAGGGTTCTCAAGGAACTGGCAGATGTGATCTCAGAACCATTGAACTATATTTTTCAAAGATCCTGGAGCACTGGGGAACTACCGGAGGACTGGAAAAGAGCTGACGTAGTTCCCATCTTCAAAAAAGGAAAAAAAATGGACCCAGGAAACTACAGACCTATCAGCCTGACCTCAATACCTGGGAAGATTCTGGAAAAGATAATCAAACAACGAATCAGCGAACACCTAGAGGCAAACAAAGTCATTACTAAAAGCCAACATGAGTTTGTCAAAAACAGATCATGCCAGACAAATCTTATTGCATTCTTTGACCAAATGACAAAATTAGTGGATCAGAGGAATGCTGTGGATATAATTACTTGGACTTCAGTAAGGCATTTGATAAAGTAGATCACAACCTACTACTTGATAAGATAGAAAAATGTGGGTTAGACAGCATCACCACCAGATGGATTCGTAGCTGGCTGACCGGCCGTACTCAGCGTGTGGTCCTCAATGGAACCGCATCTACATGGAGGGAAGTGTGTAGTGGGGTGCCCCAGGGCTCTGTTCTAGGGCCAGTGCTCTTCAACATCTTCATCAACGATTTGGACGAGGGGATAGATGGGGAAATCATCAAATTTGCAGACGACACCAAGCTGGCAGGAATAGCTAACACTCCAGAAGACAGGCTTAAGATACAGGAGGATCTGGACAGACTTGAACACTGGGCACTATCTAACAAAATGAAATTCAATGGTGAAAAAAGCAAGGTTCTACATTTAGGCAAGAAAAACCAAATGTACAGGTATAGTATAGGGGGTACCTTGCTCAATAGTAGTAACTGTGAGAGGGACCTCGGAGTCCTAGTGGACAATCTCTTGAATATGAGCCAGCAGTGTGCTGCAGCTGCCAAAAAGGCCAACACAGTGCTAGGCTACATTAACAGAGGGATAGAATCAAGATCACGTGAAGTATTAATACCACTTTACAATGCCTTGGTAAGGCCACACTTGGAATACTGCATGCAGTTTTGGTCACCACGATGTAAAAAAGATGTTGAGACTCTAGAAAGAGTACAGAGAAGAGCAACAAAGATGATTATGGGACTGGAGGCTAAAGCATATAAGGAATTGGGTATGTCTAGTTTAATGAAGAGAAGGACGAGGGGGGACATGATAGCAGTGCTCCAATATCTTAGGGGCTGCCACAAAGAAGAGGGAGTGAAGCTATTTTCCAAGGCGCCTGAAGGCAGGACAAGAAGCAACGGATGGAAACTAATCAAGGAGAGAAGCAACCTAGAACTAAGGAGAAACTTCCTGACAGTTAGAACGATTAACCAGTGGAACAACCTGCCTCCAGAAGCTGTGAATGCTCCAACACTGGAAGTTTTTAAGAAGAGACTGGACAGCCATTTGTCTGAAATGGTATATGGTTTCCTGCCTGAGCAGGGGGTTGGACTAGATGACCTCCAAGATCCCTTCCAACTTTTATTATTATTAATTATTAATTATTAATTATTATTAATTACTATAGCCAGTCCGTCAGATAGCCAGGTCCCATCTCAATTGTTTCTGCCCATCCGGCCTCCATTCTTGGCGGCAAAAGCATTTTGCAAAGACGGCAAAAGGCTTTACAAATGGAGGGAAGGTTTTGGTGCTTGAGGCCTTCCCTCCGTTTGCAAAGCCTTTTGCTGCAGATCTCGTCCAAGCCTCCGTTTGCAGAGAACAGAGGCCTAAAGTACTGTGAAATCACGTGAGATCATTAGTGCAAGATCTTGCACTACTGATCTCGCATGATCTTGCAGTACTTTAGACCTCCATTCTCTGCGAAAACACCAAAGACCTGAAGCACCAAAGCACCAAAGCATGCCAAGAAACCGAGGGCTCACTAGATCTTTGCAAGATGAGTATCCACAGGCCAGGCAGGGAGAATGTTGCAGTGCCTCTGCGGTCGTTCGTAAGGGTGAACAATTGCCATGGTGCTGCAACATTCGTAACTTCGGGCCTGTGTCGTAAGTACTTGGGGGGGGGGGTTATGTCATAACTTCAAACGGTCGCTAAGTGAACTGTTGTAACTCAAGGATTACCTGTAGAGGAAAACAATAGAATGGGAAAGACTAGGAAGATTGGAGACAAGAAAGATAAAATTGCAGATTATCAAGGGAATGTTTCGTGCAAAGATGGGCATGGTAAAAGACAAAAATGGTAGAGACCTAAAAGAAGCAGAAGAGATTAAGAAGAGGTGGCAAGAATATACAAGGCAGTGGGGCTTTTTTTTTCTCCCTGCTGATAGACAGCTGACTTTGCTGCCAAAACCAGTTCTTTGGCAGCATGCTCCCCAGATTTAAATGGGAGCAACTAGGAATGACCCATAATGACCATCGGATGACCATGTACTTGCCAGTACTTGCCTTAGAGGATGGCGATTCTCAGTACAGCCGGAGGGTTGGGTCTCCATCTTTTCTAATTGCTTCTTATATTTTTAGACATGCCTCTGTTTTTGAAGTTTAATTGTTAATACCCTGGCTGAGTGCTGAGTTCTATTTTTAAAAAGACAGGATTTTTCTCTTTTTTTTCTCTTGTGAGAATTAACTCAGCTGCTTCTGTGGTAACTTCGTTATGAAATATCCATTTTCTCTGTCCTTGAAAAAAAAAATGTTTACACTAGGCTGAGGAGCTTGGCTATAAGAGAGATTTGTATTATATTAAAATCAAATCAACAGTAAATTAAGTATGTTGACTATTTTACATTATATATTCTCTACAATGCCCCCCAAAAGAGATATAAAGGAGAGATGGGATTCAGATGTTTTTAACATTAGAGCCTTCTTGGACATTTTTGCAAAAAATATTTGCCAACTTAAAAGTTTTAAATGAAAAAATTAGTGAGAAGAGAGGACTCATTGGAAAAGACCCTGATGTTGGGAAAGATTGAAGGCAAAGGCGAAAGGAACAGCAAAGGATGAGATAGTTAGATAGTGTAATTGAAGCAATAAACATGAATCTGGACAAACTCCAGGAGATGGGAGGACAGAGAAGTGATTGAACAACAACAACAACTGTTCCTCCCTCTCCAGAACTGCACAAAAGAAAATTTAATAGAAGAAGGTACAGTCCTCTTATCAGGCCACAAGAGTTTTCCCTTCTAAAACACAAATTAGCATTCTGTAGGAATTATAGAAAGGTACTGAAGGAAGTTTCAAAACAATTATTATGAATTTAAAAAGATTCTAAAGGGGAGTTATATCTTTATATATAACCTGAGGCTATGCATAAAAGACTGAAGTAAACATACAATTACTGAGCTTATACAGAGGTATAAAAGGTTAGTTAAAAAAAACGAAAGATGATACTTTAAAAGCAGCATTCCTAGTCAAACATTTACTTTTAGAGTAGCAATTTTTGCAAACAGATATTTTCTCTTTCTTAATTCTGGACCTCTTGCTTCCCTGAGGATTCCAGTAAATTAATTCAGAAGCTTCTAAAGAAATTAAACACAGCCCTGGTCTTTTTTTTTCCAGCATTCATTTATAGTTTCTGCCTGTGTTCAGAAGGAATCCATTTTTTTTCTTTTGCCACAAGTGAAAAGGGAGTAGTTCAGCCAGGGCTTTTTTTCTCACAGAACACTCAGAACGGAGTTCCGGCACCTTTTTTGGATGGAACCTTATAGGGTAGGCAAGGTGGGTTGTATGACATGTGTGAGTTCCGGCACCTTTTTTTATTTTACAAAAAAAGCACTGAGTTCAGCTAACCATTAGCCATGTATTCAATGCAAGAAAACATAAGTGGCAGAAAGATTAAAGGAAGACAAGTACTCGTATAGAAGAGTAGGAAAGGAGAATCTAGTAATGGAGGGATATTGTCTACTTTTATACAGACCAAACCCAAAGACGAAATAGTAAAATCCAATTGATTTCCAATCTTTTGTGTGCTTACACCTAATAGACAGAATTTGGCCAAACTAAAACTATAACCCAGTACCCTAGATATATCCTGAGAGATTCTAGATAGAACCCAGTACCCTAATAGATATATCCTGAGAGATTCTAGATAGAACCCAGTACCCTAATAGATATATCCTAAGAGATTCTTCCCTCCCTGCCTAATCCAGCTCAGAACTACACAGTCTCTTAATTTGAGCTTCTCTCTGGAATGTACTGTCTCCTCCCTGGAAAAGTTGCTGTGCTGCCAAGATTTCGCTATATTGTCTTTGGGCTTGGACCTGTCAATATATCAATAAACAGTATCCTCCGTTACTAGATCATCATCCTCTACTCTTCCATATGAGTACTTGTCCTCCTTAAATATTTCTGCTACTATGTTTTCTTCCCTTTCATATACTCAATTTTAAAACTCTACACCAGCAGGATGAAAGTACAATATACACATTTCTTTTGTTGAATTTCCTGTAGCCATTTCAGTGCTGTAGGGTCAATTCTGAGTTCAAAATAACACGTGAACCTAGCCCTACATATAGTGATGTAGTTCTCAAGGGCATATATGTTCTTTCTCCAACACAGACCAATGAGTAGTTTGGTAGTTTGGGTAGTTTCATATTCAGAAATTTTACCAAATGAGGAGCTTGCTCTGTACTAACTTCAGGTGGTGACTCACTCTGAGGCATCAGTTAACACAATAGCTTTGTCCAGAATTGGAGTTGTAATGAAGGATATCTGCTATTTAATGCTGCTCAAATGCTATCTGTAATTTGTCAGACCACACTAGATTTGGTTTGTGAAATATCCATTCCTTGAAGATCCTGAATATAACACTGTTAAAATTTGCCTGTATTTGAGCACAAACACTTGGTAGTAATTAGTTAGCCCCAGGAAAGATTGCACAGTACATGATTTTCTTTATAAGTACAAACCAATTATGGATTGTCTGTGCTTCAGCTTCCAGAGATTATCTGATCCCATAGTTTTTTCATTCTTCCAGCAAGACTATTTGGTTTAGACCAGTTTGGCATTTCTTTTCTTGATAGCAAGTTCAGAAATCTGATCTTAACACTACTTCTAATGTTCAAGGTGCTGTCCCAGTTGGTTGAAAATGTTAAATGTGCAATGGCAAAATAATTTAAACCTGTGAGCATCTTATTTCCAGTTTTTGGAATGTCCAATCTTTGGAATTTAAATGGAAACAAAACCATTATCTCTTTTTGCCAAGGGTACCTACTCATCAGGTCCAGAAAAGGAATACACTTAGTTGTCCCTGGCTGTACCAGCAGGCCTTTGATGTGAACCACAGAGAAGTAATCTGATTCGGTTTTCTTATTTAACTCCCTGCATCTCTTCCATCTTCTTTTCAGTGGCCTGATTTTGTCATGGGAATCCTGAGTGATGCTCTTAATATAGTCTGCCTTGTGCCTATGGTATAGATCAGTGATGGCGAACCTTTTAGAGACCGAGTGCCCAAAAACTGGCTCCACCCCCCGCCCCCACCCCGCCTGCCCACAGGGCCACTCACTGCCTCCAGGGCCTGCCACAGATCGCCCAGGCAGCCCAGCAGCACCATGGCGGCCACGCCCTCTGCCCACGCCCCACAGCATCAACTGTGCGCGATGGGGCGTGAGGGCAGAGTCTTGTCTACGCTGCCTGGCTGCCATGTCCTTGGCTGTGCTGCTGCGCGTGGGCCACGCTCAGGGGCGACTCCTCCAGGGGGGCTGCTGGTGAGGGGGTCGCGGGTGGAGGCAAGGCTGGGGCAACGGCACATGTGCCCACAGAGAGGGCTCCGAGTGCCACCTCTGGCACCCGTGCCATAGGTTCGTCACCACTGGTATAGATGGCCAAGTTAGTAAATCCTGACTGTTCTGTGAACAGTTTGACATATTTCTTGTGTAACCACCAAGAAATCTCTTTTTGTTGAGGTATTATGGATAGGCATTCATGGGATTTTTTATTCTGCCTTCATGATAAACTCCCAGATATTATCTGAAATTACCATGTCCTGTATCAGATCAGTAGTAAAGTTAAGCACTGTTGGCTCAGTGACTGGATGGGCATGGAGCCTTTCATGTGATAAATCTGGGTTTCTGGAAATTCTGTGATATAGTCAAGCGCCCCACCTTTGTTTTACTATAATAGGGACTTCCTAGGCTGTTTGGTCATCTTGGTGAGCACGATCTGAAAATCAGTTCCTGATTTCAGACTCAAAAGTTCCCTAACATGTAACTCATATGAGAACATAAGCAGTGAATTGTTGAATTAGACTCCTGGTGCATCTAGTCCAGTAGTCTATTCTCACAATGGGTAATCAATTGTACAAGAAGCCTACTACTCTCACAGGATATGGCTTTCAGAATCAATCACACTGTTATCAAGCTAATAACCATTGATCCCCCGTTATTTCCATTAATTGGTCCAACCTTTTTGGAAGTCAGTCAAGCTGGCAGCCGGCACCACATTTTATGATAGTGAATTGCAAAGTTTAATTACATATTATGTAAAAAAAATCATTTTTTCTGTCCTGATTCTTCCAGTATTCAATAATATTGGGTAATGTCTGGTTTGGTAGTTTGCATAATGGAAAATAACTCCTTCTTGTCCACTTTATTTATACCATGCATAGTATTGTTAAAATTCAATAATGTCCAGTCTTTTTCACCTCCTTTCTAGACTAAAAAGCCCCAAGTGTCACAACCTTTCCACATAGAGAAGCTGCCCCACCCCTTTATCACTTTAATTGCTTTCCTCTGAATCTTCTGTAGCTCTACTATGTCCATTTTGAGGTACAGAGACCAGGACTGCACACAATATTCCAGATACAAGTCGCACCATTGATTTATATAAAGGCATTATAATATTGGCATCTCTATTTTCAACACCATATACCATATCATTTTCATTTGTTTTATTATGTGCAATAATACGTGAAATCAAACATTAAAAGCAAAGTGTCTGCTCTATGGACTATGGAATAAAGAATGGGTGATGTCATTTACTTCTGTAAATGAACTTATTTCGTGGCAAATCAAGATTCCTTGAGGAAAAATGGAGGATCACCAATATTTTTGGCTGTATCTGTAGTTTTCTCTGCTCCAAATTAGCTGGACTTACTTCATATTACTAGAGTGTCTAGCCATTTATCACAAGGTATATGGGGAAATGATAAATTCTGCTGTTTTAACCATTTGTCTCTTGCATTTTTTTTTTTTTTATTTTTTTTTTGAACAATGAGGAACAGGACTTGATTCTTTCCTCTACACGTAGTTTTTCAATTTCTTCTGTCATTAAAGTCATAGATTTGACTTTTATCCCCACACATATTTACTTAAAAACATTTTGTGGTACCCTTATCAGTGGATGATGATCCTATATTCTGTCATTTAGGCATGGAATGCTTCTTGAAAAGCCTTCACAATTTTTACCTTAAGTTAATCGCTAGTTCTCAAGTAAGTAAGTAGTTCTTGCTGTAAGTAGTTCTCATGAAATGGTCCTGAATCTCTATTGTTAGTTTTGTACATTTAATGTAGCAATTTGATGGAATTCACGTGAGCATGCTGAGTTAGCAATCAGTTCCTTGCTCATTGGTGTGCCATATCTTGATTTCTTAGTTATGAGTTGACATTGCATATTTTCTTCCAGTTTTAGACTTTGACTATTTTTAATTTCTTCTACTATGTTTTTACCACAAACTCTCCAAGGATCTGGAGCACTCCTTCTACACTTTATTTATGCAAAGGTCATTATTATGTGGATTACACTAAGTCAGGGCTGATGCAATCTTTATCCAGATATTTTTATCTGAATTTCTCTTCTGATGAGGTACTTGCTCTTCCTCTATAAAATAAGATTATTGCTAGTTATCTATTTTTATTAATGCACAGATGACTATTCAAAAAATTAAAAGTACACATAAGCAAGTTTTCCTTCCATTCTACAACTGGTTAGCATCAAGTTCCCCACCATTTGAAATAAAGAGGATGGATCCAAGGCAAAGAGTCTTCATATCAGTGTTTTTATTTCAGGGTATGCCCTCTCTAAATATTTTAATATAATAATAATTTATTAAATTTATGTGCCTCCTGGTTTCCAACAACTCTGGTTAGTTATGCCAATCACTGTCCTTTCAAACATCAGGAAAAGACCTTTTTGTTTTTACTGAGGTGTTGTAATTAATGTTAAATTAATCAAATACAATACCCTAGGGCAGGGCTTTTCAACCTTTTCACCGATTGTACCACTTTTAGGATATGGCAATATTCAAGTACCACCTAGCAAGGTGTCAAAAACTTGATGACCAAAAAAAAAAAACCTGTTCAAAGTTACAATTGCACTGAAATGACTTATGACCATTTTCACACTTATGACCATTGCAGCATGCCCAGGGTCATGTGATTTATATTTGGATACTTGGCAACTGATTCATATTTATGATGGTCACAGTGTCCCAGGGTCATGTGATCCCCTTTTGCAACCTTTTGACAAGCAAAGTCAATGGCAGGGCTGCTGGTGGCCAAGTGCTAAGGCAGGACTTCCCTCCCTCCCTCCCTCCCTCTTTCTCATGCCCACCTTCTGAAGGAAGAATTTGAACCCCTCCCCATATTTTTTCTCTTCCATATATTCATCAAACAAGGAAAAGCCTCCAGAAACAGAAAAGACAAACTGCTGAGTGAACTAGTTAAAAAGGCACATTCCCCTTTAAGAATTAGCTACTGGCTAGAAAGGAAAGTAAGGAAGAAAAAAAATGTAGTAAGTATTGGCTGCTGGCTAAGGCAGCCTCCCTAAATGGCTCCATTCATAAGTAAAGGAATCTACAGGCAAAATCCATTCAGGAGAAAAATACTTCAAAATCCCTTGCAGCAAAACTTACAGCTAACAATAGCAGAGCAATAGAAGCTAACAGGAGACATCAGCCATTAGCCAAATAGAAATTGCCAAACACTCCTTAAGAACACAAAGCCCACATTGCACAAATCCCAGAACTTCAAAGTCACAAAAGCATACAAGAATCCTTCCACTCTCCATCTCCCTCCCTCCCTCCTTCTCCGTGCCTCTGCAGCTCCAGAGGACTCTCTCACTGTAAGTCCTTGCCTGTGCTGGCTCTTTCCCTCCCCCACTACACTTGGCTAGGCAGGGCTGCGTACCACCTGCCACTCATTAATGTACCACAAGTGGTACCACAGGTTGAAAAGCCCTGCCCTAGGGCACCAGGGACCGGTTATGTGGAGCACAGGGACCGGTTACGTGGAGAGAGGTTTTTCCGCGGACGGGAGGGGCGTGGTTTTGTGTGCTGCCTGCATCCTGTGGATGGGGCTTTCCTTCTTTGTATGGACCGGTTGCTGGCATGCCGTGGCCTGGTACTGGTCCATGGACTGGAGGTTGGGGACCCCTGCCCCAGGGCATTATGTTGTCATTTTGGCTTGTGTATGTCTTGTTTTAAACTATCTTAGTATGATTGAAATGTATGTTAATTTCAGCTTTAATATTTTGTTATAAAAGGATGTTTATGTTTTTATTAAATTGTTCTATTGAATTTTGAATTGTTTGAATTGAATTGTTTAGATTATATCTTGCTCCGAGAACTCTGAATATAGTCTGACCAATAAATAACATCATGCATATTTAATTCAGAAGCATTTTTTTCTTACAGGACTTGTTTCTGGAGAGAAATGTTATAGCCTTAGGCTTCAAATAATGTAAATAGTAATGTAAATAAAGACCCTGATGATTTTGAATTTCTAAAATATAGAGCCCAAACAACCTGAATTTTATGCCTATTTTTTCTTTACAGTGCTTATAACTTATTTGCATGTTTGGTTTTGCAGTCATTACATGAGACAGATATTGGAAGCACTGCGCTATTGTCATGATAATAATATAATTCACAGGGATGTGAAGGTAAGTTATATTATTACAGATAAATATTTTCCATGTTGGCATTTGTATTATTTATTGTTGCTTAATTTCTCTGTTTTACTCAGTCAAGGTCACCTATTAATTTGGAGTTTTGGATAGTCAGAATCCAAGACATTATCAGTAAAACAATTGAACCATTTCATATGGTAAAAGTTCAAAAGTGCACACACATAAAATATAATATAATATATTTTAGTATAATATAGTTAGATACACTACATTTTTTTTTCTTTTTTAACCTTGAAATTCCTATATCCACTTCACATTTAGAATGTGAACCGTGTTTTGAATTTGAAATGTCAATTTTGAGCTCTGTTTGAATTCAAAACATTTTCCACAACCCTTAGTCTGAGAGGTAGAAATGTGTTTTTGTATAGGTGGTCTGTTTGTTTCTTTGTGTGTTCTATTATTGAATCCAGATCTGATGCAGTCAGTAATTCTAATTTTTTATCTGTTTACTGTTATCTGTATCATTTTATAAATAATGCTTGGGTATAATATAGTTGAATAACCTATATAAAACTATATACTTTGTAAACTGTACAATAGTTATAATTATGAAACAAGTACTGTATAGAAATTGAGGTAGATAATTTACAACTTAAATGTAAAAGCATGCATAATATAGATAAATACTATGTAATATAATTACAGGAAAAATTGGATTATTACAAAAATAAATAATAAAAACAGAAGCATCAGTCACTGACTTCAAAGGGATGACACATATTAAAAGGGGATGGGGTTTTGATCACCCAGTCATACCATTTTGAAGCCAGTAACCATCACTGTAAATGCCACTATATACAATGTTCAAAGAAATTATAGCAAATTATATTGTATGCAGAAGACAAAAGGGCAAGTTGTGTTCTTAAAATGTTCAGTCCAGTTTTCAATAATTTCCAATGTGTTCATGCCAGAACAAGATATTCTTGAGAAATAAATTTTCTTCAGTCTAATGTAATCATTCCCTGTTTATCTGGGAGTAAGCTCCACTAAAATAAATAGAATCCACTTTGTTTATTATTATGAATCATCTACTTGGTGTTGATTCTTAGTGACCACATAAATAGAAATACTATAAGATGATCAGTCCCCAACCCGTCCTACAGATATCTTCCAACACTGTATCCATCATCATTGTAATTCAGTCCATCCATTTTGCTGCTGGTCATCCTCTTCCTATCTTTTCTTCTATCTTTCTCAGTATTACAGACTTGTCAAGTGAGCTAGTTCTTTGCATAATATGTTCAAAATACGATAATTTGAGCCTTGTAATTAGTGCTTCAAGTGAGAACTTTAAATTGATTTAGTCTACAATTCATTTCTTTGTTTTCTTGGCTATCCATGCTATTACTAAGAGTCTTCTCCAACCCACAAGTTCAAAAGTATCAATTCTCTTTCTATCCTGCTTCTTCAGAATCCAATTTTTCCTTCTGTAGGGTGTCATGGGAAAAACTGTTTCCTGCATGATTCTGATCTTTGTAGATATAGACACATCATAGCATCTGACTATCTTTTCAAAGGCTTTCATTGCCACTTCACCATAGTTTGAAATTTATTTCTTTATATTTAATTATTGTTGTTGTTCAGTGGCTGAGTCGTGTTCACAACCCCATGGACCCCTAGCACACCAGGCTCCCCCTGTCCTCCATCAACTGTTAATATAAACAATTGTTGACAGTTGATCCTAAAATTAGAAGGTATCCACCTTTTCAATATTTTTATTGTCAGTTCTAAGGCTTGCTGCTATACCTGTTATTTTGGTGTTATGTCATTCCTTTGCTGATCTGGAGCATGTTTCTCTTATGTTCCATCCATACTATGGTTTTCTGTCCTGCATACAGGTTTCTCCTGAAGAGAATGAGATGTTCTGAAATTCCCATTATTCTAAAGACATTACACAGCTTGACATAGTCAGCATAATCAAAGACCTTTTTTATAACTGTAGTGGGGCTGTCTGAAAGTGTCTGCAGGAGCCTGGCTGGGGAGAGAGAGATTGGGACAGCTGCTGCCGGTTTTGGGTGCGGCAGGCGTGGACGAGGGGGAAAGACAGAAAAGGAAGGAAGGAAAGGAGAGTGGGTGTGGTTGCTGCTCGTCGGAAAGGCCAGGTGAAGACAAAGAGGGGTTGGAGATTTTAAGCTGATCCCTTCTTGTGGAGGTGGGGGAAAGGAGAGAGAGAGAGAGTATGTGAGGGGATGGAATTTTACTGCTTTCTTTCGCAAGGGGGATATCCCAAGCAGAGGCAAGAGAGAGAGTGTGGAGAAAGAAAGTTCCTGGGGTTGTCAACCTCAGATTTTAATAATAAAGGATAAGGGGGGAGGGGTTTGACACCGACGGGGCCTGAGACTGAAAGAAGCAACAGAAGAGGAGGAGAGGTTGCTGCTGCTCTGAAGACTGAAGGCCATCCAAACTGTGATTATTGCTGCTTGTACAAGTTTTAGACATTGTGGGGAGTTGCCCTGGGGGGGCAAGCTGTTACTGCAGCATGCTGACTGCTTTTGTTCGTGTTTTACTGCTGCCTGGAGCCTGGGGTTTTCCCCTCCTCATTTGTTTCCAAACGGTCGCTGAGGAATCATTGACTATTGCTGCTATGACAGCCTGGGGCTGCTAGACACCACCACAGCATTGACTATTGGGGCTAGGGGCTGGTCATCTTTGTTCCTGGAAGCCCCTTCTTGACAACAAGAGCCTGCCACCTCCTCACTTCGCATGAGCCTCTGCTAGAAGAGACACTTTACTAACACCTAGAGAGCACAGCTGCAGAGCTCGACGGAGGGGAACGGGGCTGGGAGGGCCTGGGCTTTGGTGGCCTCCGAGGAGATAACACTACATAACCAAAGAAGTACTTATTCTTTTTTGCACCCTTGGCTTTTTCAGTCATCCAGTGGCATCAACAACAATGTCACTTATATCTTGACTCTTTCTGAAACCAATTTGAATATCTGATTCATTTTCCATGTACGGTTTAATCTGCATTGGATATTCCTAAGCATTATTTTCCTAGCGTGCAAAATTAATGATACAGTACAATAGTTTGCATCCTCAGTTAAGTCTCCTTTCTTTGCTTTTAGTATATAGACTGACGTCTTCAATTTTGATGGCCACTGATGTTCACTAAAGTTTGGTTAGAATTTTTCTGGTTTTTCTTCAGTTGCTTGATATACAGTATCTATGTAGATCAGGGGTATCAAACTGCCGGCCCGCGGGCCGGATGCATCACAAGGAAACCACGCCCACCCCATTGCCGGCAATGGGGAAAAAGCTGTGATACATCGCGCAACATCATGTGACGTCATGAGTTTGACATATCTGATGTAGATAGTCCATCAATTTCTGTAGCCTTCCATCTTGATGGTGATCAGACTGCTATTAGAGGTTCTTGTAGATAGAGAATGTCTTCTGAGGTATCTTGAACATTGGCATCTCTACTGCACAGAATTTCGGTTTATTCCTTCCATCTCTTTTTTCTCTTTGAATCAGTTATTATTTATTCATTGGCATCCTTTAGCACAGGGGTGTCAAACTTGCAACGTCATGTGACATGTCGCGACGTATTGCAACTTTTTTCCATTGCCGGTAATGGGATGGGCGTGGTTTCAGCATGACACATCCGGCCCGTGGGTCAGCAGTTTGATACCTCTGCTTTAGCATATTGAGGATGGAACCTCCTCCTGAGCTTGGAGATCTTTTGAAAGACTTTCCTTGTTTTCTGTAACTGTTTCCAACTGTTTCCAGTATTTTTTCATATTGTGGAAGTTGGTTACTTTCTACTTCATTAGCTTCACTTGGAATGTGCACATGAGCAGTTCATGATCTGTTCCAGAAACAGCTCTTTATCATGTCTTTAATCCTATAACTGAGCTTCTTCACCTTTTAATAATCATATGGCCAGTTTGATTTCTGTGTACTTCATCTGATTTGTAACATTGTTTTGGGTTTTTTTTTGAAGATAGTGTTCGTTATGAAAAAATCATTGGAATAGCAGAAATGAATAAGTTGTTCGCCTGTTTCAGTTCAGTTTCCTAAGCCATGCAACCAAACTATATTTTCCTCAATATTTCCTATTTTTGCATTCCATTCTCCAAATTGGATTCAAATTGGACTTGATCATAAAACTCCTCCGCCTCCTCTTCCTCATCAATGATTGGAGCATAAACTTGGATGATTGTTGTATTAAAGGATTATACATGAAGGCTAAGTGGTATTATGGAATCATTGATTGCATTGTGGCAAATACTCTTCTTTCTATACTTTTCCTACCTATAAAAACACCATTGTAATTTGTTTTCATATCCTGAATAATAAATAGTATGATCTTCTGACTGAAAGTGTCCAATCCCAGTCCATCTCAATTTACTGATGCCTAAAATGTCATTTTGTGTCATCTTTTACTGCCTGTTTCAGTGTTCACAACTTTTTCATATTTCATGTTACCACTGTAATTCTGACTTCTTTGCAGCTTTGGATTTTGTTTTCCTCCATGCTAGTAAGAAACTGGTCGTTGCAAAGGTTTTAATCTAGCCACATTCTAAATACCATTGGTACTCCAAAAGTTTTTTAGATTCCTCACTAGCATATTGAGTGCCATCTGACTTGAAGAGCCCATTTTAACTATGCATGATACACCCGGTCAATGACTATTGTACATATATATTCTGGTGCCATAATACATTGTTTTTAATTAAACACCAGAGTGATTTTTGTCATTTCAGCCACACTGTGTACTACTTGCTTCAAAGGAAAATTCAGCACCAGTAAAACTTGGTGGTTTTGGGGTTGCTATTCAGTTAGGAGAATCAGGACTTGTTGCTGGAGGTAAGTAATGGCTATTTCATATCATGTTTAGTAAACATTTTTACTAAATGTTTACAACTTGTTTATAAAAAAGAAAACGGAGAACAGTCTAATTGTGTAACTTGAATATTCTGCAAGTGATAATTAAGAAAAAGTCACTAAATATTTGCAAAGTAAACCATGCTAAAGAATGAAAAATAAATAGAAAATAAAATAATATATTAATTTATTAAATGTTTCATATTTTATTTAAATGTGAGTTTCTTTAATTGAAGTCTTTGTTGCAACCTAGCACTGTCTATTCTAGCCTGATTAAGCAAAACACATCAACTGTCTTTTTGAGAATAAACAAAACCAGTGTTTCACAGACAAATTAGCTCCTCTTAACTCAGGAATTATGCTTTTGAAGAATTTAATGTGTGCATGCGTGTATGTGTGCGTGTAACTATTAAATGTGTGCAGAAAGTTTCAAAGTAGAAATAGCTATTTTGAACTGGAAATGGTGATTTCAAGTTTCAAATGGGCTCTCTCAACTCCAGCAGAACTTTTCTGAAGAACTTCTAAGCTGGAAATAGGACTGTTCTGGTTAGGTCAAACAGTCATTTCAAGCTTGAAACAGGGTGTTCAACTCAGAAAGTTTTTTCAATTAAAAATATTTTGCACACCTGTGATTTCTATGATCTAGTGATGATTTTCCTGAGTGTAGTAATTCTCCATTTGCACTGCTGTGAATAGAGCTACTTTTGAAAATGGTCCTAAAGTTTCAATGGATAAAGAATGTTAGTGCCTGGTGTTTTTATCTCTACACTGAATTGATTCCAGGCTTGCATGCCAGGATTTCATAACTTAGTCACAAGCTACAAAAGGCATATGGTCACAGTATGCTTTTTTCTTCTTCTTTCATATATATGCATATAAATTAGTGAGGGTTTAAAATTGTTTCCATATCAGCGCAGAAGAATTTTTGCGAGGAAATTGCATCTTCTAGAAGGAAAGGTTAGGACCTCTCCCCCTTAAAAATTGCCTTGGTAGCCCAGATGTGGGACTCTGAAATGGCAGGTGGGTGTGATCTCCAGTCACTATTACTATAAGACAGGCATGTCAAACTCGCAACGTCATGTGACGTTGCGCAACGTATCGGGACTTTTTCCCCATTACCGGCAATGGGATGGGCGCGGTTTCGGCGTGACGCATGCCTGCTATAAGAGATGAATTAAGAAAGAATATTTGGGCGCTGATGTCTCAATTGTAACTGTATTAACACATCACATTTTGGGTTGCCCCCCAAAATGAAGATGGTTTGATTCTCAGAGCCTTCCAGAAGCTGGCTGCTCTGGCTTTGGTGATTGATTGATTGATATGATTGATTAGTGTGCAACCATGAGCATACTGCTATTGGATCTTGTGTTGCTATATAATTGTTAGTAACTGTACACCATCTAGAGGCCTGCTAGAACAGAGGTTGCAGATAAATCACATAACTAAATCAATAAAATATGATAAAATAAAAGCATTGTAAATTTTTGATTTGTATTTCTCTGCCATATTTAAAAACAATACATTTTTAATTTTATTTTAGGACGTGTAGGAACTCCTCATTTTATGGCTCCAGAAGTAGTAAAAAGAGAACCTTATGGAAAGCCTGTAGATGTGTGGGGCTGTGGAGTGATTCTTTTTATTCTGCTTAGTGGTTGTTTACCTTTTTATGGTACAAAGGAAAGATTGTTCGAAGGCATTATCAAAGGAAAATACAAGGTAAGCACTTATCTCAAGGAAAATGTTTTAGTTAGAAATTTTCATTTAAAAAACATGTTTGCAAATGCTAATCCAGTTTCATGAATTGTACTTCCCACACTTATGTATACAAAGCACTTAAAACAAATACAAGTATGGGTTTTACTATTAAGAAATATTTAAACAACAACAGAAAAAATCCCTGTAGTTAAAACAAAGCAAGGAAATAGACTACAGTACATAAAGCTAAAACTGGGTTTGTTATAAAGTCTGTGGTAACATGGGAACAAAGTCAATCACATTTTCTGACATGTAATTGTATTTGCATTTGCTATCTGTTTTTTATACAAAGCATTCTCTTTCAAATGTAGTAAGCTAGTTGTCTCTGAAAGATAAAGTAGAAAGCATAAACATAATAGTTCCCTGTCCCTTTCCACATATGCCCTGCCATGCCCCCAAGTCTGGTATTCAAATTATGGTGAATTGAGACTTGGTATCAAAATTTACATATTTTCCATTTTAGTTCCATTTTTAAGAATCTCAAAGGCCATCTTGGCGAGCAATAAATCTAGTCTGCTGTTGCATGTTATGTGTCAGAACCTCAACTGAATATTTTCTCCAATTACGTACTAATCCAAATTAGTTACTCAAATATGCAACAACCTTGCTTTTTCTTTTTTATACATTTCCAATTGGATTTTGAATATCTGCTGCCTCTTGTTTTCTTTGATAGTATGTTCTACCTCTTCAAGGTAGACAGGTCAGAAAACAGAGATCATAAGAAATACTGGAAGTTTACTTTGTTAATGTAGACCATCATAACAGAATCTTGAAAACTTGACAGCATTTTCTCTTCCTTTCCTTTTATACCAAAGAGAGGCAAAATGGAATGATTTAAGTTTCTTTCTAGTGCTTTCTTCCAATTTGCTGGGTTAATTCATGTTTTGTTAATTGCTGCATTTCTTCTACAAGGCCATCAATATCTTGGGTACTGTGTTTTGAATCCAATGTAATAGAAATTTTGAAAGCAAAGCAAAGAGAAGGAAAATTTATTGCAATTGGACACAAGTTTTGTTTTAATTAGTGGTAACCTGCAGCCTTTAAAATTCTTACCAATATCCCAGAACTCTGGGTTGAAAAATGATTTTTAATTTTTAGGAATTAGGTAAGTGTTTAGGAGGGAAAAGGACATTTTTATCTACATTGACAATATAGCTCCTTTTATGTTTGAATTGCTTTAAATTCTTAAGAGGAAAAATTATTTCATTATTACTTCAAAGACATATCTATCTGTTGTTTTCTTTGCAACAATATGAACTTGGTGTCAACTCTACAACGAACCTGGCTACAGCCATTTTTGTCATTCTAAGTTGCCATAAGAAAGGGAGGGGGGAAAGGTGTTTCTGGTAGTCTAAACATGAACAGATCTTGTGGAAACCAAGGTCATTCCCACACCGTAGTGGAAGAGGAGGATCGTTTAATCAGAAAGCCCGCCAAGTCATTCTATTGGATAGTATTAGTAGAGGGGTGGGAATTGTTACATTGTATTACTTTGATTCTAGGAGGAAAGTTTAGATATGGTTTCACTTTTGACTGTGCCGATGCTATGCATCCAATAAACATGTTCTTTGAGGAACTTTCCTGCCTCAAGAGTTCTGATTTATTTGGTCTCATTCATCGGAACCTTGACATTAAACCAAATCTATTAAAAACCCTTTTTACTTCGGGGTCCTGAGCCCCAGTCACCTGCCCACTGTCTTTGGGAGGACAGCAAAGACTCCGGAATGGAGAGGAAAGAGGAGCAGACCGCTAACTACAGCACAACTCCTGTTGCCAGATTGCAGGCTACTGTCCAGGCGGAGAGTGGCGCACCGGTGGCTGGGGCTTGGCCGAAGACCCGTGTAACCCAGCCTGAGAGATTGGGGCAGCAAGAGGGGACTCTGACCATTGGGGATCTCGGTCGGGCAGAGGCAGCCCCCCAGCGCAGGAGTACTCCTAAAGCCGCTGCAGCTGAACTCCCATTGATTTCATCCCACAGCCTTCTGTCACCTGTGTTGAGGAAGGCAAAGAGACCAGCAGGATGGGATGAGTCTAGACTCTAGAGGAGGGGTGTCAAACTGCCGGCCCGTGGGCCGGAAGCGTCATGCAGAAGCCGCACCCACCCCATTGCTGGCAATGGCAAAACAGTCCCAATAGGTCATTCCCACACCATAGTGGAAGAGGAGGATCATTTAGTCAGAAAGCCCACCGAGTCATTCTATTGGATAGCATTAGTAGAGGGATGAGAATTATTACATTGTATACTTTGATTCTAGGAAGGAAAGTTTAGATTTGGTTTCACTTTTGACTATGCTGATGCTATGCATCCAATAAACACGTTCTTTGAGGAATTTTCCTGCCTCAGGGTTCTGATTTATTGGTCTCATTCGTCGGAACCTTGACACTTGGTTTGCCATTACTTTCTTCTAGAATGTTTTTTTCAGGTTCCCATCTAGCCTACAGCCCTGGAATATTGTAGTGGTCTCCCATCTGAGTATTAGACCCAAATCTTACTTAGCCTTTCAAAATTGACCATACTACAACCTGGTATAGGTGTTAAACTTAACATACTCGGATATTAAAATCTTAACGTACTCATGTATTAAAAATGTTTATAGATTTTAACTTTAAAAGTGGCATTGCTTTGGGAAGCATTAGTAATTGGCAGTAGAGGATTTGCTTCTTGGTGGTCAATATAAGTAAAAGCACTACATAAATAAAAGCGAAATGCTCCAGAGATCTCTATTGGTTAAGGTATGCAATTGGGTGATATTTTTGGTAGTTTTCTTGAAGTTTGAAGGAAATCTGAACTTCTTTGCTACTTATCCCTATACAGTTGTATGGATAATGGCCCTCGTTGCCCAGCTCCATATTGTGGTTCATTGTTTAAAGTTACTGCCACAAAAATAATTGCGAATGAAAGTTCTACTCCCTGACCTTTTATACTGCTCAGTAATAACTTTGTTTTGATTTCAGTTATATACCTGGCATATTTACTTCACTCTTTAAAATATAAGTATATTTATTCCATTCCCTACATGCAAATTTTACACATTTTGAAGCTTTTAATAAACTTTCCAGATTGTATTTGGCAATGAAAAATATGTTTTCAATTTCAATTTATACCAATATTTTTAGGTATAGGATAGGATAGCAATGATCACCAGTGTCTCACAACTAATATACAACTCCCAGCACCCCCAAAATTATTCTGCTACATTTAACCAGTGCAATTTTTTTTAAATCAAAGGTGCAAATGGGGTTCTTGTTGTTATATTCCAGAGTCACAATTTGCAGGAGCAACTTCAGCCCTTTGGAGAGAGATTTGAGAAGATAGGAATGAGAGAAGGTGACTACTCCTGTGCCCACCCTTTAAATCCCCAAACAATATCAAAGAAACCAAAAATTCGGACTTTTCATCTCCATGTTCATTTTGCTTTCGTTTAACATTAAACCTAGTTTCAAATTTACTATTTTCTTCTTTATGGAGCTTACATAAATTGTCTAATACTTATTCTCAGATTGAGATTGTTAGATATCTTTCTTCCAACAGTGACCTCCAAAAACATTTAGTTCTCATAATTCCCAGAGTTAATTACTTCAACAGATATGTATATTTCGTTCCATTTAGGACCAAGTCTTTCTGTAGTCTTTCTCTCCATCTTGTAGCAAGTCATCTACTTGGCCAAATATAATTGTAAGGCTACCACATTTGAACAATATCTTTAGCATTTGTCATTCCATTGTCTCAATTGAGCCTTGTTGACTCAAATCTTCTGTATCTGATTTCTATAGGTTCTACATCATCTATATATGTATGCATAGAATCTAATAATTTTATTGTCACTTTGAATGTACACTAATCGGCATACATTAAAATGAAATTTCATTGCATACAGCTCTCGAAGGGTCACCACCTCCAATATACACTACAATATACACTAAATATGACAAAAATAAATAAATACAGAATTATGCATATACTCACATATATTATATGACACAGAGGAACAACACTGTCTAGTTCCGATTATGTATACATGTGCATGGAGAGAAAAACAAATCTTGCGAGTTTACCAGACGGATGGCATAGGGAACAAAGCTATTACAGAATCAGGTAGTCCTGCTAGAAATACTTCAAAACCTGTTTCACTTTCTCGCAAGAAATTGTATACCATTTTTGCAAAACCAGTGAATTTTGTCAATTAATTTACTTGCTAATCTTTTGTGTTAGTTCAATTTCACCCAAAATATATTATCTTAGTAAATGATCCTGATTCAGTAATAGTAAAAGTGTAGATTGTATTTCTTCGGTGGAAATCAGGAAATTATTTTGCTCACAAACCTGGTATATCAAGTAATGACACTATTTTATTACATCTTGCTTAATATTCTAATGAGACATTGCAGTGATTTCTTGTTCTGTTTAAAATATGTGTCTTATTCTATCTACAAGTAAATTATTATTTTAAATGACAGCTTATTTAACTTCTGGGGTTTTAATTTCAACAGATTGTTGCTAGAAAAAGTACAAACGTGAAATACCTGGCATAGTTTTTCTTTGTTTATTAAACATTTTGAAAATAATTTGCCTACAATAAAAACTTCAGAAACAGTGTGAAAATTTTACCATAGTGCCTAATTTTAAATTACTTTTTTTCTTCCTTAGATGAATCCCAGACAGTGGAGCCATATATCTGAAAGTGCCAAAGATCTAGTTCGGCGTATGCTTATGCTTGACCCAGCTGAAAGAATAACTGTTTATGAGGCACTTAATCATCCTTGGCTGAAGGTATGAAGAACAAAAATCTTAAAAGATCCAAAAGTCCTTTCACATATTTATTTACTAACATGAATTACATTCTTATAAGTCCATTGATAATTTATGTAATAATTTATTGTGCTTATTCTATAAGTATCCATTGTTCTGGGTAACTTATTAGAATACATAAATACAATTCTAAATTCACTTAAAATTGTAAAATGACATTAAAACTAAAATATTTAAAGTGTTAAAATTTGAGTAAAAAAGTACCTTTTTAGCCCCCCTCCAACTGTACTAAGAGGCCAGATGGAGTATGCCAAAAAAAAAGCAGCATTTATTATTGATATTAAATATATTTGTGGCAAAATCCTACAAAAGTGACCCAGAGAGGACTGTAACTATTTGGAAGATTGTATATGAATAGGTAGCCCTATTGATAATTTTACCCTAAACCCTCTTTTTTATTTAAACGTACATTGAGTTCTTTTCTCTTGTTTATTTCTTTTTTTTAAAAAAAATAGAGTAAAGTATTCTTTGCAGAAACTAGGATAATTGCTTTTGCAAGAATGTTAAGAGGTTATTTTACATCTAAAATCCAGTATTTGCTTTCGATTCACATTTTCTATTAATTTAAAATATACAGATTAAACCTTTCTAAAAGACATAAAAGGCTCAATTCAAAAATGGAACAATGAAAACCAGTAAGATTAAATATTAGGAAAATATTCAGCCAAGATATCACTAAAATAACTGTATGTTAGAACTTAGCAATATAAAATTCAAAGGCAAAGTAATCAAAGGTTCACAACATAAAGATCTACGAAGATTTTTGTTACTTAGTTTGTTTTGTATATCATTACTAAATGGACTAACCAAATCAGACAATCCTTTATAAATAAAGTTTCAGTTGGCATAAATATCTAAACAGTAGTAAATAGTCCTACATTTCCATGATGAGAGTTATTCCAGAACATCTTTAAGAATTATTTCTAGGAGCTTGTTCTATTTAGCTGTTAGATCAGTGGTATTCTTTTAAAAATTACAAGTTTACATAAATTTCCTTTAAACAAATTCTCTACTATTCAATTGCTCTATTACATCCAAGAATTCTCTTTACAAATGCATATGAATATACATACATATGTATATATGTACAGTATATAAATTTGGGCCAAAATAGTCAATTTGCACCAAAAGTTTGGAAATAGATTAAGATTCTTTCCACCAAAACTACTTGAACATTTTCACACCAAAACTTCTCATACATTTCCCATCATTTTCTGCAGTCATTTTAGTTATGTATCTTGTTTCATACTTTCTTCTGTACCTGCAATAACTACTACTGTTACTATGGGATCAAAACAGCCGCCAACATCTTGTACAATCCTGTTGTTCAAAATGAAAAGGGAAGGAATTTAACACTGAAACAAAGTTGGACATAATTATGTTGCAACAAAGCTGGTGAAAGGTCTCTGGCCTTTGGCAAGTATACTAGACAGAACATAACATTAATAAAATTCATAGTGCCATGATGCATTCCACATTTTGTATGCCATGATAACCATATGCATTAGAAATCCAGCTATAGAAAAGACTATACCCTTGACACTGTATCCTACACCTTTCTTTTTTCCACCAATTCAACAACTTGTTTATATGAATTCACTTTATAAAATGTTTTAGGAGAACATAATCCTAGTGTAAAGCTAGGGAAACCTGTGCTGATAATCCCACTGAGCAAAATTTATAACCATAAGATGATAGTTGGCTGCTACTAATCTTTGATATCCATAAATATGTTTTCTCAAGCCCTATTCACTAAGCAGAGCAATATCTAATCAGAAGGACAAGTACTCTGTCTCATGCCATCCTGTTTGCAAATAGCTTTTTATGTGCTCTGAAATCAAAAGTAGTTAGATAATTTATAAACAATCTAGATTGATTTTTCATCTTATTTGGAATTTTATATAAAAAGTGCTTTAGTCTCATGTTTGTGAAATACTACTGAATATAATAAAATTACATTACTGTCTATAGGAGCGTGATCGCTATGCATATAAGATTCATCTTCCAGAAACTGTGGAACAGCTGAGAAAATTCAATGCAAGAAGAAAATTAAAGGTAAAAGAACAATAGCACACCTATGTTAAACTTATGATACAGGTTTGTAGCAATAATACATCATACAAATTGGCTGTGTTAGGATTCAATTTGGAATAGATACTTCAGGATGTACAAGAATATGAACACAGCATTTGTCTGCTGTTTATCGAAGCAGCTACATCTGTTTCCATGATCACAGTAAAATCATGTGCACTCCTGGAAATGGACCCAGCTGATTTAATGAGTCTGAGATGCTACATTTATGTTCCCATGTATTCCTCAATACCTCTTCCAAATCAAATATGAACATTCATTGCATAATCCCATTATTTAATTGAAAAATGCAATATATTTTTTGAAATCAAAAATTAGAGATATTTGTGACTGATGTATACATTTCAGTAAGTTGTTTTGTGGTCTCAGAAGTCATGGATTTTTTACATATACATCTCTCCTTTAATGTAAGAATATACTCTTGCATATCTGATTCTCCATGGAGATTCCGTCTTTGATAAGAGACAAATTCCCCTTTGAAAGTATTCTTTGTTCTCTATAAATAACAAATTTGGGGTCATTTATATAATGATTAGAGCATAGAACATTCTACATTAAAGAAGGCTTGATGGAGTTGCTCTCTTCCTTTGTTTATATTAGTAGTGATTATGAATATTTTTGACTTTTCCTCAGAAGCCACCCTTCTACATATCTCTCATAAAATATATAAATAACATGTAGAAGCAGCTTTGATAGCAATATCTGAACCAGCTGGGACTTAAAACTATAAATCTAAAGCATGTTACACTGAGATAAGCATTAGTTTTTCTAGAATTTTCATATAACACAGCTAACATTCATTCATACAATACTTTTTCCTCATAAATGTTATAAAAAAATACTTTCCTTTTTTGGTATTAATCATAGAAACAGTATCAAAAATCCTCTCAAGCACATGTGTTCAGCTGCTGCAGTATATATTTGGGCAGAGATAAACCAAAGGATTATTTATTTCCTAGTTATCACTTTTACATAGAGACAATATTGTTTGAGCTAGGTAGGCTTCCTTCAGTTAAGAGGATAATGTCAGTGGTTACAATTCAGATATCACTGCAGAGCAGTTTCTTCTTTAATTCAGTCAACTAAAACAGACTGGTCATGGTCAAACAAACACAACTGCATTAATAGATCTCTTTAGACTAATAAGGTTTCTTTTTACATCCTATGTTTTGTAATCAAGACACACTTTTTTATTTGTGCCAAAAATAATTTTTTAAGCTAGTTTAAATTATTAAAATAATATAAAACAATTAAGCTTAATTGTGCTTTCTTATTTTATACAGTTATCAGAGAAATTTTATTGTTTTGAGTTGCATAAAATAGTAGGTGATGGGCATATTTTTTAAAATAAATAATACCATTCTTTACCTGTACTTTTGCCTGTTTGTGGAAACATTCTAAAGGTCATAGAAAACTAATACTTGTTCCTTTCATTTCAAGAATTGTTTTGCATATCTCCGTCGAACTAGCTTCTTGTTCTTTTTTTAATATATTAACAGAAATTTGGAGAACAATTTTTGTCCTACTTCATTATTATATGTTACATTCTTTGTTTATGTTTTTAAATTAGAGATTTCTTTTTTTAGTTCTCAGCATAGTTCAGCAGGTAGATATTTGAGTTTGAAGGCTGGACTGTCTTATTGGAACCATGATTGCAGCTTCACATTTATTATTTAGTTTCTACCTTTCAATATTTTTACAACTGACTTGGATAAAAAAAGAAAATTGGTTATCAGATTAGTAGATGACACATTGTCATCTGCAAATATTGTAATAGAATCTTAATAGAATGTTGAAAATAGGAATAAAATTCAAAACAAACAATTCTGGGAGTTGAAGTCCACGAGTCATAAAAGAGCCAAGGTTGCCTACCCCTGGGTTAGAGAAATGGGCTAAAAATAATGGAATTAACAAATGAATAGGATGTATTCATACTTGGTAACAGTACTTGCGAAAAAGATTTTAGAATAATAGTTAACTTCAGCCTGAATATGAATCTGTAGGGTAACCAGGGCAGATGAAATTTTAGACTGCATCAACATAAATAAAATTTCCAAATTATGGGAAGTAATAGTCCCACAATTTTAGTTTGATCATGTTACAAATAATATATTGTAACTAGTTCTGGGCATGATATTTTTAAGAATGATTCAGAAAAATGTAAACAGGTTCAGAAAAAAAAAGCTGCAAAGATGATTAACAAGCTAGGAGCAATCCTGTGAAGAGTGTCCATATACTGGAGAGGATGTCACACAAAAGGTCAGGACCTGTTATTAATCATTCCGGAATGCAAAATATAAAATAATTTCTTTAAATTGGAGAGAGAGAGATTCCAGTGGCTGTTAGAAAAACTTCCTAGAAAAAACTGCCCAGAGAGAGATGATAGACTCACTTTCAATAGATCTATTCAGGCAGAGGCTAAATAATCAGGCTTTATGCAGTGAGCATGGGGTTAGAATTGGTGCCCTAAAAGCTCCTTCCAACTTTATCTTGTAATTTGTTATGTTTATTAAGAAGAATTAAGTCTAGGACAGTGAATTCTGTTTTCCATCTTCTGCCTTCAGAAAAATGATGTTACTAATCAGACAAGAAAAAACAATTTTGAATGTTTCATTCTCAACTAAAAGATATGTCCAGCAGAGAACAGGAGTGTTCAAAATTTTCACTATTAAGAGTGAAAAAAACTCTTTATCAGTTTCGAGGACAAAGCAGATATGCCTTCCAGTGAACAATTTGTGTACAGTATTAGTTTATGTATGCTAATCCATAATACTTTTATAAAAGATCAAAGAAAAGAAGCTTTTCTTCTATCCTGGACGTATGCATGGCACTAAGTCTCTTTACAGATGACCCTTAGCTATCTTGTACAGTTCTAAAATATTTTCAGAACTGTATGTCCAGTTGAAAATTTCCACACCATTTGGAAATAACCAGTTTTATTATGCAAACACAAGATTCTTCTGATTAATTCCAACGGTGAATATTAATCTAAAGTGATTCATAAAATTTGTTGCAATAACATTGATGTGCAATTAGTAACAAGTTTTATTTATCTAGGGTGCAGTACTAGCAGCAGTATCAAGCCACAAATTCAATTCCTTCTATGGTGACCCCCCTGAAGAACTGCCAGATTTCTCAGAAGACCCTACCTCCTCAGGTACTTTTATCAAAAGTATATTGTTACGTAGTTTTACAGATGCTTCCAGAACCAGGTAAGACCTCATTAAGATAAATTTGGCTTTACAGAACTTTTCCTGTAGACCGTGCAAAAAATGATAGATAGGACACTATGCAAATGGTAGTCCAATTTATACAAAAACTTAATGCAGAAATTACTGGGATAGCTCATAAATTAGGGACTGACTATATTTTGACAGCTAAATTATTTGAGTTCAGTTTAATTCATGCTTTCAATTATTTGTTTAAATAGTGCTGTTAAGAATGCTATAGTTCTAATTTGGTCAATGTTTTTACTGATGTATCATTATTTTAAATGTCCAAACCAGTTCTGAAGTCAGTCTAGAGTTGTGCCAATCCCCAACCATATTAACATCTTTGAAAATTTGAAGACAGATCCGATTAACTATGTAAGCGCAGTAAAGACTTATATACACAAATACAAATATGCTTCTTGGGTTTCTGCTTATTAAAAGTTGCATTATATTATTAATATTGACAAATCCACTACCAAAGAAGATAACTTGGTCAATTGTTGTAACACATGAGAAATAAAGACAATTCTCTTGCTCTTTTAATATTCTTTGTACTACTGCAAAAAGAAAAATGAAAGTAATTTCTGACTGTTCTTTTTTTTCTTCTGTATCTTTAATTGTAGCCATCCTTGCATTGTTGTTTGAAGAATATTTGAAAAAGCAGAAAAGTTTTCTTTTGTAAAAGTCTCAGTGCAAATCTTGTAGGAAGACATAGCAGGCAGACTTTTGAGGACTTGGGGAGTATGAGCTGTATTATTTTACCCTTTTGCATTTTTTATCCCTTATAGCCCAACTGAAGCAAATTCTTATTTTTTTTTCTTTCCCGTGATCTTTCACCCTGTTAGAGGGATAAGGAAAGGGTAGGTAGTCCTTGACTTACAACAGACCCACAAAAGATACTTATGGTCAGGTCTAAAGGTCCAACAGCCCCCCCCCCCCCCCGCAGTCACATGCTGCATTTTGGATACTCAGCAATTGACCCACATTTAGGGCCACAACAGTTTAATGCCTTTTAGTAGCTCCTGAAGCCAGCTCAGGCTCCCCTGAATGGCTGATTGGCTGGATTGGCAGCAGGTCAACGCCTGCAAGGACACAGTAGCTTTGCATGTATAGCCCCTGCAACCAATCTGAGACTCCCCTAGGTGGCTACCTGGGTTGGAACCAACCAAGGCCTCCTGACCCACAGCAGGTTTACATCTACCCATGAACCCAGGGCCTCTCCAACCTGTTGAATAACTCCCTCACTCCACTTAACAACCCACATGGTTGTTTGACAACAGCAAATAGGTGAGCCAGGATGGTGGTTGTTGAGTGAATTAGTCATGTGACATCTCATTTAACAACTGCTTCATTCAGCAACTGAGATTCTAAGCTCAACTGTGGTCATAAGTCAAGGATTACCTGTGTTGGAAATAATAAAGGTAGTGAAACTAATACAATTTAGTAATGTGACTATGCTAGCTGAGCCGAGCTGTTCCAGTCTTTTTCTTTGTGCATTTATATACATTTGTATGTATTTATGTGAAGACAGTACTTTGCATGAGAGAATGATTTAAGTATATGTGTGTATAGACAAACACACACACAGATGACATAAATTATTTTGCAAATAGGATTTCATTCCTCCAGGCAATTTTTGTCAATAGTCATAAATGTGTTAATATTTATTTTTTGTCTTGGCTTTATTGGTGACATCGGTGGCACAGACATTTAATGAATGAATACATATTTTTCTGACTATTGTATTGCATACGTGTATATACATATATATGCAAGTGTTTATGTGAATACATTTCATGTAAAGGCTCCAGTATAGGCTTCAGAGATGGTTAACAATTTTAGTTGACAAAGCAGGAAAATTAGGTAGTGCGGATATTTCCCAATACAGTTAGTCCTCATTTAACGAAGATAATTGGGACCATCACTAAATGATGCAGTCTTAAAGCATGACATCATGTGTGTAAGGCCCTGCCTCAGCTGAATCCCTCAAGAAAGCAGAACTAATGAAACTGGCATCATTTTAACATGAACTTTTATTGAGAGTTAGTGAAAGCAAGAGAAGGCAGGTAGGATCTGAAAAGGCCACGCGAATTCGCTAGGTTACACACCAAAGTTTAAAACCCCTCCCAACTGTCCAGTCCATAGGAGCCAATACAGAGGTGTTAAAATTTTGTGAGAACTCTGGACGGAGACAGTGATAAGAAGATGTTTCCCAGGCATCTCTTCCGTGGTGAAGCGAAGCGGAACAAATGGCCTCCAGCAATTCCCTCCCCCCCTTACATTCCCCAGAAAGATATCAAGTGAAGAGGAACTGACTAAACAAAGCAAAGCTAAGCACAGTACAGATGAGCTCCAAAGGGCCCCCCTCCCCTCAGAATGTTAGCATCCCGACAGAGATCTATAGGGACCTGACAATGTGACTGCATTGCTTAGTGACAGAAATTCCAGCACTTCCAGTTGCTGCTGTTAAGCAAATCCTGTGGCACTGTTAAGGAAGGACATTACATGGTTGCCATTTGCCACCACCTACCAACTTCCCCATTACTTTGCTTGTAGGAAGCCAACAAAAAAGGTTGCAAATTTTCTGGGATTCTGTAATTTTGTGATTGTGAGCCAGGCACAGATCATGATCATCCAGATCATGTTCATGTCACCATGGAGATGTTCTGGCTGCCATAAGTATGAGGACCAGTTGTAGGTACCAGCCATTCAGCCCCATTGTTAGTGAATAGTCATTGAACAAGTGGTTCAGTGAGGGTCACCTATGTAACTTCCTTATGTCCACTCTTCCTTTGGGAAACAGTATATTGTCTTAACTTTCTTTGGGATAAAAAGAGTCATCAGTTTGATAAATAGTTTATATGAGTAGACTTTGGATTCATATATATCAGAAATATTATCAAAAACAAAATGAAAATCCCTCTAAGTATAAGCCACAATAAAAATTAACACTAGCAAAAAAAATGAAATATTTAAATTGCTTCAAATACTATTAGTATTTGGAATATAGGAACATAATTCATTAATTTGCCCCAAATACTATTAGAATTTGGAATACAGGGATATAATTCCTTAATTTAACCAAGTTTGCTAAATGGGATCTTTTGGAAAACCATTTTATTATTATTAAAAGGAAATACACAGATTTTTTTTCCTGTTTGATGGCTATTGATGCTTTTGCTATACTCATTTTTGTAGAGGATAAGTGCCACTAAATTTTATCAAAATGATGTATGTATTGCAGTATAGAATTAATATATCCAATCAAAGTGGCACATAATAAGTATTTTCATATTCTTTCAGATTTAATACACACACGCACATATTATAAATTTTCAGATGATTGGTCTTTTCAATGTAAATGCACACAAAAACTTACCCTACCTGACTTTCCTGACTTTCAATCACTAAGGCTTTTAGATATTTTTTTTTAGGACATCTGAAGCCTTGTATCATTTTAATAATCCACTACCCAGTTGAAAATTCACACTGTCTCTGAGATACCATATTCATAGAGATGCCAACCAGCTGTGAGATTAACTGTTTCAATCTCCTGTTCTTTTTCCATGTCAGTGCAAGGCAGAATGAAAAGCCTGGGTCAGTGGACAATAAAAAGTTAATGTTCTTTCCTTATAAATGTCCCTATAGAATCAAAGTTGGAAACGCAGTATTAAGCATTAAAGAATATAATCCAAGTCTGCAATCTCATTACATCTCAACGCAATCACTGTTGAAGACTATTCCACTTTGCTTTCTAGGGTGTTTTCCCCCTTCTGCTGTGAAAATAATTTTTCTTTTCAAATCTGATTGGGCAGAAAAGATTGGGCTTAATGTGCTAAAGTAGGTGGGTTTACAGGTTGTGTTGTGTTGCCCATCTTGACTATATAATTTATAGGCTGGAATTAAGGCTGTTAAATACAGTGAGATTTCTGATTATACCATAGCTATAAGATCAGGCAGAAGTTTGTCTCTTTATTGCCATCTAGAAAGCACCCTAACCCAGATCTGATAGCTCCAGAATAATTGTGCTTAGAATTGATCTATTACATCATTCTTTTACGTACTAATCTAATGTTAAAATATAATTCATTTGATTATTTATTTGTGAATGGAGTGAGAATATGTTTTTATCTCCTAATTTCTGATTATCTAGTATGGAGTAAAAAGAAAATATCTTTGGGGGGAAATGCTAAAGAAAAGTCCTATTTTATAGTGAGTGAAATGTTTAGTTTTTATGTAAAATAATTACATTATTAGAATTGTTAACTACTGTTTTTATATGTAGTGTAAAAATATGCAGCCCTACAATCCATGAAGAATTTCTGTAAAAGAATGTTATAATTTTAAGAAAAGACAAGTACTGTATAACTCCTTTTTGCTTGTGAATTTAACTGTTAACAGTCAACATTTAAATTTTAACATTTTCTAAAGAAATTAGAAGAGGATATAAGTGCTACTGAAAATATTAATGGATTCAGTATTTATTTAGCTACATTTATGGTTTTATTTTATCTGTTTATTTTGCATAAATGTATATATATAGTGCTTTGCTTCTGAAATGAAAGAAGAACATTATTTTGTAAGAATAGAATTTAGTTAACTTTTAACTGATAGTAAAAATGTGAAAAATAAGTTGTAGGTATGAAGTTCAAGGTGGCAATTTCATATATATATGAAATAATATTCCTATAATTACAATAAAATTGGTTGGTTGCATCACATTGTAGTTCCGATATTGTACCTGAATACATACACTATATTCACAGTAGTGCAATTACTATTTACCAACCATGACAATGCTATCATACGTTTACTGGGGTTATTACTACTTGTTTTTTAGAACATAAAATTTAATTTCAAATTTAATAAAAGCAGTGTTGATTTTTAATTGTTAATTGAGAATATTAAATTTATGATTAATCCAACCTTAATTTCACAGCCTTATTCATATATAATTTTTTATTTTAATAGATTGACCTCAGTAAAATTATTAACAATTGCAACCTATATTTATTAAAAATATATAAATCTGATATATTTGTGTTAACAGTTTATATAACAAATCAGTGAGCTTCCTCACTTAAACATAATGTAACAAGCAGTAAGTATTTTGTACTTCCTTAAATTTCAGAACTAACAATTACTAAAAAGTTGGATGTGCAGCACTATGAAAATATAATGTAAATCCTTATCATATACTGTATTTTTTTAATTTAGTAACGTGTGGTAGGTTTTTATTTTGGTTTTGGTTTTTTTGTTTATGTTTTGTGGCTGTGCTAATGCTCCTACTTGCAGCTTTTACAATTGTTTTGAAATCCTTATACTATTTGTTGTTTGCCCAAATGCTGCCTTCCTGCTAGGACTTCTAGCTGCAGAAAGTAGGTATCCTTTGTTTTCCTCTAAAGCTATGCATTTAGCTATTATGTTTGGCTTTGCATAATTAAATCATGATTTTTCCTTGCTTAACATATCCTAGTTTTAATACTATCTAAGCAATTAAGAACAAAGATACAGTATATTTTTATTTCAATATGCTCATGGTAGAAGATGAATACAGGTAATCCTCAACTTACGATCAAAATTGAGCCCAAAATTTATGTTGCTAAGCAAGACATTTGTTAAGTGAGTTTTGCCCCATTTCTTGCCACAGTTGTTAAGTGAATCATTGCAGTTGTTAAGTTAGCAACATGGTTGTTAAGTGGATCTGACTTTCCCATTGATTTTGCTTGCCAGAAAATCACAAAAGCTGATTATATGATCCCGGGACATTGCAACTGTCATAAATATGAATCAGTTACCAAGCATCCGAATTTTGATCACATGACCATGGGGATGTTGCAACAGTACTATGTCACTTTTTTCAATGCTGTTGTAACTTTGGTCACTAAATGAACTGTTGTAAGTTGAGGACTACCTGTACAGTAAAAATTATTTGTTTTAAAAGTTTAATTTGAGGGAAGAATTCTTTTTCAAATAAGGTTGCAATGCCTGTTCATGATAGATACTCTTAGAGTATCTGTCTCTAAGGGCACAAGAAAGAAAAGTATAAATCTTTATGGAAAATAGTCTTGTTTTTCTAGCCATATACATATCCAGTTTATATTCTGATAATCCATATCTTGAGATTTAGGGAATATAAATGTCAAATGTTACTTTGACATTTTTTGCGTATTGTGAAGTTATTCAGTGGTTGTAGTTAAAAGAAATTGGAATTGTCATTGAATTCTAATTATTAGTATTATATAAATGTTTAATTACTACATACATATCATTGACTACAGAGTAACTTTCATAGAAACTCCCAATTTTTATGTATTTTTATAAAATTTATATATCATTTGCCCAGAGAAGTAAAAGATGGCAAAAATGACAAAAAAGTTAAGGCACCAGGCTAGAAAGCAGGAGAGCATAAGTTCAAGTCCCGCCTTAGCCATGAAAGCCAGCTGGGTGACTTTGGGTCAATCACGCTCTCTCAAGCTAACCTATCTCACAGGATTGATGTTCTGGGGAAAGTAGGATGAGGAAGACGTATTGGGTATGTTTGTTGCATTGAGTTATTTGTAAAAATAATAACAGTATATAAATAAATAGATAAAAGAACAGACTCACACAACTCAAAAACCTGCATATATGTATTTATATGCAAAAATTAACAACTGAGCATTACTTTCTGGTGTTTATAATTTCATGATTTAATGCATCTATTAGTTAACTTGCTTTCTTGCCAAAATGTAATTAAAAGGCTTCATTAAAAATATTAGTATTCTTCAATTTTTATTACTGACCAGTAATGCTAGAGATTGTGCAATATCTATCTAAAATATCCTTGATCTGACTTTGATCTTTGATGGAACAAGAGGATCATAACTGAGACACATTCAAACATATACTCAAATATACTGACAATAAAATAAAATAGTTACAGTCAGAAAAGGCATATTACTGATGTTAACTCTCCATGTTTGTAAAAATCTAGTAATAGTCTTGAATGAATAACTTTTATATGAGTGGCATGAATGTTAGCAAGATCTATCTTCAACATTCATTCCTCAACCAATTTTTATATCAGAAGTATATGAATCATCTCTATTTAAATGGGCAATATGTCTTCCATTTGAGATCTCGAAATGGTTCTATGTTTCTTCACTGTCGGCATGCAATTCATAATATATTCTGTTTGAAACCTCTGTTCAGAGCTATTAATAAGCATTACTGTAATTGAATACAACTGCCCAATTAATTTGATACATCTAAGGAAAAATGTTAAGAAATCTTGTGAAAAAGATATGAAATCAAGATATGCTGTGTCAGTAGTATTCCTATAATGCAGTGATGCTTGCCAAAAAAAAAGATGAAATAAGGTTGACTTGATATTATTTACTCCTTATCAATCTGTTTTGATTTCTAGCAATTGTCTTGTTTTATAAAAACTCATTTAACCTGTTTGGTTTAGTATAATATTACATCCAGTTTTGTGGATTTTCTTTTCCCTGTTTTCTAAGTATAAGGACATCATTTCCATTATTTTAGCAGTCTTGCATTCTCTCAGATGTCTCAAAATTACAGTTTATGAGTGTGGGGGGAAAATGAAAATATTTTCACTTAGATACTTAAACTCATTTAAAAGAGTAAGTTGTTTGTTAATTATCTTCTTTATCCTGGGCTTTTACCATTATTTCTACTAATCCTTATTGAAGTCTCCTTGTAGGGTAGGCAAAACACACAGAGAAATTCACAGATGCTTCTCCCTATACTAGGATTGAAAAACCTGTTGTTATATTACAGGTCTCTTGAATTTGTATATTTCTGTTAACCAAGACATTAAACATTTAATCATAATCAAAATTGATTTCATTTAAGCCATATTTAATATATAAAGTTTTTTCTTTACAATAATTACAGTTATTGCAAAATTACCTTCCCCTTTTAACAACTACCGGTACTTGTTGAATCCCCATTTTTTAAACCCATTTCAGAAGAGAAGCTCAATCACATTGAAACCATTGATAACCATCATAATAACTAAAAAAGCAGATTTATTTTTAAAATAATCTGTATATTACTCTTAATAATTATATACGTTGGTCCTACGTTGTCTTTGATAATGTTTTGGCTCCTAATATAGCAAAATTTTGTTTTGAGCTTTAGAATTAAGTCATACCGCATTAGAAATTTCCTGGTATAGCCATATTGTTTTGTGTAGATTCCCTTTATTACCTTTAAATGTTTTTTTTCAATTATGTCTCTGTTTTCTGACTCATCTATCCTTCTGAATTTTTATTTTCCTTCAAAAATTGTATAGTTCAACTTTTCTGTGAAGTTTTTGAAATTAATATCTCTCAGATAAGAGTGAGAAATTTCCCCAATTATGGTCTGTTTTCACAGTTTTTACTATCTGCAATCCCAAACTGATATAATCAGCATCAGTAGGTTTATTATACAGTCATGCAACATGAAATTGCTTGCAGAGTCACATTAGTTTTCTAAGTTAATTTCTAGCTCCTGGTTTTATAACTAGGATTTATAAATTAAGACTTCTGAAAATTTTTCAAGGGGATTCTTTTGTTTTGCTTTGCAACATGTTTAAATGTGTATGTACATGATACTGCTAATTTTCTGCCACATTTTTATAGCATTTTTATTCAAAAAGATACAATCAGATTCAAAATATGATGTCAGAGCTTTGAAATCAGGAAAAAGACACTGCAAAAGTACCAAACTGCTTTATTATTATGGGATATAATAACAGAATCTTGAAAGTCTGACAAAAATTATATTCTCTTATATTAAAGAGAATCAAGGTAGGGCAATCTGAGCTTCTTCCTCAGCCCCTCCTGTCTGTCTGAACCAAGCTGATGTTTTCATAATGGTTGTTGAATTCTTTCTTTAAAATCATCTACATATTCAAGGTCATCCATTCTACAATTGGCAGGCACTAAACATTGTTCTTTGAACATAATTTTTTTCGTTTAAAAGCTAAATTTAAATTCATTTCGCACATTGCTGTTTAAATACTACCCTCATTGAAAAGAAGATTGCATTATTAAAGATTCATATTTTACTCAATGAATGCAGTGAAATATGATCAACATGATGATTTGTCCTAAATATTTTTCTTTCTTCTTTCTCCCTGTGCTTAATAATAGGAGCAGTTTCACAGGTGTTAGACAGCCTAGAAGAAATTCATGCACTTACAGATTGCAGTGAAAAAGACTTAGACTTTCTGCATAGTGTTTTTCAGGATCAGCATCTTCATACATTACTAGATGTAAGTATTTTTTTTTCTCTTTAAAAAGGTTAATTTTAGCTATAATCAAAAAAAATAAAGCAAATAAGAAATATCAAACCAAACTAATTGAACTTAGGGCAGTTCTTAGCAGTATTTTTGGTACTGCAGATGAGACAGAAAATGTTCCTTTTCAGTATAATCTCTTCAGTAATTCCCTGAAACCAATACGGAGCAAGGTTTGCAAACATTTTTTCACAAAAGTAGCATAAATACCAGATGCCTGCAGATGTACTTTGACAATAATTTCAGAAGTGTCCTGCTTAAAATAATGTAAAATCTTTAAACACATATTAGATTACTTAGAATATTTTAGATGTTTCTATAAATCTACATTCATTTTAAATTAAATGTATGCATTAACTGGAGATCAGAGCTAGTTATAGGCATGCCTCTGTTCACCTATGTAACATCACTATTATAGAAGCTACGTTGAATGTTTTATAATTCAAGATTCCAGTAGTCATCTTTAAAGTCCTAAATGGATTAGGGCCTTCATATATATGGAACCACCTGCTCCCAATGAAAACTACATGCGCAGTGACAGCAAGCTTGTTGATGGTTCCACAGCCAAGGGAATCCTTAGGGACCCCATGGTCATGCCCTTTGGGCAATACCTCCCTCCCTCCCCTGGATATTCAGATTGTCCCCTTGCTGTTAAGTTTTAAAGACCTTGAAAATACTTTGCAGTACACAGGCCTTCACAGTGACTGCATATACATTGGTTTCTATGTGATTCAGAATCTGATATGTGGCAGCTAGTCACAGCACCTCCACAGTGCTGACAGGCACACACACTGTACATTAATATCTCCCATTTAAGTGTCATCCTAGTACAACTTTTGCAGGTGAGGGTTAGGCTCATCATTACTGACATGGCAAGTTTATTTCTTTAAACTATATCCAAAGAAGATGAGTATATTGAATGAATCCCTGGCCATAGAATGAAAAACTCTCACTTGCAAATTCAGCAGTTTCAGAACTAAAAAAATCAGGATGCAACTTTTCCTCTCAAGCAAAAATGCAGATGGTGGCAGCTCAAGTACCTTCCCTTAATTTCCTCATTTTAGTTGGTTACCTTGCTGAAGGAAATATTCCAAGAGTGAAGTCTATAGAAATATTAAGAAATGCATTTACTCTACAGTAAATATCTTAAATTATTACAAATTGCTATTGGCAAGAAAATATGATTAAATAGCATTGCTTATTTCTGATGTGTCTTTGTATGAAGTATCATGAGCAGGCAAGAACTTGCTAAATATCTGAAAAAATGAAATGGTTATATTTTCTACAGTTATCTATAGAAAATTAGATTTACAGCATAGCAATTGTTGATGTTTTAAGTGAAATTTTCAGAAATCTTTTATAAAATAAGCTGGTAAAATTGTTTTAATGTATTCATATTATGTTGTGTATTTTTGTTACAGCTCTATGACAAAATTAATACAAAATCTTCACCACAAATCAGGAATCCACCAAGTGATGCTGTACAGAGAGCCAAAGAGGTAATTTTAGAAATAGTTTAAATGTAATAATTTAATAAATTTAATAATAGTTTAAATTTGTAAATGAAATGTATGCATGCATATATGTCTGTTTGTGTGTTTACAGAGCCCCTCAGTAGTTGCAGTAAGCCTCTATTTTTTTTTCTTTTAGAAGAAGATTAAATCATTTAACAATTTCACTGTTTCAGCAGATTTAACATTTTTATGTTTCATTGTTTTTTAAATTATCTGAGTATCTCCCAGATAAAAGACAGGAAACAAATTGAACAGATAAACAAATACTCGTGTCTAATGTTCCAAGATTCTTTGCAAAAATTTCTAACCATCCATTTCTTGGGCATCACTGAACCTATAGCCTCCTGTTACAGATAGTCCTTGACTTACAATAGTTCATTTAGTGACCATTCAGAGTTACATTACTTTAAAAAGTGACTCATGACTGTTTTTCACACTTACAACCATTGCAGCATCCCTATGGTCATATGATCAAAATGTGGATGCTTGGCAACTGGTTAATATTCCCTTTCAACAGTAGGAGAGAGACAATAGCCTTGCCCAGTAAACTGCAGGGAGTAATCTAGATAGTTGCCAGGAATCAATATTGACTCAGAAGAATAATTTTTAACAAAGTAGGTGCTTAGAACCAAAGAAATCATTCCCACCTCTGTTACTTATATTGACTTCCTTACTTCTTGTCACTTCTTGCAAAGTAACAGTAGTCTCACAAGTGAAGAGACAGTGGATTACCCAAACGAACAAAAACTTCCCTTTTCCCTATCATTTCCTGAGTGTTTTCCTCTTATACCTAGTTTGCCCTTCCCAACTTTATTCCCTTTTGACTTAGCTACCTACTCATAGATTTTTTTTATTTACCATGTATCACTGCCCTGTACTCACCTCTCATTTGCAATCATCATTGAATGAAATTGCAACTGCCTTAGCTTGCATGCCCTATTTTTTGTTTATATATACTGTATTTATTTCTATGGATGTAGCTTTTGTTTTTATTAGCTTATTAAAGTCTTATTAAAGTCTTCCTTACAGTACAAGCTGATGTAGGAAGTGAAAATAAATCCCTTCTTTCAGACTTTATGAGTTTTATTTGTTACCGAACTTTATTCATATATCTACTCTTATGCTTGACAGGTATTGGAAGAAATTTCATGTTACCCAGAAAATAGTGATGCAAAAGAACTTAAACGTATTTTAACTCAACCTCATTTCATGGTAACTAATTGTTATGATATCATTTTTTAATATTTCCCATGGAAAATAGATACACAAAATAAATTATTAGTTGAAAGTAATAAGAATTGGGGAAGGGGTAGATAATTACTCAGAAATGTATACAACCTTTCATTGAATTTCAGTGAATGAATTTTGAATGTTCATATATTTAAATTATTTCTGTCCCAATGTTCAACACCGAACTGGACTTAAAGAAGCTAATATCTTTGGCATGGATATTTCCCATTAATTTCAGTGGATGATGGATAGAAATAGCAATATATTAATTATGGGTATAGAAAAATGCATAATAAATATTATAGGTTTTTAAAATTATTTAAAATATTTATATGCATCCTTCGGTTTCCTATAACAAAGTAATATGTAACGCATATATGACAATATGTTAAAACAAAAATGCTGTAATTTTACAAACTTTGAAAAATAAGTGTTTAAATCCAAAAAGATAACAATATTGACATTAGCCAGGCCTCTCTTTTACTAGAATTTCCACAGATATTTTAGATGGCTCAACCTGTCATCCAATTATGGATTCTAAATTTTGTTAGAAATAAAATATTAATTAAGAATATCATACTGATAGTTTATCCTTTAATGATTTCAGTTTAATGATACAGTCTTATAGTATTCCATTATATAGCAGTGCCAATTCTTACTTAAATTATTTTACCCCACAGTTGTTTGTCAATCCTTTCAAGACAGCCTACTCTTACTCAGTGAACTCACCTTCTTCTGATATTTTGTCTAATAAGAGGAACATGACTTCTTGTCTGAGAGTTTTATTCTATTTTATCAATATGCTCAACTTTAATTGTAGAAAATAAAGTTTGCTTAGTCTTCCTTCACAGACAGGAAATCAGGTCCTTTTTGTGTTGATTCTGAATCATGCCAGTTTGTATATGCTAATTTTACTAAATGAACAACATATTATATTAAATCCACAATTTTGACTGTAAATATTTCTGAAGAATCATAAATGAAAAGAGAACTTTGTTTGCATGACTACACGTGGCATGGAAATTTTTTACAATTTTGCAATCCAAAATTAGAAATTACATTAACTCCTGAATCATTAATATAAATAGTAAAATGAATACTGTAAGTATTGAAAATACTAAAATTTTAATTGAATTGAATATTGAAAATATATCTGATGAAATTTTATCATACATAAATATGAACATGCTAGCTTCTGCAGAGTGGACATTGTGATTTTAGACACTGAAGAGCATACTTTCCTTTTGAACTGTTACATTTCAGAAGCAAAGAATGCTCTGAAAATAGGCGAGGAATCCATTTGGAAGAAAGGATTCTCTTGCATATTTCTGGAGACCTTTTTAACACATGATGAAACTCAGTAAAATAAAGGACTTTCAGAGAACCAGCAATTTTTTGTTCAAGGACATTTCCGTTCTGTGCATCTTAAGTAGACTAGGATTGCATGAGTAAGTAGTATATGGAAATGTCTGTCACATGTATAATTGAGATATTAGTATACTGTCATTACTATTAGGAAAACTGAAAGTGATATAACACATGCTGTTTGGGTTGAACTACGGTTGAATAGCTTGATGTTTTAATTTATGCTTTAATTAAGACCAAAAGATAACAAAAAATGAAAATTATATCTTTGTGTAGGCCTTACTCCAAACTCATGATGTAGTGGCACATGAAGTTTACAGTGATGAAGCATTAAGAGTTACTCCACCTCCCACATCTCCATATTTAAATGGAGATTCTCCAGAAAGCATCAATGGAGACATGGACATGGAGAATGTCACAAGAGTGCGATTGGTTCAGTTCCAAAAAAATACAGATGAACCAATGGTAAATAGATAAATTTTGTTATTTAATTTTATAAGCATGTAAGATATAGCCAGTCATATATCAAATTTATGAATTATCTTTTGTAATACTATAAATTTATCTTGGGCAAATGAAAGGAACTTTAACTTAAAAAATGCTGGAAGTAAAATCTTAATATCCAGACAAAAGCTTGTACCAAAAAAGCTTTTAATATAAATAATTATAGATTATCTCAGAAAAGGTTGATTCAATTAGGTTGAAATAATATACAAATTATATGAATAAATAATTTTAATTTTGAAATTTAAAGGCTTTCTTCTCAGTATCCTGTGTATTATATCCAGATATTGCCTCCTGCTAAATAGTGTTTCCTCCATCAACAGAATGGAAATTTTTCTCTCCTGCACATTCTCAAAAGAAGATGTATGTTCTTATTCATAGGGCACTTACTGTTTGAATAACTTCTCTGGAAGCACTTATAGCTTTTTAAAATATATCTGTATCACAGTTCACAATGTTATTAATTAAAGAGCAAAAATTTAAAGTATTTCTTTGAGGTATGATAAAAGAAGTATGCATATAATTTCTGGGCATATGATTTGTGAGTTGAGATAAAATGTTAATAGGTATAGTGGTAAATTGAGACAGGTTAGATCTGATTACTGCATGGTCAAATGTTAAAATGCTTAAACTGGATCAATGCTTGAACAATCTTATTGTGACTATCTAAATTACTTTATTTCTTTTACTAGGGAATCACTTTAAAAATGAATGAATTGAACCATTGCATTGTAGCAAGAATTATGCATGGAGGAATGATTCACAGGCAAGGTAACGTAAATATAAAAGTTAATGAACAACACAAATTTTACATGATACTATCCAAATTTTCAGACATGGAATCTAAATGACATTTGAATATTTAGTGTCAAAAATCATAAATTGCCTATAATATAATATTTTGAATCACTGAGTCTTGTTATTACTCAAGTCACATGTCAATGGTTCATCAAGCAAAGAAAATCAAATAATGTTTTGCTATAATGGACAGATTCTCAATATCATCTAAAGTATATAGATCACTAGTTACCTGGCATTTAGAGTATAAATAATTAATTTTCCAAGAAATGTACGGGTTTATTATGAGAGTACACATGGGAACCTTATATCCTCAAAGCCAGTGTTTTTTAAACTCCAGAATAGTGATCAAGACTGAATGAAGATATGAACACTGAGTAGACCTGCTAAAATAAATAAATAAAATATTATGTGACAAGATTTTGCCTTAAAAATCTCTGTTTGGTTTGTTGAGATCATTTATGGTATGTATTTTAATTGAAGCCTCTTCCATTGCTGAACAACTTTTTCATTAAGCATTAATTTTGAAAGTTCAAGTACTAAAATCTACTTCCTTGTAATTTAAATTCATTTGCTTCTGAACTTATTTTCTGGGCAACTTGGAACAATTCTGCTCGAGTATTTGATGGGACAACTTTAAAAAGATAGAATATTAGAGAGAAAATGATGCTATCCACTATTAGAGTGTATTTGATAAAATCCACTGTTTAGTTAGTGATTTGATGATTACCAAGTTTGCAGAAAAGATGGAAGACAAGAAATTTTGAACATCAACTGTTATACATTTGGAATATCCTCAATTAAATTTAGATATGCTTTTGAGGAACATATATTACCAGAAGCAATCAAGAGATTACTGGTGCATCAATTTCCACAATTGAAAAAGCTCAGTGGCTATCTGTATAATAATTATTTGCAGCATTAACATTGACAAATTTATTATTATTACTACTACTACTACTACTACTACATACACAAAACATGTGAAATCACAGATGCCAGTTCTTTAACTGGTGTTGGCCTTCATGTACATTAAATTCTTCCAAAAAACCTAGGATGTCATAATGTATCAGCATAGTATATGTGCAGATCCAAGCATTACAACATGTTGTGATTGATAGATGTTTTGTCAATGTGTAGATTTTCTAAGTACTAAGTGGGTATCAAGATTTTTTTGGGTATGGTACTCAGTGTGCTGATAACCACTGGGACCACCATGGCTGCTTTCTGCCTTAATCTCTCAATTTCTATTTCTATTCTATTCTATAAAGGTTTTCAAAGTCATAATTAAAAACAAGAAGAAATTTGTTTACTTTATACTATAAAAGCTATGTTATTGCACATTGAACTCAAAACTGTTTTCATATATATACCTTTTTCCACTATCCCATATAGTTAACATTTTAATCAAAAATTTACAAATATAATGGTTAAAATATTTTGTTATCAAAAGATAATGTGAACTACTGCATCAGTAAGAGCATTATCTCCAATAGAGAAATTGTCAAAAGCCTTGCAATTCCATAATCAAAGGAGATTTGTATGTAGTTGGTAACAGGTATCATTATAATAATATGTATCGTTTCATTTTCCAAAAAGATCCATTGACAAATACTATCCTATTTTTAATATATTCCTTCATACACAAAGCATATATTTTTTAATTTACAAGATCCAGAAAAATCTCAAAATACAGGTAATCCTTGACTTACAACAGTTTATTTAGTGACCGTTCAAAGTTACAACAGCACTGACATATCAAATACAAGGCCTGCGGGCCAGATCTGGCCCACAATGGGCCCATAATTGGACTGCGGGGTCTCCCCGGAGATGGCAAGGGACCAGCCCCCGCTACTCCAACCCGGACCAGCCTAGTCGGGCGTCTCCCAGCACACGCACAAGAAGCAGTGAGCACACGAGGGCCAACAGTGTCCAGCAGCAGCCACAGCCCACTGTCCCCTTGACCTGTGCACTCTGGGGTTGCACAGCACAGGTGATTCTGAGCGCTGCGACCGCCAGGTTGGCTCTCCAAACAAGAGGCAGAGCCACGAGGGGTAGGCACAGGATCCGGACACGCCGCATGGCCACCTGTCCCGTTGTGGGCACAGGCAAGCAAAGACAAGACGGTGGGATGGAGTGGTTGGGCGGCCACGTGGTGCATCCGGTGGGCGGGATCGTGTGCCTCCTCCATACCTCTCCCTCTGCCTGCTGCTTGGAGGGCTGGCATGGCGGTTACAGCACTCAGACTCATTTGTGCTGCGTGGGCTGCGCAGCTCCAGAGGGTGCGGCCCAAGGGGCCGGCAGGCTGCGGGCTGCTGCCGCACATTGTCGGCCCCCAAGCACTCGCTGCTTCCTGTGCATGCACTGGGGGGGCACCCACCTGCCGCCTATCTCTGGGCAGCCCCGCAGGCCAGATATGGGCCCCACCAGCCCATGGGCCCTGTGTTTCACATATCTGTTGTACATGAAAAAATAAGACATCCCCTGAAAATAAGCCCTAATGCAGGTTTTGTACCCAAAATTAATATAAGACCTAGTCTTATTTTCGGGGAAACACAGTAGTATATTTTCCTACTTTGCTAATTATATTTCAGTGCTTTACTTTTTTTTTTAACCATACACTTTCAGTTCTTACTTTTAAAAAGAGGAAATAAATGTCTCTTTAACAAGATCTTAAAACATTTTTATAATATGAGTAGGTGTTCCTGAGTTAATATTTCTTCAGAAAGAAACCACCCATCTTTCTTCCTGTCCCTTCATTTATTAACAATATCTTATGGATATTCTCTTTTTTGCTTTATTCTCAGTATATCTTGTTCATGATTCACCAATTCTTTGCAATTATTGCCTGGATAAGAACTTATTTGCCTTTTTCCTAATACCTATTTAATATCAGTTATTACCAACAAAAGCTGTTGGTCAAAGTTTAAAAGAAATAAAAACCTGTTAAATGTTACCACTTTTTTCTGATAGTATCAAGATATTATACACACACACACACACACAAACACACACACACTGGCTGAAACTGTCTTTGTAATATAGATATGAGCCATTTTGGAAAATAGTATTTGTCTACAAAAGATGATAAAGTTGTAAATAAATAAGAGACCTCTGTTCTCATCTCTATTTGCTGTACTTGATTTTCCATGTTAAAAGAGTGGATTCCATTTATTAGAGCTACAATTTTATTCAAAGTTAAGTGGGAGTATTCCTAATGAATGTAGCAGAAAATGTTCATGATTATGTAGCTAGACTTCTAGTAATTTTTTAAGTTTGCAAGATAGTTTGAGGAAATTCTAATTGCTTACAATATCTAATTATGCATATAAAATGGTATGTGGAATAATAATAGAATAGTTTGTGATTCAATGCATTTTGTTTTACTGTTTCTGTAGGTACACTTCATGTAGGGGATGAAATTCGGGAAATAAATGGAATTAGTGTGGCAAATCAAACAGTGGAACAACTTCAAAAAATGCTTGTAAGCATGTAAAAAATGTTGCCAATATTTATATTAAAAGATAAACCAGTGTTCTAGAGATGTGTGACTCATTAGCAGTAATCTGTCACTAGTTAATAGTTTTATCGCATAGTCCCATTTTGGCTGATGTATTTATCAAATTTGTATTACCACTCTTCTAACCAAAATTGGGTAAAAGCCACAAATATAAAAATGACATATATTAAAAAATGTAAAAAACCTACACTAAGAAATAAATAACATAAAAACAAATATATAAACTGCTAGGCAAAGAGAAGATAAAAATGGCAGTGAAGCCATCTAAGATATCTCCAGTTCCCTGGAACTACCAGGCCTGATGACATAGCCTGGTCTTGAGGGCCTTCCATAATATCAAATGGGTGGAGCTAATAAAAAATTTTTGGGGGGGGAGGAATGTTCCATAAAGTGAGCATCATAGCAAAGAAATCTTGTTTCTTGAGACCCGCCAGATCCTTAACTTTTGGTACCCACAGCATGACTTCTCCTCCTGATTTATTGGGGCAGGCTAAAATAACTGGGAAGAGGCTATCCCTCAAATAGCCCAGTCCCATTCCATGAAAGGCTTTAAAGATTAAAACTAGCACCTTAAATTAGTAAAGTGACAACCAATACAGCTCACAGAGCAGAGGTATAAAATACTGCTCTATTGCACAAAATTGCCCACATTCCTGCATTCTGTACTAGTTGAAGCTTCTGGATACTCTTCAAGGGCAGCCCCATGTTCTCACCAGCAGGATCAACGTCAATAACATGGAATTTGGTAAAAACAGCCTTAATATTTCCTTTGAACCCGTTACTGTGTTTGGCTGTGAACAATATGCCCAGATTTTCCCTAAAAGGAGTTAATGTTTAGCACATTCTTATTCCATTAGCAGCCAGAAAATTATAAAAGCAATACTAACAGAATATTAGTCCAAATTAAACTAAATTTAAGCCTATGTAAAGAAATATTCTGGAAAATTGATGCTTCTTTTCTCTTTTTTGTTCCAACTCTTCTTCCTTTGTATGTCTTTTTTTTTTTATAAACCAGGAACCAGGTCCTGTCTCTTGTTTTAAATTGGCATGAACTCCAAATAATATTTTGAAAAAAGGAATAAAAATAATAACTGACTGTATCAGTAGAGTCAATCAGTGTTTATTAACTAAGGAGTAAAGTTTGACAAATATTTAATAACACTTTACTATTTAATTAGATTACAATTGTAGAATCTGGGTTAATATTTGTTGTGTTTATTTTTTACATAGATTAGTCTACATTTTGTTGAGTACAGGAGTTCTATTTTCATTTATAACATTCTAGAACATACTCCACATTGTAATACCAAGGACAGGAAGGAGAGTATTTTCAGAGCATTTTGTTAAGCAGCTTTCATTTTTGTCTGATTTAATAATCCTTGTTAAGTTTTTCCTACATGCATTTATTTGTTCATAAAATAATCACATTAGAATACAGGTTGATTTGACTTTTTTTTCACAAAAGGAATAATGGATTGTTTTCAGCAAGTTTTGTTGAATTGCTATGTGAATTAAAAAATTAGTCTTCAGTAGTTTTGTTTCTGTTTAAAAAGTAATTTGTTGGAAATTTTAGTTTACTATTTATGCCATTTCATTATCAAGCTTGTACTTTAGCAAATGACTTATATATAGTATGTTTAATAAGTGTCATGTAGTTAACAACTATATTTAAAAATGCTAAATGTATTTGTTGCTGAAGTATCTACAAATTAGAGGGAACATGATAAAACTTCAAAGACAAAAAACCAGCTTGCTACTACCAAATATGATATGTTCTAAAATACTAACCTTATTATATACAAGTACTTCAGCTTGGTTCATACAGAACTTTTTTTTTAGTGTATTTGGATCCCTGTTGATATCTGGTGACTAAATTTTGGTAATAAACCCATAGACTATGATTTTGTTAAAATATTAGATGGTTTTGAGTGCTCCATTTAATTATTTTGAGTTTTGCAAAACAACAAATACTTTACTTTCACCAGAGAGAAATGAGAGGCAGCATCACCTTCAAAATTGTGCCAAGTTATCGCACTCAATCTTCTTCATGTGAGGTAATGAATTACTTGCTTTCTTCTCAGTCTTAAAATTAACTGCCTGCTCATGGCTGAATGTTATTGCTTTCTGGGAAATTGTTTCTGCCTGTGCTGTTAGATCACACACACCAATTTTACAACAAAGATAACGGAACAAAGGAGTAGTTCTATCCACCTATTGTATTGTTGCTATTTCATATTCATTACATCAATTCATTAAATATTGCATAATAGCCAAAAATGTAAAAATGTCTAAAATAAAGCAAAACTAATAATGATAATTAGGTTGTGGAATAAGGCTTGAATAATATTTCAGGAGCTAACAAACACATCTAGGCAAGATAATTGAAATGATTTTTTTTTTTTAAATCTGGGCAATGAATTCTGATGGTTTCATTAAAAGATCTGGTGATCAATGATATGACAGGATTTTTAATATTAAAAATAAGCTCAGATTGATTAAAGAGCCAGAGCTAAAATTGAGGAATAATATAACAAGACAAATCAAAATAGTGAATGCGTCCAGTGAAAAAGCTGAATATTTAATGTGATCATATACTGCAAATGCTAACTAGTACTATTAAAATTATTTTGATCAACAAACCAGATTCTCCATGAAAAAGCAAAAGAAAAATAGAAAAAATGCAAATAATTTTCTTGGAAATGTGATGTTACGCTCTAGTCATAACCCATTTAAAATACCAAATTTGTTTAAAGACATGTATATATATTCATTTAAATTAAATAATTTGCATATTTTCTGGGATATTGGAAATAATAAGGAATATTGGAAATAATAAGGAATAATAAGGCTTGTCCTCAGAAAGAGGTCCATTTTAGTGGGACATTTTTAGGATATAGATTCCATCATGAAAACACATATACAGGATATACCAAAAGTTAGATCCCCATAATTTATTATATAAATTATATTAAATGTTCCAATTGGTTGCCATTTTCTTCTAAACACTTCCTTGCTTATTTGATGACCTGTGAGTATTCCTAAATACAACAATATTTTTCTGGAAAAATATTAATAAAATGTACTGTGATTAACTTATGGACCCTGACTTATGGTATACAGAACACATTAATGAAATGTATTGTGATTAACTTATGGACCCTGATTTATGTATATGTGTATATGTGTGCATATGTACACACACAAATTGTTGTTGTTGTTGTTAGTTGCGAAGTCGTGTCCGACCCATCGTGACCCCATGGACAATGTTCCTCCAGGTCTTCCTGTCCTCTACCATCTTCTGGAGTCCATTTAAGCTCACTCCTACTGCTTCAGTGACTCATCCAGCCACCTCATTCTCTGTCGTCCCCTTCTTCTATTGCCCTCAATCTTTCCCAGCATTAGGCTCTTCTCCAGTGAGAAGAGTACACACAAGTACACATATACAAACATAGTGATATTAGAAAAAGGACTAATGAGCTCTACCCAATACAAGTTTAGATATCTACTACCAAGTGGCTTGGAAAAGCATACCTTTTTGCATGAATAATAACAGTAAAAGTGCCATATAAATGTAAAGTATATTGTGTCTGCAGGCTAAAGGAAATAATATAATCCATCAAAGATCCAATATTTTAGGAGGGAAAAAGCTACACAGACAAAATATTTATATATTGGAATACAGCTCCCATCATCTCATTTGACCAATCTAATTTATATGCTGTATGGTACTGCCAGGCCACAGCCGATTAGGAACAGGGCTGTGGAAGCAGCAGGCAAGCCACTCCACATGCACGAGCAGCAGGCGAGCAGTGAGCATACGTGCACAGCTCCATTTGCGCAAGCAGCATGCACGCCCATGACTTGCGCAGATGGAAGTGCGCACACTTGCACTCTGCGTGCATGGAACCATCCCCTCCCCCCCCATCGGTCCGCAAAGCCAGAAAAGTTGGGAACTGCTGCTGTATGGGACTGATGGAAAATGTGCCCAGGACACCTAGAAGGAGCCAGTTTTGGAAAAATTGAATTAGGCAAAACTCAGCAGCACTTTTTCGTGCAGCTGCTGATAAAAACAGGATCGCCAACATGATCGCCAACGTCCGATAACGGATATGGCACAAGAAGAAGAAGATCTGCTAGGCAAAATTTTCTTAGGTTGCAGGAAGAACCTAACAACAGAAGCAAGAAGGTAGAAAAGATAGTTTTGAGAAATACAGTAAAAGTTAGTCTTGCTGACATAGTGGTAGTTACTTGTCTCCTGCCAGTTTTGCCTAATAATTATATTTCATCCAAAGATAAATTAATTAAAAATGCATCAAATCCATCAGTAATATTCCTTAATTGCGTGTCCAACAAATATGTTAGAACTATAACTGCCATTATTCTTAACCAGAAGTTTATGGAAGATATAGCCAACACATTTGAAGGTAGATTAGGAAGTTGACCTGAGCTATTGGTGCTATTTTTTTGTCACACTTAAACTTTTGAGAATATTTGCAATCTTGGGGTATTCCATATTATTATATTCAATAAACATGTTGCTGTTTATTTTAGTGTAGGAAATAGGCACTCACTGCACAGGTAGTCCTTGACTTACGAATTGAATTGAGCCCAGATTTGCAGTTTTAAGTCAGTGCAGTAAGTTGCCATGCATTCAAAATGCACTAATGTGACCATGGGGGGGTGCAACCATCATAACTTTGAAAACAGGTCATAAGTAGCTCTAGGGAGGTCCATCATAATTTTGAATGGTCGATAAATACCTGGTCATAAGTTGAGGACTAAATTATCTTAAGTTAATTAATTCTATTTTAATAAATTAATCCTATTTAATGGAGCAAAATTTTGTGATATAGAAATAGAGCATTACAAAATCCAATAGCCAGGAAAACATCATAATATGAAATATTAGAAACAGCTCATAATCTAGTTATGTGCAACTTCAAAAGCTGTCGTAATAAATTGAAGACATCCCTCTACAGCAAATTTAAACAAATTTAAGTTCAATTATATTTTAAATATACACAAATGACCTCTTAAAGCTCTATAATTTCATAACAACTAAATATTAATGCTTCACTGTAAACTATTTGAAATAACTTTTCCAAGAGGACAATTAAACCGAAAACTTCTGTTACCTCATTACAATATAAAAGTTTTCAATTGTTTATTTTTGAGTGGTTTGTGGTTAAGAATCTATAGATGTATAAATTATGCTTTGTTAGATTTGTTATGCTTACATTCATTTTAAGAAAGGATGTTTTTCCTACTTAGCAAACACACTGGGAGAAATACTATGTAAGTGATGCCATACTTTAAAATATTGCATGCTTAAATATATTAACTGTTCCTCTGTATAGATTCTGATAAAATACAGTATAGATTCGTAATGCACAGATATACACATTTATATACTTTTCTTTTTAAAAAATCTAGAATTCTATCATTTTGAAAGTTGCCTTGCCAGAAGTACATTTAAGTTATTATGCAATATGGCTGCAAATGCAAATATGCCTACACAAATATGCTTATCCATTAAAAAGTCATTTTAATGGATAGGGATAGATTAATCTGGTAAAGAAGCTAATCATGGCATTTTTTAATTTATTTTAAAATTGAAGGCATGAAGGTGAGTATCTTGATATGTGTTTAACTGGATAGTAAGCGTAAATAGTCACAAATAATTATGCAACAGGGTTTTAATTAGCACACAATGTTCCATGCGCCTCGGCATATAGTCATGCTGGCCAAATGACCATGGAAATGTCTTCGGACAATGCTGGCTCCCTTGGCTAAGAAATGGAGATGAGCATTGCCTCCTAGAGTCTGAAATGACTGGACAGGGCAAACTTTAACCTTTATCTATTAAAAAAATGTTATTTTGCTATCCCTACTCACAGTGCACACTATATTAAATAGGTACCTGTATAACTTTCTCAAACACAGGTCTCACAGTAATGACAGAAGCAATGAACATGCAATTTATTTTTCATATTTACATATATATATATTTTTAAAAAGAGCTGTTTGAATGCTGCAAAAATACATCATTCTATTACACACAGTGACTGCCATTTTGGAGTCATATTGTAGATGTTCTTGACAATATTTGTTGTAGCACTTAAAAAAATGGCTGTTTAGAGAAAGATATAGAAGGATCATTCTTAACTCCAGCAGTTGAATCTTCCAAAATTATTAAAATATTTATTAACTCCAAAAGCTTTAATTCAGAGCATGGGCAGTAAATTGAAGCTGTAAATAAAATCCTTGGACAGCATTTTGGAAGTGGATTTAGCACAGTTTTGTTTATCTGAGTGCATTGAGATGATAAAAGTTTTTATAAAAAGAATATTGTTTAAGATTAATGTTAATCACATGTGTTTCTCAGACACCCTCATACTCAGAGTCTACTTATTGCCAGAAATTTTGAAAAATGGAAATTTATACTAATTTACATTCAGTAGCATAAATGGAGATTTTAAATTAACATGCAGGAATAAAACTAGAGTTGTCCATATATTTTCCTATGATTTTATTTGATTTTTTTATTAACATATTTTCACTTTGATTACTCTTAACAATCTCAGACTTCTAACAAATGTAGAGAAATAAAATTCTTTTTTTTTTTTGAAGTGCTGTTTACTTATATTGCTGTACTACAATTAGCTACTATTAATTTCAAAACTTAATTATGACGTGTGTGTGTGTGTGTGTGTGTGTGTGTGTGTGTGTGTGTGTGTATGGAGAGAAAACTTCAGTTTCTTTAACATTTTGAACAAGACTTTCCTGAGGCTACTATATGAACCGTCAACATTTCATAGATCATAGCCCATTTTCTTTATGTATATTGTAATTTAGTCTTTCATTCATTATAAAATGTGATTATCTAGCCTTTGTTCATTTCTGATTAATTTTCTTTGGTTACTAAAGTAAAGATGCATAAAGTGTAAATGTTACTTCATATACACACGCATACAAACACACACACACACAGAGAGAGAGCTTAATTAGAGTAATTTTTCACTTTATGATTCAACTCTAGTTTGCCACTTGGAAAACAACCATACACTTCCTCTTACTTCTTACTCTGAGTATTTCAATTTCATCTCCCCTAGTTTTTGTAAACCATAATTTGCTCTTTTGTATCAATTAAGGAACAATGATTTGGAGTATGTGGTCTTTGCATTTGAGTAACAATAATATTTTTAATAACAGACTTCCATATACAGGTAGTCCTTGACTTAGGACCACTATTGGGACCAGAATTTCTATCACTAAGTGATGTAGTCATAAAGTAAAATGCCACATGACCATATTGCTTATGCTTAGTGACCAGAATCCCAGCAATCCCAGTTGCCATGGTTAACCTAGAAATATGGGTCATTAACTGAGTATCCACCACAAGCCAAGCCATTCCAGGCTTGATCCCTTCTAGCTCCACACCTCAGTAAGGTAAGGAAGTGTCTCCAACTCCCACCACCACCTATATTATCCCCCCCCAACTCTGCCCCTTGGCTACTCTGTACCCTTGCCTTGCAGGATAGCAAGCAGTCCAAGAACTGCACAACTCTGGGGCTTCTTGCCACATCCTGGGAAGCCACAGCTTCTCTAGCCCAGTCCCAGCTGCACTCAATCTCACTATCCTGCACTCTTAAGAACCGTGCCACCTTGTGCTTTGTCACCCCAGCTGATGTTTGCTATTTTCTTACTCTAGCTGTTGACGAAGTATGCCTGGTCTAGCCAGGCTGGACTTCAGTTCTAAAAAAAAAAAGAAACAAAACCACCACTAGAGCCACAACGCACCAGAAAGCCTTTGCACCATCCTCCTGGGCCGGCTTAGGCTGCTTTCAACTGTGGGGAAAACAAATTAGCCAAAAGCAACATTTGTTGTTGTTAGTTGCGAAGTCGTGTCCGACCCATCGCGACCCCATGGACAACGTTCCTCCAGGCCTTCCTGTCCTCTACCATCTTCTGGAGTCCATTTAAGCTCACGCCTACTGCTTCAGTGACTCCATCCAGCCACCTCATTCTCTGTCGTCCCCTTCTTCTATTGCCCTCAATCTTTCCCAGCATTAGGCTCTTCTCCAGTGAGTCCTTCCTTCTCATTAGGTGGCCAAAGTACTTGAGTTTCAACTTCAGTATCTGGCCTTCTAAAGGAGCAGTCAGGGTTGATCTCCTCTAGGACTGACCGGTTTGATCGCCTTGCAGTCCAAAGGACTCGCAGGAGTCTTCTCCAGCACCATAGTTCAAAGGCCTCAATTCTTTTGCGTTCAGCCTTTCTTATGGTCCAACTTTCACAGCCATACATTGCAATGGGAAAACCATGGCCTTGACTATACGTACTTTTGTTGGCAGGGTGATGTCTCTGCTTTTTAGTATGCTGTCTAAATTTGCCATAGCTTTCCTCCCCAGGAGCAAGCGTCTTTTAATTTCTTGGCTGCAGTCCCCATCTGTGGTGATCTTAGAGCCCAGGAAGATAAAATCTGTCACTACCTCCATTTGTTCCCCATCTATTTGCCAGGAATTGAGAGAGCCGGATGCCATGATTTTGGTTTTCTTAATGTTAAGTTTCAAGCCAACTTTTGCACTCTCCTTCTTCACCCGCATCAAGAGGCTCTTTAGTTCCTCTTCACTTTCTGCCATTAGAGTGGTATCATCTGCATATCTTAGGTTGTTGATATTTCTCCCAGCAATCTTAATTCCAACTTTTGATTCATCTAGCCCTACCTTTCTCATGATAGGCAGGGCGACAGTATACAGCCTTGCCGGACTCCTTTCCCAATTTTGAACCAATCAGTGGTTCCGTGTCCAGTTCTCACTGTTGCTTCTTGACCCGCATATAGGTTTCTCAAGAGACAAATAAGATGGTCTGGTACTCCCATCTAAGAACTTGCCACAATTTGTTGTGATCCACACAATCAAAGGCTTTAGCATAGTCAATGAAGCAGAAGTAGATGTTTTTCTGGAACTCCCTAGCTTTCTCCATGATCCAGTGTATGTTGGCAATTTGATCTCTAGTTCCTCTGCCTCTTCGAAATCCTGCCTGTACTTCTGGAAGTTCTCGATCCACATACTGCTGGAGTCTAGCTTGTAGGATTTTAAGCATAAACTTTACTTGCATGTGAAATGAGTGCAATGGTGCGATAGTTTGAACATTCTTTGGCATTGCCTTTCTTTGGAATTGGAATGTAAACTGACCTTTTCCAATCCTGTGGCCACTGTTGAGTTTTCCAAATTTGCTGGCAAATTGAGTGTAGCACTTTTACTGCATCGTCTTTTAAGATTTTGAATAGCTCAGCTGGAATACTGTCACCTCCACTAGCTTTGTTGTTGCTCAGCTTTCCTAAGGCCCATTTCACTTCACATTCTAGGATGTCTGGCTCGAGGTCAGTGACCACCCCATCGTGGTTATCAGGATGCTAAGCTCGTTCTATATTCTTCTGTGTAATTTTGCCACCTCTTCTTAATCTCTTCTGCCTCTGTTAGGTCCCTGCCATTTTGGTCCTTTATCATGCCCATCTTTGCATGAAACGTTCCCTTCATATCTCCAATTTTCTTGAAGAGATCTCTGGTTCTCCCTATTCTATTGTTTCTCTTCTATTTCTTTGCACTGTTCATTTAAGAAGGCATTCTTATCTCTTCTAGCTATTCTCTGGAATTCTGCATTCAATTGGTGTTATCTTTCTTCTCCCTTGCCTTTCGCTTCCCTTCTTTCCTCAGCTATTTGCAAAGCTTCCTCAGACAGCCATTTTGCTTTCTTGCATTTCTTTTTCTTTGGGATGGTTTTAGTTGCTACCTCTTGTACAATGTTGCGAACCTCCGTCCATAGTTCTTCAGGCACTCTGTCTATCAGATCTAATTCCTTAAATCTATTGTCACCTCTACTGTATATTCATCAGGGATATGATTTAGTTCATACTTGAGTGGCCTAGTGTTTTTCCCTACTTTCTTCAATTTAAGCCTAAATTTTGCAACGAGAAGCTCATGATCTGAGCCACAGTCAGCTCCTGGTCTTGTTTTTACTGACTGTATAGAGCTTCTCCATCTTTGGCTGCAGAGCACATAGTCAATCTGATTTCTGTGTTGACCGTCTGGTGATGTCCATGTGTAGAGACGTCTTGGGTTGTTGGAAAAGAGTATTTGCTATGACCATCGTATTCTCTTGACAAAATTCTATCAGCCTGTGCCCTGCTTCATTTTGTACTCCAAGGCCAAACTTGCCTGTTATTCCGTTTATCTTTTGGCTTCCTACTTTAGCATTCCAATCCCCCATGATGATAAGGACATCATTTTTTGGTGTTGATTCTATAAGGTGCTGTAGGGCTTCATAGAACCGGTCAATTTCATCCTCTTCAGCACCAGTGGTTGGGGCATAGACTTGGATTACTGTGATATTGAATGGCTTGCCTTGGATTCGCACTGAGATCATTCTGTCATTTTGGGGATTGTATCCCAGTATTGCTTTTCCTACTCTTTTATTGACTATGAACGCTACTCCATTTCTTCTGAGGGATTCTTGCCCGCAGTAGTATACCTGATGGTCCTCTGAATTAAATTCACCCATTCCTGTCCATTTTAGTTCGCTGATTCCTAAGATGTCGATGTTCAGTCTTGTCATCTCTTGTTTGACCAGGTCCAGTTTGCCTTGATTCATGGATCTTACGTTCCAGGTTCCTATGGAGAAAAAAGCTTTACAGCATCGGACATTCCTTTTACCACCAGATGCATCCACTGCTGAGCGTCCTTTCGGCTTTGGCCCAGTCGCTTCACTCTTTCTGGCGCTACTAGTACTAGCCCTCTGCTCTTCCCCAGTAGCATATTGGACACCTTCCGACCTGAGGGACTCATCTTCCAGCGTCATATCTTTTTGCCTTTTAGTGCTGTCCATGGGGTTTTCATGGCAAAGATACTGGAGTGGGTTGCCATTTCCTTCTCCAGTGGATCACATTTTGTCAGAACTCTCTGCTACGACCTGTCCGTCTTGGGTGGCCCTGCACGGCATAGCTCATAGCTTCGTTGAGTTACACAAGCCCCTTCGCCACGACAAGGCAGTAATCCATGAAGGAGAAAGCAACACTAGAGGGCAGCATACCAGAAAGCTGCTCTGCATCCATTCCTGGGCTGGGCTAGGCTTCAGTTGCAAAATAAAGCCAAAGCCTGGCCCAGCCCAACAGGACAATGCAAAGGGACTTTCTAGTGTCCCATGGCTCTGGAGCTGCTGTTGGGAGTCAGCGATGGAGCAAGACGATGGCAAAGGGCAGCAGAGTGCAGGGAGATGAGAGCCAAAAGGGCAGAGATCAGGGAGATAGGCTGGTAGTGGGAGATGAAGTACCTTTGCAGTTTAAGTGTGGGCAGCCTGCCAAGCGCTTGAATTTTGAACACATGACTGCAGGGGCTCTGCAATGACTGTAATTTTGGACATGGGTTGTAGGTTCCTTGGTTTAGTGCCATCATAACTTGGAATGGTCACTGAATGGACATAAGTCAAGGGTTACTGATTGAATCATAACTCATTAGAATATATTGCTGAAAGCTTCTGAATTATTTTAAGACTGAAAATTATGTGTATGTTTCCTAAACAATTTTTATTAACAAATATAAAAAATGAAGAAAAAGGAGAAAAACACAAAATTATAAAAGAAGAAAAACAAAAATATAAAAAATATACATTTGCAGACATATATACATTATAACAATAAATTGAAGCCATGTTGATTACAGTCATCCATGATTGGTCTGTATTAATTAATTATGCAGAATGCTAAATACTTAGGAGTCTTATATATACAGTATATTCCCAATGCTGAACAATAAGTCTTTGGATTATGAGTTCATTTTCTATGTGCCAAAAGTCAGCTCCCAACTGATTGAAATAAATCTCAAGTTCAGCCAATATCTGTAATTGCTTCTCATCTAAATGAAATATATTTAAATAAAGCATTAGTTTCATTGTATCTTCTACAATACAAATGGAATACGATCATTAATGAAATAATTGTTGAAAAGGATGTGATGTAAAAAACTTTTGAACGGGGGGTGCGGATTTTAACCTCTTGTTTAAATTACATTAAATGTTCAAGGAGAAAAAGGGGGGGGGAAGATACATATTAGAAAAATATTTTGAGAAAAAAACTATGGGTGGGTGGATGGATGGATGGATGGCAGGTAGGCATTCTGGTTGCCTTAACACACTGTTTTTAGCATGACTACTTGAAAGAATTTATGTTATTTTCTCATGCTGAGGAGAATGTGCCTAGAAGAAAAAAGTACTTCCTTCTTCTAGGCACAGTGTTCAGCCAGCTTTTCTCACAGGTTTACATGGAATATGTGACAAAATAGAAATATTATTAATAAAACAGTTGACTTATTTGTTGCAAAATATTTGAAATGAATTTCATGAAATTGTTTACTGTTATTTAGAAATAGAAAACAATTTCATGCAATTATGTATATTGTTTTCCAAAATGTACAGAATTCTACCTTGGAAACCAGATTGTCAGTATATTTCAGTCACAAACATCTAATGTTGCCAGTTGGTTTAGATGAAAAAGCTAAGAGCAAATACAAATGCTTAAAAGTCAATAATGAAAAGTTACATTAAAAAGAACATACTCCCTTTAACAAGTTAGAGAAGCTTAATTTAAAAATGTAAAAATAATTTTAAACAAGACCTAATGTACCATACTTTATGGTATTGGGTTAAGGATATGTATCATTTGGTTAATACAGATGTGTATAGATTAAAAACAAATGTTTCTGAAATCACATCCCAACCACTGGGCTATTTAAATAGTAGAAGGAAAGAAAGATGATTCAAACCTAGAAGCTTTAGGTCAGGTAGTACAAACTATCCAGAGTCAATGGCTATGTTAGGCTTTTTAATTATAAACCATTTTTAAATTGCTACATGAATATCATTATTATATACCACATCTAATTATTTTGTGTAAGAATCCCTGTGTGATTTTAAAGAATACATTTAACAAAATATTCAATATGGCAATCCACTTAAAATATGTGAGGCACTCAACTCTTTTAAAATTTTCATGTAGTTATTAAAAGTATGCTTCACACTTAACTTTAATTTGATAATAAAGCAGAATGAAGCAATTCAAAACAGAATTATCATTTGCATTCTTTTTTCACAGTATTGCAGTTATATAACCATACAGTAAGAATGAACGGCATATTCCATAAACAAGGAGTTTTCATTTATATATAGTAATCAAGTTTCTGGTTCTTTAAAAGGGCCTCTCCTGCCAGGAGGAGATTTTGCAGAAAATCAAATCCCACTTTGGATCTTTAAAATTAAATACCAGCAGATAATTTGCAACCATTGCAGATCTGGCAATACAATACAGATCTCCCCTAATGTTTTTTTTAAAATTTGTGATATTTGAAAGTCTCTGAAGTACATACAATAGAGGAATGGTTGGTTACGATAGTAGAATTTGCAGAGATGGCAAAATTGACTTGTTTGATTGGGGAACAGACAATAACTACCTTTGTTAGTGAGTGGAAACCTTTATTGACTTTTTGCTGAAAACAAAAAAAAGGATGATTTATGAGTTTGATGATTAAAAAGAATAGAATATGAAAGGGGAGAGGATTTAAAGAGAGGATAAAAAAGATGCATTTGCAATTGCTTTAAAGTAAATCAGAAGCTACTCCTTTGTATCTTTCTTACTTTTACTTTCTCTTTTTTCTTATTTATCACTTTCATTTATTTTCCCTTTTTTAATTCTGCCTTTATTATTTTCAAATAATGCAAGATAGCAAAGATACATAATATTATCTCCTATTTTTCCCCACAATAATAACCCTGAGATGTGTCTTAGGCGACGGGTCGGCAACCCGCGGCTCAGGAGCCGCATGCGGCTCTTTCAGCCGTCTCCTGCGGCTCCCTGTCCTCCTCCGCCATGTGCAGTCCCCCCCCCCAAAAAAAAGTGGGACTAAAAAAGTTCAACCAATCAATTCAAACTTCTCACGGGGAAAAAAAAAACTCACGAAGTTTGAATTGATTGGTTGAACTTCTTTGGTTTGTGGGACTGCCCACAAACCTCTTTCCTTCTTTGGACTGCACGTGGCGGCAGTAGAGGAAGAGCCGGGAGGACTGCTGGAAAGGTGTCCCTTCGCCGTCCTCCGGACGCAGAACCTGGGTAAGGAGCCATGGGTGGGGTTAGCCAGTCTCGGGGTGCCCCAGGCCCGCCTCTTCCCTGCCCAGCGGGTCTCCCCTCGCCCTGCTCCGCCGCTGCCTCTGCTAGCCCAGGGGGGGTCACCGGGGGTCTTGGAAGCTTCCCCTCGGCCCGCGCCTTTCGGCCGTCCCACGGGCAGTGGATCTCCATGGCCTCTTTCGAGAGATTCCCCCGCGGCGCCTGCCCGGCCCTTTTCCCACCTGCTGCGTGGCACCTCTTGGCCGTCCTCCCGCTGCTGCCACCGCTGCTGCTGCCGGTCACACTGGGCGAGGCCGGAGAAGTGGCGGCGACCGGGCAGACGCGCCCCTTCGCCGTCCTTCCGCTGCCGGTCCGTGGTGCCCCGGGCGCCTTTCGGCGCCTTCTGCTGCCTCCTGCCCCCTCCCCGCCCCTTTGGCGCCATCTGCCTTTTGTTCTCTCTCCTCACCTGGAGAGAGGGAGGGAGGGAGAGGAAAGAGAGAGAGAGAGAGAAAGGGAGAGGAAAGAGAGAGAGGGAGAGAAAAGAGAAAGAGAAGGAGAGGAAAGGGAGAGGGAGAGAGAAGAAAGAGAGGGAGAGGAAAGAGAAAGAGAGGAAAAAAAGAGAGAGGGAGAGGAAAGAGAGAGAGAGAGAGAGGAAGCGCAAGTGCCTCTCTCTCTCTTACACACACACACACACACACACACACACACTGAGTGGGGGAAGAGGACTGGCAGACCAAGGGCAGAAAGAGGGAGAGAGAGAGACAGAGAGAGACCCTTTTGACATCTAAAATGTAGATAACACTGCATATATCCTTTTTTACCTTTATATTATATAATAAAGGTAAAAAAGGATATATGCAGTGTTATCTTCATTTTAGATATCAAAAGGGTTTTGCAGCTCCCAGTGTTTTGTTTTCGGTGGGAAACGGGTCCAAGTGGCTCTTTGAGTGTTTTGGGTTGCCTACCCCTGTCTTAGACTGAGAGAGTGATTGGCCCAAAATCACCCAGCTGGCTTTCATGCCTAAGGTGGGAATAGAGTTCATAGTCTTCTGGTTTCTAAGCCAACATATTAACCACTGCACCAAATTGGCTCTCAAATTTGCATTGCCTTTGTTCTGTAAAAAAAAAAACCTATAATAAAAGTTGCTTTTTAAAAAAAAAAAAAGAAGAAAATTTGTGATATTTAATTATTGCTTTGATTTCTTTCAAATGTTTGGGAATCGTTATACCAAGGAAATTTTCTTCACATGTAAATGTAATACAGGTAGTCTTTGACTTAAAACAGTTCATTTAGTGACTGTTCCAAGTTACAACAGCATTGAAAACGTGACTTATGACCATTTTTCACACTTCCTACTGTTGCAGCATCCCCATAGTCACATGATCAAAATTCAGACACTTGGCAACTGACTCATATTTATGATGGTTGCAGGATCCTGGGATCTTGGGATCACCTTTGTAACCTTCTGATAAGCAAAGTTAATGGGGAAGCCAGATTCACTTGACAACTATATTACTAATTTAACAACAGGAGTGATTCACTTAACAACTGTGGCAAGAAAGGTCGTAAAATGAGGCCAAATTCACTTAACATCTGTCTCACTTAGCAATAGAAATTTTGAGCTCATTATGATCGTAATTTGAGGACTACCTGTATATCTTTTCAAAGCTGAATAATTGACATAATTAGATGATTAAAAATGCATTGAGCTTTTGTGGAGAAATAAATTTTGTAAACTGATTAATATTTCAAGAATGATATATAGGTATTCCTATGTTAATAACTTTGTATTATTTCAAGCAGATAAGGTACTGATTTTTTTTTAATAAGAAAGACAAGCCCCTAATTTCTTTAGCTAAATTACAGCTGTCACATGATGCTGTATTTGAAGATGCCAGGATGGAAGTATAATTTCAATACTTATTCACATGATAAATTTACCCTCTTGCATAGTCCTATATTTGGGGGAGAATGAAATCATGAGAAATTAGAGATACTGATACTGTGGATTACTTTATTGCCAATAAATTTGGAATATCTAAAATTGTGAAATACCAGTATATTTAGTTAAGAGTTTTCTTGATTTCACACTTTGGCCCAGATGAAGTGACTAAAACTCCTGAGTAAATAGTCAATATTGGAATTATCTTGAAGAGTTCAAAGTCTACAATATTTTTATAAACAATTGAAGAGTACCACTAAGCTGGATATTAATGATTTGCGGGAACTCTGAAATAAAAAGTCAGAATAACCCACATTAACAAATCAACTGCCGTGGGTCATTAATAATTATCATTTTTTAATTTTAACAATAATTAATTGAGCCTTAATAATAAAAGAACATTGATGTGTTTCTTACAATCTTAAAATAAGACTGAACCAACAAGATTCAGCAAAAGATTCTAATTTATATTTAGCTAAACATAATCCCTTATGTAATAATTATGTTGGAAAACAAACAGATGAGACAGTACTCGAATTGTTTAGAACTGTGCTACTCAGGGCTTTTTTTGCTATAGAACGCACGGAATGGCGTTCCGGCACCTTTTTTTGAACAGAAGAACCAATTCCTTCTAAGCTGCCAGCGGGAGTACAGGTATGGCTGCAGAGCGATTTTGCGGACTCCCAGCAGCCCGATCCGGGCTCTGGAGGCCTGGAAAAGGCCTTTGTCACCCGGATCTATGGCTGCAGAACGATTTCATGCCCTCCCCCCAGGGCCGATCTGGGCTCCAGACGCCTTTTCCAAGCCTCCGAAGCCCGGATCCATGGCCACGGAGCGATTTTGCAGCCCCCCATCTGGGCTCCGGAGGTCTTTTCCAGGCCTCCGGAGCCCGGATCGGGCTGCTGGAGGGCCGCAAAATTGCTCCCTAAAGCGGTTTCTTCTCTTTCCCCCCCCCCCCCCGCTCGTAAAGGGCTTTTGACAGGAGCCGGAGCTGTGTGTGAGTTCCGGCACTTTTTTTTTTTTTTTTTTTTACAAAAAAAGCACTGGTGCTACTACTACTCAGTTTTTATTTAATATATTTAAGTTTGTTAATGTAGTGTTTAAAAGCGCAATATTGTTTAAAGATGTGAATATCAGTTTTAAATCTATAACCAAGAATATGGCATCTAACGTTACAAAATGAATTACAGATTTATCCGGTTTGGACAGTAATAAAATAGATGTTAGTTCAATGGTAGAAATACAGAGTAACTCCAGATTTACAATTAGAGATCACCAGTATTGTCTTTACTCTTTATATATGAGCTGGCTATCAAATTCATTAAGAAAGATCGATAAATATACTCAAGGTTTACTAATATGTTTAAAAATTAGAACGGTTAATTTTCTTTCTGTAATACAAAAAGTTCTTGCTTCCTTTTTAGGCTCTTTCCTCATTTTTCTTTGTCTTTTTTCCCTTTGGTATATTAAAGGAATAAAAATAAACTTTAAAAATAGTACTAATTTCAAATATTGCACTGCAAAATCATTGGTTCTATATTCTTTATTTTTTATAATGCAAATTATTTGCTGCAAAAGTTTTCAAGTGAAGCTAATAGTTTTTTACAAAGATGTGTGTGTGTGTGTGTGTGTTTGTATATATAGCAAAGCCATATGAAGTATTTTAAAAATATCATTAGTACGATTTTTTAAAAAAGGAATATATACTACTTTCCTTAATGGTTTCCGCTACCAAATCTTGAAATGCTAACTTAGTTCACATGTTATTTCTCGAAGGGATGTATCCTAGGAATAAATAAAATTGTCTTTTAACTGAATCATCTATAGTTTATAATGTTTGAATGTGGTTTAACAAACCTGATTTTGCATTATAGGATAATTAGGCCAGTGAGATCTTTGTACTTTTCATCATTACATAAGCAATCATTTCAGAAGAGATGATCATCAAAATAAAATGTTTCTGCTAATAAGAGAAAACAGAGTTAATATATAAGCAGTTTCACTGACACTGCAAATTATGTAAAGATAGACTTCTTAGGAGTATCGTGTAAGTTAAAATATGATTATTTCTTAAGAAGAATAAGGCAAAATTGGTTTTAAACCTATCAATATTTGTTTATTAAAATATATCTATGTAGTGTTGTGTGATAATGAACCTTGTGTCTTATTTCAGAGAGATTCCCCCTCTACATCCAGACAGTCCCCAGCTAATGGCCATAGCAGCATTAACAATTCTATTTCGGTAAGACCTCCAATTCCAGACAGAGAGCATTACAGTTTTGTTGGTGCTTATGTACCATTCTTTTTATATGTTCAATGGAAAATTGTGTTCTATTAATAAAATGAAGAATACTTAGAATTCCCTATTTTCTCTCATTCAAGTGTTTATTCAGTAATATAATTTTCTAATCAAAATCCCTTTAATGAGTTGCATTCAACTATCAGGTAAATATTTTAATCATCTTGAAATATGCTTCTTGTTATTCTCATCCTGATTAGCTCAAAGTTAAGCAAAAAGAATCATTTCCATTTTGAACTTTAAAGTTGTGTTTTTAAGCAAAACATTAGTAAAGCAGATATTTGAGGCTTTCAAGATCTAGGCATCATCATCATTATTACTATTGTTATTATTAAAGTTCTCTAGATTACCACATTGGTTTCCGCTATCTGAGTTAACGAATTGGTGTGTCCCCTGCTATTGTGGTACGTGCACATATTTTGTGAAATATGAGCCTTGCCTGGATATGAAAAGCAAAAAAAACTGTCTTTAAACTGCATTTATAGGCTGAGCTATTAACATCACATCTTTAACACAAAGTGCTGTTCTTTTTACCATATGTTGAGGCAAAAAGATATTAGTAAACATTGTTGATATTGCTGCTGTTTACTTTTTCTCTTTCTGTGAACACACATGGTAAAATGTTAAAAACGTATCTGTAGAAAAATGTTGCCTCAAAAATATTCTTTGTATTTCTGCTGTCAACACTTAACTAAACATTTTAAGAATTTCTGGAGAAGTTCAAAAACTGTTAAAAATATTGCAATTACATTTTGATAAAAAAAACCTGGTTAAATACTAAAATGGATACAATTAGAAATATATTTTAGTTATGTAAACTTATGTAATACCATTAAAACAAGATTTTAAATAAATATATTAACTTCAATTTGTAATTACAATGTTGATCAATATGAATGCCTCATCAGGAATACAGTTTGAATATTAAAATTCCTTTGTTTAAGGATTTTTTGTGTTGAAGATGATGAATTACTTATTAAAAGCACACTTTCTGTCTGCTTAAATTTTATCTGCTTCGGCTTGCTGCTAAACAATCTGGGTTTGACGTTTTCTGAACATGATTATTGTTAATACTTCTAAAATAGCTTTGACATTAAAACTGTTACCTATTTTCAAAGTAAGATGAAAAATTACTATTCCTGGGTTGACTTTATTCTGCAGGACTTGCCATCAACAACACAACCAAAAGGACGACAGGTGAATAGCTATTCTCTATGAAGGCTTTCATAACTTAGTTGCTTCATGCCATTTTCTCCTTACCATCTCAATTTTTTTATCCCATTATGTGCTGATTTAGATTTTACAGCTTTTATCATTTTGTGTTTTATTCACATGGCTGATCAACAAACACACTATTTATCATGTGGTACTCCTATGATACTAATTTGTTTTTTTCTTACTAACAGCTTCTCCACTCACTTTCATGTTGTCTATCAGCATCAGCATTCTCATCAGATTTCATTTCATTTCATTTGATTTTGTGATTTTGATTTGCTATTTTGTCATGTTATTCCTATTCATTAGATCTTATCCAAGAATCATGTATTGTAGGTATATTTGTCTTAATAAATCTATAATAATTGTCGCTTTCTAGTAGCTTTATTGTCCTGATGAGAGCAGGATAGCTCTTCAAATAGGATCATAAACAATGAATTGTGACATTATAATTTATGATCCAGCTGAAAATGCAAATGATGTATAATTAAATGTAATTTAATTAATTAATACATTAATACCTATTAATGTATTTAAATTTAATTAATTACAGGAAAACAGCCTTTTTTAAATGGAAGAGTTGTGGGGATTCTCTTTTAGCACTTTTGCTGTTAAAAATTACTTTCACATACAGTGGTTGGGGAAATACATATTTGGTTTTTATTTCTTGCAGAATTAAAAACAAGTAGGGAGGCACTTCCAGCTGCTACCCTTTATTTATTATTGGATCCCCTTAAGAGTTTTTTAAAATTAGGTTTTTTTTTTAATGAAATAGAAGCAAAATGATGAACACTTCTCCCAGCTTAGAGTCATACTCCTACAATCCTGCACTTGCTTTTTGCAAGCAAAAGATCTAATTGTTCATATGAACATAATTCTTATAGAATTAGTGCACAAATTATTCTATAATCCTTTAATTGTAGTTTTTCTATTATACCTCTATTTTGGTTAATATTTCTCCATTTTTATAAATGAGGCACTGAAGTGAAACAGTAATGTGCCCAATAAAATGTGTAGTTTTAAATATTCATATTTAGCATTATGTTCCCAAAAACCTGCAGTGTAATTGCTAATCTAAGTAATTTTTGGATCTTGGTTTATTAATATGTGTGAAATTGTCCATTTTGTTGAATTTAGTGTGGAAGTGTGTGAGATTCATTAGTGCACGAATAGAAATTAGCTCAGGCAACAGATCTCTCTGCTTCTTTCTCCCTGCATTTCTCCCCAAAAGCTTCACCTAGATTATTGTGAAAACCTCTCAAAAACTGCAGCTTCTGTTTTATAGATCTATAACTGGAGAAGAGAGGATTTTCCTGAAATGTGACAGAATATTGGCTGTATATATATTTTCAACTATAGCCACGCATTTCTCTAAAATCAAATCTTCTGCAATTCTATTTTAAAGGCTGCTTATAAAAGAAAACTAAAGGAAAACAAATCTATATATGCAAGCTATTACATCTAAAGTTGACATATATTAACATTATAATTTCTGTCTCTAATATTGTTTTTTAGATATATGTAAGAGCACAATTTGAATATGATCCAGCAAAGGATGATCTTATTCCCTGCAAGGAAGCTGGCATCAGATTTAGAGTTGGCGATATTATCCAGATTATTAGCAAAGATGATCACAATTGGTGGCAGGGTAAACTCGAGAATTCAAAAAATGGAACTGCAGGCCTCATTCCTTCTCCTGAGCTTCAGGAATGGTATGTTGTTTGGTAATTGGTAAACATGAAAGTAGTTTTCTTTAATTTTTAATAATTGAATTTGTCAGTATTTCATATTTTAAATATTTGTGTCATTGGTTGATAAAAAGAATGCTTGAATTAGGTAACTTGACTGATTAGACTATTACTGAAAATACATACACATAGTTGCCATATAAACTGTATAAAGTAAATATGAACTATTCATTGGATCAGAGGTCCCCAACCTTTTGGGCACCAAGGATCAGTTCTGTGGAGAGAGGTTTTTCCGCGGACCGGAGGGTGCATGATTTTGTGTGCTGTCTGCATCCCACAGATGGGGCTTTGCTTGTTTGTGCGGCCCAGTTGCCCCTGCATTAGATCACTTGCTATAGAAATTTAGCTGGCAGTTTTCCTAAGTAAAAAATCATATTCCTCCAGCCTCTGATAAGAGGAGGTAGAGATGGATTCTTGAAAATGTCTGTGTAAATAAAGAAAAAAATTATCAGCCTTATCAAAAGTTACCTAAAACAATAAGAAAGGAAGAAGATGATCCTGCTATTGTTGTCCCATAGCCCAGTTGATAATTTTTTAATCTAAAATGTTTAATTTAATCTTTCACAAAATCCAATATGAACACCAGATTGATTCTGGATAGAATGTTACTGTTAGACCTCATTTAACAAAGGTAATTGTGATTGACAATTCCATCACTAAGCAACGCAGTTTTAAAATGTGACATCACATGACTTCACTGACTTACAACATCAGTTGTGGCAATTCCATATTAGGTGAATCCTACGTAGTTGTTAGGCATGACTATGTGATCACCATTTGCGATTTGCCGGCTTCCCCTTTGACTTTCCTTATCAGAGGTTGGCAGTAAAGGTCACAAATGGCATTCACATGATCTCAGGACACTATAATTGTTATAATTCTAAGCTGGTTGCCAGGTGCCTGAATTGCAATCATGTGACTACAAAAATACTACACTAAGAGGATTGTCTATAAGTGTTCTTATTCAGTGCTGTTGCAATTTTGAACAGTTGTTAAACAAGTGGTCATTAAACAAGGATTGCCTGTATATGACATTGTAACTGCCATCTGCAAGCACTCTAACTTCTTTCAGTTTAACTATTACTCCTGAAATAGCTTCAGACTCACAGAATACACTGACAATACCCATCGAATATCTCTCTTAATCCTATTATGTTGGTGAATTTTTATTTCCACTGTTTTCACTCATGTCACATAAAACAGGATAAAAATGATTGAAATAAATGTGACAAGAAAATATTTCTGCCTGGATACTATCATAGTAAAAACAGCCAGCTCACAATAGTTGAAAAATATTCTTCCTTTCCCCAAGTTGATTTGTTAAGTAGAGTATAAAAGATTACAGATGGTTTAAAAAAGTGGTAAACTGTTCCAGACATCAACTTATTTTCTATGCAAAAAATTTCATTCGATGGCATTTGTTTCATTGCAATCACTATCATTATAATGGACTTCAAAGAAGTTACGTTGCTTTTAATTTGGCCTGAAATATACAGTTCTTGTATTTTAGTTTCTTAATACTTCAGAGTCCTTAGCAATATACTATACTGACATGTAGTATCTTATAGAGGTCAATGAAGAGAGTGCTGCCACAATACTAATAACTAAAGTCATTTTTAAATTTTGTTCTCTTGAGAAAGAAAAACCCAAATGATTACTTAGATTTGCATTAAACAGATTGTCTGCAACACAATAATTCCCTTACTACTTGGCAACCTGAAATGAATCCACTAACTCTAAAGAGGCAATAAAATGTCTCATCAGTTAATTTCTGTATTTTGTTTCTGTATTCTTTTTTCTGAGTATTGAGTGTCTCCCCTCATTTTATCCTCGCAACAATAATCTCATGCCTCAATGATTGAGATAGCCCAATGGGTTTATTTGGGTAATACTTATATTATGCTAGCCCACTTAGCAATTCAAAAAATATGCAGATGCAAGTAAATAAATAGATAATACTTCGGTGGGAAGGTAACAGCATTTCATGTGTGTGTGATGTCAGGCTGGCCACATGACCGCAGAAACATCTTTGGACAACACTGGCTCCCTCAGCTAAGAAACAGAGATGAGTATTGCTCCTTAGAGTTGGACACAACTGGACAGGGGAAATTTTTACCTTTAGGTATATTTCACTGATCTTAGACCACTTCTAGGTCATAACTGCTTGGTTTCAAAAGAACTACATCATACAATATAAATCACTCTGGATCTTGATTCCATTTTGGTAGCCTTTTTCTATAATGGCTGGGAATTCCTGACTTTAGCTATTAAAAGTAGCTTCATGGTAACACAGTTGATAATTTAGTCTGCCAAGAAGTCCATTAGAATATTAGTGGAAGCAATGAATGTACACAAATTCAGTTACCTCCCTGGTCCCTGATTTAGGAAAGTATACCCTGGTTATTTGTAAAAGCAAACATATCTACTGTGTAGATATATTTCTTGAATTTAATTTGATCAGTACCTGATGATGCCATGTCCTTATATTGCGAGAATGTCTGTGTGAATATTGTCACAGGAGTTTTCTCATTGTATCTATGTTTTTGGCATGACACCAGAAATATTTTGAAAACTAGAGAACATTCCACTATAACCTGTCCTCTTAGATGACTAAAAAGGAGGAACTATTATAGTGCTGTTGCTATCCTGCAAAGTTCTCAGCCACTGCAGCTAATTTTATAGTCTCCTGAGTGGCTGCTACACAAGTAAAGAAGGGCTCTGTACTTTTAGAATATTCATTTAAGATTTCCATTTGAAACCTTGAAAATATTTTAATCTGTCTACCAGTAAAAAGAGGGAGGGGATATAATTTTCTGAATTAACAATATTAAAATAGGTCACATTAAATGTACAGCTGATAGTTGTTTCCTGTTCACTTGCAAGGCGAGTAGCTTGTATTGCTATGGAGAAGACTAAACAAGAGCAGCAGGCAAGCTGTACTTGGTTTGGAAAGAAAAAGAAGCAGTACAAAGACAAATATTTAGCAAAGCACAATGCAGGTGAGAAAAATACAAATCTATCTCAGATGTTCTTAAAATTGCTGCACTGTTAGCTTTTTAAACATTAATGTTAATTTTTGAGTGACACATTTAGTTAAAAAAAAAATCAATGTGTTCAAACACATTAGCCAAAAAAGGAAATGTAATTATTAGCTAAATTTAGTTAGTTATTTACATTTACCTTTGGGGCAAAATCAGTATTTTGGAGAGAAAAAAATAGATGATAGGTAACCTAAGATTTTGTGCATGAATATGTTTGCAACTTAAATATGCATTAAAGGTCATTATTAATAACTATGCAGATGAATTAAAGAATCATTAATTTTACTATTTTATTTAATCCCTTGAGAGTTTGAGCATATTCTGATATAATTGAAATATAAATGAAACTATACATATTTTAAACCTACTCTGTATTATTTGGATTTGGATTATTTTTAATTAATAAACCAAAAAATGACAACCATGTTAGATAGCACTCCTTTTGAAGTTTATTTCTGTAAATAAACTGAACTGCTACTAAATGTGTAACTGGAGATTTAAATAATACTGTTTGTATATGCTAAATGTCCTTAATTGTGTTAATTGTATATATTTTTTATTCCTTGAAAATTGCAGAATGTTTTGCAAAATGTTTTTCTTTTCCTCTAGATTGATTATTTATTTATTTAATTCATCACATTTCTATACTGCCCATCTCATCTAAGTAACTCTGGGTGGTTTACAGTACAAACATGTCACAAAATTTAAAAGCATTAATACAAGCAAAGATAAAAAAGAAAATTAAAACATAGGGTTATATAGTGTTAAAAATTAAAAAGCGGAAAGAACACCCTCACAAAACCAATCATCCCAAGGGTTGCCTAACACTCTTCAACCCCCATGCCAGTTGGCAGAGCCAAGTCTTAATACTCTTTCTGAAGATCAGAAGAATGGGGGTCCACCTCATTTCTGAGGGTAAGGTGTTCCAAAGGACAGGGGCAATGGAAGAGAAGGCTCTCTTCTTGGATCCTGCTAAGTGAAAATTTTTAACCAATGTAATCTGCAACATACCCTCCCTGCCTGATCCGATGAGACATGACAATATAACAGTTCCTCAGGTAACCTGTTCCCATACCATTTTGGAAGCAAAATGGCACCCAATACAGCTTGCGTAGCAGAGATGTTATATGTGCAACCCTAGAGGCACCCAGGCTTGCTCACATTATCACATTCTGCACCATTTGTAGCTTCCAGATACTCTTCAAGAATAGCCTTAAGTAAAGTGCATTGCAGTAGCCTATGACCAAGGTATGAATAACTGCAGGACTTCTAAATCCAGGAAAGGGTTAGGGTTAGGTTTAAGTTGAGCAAAGGTCTTACTGCTTCTAGACCAGGAGTCTTGTGTCCAGGAGGACCCCCAAATTACCCACTGGTCCATCTGTTACAATTCAACTTCATCCAGGACCAAAGATGGTAAACCCCCAGATACAGAGAAGCCTTCTACCCATAGCCACAGACTTATCAGGATTCGATTGAAGCCTGTTGTTTCCCATCAGCCTCCAAGCACCATAAAAGGGTGCCCACAATATCAGTTACTTTGTATATTAATGATACCTCATCCCGCATAATGGATTATCTCACCCAGCAGTTTCATGTAGATGTTAAAAGGTAGCAGAAGGAACACCAAGCCCTGCAATACTTTTCAAACAGTGGCTGCAGGCTAGACTTCTCGCTCCCTATAACTCCCCAACTGATTGGGACCAGTTTCAGAGAAGGTGACCCAGCAGAGAACTGTGTCCCCACATCTCCAGCTCCTTAAGGTAGCCCCAAAAGATACCATGGTCACTGGTATCAAAAGCTACCAGAAGGTCAACAAGAGCCAGGATGGATTCACGAACCCTATCCCTCTCTTGCCACCCAAAAGTGCAAACAATGCTATTTCAGTCCCATATCTAGGCCTGAAACATAAGTAGAAGTGGTCCACATAATCTGTTTTATCCAGGATCCTCTGGACTTGCAGTGTGACCACTTTCTCAATCACCTTTACTAAAAAGCAGAGATGAGAGGCTGGATTAAAGTTATCCAGAACGGTAGGATCCAGGGATAGCTTCTTGAGAAGAGGACACACCAGTGCTTCTTTAAATGGTGCCGGGAATACCCCCTCACTGAAGGATGCATTCATTATCACTAAGACCCACCTATATATCACCTCCCAGGTGGCCTCGTACAGCCAAGAGGAACATGTATCTAAATCAGAGGTGGTCACACTTAACAATCCCGAGGCCCCTGCCCACTTTCTTAGGTCCAACAGAATCAAACTGTTCTTCGATAACTGGATAAGAACATTCCCCAGGCAACTCCAATGGACCTGCATCATGCTTGATCTCCCAACTGAGAACAGATCCATGCAATTTCATTTGCCAGGTGCATTGAAAATTCCTCACCATGTCCCTGAAGATGAACCTCAGAGTCCCTTTTACCCAAAAGGAAATATATGACCCTAAACAGGTCTGCTGGGTAGCACTCTGCAGATGCAATAAGAGCAGAGATATAGTGACGTTTTGCTGCTCTTATCGCCATGATGGAGGCTCTAACTTGTGATCAATCAGATTCACTCCCTGTCCTCCTTCAACAGAGCTCTAAATGTCTCTTGAGCTTTTCAACTCTTCTGTAAACCAGAGGGAGTGCCAGGCTCACTGCCCAAGGCCTTCACTATTCCCAGTAGCAGCCAGGCCTTGGCAGGCAGAACCTCAGGAACAACCCCCAACTCCCTTTGAAATCTCACCAGGTCCCTCAGCTGCTGGAGGCAGAACCAATCAAATAGGTTGTGCCTCCTTGCAGAAGGGGGTAGCATAGGAAATCTCAGGGTCACCTGGGCATAATCCGACCATGACAGGATGGACAAGGAAAATTCCACTCTCCGATCACATTACTACTGATCCAACAAAAAAACATGTCCAGTGTTCCAAGTCAGGATAGGCTGATGGTGGCCATGAAATTCTGAGCTGCTTCTGAGGGGAGCTTCAAGGATGGCAAATTGAAGTCCCCTAAGATCATAAACCTTGAGAACTCCACTGCCAACCCTGAGATGACAGGCAGGGAGGTTGCTACAATGCAGGGAGGCTGGTACAGCAGCAACAGTCCTAGCTGATCATGGGAGTCTATGTTCAGAAACAGGGTCTCACAACCAGCAACTTGTGGATCACACCAACAGACTCTCGAATGACAACTGCTGCCTCCCTCTCCCCTGCCCAGGAATCTTGGCTTGTGCCACACCTGAAATCCCACCAGGCACATTTCATAAAAGGGAACCGCACCTTCTGTCCCTGTCAGATCTTGATAATCCAGGTCAGCTTGCTCCTCCATGATAAGGTCACAAATAAGGGGAGCTTTATTATTGACTGACCTGGCATTAAGTAGCAGCAGCTGAAATCCTGGATCTTTGTAGATCTGTTGACCAGGGTATGGGCCTAAGCAAAGAGGACCAGAATGCACCACTGGTACCAAACTCCAGGGGCATCTTCCCCAGTAACAACCCCTCTGCCTCTTCATCAAAATGCCTCATGCCCATCACCATCTGAATGTACTTTTCTTTCCTAGACCCCCAGAGTATACATTCCCCCCCCCCCCAACTCTGGCCTCCTGGTTCCCCTGGCTCAGGATCCCTCCATCCATTCATATGATCCAACCACCCTCCTATTGATCCAGGGATAGAGGCAAATACCCACAGTAGTTTAGTTTTCACTCTTAGTACAGCCCAGAGCCTTAAGCCATTAATCCAACTCCCATCCAACTGTATCACCCTAGCCAGCCTCTCCCAAGATAGTGCTCCAATCACTTTTCCCTGCTTCCCAAATATCACTCAAAGTGGGTAACAAACTCATGCACACACACACATACTCACTCACTCCCAGGTCTAATGCACCCCCAGGGTACTTTCAGACCCACATGGGGGTCCCTATTGAATCAGTCTCCAAGGGGGTATGTGTTTGGGCCCACTGGGCATTTGCAGCTTTTGCTACTGGCCACAGTGCTGCCTGCCACTTGCTGCCCACCTGGTATCTCCATCTATATGGATAGTTTTTAAAAAGATGCAATAACAAATATGGTTGGAAAGATGGGTTCATTTATTTCTGCAAGGGAAAGAAGGATCAGAAGTGTTTACTTTCTGGAATGTTCTAAATTTGCCAGAAGAAACATAAACTTTTGAGATTTCTAATTTTCTTTACCAGACAAAAAGTCATGAGGCCTGCATGGTAAAAATGAAGATGAAAGGTGGAAAGTATCAGAAGATTTGCAAATATATTTTATTTAAATTCCATCCATGAAGACTTTATCACTTTAAATCAAATCAGGGGTTTTTTCACTTTTTTGTCTGATGAAGAGAACTGGACATCTCAAAATTTTGTGATTTTTTTTTTTGTGTGAAGTACATGAACAGTTGGAAAACAGAAACCCAGGTATTGTTACACAAGAAAAGTATTACTTAATTAATTTATATTAGAAAAGCTGTGTCAGAATTCTATTCAAATATATATGTATTAAAATGTAAGCATGGTAAGCAATATAATCCTTTTCCTCACTTACCTTATATTTGCTTATAGAGTAATATCAATTACTTTGTCTATTTTATTTTTTGATACTGTGTTTACAGTTGAAGGCATTGTATTATTAATATACATGGTGACTTCAGCAAAGATGAAGGCCATAGCTGCTCTCTAGTTACTCACCTGTTAAGAGATAATTAATAGCAGTGATAGAGGGAGAATATTTTGCCTAGGTCTTTCCACAAAAAAAAAACTTTTAAAGCAATATTTTGAATCAATATTCTTCATTTTTGCCATTCTTCCTCATGTATTTCCATGCTATGGCTTTTCCCACCTTTTAATATGTTTTTATTCTGAATCACTCCTTATTCCAAGTTGCTCGTCTGCATTCTTCCCAGGGCTATGTATATTTGTTTCCTAGGATTTTTGTTCCTTTTAAAAATATTAAAGTTTTGAATAGCAAATTTTATTAAAGTTTATTGATAGTAAAAGATAATACAAACTAGAGGAAAAAAGAGGAAAAATGCAAGAAAAAGAAAAGTAGAAAAGCCCCTTAAGAAAGTGACTTCCCACCCTCATCATGGCAAGTATAAACAATCCCATAATCACCTTTTAGATAATAAATATAAAACTCTTCATAACCCATATTTTAACAATAGGCAAATCAAGTAATGCCTTCTTCACTGCAGTTTCCATCAGAAGATCTTAGATTTTAATATTAATTACCATACGTAAAACTCAACATTCTATAGCTCGACTCTTAACTATAAACAAAATCCCATAAACGCATAAAATGCTCCTAATATCTTAATGTAAACAAAATAAACCCCAACTTTAACATGACAAAGACAGATAATTTCTCCTTTACTAAAGGATAAGCTCCAATATGCAGCTTTCCAAAAGTTCCACTTCTCCACTCTAAACTATAAGCATGTCCACATTTCACAAATATTAAGTAATCTCAGTACCAAAATATAAACAAAAAACTAAAATTTTACATAACAGAAAGAAATAATTTTTCCTTTACAAAGACAAGTTCTCCAAAGCTCCTTACTTCGAATTAAAATGAACAGTTTAAACTAGTTTAAGTACTATAAAGTTAGGATTATGTAAAGTAATTATAGGGGGAAATACGTTTACATGATATTAAATGTAACCAAATCCAGTGTATCCCATTTTGCTAATTAAGGTATCAGTATATCCAGAAAGAAGCACTCAAAATTGCAACATCCCATTTCTGGTCAAGGACTTTAGTCCTTTTTTCTTCTACACAGGGTAGACTATAATAATCCCAGAGATAATCCCAAAATGATAATCCCAAAGAATAACTGGAATAATTTCTCCATAATCAATTCAGATGGTTCTCGATCCTTGTTACACCTTTCTTTAGCACTTTAAAACGATCTTTTATAAATTTAACAAAAGGAAATTATTCTAGTTATTCTCTGAGATTATCATTTTTATTTCTTAATTTTTAAAATCTCATCCAGTTTTCTCTTTTTATCTGGTGACAAGTTCTAATTTCATATTTTTCTCAAATAAATTTTGCTGCATATCTTGCTGTGTAATATCATTTAGGAATAAACTGTTCTCAAGAAAGCACAACATAGCTGAAATGATTGAATCAAATTCACAGCACAGGACCCTGCGCAATTCCTCAAAGATATCTCTAAATGCCATTGCAAGTAGTCCTCAACTTAGAACAGTTCATTTAGTGACCGTTTGATGTTACAACGGCACTGAAAAAAGTGACTTACCATCATTTTTCACGCTTATGACCAAAATTCAGCCACTGACACATACTTATGAAAGTTGCAGTGTCCCGGGTCATGAGATCACCTTTTGCGACCTTCTGACAAGCAAAGTCCATGGGAAAGCCAGATTCATTTGACAACCATGTTACTAATTTAACAACTACAGTGATTCACTTAACAACTGTGGCAAGAAAGGTTGTAAAATGGGGCAAATCTCACCTCAAAAATGTCTTTCAAAGGACACTAAGTTGGGCTCAATTGTGGTGAGGACTACCTGTATAAGTTTCTTGTCTTATAACTCCAATTCAGAAAACTTTTTATAGCTAAAACTTTATTTTGCTTTTTGTTGTTTATTTGATGTTCTTAAAGATTGCAAAAATAAATGTTCATATTCTTAAAATTTCCAGCTTTGTCACTCTGCAGGTATCTAATTTCTTCGAAACATTTAATTTTGTGAAAGTGATGAATAAAAGAGGTGATTTTTTTTGTTATTTCAGACAGAAGATTTAAGGACTCAGAAAATGTTGGAGTTTTGGACTCTGAATGTTAAGACTTTTAAATTATTTTTTAAAGAATAAATGTATATTTGTGGGAAAGAAAAAATGTTTTCTGAATTGGAGTTATAAGAAGACAAGAAACTTATACAGGTAGTCCTTGACTTAGGACCACAATTGAGCCCAACTCAGTGTCCAAATACAATGAATTTCCCCTCTGTTTTATAATCTCTTCATTAGAAAGAGGAGCAACTGTAAGGAAAAACAACCTGGGCAATCTCATGTCTCTCTCTTAGATCCAGAGAGGATCATAGGAGCTGATCTGCATAGGCTCCCCTGAAATATCAACTCAGGCTTATCCACAGAGCTCTCTTCAGTTTTCCATCTTCGCTCAGAAGCCAGGATTTTTGTTTTGTGAATTTTTCCTTAAGAATTTTCTTGTAGGATTAAAGCAAGTCAGATAATAATAATAAAAATCTTTCTTTTCCCAATCCTTTGTTAGGGTAGCTTAATCAACTTACCATGTTTCCCTGAACATAAGACCCACCCAGAAAATAAACCCTAGCCTGATTTTTTGCGTGCACCTAATATAAGCCCTACCCCAAAATAAGCCCTAGTTAAGAGCTCGCCCACTCCGTCCCACTGTCTGGCTGCTCACTGCCACAATGGGGCAGGAGAGTGGGCGTCGCACTGATGCCACCATCACAAGGTGAGGCAAGGCAGGTGGGGGGAGCTGCCCCACACGCCCCACACCCGCTTACCTCGGGCCCCGCAGCCAGACCACTCCCTGCTCGGCGACCTCCCCCTGCACATTCAATGACTCGGCTGCCAGCCCAGCTCTTCCCTTTCATTCCTCTCCCGAGCTGGACTGCCAAGCTACAGAGGATGGGCGGGGTAGCCTCGGTTGCCTTACCTGGTCCCCCTCCGCTGTTTCAGAACCAGGGGGAAGTGACAGTGAAAGGCTCCACCGCTGCTGCGCAACAGCCACATCTGCCACTGGAGGAGATTTCTTCGGTCCCGGCTGCTCCCCGCTTTGCCCCGCAGATTACCTGACCAGCGGTAGCTGCCACCTCCTCTGCCAACTCTCCCATGGCTTGCGCCATGACTAGGCGCAAACCTCCCCTACCGATTCCCTCTGCCTGCCACACTCTTTCCTTTTGCAAGCAGACGAAGCTTCTAGTCTCCGTAGTTCTCCGTCCAGGCGAAAAGTGTTTGGGTGCCTATGGGGCTCTTGGAAACAGAGACAATCATTCCGCTCCATTTCCAAGGGCACCATTTGCAAGCAGACAAAGCTTCCAGTCTTCCTCTGAGCGAAAAGTGTTTGGGCGCCTATGGGGCGCTTGGATCACTCGGTTTCCAAGCACCCCATAGGCACCCAAACACTTTTTGCCCAGACGGAGAACTGACGGAGAATGGAAGCTTCATCTGCTTGCAAAAGGAAAAGAGTGTGACAGGCAGGGGAGGCTTGTGCCGCCCGGTCCTTCAACTTCCCAGGCCTGGCCACGCCGCTTTCCCCTTGCCTGAAGGCGCGTTCCGCCAGCACTGCCCTCACTTCCCAGCTGCCCTGGGAAGCTCTGTAAGCCGTTGTGGCTGCCCGCAAGCAGATGGAGGGAGTGGGCGGGCAGCCACAAAGGGGTCAGACATTCCCCGAAAATAAGTCCTAATGGGTCTTTTGGTCCCCCCAAAAATTATAAAACCCGTTCTTATCTTCGGGGAAACATGGTATGCTAAAAGTCTCACTGGCACTACAGATTAACAGTACATTTACAGTATCATACAGACCAATCTCATTTAAGAATTTTAATAATTTACACATGTCAAAAGGACTCTGGAATATATGCACATTTTAATACATAATCATCCAATCAAAAAATTTCCATGTAAATCCCATTATGAAGTGTCATCACTCAATCAGCTGGGGTTGAAATAATATTGCTTTAAGTTGCTTTTGAATAGTTGAAAAAAATGGGGATACACATTCTTTCTGGGAAAGGACATCTTCCAAAGAGTGATAGCTATTCCAAAAAAGGCCTGCTGTCCTATTCACCCCCATATTCTTCTCTTGGGGGGTATTCTCAGCAGGTGTTCTTCAGGACCACGAGGACAGATTCATTACTGTGGAATTCTTGATACTCTCTGAGCTTAGTTGTTTGTGTACAGACATTTCCTTATTTGACTAGGTAACATCTTCAGTGCTAGAAGAGAGTGGGATTTGCTCTCTGTTTATATACAGTAGCTTGATGATGATTGTTTAGTGTTAATCCTGATGTTAATCCTTGCTTACCTAGGTGCTGATTGCTGGTGAAACAGTATTCTAGTCTTTTTGTTTTCCTTTAGCATATTTATTATCTCTTTTGAACGATGTATAAATGTTATTTATCTGTATGTGACTGTTGATGGCTGATTTGTCTGAGTGCCAGGCTTCCAGGAATTTCCTAGCGTTTTTGGATTTAGCTTGTTCTAGGATGCTCACAGCTTCCCATTTAAAACTGTCATTAAGTCTCTCCATGTGAAATTAAGAAGTTTTTAATTGTGTCTACTGACTACTAACTCTTCGCTAATACACTTTGCTAATCTCCTGTTTAACCTATATAGTGGCTGTTACAGTCCTTAACTGTATGTTCCAAATGTTTCCTTTTTTACTGATTCTTTGATCTTAATTAAGATGTTTTGGAGTGCTTTAGTTGATTTGTATGCAGTGGTGATGCCGTGTGGTTGTAATAATATGTTCATTGTTTCAGCGATGTTTTTGATGTATAGCAGTGTTATCCTTTTCATAGCTTTTATTGGTTGTGCTGTAGTGGATTGAATGATCCACCACTTTTCGGTAAATTTGTTTGTTTTTTTATTCTTTATTCTTTATGATTTGATTTTTTTGATTTGTTGATTTTCTCAAGGCATTGTAGTGGGGAGTCACTAATTGAGACAAACAGTAAATAACCTAATTAAGGAGCTATCAAGGAAAAAACAAAACCCTCACCAAAACTTACAGGCAAGTTACTATATATAAACAGAGAGCAAACCCCACTCCCTTGTAACACTGAAAATATAATCTACCTTCATTAACTTGTAACGAAATGTTTGCAAGCAAACAACCAAGCTCAAAGAACACCATGGATTCCACATTTCATCCCTGAGCTACATACAGTATATTCTTTTCTATTGAGATTTCTTACTAGCAAGGCATTACATGGTATATTCCAGTGCTGTATTGTAGAACGCTTTCAAGATAATAACTGTAACTTTGAATTGATCCCAAAAGCTTCCTGCTAACCAATTTTTAATAATTTGTATTCTGTCTTAACTATTGGCAACTTTATTTGCTATTTGGTAAAAGCTCTTAAAAGAAAATAAAAGAACATTTGCAAACTTGTTTAATATCTCATTTTAAATAAAAAAATAGAGCGTACCACTTAAATTGTTAGTCGTTAACATTATACTGTGCTGATTAGTCAAGACAATTGTAAGTGATATAATTCAAGTGTTCATATGCCTTGCATAACTTTGCATCCAATTTAAAAAATGTAGAAGTAGAAATGATTCTTTCAATTCCAAACAAGATTGATGATCCCCTAATATCTATATTAATTCCCCTTATGACCAGTTTTAGGCTACATACATATTCTGTGATACCAAGCAGTTTATACAAATAAAACCATCACTGAAATTAATCTTGAACACTTTTTTAAACTAATTGTATCACTAAAAATTTTCTGATACTGATGGGGATGATTTTATCCTTTTTTTTCATTCCACAGGAGATACTCTAGGTAACACACATCAAAATATACATAACATTTCTATTAGGCTATTTAAGGACTTTATGGTATTATTTCTGTAATTTTACAAAGAATATCTTCCTACACAGAGTAGACAAGATTAATGAATTTATTGATGGACTTATCCTAAATTTTCTAAAAGTCACAAGGTATGTGGGTACTATAAGACAATGTAGTAAATCAAATATATGATAAATTTGGATGGGGAATATGAAAAATCATAAAAAATATAGAATATCTCATCACCATATTGGCTGTTTTCTTGCATAACAACCATGATAGATTTTTATAATGATTAATTGAACAAACTATAAACATTCTAGGTTCAGTTTTTCAAGGGAGTAAAGTATTCATGGGTTGTTTAACCCAATCATAATTAGTTTTTTTTAAGTAGTGTTGCTTCTGCTATTACTCTTGCCTTATCCCTCTATGGCACAAACTCAAGGAATATTTCATATGCCTATGATACCATATTATAATTGCTATTAAATCAATAAGCTAAGAGGTCCATATGAAACCATAGTGTCAAACTTGTTTATTGCCAACTAAGCAAACCTTGGTTTGTTTGTTGACCATATTTATTTTGGCTTAATGGATCCAGTCCCTATATACAATAAATCAGATTTATGGAATACAATAGCATAGTGTTGTAATGTTACACGTTTTTCATTTCTGTCAGGAAATTGCAATGCATTTTAATATATAAAATAAAATTTGCTTCACTTTTGCCACTATTATAAAGGATTTTAAATAGTGAAAATCTATTTGCAATGGAGTTCTAAGCAGGTTTGTTCTCATCAAGGTTATTGGAAGTTTCTAGTAATTTACTTAGAATTATAATTGTTATAAAAGAGTCAGTATGGGCTAGCGGTTAAGGCATCAGACTAGGAACTAGGTGACTATGAGTTCTAGTTCTGACTTAGGCACAAAGCCAGCTGGGTGATGTGGGACTATTCATTTTTTCTTAGCTCTAGGAAGGAGTCAGTAGCAGTTTCAAAAACAAATCTTGCCAAGAAAGCTGCAGGGACTTATCCCAGGACAAGACTGAATGGAAGGGAGAAAAAATAATTGTTATATATTTTAATGAAAAAAGCACCCTAGTTCATTCCAGAAGGACTAAAAAGTACTTTAACTGTGATATGTAAGACTAGGTAGAGTTCAATAATCTAGAATATTTTAAATCTTCAAATAAATATCTTGCTATAAAAATGCCTCTTGTTGCATAGGATACTATTTGTTAATAAAGCCTATTGATTATTGCATTGTGATGATGAATGATTGAATTATAATTATATTTTCTCAATGAAATCATACAGATTTAATAGTGCTTCTTCCATAAAATATCATTTCTAAAACTGTCAAAATATTTTAATCTGCGAAGAGGGATTGATATGTGGATTTATAATAATTTATAAAATACAAATATTCTATTTAAGTCTACATATGCAGTGTCAAAGCAAGAACATCCGAAGTTAGCAGTTCTTTGAAGAGTTTCATATGTCGGAATCATAACATTGTTTATTCATATAGTGAATAAATTCATAACCAAAGTAAATCCATTTATAACTCTCATACCAAGTTCTTCTCTACCTCTTATATTATGATTAGGCAAATAACTGGTCCTGTCTCTTAACATGGTCCCTCCCCAGCCTAGATAAGGAGAAACTGACTGCAATTCAACCTTAGCAACAATCCTTGTAGTTTTTTGTCCCCCAGGGTCTGGAAATTTGACATATCTGACTCTGGACAGGGTAACAGTCTCTGGACAAAATTGATGCACAGTTTGGGAGTCCTCCTGGATTTGTAGCTCCTGCTGCTTTTAAAGAGGTGGGCCTTTGCATTAAGTCATCTCATGCACCAATTGTGCCCATTATTAGACCAGGAGGTCTTACTCACAATCATTATGACTTAGTCATCTCCCAATTTGCTTACTGCAATGCGGTCTATATGGAGATCCCCTTGAAGACCATCGAGAAGCTGCAGCTGATCCAGATTGCAGCAGCAAACAGTTCTAGGTACCTCACAGTTCACCTGAGTTATATCACTACTGCACTGGCTCTTGGTTGTTTTCTGGATGCACCTTTTGTATGTGCATCATGACTTTGCATACTTGTGTTAATAAGCTACAGCCTTTGTCATTCTAATGAAAATAGCAAACTCATGCAACAGATAACATCTGTGGAACCCTATAGTTCAGTTAATTACCATAGATTTACACAGCTCACTCATTAGAAAACTAGGGGTTTTTTAAATTTAAATGATGGCATCTTAAAAAGTAATATATATATTATTTTTTTCCATTCAGTATAAATCTTGTGATTCAGCTAACAAAAAAAATTGAGGGAGAAAAATAGAAAAGAGACTTGCTACTTTCTTAATAATCCATTTCTTAAAAATCTTCCACATAGATGAATGCTGATTTAAAAGATTTATAAAATATATATTGTAATGCAGTGAAGTTTTATTTCTTCATGTATTTAGGCAATACAATATAAAATACAGTATTTCCAACTATATAGTAAACAATGAAATTTTATTTCTTCATGTAGTTAGACAATAAAAATATACAGTATTTCCAACTTTCTCCTAAATATCTCAGATTTCATTTTTTCTTAATTATTTTAGAAATATTGCAAATGTCTTCTTATTAAACCATGCCTAAATAATACTACATATTACCGCAATATTAGTTTGGAATTATGAAGTAAATTTACATATCGTAGCATGTAATAATTAATTTTGGATCATTTTTCTGATGTCGCAACTTTAAGACAAGCATAAACTGTTTCCTTTAATGTAATTAAAAGCAATTTACAAAAAAACAAATGGTTTAAAAACATGCTTATCATTTAAAGTGATTTATTTGCATTGTGTTTAGAATATTGCATGGTGAAGTTTATTTTGTGCATATGCTTTTTATTTTACTAATATTACAAGCCATATTTCAATGACCCCTGTCCATTTTTCATGCTGTCTTAATCCCAATGGCCTCTGTGCATGTAAGTAACCTGTCAAGTGACAATGCCTTTTTATTTGCTTCTTACTGTTTCCCTTCAATAACTCCTTTTCTTTATTACCTAGAAGTGTAGAAATGTTTAAAAGTTGGTAAATGTGTCCTTGTATTCCTCTAATATGTGTACATTTTTTTAATTCTGTCTAGAAACCTGAATTAATATTTAATGTGATCATTTGGTTATTAGAACGTTTTTTCTGCTTGTTTGTGTTGAGGCACTCTCACTATACATTATGCTTTTAACTATTAAGAGGTGGCCTTGAAAAATACCCAAAAAATAAAATACCAACCAGTTTTCATCTCGTATGTAATACATTTTGTAAATTCGATGAGCATGGAAATACAACCTAGATTTTTCCTTAAGGAAATTATTAGGGTTTTATGTTTATCAATAACTATATTAAGTAAGATTACTTTAAGTAGAAAACAAAAATGTGGTTAAATATTATTTTAGTTCTGAGAAAAAAATACAGCTCAGAAAGATAGAAGTTAATGGAAGTTAATATTTTTTTCACGGAAGAGCCCAATCTTTCTTAGCAATAGTAGCTATTAATCTTTATTTATTAATATATGTATGTCCATATTTACTGGGAGAGACTCAGATCATAATAGCTATATGATTTATGTTATAAATAGGAAGATTTCTGACAACATAAATGTCAAATTTGCTATATCAGAAGATAGTAAAATATTCCACCAGTACATGAAATACGTATTTTGGCAGAATTTCAGGGGTGTTTGGATGACTGGCTTCTTAATCTATATTAAATGTAAAACTGTATTGTAATAAATTAAAATAAATAATAGTTGTATTGTTGGTACACTAACTCCTTCCCTGTTTCCCTTTCTGTCTTTTTGAAAATATGCTTTTTCTGGTACAACATTTAATAGAATAGTTTATTCACTCTTACATTACTTAAGAAACTCAGATATATTATTACAATTGGTTAATACTTTTATTTCATTTAAATTATTATAATACAAACAATATTTCACTACTTGGCATAGAAAGGGAAGGGTTTTTACATATGATTTATTAAACTATTGCAGTTGACAATGCATTGAGATTCTCAAATAATTGACAGTAGCATAAAGACAATTGAGGAATTTTTTTTCCAGGGTCATATTGATTCTGTTGTGGTGGCTTTATAATTTGCAGTAAGACTACTTTGTTTATCCATCACTATCCAAATTTGCAAGAGTGCGCTAATATAAAATGTTAAATTGCAAAGACAACTTTATTCAAAGTTACTCTGATAATTATACTTGGGAGAATTGTTATAAGACATAATGCTAACACACACAAACACACACACACTACAATAAAACTGTTATAAAGCAGACTTTAATTCATTTTTATAAGCTAATAAAATATATTTAAATCTTTACTGTTGATTAAGTAGATATTCTCACATATCTATTAGTTTATCATTCCTTACAATAATTACTATGGAGAGTCTTAGAAATTTTCAGAAATGCTAATACTTAAAATGTACCTATTTGCATGGTGTACCCACAAATTCTTGAGCATGTAATTTGTAATACATTCTTGTTAAGTAAAATATTTAGTGAAATTGTAATAAAAATGCTTGAAAAATGAAAAAAAATTAAAAATATCAGACATTTTCCCTCTATATCTATTGTTTTTCCTCCTGTTACAGTGTTTGATCAATTAGATCTTGTCACCTATGAAGAAGTGGTAAAATTGCCTGCATTCAAAAGGAAAACACTTGTTTTATTAGGTAAGTTTAATGTTGATCCTGTAGTAATGAATTATATATTATATTTTTAGTTCTTTGTAATAATGTCCATTTTTTTCATGCAGGAGCACATGGTGTTGGGAGAAGACATATTAAAAATACACTAATTACAAAACATCCAGACCGATTTGCATACCCTATTCCACGTAAGTAAAAATTTTGTAAGATAGATTGTTAAGAGCCCAGAGTTATTGGGAGTTACTAAGGTGGCCAAAGTAAATAAATCGTGATTATGGTCATAGGAAAGAAGCCATTTTTTAAAATAAAAATAATCTCTCAATCTTTTTCAAAAAGGATTTTTTAAAAAAAAAAAAAAAAAAACATTATCACAGTTTTAAGATTATTACCTGTTTTCATTGATTTAGACAAAAATTCAAATGCAGAAAAAAATAATTGATAGTCTTTACAAAAATGAATAGCTAAACTATTACCTATAATTTATACATACATACCCTCTATTTATTTTTTTTAGTATAGATGAATGTGAAAAAAGTCTGGGTTTGTTGTGCCTAACTTTTGTAATTATAGATACAACCAGGCCACCAAAGAAAGATGAAGAGAATGGAAAGAATTATTACTTTGTATCACATGACCAAATGATGCAGGACATTTCCAACAACGAATATTTGGAATATGGTAGCCATGAAGATGCAATGTATGGGACAAAACTGGAAACAATACGGAAGATCCATGAACAGGGATTAATTGCAATACTTGATGTAGAGCCTCAGGTAGATATAACATTCATATGCCTATTTTATCAGACAAAGAAAATATTTTCCTTCATATTGGGTATGATGACAAAATGTTAGCCTGCTATAAAATGCTCTCTTTCCAATTGTCTTCGACATGAAGAAAGACATTTCTTTCTTTTTTGGCCACATAAGAGGAGTGAGAAGATTGATCAATATGAACTAGAAGTAAGGACAAGAATATCTATGTTACTTTATATTAAAGTTTATACCATTCTATATTATACTCACTTAGGCCTTGAAGGTCCTGAGAACTGCAGAGTTTGCTCCTTTTGTTGTTTTTATTGCTGCACCTACAATTACCCCAGGCATTAATGAGGTAAGCCTTTTACAGCGAAATACTAGTGTAATTGAATGTAATATAATATAAATTTAAGGAAGTCTTAAATTACAGTATTTTTCGTCTGTACATGTTTAGCCTGTCTTGTTTGTTTTTCTTTTTACAACATAATTTGCATAAATATTTCTTTCTCTTTACCTGTCATACTTCATTTTAATTTTTACTTTGTTTTTCTAAGGCCATGTCTGTACCAGCTAATTTTTGTATAGTTTAACCAAGCAGATATTAAGACTGTGAAAATGGACATTCATCCAGTTTCTTATTAGAGATTTTCCCTGGTCAGAAATCTACTTCCTGGTTTCTTTAGAAAAAAATATATCTTTAAAGGGATAGTAATAATTCCCTGATTGAATATACACAAAGTAAATGTTATCCAGCTCTAGTGATTATGTTATTCCATAATCAGATTTTCTTTAATTTAAAAATAAATAGTAGAACTTCCTAGAATTTAAAATTGTCTTTTTATTCTGCATGAAAACTAATGGTATTTACATAAATGTGTTAATTCTACATATTTTAGTTTTATGTTTTCAAAATGAATACAAATTGCCAAATCCAGAGTTACAAGAGAGAGAAAGCACCTGTTCGTTATTTATGGAAACATACATACATACATACATACATACATACATACATACATACATACATACATACATTAAATAAATTAAATAAATTGAAATGAAAGATTGTTAGGAGGATTACTGTTACAGACATATCCTATATGATTGCATTATTGTTGTTTTTTTCACTTATTATCTTTGCTTTGCTTTTCTTCTCATTTTTCTTATACTTGTACTGATTCTATCTAGCTGCCAAAATGGTGCAGAAAATTGCCCGTAAGTACCAGCTAGGAACCAGTATTATGTAGATTTTGTTATTTTAACTTTGTTTCAATAAGGAAAGTTGTTTTCAATTAAATGTAATCTATATGCCATAGCTATTTTTACATTTTTCTTATATTTTTAATTTAAAACGAATTGGTAGTGTACGTATAGGCCTTCAGATGCAGTTGAATTACAGCCCAAAGCAAGTAATTCCATTAATCATAAGAGCTGTAGTTCACCAATCTCAGAGAGAATGATATATAAATCAAGGGGGAAATGACCTCTCATTAGGCACCATGCAAGTATCCTTAGTCCAGGTGATCTCCCCAGTCACTACATTAGGAAGTATTGACTGTTTCTCATTTGGTAAGGAGTAATTACCTGGCGCTAGGTAAGTGCTTCCTTGCTTTTTTTGGCACAGTAGAAAAACTAACTGAATTCTGAAGATTTCACTATGGTATTTATTTATTTAAAACATTTATATAGCCTTCCATTTTATAACAGACTCTGCAGCTCCCAATCCATTCTAGTTTCCACAGAATTAACTGAGGCTGGATTTAGGATAGGAATTTCCACATTTTTAATAATTCTTTACAGCATAATATAGGTAGGGTTACAATGGCAATTGGGACCAGAGCTACCATCATGAAGCAATGTGGCTGTAAAGTCTGACATACATTAAATAAACCATATTGCTTACTAATGGCAATTCCAGCAGTCCGAGTTGCATGGGTGGGTACCATAGGGAGGTGCCGTGGGCAGGCACTTTGGAGTTCAGGCAATCAAAAAAGTGGCAGGAGCGACTTCTGACTTCCTGCCAGCTCCCCTATTGATTTTGTTTGTGGGAAGTCAGCAGGAATGTCAGAAGTCGCAATCACATAACAGTGGCTTGCTGCAATGTTGTAATTGCAAGCCAAGCCCAAGCACCCAGATCATGATTGCAGATATTGCGATAGCTGCAGATTTGCAGACTGGTTATAAGTCTCCCTCATTCAGCACCATCACAACTTTGAATGGTGTTGAACTAGTGGCTGTAACCCAAGAACTACCTGTAAATCATATTTTGCCTAAAATAAAGTAATAAGTAGTTCTAACACAGTTCAATAGATAATATGATCCTTTCACAGTTTTATGACATATATGAGAATAGTTATATAATAATATGGACTACCACTTAAGTATGAGTCAGCAGTCTGCTGCAAACCTAGTCTTAGGCTGCATCAACAGAGGGATAGCATCAAGATCACCAGAAGTGATAGCACCACTCTATACCTCATTGGTGAGGCCATATTAGGAATATTACATCCAGTTCTGGCCACCATAGTTCAAAACAAAATGCTGAGGCCCTATAAAGAGTACAGAGAAGAACAACAAAGATGATAAGGTATCTGGAGGCTAAATCCTATGAAGAATAGCTAAAGCAAGTAGCTATATTTAGTTTAAACAAGAAAACTCAGAGGGGAGACCTGATACCAATCTTCCAATAGAGGGCATCGATTTAGCACCTTAGGTTAGGACAAGAAGCAATGGGTGAAAGCTCATCAAGGGGAGATATAGATAAGGAGGAAGTTTCTGACAGTAAGAAGTATTAAGCAGTGGAGTGGTTACCTCATGGAATTGTGGGTGCTCTGTAGCTGGAGTTTTTCAAGGAAAAATTGGACAACTATTTGCTTGAGATGGTATGAGGACTCTGCCTTGGGCAGGAGATTAGAAGACCTCAAAGGTCCTTCCAGCTAATCTGATTAGTTTATTTTATTATTTACAAGAATATGTTAAGTCATACATCAAAAGCAAAGCATCTCATAGAGATTATGGAATACAAATAGTGAATGCAATTCACTTGTGTCAGTTTCAACTTACTTCAGGGTAAATCCAAATTTTTGGAGAAAAAAGTGTGGAGGGTTTACCAATACTTTTGGCCACTTCTGTATGTATTAATCAGATTGTTAATAAGTAGTTTATTTTGATCACAAGCCAAAGTTTTATGCTGAATTATGTTGACACTGACAGATTACAATATCTCTTGGCTACTATTTGTGTTTGATTTCTTTTTTATATTCTGATTTAACAATTTTGATTATTTATGGTTCATCACCCAGAATCATTTATTTGAAATGGTCAGCTATAATAAATAAATAAATCTCTCATGATTCATTAATAAGGTACCACTCATCTCTTGTTCCTTGCTTATCCAATTATGTTTTCTCACATTCATCTTTTCCATTTAAACAAATGCTGAGTTTACACGAAGAAAATAAATTTATATTATATAACTTAACAAGTTCAGCTCAATTTTTTTTAAGTAAAGCAAAACCCCAAGTGCATATCTTACAAAGGGATTCAAAATGAATGAATCTTTTTATAAGAAATGCATTTGGAAATACGCTTCCTTGTAAGCAATAACTGCAAGATAACAAAGTTGTTCTACTTTCATTTTTCCTAATCACTGTGCAGGATGAATCTCTTCAACGCTTGCAAAAGGAATCAGAAATCTTACAGAGAACATATGCACACTACTTTGACCTTACAATTATCAACAATGAAATTGATGAAACAATCAGGCATCTGGAGGAAGCCATTGAGCTTGTTTGTAAAGCATCACAATGGGTTCCTGTTTCCTGGATATATTAACCCAATTACCAGAAGAATGTGATCATTATTGGAAGCCACCTCATACTTGGAAGAACCTCTTTGTTATTGACCTTATGTCAACAGGTCTTGGCCCCTAGAGACTACCTAGATGTAGTGTGACCTAAATTTATAATTATTGTCATGTCCTTATAGCTAGGCAAAAAATATGATAATTTAAAGAGACAGTATCTTTTTTAATCAGTTCTCCTAAATTTTATTAAAATGTATCTTTAAATATATGTATTATTCAATCCTTTGGAATGTTATATTTTTGGAACTCATAGCTTTTAATTTCAAAGGCCCCTAAAACTGCACAAAATAGATGCTGCTTTCTATAATCTATTTTAATAATAATATGATCTTTACTTTAATTGGGGGTGAAACATTGCATCTTTTAGAGTCTCATTTTGTGAATTGGATTGAGTTTTCCTTTATTTATTTGAAATGATTAGCCCAATCATGACCAGATCAGTACTTATATTCTAATGACCTTCTTCTGCTTTTTAAAATCATTTTTAGGATAGCATTTTTGAAGTATTTTGGTTTAATATGCAGATAATGTGATACTGTCTCTTTGAAGAACTCTGTAAAACTGAATAGAGATTTGAAGTTGGGTCTTGACTCTTAATGCATGTGGACAGTTGCAAGCGTTCATGCCGTTGGTGTATCTGTGTTGAAAAAACTGTAATCTACAACCAAGTACATTCCGTTCATGGGGGGAAGATACCCAAGGGAATAAAATAAATTACTATGACTAAGTTGTAAAACCTATGCACATCCCTTGCATTTTGGGCAACTTTATAAACAAAAATCCTAATTTTTATTAATAATCATGTAGTGAAATGTGTTTGTAATTTTGTCTCAAATTAATTTGTTGTAAAAATGGGAGGGGAAAAAATTACTGGTTTTGCCATTTCAGATCTGTGTTGTCTGAGAGTATTACCGTTTTAATTATGTTTAAGCAAATATGCTGATTTTTAATATGTATGTAATTGTTTTGAAAATGCACACATTTTAAGAGAAAATACTGTGCAATGAAAGAAACCCAGTTTAGGCTTTGCGATAAATTAACAGTTCCAAAAAAACTCAGCTGCTGCAGCCCTGTAAATTCTTTTCAGATTCTATAGTCTGACCATTTTTTAAAGTTTTATTTTAAATATACTTCATTTTATGTGTTCAACAATTAAATGCCTTGAGTCATTCATTTCATCACAGGATTCTAAAAAAACAGCCAATTTTTTGTAGATATTTAGAAAAAAATCTCTCATCTTTGTGATATTTGACATTCATGCTTTAATTGCAAACTCATTCTGCAAATAAGGGTCGCTTTATACATTCATATATTCACAATTTTAGTACTTGCTTGTATTATATACATGCTGAAAAGTATATATTCCCAAAACACATTGTAATAAAATAAATATATGGTTCAGATAAAATGGATTTTCCAATTGGCCATGGCTCCCTGAGCTATATGCTCTGGTTGGGAAAAATACAATCTTGGCAATGTGTGGAACAGTCCTAAATCTTAGATATGGAGCCTTAATAAGCAAATTTACCATGAATTCATCTCAGGGTTATTGCTATATTCTGATTTCTCTAACCAATGTCTTAGCAAGGATAACATCTGTTCCCCATCATAACAGAGGGAGATTGTGCATTATCCATTCCAGTTTGTGATATCTTTGTGAATCAAATCTCCATGTATCACTGGTATTACTGTATCTTGGACTGATTGTTTTACATTTTTATTATTTAATATGGATTCTTTGCTTTTGTTATTAAATTCCAGTATGTTTTTGAAAAGTGTTATCTTCAACATTGCAATACAGAAGTATTATTTATTAATGTAAATTCCTTGAGAATGATTTAAGGTTCTCAATAGTTATCATTCTAAAAAAACAAAAGATTGTTCTTCTTTCAGAGTTTTCAAGATTGCAGGTTGTTCCCCCATATTATTTCCAAGTTAGGTTGTAAAAATCCTTTGAGCTCAATTTTTCATTTGCACACATTACATTACCTACCAAGATAACATCTTCACTGCTGTGATCTTGAAGAGGTGAGGGTTGTATATAGTTTTCTGGCAATCTTGTATGTATTTTTGTGGATAGCCACAATAGCCACAAGTAGCTAACCTCACTCCTTCAAGATTATAGCTCTGAAGAAACATTTACAAATAAAAAAAACTAAACTCAGAGGACTCTTACAACACTTTTGCAACAGTCAATACACACACACACACACACACACACACTTTAACATTACATTGTATGCATTTCCAAGTTAGTTGTAATTAGGTTATCAAAGGAAATGCTGATTAGTAACAAAACTAGAGCAGAGAATAGCAAGGTGGTCATTTTGCACTTAGAAGTGTATATTTATTGGCAGAAAGCTTATCTGCCTCTGTTCCAGTGACATATTCTGAACTTACTGTACACTTCGCAAGCTATTTATGAATTTCTGGATGTTACATATTTTTTTTAAAAGGGGGGGTATTATTTGCCCTTGATTATATCTGTTAATCAGGTTCCTAGTAATTTGATCAATGTGTATCTATATAATTTATAGCATCCCATACAGTCATTATATGATTTATATGGCTCTGTAACACTGTTGAAAAAGCCATTGGAGCCAGCTACATTGTGTTTTTTGTTTTCACTATTTTTGAGAACTGATCCCAGGATCTAAATCACTTGAGTTCATTCAAGATTCTTTTACTCTCCCTTTGTACCCAGACATCTGCATGGAGGTCTTCTTCCCTCTTGTTGTTTTGGTTTTATATAATATACTAAACTATCAGTTCTCTTATTAATTTTGATAAATATTCAGGCACAAAATAGGGATTTGACAATAGGTGCTAAATGTTTGTATCGCTAATATATAACAACACCAGCATAACATTGCAGTATAAGTTCACTTCCCATGATAATGACCAAACAAATTAATTTTAATAAAGTAGGATTATATCCATGATTTGTAAAGGATTTGCTCTTGCTACTATTACTGTATTAATATTGGAAAATACAGAACAAAATATATTGAATTGAAAGCTAAACATAAACTATTTGAGAATTGTGAACTTTTTAGGGTGTTTGTTTTTTAGAAGCAATGTAGGGTCTAGATAGCATATAAACACTACCCTATAACATCATGTGTCATTTCGCTCTTATTTTTATGCAAAACATGCTTTATTAAAAAAAAACATATTTTGTTACCTCGCCAGAATTTATTGTGTTAAAGTCCTGAGTATTGAGAAATTGATGTGAGTTACATAGTAGATTCTTTCATACACACACAGCCACACACATTCATGCACAGTATTTTAAGAAAAGGTAAAAACAAATACAAACTAATGTAAGAAAGAAAAAACAAAAAGAGAAAGCTAAAAAATGCAAGACAGGAAAACAGTAAAAATAGAAAAGAAAGAAGAATGATATAAAGAATTGGTTCCGACCTTTTTAACAGCAGTTAGAAGTGCAATTACAATTTGACCTCTCTCTCTAAGGTTACAACATGATTCTCTTCTTTCTATAATCTATACTGTAATCATCAAACTAATTCATAAGTTCATTTTTTTTCTGTTTCACACAAAAAGTCTACAAAGGGTTTCCATTCCATTTCCAGCAATAAGCAGAGGAGCCATGGTGGTGCAGTGACTAATTCTGCTGACTGCCAGAAGTTCGATTCCTTTGATCTTGATTGGCTCAAGGTTGACTCAGCCTTCCATCCTTCCGAGATCAATAAAATGAGGACCCAGATTGTTGGGGCCAACAGGCTGACTCTGTAAACCATTAGTGTATAAAGCATTGTGAAGCAGTATAGAAGTCTCATATGCTATTGCTATTGCTACTGTCTTTTCTCTGACTAAAAAGTCAATTTGGCCATCTCAGTGAGTTCCATCATTTCCACCAACCATCCCTTCCATTGTAGGTATTGTTGAATCTTTCCATCTTTGTGCATAAAATAATCTTGCTGCAGTTATCATGTACAAAATCAAAATTCCATGACTTTTTTCCAGCTCTTTATCCATCAGTCCTAAAAGAAAAACCTTTGGTCTCAATTGTGTATTAATCTTTAACATCCACTAAATCTTTATGTATTTGGATCCAAAATTTTCTAGCTTTTTTACATGTCCACTAAGTATGATAATGTTCACATTTCCAACATAAATTTGAAATACCTTTATATATTCTGGACAATTTTATCTTTTATAAAAATGTTGTAAAAGTATAATATAGTATAAATTTCAATCATTACAATTGCAGTTTCTCATTGTTCCATCTATATATCATAACTAAAATTTTAGCCCAGTTTATCATACATTGTTTCATTTACACATTTTAGTAATATAAAATGTTCATGATTTGTACAAAATTCTATTTCAAACTCAGTCTAACAATGTTCAAAAACCATAAACTCTTTTGTCTACTTTAAATGTTTCTAATAACTAAATAAGAAAACCATTAGCAACTATGTCCCTCCACCATCAATTCTTCTCTTGATATTATTTTCTATTTCCCTTGACAAAATTCTAATATCTCATGATAAGTTAGCCATTTGTATTTGCCTCTTATTTCTTGTTTATAAAATGTTTCTTGTGCTGAGAGCCACATAGGTATTTTTGGGCACAACTCAGATTTCTAACTCTTCCACATTTTCAATATGACATGTCTAACAATGATTAAAATCCACAATAATCTTGACCTTATAATACCCACACTACCCAAATGTCATCTCATATCCTTCTAACCCCAAAAGCCTTCTATTTCTCAATAACACCACTCTCATCCAAACCAAAGAGCAAACTGTAAAATACAATTTCAAATGGGGTAAAGCCAGTCTTCCTCTTTGTGTCTGGTAATATCTTATATTTAATATGGGGGGGGGGTTCCCCCTGCCAGACAATGTCGGTGTATCCTTTTGCCACTGTTTAAATGGTGCATCAGTTGTCAAAATGGGTATTATCTGAAACAAAAACATCATTCTAGGCAAAACATTTTTATCATAGAAATTCCCCCCAGCAATGAGGATTATAGTTTTTCCCATCTTATCTTTTTAATTTCATTCCATGTCTTAATATAGTTATTATGAAACAATATATAGTTCATATTTGTGATACCGAGATATTTTAATTTCTTCTCAATCTTAAAATCTGCTCTATTCACCAATTTTATGAATTGGTCATCTATTTTCATGATTTTTGTTAACATCTGTGTCACAATGGATATTTTCATTATCCAAACAGCTTTGATTTTTCAGGAATTCTGAGAGTAAATTTCCATGTAATGGGCTGATTCTGTCTTATTCTATATTCTAATAGAATGGTTAGCCTTCCAAGCTATTGTGTATTATTATCATCATCATCATGCATTTTTAGTATATCAGTTATTGGAGATAGCTACATTTTGAAGTATGCCATCAAATGTCTCCTGGATCCTATGCATACATACATACATAATAGGCTATGCTGTGTTATGTATAATAGAGTAAGTATAAGCAAAAAATTAAAGGCAGAATATATAAGAAAAGGAATTCTAGATCTTATCTTACACCAACTATATCTCTGTATTCTGTTCTTATAAATCATCTGTGCCACTATGATATTCATACATTAATTCCTACCCTGCCTTTTGTTCTTTAAACTTCTTATTAATCTCTTTTTCATTGTCCCATAAGCTCCATTTATCTGAGATTTTCTTAGTTTTCCTTCTTGTATTGGCCTATTTACTCCATATTTTTGATTTGCAATTCTATCTTAATTCACATTATATGAAAAAAGCACTTCAGCATGATCAGACATCTATTTTCATTGATCATTCTTGCTTGACATAACTATCTTAGTTTTGCTGCAAATGATTTGAATTCTTAGCATTATCATCTGCACATAAATAAAATGTACATATATTCTTTTTCTTTACCTCACTTCTAACATCATCAAAGCGTTCCTTGGGTGTTAATCTATAAATGCACGAAAAACCTAGGGGAAATTAAATCATTTTCTTATTCCTTGCTCAATTTTGAACCATTTACAAAGTATTCTGTTTATTATTGTGTGCATTAACGACCTTCTTACTTTCGTAGATATCTTCATGTCCTACTGAAGAACAAAATTTGACCTGAATGCTCCCTTACTGACACAAAGCCATGTTTTATTTCCCACATTTTACTTATTGTCATCTGTCCCACCATTTCAGAGTTCTGCACAAACACCTCTGTAGGTACACTTGACAAACTGATCTGCAAAAAAAGCATTCTTCCATTATAATTATTTTTAAAAGATTTTGAATATTTAAAAGTTCATAAGAAAACTTTTTAAAAAATTAAAATGAAGAACAAAGCCTAGTTCCTGTTTCTTCATCTTATTTGTGTACTCTTCAGGGACAAGTTTCTGTCTTGAATGGAAATTGATTGGAAACTGCCATGGGATGAGGTACCTTCAGTACTACACTGATGATACTCCATTCCCGGGACACCCAAATGATGCTGTTGCTGCCCTCTCATGGTGCCTGGAGGCTGCAGAGGTTTGGATGGGAGATAAGAAATTTTGACTGAACCCCAGTATGACCAAGTGGCCTTCAGTGTATATGGAGCTTCTGGCTCCGGGACTTTAATATCTTTAATTCTGGATGGGGTTGTACTGCCCCAAATAGATCCAGTGCATAATATGGGGGTTCTCCTGGACTCGTGACTCCTGCTCAATGAGCAGGTGGCAATTGTGGCTAGGACAGCCTTTGCACAAATTTTGGATCACACGCCAGTTGCACCCTTTCCTGGATCAGGAGTCCCTGCACTCAAGTCACTCAAGCCCTGGTCATCTCATGCCTGGACTACTGCAATTCATTCTACATAGAGCTATCTTTGAAGAGTATATGGAAGCTTCAGCTGGTGCAGAACACAGTTGGGCAGGCAGTTTTTAGAGCCCCTAGGGTGACCCATGTTACACCACTGTTCCATGAGCTGCACTGACTGCCAGTTTGCTTTTGGGTGCAATCCAAGCTGTTATCACTTTTAAAACCCTTCATGGCATGGGTCCAGATTATCTGAGGAACCAGCTATGGGACTAGCCCACCCATCCATGCCACCAGAAAGGGCATGCTGCAGACTCTTTTGGCTAAAGAATTTTGGCCAGTGAGGTCCGGAAGAAGAGCTTTTTCTGCTGTGGGTCTCTCCCTGTGGAACATCATGTCCCCTGAGGTGAGATCTGCACCTGCCCTTTTGGCCTTCCGAAAGGCCTTGAAGACATAGCTGTGCCAAATAGCCTGGGCCAATGGCAGTGTGGCATTTTGGAGATGACTAGTGGAGTAAATAAGCTCCCTCCTTATGCACACTTTGCTCTCTCCTCTCCATTGAGGTCAGTTTTACCTCAATTTTAAATTTAAGGTTCTCGTTTATTGTTTTAATGTTTCATAGTATATTTTAACTGTATGTCTGTAATCCGTCACCTCCGGTAAGATGGACAGCATATAAGTTTAATTAATTAATTAATTAATTAATAGGGATCAACCAGAACACACAAAAAAACCTTTCTAAAAATAGCATACCTGTACTGGGAAGCAGTAGGTTTACAACAAATGAATCAAGCGGAGCAAAAGGAAACTTGAAGAGATACTTATGTTAAGCCCAAAAATAGAAATATGAAGGGGACAGGGATTGTCATACAAAATAAATTGCAGTAGGAAAAGGCCAGGGAAATATCAACTTCTTTGATCCCCTTTAAACTCCTTCTCCCACTTCACTTTGTTTTTAAATTATTTTAGTTTTTTTAAAAATGAGAAGTTTGCAAACTGCAAAGGAAAACAGCCTCAGGCATAATCTATCACCAGAAATGGGAGAATGCCCACAACACAACTTCAAAAATTGAAATGTGTCCACTTGAAGCAAAAGGCAGTGGGACACCACCACCCCCATTTAAGCAGACAAAAGCGGTCATGCTTGCTGAACCTTCCTTGTCCCCTGTACGTTTCAGATAGCAACTTCATTTCCAAGTAAAATCCTGTAGAGGAGTGGATCATGTCCCTCCTAAACAGAAGCTACATAATGTGCTCAATGCAATAAGCTCCTCACTATCAAAGTTCTGCTTTATTACTGTGAGGATAAGATAAATTGCCTTGGAAAGAGTTCAGAAAAGCAGTGAGGTTCATGCATGAAACCATTTAATGCTCAATACGAGTGCTGCCCTATTTTCAGATTGACAGCCTTTTTCTGGTCATACTGAGTGAGAGTTGTTAACAACTGAACTGTGAAATCATATATTTTCTGTAACATACACAGAGCATATGCACGGTTCTAAGTTCACCCTCTGGATAAGATGCCTAGAAATAAGTTGATTTAACACTGGCTTTTTAAAAGGAAGTCAGAGAAGAGAGAGGAAATTGGTAGATTGGTTTAACATGAATAAGTCTTCTGATTGGTAATATACCAAATATCTGATGTTTTCAGTGTGAATAAGAAATATTAAAATTTACATGTATATCTAATAAAATTTTAATATACCTCACAGAGAAAAAAGTATTTGTCCAGAGAAATCATTCTTAAGAAACGAAATAGGAATAGTTAGTTACTGGGTTATTGAATTTTTCACTATTTTGATTCAGTCATTAATTTTTATAACTGGCCTCTTGAAAACGATCGTAAATAAGCTTTTGTGTATTTCTTGGGGAAAATGGAAAAGGCTATAAAGTATCCTTGGTGCTAAAAGAAATGTTGAATATTTTTAATTCATATCTTGTTTATTTACAACACAAGCAGTGAGTCACTTTTGACCAGCAAAAAATGTGCCAGAATGCTTTGAATGAAAGGAACAGAAAATTGCATTACTTTTGTTAAGAGCTCTACTTGTGTTTCTAGTTCAAAACCCTAAGATGTTCATATCTTCACAGAGTGCAACTAGCTATTTTAGCAGATTATGTGACTGGTTGTTTTTATTTTTGAAATATGGAACAGCCATGACTTCACTGGGCTAATCTTTATCTGAGTGCCAGCACCTGAGTGAAAAATATATTTGTCAACTACTGTAATGATGGTATGTGGGAGTTTCCTTGGGAGGCTGGGCCCAAAGATGCTGCCTAGGAAAGTCTATGAGACCATGCTCCACAGCTGGACAGTGGGTGGGGCAAGAGACTCAGAAGACAACCCCCTAATTTCTCAGGATGTAAAGCAGACAGAGAGGGAACTGTTCTTTCAAATTTGCAAGATTCTGTTCATGTCGCCTTACAATAAAGTAGAATTGGCTCATCTGATTGTGTTTCCTGTTTGGTCCACCCCTATTTGCCTTTCTGATAGGGGATTATGGGACTTGTAACTTGAGACATTTACATTGTAAGCCATGCAGGGTTGCCCCAATTGGCAAGATGGGCAGCATATAAATTTAATAAATAAATATATCAGCAGGATGCCAGATAGGAGAAGGCTGTTTTACTTCATGGAGCAAACAAAACTGGCAAGTTTTGTACAGCTATTCATGCTTTATTCTGGTACACAAATCACTAGTGTAACAAGAACTTCATTAGGAAAATGGTGCTATGCCAATTCAGCTCCAAAATGATCTTAAGTTTCTCATCTTCCTTAGCTGGTTTTATTTTGTTTTGCTTGCTTTGTTTTTAATGTTGGAGCAGCAAAGAGAAAGAAGTGGGTTTTTAGGAGAAGAAATGAAAACAAAAGTTATATAAACACCTTTACATAAATCTGTTATGTAACTGTATTTGGAATACTATGTATAATTCCTTATCTCAGAATGAATTTAGCATTCAAAGAAAGACCTACCACAGCACCCATACTATGAGAAATGTCTTTGGGGACTTTTATAAGATGAGATTTTTAAAAAGTAAAGTTTATAGATCCATTGATACAATTGGATTTAAGAGGCTTATTAAGATTGCCCTTATTTCAGGGGGCCTATTGTAAACCTGAGTGGCCTGGCTGCAATCTGCAGGAAACGTGAGGAATCTTATGAAATTTATCAATGTTTTTTTTTTCCTCTCTTACAGCTTGTAATCATCTGCTGAAATTTCTATAAAGTATGTTAAAAACATGGATTTTATCATCGTTTTGCATTTATTGTTTTAGGTAATTAAAAAGGAAAATGGCTGTTAGTGACAAGTGAACAGCAAGTTTAGTTTATTTGTTGCCTTGTAAGAATCAATAAGGTGCCTATAGCTAGCAAGGTTATATTAAAAGCAGATTTTCCCCCTGGTTAATTGGTTAATTTAATCATCATTTAAAACAGAGGTCACCAACTTTTCTCGGTTGGCGGACCGGAGGGAAAGGAAGGGGGAAGCATTTTACATGCACGCGTGCATCCTCAGGGCGCAAGCATGCGCAGGATGCAAATGGGCGGGGCTAGTGCCCACGTGATACTCAGTAGCCCTGCCCCATTCTTGTGTGGTGCTGCGCCCTGTTTCTGCACCCTGTGGCACAGCAGCGCCCACTTTTGTGCCCTGCAGCATGGCGGCAGCCCGTTTTCACACCCCAAGGTGCGGCGGCGGCCTGTTTTTGCACTGTCAGTTCTAACAGCCAATCTTCACAACTGTCCCAAATTCTGCTGATTTGTGAAATAGGCCTTCAGGATGGAAGATATATATAATGATTAGTAGTAAGGTTAACAATGTACTTTTTAACTCAGTGGCCAAAGAGAGCGTATTAAGGAAAAGTGGGAGTAAAGGGTGACACAATTGCAGACACTTTGGAAGAAATAAGTGTGTTCATGCCCCATGAGTATGCCATCCTTCAGGTTAGGTGTTACTCTCAAGGAAATAGCTGTAGAGTTGTTTAATTTTATGGGAACTGAGCTTCCATATTTCCTGGAGCAAAAAAAGAAATCACTCTAGGGATGAAAGAAAAACTGAGTCCTCAGATATAATCCGCCATTCAGAAAGATTAGCTGAAGGGCTACTGGAAGGGCAAGTGTGATTTAGCAGACGGTGATACTGGAACATGTCTAGTGAGATCAGAGGAAAAGCTAGAGTTTATACCTAGCTTGTTTTCGAAAACTGAAGGGCTTAGATTAGTAGAATTGGGCCATACTCCAGTTGGATTACTTGAGGTGGGTAATGACAGACTCCTGAATTGCCTTCTTCTCAGGATGTTTGCCAGCAAGTTCTGCAACATCATTCATTAATGGAAATTGAGCAGAGCCCAAGGAGTGGCTCTCCTATTGGTACTGCTATAGAAGGTCCAAGTGTTTCTACAGGAGATGGGTGGGATGGAAAGCATAATGAGCTGACTAGAAGCTGGAGGATGGCAATTTTGGCAGCTTGAGGTTGAAGGAGCAGGTTCCTTACAACATTTTCAGTGGCTGTAGATGCTGGTGTCAGATTACAGGTGGTCCTCCTTTAATAACCACTTGTTCAGCTAACATTCAAACTTAAGACAGCACTGAATAAGTGGCAGTTTTGTCCTGTTCTCAGCATCGCAGCATCCCTGCCGTCATATGATTGTGATCCAGTGCTTGGTAATCAGCTAGCAACTATGATGTTGCAGTGAGCTATGATCATATGATCACAATTTTTTATGTTCTCTGACAGCTTCCTACAAATCAAATCAAAGGGGAAGCCAGTAAGAAATCATGGTCAATCATTTCAAGATCAACTTCCAAAGCTGGAAAGTGGACTCAAGGAGAAACTAGCAAAATTTGTGTTAATGGTAATGTTTCTGACAATAGTGGGGGAAAAGATCTGTTCGGAGTACATATGGGGATGCAGCACGTGGTTTAGAGAGTGCAGAAAGATCTTCAATGGCAGCTGATGAAATGGGAGCACTGCTTGGCATTTGCAATCTCTAAGGAACAGCCTGTGTTGGGAGGCAAAGGCACATCTATGAAGCTCATCAGATTTTTTCACTGCTGGAAGTGAAACAAACAGACACAGGCTACAGTTTCTGCCACTCAAGAGCATGGCTTTGGCAATATTTCCACTTGGAAGGGTGCTGCTAGGGAAGGCTCTCATGGGTAAGGCTTTCCAGGTGGAAAAACTTTGGGGGAGGGAGGGAGGGAGTCCAGGTCTAGTTTCAGCTAGGTCAGGAGGATCATGTTATTTAGAAAAATATCTCCACTCACTGTACTGCTGTTTAAGGAGGAATTAGGTCATTATTCTTCAGTTATTTAGAAACTGTGCTAGAACTTGGATAATCTGAGTTCAACCAAGTACATTTCTCTTTCCTCCTGCCCCATACCTATTTAGTCAATTTTGGAAGACATGAAACATACAGTAGATAATGCTCGATTTCCGGCAGGCAAAAAGAGAATTAGGGATTAAAAAGGAAATAGAAATGCAAAGTAACAAAGAATGCTCCAAGTGCAAGCAGCTTGACCATTATTTTTCACAATGATTGGTGGTCAGAAAAACTAAGCAAAAATCTGAGGTATCTCTGTTTGAAATATGCATTTCAATTAGATAAGAGTCAGTATGAACTTCATCCTAACTGCCTGCCATGTAGAAATGCCTCATCTGCACATCAGACATCCATAGTTGAGGCTCTGTTTTTAAGTCACTTTTTCAGTTTTTGCATTATTTCAGTTCTTATATTAATTATACATACAGTCATGTGAAAAACAAAGTACACCCTCTTTGAGTTCTATGGTTTTACATACCAGAACATACTAATAAAATCTGAATAAACAAGAAAGAACAACCTTACAACATCTCCACCTCCAAAGCTCACTAGAACAAGCATATTTTCAACCTTTCCTAAACTCCAGTAAGGTTGGGGGCCATTGGAAGCACCAATGCAATTATGTTCTATAGAAGGGGAGTGATGCTTAAAGCTCATTGTATACTACATATATTGATTCCTTTTTTGAGCATTGCTACACTAACAGCTATAAAATATGGAACCATGGGCAACAGTAAAAAATTAAAGCTTTTATTAAAATAATATTCATACTTGATATATGCCGCTGTTCTATATAGCTACAGCTCTTTATTCAATACTTCATACTAAGCCACCCACAGGCAAAGAAAAGTCAAATGGACATGAGTGAGCTTGTAGTTTGTTTATTATGCCTTTTAGTTTCTGATATCGAGAGTGTAACACAGACAACCTAAGTGCATAAGTTTGCTCCTTATTTTAAAGCATTACAGAGATACTTTTGGCATTTTTCATAGAAAAAAATATGAGGACCTGCTTAAGTCGGTCACAAACTGGACAACAGCTACTGTATCAACCCCTGTTGGGGGTCCTTGGTGTTCACTGAGTTTGGTTGTTTCGTGGAGATGTTTCATTATCCAACTAGGTTACATCTTCCATGCTTCAGCGTATCAACAGTTCAACCCTGAGCTAAAAATAGTCTCTTCTATTAGTATCAATCTCTATGAATATCAGTTTTTTTATTAAGAGGTAAATTGCCCTCCAGCCCTCCTACCTGCAGGGTTCAAACCTCCCTCTTAAAATGACAAAATGAAACTGAGAATTTGACATTGTTTGATCTAAATCAATATATCATTTCCCACAACAGGTACCAAATGTCTCTGAAACCTCTGTAGGGGAAGTTATTCCTCTTTTTGGCTTCCATTCCAATCAGAACCTCTAAATACTATAGTACTGTTTCCATATCTGAGTAATATTGCTGAAACCTGTGATGTGTTTTGCAGAACTTCCTTAATAAACACAACTGGCTTTATTGCCTTCCAATTTTCTCTCATTTTAATTTCTTAACTATGTGAAATAACTGTCACTGCTATGAATATGAATCTATTTTAAAATATGGGCCCAGAAGATATTTTTAAATTTAGTTCTAAATATAGTATTGATATCACAAACTTCTTCTTTTGATCCATTGCTTGAGTAGAAAAACAGCCAAATTAATTTTAAAGTATTCTGGGCTATATGGTCCATAACACTTGAGATATAAAGAATACCCAAATATTAAAATATATTTGTTTTATATTACATTCGCCTTGTCCTAAAGATGCTTTATTAATCAAGTCATCTAACAGAGTAGTGTTGCTGAAACCTTCTGTGGTGTTTACCACCTCCTCTGAAAGTCCCTTCTGGAGTAGAAATTTTGAGATAAGACTGTTGAATTTATTCTCTGTAGTTGACTGTAGTTCTTGCATGGGAAGAGGTGTAGAAGATGAGGTGTTTAATTCTTCTGGATCAAGACATAAACCTTCATCTGTCTTCTCAAAAATGACATCAATTAAGTCAAGGCCAACTACTGAAGATGGGGAAGTGCAAGGAATATCTCTCACAAGTCCATAATTCTCCATCCACTCTTTCAGCCACTCAATCTTGCAATCGCATTCCCAGGGGTTCCGGAAAAGGTAGAGTCTTCCTAGGAGGTAGACTGGTTGAAAGACTAAGAAAGGCAATGTAGTTAAATTGTTACTGTTCAAGTGCAAATATACCAAACTTGTGAGGTTTTCCAAAGCACCTTCCTCAATATAACTGATCCAGTTTCTGTCCAAATACAAAACTTCCAGTTCAGATTGATCCCGGAACCAAGTATTAGAGACAATTTTGAGAAAGTTACCACCAAGATTAAGCATCTTTAGATGCTGCAGACCATCAAAGGAATTATCAGGGAGGTCACTGATAAAGTTGTCATTTAAATAAAGGTACTCCAGTTTCTGGCAATCCTGAAAAGCTCTATTATGAATGACATTTATTCTGTTGACTTGCAGATTGAGATATTTCAACCGGATCAGGCCCAGAAGTGAATTATATGCTACTGCTTCTATCTTGTTGTTCTCCAAATAAACATGGGTTAAATTCTCCATCTCTCTTATAGCTCCTGGGATCCTTCGGAAGTTATTCTGAAAGAAGAAGAGTTCTTGAAGAGCTGGAAGTTCTATAAAAATCCTGTCTGGAATGTTGAAAAGATTGCAGTCTGCTAAATCCAGTCGGACTAGTCTCTTGAGAGAAATAAAAGTCCTGGTATGCAGATAACGAATGTATTCATTGTGGGCCATTTTTAACTCAGTTAAGCTAGCAAGCCCTTTGAAAGCACCAGGAGTAATAAAGGATATGTTGTTATGGCTTATTGAGAGAGATTTTAGGGATGGGAGGGTACCAAATGCCCTCTCAGCAAGGAATTTGATGTTATTTTTATCCAAGTTAATAGAATATGCTTCACAAGGAAACTCATTAGGAATCTGTGCAAGGCCAGCTCGGTCACAAAGAATGGCACAACTCTTCTCTTCAGTGCAGACACAACTGGCAGGACAGGAACGGACACAAGCCCACACCGAATGCACAGGGCAGATGCAAAGCAAGACTGGCAAAAAAGGGCCCCATCATTATGCCCAAGGAAAGAAAGAGAAAAGAGAGATTAGTAAACTTTAATGATAGTGCAATGAACATAAACAATTCTGATTTATGCAGACTAGTCTCACACCTCACATAAAGCCATGACTTGCCTAGCCATGATTTCAAACAAACCAAAATGTGGTTCTCTGATTCACAAAAAATGTAGAATTATAAACTATGGTTTACAAACTGCAATATTGATTCACGCAGTATACTAAATAAAAAATTAACCTCCACTTTAACTTAGAATCCAGGCCCAATCACAAATTCTTATCAAGAACAATAATTGTTCTTTTGATTCTTTAATATATCTCCAGCGGAGCAATTTGATCTAAAACTTTTCTCCATCCTCTTGTAATTTTCTTTTTCTCCATTTTTATTTTTCTGGATACAGGAAAACACTTCATAAGCCCATAGCAAGCAAACGTACCAGCTGTGGTAAGAAAATGAGTAGAATGCAGAAATATTACCTTCTAAAGGCAATATGTGGGCCATATTCACACAATGTATTATAAACCATGTGATAAAAACACTACTCTCACATAACAAAAATCCAACATCAAGCAAGTTTTATTATCGCTAAATATATAAGGTGATTCCAGCACAGTTAACTTCAGGAACTTTAATTTTCAATAGATGTTCTCATAAGTTATTAACGAACAATATGTTACATGCAGTAGTGGAATTCAAATACCTGAACAACCGGTTCTCTTATTCGATGCAGGCATGGGCCTCCGAAGCCTAGAACAGGCTTCCGGAAGTGGCATCCATGCACTTCCAATGGGCCGTTCTAGGCCTGGGAGGCCTCCTCCAGGCCTCCGAGGCCTAGACTGGACTTCTGGAAGCCAGCCGGTTCTCCGAATGCAGCAAAATTTAGCTACCAGTTCTGCCAACCGGCGCTGCCAACCGGCGCGAACCAGCTGAATCCCACCACTAGTTACATGGTTTTCAGCAGTAAAACACAGCAGGATATATGCAGTAATAAGGAATGAATCCCCAATGTAACACAATAATCATGTCTCTTGCCGAAGTGAAATAACTGATATTTAAACAATATCATGGGAATCTTGTCTGGAAGACTGTTTAGGCACTCATACTGCATATATTACTTTCTTAAAAGAAAATGGGAAATCATACATATATATGAAGTGTATTCAGTTTTATAAAAACAAACTAGAAAACAGTGAAGTATTATTATTTGATTCATTGCATAGTCATTATCATTTTGCCCTTTATTTTTAACAGAATTGAAATTAGGAGTTGTTTATTCCCAAGACTTATTCACAAATTCTTTAATGATTTTATACAATGAGGATCTGGTGATACTAAATTCTATCCATTCAGTAAGCTTTGCAATAGCAAAATTAGAATTAACATTAGCAAAATGGTAGCAACTTCACTTGGAATCTAACACTGCAGGCCATCTCTCTAATGCTAACACAAGAAAAACTTGTCTAGGCTTCCGGTTCCGGATCGCGACACCAGCAGTCGCACGGAGAGATCTCTCTCTCCCATCGGCTGGTTTCCCTCCGTCGGTAGACCCTTAATCGGGTCGAAAGTCGCCCCGTAGAGGCGACCACCGTTAGAGGAGGCTCCTGCTCGACTGGGGAAGAGCGGCGGCTCTCCCCAGTTCGAGCTTTCTCCTTAGGGCCGCCGGAGGAAAAGATCGTCCTACAAAATGGACGGTCACTTCGTCGCACCAGCTGAAAGCCAGAAGAACATCTAAGCGAAAGAACCCCCGTGGAGAATCCGGGTGAGACCTTTCCTACCCCCTTTTTTTTTCCCCTAACTACTCTCCTGTTAAAAGCTTTCTTTGAATTATTTCCCTGTCGTGAGGAAGCAGCGTGTGAGCAATGGGGAAAAACAGCGTTGGAAAAAAAATATATAAATAAAAACCAGTTAATTTTGATACTATTTAAATTTTGGAATACTGAGGGGACCTGAAAACATTTTATTTTTGACTATTGTTGTTACAACTACGTATTCATCATTTTGAACCCTTTCTTCATCTTTTTTAATACGAAAAATAAAAAATCTATTATTTGGAAAGAAAAAAAAAAGGATTTTTTGGTTTGCTGAGGACATCTTGTGTCGAAAAGTGGTACTGCAACTATATTTTTTTTATGACTGGGAATGGCTATGACCCTGAAAGAGTCATAACTACAAGATAACGATGCAGCTGGCCTATTGAAAATTGAAGGTGAATGCTTGCTTGATTCGTATGAAGCAGAGCCTTTCTTAAAGATTAAAGATTAAAAAGCCTTATTATTATCGATATGGAATTTAATACACAACTGGACTATGAACTTATATTGGAAACAATTTTAGAAGCTGCAAAGGATGTGAGCTCTTATTCTCAATCCCTTTTCTCTGCACTGAGAGAAACTGTGGAAACCACAAAACAAACTAATTTTATTCAACTTCCAACACAACCTATCGAGAAGTCTGATGACTATATAACAACTTCAACAGAGATGTCTGAAGCATCAATACCAACATCAACAGAGACTGACACTCAGATACAACTTATTGAAAATCGAGAAAAGGTGGATAAACAATTGGCAAATATAACATGGAATAAAACAACTTTTACCATCCAAAGGCTATTAGAAGAAAGGAAAGAGAACTTTGACCAATTTGAAGCGTTAAAGAATATGGACCTTTTAATAGTGTGGTTTGATTATGTAGGAACCTCACTATGGAAACCACTATGGCATAGAAAGAAGCCTAGAGTTAGATTTAAAAATGTATTTTAAAGTTTTATTTAATGGGATTAAAAAGGCTTTGATTTCTGGACTGACTTAACAACTAATGGAATATGTGAAATTTTTAAGAGGATACCCTTTGTAATATTACTCTGTTTTAGATATGATATATATTGGAGAAGTAAACTTTATCTACTGGTTTAAAAAGATTTTTATAGATATAGAGGCATTGATAGAATATATATTTAAATTAGATAGAAATTTATTTGTTGGCCTTATCTTTATTTTAAGAGAATTATTTGGAAATAAAAGGAGAATAAGAGGGATGGGTGATAAGAGAAAAAAATGGTATCAATGAAGAAGAGATGAGAATGTTGTTGTAAGAACAATATACCAGATATAATTATGTAAAAAAAAAAAAAAGGGCACCCGAAGTGTTAATAACATGTCTATTTAAGGCTAATTGAAATATAGTAATTGTAAGTTAGTAAAGCTTAAAAACAGGATTTGGATTTTTTAGAATTGAAATATAATTGATATTTGATAGGACCGTTTGAAACTTATATAGAATTTATTAATTTGAATATGTAAAATTAAATGAGGGAATTAGAGAGGGAAGCTTAAAAGACTTGAGTTGACTTATATATTTGTGATTGTTTTTCTTTCTTTTGGATGTTTAATATACCCACCTCCATGGTGGTTCCTAAGCACCTTAATGTTATCCCTGCACCCCTATAAAATCTAATAAAATATATTTAAAAAAAAAAAAAAAAAAAAAAAAAAGAAAAACTTGTCTACTAAAAGAAGAAGCTTGTTATATGTCGCAGGAAGACATCATAGTCTTATCCCCTAAAGAAGAATAATCACCTATGGGATAGCTTCTCTCTAAAGTGTTACAGTTATTATTCTTAAAGCTTTTGATTTCAAATATGCTTCAGCAGGGTATGTGACAAATAGGAGTACTTAATCATGGCTGATCTTCAAGACATAAGTAAGCTCAGACCTGGTTAGTTCAATGGAAAAATCATCAAGCTATCCCAAGCTAGAAACATTTTCAAGGAAAAACAAAGTCCAGTTGTCTTTTGAAAAAGCACCTTTGGGAATCCTTCCATTCTGTTTTTCACTTCCAACCAAAACAAGGTGGTAACAGAATGCCTAGAGATGCTTGCCTTCCTGGAGCTTCAGTTGGACTTTGTCTATTGGAAGGAATAGTTAACCCCAAAGTAAAGTTTAGGTAATATAGGAAGATCTTGTTTAGGCATCAACTAACTGCACTGGGTTATGTAGTTTATATAACTAGGTTTTCTTGTTTGCATGACATACTCCTTCCATGATCCACTAAGCATCTCATACAAGATGGAAGGCCTATTTAAATGCAAGCCAGGCTAGGGTCCTTAAATTACAATTCTGATTCCAGTTGAGCAAAACAAAAAAGAAACAATACTTCTTCTTACACAAGGCACATTTTTTTATATTAGACAGAAACAATTTTCACGAATGGTTTTGGGACTGGTCTAATTACATTCCAAAGATGAGGAATTTGGGGGTTCTCTAGGCTTCCAACTACCTTTAATGAGGGCTGGAGCTGATTAGAACTTGGGTCAAGCGATATTTAAAGGTTTGAGTCCCCATTTATGCCATAGAAAAAAACATTGGCGAAGTTATATATGGAACTGTGTTAAAATGGCTGGGATAATGCATCAGAGAAAGCCATAGTTAGCTTGAATAAGGGACAATGATTACATTCATATAACATCCTATGCCAAATAAAACCAACCCAATTTAATGCTTCGTGCAATTGTGTGAAACTGAGTTGCTGAGACTGAAATCCTTTGCATACAAAGCAGGTGCGCTACCACTCAGCAAATCCTATTGTGTGCATATGTGTGTAAACTTTGCAGTGACTGGGCAGGAAATGGGTTTTAGAATCCTGATCAATAGCTCAAATTCTATACTTGGAATCGTTAAGAAGCAAATTAAAAATAGTCAATATGGTAATGGTTTCTATAAGAATGCTCTTGAAACACTGTGTTCAGTTTGGTCACTGCACTTCAAAGGAAAGCTGGAAAAAACACACACACACACACAATCCTAACCAGCATTATTAGGCAGTCAAAACAGAAATAATTATATACTATTTTTAATTTGGAGAGAAAACAGATCATGAGAGACATGATAGAAAATAGTGGAAGATATGGAAAATGAGGATAAAAAGGGTTTTGGCCATTTTTCACCACAATAAATTTTGAAGTCCTCTGTTACAAATAAATATGGAGAGATTCAGGACCAATACAAGGAAGTATTTTATACCTTACTGTGGAATTTGCGGCCATGAGATGTAATGGCTACATATTTTGAAAGACAAATTCATGGAGACTTGGGCTACCATTGACGACAGTTACAACTTTTACCACTTCTGATCACAAGGAACATATCCGAAATACTTGCTTCTAGAAAGCTCCAGAGGGAGAAGTCAATCAATCACCTTCCTGTTCTTTTTCTGAGCTTCCCGAATGCCTCCACTTGAGTATTGCAGACTACATAATCCTGACAAGATGGGGCCCTGGTCTGATCTTCAAGGGTTCTTGTTCCAGGGGACAGGAATACATTTGATTCATTGTCTGAACAAGTCAAATGCTATCTTACATAATCCACATTCAAAATTGATTGCCTCTGCTATTTTACAGGATAACATTTATAGCATATTTTATATTCAGAAATAATTATCAAGTAATTCCTTTCTCTTGAATAGGTTTCCTGCCTGAGTAGGGGTTGGACTAAAAGAATTCCAAGATCCCTTCCAACTCTGTGATTTGAGTGATTCTGTTATTCTGAGTGGAATGTCTAATACAAACAAACAAGAAAAACCTTTTTTCCCCTTTTCCTTAAATATATCAAGAAATTGGCAGTATTTGTAGTTTGTTGATCAGCTCACGAGTATCCATTTTGCTAATCAGAAAAAGTGAAATCCTTTGAGACAGAACTGTCAGAAAGTTGTACAGTGGAAGATGAAATGGTCCCGTTTCAAACCAAAATCTAAAATGCGATAGATAGATACAATTTCTTGTCAGGAATGTCCAAGTATCAGAATAGATTTTTTTGCTCTTTTTTAAAGATAATGCTGGTAGTTAGATATTCTCGGTTGCAGAGGCACGAACAAAAATGAAAGGCAAACAAATGTATGATAAATGCTTTCAAAATAAAAGAACTAGATTTTCGTGTTTAAAAAAATCTGTGGAGTCTCTTGGAATTAGAAGTTACTTACCATTTAAAATGATGGCCAACATTACCCTGATTATTCACTATGGCATCTCAGACATGACAAATGTTCTTGCAAATCTAAAAACAAACAAAAGCACAAAAATATTCCATTCATGCTTACTTGTAATGGTTGCTTCTGCTTCTGGATTTTAAAAGAATTCTTTAAAACGCACATTATCCATTTCCTGTTTAAACAACAAATCTTTTTCTCAGGTGCTTTGCTTGTTTTCTGATCTTGTAACCTTCTAAAATCTCAATACTTTGCACACTTATTCAGAGGTTAATTAAGGGCTGGTTTCAATGGGGCTACTCCCGTATGATTGTTCCCTGGATTGCTGCCCGAAAATGGTTTTTCAGAAAACAATGGTCCCTGCAGCCTTATTTCCACTCAATTAAATATGCCTGTGGAATGCGTGGTAACACAAGCCTATAGCTGCTTGTTGCTGTCTTCCGCTGAACTTCAGCTCCCCTATGTCTACGATGCTTGTTGAGAAATGAGAACTAGAAGAAGTCTGGGAAAGCATCATTTGGGGAGAAATGGCAGTACTGACATAAATGCACAAATGGTGCGGAAATGAATATCTCTGATCCCAACCATCAATCAACCAACCATCTTTCTGTGGAATTTCTGCAAGAAAGATGAAATTTGCTCACCTGTCAAGATGAGAGCTGTGCCACCTTTTGTCCAGCCTTTATCATCAGATGTGTTGTGTCTCTCACTGTCTGGGCTTTTACCCTCATTCTCAAAAGCTATCATTTAATGGTAGGGAAATCCTCTGCATCAGGAGGGGATTACTGGAGATGGAAGAATTTGTTCCATAAATCTCTTGGATTGCTGATAAATCCATCTGTTTTTATTCCTCCCCTTCTCCCCACCCCCGCAGTAACAGGCAAGTGTTGGATCGCTGCATTAGCAGGACTCTTTTTTTTTTTAAGCCCTCAGTTCTGGTGCCTCTTACACAATGCACAAAGGAGAAAGCTTAATGTTAGTGTTTGGGTGCTGAATCTTATGACTTTGACAATCATAGCAGTAGGAACTGGAGATAGAGCTGAAGAAGTCTTAGGAGAAAAACGCTCCTCTTCCTGTCTAAGCAAATATCTGTGCTTGAGCCTTCGTCCATAACTTGCACTGGAAGCTTAAATTTAAAAGAAGCACCTATATTATTCCCCTTTTACCTGCTGTAGAGAGAAACTGGAGATTACCTGGGAAGAAAGATTATGAGTTGAACAGGAGCTGAGTAAGATTGGCAAGCTGGAATGTATACAAGCTTTGCATGTTCTCAGGTACACTTGAATATTTATTTATAGTCATTGTTCCCCCAATACACCATATGGTCAGTGTAGACAACATAGCCTGTTCTGATGCATGCATTTGACCAATCTTTAGGAGGTACTTCCATCCATTGTAAGAGTGAAGTTTACATAAAGCCCCCACACATAATCAGTATTTACATTTTGATTCTCATCACCCACTTGATGTTGGCAGTGTAGAATATCCAATAAACATAAATGGAAAGATGTACTGTTTCTCACAATGGCAAAATTGATTTTAAAAAATGGAGATGATTGTGACGGCAATGTTAATTGTTTTAAACAAAGAAAAGATCCTATCCAGTTTTGTTTCCATTTGGCAATTGCTTCTAGTCTTTATGCTCAAAATAAAAGAAATGAAATTCTGACTTCAGTTTGAAGATGAGATAATTTTGTAGTTAAAGAAATGACTTGCAGTAACTGAATGCAAAGCAAAAAGCTGAGGTTGTAAGGATACTTAGTATTTGGAAATAATCAATGCTTTTAATTTTTTTGCCTCTTCTTTTTATCCTGCAACCCCTTTCCCCCTTTTAATCCTTATGTTCATTGTATTTCACATTACAATAAATTTTAATAAAATTGAAAACAGGATTTAATTTGCTTACAAGAACCCATACCAGGAAGAAAGATATAAAAGCTTTGATAGAAAGCAAGAACTAAAAGAAATAGAATTGTTTTCTATGTTAATTTATGATATAGAAAACTTTTTATTAACTTATGAACTTGGTAGATTTATTGGAGCTGAAGTTGAATTATATGGGGTTAAGTCTATACTATTGGGAATTTATGCCCCAAATGAAGATAAAGCAAAGTTTTATAAGAGACTTATAGGGAAATTAATGATTTTTATTATGCAAATTGGAGTTTGATGGGGAACTAGAATTTTTCCACAATTATATAAAACATCTGAGAAAAATATCAAAACTACTCAAGGTAAATTACCAAATGCCTTTTTTGATATGATGGATAATTTAGGGTTGGTGGATGCATGAAGACAGAAAAATGGAAATTCTAAAGAATATTCTTACTTTTCAAAAAGACATATATCTTTTTTAAGAATAGATATGATCTGGGTTTCAAAGAATTTAGCTACAAGGACTGCTAAAGTAGAGATTTTACCAAAGACTCTTTATGACCATAACCCTGTGAGTTTGCTTTACAAAAAGAGAGTTATTAGTTTCAAATGGAGACTAAATGAAATGTTGCTACAGAAAGAAGGAAGAGTGAAAGGCGGTAAAAAGTAACTGATAAAGAGTTTTTTGAAAATAAATAAAGTATGAACTTTTAACAATGGTTTGTTATGCAAACAAAGCTTTTGTGAGAGGATATCCTATACAATATAATGTTTTACTTAAAAGGACAAGAGAAAGCACAGCCTATCTTGGATGAAATAGAAAGAAAAGGAGAATTAAAGAAATCTAAAAGGAAGAGAAATATCTCTCACCAACATTTACAGCAACAGTTGTCAATAACAATAAAAGAAATGGAAATAAAAATTAGCTACATTAAACAAAAAATTGAAAATAAACCAGGAAAATGGCATATAAATTAAGAAAAGAAAAAAACAATAGTGAAACTTCAAGATGAATAATAATCTTGAATAATATGGCAATAAAAAAGGTTTTTCATCAATATTACTTTAATTTCTACAAGGATATGATATTCCTGTGGGGAAAAATAGAGTAATATTTTAAAAAATAAAATTAGCAAAGATTACAGAGAAACGATGAAAGATTATGAATATTCCTATAACAATGAGAGGTTTCTGAAAGTATAAAAAAATAAATTAGGAAAAGTACCGGGACCAGATGGATGATCAGGTTCTTATTATAAATGTTTTGAAGATAATCTCTTGCAACCTTTGCAAAATACGATTAATTTTATCTTACAGGGAGGAAAGATGCCCGAGATGTCAATTACATAATTATAAACATATGTAACACAAGTATCCAAAGGACAGGATTTGACTTTGATGAGAATTGATATAGATCAATATAATTACTTAATGATTATAAACTGTTCACAATGATCCTGATAGACTGAAAATAATTTCACAAGAACCTATACATTAAGATCCAGCTGGGTTTTTAACCTAAAAGACAGTTAAAAGAACAGTGTTGGATATTTTAGAATATTTTGAACAGCACAATGAAAAATAAGTTGTGTTTAAAAAAAATTTGATACAGAGAGAGAGTGGACTTTTTTGTCCAGTCTCCTTTTGTTTATTTTAGCTTTAGAAATATTAAGCAGAGACATAAGAGGAGAGGATTAAGGGTGTAAAGATTAAAAAAAAGAAATTTAAAAATTAAGAGGCTTTGCAGATGACATTGTATTTGTCCTAAAGGAAATTGTAAATGGAATTTAAACTTTAATGAGGAAATGAAAAGAATTTGTTGCAAATGCAAGTTTTAAGATTAACAAACAGAAGACAAAGAATGTTGACAAAAAATATGAAGACACAAGATCAAATAGAATTGAATAAAATAGGTTTCAAGGTTGAGAATTAGATAACATATTTGGGTATTAATATGAGAAATATAAATTATATGCTTTTTCAAAATAATTATGTTAGGACCTGGAATGAAATAAAAAACATACCTTAGAGTGCAAGAAAACACAATTGTCATTGTGGGGGAGAATTTCTGTGATGAGATTAATGTCTTGCATAGAATATTTTTGTTTTGACATCTGATGTATCATTTAAACCAGGGGTGTCAAACTTGCAACATCATGTGACGTGTCACGATGTATCATGACTTTTTTTCAATTGCCGGCAATGGGGGGGGGGCGGTTTCGCCATGATGCATCCGGCCCGTGGGCCGGCAGTTTAACACCCCTGATTTAAACAATGGCAGAAAGATATAGCCAAATTTGTTTAGCAAGGGGGAAAACAATAAATGAAATATAAAGTATTACAAGACACAAAAGAGGACTGGGCTTACCTAATTTGAAATTATTTTTTGTACCCTGCTGTTTGGTCTGAATGAAAGAATGGATGCTGCTAAGAAACAAAAGGCTTTTGGAGTTAGAAGGTCATGATTTAAGATTTGGGTAGCATAGATATCTATGATATGATCAAACTAAGGTTTATGTAAATTTTAAAAATCATTTTGTTAAATGTGTCATATTGAGAATATGGAACAGATATAAACTTAAGACTATGCCTAAAAATACTTTTGTGGGTCTCATCACAGGAAGCTTTTTATGAAAATTATGAAACATGGTTGATTTACTTTGATGTTAGAATTCTGTCAAGGAGAATGTAGAAAAAAAACAAAAGAACTGGTGGTAGACATATTCATGTCAATGGATTTCAAATGTACAATTATTAAAAAGTTTTAAATTATATAACAGAGCTTTTGAACATTGTAAGGCTGAATTTGAAATGGAACTGTGCACAAATGGTGATCATGTTATTGCTAAAATATATAAATTTTATTGAAATATGAAACAGAATAATAAGTAAAGAATGTACGACATACACATGGATCAAAGGGAGAATATGTGGTTGAAAGGACTGAAATTTATATTATAGTCTTAAAGATAATTTTTATATAATGAGGAATTGTTACATGTCATTAGAAAAACTGTCTAGAATGTATAAAAGCTTCTGAAACGTTTTCTGGAAATATGCTTGGTGAACATGTACAAGTAGTCCTCAACTTACAACAGTTACACAGAAAAATGTGGGCTAGACAGCATCACCACCAGATGGATTCTTAACTGGCTGACCAACCACACTCAATGGGTAGTCCTCAATGGACTGCATCCACATAGAGGGAAGTATGCAGTGGGGTACCCCAAGGCTCTTTTAGGCCCAGGACGCTTCAACATCAATAATGATTTGGATGAGGGGATAGATGGTGAACTCATCAAATTTGCAGACACCAGCTGGCAGGAATAGCCAACACTCCAGAAGATAGGCTTAAGATAAAGAAGGATCTTCATAGACTTGAACATTGGGCGCTATCTAACAAAATGAAATTCAATAGTGAAAAAAGTGAGGCAAGAAAAATCAAATGCATAGGTACAGTATAGGTGGCACCTTGCTCAATAGTAGTAACTGTGAGAGGGATCTCGGAGTCCTAGTGGACTATCACTTAAATATGAGCCAGCGGTGTGCTGTAGCTGCCAAAAAAAGCCAACATAGTTCTAGGCTACATTAACAGAGGGATAGAATCAAGATCACGTGAAGTGTTAATATCACTTTATAATACCTTGCTAAGGCCACACCTGGAATACTGCATTCAGTTTTAGTCATCATGATGTAAAAAAGATGTTGAGAGTCTAGAAAGAGTGCAGAGAAGAGCAACAAAGATGATTAGGGGACTGGAGGCTAAAACATATAAAGAACGGTTGCTGGAATTGGGTATGTCTAGTTTAATGAAGAGAAGGACTAGGGGTGACATGATAGCAGCGTTCCAATATCTCAGGGGTTGCCACAAAGAAGAGGGAGTCCAGTTATTCTCCAAAGCACCTGAAGGCAGGACAAGAAACAACGGATGGAAACTGATCAAAGAGAGAAGCAACCTAGAACTAAGGAGAAATTTCCTGACAGAACAATTAATCAGTGGAACAACCTGCTTCCAGAAGTTGAATGCTCCAACATTGGAAGTTTTTACGAAGAGACTGAACAACCATTTGTCTGAAAAGGTATAGGGTTTCCTGCCTGAGCAGGGAATTGGACTAGAAGAGGTGCCCAAAAGGTTGGGGACCTTTTAGACACCAGGGACTGGTTACATGGAGAGGTTTTTTCATGGACAGGAGGAGGCATGGTTGTGTGTGCTGCCTGCATCCCGCAAATGGGGCTTTGTGCGGACCGGTTGCTGGCATGCCGCGGCCCGGTACTGGTCCACGGACCAGGGCTTGGGGACCCCTGGACTAGACCTCCAAGGTCCCTTCCAACTCTGTTATTCTATTCTGTTGTTTAGTGACCATTAAGTCATAACAGCACTGAAAAAAGTGAATTATTTTTCACTTACAACTGTTGTGTGATCCCCTTCTGCAACCTTCTGACAAGCAAAGTCAATGGGGAAGCCAGATTCACTTAACCTGTTATTAACTTAACTGCAATGATTCATTTAACAACTGTGGTAGGAAAGGTTGTAAAATGGGGCAAAACAGTAACTATCTCATTTAGCAATAGAAATTTTGGGCTCAATTATGGTCATAAGTTGAGTATAATAAAGCCAGAAAAATTTGGACAAATTACATACAATACAGATTTTAAAGACTCATATACCATTAAACCAGAGACTTTTCTTTGGGATTGATGGATAAGTAGATGGAAAAAAATTGTGGAACTTTTCTTTACATATAACTGCTGCAAGGATGAAAAGATTTTGTTGTCTCCACAATAGAGGAATAGATAGTAAAGATAGTGAAGATGATGGAACTTGGTGTAATGGCCAAATTGACTGCTTTAATGAGAGATGGGATGTTGTACTAACCTTAATGTTTGGAAACCTTGTGACTTTTTCTGGGAAACAAAAAAAATTATATGGTTTTGAGGATTAGAACAAAATTATAGAGAAAATGTAAACAATGCTGTAACCATAGATGAGGCTATTTTGTATTTATACATAACTGCTATAAAAGAAAATCCGAAGTTACATCTTTATAATTTTTTTACTTCAATTTGCTCTTCATTTCTTTACTTTTAAATTGCTGAATTGCTTTCGATTCCACTCCAGGAGGCAGGCTAGTCTCCCAAATGTAGGAAACCCCACTTCCAACCTGGCTATGGAACCAAGCAGTTCTGGTATGAAGTTGCTATGCGGCAGAGGCTGATACCAGCAGCAATCCCACTTATTGCTGGAGAGCCCAATTTCAGAATCAGGGTGTGGTACACTTACTACATAATGTCTCTGAAAGCCCGAAGAATCTATTATAGCCACATCCATGTCCCTATCCTGGAATCAGTCAATGCCACACTTGAAGTCAGGAGCGCATCTTTCCAAGAGCTCCCACCAGGTTACCTCTCAGATACACAATTAAATCATGAATGATTGTAGGCTAACATTTCAGTAGAATCTATGCTGGTCAGGCTTGAACTGTGGAGTCCTTGATGCCATCTGAGTTTGCTTGCTTGCTTACCCAACTAGATTGGGTAATGAGACATGAGATTGGCTCTATTTATATACTGTAGTTTGCCCTGCCAAAGTGTTGACAGCAATATGGTTTTCTCCTCGATAGCTCAATTAGAGCAGCCACAATTGGAATCAGAATATTGGTTGCTAAGCTACATGGTTAAGTAACATCACGACCAATTTGTTGTTGTTAGGTGAATTGTGGTCATTCAGCAAATCTGGCTTCCCCAATTGACTGCTTATCAGAAGTCAACTCAGGTTACCAATTCCAATCACGTAAGCAAGCCAGTTGTCAAGCAAACTGTCATCACACAGACTGTGGGGGACAGTTCATCAGTCACTTTTTCTGAGGTCATTGTAATTTTGAGCCAGTTAGTAAGTTGCAACTCAAGAACTACCTTTATTGTTTTCTATGGGGTTAATTCCTGCTTTCTGAGTGTTGGTACTGAAGAGAACATGTTCTGGTTGTTTCCTTATTTTCTCTTGAGCAGCGTGAAATATGATTTGTTTGTTAATGGCTAAATGGTCTGAATGCCAACCTTCTAGGAATTTCCTTTTTTTTATTTTTAGTGCCACACCTCTCAGTAAGCAACTAATGACAAAACATAAAGCACAAATTAACAAAGCAATCTAATGCATATATGGGTGCTGTTTCCCAGTCTTTCCATTTGTTGATCAGGGAGTTTTCATTGTCTTCTGCTAGCTGACATCTCCGAGTTGTTGTGTGAACATCAGTCTTCCTCATTCTATAATGCTGTCATCTTTACCCTTCATGCTCAATTATGCTTTTAATATTTTGAAAAATCTGTAAACCACCTGTTACTGGGGGCTGAGCAGCAAATAAATTTTTACTACTATATTCTTGCTCTGCTATCCTTCCCCAAATGCTCTCATTCAAACCTAACACACAACTATTTTTCTAAAGTGAGTAACAAGTTCTTACAGGTCACATTTGTTGACCTGAACTTCCACCTGTCATGTCACACACACTCATCACATACTCAAATTCTACAAAACAATTCTACTTCAATGGTCCAATGCATATTAAAATGGAGGTTAATGTAAATAGTCTCCCAGTCCCAAAAGTGGCTTACTAGATGAGTGAGTTAAGTAACTGCTGAATTATACATTTTATTTCTACTATATTATTATACTAAACAACCTCATCTACAGGTTGCAACCAACACTATTACTTATTATTCAGGTCAAAACTAATCTGTATTGGATTACAGTATACCAAAAAGCAATAAATGGCTGTCTACCCCAAACCAAAAGCCCCCCCCCCCCCGAAAGTTCAGTTCACAGTGCCCAGATTTAGTCAGAGATTAGGAAAAGCAGAATCATTAATTTTTCCAACCCTCTATTTTTTCCTATGGTAAACCATTCCATTCCACTTATATTAAGAATCAAAACTACACAGGATTCATTTCAACCTTTTATTTTATTAAAATTTTGAGAGTAATGCACAGCACATGCAGTGCTAGCATCTAAACTAATACAATAAGCAATTACTAAACCTACAGTGACCTGACGTTCATATTGTTTACACTCAGCAAGTTTAAACCCATTCTTTGCATATGACTGAATCTTTATCACAACTGAAGAATATTGCTGGTTGTAAAACTCACTAAAATGCTATTGCTGAATGTACAAGTCACTGATTATGCCAATACAACAAAGATAACCACATGTTTTGAGGATTGCAATGTGCCAGACATTCACTGAAAAAAAAAAAACACACAACTAAACAAAAACTCACGCAACGAACATCTGAGAATCTGGACACTTCACATCAGTGTTTTGAAGTGTTTCATTAATATCTTAAGACAAGTGTATCAAAACCTTGGCATGTTTAATTTTAAAGTTGCCAATTTTTGTTTTACTATCAGAAAGTTATGGCTACACTGCTAATGCCGGGTCTGCTTAATTTGACTTAAGAGTTTAATATGACTTAAACATTAAAAGCTCACACTACCCCGAAATATATAATTTCACGCATACGGTGACATTCAACATTCAAGTGCCAGTGTTTTTGTACTGTCTTTTGGTCAAGTTTCTTTAAACTTTCAAAGAATCACTTTTAGGCTTACAAAAATAAATATTTGTCAAAAATGTTCAATAAATATTACACAAAACTAGCAGCAAAAAGTATCTAGAAATCTGTCGTGTGCAAATAGTTTTCTTCCCAACCATTATTCCCATGGTCCCAGTTTTAGAATCTAGTTCCTTCTCCTTAGCCAAGCTGCGTTCAGTCTCCCAAGAGACAAAATAAGATTGGAAGTTAAGGACACGCACACAAGACATATAAAATTCTCTGAATGTGCAATAAAAGAAGTTATTTTGTAAAAAGTTATGGGCAAAATGTACAAGGGCCTAAATCTAGACTAATTGAAATAGCACCATAACAAATGACTTCAAATACTGTCAAGTGCACCTACTTAAAGTTTAGTACAAGGCACAATACACTTGAAAAGATCTATTGCACTTTAGGAGATTTTGCTGTTGTCCTATGCCACTTAGAGAAAGAGTTGGTAATAGCTCTGGCAACAGACGTTATCTCAGAGACACTAAGTGACAGAGGCCTTTTACTGTTGGAAATACTCATCTTTGGCCAGATCAGCATAACAAGACTAAATACAATGGAAACCTATGCAACTAAAACTGACTAAAACTGCACTTGATAGCAGAATTGAACCTTGTGCAGTTATGTACATTCCAACCTTTGTGATCTCAGAATTTGTTACTCTTCTGGAGCCATTTTACAAGTCTACAGTAAGCCAGTTAACACTTCAACGCAGCTTGAACAGAGTAATGTGAATCTGCATTAAAATAAAGCCTGCTGCATAATTCTTCCTGTTCATTCCCCCTTGACCAAAAAACATCAACACTAGCATGCGTTAAGACCAAAAAAATCAGTCAGGCCCTTTTCAAAAATGGACCTTCACTGTTATGGTCAGCCATTCTACCATTTCAACTTAATATGGCAGGCAATTTTGAAACGTCTAAGTAGATGAATTCTCCTAAAAACTATTTCAAGTTCAGACCTTTAAACATTCCCTGTAATGTTCTGCCTTCTATTGGCTAGCTCACATTAATAATCTGCCTAAACACTGGAATTGCTGTGTTTACTTGCATTTACTTTTAAAACAGTGCTTGTATGCATGCAATCCATACATCACCTCATTATCAGGACTGGAATGGCTTTTTAAAGACAATCAGGTTCGAAGTACCTATCCAGGATAGAGTGAGCAAATCAACTTTAACTTTGTACAGTTTTGCCACATTAGAAACTAATTCCATTGATATGCTTCAAGATGTTTTATTTTTCAAATCTCCAAGTATCAAAGCCCTAATGTAGGCCACCGCACAAGTTTTTTTTTCTTTTGTTTTTGCAGATAGAGTGGATGAATCAATGATTCCTGTAAGTTGTATCACACCTGTGTGCCAAGGTTTGATTTTTATAAAGCCCAAGTTGAATAATTTTGCAAAGACAATTGATAATCTTGGGCATTACTGAGCCAACAGGACATCAAAATAAAAAGTTGTCTAAAGTTAAAGGCACAGTACATTAACAAATGATCCTCAGTCACAAAATTATAAATACAGTTTAGGAGTGGGAGTGGGGTTGGGTAGAGGAGTTAATCCTGACTACAATGGAGTCTTTAAACCTTCTTCAAAGTAGGGCTTCTGTTCCTTTCCTTCTTGTGACCTTGAGCTCCCTTAAAAAAAATTCAGTGGAGAATCACAGCTGGTAATGTACTGCGAGTTCTTGAAGCTACACAAGGTATAGTCTGGCTAAGTTACATGTGGTTTCCATATTAGCTTGTTTGGTAAGAATCTGCAGCAAGCAGATCAGTTGCCCCACCAATCTACCCCCTGAGAGTTATAGTTTCCTCCATATCCATCACTGTTATAGAAGCCGCCATAACCACCTATTGAGACAAAAGAAGAGAGAGAAATTTAAGATACAATGAAAATGTTCACACAAGACATTTTAATATAGCCCTGTGGAGTGTTGTAATATTTTTCTATCACCTTTCATTCTCAACCTAAACAGCACAAAAGATTTACCTCCAAATCCTCTGCTACCTCCGTGACCACCACTGCCACCACCACCACCAACACCACCACCACTGCGACTGCTACTGGGACGACTGCTGCCAAAACTACTGCTTCCAGTACTGCTGCTGCTTGTTCGATAATCTCTGGCACCGAAGCCTCCACTGAAGCGGCTGAAGGAAAACAAAAAGGTAGAGAGTCAGTATTTAAAATATCCACGAATCCCATTAAATAAACCCTCTAGTAAGTTAATTCTTATATTCTGTATCTATTTTGCTATACTTGTTATAGCTATTGTCTCAAATTGTTCCAATTGTTTTGTTTTGTTTTTTAAAAAGCTATCCATTATTCATTCTCTGCAGAATGTTATTTCAGAATTTCAACTGAACTGGCATCTAATTTCCCCAAACCAAAAAGTCTAACACAATAAGCAGGGAACACCGTGCATACTGCCCTGAGCTCCTACCTACAAGAAAAGTGGAATATAAATCTAACAAATAAATACCCTATTTACTACCATTTTCTCTGGTCTTTCAACAGTGAAACAGCCCCTTCACACCCTACTTTTCTGCAAAATGCAAAGGAATATTGGAGCAGCAAAAAGCCCTCATCCTGAAAACACAAGAAGTAGAACACAGCTTCCAACCTAATGTAACAGTAAAACAGAGTGAAGCTCTACCCAGCTACATGGAAGGCAGGTTTCTCAAACTTAAATTCATTTATGTTACCCTTTGGAGCGTCCACGGCTGCTTCCGCCCTTATGTTGTTGCTCATATGCCATGTTTTCTAGCCAAGATGGTACTTCCTGCTTAGCTTCAACAAGTAGATCTAACAAGTCTTTTGTGATATTTATGTTCCTCTCATTAAAAAATGATGTGGCAAGACCTAAAAGAAAAGTTAAGGGAACATGAGATCTTCAGCTATCTGTGCTTATTTTCAAAATGACACAAAAGCAGATAGTCCTTCCTGACCATTCATAACGAGCTAAGTTAACAGTAGATTTATCATTGCATTTATGATAAATTTGTTCCCCTTTTTGTGTGAAGGATAAGCCATTGATGAGCTTTTCCTTCTACAGTACATGTTTTACAACACTGAAAGTAAAACATGTCAAAACCAAAGGCATTTAAACGGGGATATTATTCAAAACCTGGATATTCTTTTCACAAATATATTCTTCAATGTGAAAATTTCTCAGAAATACAGTAAAGCTATCCAATGCCAATTTCCATTAGGAAATTTCCAAACCTAGCAACAAGATTTGTAAGGTCAGATACTGCCTTACAAGGAACTTACGAATTCTCTCAATAATGCATACATATACTGATCTTTTCCAACAGGTCTTTATTGGTAGAGATCTCCTTAAAAGTACTTGCATCCTAATCAATGTCCATTATTATTTTGAAAAAGCGTTTTTCAGTAGAGGTTGGGAAAATTCTGAGCAGCTACATTCTCAAGTTATTTAGCACTTCTGCATATATAGATCTTAGCAACTACAAAAACCCCAAGATTAATGCCCTTACCAAGATTTCCTACACGACCTGTACGGCCAATGCGATGCACATATTCTTCTATGTCACTTGGCAAATCAAAATTTATGACATGTTTAACATTGGAAATATCCAGTCCTCGTGCCGCTACCTATTGAAGACAAGAGGGGAACCCTGAATTCCCAAAGCTAAAATTAAAAAGACACACATAGCTATACAACCAAATATGTCCTTACTGCAGTGGCAACTAAGATGGGACTTCTGCCAGAGCGGAACTGATGTAATGCTTCTTCTCTATCTCGCTGAGAGCGATCACCATGGATACTGGTGCAAGCATATCCTTCACGGTACAGGAAATCCTCCAGGGAATCAGCTCCCTTTTTAGTCTCTACAAACACCAAAGTCAAGGAATCCTTGCCTGCATATACAAAGAATTTCATTAATTAATGGTTTACCTGTCAATATAGCACCACGATACAAACTAGTGCTATGATTGCAATAATAAAAAAGTTACTAATCAAGCTAGTTGCAGGCAGATTGAAGTAAAAACAGTCAATTATAGGAGAAAATAGGAAGGAAAGTCTGAATTTTTCTCCTCAGCTAACACAGATTTACATTAGATTTATGCTGGAATTCTTCCTCAGTCTTTTACCTGTGGCATTCAAGAGGTCAAGCAGAAATGACCGTTTGTCTGACTCTTCCACCCATACTACTTTCTGTGTGATGTTCTCAGATGTAGAGCCAACTCGGCCAACAGCCAGAAAAATATATTCCTCCAAGAAATCACGAGCAAGCATCTAAAAAATAGCACTTAATTAGCATAAATACGCGTCTAACCATAGTTCATCAATCACCACAAAACTCTATGGGTGTACAGAAGCATTCCAATAGGAACTGAACTATAGACAAGTCTTCAAAAGAAAACTATTCAAGACCTCCGCTTATTTCTTTTTAACAAGTTTACCATAGACAGGTCTATAGAGATTCTCAAGTCATCCAGGTCATGCTTGTCCCAAAGGTGCTGTTCAAAAGTCAACTGGACTTTGTTTTTTTCCTTGAAAACGTTTTGATTCCCATGCCAGAACTGAAGAAGCTTCTCAGATGAGAAACGAAACGTTTTCAAGGAAAAAAACAAGAAAGTCCAGTTGAATTTTGAACACCAGCTTTGGGTTTACCATAGACCAGCGGTGTCACAACTGCAGGCCCACGGGCCGGTTGCATCATGCGGAGGCCGTGCCCACCCCAGCTCCGGCAATGCAAAAAAAAGTCGTGGCATATCACGTGACGGGTTTGACACCCGTGCCATAGAAAATTACTTTCAGTGTGTTTATCAGTTTCCCTTTAATGTGTTGAATCTTATGGAAAGTTGAACATCATAAATACCTGGATTTCCTTTGGAAAAGTAGCACTAAACATCATTGTCTGACGGATGCCCTTTAGTGGCATAGTATCTTGTTCAACAATACGACGAATCTGAGGCTCAAAACCCATGTCAAGCATACGATCAGCTTCATCCAAAACCAAGTATCTAGAAAATACATAGTAGCACATGAAAGAGTTCTATGATTCCATACTGACCAGGAAGCTCCAGAGTATCCAAGGTTATCAATATTACAACATTATCATCTTATAAACATACAGAATCATATTACTTACTTGCAGAAATCCAGGCCTATCTTTCCTCTCTCCATCATATCTACAAGGCGGCCTGGAGTTGCCACAAGCAAATGGCAGCCACGTTCCAAATCACGTATCTGTTGACCAATGTCAGCACCACCATATACAACACAAGGACGGACTTTGGAACGATAGGCGAACTAGAGGGAAGAAAATCAAGGATTTCAGATCTAAAACTTTGCCTTGTGATCTGCTAATAAGCTCCCAGGAGCATGTAATATTTACCTTTCTAGCTTCTTCATATATCTGCACTGCCAATTCCCTTGTTGGTGCCAAAACTAATGAAATTGGATATTGTTTACGTCGTCCATATCTTCCATTTTCCTGTAATGTTAAAGAGCAAGATGTCACTGAAAATATAGCCCAATGTTATGCCCATTTCATTCTGCCCGATTACTTCCTTGAAGTTAAACAGCAATACTAATAGTCCTTGACGTACGACAATTCAGCCCAAAGTTTGCTATGCAAGGCAGTTAAGTGAGTTGCATTTTATTTTATATTTTGCCAGTTGTTTAGCGAATCACTGAAGTGGTTCAGTGAACCATGCAGTCGTTAAGCAAACTTGGCTTCCCCCATTGACTTTGCTTGTAAAAAGCTGGCTGGAAAGGTTACAATGGGTGACCACATGACACTGGAACAGTGTGTCAGAAACATATGCCAGATGCCAACCACCTAAGTTTTGATCTCATGATCATGGGGATGTTGCAACAGTTTTTAAGTATAAAAAACTATCAAAAATTACTTTTTCAATACCGTTATAACTCTGAACAGTCACTAAATGAATGGTTGTAAGTCAAGGCCTATCTGTGCTCTGTAGAGCTATTTTTGTGCTGAAACAAAAGTAGTGCATGCCTTTCTCCTGCACAGGCAAATGAGTGAGTTACGTTCTCAAACAGAAAGAGTTCGTTCCCATACACAAATGCGAACATTCACACAGAACTGACAACTGGAGAAAGCATGATGAAATGCACATTGCTGGGAGTTATCCAGATATTTATATGCTGCAAACCATACACTTGCCTTCATGGCTCTCAAAGCATCACCTGGGCCATCTGTATATATCTGACTCAATATGGGCAGAAGAAATGCAGCAGTTTTCCCAGAACCTAGAGAAAGATACAATACAATTTGATAGCAATGCAAAATCCTTTTATTTCTGAAAACAAATTCAACCACTATGCAATTATTGCTTATTATCCTAAGTTATACAGAAACCTGGGTTAGCTGCAAATGGTTTTTATTCCAAATATATCATGCGAAGTCAAATTAGTGGTAATTAACCAATTACAGCCAATTGCAAAACAGCAGATTTTTGCAATTTACCCAAACCCCTCCATTTGGAGAACAGCACTGGCCCATTTTCAGTATTTATTCAACACAATCTTACTTCAAAATGCAATAATCAACCAGGCTTCTAAAGGAAAATTTTCAAAATCTGTACAGCATGGCTTTCATAGTTCCTAAATTTTACTTTTACTTCATTTAGAACATGCAACTATAACATATACAGACTTACCTGTCTGAGCACAAGCCATCAGATCTCTTTTGTCTTTGATGATAGGAATAGCATATTTCTGAACAGGAGTAGGTCGAGTGTAGTGGGTGAGTTCGATGTTCCCCATGATAATTTCCCCCATGTCAACATCGCTAAACTGCAAAGGTATTTCAGTTATTAGGCAGTATTCTACATCAGTCCAACTACCTTAATAGCCAGCGTTGCACTCATACGGAGGCCTGATCATGAATGGATGGAGCACTCCACCCTACCCACTGTCCTTGCTTATGGATTATAGAGGCTTCTTTGATTTAAAGCCTTGGTAGGAACTTGACTGAGGTGGCCGAGTGCTCGACTTCTAAGAACCAATTCAAATATATTCACAGGAAATCAGTTCTAAGCTTGACATTGAAGCAAACAGCTTTTTTCCATGTACAGCAGATAATCAAAGGAAGCTAATTATAATTCCTGGATGCATTTTTTTTTTTTTTTGGGTTATCTGCTTTCCATTGAAGAAAATGTATGAAAAACAGGATTTATTTTTTAAAAAATAATTGGACTATGCCATACAATCAACTCAAGTCTCCTTGTTAAAGTGCAGGAATTAACAAATTCAGGTGAAGCAGGCAGTACTCAACTTACAACCATTCATTTAGTGACTGTTCAAAATTACAACAGCATTGGAAAAAGTGATTTCTGACCATTTTTCACACGGCCATTGGTCCGATGATCAAAATTTGGGCCACGTGGCAACTGGCATGTACTTATGACAGTTGCACTGTACCGGGGTCATGGGATCCCCATTTGTAACCTTCCCAGCTGGCTTCCGACAAGCAAAGGCAATAGGAGGAAGCCAGATTCACTTAACAACTGCAGTGGTTCACTTAACAAGCGTGGCAAAAAGGTCATAAAGTGAGGCAGAACTTGCTTAACAATTGTCTGGATTAGCAAAAAAAAAATTGTTCTCAATTGTGGTTGTTCGTTGAGGACTTCTCTGTTTACCTATCCAAGCAACATTAGCAAATCTACAACAGCCTAAGTTCTACAGTATTCCTTTGAAAATAACCCACCTGCACTGGTATTTTAGTAGTGTATTAACCTATCAATTATTATTTTCCAATTATTGGCTTTGTAGGAGTTCCCTATTTCTTTCTCCAGTTGTCTGCATATTTAAAATGTATTTCATTCTCAATTCATTTAGCAAAAACCTCAATATAGCTAACTGTTGAATTCTATATAACCAAGCCCAACACATGAGGCATATGCTAATTTCTAATTTCCTTAGTGCCTGTAAGTCCTTAGGCATTAATATTATTTCTGTGTTAACACAATCTAGATGTATACTGTACTATTTACAAATATAATCTGGGTATAAAGACCCACACCTACACTTCATTAACAGTGAATAAGGCGTAATAAGTTGACCAAGTTTAAAAAGAATCAATGAATTATAAGGCATCATCTCTTTCCAAACAAAATTACTAGCATAAAAATGGAACCAATGTCCTTTCTGAAGGATTAATCAATTAAAAAGTACTAATTTATTACTATATGAAAGTTTAACAATTTTAGCACAAGTTACCAAGTAAATGCATTATGAAACTGGTAGTACTTACACTTTCAATGTGTGGAGGACAGTTGTTGCCTGTTGCCTCAACTGGAATGTCATCATATTTTTCAAAGTTAATGCCTGTATTCCCCCCAGCGAACAGCTCCCTAGAATGAAAATAAGTCTATTTGTATCATATAGCATTGAATGTTTCATTGAAAGTTGCCAGGTAAACCTTTAATACTCACTGTTCCACACGTTCACTTGGGGCAAGTGGTTTTGACCAGTCATCTTCATCATTTTTATCAGACCAACGACTGTTTCCACCACGATCAAATCGACCGCCAAAGGAACTCCTATCACCACGACTCCCAGAGCCATCAAAATCACTGCATCTTCCACCACGATCATCCATTCTAAACATCATACAATATTGCATTAAATCCACATGTATGTGCTCCTTTAAAGCAGCCTAGTAAGTTGGCAGCTTTAACATATTCACATTTGGTTTAAAGCAGATTGCATTATTTGAGGCTGAAGCCCATTTTGCTTTTCAGAAACATACTAACGATATACTCCAAAAAAGATCAGGTTTAATTAACACCACTATAGAAATTAATAATTTCAGTTTTCTGTCATGTTAAGAAACCAACATGTGAAAGTTTTGGGAATCATGCTGATTTGAGGGCTGCAGCTTTTGCCTTTCGGCTATCAAAGGCTCTCCATTGTTTCTTTGCCCTCGCTATCAGTTGTGGAGATTCAACTAAGTAGAAGGATTTTAACGATTCAGACTGCATTTATTCCATCTCAATTCTTAGTGATTAATTAGGAACTCTTGTATACCAAGCTCTGGGTTCAGCTCCCTTTTCAGTCATGACATTCATGACCATAAACCATTCCTTCACTCAGTACAATCTATTGGTACTTCATAGGATTCTTATGAGGATAAAAAGGGAGGAAACATGCAAGCTGCCTTGAACACCCTGATGGAAAGTGGGGATGCAAGAGTAATTTAAAAAAAATAAATCAAGATACTCTGTAATCAAACCAAACCAAATAGTTACAGAACAGGCTTTGGATATAAGGAGAAAAGTACCCATGCAAGGTTTTAGATATGGCAAACCAAAAATAATTTTTCATAAATTCTGAACTAAATAATCTATTAGCCAAAAGCAATTTTATAGGAAATGCTATTTTTTTTCTAATTAAAACGAACACACACACACACTAACACCTAGCTATTGGCACCAAACAATTCAGACCAGTAACATATTGTTGTTGTTAGTTGCGAAGTCGTGTCCGACCCATCGCGACCCCGTGGACAACGTTCCTCCAGGTCTTCTTGTCCTCTACCATCTTCTGGAGTCCATTTAAGCTCACGCCTACTGCTTCAGTGACTCCATCCAGCCACCTCATTCTGTCGTCCCCTTCTTCTATTGCCCTCAATCTTTCCCAGCATCAGGCTCTTCTCCATTGAGTCCTTCCTTCTCATTAGGTGGCCAAAGTATTTGAGTTTCAACTTCAGGATCTGGCCTTCTAAAGAGCAGTCGGGGTTGATCTCTTCTAGGACTGATCGGTTTGAACGCCTTGCAGTCCAAGGGACTCGCAGGAGTCTTCCCCAGTACCATAGTTCAAAGGCCTCAATTCTTTGGCGCTCAGCCTTTCTTATGGTCCAACTTTCACAGCCATACATTGCAACTGGGAAAACCATGGCCTTGACTATACGCACTTTTGTTGGCAGGGTGATGTCTCTGCTTTTTAGTATGCTGTCTAAATTTGCTATAGCTTTCCTCCCCAGGAGCAAGCGTCTTTTAATTTCTTGGCTGCAGTCCCCATCTGCGGTGATCTTCGAACCCAGGAAAATAAAATCTGTCACTACCTCCATTTCTTCCCATCTATTTGCCAGGAATTGAGAGGGCCGGATGCCATGATCTTGGTTTTCTTAATGTTGAGTTTCAAGCCAACTTTTGCACTCTCCTTCTTCACCCGCATCAAGAGGCTCTTTAGTTCCTCTTCACTTTCTGCCATTAGAGTGGTATCATCTGCATATCTTAGGTTGTTGATAATTTCTCCCGGCAATCTTAATTCCAACTTTTGATTCATCTAGCCCTACCTTTCTCATGATAGGCAGGGCGACAGAATACAGCCTTACCGGACTCCTTTCCCAATTTTGAACCAATCAGTGGTTCCGTGTCCAGTTCTCACTGTTGCTTCTTGACCCGCATATAGGTTTCTCAAGAGACAAATAAGATGGTCTGGTACTCCCATCTCTTTTAAGAACTTGCCACAATTTGTTGTGATCCACACAATCAAAGGCTTTAGCATAGTCAATGAAGCAGAAGTAGATGTTTTTCTGGAACTCCCTAGCTTTCTCCATGATCCAGCGTATGTTGGCAATTTGATCTCTAGTTCCTCTGCCTCTTCGAAATCCTGCCTGTACTTCTGGAAGTTCTCGATCCACATACTGCTGGAGTCTAGCTTGTAGGATTTTAAGCATAACTTTACTTGCATGTGAAATGAGTGCAATGGTGCGATAGTTTGAACATTCTTTGGCATTGCCTTTCTTTGGAACTGGAATGTAAACTGACCTTTTCCAATCCTGTGGCCACTGTTGAGTTTTCCAAATTTGCTGGCAAATTGAGTGTAGCACTGTTACTGCATCGTCTTTTAAGATTTTGAATAGCTCAGCTGGAATACAGTCACCTCCACTAGCTTTATTGTTGCTCAGCTTTCCTAAGGCCCATTTCACTTCACATTCTAGGATGTCTGGCTCGAGGTCAGTGACCACCCCATCGTGGTTATCAGGGGCGCTAAGTATAGTTCTTCTGTGTAATTTTGCCACCTCTTCTTAATCTCTTCTGCCTCTGTTAGGTCCCTGCCATTTTGGTCCTTTATCATGCCCATCCTTGCATGAAACGTTCCCTTCATATCTCCAATTTTCTTCAAGAGATCTCTGGTTCTCCCTATTCTATTGTTTTCTTCTATTTCTTTGCACTGTTCATTTAAAAGGGCATTCTTATCTCTTCTAGCTATTCTCTGGAATTCTGCATTCAATTGGGTGTATCTTTCTCTTTCTCCCTTGCCTTTCGCTTCCCTTCTTTCCTCAGCTATTTGCAAAGCTTCCTCAGACAACCATTTTGCTTTCTTGCATTTCTTTTTCTTTGGGATAGTTTTAGTTGCTACCTCTTGTACAATGTTGCGAACCTCCGTCCATAGTTCTTCAGGCACTCTGTCTATCAGATCTAATTCCTTAAATCTATTTGTCACTTCTACTGTATATTCATCAGAGATATGATTTAGTTCATACCTGAGTGGCCTAGTGTTTTTCCCTACTTTCAATTTAAGCCTAAATTTTGCAACGAGAAGCTCATGATCTGAGCCACAGTCAGCTCCTGGTCTTGTTTTTACTGGCTGTATAGAGCTTCTCCATCTTTGGCTGCAGAGCACATAGTCAATCTGATTTCTGTGTTGACCGTCTGGTGATGTCCATGTGTAGAGCCATCTCTTGGGTTGTTGGAAAAGAGTGTTTGCTATGACCATCGTATTCTCTTGACAAAATTCTATCAGCCTGTGCCCTGCTTCATTTTGTACTCCAAGGCCAAACTTGCCTGTTATTCCATTTATCTTTTGGCTTCCTACTTTAGCATTCCAATCCCCAATGATGACAAGGACATCATTTTTTGGTGTTAATTCTATAAGGTGCTGTAGGGCTTCATAGAACCGGTCAATTTCATCCTCTTCAGCACCAGTGGTTGGGGCATAGACCTGGACTACTGTGATATTGAATGGTTTGCCTTGGATTCGAACTGAGATCATTCTGTCATTTTGGGGATTGTATCCCAGTATTGCTTTTCCTACTCTTTTATTGACTATGAAGGCTATTCCATTTCTTCTGAGGGATTCTTGCCCGCAGTAGTATACTTGATGGTCATCTGAGTTAAATTCACCCATTCCTGTCCATTTTAGTTCGCTGATTCCTAAGATGTCGATGTTCAGTCTTGTCATCTCGTTTGACCACGTCCAGCTTGCCTTGATTCATGGATCTTACATTCCAGGTTCCTATGGAGAAAAGATCTTTACAGCATCGGACTTTCCTTTCACCACCAGATGCATCCACAGCTGAGCGTGCTTTCGGCTTTGGCCCAGTCGCTTCACTCTTTCTGGCGCTACTAGTACTAGCCCTCTGCTCTTCCCCAGTAGCATATTGGACACCTTCCGACCTGAGGGGCTCATCTTCCAGCGTCATATCTTTTTGCCTTTTGGTACTGTCCATGGGGTTTTCATGGGAAAGATACTGGAGTGGGTTGCCATTTCCTTCTCCAGTGAATCACATTTTGTCAGAACTCTCTGCTATGACCTGTCCGTCTTGGGTGGCCCTGCACGGCATAGCTTCATTGAATTACGCAAGCCCCTTCGCCACGACAAGGCAGTAATCCATGAAGGAGAGTAACATATTAGGATTAGTGAAATGATTTTATTAAAACTAACTTATGATACAACTAAATTTCTGCAGACAATAGTAGATTTGCAGTTGTTTTTTTTTTAAAAAAAAGATTAAACGAAGTGGTTACCTTCCTCTTGAGCCATTGCCACGCTCAGTAAAGAAAGTTGATTTTCCTGATCCACGTTCACTTCTTGCGCCAAAGCTACTATATGCATCCCTGTCTCTGCCAGCATTCCATCCACCATCAAATCCTACAAATACAATCCATTATGAAATATTTCCAAAGATATTTACAGGTAAGAGAAAAGAAATATATTGAAAAGAACCATTAATATCAACAAGTAGCCACCAGTCTTCCAAAGATAACATCTGTATTTGTTCAAAGTCATACTGCCATCAAGCTAAGATGGCACTGACAGCAAAAAAAAAAAAAAATGAGATAGTTAATTTTGTAGGCAATAGTATTCAATATCCAGCAGCTGTTGATCCTTTCAAGCTGAATGAACCCCACCCACCCTGGATACTTTTACTTCTGTTCAATGAGGAATGAGCCTATGGCATATCTCTAGAGTACAACCATTAGGCAACCCATACTAAACATATGGTCATTTAAAACTTCACAATGTCACAACAGCTTGAAAACTGGATCATTTCAAGTTTCATGAATTTGCCCACATATTGACACCAGTTAAGAAGAAACGGTTCAAATGAAAGATTTTGAGAATGTATACCATCCTTGACATGTAAAACCTGGAGAAGGCAGTAATTGGAACAACTACTGGGCAGTGAGCTTTAATATTGCTAAGTCATTAATAGAAACCTCTGACGTGAATAGTTTTGACTCCAGGATTCAAATTGATCTTCTTCAACTTTTTGTGGCAAGGATTCTAAAGACCCCTTAAAATTTCAGAACTATGGTATCTGCTGCATTTCTGTTCAGGAGGGCAGCTCCATTAAAGCTGCTTGGTAAGAAAATTCAAAGAATTTTCCGTAAGAAGTTTCATGAGCTTCATACTTTGCCTTATCTTAAGCTCTCTATTTTTTAATCACTATTTAAGCACTAAGTTGGATAGAAGCGACAGGTCCCCACGCCCACCTCTGTCATCACGTCCAGATCCTCCTCTGGATCCAAACACATCGCGATCACGATCGTAGCCATTCATCCGGCTGTCACGATCATATCCATTCATATAGCCATTACCTCCACGAGAGTCCCAGCTGGGGGAATCTTTAGCAGAGAATAAAAAGTTAAACAATTAAAGTGTTAAATGTCACTTGTGCCAGCAAATAGTTTTTGCAAGCTCCACTGTAACAGTGTGACTTTTGCTGCCAGAAATTTACATTTAAGGGCAATTTTCTTTTTAAAAAAGGGCAACTTGCCCTCAAATAATTAAAATTGCAGGTTTTTCTGCATCTATGTTCACAAAAGCTGCAAAGTTTATGGATACTTAATTATGTAGCTGAACTTTCTTAAGAATATTAAAAACATAACTATAACTGTACTATAGCTATGTACCTTGTACACCAATATTGCTGCCATGCAGTAAGTTGAAGCACATCCTAAATAAAAACTGGTCAATTTGAAGCAAGTCCAGCATTAAGCTCAATGTCCAATGCTAAGCTCAAAGATACAATTTATTAAGCACATAGCAATTAAAAAGCACCACTCTGACTAGCCAATGATGTGCATTTTTTCAAAAAAATTTTTTTAAGAAAAAGCTGCTTGTACAGTACGTTAGAAGTCTGCAACTATCATTAGAAAGTTCATGAAAGGGTCCAATCTGGGTCGGTCACCAGGACCAGAGGTTTAATCTTCTGAGCTTTTGGACTCAGAGCACGAGTCCAAAAGCTCGGAAGACTAAACCCTCTGGTCCCGGTGACAGACACAGATTGGATCCTGCAACATTATCCTGGGACGTATATATTTGCCTTCATTCATGAGCCCATGAAAAAACTCATTCTAGTAAAAGATTAGTTATCTGGTTTATCTTTACATTCTGAAGCTTCAGAATTACGCTCAGGTTAATCTCCTATAGAAAATGTGAAGAGCTCTGACCATGAAGAACGAGGCTTGTAGCAAAAGCTCCGGGGGGGGGGGGGAGAATTTGCTACAACTAGAGCTGAAGGAATTTTTCCTCACAAGCCAGGAAAGACCGGAACAGGCGATGCACCTCCCAGTTTCTCCACAGGCCTCCAGTCTCAAATCCAATTCTTTAAGAAAGGGAAGTTTAAGGAAAACTGGACGTTATGAACTATTCTCCTCTTCAAAAGATCACATTAGTCCAGGGCTCCCCAAACTTTGTCCTATTATATCTGACAGTATTTAATATGCCGACAAATTCCACTTTTAAAATCTGCCATTAATTTTATTATAGTATTTTGAATAAGCTATTCAAATTCATGATCTTTCTAAATCTTTCAGAAACTTATCCAGTTCATAGATAAAAATACTTACAGTTAACAATAGTGGGAAAAGTACTAAGCCACCTGCTGAATAATTACCTTGAAAGATTCAGCACATTATGTTAGCATATAACATTATATGAACATGCCCACTAAACAGAAAACCTGTTTTATTTTAAAACTTGGAATAGATTTACACTATTGAGTTTAACTGCATTGCTTGTGAAGAAAATGTTAAAATAGTTTTAGTACATGTAGCCATAAAAAGAACTATAGCCATAATAACCTTGGATTTAGAATTAATAAAGTGAATGTCAAGCTTTTTGTTACTATGCTGGTGTCCTGTTTAAGAACGAATAACTTTCTCACCTTGTAACCCTAAGTCTACAAAAGTGGATCCTGGTACTTGCTAAATTATAGGCTTTTAATAAAAATCAGTGTTACTAAAAAGTACTAAACTTGAAAGGAGCAAAAGAATTTAACATTTCTTCGCTGCCTGTTTCTTAATCATGTTTCCTTAATCGTTAAACCAATAGAGGGAAGTGTTAAATTGAGGCAAGGAAGGCATGAGAATGTGCTTGAAGAAAAAGCTCAAACTGTTAGTTAACTGTAAGTTACTGCTTAGAGGCATGCTCCCAAACGGCAAACTTTAAAATCACCCCAGCCTGACACCAACTTACAGCTTCTTGGTGGTGGCATCGAATTGGAATAGGAGTTTGCTGCATAGTTATGGATATTGTATGCTGCAAAAGAGCCATGAAAACTCCCAGCATTATGGTTCAGTTCGAAAGCATATTAAAACATTCTGTTATGGAATGTCCCCAACCAGTGCTAACAACTTTTTGGCAATCGTATCATTCTGAAATGTAAAATTTCTGCAAATATATCAGCTTACCTTTGGTGACAGTAGAACTCACATTTGGACAAGTAGAAGAACAAGCAAATCTCTGAATTTTTGTGGCCAATATGGACACCCCCCCATCATCTAACATAGAGTGCTTAAAAAAAACGGAGGAGCTGGCCAATCAACCGCTTAGGACAGTCAGAAATAAACATTTCTCACTACTTCCAAGCATTTTTCAGTCCAGTATAAAGCTGATTTTTATTCACTCATTCAAAATAGTATTACGAATCTTCTCTTTAATTGCTTTTAAGTACCCTTACCATGTTAATATCCCTTTGGGGAAGATTAACCCAAGCAGCTACCCACCTTCATCTAAGAGATCAGTTTGACTTTCTGCTTCTAACAAGGAAAACTTTTTTTAACTCATCTCCCTAAATAGTAAAAGGCCCAAAAATTACCTTATGAATTTGAATGTCACTCTGAAGCAACAAGAATTGCTGCTCACTTCAAGTCTTTCATAAACCTTCCCACAAGGCCCAAGATGTTTTAGACCAACATCACTCCCAATCAGCATAGTCAACATTTACAGTATAAGCCAAAATGTATGTAGAACACAACTTCTAGAAAATTACTAAAAATCATTCTAATGACTTTTTCCTTGTGTACTAGAATAGGTGAGAGATGCACTAAATTTGTTAATCTTGTGTTATGTGTTCATAACTCACACAATTTTAAAAGTTTCTAAATTCTATTAACTTTTTACACATGCGTACCCATAGACTAAGATTAGCTATTTATGGTTATGGAAATCCTGGAAGTCAAAACAATTTTTCAAATTCTATCAAGTTTTAGCTTACAGTAAGTTCCACAGTGAAGACAAGAAACAGCCAAAATGCTCTAGTTTCAACAATGGGAGAAACACATTAAAGCAAGCTGTACATTCAAGTCTTCTAAAATTTTCAAAAAAAGGTGAATGAGCTAAGGGTCTACAGCTCATTGGACCACATGACCATATCCCTATAATTTTAAATTTAAAAATGGAAGATAGGTCTAAATCAACTGTTAAGAATCAATAAAAAATGACATTTTGGCATTTAACCAGAAACTGTTAAATGTAACTGCTACAAGACTACAACTAACACAGAAACAAACTTGATATATTTTGCCCACTATTGTCAGCTTAAAACAATCTTCCCTCCCAAAAATTGGGTGTAAGCAACTTTCTTGCAAATCACAAAAGATAAAAAGGGAACTATCTAAACCTAACAAAGCTTGCATTAAATGTTTACCTTTTATTTGTTTAGTTGCTAACAAGATTGAATTCCGGAAATATGGGTTCTCTTGAGAAAACTTAGAAATTTGATTATCATTTCTACAACCTTTTTGATCATAATAATTTTATCTCAGAATATTTTTAATAACTAAGTAACAGCTTTAGAAACTTCCTTCTATGAAGTTTTAAATTTCTAACCCTATAGATTGATTCAGCAATGAGCAGGCTTTTTGAAAGAACAGCACCCACACTAAACTGGAAAAGGCCTAGGTCTCTTTATTTACTAGTGTTTTCAAAATGTTTCATTTCATAATGGATCCTTTCATAATTGCAATCAGAACTATCATAATTATCAATTATGTCATTCCACATTACAATCAGTACTTGACAATGAATTTGATCATAACTTTCAGAAGAAACAATATTTTCTGCTGGCCCAGTATCACCATTGTTCCGGTTGTAGTAAATTGCATTATTACTTAAATAGCTTTACTGATGAAGTGAAAATGCAACTCTCAATCACTGTCCTACTAACAGTATTACACTCAAGCTGAATTTTCTCTTGCAACCTTCATACTGTAAAAAATATCACTGAGTTAGTGTGCAAATTAACTCTTTTTTAATGTGCTTCCTTGCTACTTATAACCACAGATATCACTTCCAAGCTGTAGTATAGGACTCTGACTAATATTTAATGTTTTAGGATGTCCTAATGCATATCCACCTATGAATCAAGTTTAAATAAAGCAATATTACTTCACAATTGAAATCTATACCAACAAACATACCCTGCTTTGAAGCTTCTCTATTCCGCAAATGAGGAGGAATGTACCGGCCTTCTGGGGAAAAAAATACTTGTTAGTTTAAAAACCTCTGCTTTCTAGAACAATCCATCACAGTATTTTTTTTATACTTTTCATGATTGGAAGCTGTTAGTTTATAACTTTTACTTGGCTATTACAGATATAGAACAATCTTCTAAACAGTAGCATAATTTATAAAGTGTAGTTATGTAATAACCTACTTTGCCATTAACAGATTACCTCAGAATCAGAAAGTAAAAATAAACAGTAACCCCACTAATGCTTATATTGTATCATTTCCTTTGAAACCTATTTATCCCAATATTGCCAGAACTTAAAAAGTACAGTACTTGAATTCAATCAATAGTGGTTCTTTGGCAGTATAAAAGGAGTAAGATAGCAGTTAGGTGATATTCCATTCCAACAAGCTCCAACAAGTTATAGGATTCAGAAATTGAAGGAAGGCTGATCAAATACTGGATTTAGGAAGCATGCAGTCCTTAACGTTTCTTTTGAACCTCAACTGTCCAGCAAGATTAAAAAAACATTATTTAACATTAGATGCATAACAAATATACTGATGTGAGATCAGAATAGTAGCTTAATTTTTACTGAAATGATAGGCCACCCATAAGATCTATTAATTCTAACATATTCTTGAATTATGTACTTACTTGCTGTTCCTCCTCCACTCTGAGAGTCTGAGGAATTCAAGTCTAGATCAGCAAACTTAAAAATACACAAAAGTTATCATTAGTTACAATTACAAATGAAAACCTGCCAAGTTTTAGCTTCCACTCAAAAAAAAATCAAGCAATTTCACTAGTAATATCAAAGCAAGAGAAAAACTTATCTAAAGCTTGTTCATTTGCTTTATCAGTATTTATTTATAGAGTACAGCAATTAAAGTGATGTACCATCAGAGTATTTTATATTGAAATTAAACATTTCAATTGTTTCCCAATAACTACCATCCAGTTTTAAAAAACACTTGATGTACATAGAAGCAAATCCTCTCCACCACTTCAAATGTGTTACAGCACTTTTGATTTCTTTGAGCAAAATCACATTACTCTAAATAGCGATGTGCTCTAGGAGCCCTATGTAGTAAATCGCAGCTTTATACATTGCATCAGATATATATCAATTCTTTATTTTAAAATAAGCCAGCCCAAGTATAAACGTTTATTTTGAACTTCGTCTAAATACACCCTCCTTCAAAATCGCAAACTATGCGGCCGCCTCCCCGGACCAGACAGATCTAGCTGGGAGAGTCGTTTCCTGCCTGCTCTCTGCGTTTTCAGGCCGCAGCCGCGGCATTCCAGCTCTGCCGCAGCGAACAGCGACTGCGCTTTCCTAGCCTGCCGCTAATCCGGCGGCAGCGTCATACGCCTGCTCGGATTTCCCTGACCGGCTCTCCTCGATCCATTTCGGGAGCTGGTTCTAGCCCACACCGCCCGCAGGACTTTACTCTGCCGCCGCTCTCCCAACACCTCGACCACGGGCAAGAATGGAAGCGAGGAGCGGAGCCATAGCAATCAACGTAAAGGAGAAAGAGGGAGAACCCGCCTTTCGAGGCGCGGTACCACCCTTTTCTTCTCTTCCCCCCCTTTTCCGACAGGGGCCTCGAGGACAAAGGAGATGGGGGCGCGCGTCTGTGCGTGCGCGCGCACCTAACACGGGAAGCAAGAGCGGCAGCCGTAGTTCTGTGGCTCCCGCTCCCCGGCTGGGGAACCGCGCACGCGCTTCCCCCGTCCTCCCATTTCGTCATCGCTCGATGGCCGCCGTGGTCCACCTCCCGCTGCAGTTCGAGGCCAGCGCCACCAGGGGGCCCGGCAGATGTAACACTCGCCAGAGCCGCACAAAGGCCCGGAACAGGCCCGGCCTGTCTCACACGGCCCAGGGGCGCTTCACCCTATCCTTCAAGCCTCGCCGCGATTCTCCCTTGCCCTTCAACTCCCCCCCCCGCTCCTTTTTTCGGCCTACAACGATTTGAGCCCAAGCCGCCAAAATTGCGGCCTCCGAAAAAGGAACTGCGTCACAGTCAAATACGCCACCTGAAAGCCGGCACAAAAACCGTGCCGGGCTGGTGGAGCGCGGGAAGATAGCAGGGTTATCACAAGGGCAAAGGAACGCGTTGAAGACTACGAGAGAGCCCCGAAGCCAGATCGGCCACCAATGGGGGAGGGGCGAGAAGCCCTCGCTACTCCGGGCCCACCCGTCTGACATTTTTCCTTTGAGTTCCCTCACCTGCTGATCTAGACCGAGGGCATTTTCCACTGCCACATGACTCATAACGAGAGATCGTTCCGGGAGGTCCCGCTCCGCGTAGAGAAACTCGGATTCACCAGAAGTAATACACGCCTCGCCTACAACAGTTCTCCCACCTCCGTCTTAGAATCGCTTCTCTAACTGAAACACCCCCCGTTCGACCCGGGCCTTTATATATTCCTCCGCCCCCTCGCAGCCGCCGTGCTGACTTCAGCGCGCAAGCCACGCCCCTTCTTCCTCCTTTCGATCCCTTCCCCCCACCTCTGCTTGCTGCAAAAGGTATCGCGGGGAGAACTCTCCGCTCCGCATTAAGAGGTGGGGGGAGGGTGAAGAAATCCCAAGGCTACCGCGAGAACTAAAGTAAGTTCTGGACTCCTTCCGATTCGGGAGGCGTTAGATGGTACCGCGAGGCTTCCCTACACAAAGTTTATAGCGCTATTCACGCGAGATTCCCCCTCCTTTAGCCACCCCCTCCCTTCTGTTTTCGTTTCATAAAAACTAGTGGTTCAACCGGTTCCTGTAAGATCTCGCGAGATTTCTGTCAAAAGAAGTCTGCTCTTGGCAACAGTCTCCCTAGGTCACGTGAACAGCCCTGCTTAGTCTAGCCGCCATCTTAGAATATGAGCGGCTTTCGCTGCTGCAGTGGCGCAGCTCTGGGTTGCGGAAAGGGAGATGGGAGGGATTCTGTGAGGGGCCTGAGGCTTACGCCTGGAGGATTGCAAAAAGCAGCAGGAGAGTATATGAGTATGTCATGGAGGCATGATGTGACTCGTTTCTGCCTTGTGTGTGACCTAAATAGTGGTACCCTGGCAACAACGAGGATGGGTAATAACTGCTCCCGCCTCCTTCTCACAGACCCGCAGAATCGCAGAACAATAAAAGGATAATGAGCTTTGTGCCTGCTCCCGCGTTCCTCATCAAGGGTAAATCCGATTTGATAACACGTCACCGTTACCCACACAGATATTTTAAAGCCATCCTCTTCTACGCCGTTTTTCAAGTACTATTTTTGCCAGGTCTTTCATCTAGGCTGCAAAAATGCTGATGACCGTTACATAGCAGCAAAGAGGCATTTTTCTGTCACCCCGATAATGTATGGCATTTTTTTTCTCAACTTCAAGAGTTTTCTTTCTGGGGCGAAGTTGAATCTCGAAACATTGGCTGCAGAAGCACAATAGTTCACTTTTAGATGCACTGCTGTATCAGCACTGTTTGTCATATCTAGTAAATATGGGATAGTGAAAGAGGACAACCAAATACTACTATTTCTCCTAAATTAGGCCCACATGTATATTACCAGTTTTATAGTAATGTGCAAAAAATCCCCTCAAGATAAAAATTCAGAATCCAATCTGGGTCCCTCACCAGGACCAGAGGTTTAGTCACACACTGCTAGAGAGAAGTTCCCTGAAGATGGGCTCCAGCACAAGTCGAAAGTTCAGAGGACTAAACCTCTGGTGCCGGTGACAGATCCATATTGACTCCTGCAACATTATCCTGGATAACATATATTTGCCTTCATTCATGATAAAACGTCAGGATTTGTGTACTGCCATGGTTACATTATGTCACAGCACTTGAATAGCTAGTTAAGCAGGGTTGAACCAGATTAGTACTTGGGTAGAAGACCATCAAGCCATACAAGGGCTGTTGCTAATCTAAGACAAAAATAAAATCCCAGCAGTGATAGACAACTTCAATATTATTGCTAAGGCTGTGCTCATCAAGTCTCCAGAGAGACTTTTATTCACTATCATTGAAATAACTAGGATTGCTGATGAGAATTGAGATTAATCTATGAAGAAGTTAATTCCTAATAATCACAAATCATACATAAGGAGGTCGTTTTTATTCTAAGCTACAGTTGTCTATTATCAAGAGGTATTTCTTGGTTCTGTGCTGATTAGTATTTTCCCATCTGATTTGACCTTGAGTCTGTTTTCTGAACAACTTGCTTCAGAATCTAGCCACAGTCATCCAACTTCTGCCTAGAAGGTGATTGTATTTGTATTTGTAACATTGCCTCTTTTAAATTTTATATACTATTTTTATGCTTTTAATATTTTATTTGTACACCACCAAGTCCCTCTGTGAGGGAGATGGGCGATTCCTTAATATGATAATAAATAAATATTTGTAAAATGAGATTCCACTTGATAAAAAGAAATTAGAAGATGTCACTAAAAAAGGCATGATAAAATACTGACAAACAGAAAAAAGTAGTTATCTCAGTCTAGTTGAGACCAATGGGCAAGTTGGAAAATAACCATTTTTATAAATCCAGTAAGAATCAACAGCAATTCTGTACAATAAGTGTTCAATCATGTTTGCTAATAAGGAGGGGATCTGCCCGTGGATCCTATTGTAAAATGAAAAGTTTTCATCAGAGTCCAGTCCAAGCTGGGAATAAACAAAATGGAGACTGCTTTAGAAAGGTTGGAGTTTATTGAAGAGCAAAGCCAGACAGAAGCATGGCTCTGGGAAAGCTGACCACATGTTATTGGGAGTGGTGGGTTTTTATACCTTCTGAGGCTCTTGAGGTTGTTTCCTGTTCCTGTTTGAGGCTTTGTATTTCCTGTGTCATGTACTTTGACCTGAATCTGAGTGTGCCCTTTTGGTATTGGTGGGTTAATCCTATTATGTCCCCAAAGTCATGTCTTTTAGAGTTTGGGTGGGGTATGTAGATTTTAGAGGTCTTTGTCTTCCTAATCTCATAGCTTCTAGCTCATGAGCGTCAAACTCACGACATCACGTGATGTGTCGCGCTGTATCACGACTTTTTTGCCATTGCCAGCAATGTGGGCACAGTTTTGGCGTGATGCATCCAGCCCACGGGCCGGCAGTTTGACATCCCCTGTTCTAGCTTCCTGGCCCCAACCTTCCTGAATGGATTATTACATCTGCATTTCTAAAAGCTGGTTTCTGCTGAGTTTCTGCTTAAGAAAAACTAGGCTTGCTTTTCTGTCTTTAAGATCCTTTGGGGAAATATAATATTCTGCCTTTAATATTCCCCAAAATATTTCTTTCTCTGGATTCTTCCCACACTATTTTTTCACTAGAAAAATTATGTATCGTATGTATCTATGTAAGCCAACAAAAGTCTCTGAATTATGGGGAGAAATGTGGAGAATAAATCTCATAAGAATCTCAGAGATACAGTCAGCTTAGCTGATCATGTCTTAAAATGTGTCTTGAATTTTAACTCACTCATGCTCTGAATTTCATGCACTTATTTGTGAAGTAGAAACTATAGTTTCCCAGAAACCATAGCAACAGTTAGAGTCTTAGCTGCATTCCTCATATCCATCAGTAACAGCTGCATATAGACAGAAAAAAAAGAACTGAAAAAGTTACCTTTAATAAGCTTAATGGTTCAGTTTTCTTCTGCTATAACTCATCTTTCAGAAGCATTCCCTATGCTTTTTCAGACTCCAGGCAATTTTATACCATGTTATGGATAAAAGGATAATATTGGTATCAGGATTTTCAAGGTTTTTTTTTACAAACATTACTAGCATTATCTTTGTTCTGAAAGGAGAAATAAATTGTATGAAAAAGCCCTTCTTTTGCATTATCGCAAGTTATATAAATGTCTAGGTTTCAAGAAGCTGTTTTGGTTGTTGATTATTTTCCATTTAGGCTTCTGGTGTTGTGAAATGGCAGTTCAAGGAGTAAAATACAACAGTTTGGTCTATGATTGCCACTAGGCAATTTTGCATTCTGGATTTAATAGGTTTGGAGGTACTTTAGAAGCCATGAGTACCATTTCTTCATTTGACAACCTTTTCATTGGTCATTTGTGATATATTGAGGGGGAAGTATATGGAAAGGCCTGTTTGCTAAGTATGATTAATAAATAAATACTGTTTATCTGCATTCTGTCCTTTAAATTCCATACAACAGTTTATTACTACAGTTCAAAACATTTGGTACCCGCTGACCTAATTCAAAACACTGTTATAGTCCAAGTCCTATCATAAAGGCAAAATGCAACAAATAAAATAGAAGTATAAAACTATATAAAATAAAACCCTGAATCAGGTAGTAATGTGACTAAGGTACCAGGAAACTTCTAAAAGCCACATTACTGATATTTTTGCAACCTTAGAGATATCTGAAAATGAACTGATAATCTCATAATTACAGGAGCAATTATAGTTATTGGCAGTTGGGGCTATGAGCTTCAATTGCCATTTGGATATATAGTAGACATTTTAATGATGTGATGCATAGCTCAAGCAGGCTTGACTTTCATTCAAAAGGTTAATATATTTGCTAACTGTCATCCTAATGGTAACAAACCATTTATGTCAGAATAAAGTTTCCTGTGGAGAACATATAAATTATTAAAACTATTAATTTTATTAATAGGGTTTGGGGAGGCCAATTATGCAGTAAATCCCAATTCCTCTGCTGTAATTCAGCCACAATTTTATCCAGACAAAGGGCAGAAACTGCCAACAAGGAAAGGCCACAATATACCAAATCATTGCTAATTTTTCTCTAGGGTAGAGCCAAACCTGTTAAGCGAGGTGAGATGGATCAGGAATTGTTGCTATAGCTAAAATATTGAGTTGGTAGAGGCTTCATCAAGCCCCAAAAGGAGATGCAGGTTAATTTTAATATTAAAACATTAGAAGTTGAGTGAGGAACATATTATAACTTTTTAAGAGTTTTGATTAAATTATGTCTAAGCTAGGAATTTCCTTACAGATGCACAGTTGATAGCCAAAACATATTCAAATAATTCAATCGTGGATGGGCCATAGTTATTTTCAAATTGATTTATGAACTTAACAATGAATTTAAAATATGATAGAGGAGCTTTTTAAGCAACACTCTTGCGTGAATTGACCAGCTGGTAAAAGTTTGAAATTGAACATCCAAGAATTAACATGTTCAATTTGGTTACCCTCTGTTATCCATCTAACTGGAGTCTTAAAATACTTCCTAGAAAACATCAAGACCTTTCTTTTGGAATAGTAAATTTCAAGATGTTCTACAGTACAATAAAGCAATATAGTTTTAAGAAATCTTTGGAGGACTATTTGGATAAGAGACAGCACAAAGAAGAATAGAAAAGGAACAGTTGAATAGAGGACGGAATTCTGACTTGGCAACAACCTCAAATATGTTATAAAATAAAAATGAAGCAATAGTGGGGGAAGAATACAGCCTTGTTGACTAGGTTACCTAGGTGGTTACCATCCTTTGACTTGGATGGTAGTACCATGGTATAGTAATGTAGGTAATTTAAGGATGCTCAGTTGAAGTAGGAGCTAATTTCCTCCAGTCATTTATGAGGTATTATATCAAAGTTCTATCTTATATGTATTAAATCAACATATAGAGTGCCTTTAAGCAAATTGCAGTATTTACCAGAGAGATGTGATAATATAATACTTTGATCCATAATAAGACTGACCAGTATTTAAAGGGATGGGGGGAAGAGAGCAAAACTTCGCTTTAAAGAACTGGACAAGGATTCCACAGACTCTGACCAACAAAAAATGTCTATTTTGGTAGTGTGTTTGTTGAGTCCCTGTCAAAATTATCTTCCATAATGATAATTTCATCACTCTCAAATCTTGGACTCAATATTATCTCAGTTTATTTACAGTATTTCACTGCAGCCAACTGCAGTACATATCCAATTTTAAGAGAATTCTTAAAACTAAATTTTGTTGGGCTAGCCACACTTTTTACAGATATAAATAACTCTTCTATCCTTAGTGATTGACTTCATTCCACCATTTTTCCAATAAACAAAAAAGATAATATAGGTTATCCTGCAAATTACTGCTCAATTAATCTTCTACCCATTATCAGCAAATTCTATGCCAGATTATTATATTATAAATTCTTGGACTGGATGTCCTTCAAGAACATTTTGGCCACTAAGCAGACTTGCCTTACTTTTACTTGCATTCATTTTACTTTGAATGAGTACTATTTGATATAAAAAATGAATTTTAAAATGAAAGTCCTTAATCATGTATATATGTTTGTTTATCTGCTTTCCAACTTTTTAACATTTAAAAAGACAAAACATTTTTAGAATACATTGCAGGAATATCTGAAAAGCTCAGGAGGATTTTCAACCAACCCAATATACTTGAAACCCAAAAATACACTAAGTTAGAAGCTTGTCCACCCCAAGGATAAAACACCCAGACACAAACTGAGCAATGTGAGACATGTACAGATCTGTACATTGGAGAAACAAAACAACCACTTCACAAACATGGCACAACATAGGAGAACAAACCCATCAGGACAAGATTCAGCAGTTCATCTGCATTTGAAAGACAAAGATCACTCTTTTGAAGACAGTAAAGTTCGCATTCTGGACAGACATGTATGGTTTGAAAGAGGAGCCAAAGAGGCTGTCTACATTATGATCGAACAGCCCTCTCTCAACAAAGGGGGAGGGATATGACACCAACTATCTCCTGTTTACAACACAGTCCTTTCAGCAGTTCCAAGAAGATTCCATACCCATTTGCACTATTCAGGTGACCCTGAGGGCACAGATAAACCTCCAAGTGGTCTCAATGACTCTCAGAAAGAGTGCTAACAACCAGATGATCACAAGAAATATAAATCCTTCCATTCTCTACCATTTAGTCAGAACTGAAGAAGCGAAAATCTTCAAGGAAAAACAAAGACAAGTTGCCTTTTGAAAAAGCACCTGGATGATTGAGAATCTCCATAGACATTTTTTAAAAAGCTGTTGTGATTCCGTGCCAGCCAGTGGACCTGGTAGCTGAGTCCGGGGAATCAGAAGAGGAGAAGGAGGGGCCTGGAGAGCCATCAGAGTCGGAGGAGGGCTCTGATGAGCTCCAGGACTTACAATCTGATGAAGAGCCTGGCCCCTCCACTCGTGCTCAGGCTGAGACCCAGCTGTGCTGGGAAGCTGAGTCAGACTCTGAGGACTCACAGCTGGAAAACATCATAGACGCTCTCAAATGCAGACAGGCAACAAGAGCAGGACAGAGGGAGGCAATGGGGCAACTCCAAGGGAGGAGGAGAAGGCATTGAGAAGCCACGCCTTGGGGCTGCATAATAAAAAGGGAAGGTGTGGGCGGTGCTGGTTGCTGAAGGCAACCGTTTGCAAAGACCTCAAGTTTCATGGAATCATGTTCTGTTTGCTTTGCCTGTGAACAATTCTTCATTTGAATCGTGTTCTGTTTGCCTTTGGATAATTCTCTGTTTGCATCGTGTTTTGTTTGCCTTTGCTTTTGGGACATTTTGCAGGTCTGTACATAATTAATAAAAGGGGTTTGTTTTTCCTGTATTTCCAGCCTACTTGTTAAAAGGGGGGTTTGTCCTTGTGAGTTAACAAGGACTCACGTAGGCTGGGACAGAACAAAAGCAATATAAACCAGAAGATATACTGTAATGAACAGTTTAAACTCTAGTAGGCGCAGCATATCCGTGCTAGCCCAGGAGCTAATGCCAACTTTACTTTCCACTATTCCTACACTCTAAATTTGGGTAGAGACTAGACATAGTCACTGCACCACTACTTTGCATTTTTAGGATGTCCCTTGGTAATGTCTAAGAAAAATGTAATGTATTGTAAGACCTCAATTGAATGCGACTATCAAGTTGACTCTTGGTGCACACACAGATAGAACTACTGTCCCTAATCTGGCCATTCAGATCTTCTAGTGGTGGACCCATTGCCACTCTAATAAAATCTGTCTATCTTGCTGCTGGTCATCCTCTTTTCTTTCAACTTCCCCAGTATTATAGAATTCTCAAAGGAGCTGGGTCTTTATGTAAAGTGTCCAAAATAGGATAATTTGAGCCTGGTCATTTGTGCCTTGAATGAGCATTTAGATTTATTTCTTCTATGATCCATTTCTTTTCTTAGCTATTCAGGATATTCTAGGAATCTTCTTTAACACCAAAGTTCAAAAGCATCTACCTGTTTCTACCCCATTTTTTCAAAATCCAACTTTTGTTTCCATGTGGTGCTATAGGGAAGACCATTGTATTGTTCTGATTTTTGTAGGTTTAGATACTTCATGGTATTTCAATGTTTTTTCTAACACAAACACATTTAATAAGAAAAGAGTATACAGTCTTCTCTTACTCTATTGTCAATTGAGAACTAATCTGTTTGATGATTGCCATCCAGACTGTGGCTTACTATGCTGTGTAAACTGTAGTTTTCTCAGTGAAAACAATGTGTTTTCCTAAGGATATTGGTTTGACATGGATAACACAAAGTTCTATAATCAATGAAGCACATTTGACATTTTTTGGTATTTTGGCTTTTTCTGTTATCTAGCATACATCAAAAATAATATCATTGTTCCTTAGTCTCTTCTAAACCAGCTTAAACATCTGCATGTCCCTTTCCATAGACAGCTGTAATGTGTTTTAATATTAAAAGTAATACTTTGTTAGCATATGAAATTAAGGACATTGTGCAATCTTACAATGAATATTAAGTTAAAATTAATATTAAGTTTAATATTAATATTACAATAAATACTAAGTTTAAACATTACGACTTTTTTTTGGTTTTGGTAAGTTGACTGATCTCTTCCAATCAGTTGGTCGCTGTGGCATTCTCCAGATTTGCTGGCAGAGTTTGGTTAGAACCTTTACTGATTTTTCTTCTGTTGCTTACCATATTTCTATGGATATTCTATTATTTTATGCTTGCTAAATCTTACTATTAAAATTTTAAGAATTCTAGAAGGAAATGAGGAAGGGAAAAACAAGACAATTTAAAATCTAACTCTCTGAATTGTATTAAAACTGTTTGGACCACTAACTGCATTTTCAAATTTTAGAAACATGTATTATATTAATACTTTATAATTTGTTTATAATTTTTAAAATGTTTTACCCTGACCTAACTCTATATGCAAGCATGGTAGCCTCTTTAAAGATGCATTTTGCAACTGATCAATAAGCAATAAGTAAGTTTTCCCCTTACTTAGCTGGATCTTGTGACAATCTTTTAAAAAACCAAGTTTTTGACAACTTACACTCGATTTAAACGATAGCAAAAGGACATTTTTAACTTTATATGTCAAGGAAAAAACTGAGAATTAGATATAAAGTATTGCAATATGCTGAAGAAAGAGGAAGTTAGGTTTTAACAGGTTTGAAATTGTACTTTGATGCTTGCTGTTTGGTTTGGATGAAAGAGTGTGTGACTCTCCAAAATAAGAGATTACTTGAATTAGAGGGCCACAAACTAAGATTTGGATGGCACACCTATTTATGGCATGACAAGGTTAAAATAAATGTTGATTTTAAGAATCACCTTGTTAGATGTACCACCCTAAGGGTTTGGAAGAAATATAAAAAAAGGTCTCTGTGAAGGTACCTCTTTGTATGTTACCTCAAGAAGTCTTTTGTAGAAAAGAAATGAAGGCCAAGACAAACTGGTGGACCTATAGTCAAATAATATTTTTTAATCATGGTGAATCTATTGATAGCCAAATCTGGCCTTAGGTTCTGCGTTGGTACTCTCTGTCTAATAAGCAACTGAGTTGGAAGATCATTTAATAGCAATTTACTAGAGTACTCTGATATAGAGAATTCTCTCTGTGAAAGGAGAGAGAGAACCTGGAAAAATGGCTCACATTTACCTTTATAATTACCACAACAAAGAACTTCAAAGTAAAAGTTGATTGGTTTAGAAATAATCATTTGTCCAATTGCATCATAAGAATTAAATATCCAATAATATTTGAGCATAACCACAGAAAAGAGCATTGCATTCTGAAACAAAGTAAAAGAAATGTTTGCAAGGGAAAAACGTCAGAATGGCTATGAGTAAAATATATTCATAGGGCTTCCCAATACTGGGCTTGAATACTTGCTTTGTTGTTAGCTGAAAACGAAACTATTTTATCTACAATGTATTGAATACACCTCTGTTGTCCTGATTTCTAAAAAAAAAAGCTTTTTACATACTTCTTGAAGACTAAGGCTTAATATATTTGAAAAAGACAAATTTAAAATACAAGAAAATCCTTGTTACCGTAGTTAGTTACTACAAAATCCATATTGCAGTATTGCAACGTCTGTCCTACATGGCCGTCATGTCCAAAGAAGAGCTGGAATCGGAAGGATGTGTCTGTCACTGGTTTACATAGTTACAACTTATTTAGTGTATTGCGATGTTACATTAGCCAGGAGACTACAGTGCTAATACAGAGTAGTTATCTGGATGCTTAAGACAGCTAGCCTGTTCAGTTCATGCTTGTGCGCTATCCATGGTGCACCACAAAAGGTGAATTAGCTCCACACCAGAAAGAAAGATGAATGGCATCCTGACCAGCTCAAGGTTGACTCAGACTTCCATCCTTCCATCCTTCCGAGGTCAGTAAAATGAGGACCCAGATTATTGGGGGGCAATCTGCTGACTCTGTAAACCGCTTAGAGAGAGCTGTAAATCTCTGTGAAGTAGTATATTGTATAAGTCTAAGTGCTATTGCTATTGCTAAGTGCTATCCTGCATCCGGGGCTTTCTCCCTCCACTGAAGTGGCCTCACAAATGGATGCCTCATCCAGGAAGGTCCAGCCTCGGCAGGCTTCTGTCTGTCCACACAGAGCACTGGCTGGTCTTCCCACCGAAGAATTATTTATCTACTTCATCTATTATTATTTACCTATTTATCTACTCGCATAGAACATGCTTTCGAACTGCTAAGTGGGCAGAAGCTGAGGCAAGTGACGAGAGCTTACCTGGCCATATGGTGCTAGGACTTGAACCGCTGGAGCAAAGACCATCTCCAGCATCATTAAACTATTGAGCCACCACGCCTCTTATATTTACAGCTGAAAGATAGATTTAAATTAGATATAAAAAAGTTACCTGTTTGCTTTGTAAAAATGAATTTTAAACCATGTGGTAATGATGAGTACGTTATTGCCAAAGTTTATAAAGTGTTATTGAAAGTGTTATTGAATTGGAGGCTGAATTGCATGATTCAATGGTCAAAGAATGTTGGATATAATGATTGTACAATGGGAAAACGTGTGGACAAAAAGTTTACAATTTACACTAAGTTATAATCTAAACAAATGTTTTTATAAAATGATGTACTGTTAGTATTTAATACCTGATAAATTGTCAAAAAATCAAATGTGTATTGTAAAGGAGGAACTTTTTATCATCTTTTGTGGGCTTGTGATAAAGCAAAGAAATATTGGGGTAAGATTCATATGTTAATACATAAAATTCTTAAAGTGAATATAAAAATTAAACTTTTATTGTAGAGTTAATGGACAAAGAACTTGAAAAAAAATCTGGAACTTTGCTGCTATACATGTTGACAACAGCAAGAATGCTTATGCACAAAAATGGAAAGATACTTTAAGTCCCAAAATGGATGAATGTTTGGAAAAACTGATGGAAAATAGATGGTTAAATTAACTGCTTTAATCAAAGAAAAGAATATATCAACCTTTGTTCCTATCTGAAAATTGCTTGCGGATTTTGTGGGGGGGAAATGAAATGTTGACTTTGGGTTTTGCTGATTAGATAAGTTTGTTGTTATAAAAATGGCTAGTACATATTAAGTATGTAAAAGTAAAAAGTTGAGGCTGTTATCATTTAATGCTTTTCTTTCTTCCCCCCCCTTTATCCTACATTTCTTTCTTTCCCCTTTTCCTACCCCCCCTTTCCACTATTTTCATTTTCATTTGTATTTTACACTTTGATAAGTTTAATAAAATTATTTTTAAAATGAAAAGATTTGTAAAACTGATTCTCACTGCATGTTTTCCAGGGTTGTAGATACTTCCGATATATTATTATTTCCCTTAAGGTAAAAATAATAATAATAATTTAAAAAAAGCAAAATTAGTCAGCAGTGCTGGCCTAGAAACCAAGGGAAAGTAAGTTCCAGTCCTAATTTCCCATGAAAGCCAGCTGGGTGATCTTTTGTCAGTCATTCTCTCTTAGCCCAACCTACCTCCCCATATTGTGGGGAAGGTAAAGAGGACAAAGAAGCATGTTCACCGCCTTGAGGTTATTTATGAAAATAATAAAGGCGGGATATAAATAAAATATATCCACAGCATGATGCAGTGACCAAATAAAACTACCAAAGCCAATAGATTGCTACTTTTTTGCAAAATGCAGTATCTGATAAACGTAATTGCAATGATCTAAGTTAGGGATTGTGGAAAGTATATTGTATGTATATTTCTACTTTGGTTTAAAAAATAATTAGATAAATTTTAACCTTATTGAGTGCCTTATAACAGTCATCCTGCCCCCGCCCCCAAGAATCTTGTATGGAGATAATAATATACTGTATTGTATAATCAGTATTACTTTTTATTGTAATAGTTAAACATTCTGTTGTAAAACACAGAGATCCAAATAAAAGACCATGTGGCAGATGTGGCTACCCAACTTTCCACAGGTATATCTTGTGTGACAGTTGAGATCTTTCCTCAACCAGGCCCTGCAGACTGTCATCCATATCCTTGTCACTTAGCAGCTGGATCACTGAAATGAGCTCTATAGGTCTTTGAAGACCTTTCAAAGTTTACAGCTGGTTCAAAATGCAGCAGCATGAACAGTAATGGGCACTTATTGTGCCCATGTGTTACCATATAGCTATATGGGCTACATTGCTATCAGTTGCCTTCTGGTAATTCAAAATGCTAGTTGTTACCTTTAAAGTCCTTCATAAAGGCCTGCTTATCTGAGGGACTTTCCCACTGTTTCTGGCTGTCCACTGTGTTTGGGGAAAGGATGCATTTCCTGTCACTTCTATTAAATGTTACCATTTTGGGGATCAAAGAAGCTGCTTTCTCTGTCATGGCCCCTACCTCTATAAGCATTTCCCCAGAGATACAGCTGGCACACACTCTCCTGAGTTTCCAAAGAGCCCTAGAAACTTATCTTTGGTCTCTGCTCTGGTTTAATATGTATGTGTGTTGGTAGGTTCTCTTTCTGCATTTTAATGGGTGATTTTAGTCTGGGAAGTTTTATCTATGTTTTTAATTGTTTTACCTTAGATTTTGTAAGCCACTCAGAGTCTTTTGGGGTGAATGGCTACAATACACTTAATGAAATAAATAAACAATTGAATAGATAAACCAACTATTGGCAATTTTTAAAATTTAATCAGAATTAAATTTATGGGATGTAGTTTCATTTTTATGCATTATTATTGAAAAAGTTTCATTACATTCAGTGGTGCTTACTTTTGAGTGCAGTGGCACAAATAGCACAAGTAGTGTATTTTAAGAAAAAGTATTTATTTATTAGGTTTTTATCCTTCCTTTACTATGTAACTCAAGGGGGTGAACATACCTACTACTTTTTCCTTCTCTCAAAATGCCTTCAGCCAGCTAAAATGAACCTTTTGACTTCCACAGATAACCTTGCAAAAAGTATTCCTATTCAAAATGTTATTTTAGCACATTTAGAAAGCTCAGAAAAATAAAAAAATCAGTGTAATTATGACAGTATTTATTGATTTCCTGTTGTAATGTGTGATTTTAAAAATTGGAAGCATCATAAGTAATCATTTCACTTGCCTATGCAAGAAGGCCCCATCAAGTGCCATAGTATTTTGATAGCTACATTCTTTCTTTACTGTTTTAGCCTTTTGAATTAGATTTTGGAACTTTATTTTATCAACTTACAATTGCCTAAATCATAATTACAACTCTAGGCAGCTTTAAGAAAGTGTCAAAGTCATCACAGAATCACTGCAATCGCTGAATGGATGTTGCAGCAAGTGGACAAGTCACATAAATCTAATGAAAAAGGGATAAGTGATTCTAGCAGTCTGAATACATGCAGATATTGGGATAAACCCATCCCTCTGAACCTTCAGATCTAAGACACATCCATGTTGTTTTATTGGAAAAAAATATACCGAACATTTTCTTCTCCAATGGTTTTCCATTTCCCAGTGTACCCTATTGTATTGCTGATATTTCCTGGCAGTCTCCCACTCGTACTAGCTAGGTCCAATACTTAATTTTTGAGAGATTGATAAGATCAGCTAGTACTGCTTTCTACCGTAGCTATGCAATCATCGGCTACATTAGTGGCTGCTTTACAACATGAATCTGCCCACCTAGTCTACGATATAAATCTTGACAGAGCCTGCTGAGAATCCTCTCTCTCCACTGGAAAGACATAGATTGTGAGATACCAGTAGGCACCAGGCCTTTTCTGTGGTGGTCCACACTTTTGAACATACTATTCCTAGATCATTTAGCAGTAAAAAAAAAAAATATCCACCATTATTTTGGATCAAACTGATTATGGGTGTTCTTCTTTAATATGAATTAGTTCTTATTAGTCTGTTTATTTTTCCTAATCTTGCTTTGTTGTTTACTTCGAGTTTTACTGTTTGAGGCTATTTATCATTTAACATTGTAAATAAACAGACACACACACTCACCTCTCATGTTATTGAGATCAGGATATTTATACAGAAAATGATGTGACCTGTATAGCAAATCTAGTTAAATTATCCATCAGGCATAACACTCTCACTAACAGTAATATTTTAGAATGTTATAAAGCATTAGCGTACTTGGGTGGGATAAGATCACTTTGTAATTTCAATATAGGATTAATGCCATGCAGAAAAGAATTAGATTGGAATAGTAATATATCTACCTTATAATATAAAAAGCAACAGTAATGTTTATGGGACTCTGGTCAATAATGGTGGAAAACTGGGCAAATTTTATAAATGGTGGTAAAAGAATAGAATTCCAAATTAGCTCAAGAACTGAGCATTTTCCTATAGCAAGCACACCACATACAGAGAGCATGCATTCTTGTATAGGGATCTACAGGCATTGCTTTGGAAAGGGGGATTTTAATGAAGGGACAACTGTCCAATCAATGAAGCAATACTTATTTTTATGTTCCCTTTCAGGACAAAATCTTCCCAAAATACATTAATTCAGAACTAAAAGCCTAAAAAGAGTTTAAAGAACAAGTCATCTGACATAATGTGTAGATAAAATTGATAGTTGCAAACATAGATCAGCAACTTTATTCAATTTGGAATTGCCAAGGTTTTATTACCTAATAAATATTATTTTTATTCTCTGAATTTTTTACAGCCACCTTGCTTCGGAACATTAACAGCCATTACGGACCTTAAGTGTATCGCTGACGTGAGATTTAAGTCCAACAATTACATCTGTCTTCTCCCCAAATATTGAATGGATGTACCCAATAAGTCAATGAAAAGGCCGTAACAAAAACTAAATTTGATTTCATTTTATTGATTATACAATTAGTCAATTTGATTATACTATAATCGTGAATTCAAGAGTGTTTTTTTCTGCGCATTGATAATTATACGATGACCTGTTGTATGTAATCCTGGGGCCTCAGTTTAGGATAGGGGTCGAGCCCCTTTGCTTTTGGCCTCGGGGTTTCGGTCTCCGAGCACTTGATATATTTTCTTTTCTTTTAATTTTTATCCGTAAGCCGCCCAGAGCACTTGTGGAATCGGGCGGCCTCGAAACTGAATAAACAAACTAAATAAATACATAAATAAATAAATAAGGGAAGTCATGCAACGGGAAATAAAGGAAAACAGGACAAGCATTCTGCGCGGAACACAAGCTGAACGCACGCAGCGCGCCTCGGAAGATATTAACGACCAAGCAAGAACGATTTCAGATTCCCGGGTATCAGAACTACATTACCCAGCAGGCACGGAGATGGCTTGGCTCTCCGCTTTCCGTCTTGGCCGGAAGGAGTTTGTAGTGCCGTCATCGCCCTAGCTTTCTTTTTCCTGGGGCAGGCTCCGGCAGAGGTAAGAATCTCTCCGGTGTAGAAAAGCGGTCCAAGGGTATCCATCTGCATCGGGTCTCCCTGACCCCTCCCCGGCCGCCTCTGAGGGTTATTGACCGGCTTGCCACCTTGTCGAACCTTTCGGAGCGGAGGGCGGGTATTTTCGGGCTCTCTCTAGCTAGTACTTGGTTTCCGCGACAAGCGAGCGCCGGTCCTCTTGGGCCACGAGCAAAATTGGAGAAATATGGCGAAGAGCTTTTCTATTTCTGATGTGTTTAATTGTTTATCTTCTCGTCTTTTTTATTCTTGTTCCGAGCTGTTTTTGAAGCCCTTAATTTACAATATGTCAGCTTTTCAACTTTAAGCTATTACACGATAATTCACAATTGATCCACTGCTCATTAAATCATTTTTACCTTTTGATCAACATTTACATTCTCTTCTAAGGTATTTTCATATTGCTACTGCATACGAAGAACTTTTAAGTTAAAATTGAAAAAGAACCCCAGAGTTTAGCTTTAGCTGATTAGTCCACAGTGCCTTTTCATTGTGCTGTCAAAAATTACCCGTTTCTTACTCAGAATCAGGCTTATTAAAAAAACCAATGATGATTTAACCCTCTGAATGTTTTTAAATGGAGGTTTAGTGGATGCCTAAATGATAAATGGATCAGATTAAAAAGCACCATAGTTCTTTCAGGTTCGATTTAATCACTGTAAATGAAGATACAGAAAAATAAACGTTTATATGTTGTATTTGTTGAAATTTGTTTTTAAAAATGGAAAGAAGGAACATTTAAATTGAGTTATGGATAGCACTGCAGCTAATGTTGGTATATTGTCACTGCAAGATCAGAATTTGGCTGATCTCAAGAAAATTAGTTAGAACCAATTAGTATATAGGAAAACAACAGGAAAGCCCAGGCAGTACAGTAGAACTTCATTGGAAAGCAAAAAATAGCCTTGAAAGAATTGGTTTAACCATTTTCATATTAATTTGTTTACCCAATGTATTCTATTTTTCCCCAGGAACTCAAGGTAGCTTATATTATTACAGATCAAATCTTTAATTTTATCCCCACAACCCTACAAGGTAGATAGGACTGAAAGAGCTGGCTTAGTATTTTGCATTGAGTTTCCAGGGCTACAGGTGGATTTATTTATGATCTTGTCAGGAGCTTAACAGTTTGTATTTTAATGATATGTGACATTACAGTATGTATTAAATAATGGGTTTATTCTTAAAAAATCCTAAATAACTGTGATTCCAATTATTTTTCAGTGCACAATGGGCCGTGTAATACGAGGTCAAAGAAAAGGTGCAGGTTCTGTTTTCAGGGCTCATGTGAAACACAGAAAGGGTGCAGCAAAGCTGAGGGCTGTTGATTTTGCTGAAAGACATGGCTACATCAAGGGCATTGTAAAGGCAAGTATCAGGTTGTGGAATTGCTGTGCAGCAAACTATAGTTTATTAAAGTTTAAAAATAGTTTTTACTAATAAAAAAGCTAACAATGCCAAGAGAACAGACTTACAAATAGTTTGTTTAAAATCAAAGTGAACAGAGGCTTCAGGCTTTTTAAAGTGATGGCTGGATTGAAAGGTTTTGAGTGTCATACAAGAACTAAAATATGAATTTAAAGTTCTTATTTAAATATAGCAAACAGCATCTGGGTAAGGAATATAAAAATGCATCTAAACTTTTCACATGCACACAGACCCATCTTTTCTAAAATAATTGTTGCAGTGTGGATATTAAATACATGGCACTTGAAGTACATATTCGGTTCTGTGGCCTTGCAATATTATTTTGTGGGTATAAAAAAATGTCATTTTGAGCTGCAAGAGCACGTAAATATTTCTGTAAGTAAAATTGTATTTTGTATTCATTGCATTTTTGAAGCCATAAGCTTCTCAAACTTCTCAAGTTCTAATATTTTTCTAGGACATCATTCATGATCCTGGTCGAGGAGCTCCCCTTGCCAAAGTTGTTTTTCGCGACCCATATAGGTTCAAAAAACGAACAGAATTGTTCATTGCAGCTGAGGGCATTCACACAGGACAGTTTGTTTATTGTGGCAAGAAAGGTAAGTAAAGACAATTGGTGACCATTTATGATTTGTTGTAACATCTGCATCCTTTGAAAAGTTGGCATTGGAGAAAAATACCATGAAATAGAAAAGAGACACAAAGTCTGGCAGATCTTCAAGGCCAAACATCTTTGTTAGGGATCAGGTGTCAGGAGCATCTGCTGTTGTCAAAAGATTCCACCCTTAGCCTTGAAGATGCTACCAGACTTGCCAACTATTTTATTGCTGTAGATTAGCATGGTTCTTCCCCCTGTGTAACCCAGATGTCACTTTATTATAAAGAGCATTTTCATTCATGCAAATACATTCCTTTCAGCTCAGCTCAACATTGGCAATGTCCTCCCTGTTGGAACAATGCCAGAAGGCACCATTGTCTGCTGTCTTGAAGAGAAACCTGGAGATCGTGGAAAACTAGCTCGTGCTTCTGGAAACTATGCCACCGTTATTTCCCACAATCCGGAAACAAAGAAAACCAGGGTGAAGCTGCCTTCTGGATCAAAGAAGGTGATCTCTTCTGCAAATCGAGCCGTTGTTGGTAAATATTATCCCTAAGATTTCTGAACCTAGATATATGGTTGCAATCTGTAATATCTGAAGTTTAGACTAGGTCAGCATGGCAAGGCTGGTTATGAAAATGTAATGGTTGTTTCTTTTTTCAGAAAGTTATTTTAGTATGCTGATATTTAATATGGCAAATTAAGTAGGTTTTGAATTTAGTATTTGCAAAAAATGTCATTAGGGATGATCTTTTGTAGTAATTGTACTGCTCATATTCTCGTAGGTATTGTTGCTGGCGGTGGTCGTATTGATAAACCCATCTTGAAGGCTGGGCGGGCCTACCACAAATACAAAGCAAAGAGAAATTGCTGGCCACGAGTCCGTGGTGTGGCTATGAACGTAAGTATTTTTTGTATTTATCATGCTAATACGCTTTTATTTCTATTTACTACATTGATAACGTTGCCTAAAAAGAAAAGGTGTCTCGGAGGGGACATGGGTCTGTACACTACCTGTCAACTCTTTAATGAAGCTGCATCTTTTCTTGAGTTTGCATGTTAGCAACCCTCGGAAGATATGCATATTGTCATGGTTCCGATAGAAGAAACTCTTCAAAAGAACTTCGAGGCATTGTTTACCTTAAAGAATCTTTTATTCGAGAAACAAAATATCAGCACTACATAGTTGAAACCAGAAACTACATTCCCCTCCCCTGGATACAAAGTAACAAAGTGTAATTCCCTCCTCCAATAAACAGTCATAAATCACATTCCCCAATTAGCTTGAAGCCGGGCTTTCTTCCAAGCTCTCCAGCCCGCCAAAACACTATCAGCTCTGGGCCCAATGTCCTTGGGTTCCCACGATTAAGTTATTATTGTTATGACTAGCTGGACTCTCATTCCTATTGTCCCTCCCAGCAGCAACTAATTCTAAAAGCAATAGAGAAAATGGCTGCATTTCCATCTGTTGTCAAAGCAAGAATATCCGATGTTAGCAGCGTTGATACATATACTGCAGAAATCATTCGGTCTTTCTGTGTTGGTCCTAAAGGAAGAAATGTGCTTTTCAATTAAAATTAGTGATATCTTTGCAGATGATCTGAGCTTAGTCTCCAGCACAAAATTTGATCTACACATGCTGCTGCTCTTTAGACAATCCTACCCCAAAAGCTTTTTTACTAACAATTACTGGGGGGTGGGAGGAAGGAATGAACTTTGGGCAGAACTTTCCTAAGTACCTGTCTCCATACTAAGAACGTCTCATCTTTTTTTCCACTTTCATCCTTTTTATTACCTTAGTTTATAATATAAAAGACAAAAATACAAAAGCAAATAATAGGAAAAATAGGAGAGGGAAAAGGGAAGAGAAAAGTGTAGAAAAGAAGAGAAAAAGAAAGAAAAGGCATTGACTTCCGACTTTGGTGCAATAGAATAAGATAGTAACATCAAAGCTCAACTTTTTACTTTTACATAATGGTATAAACTGGCCATTTCTATAGCAACAGATCTATCTAATCAGTAAAACACAAAATCAAAGTTTCTTTTTTTCCCCATCTCGAGCACAAAGTCCAGAAGCTGTTTCCAAAGTAGAAACAAAACTAATTGTGTTTTTTTCTTTTATCAAAGCAGTCAATTTAGCCTTCTCTGCCAACTCCATCAGTTTTTGCAACCATCCACTCATTGTAGGGATTGACGTCCTTTCATTTTTATGCATAAAATAATCTTGCTGCCATCAACATATAACACCAAAGTTCCATTTTTCCCCCCCTTTAACCCCCCCCAACAACAAAAAAAGTTCCTGGTTTTATCTTTATATTCACAGCACCTCATCTCAAATGCGTATTTTCTTGGGATTCCTCCGTTACTATTTGAGCCAAGAAAAGATACCGCTTTTTAAAGAAGGTGCCCCTTTTGATGCACATCCCTAGTTCTAAATTAGGTTATTTGGTAAAGAAGATTTTTAAAAAATGAATGAGGGAAGAGGAAAATAAGAGAAGAATTTTTCATAATATAATTCTAGGCAAGATTGTTTTTTGACTTAGTTATGTGTCTCCTCTCTCAAACCTAATGGTGAGGTTGATGTTCATATTTTATTTTAAATCTTTACTCATAGCTAGTATTTTATATTGATTTCCATACTTACACTATAATGCCTGCTATATTATTTGCAAGATTTTAAACTCCCAAATTGTAATATAATACAATAAAATGTATAATATAAAATGATAATACAACATTTAGATCAAAGCTAATACATAGTTATCAATATTTTAAAAGCAGGAAGCAAGAGATACTACATTCTCTTCTGGCAGTTTGGACCATTTACTAAAAATCGTTACTGCTGGTTCTTGCTTGCAGTGGACAAGATGGTCTCAGAATCTTTTGCTTTCAGTTTGGTAACACTAGCAACAATGTCATTTGCCTAATGGGAGTTTTAATTAAGTTCCTTTAATACTTGAAACACCTTCTGCCCTTGACTTTGATTGCTTTTCTTTCCCAGCCTGTTGAACATCCCTTCGGTGGTGGTAACCATCAGCACATCGGTAAGCCTTCGACTATTAGGAGGGATGCTCCTGCTGGTCGCAAAGTTGGTCTTATTGCAGCCCGACGTACTGGTAGACTGCGTGGGACAAAGACTGTGCAAGAGAAGGAGAATTAAATTCTTCACTTTATTATATTCATAAATAAATGCCATCTGATTAAAAAAGATTAAATGGAGTGTGAAAATTATTTTAGAAATAGCTTTACCAACAATCTTATATTTAAAATGTTCTAGAAACTAGACTTTATGATCAGAGAAGCATCCAAACAAGGAAAACAAGACACAGTGGGTCACAATCCACCCAGGAAACTATAGTACTAAAATATCACCTAAAAGGTGAGATAATACTAATCCAGTGAGGTAATCAATCACTCTGTTTTCACTGCAGACAACTCTATTTGAGTATGTTTCTTGTTATATCTTGATTGGTATCTGATAAGTTCAGTGTAAAACTTGTGTGTTCTTTTTGGAAATCGCTGGAATGCTCACTTAAAATCAACATCTCTAATAAAAATTTCAGGAATACAGTGACATGCTTATCTCTTAAAAGGGAGTAATAATGAGATGTTATGCTTGGCCTGAAAAAAATTATTTACTTAAACTGAAAGAGGATTGTACGTTCAGATAGTTTGGAGATTTCCCTGTTTTTTTAAATAAAGTGCCATGTTAAGGAGCTAAATGTGATTTGAAGTTCTGTCATCCACTGTTCGATAAATAAAAAAATTTGGTTTAATTTTAGCCAGCAGAAAGTTAATCTTTGGTTAATCCAATTGAATTTATTTAATTAACAAGAAAAATCTCGCTTCAGCCAGTATGATACTACTATCCTGTCATCTATCCAATTTGTGGCATCCTAGTCTTGAGAGCTATGTTGGGGATGCTTTTAGAAACGGAAGATGGACCTGAGAAATGTAGCTTGACTTCTAAGGGATCCTAACTAAGAGATCAAGCCCAACCTGCATATAAAATTTGGGCCAGGGCTTTGGCCTCGGAAAGATTAAAGACAGAGATATGAACTACTCTGGTAAAAAAAAAAAATGGAAGCATTGAAGATTTAGATACTATTTGCTTGATTTATTTGTAGTGAGCATTCCATTGCCCCATGGCATCAATAATGTGTCTCTAATAATGGAACAAGGCCTGTGCCAGAATAAAGTCCTACTGCAGTCTCTTTGTAGTTGGTAAGCTTAAGTAAGTGCTCCTTCAAAATCTCACTTGGAACAATGTATTTGTATACAAATTGAAATCCTGCTTGTTTCAGTCCAACGATTTCCTCAGAATCCAGCCGGTCCAGTAATCTTTGATTCAGCTGTCTAGCATAAAGTTTGCCTATTACATTCAAAGGGCTAATAAGTCTCTAATAGATGCATCTTCCTATTGAATTTCTGGTTAATAGACTGTCTCCTTTTTCTGGTCCTTGGGATATTTCCAGTTTGATCAATGTATGTAAATAAAAATTATGCACCTACCAGTCACAACGCATCTTGGTGCACTCCGGTGAGATGCAGTCAGCCTGTGGCTTTTTCTAGCTTAAGAAATTTTGTATTTTTAGCCAAGGAAGAGAAGTAGCTAAGGGTCTAACATAGAAAAGGAGGTGCCAAGTTGTTCATATTACTCTATGATAGCTTGTCAAGTCTCAGTAATGTGCTGTTGGGTTTCTAATGTAGATATAGAACTAAATCTTATAGTTAAATATACTGTTGTTATTTCATTCTATTTCAAACACAATATCTACAGTTTCTTAAGACCAAGACAAATTTTGTTTTAGCTCTTTCAGTCTGGTTGGATCCTTAGGCTGACCACAGTTCTACCACTAGGTTAGCCAGAAAAACTTGCATTGTGGGATACCAACCAAAAATCCATAGTTCAAGCTTACTACTTCCCCATAATTCAGCCATTTTGTCATTTTCCAACACACCTTAAGAATAGGTGAGCTCAATTGATCGGCCATTTGCTTTGTACCAAGACCTGGGATATTAAAAATTGTATCTTTTGTCTCCCTACCGTGGAAAATGGGGTTTTGCTGATTCACCCAGCAAATATATTTCTATGGATGAAAAAGGAGAGATTCAGTTGCACCTAAACTGCATTAAAATCTCTTCCAATCCGCGATTATTACAGAAGAATAAAGAGAGGAGCAATTCTATATGCACAGTAGATTTTATACAGCCCAATTGTGCTTTAATTTGGGTCTAAATGCAGAGAGGAGATGATATATATAATAGTTTCATTTAATTTTTAATGAAATAGATAAAATTTAACTGTCCAAGGGTGCGAGCTAAGCAATGCTGAATTGAAGTTCTTTGCTAACAAAGTAGGGCTACATCCTGTGGCCTTCCTTTCTTTTTTGGGCTTGCATTACAATTGCAGTGAAATTTATGAAATGTGAAATTTAGGTGCACATTGAAAAAAGGACAGAACTTTTATTACAGATATCCAGCCAGCAACTTTCTAGGTAATTTGGGAAAGAGAGCCCAAACTAGAAACTAGTCGGGAAGACTGCCTGGTTTGCTTTTCAGTATAGGAGCTTATAATCCAGCAGCCTGCCAGTGAGTGAGTTAAGATTACTTCTGGGCTCAATGGGTATTGTCAGTAAAAACTGCTGAGCTTCATTCGGGAGTGATTTGATTATATTATATTAGGTACTGTACAGTATAATTTTTTAAAGATTAATATATGCATCAAAATGTGGATCTATGGAAAATACAAAATCACGGTAAAGACATCCTGCATTCTGAAATTGGATGAGAGGGAGATTGACATCTATAGGTAGGATCATTCAGCTCACAAATGCTGTAGGAGAGCCTAGGCCTAGATTGTATCATACTGTACAAGAAGCATTTAACAGCTGTGAGCTTAAATGGACTCCAGAAGATGGTAGAGGACAGGAAGGCCTGGAGGAACGTCCATGGGGTCGCGATGGGTCGGACACGACTTCGTAACTAACAACAACAACAAAGAAAGTAGGCAAGACATTGTTGAGAAAAACCCTGCTACCACAGTAGATCCTTGATGTAAAGCAATTTTTAAAGTTTTTTTTGTTAAAGGGCAAAAGCTGGTAAGAAGAATAGCGCTCTATACTTGTAAATACCAAACTCAAAAGCTTGCCATACTATAGCTTTGTAATATACAATGAATAATGGATACAGTTTGTGAATTCCAGCTGCTTATTGTATCAGCATTTTGCATTCATTACTAATTTACTGCACATAAGAATGTCTAATTTACTTCTGGGGTATCCAGAAGTATCTTTTAGGGTACATTGGGGCATCAAGTGACCAGTATAGACAACTGCTATGGACTTTTAAAATTTATTCTAGTATAGTAGCTATCCCTATTCTACAGTTGGTAAATTTCTCCTGAAAATAAGAACTCTTAAGATGGAGACTAGCTTATTTTTCATCTCCTAAGGAAATAGTTCATTTGGGAACCAAGGAACAACACAAGGTCCAAGGGATGTCATACAGAATGGAATTCCTGGTGCAAACAGACATTACAAATTCACAGATACATAAACATGGAATTGATAAGAAAGAACACAATTTCTTCTGCTTAGAGGAGACCTAACCTGTATGAACACCAACTCCTTCGCATGTCTCAGTTCTACATCATGAACTAACCAAAGAGAGAAGCAACCTAGAACTAAAGAGAAACTTCCTGACAGTTAAAACATTTAATCAGTGGAACAACCTGCCTCCAGAAGGTGTGAATGCTCCAACACTGGAAGTCTTTGAGATTGGACAGCCATTTGTCTGAAATGGTATAGGGCTTCCTGCCTGAGCAGGGGGTGGGACTAGATGACCTCCAAGGTCCCTTCCAACTTTATTATTATTATTATCATTATTATTATGAAAAGGAGAAAGGCCTGTTCCTCTTGATTTTGAAATCAAAAGACCAAAATACATACAAATAAATCTACCCCAAAACAAGGAAGAAATATATTATAAATCAGTCACATAAAACAAGAAAAGTCTGTGGTTTGTTACTGTTAAGTAGCAGTTTCGTTTAATATAAAGGTAAGGATTCCATCAAGTTCATAGACATATCGATGCTCTTTCCTTGGCAACAATTCCAACGTAATCTGCACAGGCTTATTTCCATAATTTTTCCTTATTAAAACAAGAGAAACCCCATTTTTCTCCCATAAGAAAGCCACATGCCTTCTAGCTTCTTTCACACACACATACCCTTAGGAGTAGAACTATTATTTAGCAGTGTGTTTCAAATCTGAAGCACTTTGAGTCCACAATAAGCAAATACTAATAACTGTTAGTAGTATTTCAGCTGAGGACATTTCAGAATATTTGTAGTTTTGAGATCAACATTTCAAATTTTAAATCTTTTGCATAATTTAAAGTTAACAAAAAAGCTGCAATAATTATGTATAGCTTAAAAAAAAGATTCTTTTGCATGTACCTGACTCCTTGTACCAAATCATTTTCTGGGCAAAAATGCGTATGCATTCCATCATTGCCTTTCTAGAATATTTTTTAAAAAGATTTCCAAGTCCAAGCTATAAGTCTGAGATTTCCAAAACCTAAGTCCAACACAGTCTCTTTTAAGGAAGAGGCAGGGATTAATTGGGTGTTATCATCTTGGCAGAAATAGAAATAGATGTTTAATTTTAAGGCACTAAATTTGAGGCAAGCACTAAAAGGCAATTATGTAGACATCAATCTTAAAAATATTTCCCTGAAGATGGAGTTAGTGGATGCCATGAAGTCTGCAATTCTTGTATCACATAATAGTAAGACACCACTGAATGAGATTTTGAATTTATGGACAAAAGCTCACCAGATTGACCTGTACTCTTCCAAAGACTTCCAGTGCTATACAGGCAGTCCTCGGCTTATGGCCATAATTGAGCATAGCATTTCTGTTGCTAAGCGAAATAGTTAAGTGATTTTTGCCCCATTTTATGACCTTTCTTGCTTCAGTTGTTAAGTGAAACACACTGCAGAAATTAAGTTAGTAACGTGGTTGTTAAGCGAATCTGGCTTTCTCGTTGACTTTGCTTGTCAGAAGGTTGTAAAGGGTGATCACATGACCCCGGGACACTGCAACTGTCATAAACATGAGTCAGCTGACAAGCGGCTGAATTTTGATCATGTGACCATGGGGATGCTACAATGGTCGTGTGAAAAACAGTCACTTTTTTCAGTGCTGTTGTAACTTCAAACGGTCACTAAATGAACTGTTGTAAATGAGAACTACTTATAATTTTTTTAATCTCATCCATCCATTTTATTCATCATCTTCCCCTTCTTCCACACTGTAACTTCTAGCTTATGTTGCAGCTGGGAAATGTATTTGGACCTTAAGCAAACACAAGGTGGGTCAGAAATTTGATTGAAGAAAAAAAAATCTAGAGTAATCTTATAGGGCATGTAGGAAAAGACTGATGCACCTTATGCCTCTCTTCCTTTGCATGGCTTGGATTCCCAGTAATCTTGCTGCCTTCTTTCCATGCCTTCTTTTCTAGCCGCCATCCTAGAATTCAAGTCTGCCATATTCAAATACTGTATTGAAAATGGTTGTTATCCACATGCAATAGTTTGCAGTCCCTAATAGCATCCATTAAATCAAAGCATGTTTCATGTTTTTTAGTTTTTGCACCTCTAATGTTGCAAACAGCAATACTGCAAAATAAAAGATGCAACTATTTGTAACGCACATTTAGAACCTAGCTTCATAATGATAGTTATCCAAAGCATAAATTCCAGCAACACTAAGTGCCAATTATAATACATAAAAAGATTGAAGTCAACATTCTGAAATTAACAACTTCAGAAACAGTTAACTTTCATTAATGATGAAGATGGATGAATACCTGGGCTTTTTTAATATCCCCTTTCTGTAGAGGAGCATGGATATTAATCCGCACAATCTTTAAACTGCAGACCCTGATTTGGATAAAGATCTAATGGGGAGAGAAAGGTTATATTTCTTCTCTATCCAACCCTTTTTTTTTGTTGCTCAGCATTTCTCTAAAGGCCACCCTCAATTTTCTCCCCTAGAAGTTAATAGCATTAATGTAATAATATATAAGTATTCAAACTTAAGAATGATGTAAATGAATTACAAGCATTTCAAATACCTATTTTATTTGATAATGGAAGATTGGTCTTACCATTAATTCAGTTTCGCCAGATGTAAAAAAATTTAGAACTTGGACTTGCCTTCAATCTGAAGAAGAGTTCATTATTTTCCATCTCTTCATGCCCCTGGTGTCTTAAGGAGTCACAAGAGCTAACATTCAGCTCTTTAACTTGCCAAGTCCACTTCAAAAAATTCAGGACAATCTTATCCAATCCAATCTATGTTCTAGATGTATTTGGCCTACATCTCTGTGTTCCCACCCAGCATGGTCTCAATTTGTCAGGACATTCTGAGAATTGTAGTTACGGTCTGGAAAGGATCAGTTGGAAAAGGGCTGCTGTAGAATTACAAGAGACCAAATATCATCTAGACTAGTTTTATGACCCTCATCAATTTAGAAGATCTCATTTGGGGATTAATGGACATATTTCAGTTATAGATTTGGTCAGTGCTTTTTTTGTAAAAAAAAAAAAGGTGCCGGAACTCACACAAGTCATACAACCCGCCTTGCCTACCCTACAAGGTTCCATCCAAAAAAGGTGCCGGAACTCCGTTTTGAGCGTTCTATGACAAAAAAAGCCCTGGATTTGGTATCACTTAACTGATTCAAGTGGTGTTATCCCCGCTAGCAAAATTTTAACTACTTTGCACTTATAAAGTTACACTAATTTCATGTCGTTATGACTTATGTATGAGGCAAAGAGGTATCCTGCAATAACATATTTGCAGATACACTATAGTGCTTTAGCCCTTTTACTGGAAATTAAAAATTATAAGTAATATAATGAAGCAGAAAATATTCTAGAGCAGCAAACTGTTCAAAAGTGCAAATGAAATTCATATGCTTTTGTTACACTGAGTTTACTGCAGAGGGAACATACAATTTAAAACACAAGCTATCTTTTGTTTACAATGAAATATATAGCCCCAATGTCTTACACAAAGTATTTATATTAGTCTGCTAATAGCAATAGCACTTAGACTTATATACCACTTCATAATTTGCAGCCCTCTCTCATCAGTTTAGAGTCAGCATATTGCCCCCAACAATCTGGCTCATTTTACCGACCTCGGAAGGATGGAAGACTGAGTCAACTGCTGGCAGCCGGGAGTCAGCAGAAGTAGCCTGCAGTACTGCATTCTAACCATTGCACCACCAGGGCTAATGAAAAGAAGGAGCATAAAATTGTAACTAACTTGTGAGAAATAACATTTTAGTTCCTTCCTTAACCAAACAGCATCTCTCAGTGCTGAGATAATGCAATTCCCTTCTCAATGCAAGTTCCTGCTCCCAAGTGGAATCTGGAAGTACAGTATCTGGAAGGGCAGGAAGGAAGGGTGGAGAATGGGAAATTGCATTCCATGGGAACCAAAGTAGTACACCAGATACATTGCAGACCCTCTGGCCCTCCAGATGTTTCTCTTGACATTCTTCACTGAGCTGGTCCTGTCCCAAATTGCCATTGAATAACATCTGGAGGATTAAATTACTTGCTACTTGCAAATTAGAAGTTACAATGCTCAAAACAGCAAAGTTTCAGACTTTTTAGAACTATTGGTCAATAATATTGACAGCATTATCTGAACAATCTACTATAGTTGCAAGAACCTATGCCTGTTAGGAAAACAGAATATTTATTAAGACACTAATAAAATCTAGCTCATTTAAAAAAAAAAAAAAAATTCATTTGGTTCCCAGGGCAAAAAAGAAAACATAACAATGTTTCAATATTTAAAAATAAAAATATTGCAATATATTTGGAATAATTAGACCCAAAGAAAGAAAAGGATATCATATTTGTACTGAAATCATAGCCATGTTCATTGGATTTTAGTTCCAGCTCTCTACTTAATTCCCCTATGTCCTTTGTAAGTAATCATAGAAACTCTTGTAGCAGGAGAATCCAAGTTTACACCCACTGAACTATTAGCCCTTCTGGCATCAGAGCACCCCTATATGATAAACAAAGCCAATAGTTACCACATTTCTGTATGCAAAGCATTCCAATATGTAGAAAGAGATGCTAAAATTTAAGGATTTGGTGTTAATCTTTTCTAAAAGGTAACTCTTTCTACAACAGTAAAAGCATTTCTTGTTCTGCCACTTCCTTTTCACATCTATAATTAACAATCACATCACATCTGCAATGATTAGTTTTGCCTAACCTTTTTGTAAGAGTCTGAAGCCATGAACTTTTAACATTTTTTTCAAGCTAGCCTTACAATAGAAAGAAAGCACTTTACTGAGCTAAGTACTTTAGAACAGTTATTGTTCAAGTTACTATTTTAAGTCAGCCAAACAAACCATAATACTGTACTGAAAGCGACACATTATTTTCTAAAATTAAAAAACAGACATGAAATTAGAAAAAAAGGTACATAAACCAATATTGCATTATTGTTAGAGGAAAGCCAGTATAGAAAAAAAGAGGCATACAGGAAGCACACGTGCAGGAACAATCAGAATCCTTTAGCATTCAAATTTTTAAAAAAAGAAAAGAAACTTGAAGGTACATCATGAATTTAGTGAACATTTAGATGTTTACACTAAGAGTAATTGATGCATTTTAAAAAAGAACAAAAGGATGAACTACCAAAAGATAGTATTTTAGAAAAGCAAAACAGTAAAAATTTCATCCAATTTGTCCCAAAAATTAATATACTAAAATCCTGAAAATACATTATTTTTCTTTTTAAAGAGGTCAGAAAATTAAGCCATATAAAATAAAATAAAACAAATATTTTTGGTATCATTGTGACTGGCAGGAGGAGGGAACAAAAGCTATTTAATAAATTTTAGAATTATTATGTCAAGAAAAAGATCTATAGAAAATAAATATATATATATAAACATATATAATTTGCTTGGCACACAATCTGACATTTGTGCTTGGGTCAGTCAACAGCCATCTCCATGACTGAGACACATTTTCATTATAGCAATTGGAATTAATACCCATCAATGACTCGGCCCTTGGTAGTGTATTTCCAGGGGATATTGGGTAGAACATACATGAAGGCAATTAGTCCCCAAAAAGCACTTGTGAAAGATTAAAAATCAGAAAGTAAAAACAGAGAAAACCCAACTGCATGCAAGTGATAAGAGTTACTACACTGACAGAAATTAAGTTATTTACAAGTTTAGGTACCATTGGTCAAAATGTAGATTGGATGAATCATTAAATGAACAGAAGTTGACACCTCTACGTGTAACAGTTCAACACATCACTCTAAGGTTTGAATGCCTATTTATTCTTTATGTGGTTGCTTACAGAATCAGAATGAGAAAATGGTGAATATAGCAGCCTGTATATTCCCTTCATCAGTGCTCATTAACGCTTCCTTTGGCTGAAGTTAGCAGCTTTCAGTTTTCTGTTGTTAATGGAATCTTATTTTGCTTTTGTCTCCCTCTCTCCCCCTCCCTCATATAACATTTCTAAATCAGAAACAATCTTCAAAATTGTTTGAAGACCATTTGATTGACCTTGAAGACCATTTCAATTTTTTTTATCACTGTCTTGCTGAAAATTCAATCTGTTTTCATCTTTACTATGACTTGACCAAACATGCATACAACTATAGTACAATAATAAGAGAGTCTGATGCTGAAAGAGTAACTTGCCCAAGGCTATCTAATGAGCTCTAAGCAAATGAAATTCAAACAGGTAACTTCCTGATTTGTAGTTAGGGCTGTCCCTAAGTACATGTTTTGTAGTAGAGCAAGTCACCAATATAATAACTTTTAGTAACCTAAAAGTATTTATTTTTAGGCACCTGGAAGCCATTGTGATTCAAATCTACTTCAATACGTAATTTATGTAATGTTTTGATTTGGGGAAAAAGTGAAATTCAGTGTAAAATTCCTCAAGAAATAGGAAGTACCAGAAATAGCTTAATGTAATGAACAATATTAATGCTGTAGCCATGTTTAATTAGACAAGAGATATAAACAAGCCTAGTTAATTTCAAAAATAGAAAGCAAGTTGAGGAACTAATAAGAACGTGTAGATTTCATCCATTTTGTTTCAAAATTTGAAATAAGGAAAAGCTTCTTTAAATGGTTCCAACCAGCCAAAGAAAGCTGATAGAACCTATAGCCAAATTTATGGCTAAATCTACACCACAAGATCAACATGTAGCAACTTGCTTCTATTTACTGTATTGGGACAGATTCCCTTGATCTGATAAACTAATTAGGAAAGAAAATGGAAAACAGTAAATTTCAGCTACCTCCTCCCCATTCCCCCCAAATAGTTCCTTAGAGGTAGAAGATAACTTTAAGATGAACAGTATCACAAAGAGGAGAAAACTGTTCCAATTCAGATAGAGGACTCTTCTTGAGTTCAGGATATAGACTATTAGAAGAAACAGGAAGAGACAGAAGCCCTCTTCTGTCAACTTTGTTCATTCTTAGGAAAGAAATCATTGCAAAACTGCAAATGTTTCAGCCAAAACATTTGATTTATGACTCAGTAACATACAAATCACCACCTGACATGAGTATCATGAAATGGTACACATACAAGTGTGAACCTGTCCTGTCATATTTTTCTTCAATTTGCCATAATCTCCATTGAGAGAAAAATGTTTGTACTTTTCTGAAGTATTTATTTCTTGCAGAAATTTCTTGGGGTTTTTTTTTTTTTTTTGGTAAAATAGTTTTTAAGAATGTGAACCCTAGCACAATTTGTGTTAACAATATCCATAACAATCTACTTTATATAGCACAAACATTTAGCCATATAACATTTGGTAATATTGCCATTTTTTTTATAAACAGTACATGGAGATCAGTGAACATTAGGACTGTCTGAAAAACAAAACAGTATTTTAATCAAGCTCCAATGGGACACACAGGAGTGTTATTGGGATAATTCTTCAGACTATTCCACCTAGGGAATATGCTTTTCATGAAACATGAAACCTAACACAAACATTTTGCAGCTTGTTTTTAAAGTGCAACTTTATTTAAGAATGCCTGTATGGCAGTGACAAGATCATGTATGCTTCTATAAGAAAGTGTGCCAAAAGAGGGAAGAAAAACTATTTTATTCCTAATTCTGCACTGACTAAACTATTTCAAATACTCTTTTTTAATTCACTAATGAACAAAGGACATTCAGAAAGTTATCTCTCTATATACACTCTTATATAATTGTTTATTTCTAGTTAATTCTGTTTGAAAAGCAAATCAAATCAATACATGCATTTCTAAAGCTAATTCTCAAAACTGAAACTACATTATGCAATTTAAGGATTATGAGATTTAAAATTCTATTTTGGATATGTTTTACTTCTTGCTTGTTTTTCAGAGAACATAGAAATCATGCTTACCGTTATTTCCCAAAACTGCTAAAGACTAGAATCTAGCTTTGTTTTTTAATGAATGAGGCTCCTGTGACTTTTGGCATTCAAAAGATCTTTCAAAGTGAAAAATATATTAAAAAAACAGCAAGCTGGCAGCCATGCATACATAATTAGGTTAGTTTAGCAGTGAGAATACTAAAACAAAACATTTAGTATTCACTGAGCTCAGTGATAAAGAGTTACACACATACAGAATTGGTCCTATAAAAATGAAAGCTATTTTTATAAATACATTCTGGTAAGAAAATTGCTATTTTTTCTCTATAGCTGTTCAACTTATTTTTGTTTGAATCTTAAAATTATTTTTAAAAAAGGTAAGATTAACAATAGGTGAATAACTTTTATGGAAGACAGCAGTTTCTCCTTAGGTATTAAAAACAAAACAAAAAGCAGAATTCAATAATAAGGGGAAAAGTAAAATTAAACATTTAGGCACTTTGAGGATTTGTTCTAATGTGTGCCATCAATACTGAGGTAATAAAATTAGTTTTGAAGCTGTTGCCATAACTGACAGAAGCATAAATTACTATGTAGAACATTTTAAAAGGAATAAATCTGACATTTTGCCTAAAAAAAGAATTCTCATGTTTCTGCTACCCATTGACTTCCAACTAGCCATACTCTCAGTTTTCTGTAAAAGTTTACTAATAACAACCCTAAGCTGAACATTTTAAAATATGTTCCCCCATGGAGGGTAAAAAACATATAGCATTGTGAACATAAGTTCCACAATTGTGTCATACTTGCTTCCCCCCGCCCCCAAGGCTGAAATAATAACTGCTTGTTTTGGAAGGCAAAAAGAGTTTTTGAAACCTAACAATAAGTGCTGGAGCAAGGGAATGCTTGAGGTTCTCATACAAAATCAGGGTATTATTTTGTTTAAGCTAGTACTAAACTTACCCAAATAGATGGGTAAAGCTTCAGTCAAATGTTGTTAACCAATCCAAGAAAATGCTATTAAAACATAACAAGTATATTAGAGCAAACCTGGAAGGGTAATGTGAACATTTTACCTAGAATAAAAATGTGTTAAGACTCTAGTTTACACTAAATGCAAAAGAAATCTGTGATTTCCTCAATTTACTTATTTCAACTATAAATCCTAAGTTTGATAAGCAGCATTGTTTGTATTAACTTAATAAAAATATCAGGAAGCTTGTGCTCATTAAATATATATGTATATATAAAACATACAAAAAGTACAAGATAGTCACATTAAGAAACTATGACAGGTTTCTTTTTTTATTCTTTGTCAAGGGTCAAATTTCTGTCCACCAAATCTCACTGTGACTTTTGTTCCAGAATTCAGTATAGTGCACAGAATTCAACTACCTGTGCATTCTGTTTAAAAAAAAAACCACACACACATACCACAGGACAAAAATGGTCTTCTTAAATCAAATTCTATTTGTGAATTCAGCAAAATAATTTCTATAAAATAAAACAGCAAATATTTAAATAGTATAGGGTGGGCTGTATCTGTTTGCAGGGGTATTTGGTTTTTTGACAGGTTCCAAAATAATTACACACATTCAAGTTACCAATTTTTAATTTAAATACAGTATTTACTGATGAGTTCCTTGAAGTCTTTAAACAAATGTTTACTCTGGAACAGAGATACCTTGGGTTTATATTTGACTAACCAGTAGTTTATTTACTTTAATAATCAAACCCTGCTCCTAAGGTTAAGATTTCTCTTATAATGGATATAGAGCTAAGACAATTCTTGCTTTCAAGTAGAATTGTGCATGAGCAGAAAATCAGCAAGTTAACTTGGTGCAGTGGCACTCACAAGTATTGTGTGGTTTTGTTGACTTCCACTTCACTGCAGTGCAGTATAAAGGAAAGTATTAGAAGTTTTATCAAATAAGCTCTACTGAAAAAACAAAACAAGCACACCAAATACAGTCTGTTATGCTCCAGGCATCCTGGCATAGCAAAATTTGCATATTTGTTTTAAATCTTTTAATTTCCTATTACTGAAAACTAAGTGTTCTTTTACCCCATCCAGAGACAGAACTGTCAAACATCAGATGTGAGGAACATATGTGCAACTGAAAACCATCGGCCACTTTGCCCAACCCTCCCTTCCTGTTTTATAACCCAGGTGTCTGAAGAAAAGGGTTTAAATAACAGTTGTCATTTTGGACAACTGAATTTTTCTTTCCTCACTGGCTATTCTAACTTGGTGTGAAGCCATGCTAAATGTTACAGCTTAACTATAGCTTCAAATGATTAACTTAATACCAGAATGGAAAAGGCAATGGAAAAAGACCTAGAAACAAGGTATATCACCAATTTTCCACATCAACCAAAGAATTAAAAGGTTACCAGTCATTATGATGCTCATAGTAAAATGGACTCCAGTGGCAAAGAATTATATGAAAGTATTTTTCTGGTTGACATGAAGAGGCTTACTTTTTGGGTGGGGCAAGGGTAAGGAGTTGAGTTGATCTAACTGCCATTAGGCAGGCAACACTGGTTGTAGAGCGCAGCAGATATATCAAGAAATTAATTGTTGTAGATCTGTGAGTCTCATTCAAGACAAAAAAAGTTTCTTGTTTAAGAATTAACAGTCAAACATTAATATACTATATACACCTTTGCCATTTACACATTAGCATCAGGCCATTTATTACAAAACACTATACACTTTCCACTGCAGGCAGGTTATATATTGACAGCAATTTTCTGCAGATAAGACAGTGAATAGACTCTTCACTCCATGTTGATTAGGAATAGTTTTTCTAAATATCAGCCAGACACAGAGAAAAGTTGGACTGTAAGGCCTGGGTGCACAGTCTTGATGGAGCAAGTTAATTGTGTGCATTTTCACTATTCTTTTGTCTGAGGTGGTGAAACTTCTTCACTGCCTTCAAAATTTTCTTGTGCTCGTTGGCCAGTTCGCTGAGGATTGTTCATATGGTGTGCTGCAGGGCCTGTATATGGCTGTCCATGCACATGGTTATTCTGTAAGAAGGAAAATACAGTTTAAGAAGAATTATTTGAATTTCTTTACTTAAATAGCTGCTTGGTGGATTAGTTTGTAACAGTCTAGAGAAAAACTTATCTGTTAACAAAAATATAATTTATAATGAAACCAAAATGTCGATTCACTGTTTAACTACATGCAAGATCTAAAGGAAAATAAAGATGCTATCAAAGAAAGAGCTTGGGAAAGAAGGAAGAAGACTATTCAGGATTGAAATGGTGAGAAAGTACTAGCATTATCTATTAAAGAAAACTGTCATTAATTTTTTGCCCCTAAGGTACAGTAGTCTTTGAGTCAAACATAGTAAAATAATTTTCATCATATGTATTAACTAAATTAATTTAAAGAATTGGTATATCATAATATAAACTGGGATTAATTATAACCTATTGAAATAAAAATTAGTCAATGTGCAAATCTGGAAGACAATCTCTTGAGAATAAATCATGTATTTACAGATAAGGGAGATGATGAATAAAGAAAATATGGTTAATTTTGTGACAACAGGGTCTACATGGAGAGACATTAGTAAAGAAAGCAATATGAAAGCAAATAAGAACCAATATTAATCAATTTAACAAGTAGGTTAATAAAAATAAAACTAATAATGCAATTATTATAACATAATTTATATCAAATAACATGATTTTAATTTTGCAGAGATAGCATGGTATTTTAGTAGCATATAACATTCAAGAGATTAATTTCATATGCTTGCATTTAATGTAATTTCTTTTCTTCATGCCTGTTAAAAAAACTGAAAATTCAAAATCCACCACACAAATTATTCTTGAACTATTTTAGATAGCATTGCAAATGAACTGTAGAATCAGATAAGTGTTGACTGAAGCATAACCATTAGCCTTAGACCAACGCTAGGCTAAGGCTAAGAAGGTACAGGCCTACAGATACCAAACTGAAAAACGCAGTAAAAAGGCAAAAAGAAGTAAAGCCACACTATGTGAGCTTGAACACACACTTGAACGTTTAGTATAATTTCCTAGTGTAATAAGATGAAATGTTGGAGAAAAGGGAAAAAAATGTCTGGGGCTAAAAATCATAAATGTATATCTCAAAAACGTGAAGAAAAGAAGAGCGTGCCTTTTTGAAATTCCTAAGAAAATTGGAAGATGAGCCAAACCAAGAGGCACCAGATTATGACTTTGCCTAGGGCAGAGGTCCCCAATCTTTTGGGCACCAGGGACCAGTTCCGTGGAGAGAGGTTTTTCCGTGGACTGGAGGGGACGTGGTTTCATGTATTGCCTGCATCCCGCAGATGGGGCTTTGCTTGTTTGTGCGGACCAGTTTCTGGCATGCTGCAGCTCGGTGCTGGTCCACGGACCGGGGGTTGGGGACCCCTGGCCTAGGACACCAAAGTATCTAGAGCTGGCCCTGACATCAGCACTATGTTTGGCAATCAGGACCTAACATACGTCTACCAGCAATTTCTATAAGCTATAGTTTACATAATCAGTAATTTGAGAATTATAGACTAAAACATTTGGAGTGTGCTAATTGTCTACTATTATTAGCAGTCATTTCATGCAAAATGTATAGTTTTAGATATTTTGAGGCATTTAGATTTGCTTTGTAAAATTGCCCTGCAAGCAGCAACAAATAAATTTGGACAGTATCCAAAAGTCTGTTATATGCAAAGTCATTTTTTGGGGCTGGCTGTGATTAGAAAGAAAGAGGTGGAGCTGCCATTCACTGATGCTATAGTGAAGTAACAAATTCTCTTTAAGATTCATCTCTGCTCACCTGTTGGTATTGGGAGCCAGGTGAATGGGGGTACAATGGAGCATCTTCTGGTGGAGAAGATTCATGCTCATCAGGAGCATCTGGATCATCTGGTTCCTAGAAATGAAATTCACTCCATTAAGACATTGGCAAAATCTTTATCTGTTTCTTTTTTATTTAAAAACGATTATTTTCCTACGCATTTGTTAAGCTTACACAGTACAGACATTTTAACTCATAGATCTAATAATTTTTAAATTACCAAATACAGAATGAAGTCATTCCATTTTTGTGTATGTATCACTCTCAAAGGAAATTTTATATGTATGTACTTAACATTCTGGTATATTAACATCTGCAATCCACTTGCCACTAATCTAAGACCCATAGAAACATCATTCCACTAGTTTTATGTTTTTGCCATCTACATTTTCTTCATTGTTAGGTTCCGTGGTGTACAATAGTATTCCTAATAAAGGAGAAAATAGAAAATTCTGCCTTTCACTATATTTGCAGGGCTCTGTTCTACTGGAGTCACACCTGTTTTGACTATGCTGACTTTTGCCCTATCATCTATTCTAGCAAGAATATACAATTTACTTGTTTTAGTGAATTCAAACAACTAGGTATAATTCAATATTTATTGATTACTAACAAGTAAAATGTTTGCTTCAATGGATTATTTTCATATTGACTATGCATATGCAGCACTGGAGTAACAAAGGGCCAGGTCAGAACTTCTAATAGTTGCTGAGTTAGTCCTTCAATGGAATATTAAGTCCAATGCACTGATTTTGGCTCCCAGTTTATGTTTTAAATAAAAGTGTGTGATACAAGACAACTCCATGCTAAACTGGGTTTTTATTGTGAAAAGAAAATAATCATGAACATAAAAACTGGGCTTGATAATAACTGAAACTTACTGGTTTATGCGAATGTCACAAGCTCTCTTATGCCTTTTCTTTTTCTATTGATGCTCAATATGTTTGATATTATGATTTATAGAAGTTCAAAACTTTGAACTCCACTATGGCTTAATTTGTAGTATGGAGAAATCTTGATGAAATCAAAGAAATCAAAATCTGCAAATTTAGAGAACAACTGATGCTTAAAGTTAAGAGTAGAACTTGGAAAATAATGGAAATATAAGATTTAGTGACTTCTCTTTATTTTTTTCCTCAATATGTTGTACCAAGGGAAAGTAACATCTTGGTATAATGTAGCCTTTATTATTAATATTTTCTATCCAATGTTAACATGCAAGTCATCAGCTTTTTTTCAAGATTTAACCCAATCAAAATTACTTCATTAACTTACTGCAAGAAGAAACTATAAATTTTTGGTTTAAAAGCTCCTATTAAAGTGTAATATCAAAATATCAATCCATGTATCTATTATATAAGCTGTAATTCTATGAAGAATTTTGTGATAGATTATCTGTGTATAAATTAATTTCAAAATAACATTAGATTTCTCACCTCTTCGGGGCACAGTTCACAAGCCTTTGCAAGAGTCATTCTTGCACTGTGAGATCTCTCCAGAAAGTAACCATTTGATGTTTCATTACTTTGTACTGGTGGAGACCAGTTATTGTATGTATACTGTGGGTTGCCAGTGTAAGGCCTACGTTCTAGCTCATCTCCAAGCCATTCTACTGCCCAGGTCCATTTTCTCTTCAAATCTCCATTACTCTGTAGAGATAAAATGATATATTTGAAGAATTATTCCCACTCTTCTATTCCATACAGCTTTTAATATAATATTGCTTCTTGCTCATGACTGAGAATTAAAAAAATACTAAAAATGGTCTTTCTATGGGGAGGTAGGATTGATACTGTATTTCACTAAAATAATAACTTGATTTAGCTAGTTTATTCTGCTAAGAATTCAGTTGTAACCCCCCCCCAAAAAAATCTCCATCAATCCATCTTTTTTTCAATCAGCACCACACAAACAAAAATGACAAAGCAATTACCTGTAAAATTTGATACGCCACAGGACAGTTGCTGAAGAGAGCCACCATACACTTTATACACTGGTAAGCCCTTTTTTGATAATGGTTCTTGGATCGTTGAATGGTATCAAATAGTCCATCACGGTCATCTGGAATTCCTTTAAGTGCGTTGTGAATCCTTAGGGAACCCAAACAAATCAAAAGATCAGAATTTCACAAAGACTGAACATCTATATAACTGTCTCTGTTATAAAAAGGTAGTTTTATTCCTTTCCAACTTCTCCTCTGAACTAGATCAAGTGTTGTTATTACACAAAGAAAGAACTGATATTCAGCAAAGGCAAATTTATGCTAATTCCTCTTCATAACAATTTTGAATTAATATTCTGAGCTACAAGAGGAGGAAGGATTCATCAAAATCACCTTTCTTCACTCTTCCGTAATTTGTTTTAAAAAATAGCAAACAGCTTCGTAATTAAACACAGTGGATGAGTATCACTTTCTTAATATTACCAGAAACTTCTGTTATATAATAAATAAAGAGAACACAGAATATCTTGGAAGATAATTGCAGAGGGCCAACTTAAGCAGCAACAAAAATCATAATGCTTGTAACATTAATATCTGAAACTGTAACAAATATTGATAGAATATTCATTTATCTATATTCATTAAGGCATCTCAATAGCAGAATGTTAAATACCTATTATACAAATATCATTGTACTGAAATAGTACACTATTAAAAATGAGAAGATGGAGCAATACATGATCTATATAGCTAGATTTAATGATACGTTAAAGCAGGGGTGTCAAACTGCTGGCCCGTGGGCCAAATGCGTCAGGCAGAAGCCGCACCCACTACAGCTCCGCCAAGGGGAAAAGTCGTGATACGTCGCGACACATCACGTGATGCGGCGAGTTTGACACCCCTACGTTAAAGGGTTGAGCTAATTCTATGTTACTACTTTATGGATGTATCTTTAGTTTAATTACTCTTTTGTATATTCTTTATTAGCAATGTTATATTTTCAGTTTCACTTTGTCGCATCTTCTAGTTGTTATACTTTACCAATAAAATATTTAAATGTCATGAAGAGGAAGAAGAAACAGATTTTGTCTTAGAAATATAATTATCCATTACATTCCCCCCACCCAGTACAAATGCATAAATTTCAAATCTGTCATTCAATTATAAATAACAAAATTGGTCTGATTTTGAATAAAGCCCATCGAATTATTAACTGGTCCTTTTTGGAGGGCAATAGTGTGCCCCATCGTCACCTGAATATCTCTTGCTAAATACATAATTTACATTGTTACAGAAGTAGAATTTGCATTTGTTAGGCAAGTTAATAATTAGTTTTAGGCTTCTAGTAGATTTTCAAATAGAAGAAAAGATCAACAATCTCCAATGCTAACCTGTGAGTCTGCCAAGAATCCTCAATTAGTAAGATTTGGAGAAGTAGATCCAAATAAGGTCGAAGTTCATATGTGTAAGAATATGCAACCTTGAAAGGAAAATATTTACATACAACTTCTGATAATTCAAGCATATATCACCAATGGTATGTATCATGAATCAGTATTATGAACCTTTTTAGGTCATGACATAAACTGTTGGGAAAATGCTTTTAAATAAGCTTTTATAATTAAATGATTAATTACTCTTCATCTGCATGTGCCTCTCTGTGAGTCTAGGTATGTGTATGTCTATGTGTAAACATTTATATTTGTGTGTGTGTGTATGTAACAATCATTGAATTCCAGGAACGTTCTTTATTAGAACAAAAATACCAAAAAATACACAAGCATTTTCCAAAGTTTTATGCTTTCCCACTAGATTAGTTCATGTTAATATCAAATCCATTATCAAAACTTTGGGGAATTCTGTTTCCTCACATTCATATTTTAGTTCTACTAATACATGACGATGGCTTCTGATTTTAGAAAGCAATTAAAATAAAATATAGAAGAACCAACTTGTGTATTTACCATACTGCAATACCAAACCAAGAACTGCAGCTACATTGAAACTAACTATGGTTTTTGTTTTGACAATACAGTGAAACCTTGATTTAAATGATTGACTGCAAAGAGAAGGTCTCCATTATTTACAATAGTACATTATATATAAAGGTTCATTATTACAGCAATTTAGCTCATGTGCATGAAGATACAATGAAAAGTATCATTTTAATGCATAATATATATGTAATAATTTCATTATACAAATTAAGTAAACCACTGTGGAAATATGGTTATCTCATGTAAAATCCTTTGTCTGTTGAGTTTTGCTATATAGTGTGAATTAAACTGCCTGAAAACTATTTATGAATTGCTTCCCATGCACTGAAGTTGTTTCTTCAAGAGTAAAAATTGGTTCTTACAGTTCAGTGCAACAAAAGACATAAAGCAAACCAATTCCTGTGAGCTGGTTGAGAAACTTCAATTCTGCTATTAATTACTTGCTTTAATATGCTGGAGCCATTTTGTCTTGGAAATATATTTGAGATATGGGATGCAAATATTTATATATATATAAATATATATATATATATATATATATTTATGCAAATATAAATGGATATGAATCAAATGGTACATATATCAGTAACAATGATATGACAAAGCCATTTCCATAGGATACATTTTTTTGCATTTTTTTTTGTTTTTACCTGCCAAAGTAATTCACTGAGAACTGTAGATGAAAACTGAGGATTTTCCCAACAGCAGAAACGAAATAGTTTGATAGTCTCTTCTGAATTACTACAATCTTCTATAATTTTTTTCACATAACTGGTCCGCACAAACAAAATGTCTGCCACATTTTGCTGCAGTGCCATTATTGGTTGTGATAAATTAGGGTCACCGTATGGATTGCTAAGTGGAGGATTACCTAAAAAAAGTATGCAGTACTTTATTTTTTGCTCTTGATGATATAAATTCCTGAAATATATTAATAACATTAAATTTTAAAGCCCATGCCAACATACAAACATACATATTTCCTGATTAACAGAAAATCCTTGTATAGGTGTTCACCTAGATCATGGGTGGGCAATTTATTTTCCTGAGGGGCCACATGAGAAACTGGAACAGTTGTGGAGGGCTGCCATTCCTCCCCTGCTGCCTCCCTACCCACCATCACTGCTGGTCAGACAGAGACAGCCAAAGGGCTAGATGTGGACCGGATGTGGCCTGCAGCCCGTAAAATGGATGGAAACTAACCAAAGAGAGAAGCAACCTAGAACTAAGGAAGAAATTTCCTGACAGTTAGAACAATTAACCAGTGGAACAACCTGCCTCCAGAAGTTGTGAGTGCTCCAACACTGGAAGTTTTTAGGAAGAGACTGGATGGCCATTTGCCTGAAATGGTGTAGGGTTCCCTGCCTGAGCGGGGGGGTTGGACTGGAGGACCTCCGAGGTCCCAACTGTATCATCATCATCATCATCATCATCCCAAGATTGATCTAGACCTAACACTGTACCAAAGATACATATCTAACTGAAGCTGTGGTGGGTTTTTTTTTTTTAGTGCTGCAGTATTCTCATATTGGAGCTAGCTACAGGTAGTTCTCAAGGTATGAACCTAATGAAGTCTGGCCATTAGGCTTGTAATTAAAAAAAACTCATGAAACGAATAAGACTCAATTTTACAAATTTTAAAAATCATTAATTAAATCAAATGGGTTTTTAAATGAACAAAGATCTGACTTACTATTTCCTCCGATAGCTGCCATGTTAACTGAACTGGGAGGGTTTCCTACCAGTCGCCGATCAGCTGTTTCCGGTGAGCTGGCTCAGGAACTAAATTGCCTCCAAGCAGAACTTGCAGCCATTAAAGTTATTTTTTTAAAAAAAACAACTGCTGCTGCTAGCCAGCTCAAGCATCTTCAGCTGCCCAGAGGGGGTGTGTGGAGCCATTGCTTTAAAAAAAGAAAACCCACTTGCCAGCTTAAGAGTCTCCAGCCAGGCACCCAGAGGGAGATGGGGGAGGGATTTGCAGAACATTCAGCTTGCAATAGTAACAGAGATGGAATGGACTTTGAGGTCATCTAGTCTAACCCACTGCTCTCACAAGACAGTACAGCATTTCTGATAAATGCCTATCCAGTCTCTTCTTAAAAGCTTCCAGTAATGGGGCACCCACAACTTCTGGAAGCAATTTAAATTTAAAACCTACAAACTACAGTAACATATGTTAATCTCCAAAATAAAAGCTCAATAGTTTGCAAACACAATAGTTTGCAAAGTACAGCACTTAAAAAGCAGAGCAGTTCCCAAAGTGCTTGCAAACTGTTTGTTTGCAAGCACTATAGAGTAACAATTTTTTTTAAAAAAAAATACTTACAGAAGTAATTCTATGGTAGCACTCCAGCCCAGGCAGTAGCAGATTGCAGCAAAAGCAAAAACAAACCAGCCCCAGATTGGCTCTTGTTTGGCCATGTGACCAGGGACAAAAAAACCACAACCTTCCGGCTTCTCGTAGGCCCAAACGGCCCAGGCAAGTCAGATTGCAGCAGAGCCTTAATCTAAGTCACATGATTACAGAGGCCTCTTTTTGGTCGCAATTTTGAATTTCTAATGTAAGTACCCTTTCTGAATTAATTAGTTTTTGTGAAAACTCGCTAAATAAACGTTAATACCTGGGGGACTACCTGTATTTGGTCATGCTACTTGAGAACTTTGTTAAAACAACAGTAAAAGGAAGTTTTATCTATCACTGGCATTGATTTCTATCCTAATAACAAATTTAATAGAATTTTCTTTAAAAGTATAATTCAAATTATGACACTGAAATTAACACAAGGAAGCTGATGTTAAAGTAAAAGTTAGTACTTCTTCTAAAGATAGAATGCACCCCATGGGAGCCTTCATCAAAAGCCCTATTGTACAATGCAATCAAATCTAGGAACTAAAAGTTCCATTTCCTACTTCAAATTGATTCATGCTGATTCTGAAGAAAGCATCGCAGAACCTGATCCCCCTCACCTCTTTATCAGTCCAGAATATACATCAATCTATAAAAATATTGATATAACATATTCAGTAAGATGTAACAGAGTAATGAAATTTCTTATGCATAACAGCCGATTTAAATTTTTCATTATTTAAATTTTTCATTATTATATAGCAAAGTTTATCCAAATTCCATCACACGGGTTTCATACTAAATACATTCTTTTACAAACTCAAAAATAGTACCATTAATAGAAGACTGCATTCGTGATGCCACGTTACAACAGCGGATTAGTTGGGACACCACAGTGTATAGTTTGCCCAATTCAGCATACTGGTATTTAATTGGAGGACCTGGGCCTTCATCCAGTGCCACAAGCATAAACGTTGCAGGGACATTTAATTTTAAAAGTTGTGTTTTCTCTGCTACACCTAAATGGAAAGATGATAAAAGGGAAAAATCATTAGAAATCTAATTATATTTTATCAAAATATTATCTACCAAAAAATCATACATATCATAATTCAATCACTGGATCATGTCTGGGGAAAAAATAGTTTAAGTGTGACTATAACCAGGCAGCAACACTTAGTTGACCCTAGCAGATTCCAAAAAAGCATGATCAGATCTAATTAGCATTTGAATGAGGACTACATGGAAATCTGAAAACTATCAATTAGAGTACCATGTCAAGAAGACATCCCAGAAGAAATCAATTGCAAATTACTTCCATGCATATGTCAAGAAATTAGATACATCAACCAAAACTCAACCTTTCCAGAGAGTTTTTAGTTATTCATCACAACCAGTAAGTCACTCAAATCAGCAAACAAATCTTTCTCATTCAATAAGATATAATAGAGTGTCAAGTGCAAAAGACCAGGTCCACATGTGAAGGTTCAAGATTCTTTATTCCTTTCTCTCCAAGTACCCTGACTTTTCTACCTTGCCTTCATTAAAAAGAGTATCCAGTTAACAGTTTATTTGCATTTTACCAAATGTGCTTGCATAAAAATTGAATAATATTATTAGATCCTTGGTTAGGACTTGAATTAAGTTTCCATCAATCTTAACTGCAGATTACCCACACATAATTAATTAAATTTATACTCCACCCCACCCAACTTACAGCGACTGTGCGATTTACAATTCTTAAAACATAAAAAATAAAGAAGACAGAAGTCATAAAAACAGCTTGAGACAAAAGATACAATGATGGCAAAAGATACAACATTTAAATGAGATTAGATTATTTTAAAGGAAAAGGAAATGGAATAATATGGCATAATCAAATGAAATTGTCTGAACATTTAGTTTAATTGCTTTTAGAAAGAAACAGAAAATTACCTAAGTTGGCATACATCACGAACAAGTTGAAATATTGCTGCAAATGACGTCCATGCTCAGACACTTCCCTTCTAAGAAGATTCAGCACAGCTCTTAACAAATGGTCACTCAAACTTAAATTGTCATATGCCTATAAAAATGAGGCAATTTTTTATTTATAGGCTAATAATACTAGAACATAAATTACAGTCTTATTAAATCTTTTTAAGGAACCAACTGGACTAGGAACAAATCTCAAATCAGAATGGAATGAAAGTGAATATTAACTATTTTATACTGCTGTGAATATCTAGTGTAATATATGCACACTGTATGCAGATAATATAGAGAAATAATAATAATTGTCTGACCAACCATAATCAAACAACTTCTGATTATCCCTGGTCCTTAGCAAAGTCTTGATAGTTGGAGAAAATGCCAAATTCAGTCTAAACATCTGCCTAACTGGGCAACCAACCACAATGATAGTAACATCTCACCTTTAAATCAATCTATCTATCTATCTATCTATCTATCTATCTATCTATCTATCTATCTATCTATCTATCTATCTATCTATCTATCTATCTATCTATCTATCTATCTATCTATCTATCTATCTATCTATCTATCTATCTATCTATCTATCTATCTATCTATCATCTATCTATCCGTACAAAGGTGTTAGGCAGTTGTGCAAAAATGCTGTAAATTAAGAATGCTTTCAGAAATTGAAGTGTTAATAGTTTATTTTTGTCATTTAACAGAATGGGAAGTAAATGAACAGAAGATAAATACAAATCAAATATATATTTGTATATTTGGTCAACTTAAGGCAGTCAACCTATCGATAGATAGCCCTTGATGTATGACCACAATTGAGCCCAACATTTCCATGCTAAACACAGTTGTTAAGTGAGTTTTGCTCCATTTTATGATCTTTTTGCCAAGTTGTTAAGCAAATCACTGCAGTTATTAAGTGAATTGTGTGTTCATTAAATATATTTGGCCTCCCCCCCCCCCACATTGACTTTGCTTGTTGGGAGCTGGCTGGGAAGGTTACAAAAGGTGATCACATGACCCGGGACAGTGCAAGTGTGATAAATACATTGCCAAGTGCCCAAATTCTGATCATGTGACCATGGGGATAATGCAACGGTCGTAAATGTGAAAAATATAAAGTCATTTTTTTCAGTGCCTTTGTAACTTTGAAGAGTCACTAAATGACTGGTTGTAAGTCAAGGACTACCTGTAATAGTCCTGCCTCGTTTTCCCCACAACTCAGTGATTATCCCTTCCTCTCCAAGCTAAATCAGCTAGACATGAAGCAGGTGTCCCTCGCCAGTAATATTCAGGAAGTTAATACAGGTAATCCTTGACTTACAACCACAATGGAGCCCAACATTTCTGTTGCTAAGCAAGACATTTGTTAAGTGAATTTTGCCCCACTTTACAACCTTTCTTGTCACAGTTGTTAAGTGAATCACTGCAGTTGGTAAGTTAGTAATACGGTTAAGTGAATCTGGTTTCCCCATTGACTTTGCTTGTCAGAAGGTCGCAAAAGGGGATCACGTGACCCCAGGACACTTCAACCGTCAAATATGAGTCAGTTGCCAAGCATCTGAATTTTGATCACAGATGCTACAACAGTCGTAAGTGTGAAAAGCGGCCATAAGTCATTTTTTTCATTGTAACTTTGAACAGTCACTAAATGAACAGTTGTAAGTCGAGGACTATCTATATAAGGCACTGCATAGAGTGCAACATGAATTCATAAATAGTTAACCAACTATGATGGTTTATATAAAAACAGGTCATTATACTATTGTATACAAACTAGTTTTTTCATATTGCATTTTGGTTGCATACCTGACTAGAAGGTCCAGGTGAAGCAAAAGGAGAAGGACATGGTCCATCTTGTAATGAAAAGTGTGCAATAAATACTATCAATTTAGCAAATGCTCCTCTTACTTCAGCACTAGGGCATTCCAAAAGATATTCAGAGAAGCGATTTGAAACATTGAAAAGTACATTGTGTGCAAACCAAAAACGAACATTCTTGCTATGACGAAGAAGAATGCACAAGGCATCATACCTGAAAAAATATTTAAAAGATATCACATTTCCAGAATATTGAATTATACATATGAAATATAGTTGCTAATAATAAAAGTAATCAATATTATTAAGGAATACTAAATATAACAAGCAACCATCAGATTTTCTGCTTCTTTTCCCAAAATCCTTCAAACTTCCTCTGCTCCTTTCCTGTTTCCTTGTGTTACATTCACTTTGCTAACTATGTTTAACAATAACCAGAATTCCTACTTAATGAATTTTCTTAAGCATCTTTAAACTCTTGCTTGCATTAACTGTGGTTATTGTTCTGTTTTTAAGAAATCAAAACCAGAACCTCTGATGGCATGGTTAGAACCAAATTCAAAAGAGCCACATTCCAATTTTTTATAGTTAAAAAAGCTGGTTATCACCAGTTACAGCTGTTCAAATGAGAGGCAGTTTATTTGGAAGCAGATAATATTCAAGTTGCTGATCATGTCAATTGATGATGGCAAATTCTTCTTACTATCTTTGTTAATTGTTACAAAGCTTTGGCTACATCTTGCTGGAAACATATGGCAATTAAAATATTAGGCTGGTTTTTTTTACATCTATGAACCACTACAGCAAATGGCAAGAGACAGATAAGGGAAAGATTCTTTATACACTGTCATTCAGTGTCGGTCTCATCTGGCTTGTTAATAAAATGAATCTCTGGGTTTAAGTCACGGGTGTCAAACTTGCGACATCACGTGACGTGTCGTGACATATCGTGACTTTTTCCCCATTGCCAGCAATGGGGTGGGCGCGTTTTTGGCGTGACGCATCTGGCCCGCAGGCCGGCAGTTTGACACCCCTGGTTTAAGTGATAAAGGAAATTCTGTGTATGCTTTCTCTCAATGTTGTTTAGATGGAAGTACAGCTTCCTTATTCTATATATTGCTTAATCTATCTTTTACTTCAAATGTAATAAATGTCTCTTAGCATTCACTGACAGGTGGGCTAAGTCTATACTCTGCAGTCAACTTTATTATAATTATGATCCAGATTTTTTTTAAAAAATAAAACATAGTATTTTAATGAATCATCTTATTGTTTACATCTGATAAGCCACAAATATAACTCGTTCAGCAGACTCAAACTATTTGTGGTTTATGTAGAAAACAAATTCAGAACAAAGCACAGATTTCATATTATGATAATGGATGAGGATTTATGAATAGACAGATATTGGATTATTTAAACATAAATGGGATTATTAATGAGAAACCTGTTCCTTTACAAATAAAGTAGATTAACAAAAAGAATTTTCTTTTCTGGGTGTGTATATACTGGTTGATACAGGCTTCATGAAAAATATGTAGGGGAACTATTTCACAGGCAAATTTAAATTAATCCTGTATTATGCTATCAGTCAAATACAAATAAAACAGATACTAATAAAAATAGAGCTAAAAATAAAAAGAATAATACAATTTTTCAGATGCAGGGAGAAGTACATATAGAGACATAGAACTAGATAATTTAGAAATATATAATTGAACGATGGTCAGATAGGAGAATTGACAAATAGAAATCATGTTCTTTTCCAATTTATTCAGGTTATGGCAGATAAAAGTAATATGGCATTCCCATTGTTAAAAGCACTCACAGAGAAGCAAGCTTTCATTAATGGCCAAGAGGAAAGAGGTGAAACTGACAGAGGGAGAATGCTCCAAAGCTGCCAATTCACGAAGCTCAGAAATGAAATGCAGTAGGAAAAGAAGAGATAAAGTCTGACACCTAACAACTTGTGAAACTCCTCTCCCATAGGAAAAGGAATAAAGATTTGACAAAGCTGTGGGAATCAATGCAGAAATTAAGTGTTTTTATTGTAAACCACCCAGAATCACTTAGGCAAAATGGGTGGTGTAGAAATGAGATAGATACAGTCACATGAAAAAGAAAGTACACCCTCTTTGAGTTATATGGTTTTAGGTATCATGTCTAGTCCTTAACAGTATTAAAAATAGGTAAATACAACTTCAATGAACAACTCATGACATATTACACCATGTCATCATTTACTTTACAAAAAGAAAGCCAAAATGGAGAAGTAATGTGTGAAAAACTAAGTACATCTTATGACTCAAAAGCTTGTAGAATCACCTTTAGCAGCAATAACTTGAAGTAATAGTTTCCTGAATGACTATCAGTCTCTCACATAGTTGTGGAGGAATTGTGGCCCAGACTTCTTTACAATATTACTTCAGTTCACTGAGGATTGTGCGCATTTGTTGATGCACAGCTCTCTTGAGGTCCCACCACAGCATTTCAATTAGGTTGAGGTCTGGACTTTGACTGGGCCATTGCAACACCTTGATTCTTTTCTTTTTCAGCCATTCTGTTGTAGATTTGCTGGTGTGCTTGGGATCATTGTCCTGATGCATGACCCAATGTCAGCCAAGCTTTACTGTCAGACTGATGGCCTCACATTGTATACTTTGGCTGCAAAATAAGCCCAAATTATCACCCTTCTGCCACCATGCTTGATGGTTGATACGAGATGTCTGTGCTGATAAGCTGTATTTGGTTTTTGCCAAACATAGCATTCAGCATGAGAGCCAAACATTTCCACATTGGTCTCATCTGTCCAAAGGATAGTGTTCCAGAAGTTTTGTGATTTGTTCAGATGCAACTTTGCAAATTTAAGCCATCCTGCCACGTTTGTTTTAGAGATAAGAGGCTTGCTCCTGATCACCCTTCCAACAAACTATACTTGTTCAGTCTTTTTCTAATTGTACTCTCATGAACTTCAACATTTAATATGCTAACTGAGGTTGGGATGCATTCCTGGGAAGATTGGCAACTGTCTTGAGTGTTTTCCACTTGTCAATAATCTTTCTCATGGTAGAATGATGGACTTCAAATTGTTTGGAAATGGTCTTATAACCCTCCCCAAATTGATGGATAGCAGCAACTGCTTCTCTAAGATCATTGCTGTTGTCTTTTCTCTTTGGCATTGTGTTAACACACTTCAATGCTGGAGACCACCAAACTCCTAAAACTTCGACTTTTAGTCACATTTGCTGATGATCAATTGATCAAGGACACTAGATTAGCAGCACCTGGCTGCTACTTAGTCTCCTTATTCCTATGTACTTAGTTTTTCACATATGGCTTTTCCATTTTGGTTTCTTTTTGTAATTGATGACATTGTGTAATATGTCATGCGTTATTGTTCATATAAGATTGTATTTACCTAAGAAGCACTATTAAATGGACTCCAGAAGATGGTAGAGGACAGGAAGGCCTGGAGGAACGTTGTCCATGGGGTCGCGATGGGTCGGACACGACTTCGCAACTAACAACAACAACAAAGAAGCACTAAGGACCAGATGATTTTTATTATGTCCTAATACATAAGCCATATACCTCAAAGAGATGTACTTCCTTTTTCACATGATGGATGGATGGATGGATGGATGGATGGGACGGACGGATAGGCAGGAAAGGTAGGCAGACAGACAGATATGCCATGCCATGCGAAATGACTCGAGAGTCTGGGCATATATCTCAAGGGCACTGATGAACTAATTGCATATATGCATACAATGTTAAATTAATTGTATACATGCACAAGGACTGGGCTGATGATAGAGTTGACTACAAAATACTTGTTCCTCTATGGTGGTGAAGCAGTCGGGTGGGCCAGCAACGAATAAAGCATTGTGTCACTGTCCTTCACCAAGACTGAGTACATTTCAGGTAGTAAAACTAATTGCTAAACCACATAGTTTACAAATTGCTAGAGGATTTTGTTATTACTGAACCCAAATGTTTAGAAATGCTTGAGAAAAATGTCTTTACGAAAACAAAAAGATTAATTCAAGAGTAAAGTATATTGACACCAAATGACGCTATGCAGAGATATACAAAGGAAAGGACTTGTCAGTGTCCATAACTGTGCCACCGAACAAATGAGATATAATGTGCTGATAAAGCCATCATCCTGAGATCAGTGCCAGATGCTTCAAGGCAGCAGTCCCCAACCTTTCCGGCTCTGTGGACCAGCAGTGGCAGGGAGGGGGGGAAGAGGGGATGGTTTTGTGTGCCCGTGCACAAATGGAGCTTCATGTGCTCATGCGTTCGCCCCGCCACTTGTGCTGCCCACTTCCCAATGGGCCGCGGATTGGGGGTTCGGGGCCCCTGCTTTAAGGGATAATGGAGACTGCTTCATCATTCTGTATTTATGAGCCTTTTACTCATTAAGGCAAATGGTGAGAGATATATACAAAAGTTCTTTACAAATTGTGGAAGTATCCGTTTCTCACCTGCCCTATTAATATAATGAATTTCTATGTGTAAAGTGACAAGGGAAATTCTCTCTTCTCAAGATATAATTTATAGAAAAGAAAAGCCTAATTTATTCTATTTCTCTATCTTTTACTTCAAATATAATGAAAATCTATTAGTGTTTGGTGATAGATGGGTGCAATTATACTGTGCATCCAAGGAAACTATATTATGAATATTTTTCTTTTTGAATGGCACTTGTTATTCAATTACTTGCTATTATTTTAGCTCTCTGCAAATGCTGAGAAACATGCCCTCTAACAAGGGATCCTGAGTTAGTATATGCAACTGACTAGCCAGTAGTTCAAATAAAAGAGAATAGAGCATTTATCTCACGACTAGACATATGTAAATAGCATATGTTCTAGCCACTCAAGAAGAGGCATGTCAAGCACATGCTCTCTATATCTCTGGAACCTGTTGGTCTATGTTGCAGAACATACATCTGACAGATGCTACTATGTAATGAACAAAAATATTCATGCTCTTATTGCAATTAACCATAAAGGCTACTAGGTAATTCAAAGCCTATCAGTGTATCTCAGTCTGATCTGAGTGACAGGGCTAATGGGAAAACAAAGTTGAATACTAAGGTTCTGGAAAGGACAGAAAAAATCCTAATACTTATTATGTATTATTAGAAAAAACATATATTAACCCTAACTTTAGAAGATTTTTTATTTTACTCTCCATTTTTTCCCTTCTTTTCAATCTTGTCTGATTCTGGACACAAGAAGTCCCTGCAATTTTCCTGGCAAAGTTTTCCAGAAGTGATTTGTCATTGTCTTCTTCCTTGCACTGAAATGGTATTAACTGATAAGGGATTAAAATACTGTCATACGAGAACTACATTAAAACACTGAAGGTATGACCAATTAATACTCTTAAAAGTCAAAATTTACCAATCACTGGCAGGACCACGAACTATTTTCTTTGTGTGAAATCCTGTGGTAAACAAAAATCTAGCAGCAAGCTGAACACTTATCATTGTAATTTCTTCTGCTTCAGGCAGTAGATGATCTTGTCCTAAAAAGAAAATTTAGAATGTTGCAACTGAGTTCTTAAGTATTGAAATCTGAAAAGTCAGCCTGACTCAAAATTCTTCTTAAATCAATCAACTTCAAGATTTTTTTCAGCAATACTGCCTGATACCTATAATATACTTTGTGCATGCATTTGAGTCAGTTTTGACTCCTGATGACTACCAAATTAGTCCCTGCAGTTTTCCTGGCAAGGTTTTCCGGAAGTGGTTTGCCACTGGTTCATTCCTAGGGCTGAGTGTGATTGGCCCAAGGTCACCCCACTGGCTTTGTGCGTAAAATGGGACTAGAACTCAGTTTTCTGGCTTCCAGTTTGATGCCTCAACCACTATACTTAACCGGTTCTCTAAGAACAATTAAAGCATCTTATTTAGCTTTTTGTCTTCCAAGATGAACATGGAAGATAATGATCGAAAGAAAGAAATCACCAGTGTATTGAACATAAACTTAGTAAACATTTTAAAATTAATCTCAAGGAAATGGTAAGATATACTGAAAATATTAAAAATGAAATCCAGGGATCTGAAAAATGTTAAATTCTTTCTATTTTTATGTAACTATGTAATTAATTTTTACTAGGAATATCCAAAAACTTACCCGGAGGGGGATTTAGGTAGACACTGTTACATGTCAGTAATTTTTTTACAAACTGAAAATATTCCAGGCTGTACTGCATTCGGTTATGCATGAACTGTACATTTTGTTTTCGTACACTCCGCTCAATTGCAGATGGCATTTTAATTTGATGGGGTTTAGTGGTCATTGCAAGTTCTGAAATATATTTTATAAGTTCATTGTCTTTTTCTACTGTGTCCATACGTTCATAAAAAAGAATGTAAGCATTCCACCACCTCTTCTGACGTCTGTAGGACATCCGTTTCATCATATGATCAAATACTTCTCCCATGTATTCTCCACCAAAACACTGATTTTTCATTTCTTCATCATCATCCATTTTGCATTCAGTTACATCGCCATCATCAAATTTATACCATCTGTTTTTCTCACCATCACCTCCATTTCTCTGAATAATGTAAGAGTAATAATGTCCACCACTGGCTTGACCACTGTGCACCAATACACCCACCAGTCTGTATTTTGTACTTCCAGAATGTTCATTTTCTGATTGTTCATTCTGTATTAGTTGGTTTTCAGGATTTACATCATCCCCTTCTAACTTAGCTACTCCTGCCACAGTATAAGGTTCCATATCCAATTCACGTGGAAACTCAAAATAATCATTGAACTTGATTGCACATTCCCTTTCCCAGTCATAGTCAAATCGTTTTAGCTGGATGGCAAGAACTGGAGGCAGTTTTTTAATTAGCAAACGTTTCACTGTATCAACCTAGGAAATAAACACAGTTATTTCTGTGAATTACCAAAAACAACAAATTCTAAGTAAAACTATAGTCATTTTTCTTGACCAAATTGCTATAAACAACTCTCTGCTCATATAAACACATTTTAAATAACATGATTAAGGAAGTGATGGCCCTGGGGATCTTGGCATCATCATTCTAAGAAATATTCTTAAATTTTGACTAAAATACGATGAATAGGAGCTCTCAATTCTCTTACAAAATAAACATCTAAATTGTTCTCTTACTGACCAATGTCAGCTGCTGTAGAATTAAAACAGATTTAGAGCATTATTCTCAAGACATGCCAAAATTACCTTCTTGTTGCATTTTTCACAGTGATATGCATTTGCACCTTCCAGTAAGTCTCCTTTGACATACTGTTCCAAAGAGTCAAGTAGATTTTGGTGATTTCTAATATCTACATTCAGTGTTGTAAAAGATTCTTCACATTCGTACCTGTAAAGATAGCAAAATAATTTAATTTTGCTAAATGAATTATTGAATAAGTATCTTTTATTATTAAGCAACATAATTTTATGAATACAATAAAACATATACTAAAAACTTAAAATATATACCTAGGTAGAATAATTTAGACTGACAACTGCAATTATAAATCAAAAACTGCCCACTGGATAAATGGCAACATTGCATAGTTATTTTCTTTATATAAAAAGATTAATAAAAGTTGAAAAAAGGTAACATTTACTAACAAATGAATATGGAAGAACAAATAAACCCAAGCTGATACAAAATAGGACAACAAGAAGCTTCCATTTTGATTTTTAATTAGAAACAGGAAGCTCAAAGAAAAACTATTACTGTACATACGGCTTTTCAATATGGTTTTATCATTGGCAGACAAGGATAGCCGTAAAGGCTTCCTGTCTATATTGCAGCATAAGATGCATGAACAAGTATCAACAAAATCAACTGCTGGATCTGGACTAACCCTCAATTGTTTAGCAATATAGAACTCACATGAAAAAGTAAATTCAAGGAATTAAAATATTCCATTATTTTTATTAAAGTTACAGTGTGAAATATTTATATATCACCAGTTTTCAAATCATCATTTAGAATGCTAATTACAAGAAGTGTACATATTTTATACAATAATATACAACGTCCTATTATATAACTAAACACATACCTATGAGGGCAACCTTGACAGATTTTCTGATCGGCAAAGGATCCTCCCAAAACTTTACTTAACATTGCTGGATGACCTAAGGCTTTTAAAGCTTCATCTAGGCTATCCACCAAAGAGTTAAAAAATTCTAAAGCATCATGTTGTTCTCGCAGATTTACAGGTTCACCCCAGAGTCTAGAATAAGAGGTGTTTTTTTTTAATAAAATCAGATTTTGGGCAAATAACGTTACATAAAAATAAATATAATTGTTTACCTCAACTTTAAAAGTTAAAAGATGCATGTTACAAGTATACAACAATCTTCAAATTATATACTAATTTGTTTTCAAAGAGGACTAAATTACCGTCACCACCCAAATCAACCTCCATTTATGGGATAATGTGGTCCTTAAAATAATTAATGAGATAGGACTTAAGTGGCGCTCCTTGACTTCATCCTTTCCGCCCCCCCCCCCAAGAAAAATGCCATTGTGTCCACGCTAGATGTCAAAGGCTAACATTTCTAGACATATTTCAAGAACAGGAGATGGATATTGTGAGAACTCCATTCCTATTTCTATAGCTACCTATTTTTAAATATTTCAAAAGAAGAAAATTATGATCAGCTAAAAAATGGTGGTGTCATTCACTATAATGCCTGGCATGAATTTGCTCATTGCTTATTTGATACCCTTAGAAGGGTGTATCTAGTGAGGTAATTATGTTCAAATAGGTAAAGTGACCTCTCATCTGGATTACTTCAATGTAGTAAATGATGCTGGTGACTCTGCACATGTGACATCGTTATTCTGTGAGCTGCATTGGTTGCCAGTGTGCTTTTGGGTACAATTCAAGGTGCTGGTTGTCATCTTTAAAGTCTTCATGGCTTAAGACCAGGTTACTTCAGGGGCCATCTCTCACCAGTTGTTTCTACTCATCTGATCCAGTCAGGCAGGATGGGCATGTCTCAAATTGCCCAAAAAATGGCAGTTGGCAGGGCCTAAAAGACATGCCTTTTCTGCTATTAGTGCCCACCTTGCAGAACATTCTCCCTCTGTGGACTAGGATGACCCCAACCCTGCTGGCCTTTTGTAAGGCCCTAAAGATTTGGTTATATCCCCAAGCAGGGGTCTGTTTCTTGGTTATGTTAGTGATTTGGTTTGTTGTTTCTTGTATTTTGAATTTTTATAATGTTTGTTATTGTTTCTATTCTATTTTAATTCTGTTTGCCACCAAGAGTTATTCATTGAGATGGGCAGCCATATAAATTGGATAAATAAATAAATAAAAATACAGCTCAGGTATCTTTTATCCTTGAACATAAGATTGAATCTTTTCAAGGAAATTATAACGGAGAATAATACCTGTGATATTTCAAACAGTAGTTATTACTCTCGTTTTATTTTTATTTGCAACATATTTTCTTTATTATATATTCGATAAGACTGATTAACTATAAAATAAAAGCCTGGATTAAATGTAAACAATGTATTCCTTGTATTCTAAATTCAATCTGAAAAATTGCTAACACCCAAGGTAACTGCCAGAATTAACAGTAAAAACTCCATGTCTATTACTCCGTATAGATTCCCCACTTGGATATTTTGTTTCCCCATGAACAGGTAAAAAAAACAGGAATTCAGCCACAGTTAGGAAGTTCAAGGGGCAAAAATATTGTTAACATTCATGTTTTGTGCTTTCCATTAAACTTATACTCAAAAACTTCATTTCACACTCAAGGATCTTCCTACTACGATGGAGCCCGCATGAATTTAAAACTTTAGTTTGCATTTTGTTGTATCAACAACCTACACCAAGATTTTCTCTAAACTACCCAGTAATTTTTTTCTTTGAGCAATTTTAGCTTGCTTTCTACATAGAAGGTTCACATAAAACTATTACCAATTCAGAAATATAATTAAATTCTCTTAATGAGTGCATGCTGCTTGTAACATATCACAGAAGACATTTAAACAAAAGTTAATTTCCCATTTACCTGAATTGTTTCCAAAATCCTCTTGGCACATAGTACTGTAATCTAGAAGCTGCTAAGTGGCCAAATATGACCTGGAGATGTCTTAATACACCTATGTTGTACTCTTTTCTGTCTTCTGTTTTACTTGAAGTTGGTTTATCTTCATATGGATGGGGATAGCCAAATACTTCATCTCGTGGGTCAACATTGCTCTTAAAAAAAGAATCATATATGTATACATGAAGACAATTGCAAAGTAGAGTTTGATAGCTGGATTTATAATGAACTACCCTTTTGTCACAGGATGATGGAGCTGATGCTCTAGGGATAACTGTCTCTTCTGGTAAGAAGGGAATGCCAAAACAATTTTTGCATTCCTTGCAGAGGTGTTTGCTTGTCAATCACATGAATGGACCCTAACCCCATTTTTTAAATATACATTTGGTCAATTCAGGATGGGGAATATAACTAATACGCCTCTCTCCTATTTTCCCCACAACGATAATCCTGTGAAGTGGGTTGGGCTGAGGGAGAGTGAATGCCCCAAAGTCATCCAGCTCGGTTTTCATGTCTAAGGAAAGCCGAGAAGTCAGAGTTTCCTGGTTTCCAAATCCAACTAAGTTAGCACTTTACTGAAATTGCCCTGTGTAACAGCTCTACTACTGCAATTTGCAAATAGGCAACATCTGCTTTTTTGTAGACATAACCATCTCAGACAGAATGACAGATCAGAATACAGTGAGAAGTACTTCAGACTCATTCACTAAAGTATTATTTGTTAAAATATTGATCCCTGAAATCAAGATCAAACAATTGACTGGCTGGAAAGGTAAGGAGAGTTTGCCACAAACTGTAATTAAACTTCTCTTCTCCTTTCAAGCAAAAACGTGGGAGGGGGATGGCGAAGGTTCATAGCTCGTCACTATACATTCTCTTAATTATGTCTTGTTATATTTTTCCATGACCAAAATCATGCTCCTCCATCATCTCCAATATCTTTCCCTTTTATTTTTTTTTATAATCAGATTTACATCCATAAGTGTGTTGTATCCATACTATATTGAATGCCACTTCAATATCTTACATCGTATTTTGAAACATTAATGTAGCTTGCAATTTAGGAAATTTATATATATATATCATTCAAGATGTCAAATTTTAAAAGTAAAGAATATTGAAAGTATTTTAAAGAGCAGATAAATGATTTGAGCATCATGAATTAAGAAGAGTTTTAAAAGAGGCCACATTTAATGCATTTGAGAAAGCGAGAAAACATCAAACTTGTGTAACATAGAAGGATATCTGCTTTTAAAATTGTTGATATTACTAAGAACTAGCATAAAAGCACAGAATGTGGCTTCTATGCTTTTTAAAATTGTTGGTAGTTAAAAACTTAAGCACAATTGGATGCAATATCATATATTAAGCAAAACGCAGTTATTACCTCATCTTGTTTCTCATCTCCAGACATGTCATCATCTACATCACTGCCTGTTCCATCAATTGCAAGAATCCCATTCCTGATGGCAGGAATCATATATAGTTGCTGAATGACAGAATTCATGTAACAAGTGGCTCCAGCATTTTTAAGCCCTACAAATCCCTTTGGTGGTCGTGGTCCAACAGGTGGCAGATATTCCCATTCTGTTAATGCTTCACACGCTAGGACAAATTAAATATATTAGATCATTAACAGCTTATAACTTGAAATAAACTAGTAGGCTAATTGCTATTTCTTAAAACTGTATTCATAAAACAAGTTTATTTCAAATACAATTTCCTTAATAAATGGATTTTACATGAAAATGTGTAAGTTACGAATGACATCCCTCAGCATCTTATTTCCTAAGTACAAACAGACAAAATAAAATCCACAGTCAAAGGAAGCACAAAACTATATAGTAAGGCCCCTTTAAATAATTTATATCCAACTTATTTTAAGATGACTTGCGAAATTGCTAATTTGTAAAACAATGCATTAGTTTGCCAAAACTGAACAAAGACTTGGGACAGGATCCAAAAATTAATGTTTCTAGGTTCCTCAAGCACAGGGGGACTAACAATATTTGGATGTTTCCTTTTCCAACTGCAATTATTCAAAATTCACTACAACCAGTCACTGAGAGTCTTTGGAGAAGCTCTAATAACAATTTGGAACTGAAGCCTCTAAGAATGTAGTACCTGCCCCGTCCTAACCAGATTTAATCTTTATCTACTCCTTTTAGAAATATGATTATATCACCTAGCAGACATCTCAAAGAAAAAGGTTAGTTCTGGATTTAAGCAAGAAACAGAATATATTCTTTCTCATTCAACACCAACAATCTTGTAAATTTTTAAAATGCTCAAAGGCTACAATTCAGAGAAAGGGGCCTAATAGTCTACCAACCCAGCATTTCCCCCAAATAAATTATGAAAATATATGAAAATATATGAATATAAAATTCATAGAAAAATGTTAAAATGTGAAATAGTACGTACTAGTTATTGCAGTGCCTATATAATACATTTCAGTCAAAGTATCTACTATTTGTTTGAGGTTACGGACACAGCCCACTGCTAAGGCTACCAACAGCTCAAATCCAGCATTAATGGTAGCTGGGGAACTACAGACAGGTATTGCCTGCTCAGCGGGTAATTCTCCATTTCTCATGTATTGCAAGTAAACATTTGATGCAGGAAAGATGAAATCATCTATTAATTCCTGAAAAATAGTAAATAAAACATCTGTTATTAATTTAGGAACTATCCAGATCAGATGAAGCATCACTTAAGTGTCACACTGTCTTAGATTTTTAAAAGAGATGATTATTTACCTGCAAGAGAGCAAGAAAACCTAAATTCCATTAACTCTATTATGTAACGATAATGAATCATTCAGAAGACTGTCAAACTGCCGGCCCACAGGCCGGATGCGTCATGCGGAAGCCGCGCCCACCCCATTGCCGGCAATAGTAAAACAGTGCCGATACGTTGCGCGACGTCACGCGACGTCACGAGTTTGACATGTCTGCTGTAGATTATTTTTAAAAAATATATGAAAAATGCCAGGGTGTGTGTGTGTTAATAAACAGTTTATCAAATCTATTTAGCCACAGCTGAGAGACCTGATAATAATAGCAGTTACTTGAATAAAGGATTTCCAGGCAGGGAGATTTGCCCTAATTTTCACAGAGCAAGGACTTACTTGCCCTTAATTTGATACAGATTTCTTGTGCCATTCATATTTCAGTTAGGATTCTAGCATGCTCAAGATGAAATGAGTTTTTTTTTTAAATGTATGGAGCATCATGTTACATTTATCTCAGTTACAGAAATGACTCTTTATTCAATGATTTACTTTATTTAGAACTTTATAAAAATTGTGAAAGGATAAAAGTTTTTCCCTTCTCTCAAGAGAAACTTTGCTGTGATTTAAATATAGATCTTCTACATATGTTTAAGATTCCAAAATTCAATCAATTTAAATTATCGTTATCGTTTTTGTAAATATGCTGGCATTTATTATAAATTATTATTTGTATATTTTTCACTTTGCTACTTTATAATTTTAGAACGTTTTGTACAGCAGTAACTTACTTTGATGAGATTAGCACCGCCTTTTTCACAACCAATGTGATATTTTTTTTCAGGAGTTTGGAATGCCAATAATTCTTTGGTAACTCCAAGATGACCTTCTAGAATAGTTTCTTCTACCCCCGTTTCTCCTGTCCTTTTCACTTCATCCTAAGGAAGGAGAATACTCAAGACACATGAATTTTCAAACAACATTTTTAAGGAAGCACATATCAATTAATGTATTATAATTATTATCCCATTTTTTATTTTACATATTTGGATCCAGGGCAATTAACACTTAAATTTAAAACAAATAACAAATGGTGACAAAACAACAAGAAAAAAAACCTTACCCTGATCCTTTTAAGCCAGTCAATTTCATTATTAAGCAGAACTTCAGCATTGGGCACATTAATATTACTATTGTAAGCATAATTTAGAAGATGTCTTAACAGAGTAAAGTAATCTCCTGAATGTTTAGCACGTTCTCTTGCAGTACTCTGAAAGAAAATATCAACATAGTTGAAAATATAGTTTCATTAATAGTCACAACACAGAATAAACTCAGTTCAGACATCCTCATAAACAAGATTCCATTAAATCAGCATGAACATTTATGGTTACTTCTGAAGCACTTAATAGAAATCTTATTCCTTTCCTAATAAGACATAATTATGACAAATCACACTTGATTCATGTCTAGCTTATAAAGTTAACAAGCCAGAATTCCTGGTTCATTTATAAGCTAAAGAAACACTGGGTAGCTGTTGCCATCAAGAGAAACTAAGCAGCAATGATAAAGTAGCATGTATTAGCATAATTCTTGCATGAGTTTCCACATCAAATCTAAAATCCAAATGCATCAATTAAATTCAGAAAACTTTCACATAAAATAAGTTAAGATTTAGAGATGAATAACTTAACAAGCATCTGCATTCTAAAGTACTGTGAAACAGTTTGCACTGTTAGAAATATTATATTTTCAAAATTTTCCTCTACTACCACAATCTTTCCATATTTTAGATAGTTTTCAAATATATCCTAACTCTTTGGAAATATTCCTTAGCATGTAATTCAGGAATATCTTGATGCATGAAAAAAATAGTTGTATAATTTCTAAATGTGACCTAAGGTTCCAATTCAAAGCATATTTCATGCTCTTACAAATATCTTGATTTATTGCTTTAAGTAATGGAACCAATTCCTTATGACTGTGCAATCAACTAAAGCTCAGTAAAACCATTATTTGAAAAACAGATCACAAGCTTCTTTACCAGTACTTATTAGTAAAATAACCACTGATAAAAGTAGCATTGTTAATAAATCATACTTCTAGGCTATTGTTTCTCTCTATTTTGCTTAGGTCAGATGACCTCTGCAATATTAAGTCACATTATCACATTTTATGAAGGCCATTGACAAATTGCAGCATGTCCTGAAAAGAGCAATCAAGATCAAAAGAGGCCTGGAGTGGAAAAATGTACAAGTAATTCTTGCTTAGCAACTGCCTCATTTACCTATTTGTACAACAGTGATGAAAAAGTGATCAAGTCCTTGCATTTACAACTTTTGCGTATCTGTAAAGCAGAGGAAAGCTGAAGATCATAAGCAGAGTAAGTTTCACTTAGCAATCACTTCTCTTAATGACCAAGTTGCTGAACCCAATTTGGTCACTAAATGAGGACAATCTGTAGGAGTTTGAGGTCTTTCAATACATTTAATCTATAAAAAAGTGGGCTCTCATGAAAATTCTTTAATTACATGATGTCAACCATCATGTAGAAGGTAGGGCAGAATTGTTCAGAGTTGTTCTACAGAACAGGACAAGAAAAAATGGATTTTAATTAAATGAAGATTTCAGCTGGACACGAGGAAAATGTCCTATGGTAAGAGCCCTTCAGTGATGGAGCAAACTATCTGAGGAGGTCATCATCTGACAGGCGTGCTGGAGCAGATTCCTGCACTAGACAGGATGCAGTAGTGTAACTCCAAGGTCTCCCCAACCCTTATATCTTATGATTCCTTGAGTCCCAGCCATCATTCACAATATATGAAATATGGTGGAGTTTGCCAACATTTGGAGTACAAGAAATGCTCTGCTCTACTGTGTGCTCTAGACAAAGCTTGTTCAGTGTTAGGAAAGCAGAATTAAATTTAAAAATACAACAGAGCAAAAGATGATGGCAATTTATAATTACTTGGAAAACTTAAATTTTAGAATAGCTAGTACTATGATTTATGCGAATCAGTTCTCAAAATCACAATCTCAGCTTTTAATACATATGTACGTAACAAAGTCAAAATGCTCACTAGTAATAATACAGTAATTTTAGGATTTTATTTTCAGCAGTTGCATTTTATGTTCTACTTATGTTCTACTAATATTACATCTTTAAACAATATACTAATTAAAAAATTATAAGCATATCTCAACAAACATTTGTTAACATCAACATATTGAAGCTAGTGAAACGGACAAATTTCTAACATACTGAAAATTTGAATCGTACTCAAAGATAAGTTTAATATTAAAGAGAAAATGACTGAAGGGCTGCTTTAGGTAAAACTGTACCAGTATCATAGCAAATTACCTATGTATGTCTAATATATAATCATAATACAATTTGCATGGAAGAACTGTCCATTTACGGTTTAATCATTCTGTGTACATCTTCCAGAAGATAAAGCAATTTACAGATTACAGAATACCAGTAAATCTGCCTTTTTTGAATAAAGACGTTTTATATATTGATTTGTTAATGTACAGTATATTGAGAAAAAAATATGGAAGTATGGTAACTAAAGTTAAATATGTATTATTTCCTATAAATATTGGGATATATATCCAAATGGTAAAGTTTAAAATGTCTTACCCCTAATACAGTAAATAACAAAGTTATAAAAAAAAGAAGAGGTCGTTGTCCCATACAACATCGGGTAGCCATTAAGAAGAACTGCTCCTGTGCCATTTGCCGAACAGTTCTAAAAATTTAAACCAGAAAAAAAGAGATTAATACAAGTATTTTAAATAAAACTAATCTTAAAATTATATAAAGGATAACCCACTGTTACCCCCTCTTTTTTGTCCTTGATGCAATCCATTATATCCATTATATACTCAGCAAATCCGACCTAGATCATCAGAGAAACCTCTGGAGCAGACTTTAAGAGAGCATGGGAGGCTGCAATCATCCTCTCCCTTCTGGCAAAAGAAAACTGCTTCTACTGATGGAAACATTCAAAGCAGGCCTATCACAAATGTTTAGACCTATTTATACTCAAGAGCCCCGTTTCTTCTTTTTCACCACCACCACCACCACCAGCAGCAGCACTACCACCGCCTGCCTATCTCAGGACCTCGGGAAGGATAAAAATGCCAAAAGCAATCTAAATATTTGGCTGGCTGTGCAATAAAAATTGATTAAATGTGTATTTTATTTGTCTCATGTTTGTCATACATATGTGAAAAGGCTTTCTCATAAATTTTGGAGGACTCTCTTTTAGAAATGAAAATAATCTTCACTGTCATATTTATATAAAGACAGAAAACACAATAGTAATGTAAAATATTCAAGTGTTTTACATTAGCATTTTTTTTGAAACTTGGACATCAATTTAATTCTTCATCCTAGTAATCCCAAACCTGAACTCTTAGAAAATACTCCCAACTTTTGACTATAATAGTTTATAATATATCCAAGCACTTAACATCAAACAGTAACTGCTAGCAACACTCATAAATCACTTAATTATTAAAATCCATTTCACAACTCTGTATTAAAAAACCTAGTGCAGTTGTGTTGATTTTCTTTTGATGATGTTCAATATTTTGCCTATCCAGATTAGTTATTTAGGGCAGAAGGATAAGTCATTGCAGCTATTTTGCTTTTCTTTTGATGGAGAGAAGACAATTATTCCTAGAGGACAACACTACTATGGCATTTCATAACATTCAGATTTGTTCTCTGTGCTATCTTAATGTAACTGCACAGTGACAATCTGGAATTAAGTGCAATCAGCATAAAAATAACACCCTGTTTTTTTCCTTTTTAAAGTAAAATCCAAATTAATCTGTACAAAGGGCTACATTACTGTTCACAAATGAAATTGCACAAAGAGTAATAATCTTAGTTCAGGAAAGAAGGAAATGCTATAATTGTCCTAACATTTGAGACTTATTTCTACAGACTTTTGAGATTATGCATATTTAGCTTCCTATAATTTTATCAATCTACTTTTAATATAAGACTTATGACCAGTTGCTTAGCGACTTTCAAAGTTCCAATGGACCTACTTGGGTGAAATTATGACCCAGATTCCAAGTTCCTATGGTCAGCCCCCCTCCCCCGACTGCACTTTGGCAGCCATTTGCAGCGTACCACAGTCACATGTCCAATTCTTACAATGGTTTTGTTGAAAATCTGCATTATTTCCAGTTTTTGGCAAAACCATGCCCATAGCAAACCAGTAGTTTCTTTAATAATCATGGATTCATTTATCAACTACCGTGATTTCTTTAATGGCTACCACAAAGAAGGATGTAAAAATCAAATTGGTCAAGTGACCAACCCGCTTTATGACTATCACAAGTTATGACCGTGAGGGGTAGGTTCATTATGGTCGTAACTCGAGAATTGTCTGAATTTGCAGACTACTCTTAAGAAATTTATCTGATGATTTTTATTACTAGATAGTAATAAATACTTGTGATCAGGATAGGGAAATCAAGCTTCAGGTCATAGCACTCCAATAAATATCAGAGATAAGGAAAGGAAGATTGTCCCCCTAAGCAGCATATAAATAAAATTATATCACAACACTTTAGAATTAGGACCCAGTAATAAAACAAAAATAAAATGAAATAAAATGCAAATTACAGTCCAATAGTTGTACATTACTTACTATACTGATCACCTATGATCATCTGCAATTGCTTCTAGAGCAGGGCTTTTCAACCTTTTCACCAATTGTACCACTTTTAGGATATGGCAATATTAGAGTACCACCTAGCAAGGTGTCAAAAACTTGACCAAAAAAAAACAACCCCTGTTCAAAGTTGCAATTGCACTGAAATGACTTATGACTCTTCATCTCCCTCCCTCCCTCCTCTGTGCCTCACCTCCAGCCATTGCTGCCTTTTTTCATTCCTCTTGGAGGGCGACCCCTCCCCCACTGCATTTCTTGCCTGTTTGCTGCTGCCAGCACAAGTGGCTGCCACAGTTGTAGATCGGCTCATGGCCGGCCTGCTTGATCTCCTCTCCTCTCCCCCCACCCTCCTCCTTCTTCTTTCCCTTCGGTGCAGCTAGAGCTGACTCTGCCTCCTCCCAAGGCTGCTGCTTTTTTCTCTCTCTCCCTCTCCCGCCCAAACTGCCTCCTTTAATAGCCTCTCCTGTCTCCGCCCCCCCCCTTTCTCATGGGGGAGGGTGAGCCAGAAGTGAGCCTGGGGCCTTTGCCTCGCCCCAGCCACTCTGCAGCTCCAGAGGACTCTCTCACAGTAAGTCCTTGCCTGCGCTGGCTCGTTCCCTCCCCCACTACACTTGGCTAGGCAGGGCTGCGTGCCACCTGCCACTCGTTAATGTACCACAAGTGGTACGCGTACCACCGGTTGAAAAGCCCTGTTCTAGAGGCATGGGAGTCCAATGAGCTTTCTTTCATCAGCATTATGCCACAGCACCCTTTTGCATGTGTATGTGATGTCACAAGGAACTGAATTGGCACCATGTGATTTTTGTCATTCTGCCTGCCCTCAAGGATACTACTGACTGGGGAGCGGTTGATAAAACAAATAAAATATTAACATCACTTACTTGCTGTGACAATGCAATAACAAATCAATGATAAATGTCTGCCATGCTTTTTCTTTACTTAGTGCATCCAGTGCTGTTGGAATCAAAGCAAAGCAAAGTGTCATCGCTTCAAGTGCTTCACAACAAACTTGTTCATCTTCTGAATCTGGTTCATTGCCTGCATTTGTCTATAAAACAAAACAGAAATAAGCAGCATAACATATATGATAAAGTGGGATCAATTACTTTCTTAATTGTTCCTTCAAGCCCAAGGATACTACTTAATACACATACTACTTACCATCACAAACATTAATGGTATACTAAAATCAAATCTGAAAATGGAATTAAAGATTTGAAGAGCTGATAAAGTGTACATTGAGAAAATAATCTAACTCTGCTGAATTGAAATAGATTTCACAGGAATTCAAATTACACACAAGGGATTGGTGCTGATGAAAATTGCACAAGGAAGGGAAGTAAATACAACACTTGGTCATGATTGCCTGCTTGTGATTATCTGAATCTAATTTTAGCACTTTGTCAAGAGTCAAACATTTTAAGAGAAGAGGTTTTAATTAATTATCTGGAGTTTGTGTTTATTAGATAAATCTATTTCTCAAAGGAGATTTTCCACAATCTTTCACATTTAGAGGAGAAATTAACAGCACTCTATCCTTAAGCTTTACTACAAAAATTCAAGCCACAGAATTTAGCCTAGATCCACCACAAGCAGCAGCCATACTTCTTTTCTGAAGTTATACAATTATAATCAAAGTATTACTTTAGTTTTACTAAAAATAATAAAAAGTTATTATCTGGGCAGATAATATTTATTTTCAGATGTAGAATAGGGCACAGATTATACAACAACAGGTAAATATCTGTTTTAATTAAAATTATTCTACGTATAATATTTTACAAAAGTATTTCTTGCAAATATTTTACAGCCCAAAAGAAATCCCATGAATACATGAATGTCATGTGAAATATGCATATAAATACAGATTTTATGTGCATCTACAGATTTAGTTAAACACAAAGAAATAATGAATTAAGCAATTTTGTGGCAAAAGCAATAGCCTTAATTTTATATACAGAGGTATGAAATTGCAAAATTAAATATTTTCTGAATAATCTTAAATAAAACATTTTTCTACTAAGACATTATAGTTCTAACAGTATGCCAATAAAATTAGAAGAGCTACAAAAAAATCTAAACAACCATAACAATGTCTATTATTTGTAAATAGACCATATGAAGTTTCTTAGTTTGGTTCTTCCTATTAAAACCAGTTAGAACTGAATGCTGGTTCAGCTTTCTTACCTTTTCATAAATTTTACTAATATCTTCATTTGAGCTGAATACCAGTTGTACTGATCCACATCCCGAAGCCCATACTATTTTTTGCACTGCTCTAATAACACAAATATCAGGAATAAACTTTGAAGCCTAAAAACAGAAAGACAAATATAATAAGTAAACTACCATTTCACACATTGTGTTTAAAAGTGAATCCATGCCATAGCAATCCATAGTCTTGCATCAGACTCATAGAAACACAATTTAGTCACCTAGCTCAGTCACCTATTGCAGCCACTTCCAGAGTCTTCAAAGAGAGCTTTCTCATCATTTGCACTCTCTTTACAATTACACAGGGTAGAAATGTAAATCCTATCTGCAGCTGTCTCTTCCCATAAGCACCCACTGAGATTTACAAAATGCCTTAGGTACAATTCAAACTGAGGAGGACAATACATGTGCTTCTTGCAAACCACATTATATATTCATGATTTGCAACAAATTAATTCACAGTAAATATAACTGAAAGAAGGTACAGCTTACATTTGTACAACAGTGCCCACTAGAAAATTCCTTGAATCAGGTGACTGCAAATGGGATTCAAAGAGCCTCCATTCACTTATAGTCTCTCATGTATGTGCCCTTCGATGTTTTTTTTTCCCCCAGAACCAAAAATAGTTCAGAAACAGGCTATAAATTTAAGCCAAAGAGTTTGGAAGTGCTCAGTATTTAACCATACTAACCTCGTCGGATATTTGCTGTGCAAGGCGTATTGCTACATTTCTTAACATGCACTCTGAAGTTGGATTGGGAATATTCTGCAGAGCAGTTTGCAATACCACCGCCTGGTCATGAGTCGCCTGGTTGATCTGCAAATGATTTATTTTCAGTATTATTAAATGGAGAACATATTCTGTCCAACAGTAAAAGTATGTTGAGAACATTTTTCCATTGCTTTTATGCAAACACAACCAAAAATATTAATATGTTCAGTTATCCTTATATGTTTATTAAAATAGAACTGTACTGATAATTCCTACATCAGAGATTTCATCTCATACAAACTTTTAATACCATATTTTATTATAAACCTTAATACGTTTGAATAAGTCACTATTTTCAGTGCCGTTGTAACTTTGAACGGTCACTAAATGAACTGTTGTAAGACGAGGGCTACCTGTACTTTCTTTTCCTCCATCAATCCTGAATTGTCTGTCTATTTACAAGTCTATGATGCTCAATGCAAACAAGACATTAAGCAGCTTTCAAAATAGTGCAAACTGGAATAAAACAAATATAAAATTTGTAGCATAAACCAAACAATAATATTAAGAAAACCTTTCGTATTCATCATCACACCAAGAAATCACACTACCAGTAAATAGCCAATCACTGGATATAAGGGTAGGAATCTATCATTTTACCAGTCCCTAAGATCTTAATGATTTTCCTAAATGCCACCATAGTTATTGATGATTTCAATGCAGGTCAGATTAAACTATATAAATGTTCACTTCTAACTTATGCTATTCTCTATATACGTATTTACTATCCTTCCACTGGCACCTTACCAATTGTGATCATTAAATGGCTCCTGATGGAGAAATGGACTTTTATGGGATCAAAAGGTCCAAGCAATGACTTCAAATTTAAGATAACAGCAGGAAGCATTCATGCAGAAAATAAGAGGAAACGAAGCCCAGTTTCCAGAAGCCTTAGATAAATTTATTTGGTTCAAATGCCAATGTGAGAAGTAAATGAGAATAGGATTTGCATAATTTTTTTTTTAGTAATTGGAAGCTGTGTCAACTTTTTTTCTTTATTTGTATTGTTTCTAACACTTCTATTTTTCTATTTTTTCTTGTTTGGTTATATAAAAACTTCTTAATAAAAATTATACAAAAATAATTATGGTTACCGGTGACATTGGGCTTGTTCCCTCTACAACTGGTTGACAAGCTTCTGCCACAGCTCTCACGTGGCCATAACCAATTGCAGTCAGCAGTAGTTTTGCTATTTTTAAAGCATTTAAGTAGGCCCCTCTTCTTGTTTCCATATCTGCATTTGGCAGGAAGTTATTTCTTGTCAGCATACTCAACACCAAAGGTAGGCCACCACTTTTTAAGAAATTGAACTGAAAGTCAGTAGCTTCTTCTCCCAGAGGCGAATTGGCAGGCATTAACAAGGCATAAACTACCTGGAAAATATAGAGAAAAGATACAAAAATGTCATTTTAGTAAAATTGCTTTCAAAAGTCAGTCATTGGACTGCAGGATGGGTATGATATATACATATAATTATTAATATTTATCAGAATAATGTGATAATTCATTAATATGATGGTGATGATAATAATATCAAGGTCCAAAAACTGAAGATTGTGGCATAAACTGCTTGTGATGGTCCCAGTGGTTATCGACACATGGGTACCATAGCAAAAAAATCTTGGACAGCACTTAGTAAATATATAATTAACAAAATTTCCATCTGTCAATTGTAAAAGGCAACACTGCTTGATCTGCACATATACTGCACTGATAACACTACGACATATTAGTTTATTGGAAATAATTGCATATGAAGATCAACATTGGCTAAAGAACTGGCAGTTGTGATTTCACATTTTTTATACATAGCAATATAATAAGAATTTTATTATATGCTTAAGCCACCCAACTCCCAGAAACCCCAGAAGGTTTTCCCTATGTTTCATGTCTAAAAATCTCAAAATTAATAATATAAGGAATATATATCTTCTCCCCTCTCAAATGGTATCTACAATTCCCCAAACGAGAACCCAGTGACATTCCTTAGATTCAAGTAACATAAGAAAAAAACTTTTGGAAAGCTGTAGTATAAAAATAGTACATTTCTGGAAAATGTATCTCAAAATAACTACAAGCTTCTTTATTTCAGTCATTAAAACAATGACTGAACACAAGCAATTAAAAAAAAAAAAAAAGACTGGATTGATACATGACTTTTTCTTCTTCTTTCAAATGTGTTCCAATTCTTAGAAACTGCCTGGACAAGTCTGCAGTTTTCTTGGCAAGGTTTTTCAAGAAGTGGTTTCCCATTGCCTCCTTCCTAAGGTTGAGAGAAAGTAACTAGTTCAAGGCCACCCCAGCCAGTTTTATGTCCAAAGAGGGACTAGGACTTATGGTCTTTTGGTTTCTAGCTTGATGCTTTAACTACTACACCAAACTGGCTCTACACTTAGCTAAAATATTAACTCTACACAAACCTCCGTAAGATATAGCACTTGTGAAGCAGAAGGTCCAAAGAACAGAGAATCAAGGGATGGACTAAGGCTACTGTCACCAAGTTTTGCATGGTCTAAACAGATAGCTCTTAATTTCTCTATAGTAGTATTATCTGAAATACATAAAACAAAATTTAAAAGTATTTCTTCCCCCCCAAATATTAAGAAAAAACATTGATTTCTCAAAACATCTTTAAAACTGAAATACATTGAAGTTACATCAGAAATCAAACATCAAAACATTTCTGAAACATGTTTTGACGTTTTTCAGGACTACATGATTTCAGTGCTGGCCCAAGTAAACCAGCTTTTTAAAGGTGCTGCTGTCAGATATAACAACTATGCTCATCCAGAAAGTACTTTTCCCATTTTGAATTTAAGTCCAAACTTCTACTATGCACTGTGCTAATTTTGAATTTTAATGAGAATTAAGTAAGTAACATTGATTATTGTGTAGTGGTAAATTTAGAAGCATACAGTGGATATAAAATGTCTGCACACTCCTGTTAAAATATCAGGTTTAAAGATATAAAAAGAAATCAGACCAAGACAAATCACTTCAGAATTTTTTCTACCTTTAATACAACATATAAGCTGCACAATTCAATGGAAAAATAAAACTTTCAGGAAAATTAAAAATAAAAAAACTTACAATATCATAGTTACAATAAATGTGCACACCTTTTTATAAATTGGGATATAGGGTGTTCAGAATTAACCAATCGTATTCAAACTCATATTAAACAGTAGTTAGTACACACCTGCCATCAATTAAAGTGTCTCTGATCAAGCCCATATCAAATTCAGCTGTTCTAGTAGGATTTTTCTGACATTTACTCAGTTGCCTCTTACAGCAAAGCCATGGTTTGCAAAGAGCTTACAAAGCATCAAAGAGATCTCTCATAGTTGGAAGGTATCAGTCAGGAGATGGGTACATAAAATTTCCAAGGTATTGGCTATACCATGGAACACAATGAAGACAGTCATCAACAAGTGGAGAAAATATGGCACAACAGTGACATTATCAAGAACTGGATGTCCCTCAAAAATTCATGAAACGAACAAGAGGCTGCCAAGAAGCCTACAGCAACATTAAAGGAGCTGCAGGAATTTCTGGCAAGTACTGATTGTGTACTACATGTGACAACAATCTCCTATATTCTTCAAATGTCTGGACTATGGGATAGGTTGGCAAGACAGAAGCCTTTTCTTACAATAAAAAACATCCATGCCCAGCTACATTTTCCAAAACCTACATCAAATGTGTTATGGTGTGATGAGACCAAGGTTGAACTTTCTGGCCATAATTCCAAAAAATATGTTTGGCGCAAAAACAACACTGCACATCAAAAGTACACCGTGCCCAGTGGAGCATGGTGATAGCAGCATTATGCTTTGGGTCTGCTTTTCTTCAGCTGGAACTGGGGATTTAAGATGGTGGGAATTATGAACAATTCCAAATATCAGTGAATTTTGGCACTGAACTTTTCAGGCCTCTGCTAAAATGCTGAAGATGAATTTCACCTTTCAACATTACAATAACCCAAAGCATACTTTCAAATCAACAAAATAATGGCTTCACCAGAAGATGATCAAAGTTTTGGAATGGACCAGCCAGAGCCCAAACCTGAATACAACTGAAAATCTGTGGGATGATTTGATGAAGGCTGTGCACAGGAATGCCCTCAAGGAATTGAGAGGGATGAAACGGATCAAGAGACATCTAGAGCATCACTGGTGGAAGACGAGGACGAACAATCGAACACAGGTAAGAGCTGCTATTAAGGCCTACCTCGTGGCAATTCAGGTGGTGAAGCATTAAGTACTTCTCTGCACTAACTGCATGTGCATATATCGGCCAGCGACCCTCTTTAAGGTGAGCCATCTCCTCCTGGGAAAGGAGGATACAAAGGTCTACCTGAAGGGGTGCAGTGAGGAATTTGCTGATTTTCTGGAAGACAAAATTGCTTAGCTTTGTTCCCAGTTAGATGGCAACGTGGAGGAACCTGGTTTTTGCCCAGTTATCTGGGAATAGTTTCACCCCATTGCTCCTGAGGAAGTGGACAGGATCCTAGGCAGTATGAGTGCAAGTACCTGTATTTTAGATCCATGTCCCTTCTGGCTTGTGAAAGATTCTGAGGAAGTGACATGTGGGTGGATTCTGGTGGTGATTAATGCTTCCCTATGAGAAGGGATGATGCCCCAGCATTTTAAGGAGCCCTTCGATACCATTAACCATGTTATCCTTTTGAAGCGGTTTCAGGGGTTGGGTGTGTGGGGGATCTGTATTGTCTTGGTTCAATTCCTTCCTCTATGGCTGCTCTGAGTTGCTTTCGATAGGAAGCAAGAGGTCCAGCCTTTGTCCCTTGCTTTGTGGAGTCCAGCAGGGCTCGGTACTCTCTCTGCTTCTGTTTAATTAAAAGCCACATGAAGCCCCTAGGTGAGATCATCCACCACCATGGACCGAGATATCATCAATATGCTGAGGACAACCAGCTATATGTCTCAGACCATGGCGAATTAAGCAATGCTGTTACCTCCATCTTGCAGTACTTGGAGGCTATTAAGGGCTGGATGGGGAGTAAAAGGCTGAAAGTAAACCTGGCTAAGACTGAATGGCTCTGGGTCTGGGCTTCTTTGGTCCATAGAAAATTGCCATCACGCGTCTTAGATGGGGTGACAGGGCCCCAGACAGACCCAGTGCGTAATCTGGGGGTTCTCCTGGATTCACGACTCCTGCTCAAGAAAGTGGCAGTTGTGGCCAAGAGGGCCTTTGTGCAAATGCGGGTTGTGCACCAGTTACACTCTTTCCTGGACCAACCTTTCACAGTCACTCACGCCCTAGTCACCTCCCATCTTGACTATTGCAATGTGCTCTACATTGGGCTGCCCTTAAAAAGTATCCGGAAGCTCCAATTGGTTCAAAATGCAGCAGCCCATGTGGTTTGTGAATACCTAGATATGCACAGGTGTTCTCTCTCCTGCAGGAGCTGCATTGGCTGCCGATTTGCTTCTGGGTACAATTCAAGATGCTGGCTGCCATCTTTAAAGCCCTACCTGACTTGGGACCAGGTTATTTAAAGGACCGTCTTTTCCCATTCCTTCACATCTATCCAACTCACCAGAGCTGGGAGGCAGGGAATATTGCAGGTCCCTTCTCCTAAGAAGGTACAACTGGCAGGACCCAGAAGGAGGATCTTCTCCATGATGACTCCCTCCCTTCGGAACATCATCCCCGCAGAGATTAGATTGCCCCCCACCCTTTCATAAAGCCCTGAAGACCTTGTTTTACCAACAGGCCTGGGGAACCCAAAGTGGGATGGAGCCCATCAAGTGGCTTATCGGATTGATCGTTTGTTTTTTAAACAAATTTTATTAATTTTCCAGTTTTACAAACTGAATGTGATAAAATAACTAAGGGAAACAGAGAGGAAATTTTTGATGATGTAACCCGACCTATGTACGAAAGATCTTGTTATTGGATTATGGATTACCCAATCACCACACTGCTTCCTTAATATTTGGATTTTGTAAAACTGGAAAATTAATCCGATTGATTGTTGTTGCCAGGGGAGTGGGTGATTATTTTCATTGTTTTTATATTGGGTTTTAATTTGTATAAGCTGCCCACAGTCATTGAGAGTGGGCAGCCATATAAATTTAAATAAATAAATAAATACATCAACAAATGCATGGAGTGCATCTGCAAGGAAGAGTGGGTAAAGTTTCCCAAGGCAAGATGTGCCATGTTGATAGGTTCCTACCCCAAAAGACTGAATGCTGTCATAAAACCAAAGTGTGCTTTAACAAAATATTAGTTTAAGGATGCGCACACTTATGCAGCCATGTTTTTGTAAGTATTTTTATTTTTCCCCTCTGAAAGATTTCAATTGAATTATACAGTTTATATGTTGTATTAAAGATGGAAAAAAATTTCTGAAGTGATTTATATTGGTCTGATTTTTTTACATCTCAAAAACCTTGCATTTTAACAGGGGTGTGTAGACTTTATATATACCCTTTATGGTCTTTCCATTAGCAAATATATATTTCAATTGAAAATTATAGAATATAAAAAAATTACCTGGTGGCATTAATTTCATAAGGATACGTGCACCATCTCTAAGGGATGGCATATTTAGACTACTGCCTAGGTCTGCAACTTGCCAAAGAAATGAGATGTATCTAGGATGCAGTGACATAATCTACAATAAAAATAAAAACTTGTCATAAGACGCAAATTTTAAATGTTTGCCTAGCATTATAAATTTAGATGTTCTTTTACTTACAACTCCAGGCAAGCAACTTTCAACTTCTGGATTTGGACCATCGCTATAATGATTGCCATGGTTACCAGGAGAACCCGTAGAAGAATCAGAGGAACTATCAGGGCTTGAAGGCATATTGGAACTTATTTGTGTAAGCTTTGCTGTAATTAACTGCAGACAGAGTAAAATGCAGATGTAAATTGAAAAACTGCATGAAGTAGTGAAGTGTTAACTATTTTTAAAATCTTCTGAAAGTATTAAACTACAAGTGCGCAAGTTTACTAATGCATAATTCTATCATTACAGATTATATTTATATTGTCATGGACATACATTTTATCAATATATAATTTTTCTTAGTACTTACTGTTTTATCTTTTAGATTCAATTGTCCAATTAATTTCCTATCATCTACAGGGTCTACTAGTTCGCCTCCAATAAATAATTCGACTTTGGTATGTGCACTGTTGGCTTTAATACGGTTGAGAATGCAACGTCTGACTGAACCAATGGTATCGTTTGTATGAGACCAAACATCCAAATCTTCCACCTGACGACCTTGGTTTGGAAAACGAACTACCAGAGAGATGTGCTTACCACGAAAAGCTCTGAAAATACAGGGAAATGAAATTCTAGTTAAAATTATCCTGGATATTTAAGAATGTTAATATGGTAAGACACAATTAATAAATATGTTTACTTATTTTTAAAACATTGACAATTTGCTAATAAGAAAATGTGTTTACTTCTAAATTCTTCCGACAGGGATGGCTATTTATTTTGTAAGTCAGATAAAAATAATATTTTCCTTGCACATGTGAAGTATAATAAACATGACATTTATAATTCTGTTGAACTGCACATACAAACTATTATATTTAGATAAGACTTCAGACAATTGAGAAAATAACTTGAGTAGCACAATTTAAGCATATGCACTCAGACATATGTATCTTATTGTAATACCTATATAATAACTAGTAATTTGAACCGTATCTAATCAATAATTCAATCATTGCACCCTAGGAAACTTTTCCACAAACCTTGACATTGGTAGAATTGTTCGCTCTTCATGGTAATCACTATCACATTCATTTATATACTCTCTTAAAACAGTCAACACTCGCACCATTCTTATTGCTTCTTGTCTCGCACAATTAATACTGTCTTTATCTCCATCCAAAACACATAAAGTATCATAGGATGCCTTCAAACGATCAAAACAGGACTGAATAAAGTCCTCATGGATAACTACCTGTACAAATACCAAAAGAGCCATCATTTATCAATTATTAAAAAAAATATAACATGAAAAACAAACAACCTTCAAAAAATTACATGAAGAAGTACAGGTTTTCCCAGTTTTATAATTCCCAAAACTATTTTAAAAGTTCATTAACAAGCCAAACATATTTACTCTAGCGCAGGGGTAGGCAACCTTGGCTCTTTTATGACTCGTGGACTTCAACTCCCAGAATTCCTGAGCCAGCTTGGCTGGCTCAGGAATTCTGGGAGTTGAAGTCCACGAGTCATAAAAGAGCCAAGGTTGCCTACCCCTATAAGCACTGTCCCAAATACAAAGAATATTAATCATAACTGTCATGTAGTCTGACAGAACATCAATACTTTAGCCCAGTTAACAAAGATTAATGTCAAAATAGCAGCCTTCACTAGTCCAACCCTTCCTGCCACAGAACATTACATTATTCTAAAATAATTAAAATTATGAACCACCCAAATTAGGTAAATATATCTGCTTATGTCAGAGCACATTTGGAGAGGTTGATAATATATTATTAACCAGGTCTATATTAAGTAATATTCCATATGAAATTTGAAATGATTATTTCTGAGCTAGGCTCTTTGGATGACTATTTACAAAAAATGGTTTTATTCTTCTGAAATTGCAACAAAACTTTCTATAGAAAGAAATTACTGTAATATTTTACCTGATTAACCTGTAATCTTGGACCAAGGTTGGTATAAATCTCCTTCAACAGATCTATTGCTCGACTGGCAATATCATCATTCCCTTGAATTACAACCTAAACAGCAACATAAAGCATACATTAAGCTAAAATTGTACAACAAAGCTTTGTATACCAATTCTATTTAAAATGATCTAAAAGAGCATATGCCCAACCTATTGTTTTGGAAATGGAATGTTCTTAAAAACTTTGGAATATCCATACTATTCTGCTCATTCTTGAAGTTTTATGCCATTTCTCAGAATCCTCCAAACCAGTGGTGGCGAACCTATGGCACGCGTGCCAGAGGCGGCACTCGGAGCCCTCTCTGTGGGCACACTTGCCGTTGCCCCAGCCTCGCCTCCCCCGTGACCCCCTCACCAGCAGTCCCTCTGGAGGAGAGTCGCCCCCGAGCGTGGCCCATGTGGAGCAGCGCAGCCAAGGACATGGCAGCCAGGCAGCGTGGACAAGACTCTGCCCTCATGCCCCATCATGCACAGTTGATGCTGCGGGGCGCGGGCAGAGGGCATGGCCGCCATGGTGCTGCTGGGTTGCCTGGGGGATCTGCGGTGGGCCCTGGAGGCAGTGAGTGGCCCTGCGGGCAGGTGGGGCGGGGCATGGGGTGGGGGCGCAGTGGGGGCGGGGCCAGTTTTTGGGCACTCGGTCTCTAAAAGGTTCGCCATCGCTGCTCCTAACAATAGCAGTTTCTGTTATTCTAGGAGTATTCTGGTTCTATTACAGGTTACTTCATCCAAAATATGACAAACCACTTCTGGTTTTTAACTTCTAGAAATTGGCAGACCATATACAAAATGGCTAGAGTAGCATGATACAGAAAATACTGTGGATTTTTCCAGAATATGCTATTGTATGGTAATCTAGATTACATCCAGTGTTCTCATAAGCAGCTACACAAAAACTTCTACAAAGCCAACTCACTACTTAAAAAGCTAATACCAAGTAAATACTGTAAACATGGTTAAATCTTGGTCTCCTAGATTTGTTAATGGAATACTATTTTTATTTGTTTACATTTTGGTTATGTTGCCATTTCCCAAGCAGTACTGGTATGAATTTACTATTACCTTAAATAACTGGGAGAATAGTTAAGAACAATGGGCACACTTCACTTTTCCCATTAAAAAGAAAATATAATTTCCCTATAATTTGGAAATAATAAAATCTTTCTGTGGGCTGTAATGGAGTACTCTGAAGAAGGGGTTGACCATTATTCTCAAATGTTTTTAAAGAATTTATATCATTCTGACAAATTATTTCATCTGTGTGATGACATCACATATGAAATAATTTGTCACAATGATTTAATGATATTTACATCAACTCCACAATTATATGACATAAATTAAGTAAATTACTTTAAAAAATTGCCTACAAAGTCCATTATGTCACAGTCAAGGTTTTGCTATATAGTTGATAAATTTGTTGGGAATAGAATAGAATAACAGAGTTGATTCTTTATTCCACTTATATGTAATTATTGATTTACCTACTTTAAAAAAAGTGTTTTCAATACCATTAATACTATTAACAGAAAGTAAATGACTGTCTCAATTTAAATAGATGCATATTTTTACACTTACTCTCCAAAGATAATCTAGTCCTATTAACTCCAAGTCATCCATCATATAGGCTCGTCTCTTTGCTACTAGCTTTCCTTCCCGACAGTTCACAGCTTTGAAGAAACGTTCAAAACATTTCATTCCATTTTCTGTTAAGAGTGAGGGGTCCAATTGAAGAACATTGTTTTCAAAAAAGTCTTTATTAATGTCAGGGTCTAAGTCCGGTTCATCTCCCATTAGTTTAGAATACCATTTAAAACAGGCTTCACGATCACACAGATAGACTGCATTTTCTGCTAAACATTTCCATATTTGTTTTGCCTGAGGAGCACAGAGCCATAATTGACCATCCTTCAGTAAAAATCTTGCAGAAAACAAAGAAACAAATCATTAGAAATATGTATTAATCCCATGAATACTTTAAAAATAAACTCTACCATGTATACCTAAATTCCCAAATTTTGAAATTTACAAGAGAAAAAAAATATAATTTTGCAGTATTACATAATGTGTACATTACATACTTTTACATTACTATTCTTAATGTATATTCATAAAAGGAAGTTACTGTATTTACTATTCTTTTGACTACTGTAAAAGATTAAGGGGATAAATACAAGAAAATCTGGACAGGCACATAAACTGTATCTCTGTGAATTTCATTTAAGACATTTCCTTCCAAATCCTGACAGGCCAAGTTTCTCTTTAATATTTACTAATTGCTGGATTCAACTAGCTATTCAAATTTGCTTTGGTGAATCAAGAAATATCAAGGTCCATTTATTCAAAAAGGAACTACTTCCTTTTCCATCCTTCTGGAGCAGCTTGGCTATGAAGCAATTGTTCTGACTGCAAGAATTCTGCAGGAATTCTAGTGAAAACAATATACCTGAAATGGGTCCATCTGAAAGAGGTTAAGGGTAGGTGTATCAATATTTAATGTAAATGAATGGAATTAGGCTGACAGGATCAAAATTAAGATGCAAGAAGTCTAATCTCTTGCTAAAGATATTTCTGTAATAATCTTTACAAACCGAAATCAGCTTATGCTACATATATTGCAATAAGACTACACAGTTCTTCACCTAAGTAAACAAATATATTTTATCTGCTTAAAAAACATTTATTTTTACTCTGCCACCCCACCCCCCCCAAAACACAAGCTGTGCTTAAACCAACCGTAAAAAGTTCAACCGCTCTTGGACTTCTTGAACATGACTGTATCTACTTCCTGGCCTTACAGTTTGTGGATCATATTCTCCATGCTCTGCAATTTTTTAAGAAACAGATGTTATATATGTTTAATTATTAGTAAGTCCCAATGTATCCAAGGAAATCCATTTAGAATTGCCAACATTTTAGTATTGCTGAACCATTTAGCTTTTAGATATGCAACAACTGAGATAGCCATACCAATGTCCTTTATGATTCTTTTATACCTTAGTCAAAAATCCTTTGCCAAAATTTATTAATATACAATTTTAAAATGTTTCATAAACTGCATAGACTGTGAAAAAAAATTTACTTTTGCAAAAGAAATCCATGTCCTGAACACTTTTTGTTTATAAATGGATTTTACATGTTCCTCTATAAGTAGCTGATCTCACATTTCTCAGATTAAAATACTAGCCTTCAGTAGCTAACAATGCTCAGGAGAGAAAACGCTTACATTTTAATAAGCTAAACAACTTTATAATTTAACTCACCTTTAGCATACTGTCGCCGGCTTTCCATATATGTTGAAAGATTTTCTGCAACTAAAGTTACTAGAGCATGATTGTGCTGAAGTTGATTGATTAAGTCATGACGATAAAATACATGGGGGGCTCGCTGAGTTTGACTGCAATTAAAAACATAAAACTTATAGGTGAATATTTAATATATTTCCATTCAATACTATTAATAGAAAGTAAATGACAGTCCAAATGGTATTACATTTTAAAACTAAAATCCCATTCAAAACTGAATAATCATAAAACAAGTCAATTTAAAATTCAATATATAACAGAATAAACATCAGGAACTACAGCCTTATATTAAAGGCACTCTCTTCATAAAATTTGTCATGGAACTATTTTCATAGCTTAATGAATTGTTCAACAGAAAATTGCTCTCTATACCAGAGGTCCCCAACCTTTTGGGCACCAGGGACTGGTTCCGTGAAGAGATTTTCCATGGACCAGAGGAGGCGTGGTTTCATGTACTGCCTGCATCCTGCGGATGGAGCTTTGCTTGTTTGCGTGGACCGGTTTCTGGCATGCTGCGGACCGGTGCTGGTCCATGGACCGGGGGTTGGGGACCCCTGCTCTATATCATAATACAATCTCTTTTGAAAAACGTCTGAACCATAGTTTGCCATCTAGCAAAAATTATTAACAAATTTAAAATCCAATATGAAGATGAATGCTGTTTTCTGACAGAAGAAAGATGTAAGTCCAATATAGTTGATAGCTCCTTAGAACCCTAGTATCACCTCAAAAAAATTCAGAGGCAGAATATGAACAGGGTGATTTCAATCCATTTTTAGCTGTTTGGGATAATTTTTATGGGTCAAACATCTTGACCATTCCTCTCTTCTGGTGAGAACAGATGGTTCTTGCTTAATGATCCCTCATTCAGTGACCGTTCAAACTTATGGTGGCACTGAACAAGTGCTACTTATGTAAGTCCTCGTACTTACGATGTCACAATGTCCTACGATCACACGATCATCATTTGTAACCTTCTTTGCTGGCTTCCAACAAGTCAATGGGGAAGCCGGCAGAAAGTCATGAATACTGACCATATGACATTGCATTTGATGACTGCATAGGCTTCGCTTAACAATGGAAACCAGAAATGCAAAATTTCCATTACTAAGTGGTGTGGTCATTAGACATCATATTGTGCTGCTTAGCAATGAAAATTCCTGCTCCAATTACCATTATTAAGTGAAAACTATCTATATGTTCTTTGTATTCTGAAGGTCAAAGGACTGAATTGTAACCCTAATCCTTGAAACACTGCCAAACCATGCAATGAAGATAAATATGTTATTTCTTAATTATGATTCTTTCTCAATTGCTCTTTTAAAATCATTTATTAAAATAACTGACATGAATATTAATGGCAACTCAGCTTCAATATTTCTCTTATCCCCCCACCACACCAAATTTATACTCTAACAATTCGCATCTTAATAATATCCAAAGATTTAACTGGCCAATACAGTCTTATTTCAAATTCCTTAGACCAGAGTTCTCCAAAGTGGTCAACATCAACTCCCACAAGTCAATGGGGCTATCCATTATTGTTTTAGTATTATTTATATTACATTACTTAAAGTATTATTATTTTCATACAATAAATGTTTGGGTGTGTGTGTCAATGAGCAATCTGAAACTTCATGAAAAGGCCAATGAGCTGAAGAGATTGGGAACTCCTTCATTAGACTTTCTTTTGCCCCTATCAATTCTCAAAGGTCACATTCTTGTCACCATTTGAAGGAGGCTAATAATTTGATAATTCTGTGATATTTCTAAACTAATTACTTACTGATTTATTTTATTTAAAAGATTTATATGGCTGCCCATCTTAAGCAGGAGTGGGCAGCTCACAAAAAATAATTAAACTTGGCTATTTAAGTTTGTTGCATGGAATTATATGCATTCTACAGGAATACTTCCTGTTACCACATAAGTAAAGAAATACAAATACATAATGTATTCATACTTCTGGAACGAACCTGGCTGAAACCATCTGTCATTCTCAGTTGCCATACAAATTGGGAGGAAGGGAAGGAAAGAAACTGAAAGAATTGCTAGACTAAATACAGAATGATCCCGTGGGAACCAAGGTCATTCCCACAGGTGCTGGAAGGTGGAGAGAAGAAGTGTCACGGAGCCCGCCAATTGCACTCATTGGGTAGCGTCAGTGGTGGGATTCAAATATGTGAACAACCGGTTCTCTGTGTGGATGCTGCTTCCGGAAGTCTGTTCTGGGCCTGGGCAACAAAAAATTAGCTACTGGCTCTGCCGAAGTGATGTTAAACGCCTGAATCTCACCACTGGGTAGCGTGATCAATATCATAATAGGGGAAGGAGAGTGCTACATTTAATTACGTTGAATTCCTGGGGGGAAAGTTTAGAATTGGTTTCACTTTTGACCATGCTGATATTATGTATCCAATAAACATGTTCTTTGAGGAAACTTCCAAGCCTCAGAGATCTGATTTGTTTGGGTCCATTAGTTGGAACCTTGACACATACATTGTACTAGATTTTATTACAATTTACTAGAAAATTATCTTAACTTCTCACCTTAAGTTTTGTGGCGCTTCTCCAAACAAACTACAAATTTCCCTAATTTGTTTCAAGGCTGGAATGACCCATTTGTCATTTGTGCGAAGTTCTTCTATAAAACGATCTATCCACTGTATTTTTTGTGTATCTCGATCCTTCAGGAAAAGAAAAGGAAGCATAAACATGAAGGAATGAGGATAAAGATAGGCCAAAAATGAACTAGAAACGTAAGATCACCCTGGGCAAAAGCAGAGAGAACCTACTTCTAAATAATAGATGCCAACTACAAGTATAAAATCAAGTTGCTTCCTTATCCTGCTTGTACATGGAAAGCTAAAGTTTTGTCAGAATTTGGGCCAGCTATTATTCCTGCCCCAAAGGAGCAAGACTAAAATTTTATAACAATGTACCCTTATTTATAGTATATATGCATAATCAGGTATTATTTTTGTAAGGGGTGTGAGAATATATCAGCAGCGTTCTAGGGGTGCGGGGTATAGAAAAGATTGGGAACCGCTGATATAGAGTGATGTATTTCCCATAATCAACACTAGTTTGAGAAGACTGGCAAGCTCAAAGCTAGGTTGCCGCTGAAACTATAGCACTCCAAAAGATTAAATCAAAACTAAATTAGACCCCTGATTCAAGAGCAATCTTCCACAACAGAGACACAAAGGAGCAATAGAAGAGCAGCCATTAGCCACAAAGAACCATCACATACTATTTTATATCTTATATTGCCCACACTAATTGATGTTACATCCCTTGCAAAAACTGCCCTTATAATCACAGGTCCTGCAAGGAAGGGGATGAGGAAAGGGCAGAGGTTTCTGAATATTCTCTAAAAATCAACATATGTCACTGCCCGTGTTTCTATAGCTCTCAAATGTTCTTCCTTGCTTCCAATACTCTCATGTATTATTTTCCTCTCTACCTGCCAATTTTGCAGACCAATCTAGCATACTATATATATCCTTCATATAAGCTGATGCCCTCTGCACAGCCACAGCTCAGAGACATTCTAGCTTCTTCTGCAGCCTGCCTGCCTGCTTCACCTGCTAGTGGGACGGGTGCACACATGCACATCTAAGTTATCTGCAGAGTTCAGCAGTTTACCTCGAGCAACCTATACAACCAAGCTGCCTAAAGTGCAAGATAGAACTGTGACTCAAAAACCTATGAAGCAAGTCCATGGCTTGCTGGCGGGGTGTGGGGTGGGGCAGGTAAGAGTCTTGGATGCTAACCCTTAAGAGGAAATCTAAGAAATGCCAAGCTGCTCTGCTGCATGGTGAAGTGGAATTATTAGTGGCTGGTTGCTGTACTCTTGGCAAGGCCCTTTGCTCTTAAGTTCCACATCCTCTCTTAAATTGGGCATGAACAATCTGCAAGCTCTTTACAGCTACTGATAAAACTGCAGTGGTAAAACCAGAGCTACCTTGTGCTGTAAATGGTGAAGCAACCCTTCCTTCCTGGCTGACCTAAACAACTTGCTATGTGCTACTCTCCATAAACGGGCAGTGAGGAGAGAGCACATACACTTGTCAGTGTTCCCTGGTTACTCAGCTTGTGCACACAAAGCCATAGTCCTATGAGGACACCCAGACAGATTGGGACCAAGTTGTTATAGCATTCCAGCTTTGTGTGTGGAAGCACCCACTAAGTCCAAATCTCCCTTGAATTTACCCACCTACAATTTGAAAAATCCTGCTTTAGAGGATTGTGAAAAAAAAACATATTTTAATGAAATATTAGCAAGTTGATTGTTAATGGCTAACTAACAATTCATCCTTACCTGTGAACAACTATAATCTAAAATTTTAATGTGGGCACTGAGAGCTTGATCCATGATATCAACTGGAACATCATCACTATGTGCTAAATTCCATAGAAGATTTAGTACTTTGTGTGCCATCACACCATCTTTATCATCTTCTGCAAGACGTCGGATTAGCTCAAGTAGCTTTTCACGCTGTTTTTTACTTGCATTTGTCCAACTTGCCTAAAAACCAAAGGGAAATCAATGGAAAGTTAAAAATACAGTCCTATAATACTAAGAAAATTTTAAGAAACTGTAATATTAAAATACAAATTAACATTTAGAATTTACATATAACTATTTTAAATAACATATACTGTGTTTCCCCGAAAATAAGACCCACCCAGAAAATAAGCCCTAGCCTGATTTTTTTGGCTTGCGCCTAATATAAGCCCTACCCCAAAAATAAGCCCTAGTTAAGAGACCGCCCACTCCATCCCAACGCTCGCTACCACAACGGGGCAGAAGAGCACATGGTGCACTGGTGCCACTGCCAAGAGGTAAGGTGAGGCAAGTGGGGGGGGGTGGAGCTGCCACACGTTGCCCACACCCACTTACCTCAGGGCCCCTGTAGCCAGGCCACTCCCCACTTGGCAACCTCCCCCCACCTGTTCAATGACCCGGCTGCTCGCCCGCCTCTTCCCTTTCACTCCCCTCCTGAGCCAGACTGCCATGCTATGGAGGATGGGCAGGGGAGGCTCAGTTGCATTACCCGGTCCCCCTCCCCCGTTTCAGAGCCAGGGGAGAGTGATAGTGAAAAGCCTCCGCCACTGCTGCACATCAGCTGCGTCCACCGCTGGAGAGGCTTTCTTTGGTCCTTGCCGGCACCATCTCACCTCGCAGATCACCTGCTGGTGCTGACAGCCTCCTCCTCCTGCCGCTTGAGTCCTGCATCGCTGTGTCGCTCCCCGTTTGCCGCCTGTATTGTATGGTTTCAATAGTGGCAGCTCTGGAGGTCGGTGGTAGGGGACCGAAGAAAGCCTCTCCAGTGGCGGATGCGGCCGATGCGCAGTGGCGGCCTTTTGCCATCATTCTCCCCCCTGGCTCCAAATGGTGGAAGGGGACCGGGTGGGGCGACCGAGGCTCCCCTGCCCATCCTCCGTAGTATGGCAGTCCGGCTCGGGAGGGGAGTGAAAGGGAAGAGGCGGGAGGACAGCCGGATCATTGAACAGGCAGTAGGAGGTCGCCGAGCGGGGACCCTGGCTGCGGGGACCCTGAGGTAAGCGGGTGCAGGCTGCGTGGGGCAGTTCCGTCCCCCCACCTGCCTCGCCTCACCTCATGGCAGCGGCACTGATGCAACGTGTGCTCTCCTGCTCCGTTGCGACCGTGAGCAACCAGACAGTGGGATGGAGTGGGCCGGTGGCCACAACGTCAGACATCCCCCGAAAAAAAGATCTCATTGGTTTTTACCCATAAAAATTTCAACAAATCTAAACTATACTTAAGTAACAGGAGAATAAAGTTCTTCTTAAAAGAAAATTGGATTCCATTGTGATTCTTCGTACTGCAAATTATCTGATTCTACTATATCATTTGAAAAGAAATGTCAACCTGTCTCTTATACCTGTAGTAAAATATCAATGAAATATAATTGCTACATTTTAACATACAATTTCAAATACTATAAACAACAAAGGGGATTTGACTTGGTAAAAGAAATTTCAGAAAGCTGAATCTGAAGGTTATTTACTATATTAAACTTAACAGAATAACAAGAGTTGGCCCTTGGAGGTCTTCCTAGTCCAACCTCTGGCTCAGACAGGAACCCTATACCATTTCAGATAAACGTCCAATCTCTTCTTAAAAACCTCCAGTATTGGAGCACCCACAACTTTTGGAGGCAAGTCGTTCCACTGATTAATTGTTCTGTCAGGAAATTTCTCCTTAGTTGTAGGCTGACTCTCTCCTTGATTGGTTTCCATCCATTGCTTCTTGTCCTGGCTTCAGGTGCTTTGGAGAATAGGTTGACCCCTCTTCTTTGTGGTAGCCCCTTAGATATTGGAACACTGCTGTCAGGTTACTCCTAATCCTTCTTTTCATTAAACTAGTCATACCCAATTCCTGCAATCATTCCTTATGTGTTTTAACCTCGAGTCCCCTGATCATAATTGTTGCTCTTCTCTGTACTCTTCCTAATCTCAACATCTTTTTATATCGTGGCGACCAAAACTGGATGCAGTATTCCAAGTGTAGTCTTACCAAGGCATTATAAAGTGGTACTAACACTTTATGTGATCTTGACTCTATCCCTGTTAATGCAACCTAGGACTGCATTGGCTTTTTTAGCACCTGCAGCACATTGCTGGCTCATATTTAAGGACTACAAGATCCCTTTCGCAGTTATTACTATTGAGCCAGATACACCTATTCTATTCTATTGAGCCAGGTACCACCTATTAACATCAATATAAATTTAAATTTGATTATATCCTATTTAAAGGAGCTCAATGAATAGCAAATTAATAGACTAATTACCTTAAAGCAATCAAACAAATGATCAAGCTGTTCAGGAGAGAAATCCCAGGCCAATTTTGCAAGAAGATCATGTACATTTTTCACAATGGCTTCATGTTTTCCTGCCTTGAAAAGCAATATTATTAATGTTGTTTCTCTGCTATTTGTAAAAAAGGTACAACATGTTGCAACATTACTATCACAAAATACCATTTTAAGGTAAACTGATTAAAATTCAAGGACTGGTATGGTAACTTATGATGTACCTGCTGCTTTACAAAGCTATCATCAAAAAGCTACAAAATAAATGAAGAGGGGGGGAAACAAACATGAGAATGCTTAATAATGCATGGTTCCTTCCATTATATGTATCTCAGCTTGAACAAAACAGCAACAAGCAACCTTTGAAGAATTGCAACCTACACCTAACTTCTGGAAGAAAGCTAGAACACGCAATGTGATGACAGAAAAGTAATATTGCTTCACTACATAACATCAGAGAGATGCTTGAATTTTCCCTGGAAAGTATTTTGGAAGCAGTTCAGGACAAAATGTGAGATAAAGGAAGTGAAAATTGCTCAAGCTTCATGAGACCTTTGGTTGGGAATGATGAAGCTGAAAGGGTGAAGGTTATTAGAACATATATAGGTAGTCCTCGACTTATGACCACAATTGAGCCCAAAATTTATGTTGTTAAGTGACATTTGTTAAGTGAGTTTTGCCCCATTTTACAACCTTTCTTGCCACAGTTGTTAAGTGAATCACTGCAGTTGATAAGTTAGTAACACGGTTGTTAAGTGAATCTAGCTTTCCCATTGATTTTGCTTGTCAAAAGGTTGCAAAAGATGATCACATGACCTTGGGACACAGCAACGGTCAAAAGTATGAACCAGTTGCCAAGCATCTGAATTTTGATCACATGGTCATGGGGATGCTACAAAGATTGTAAGTGTGAAAAATGATCATAAGTCACTTTTTTCAGTGCCGTTGTAACTTTGAACAGTCACTAAATGAATTAAGTCGAGGACTACTTGTATATTCCATGAATATATGCAAAGAAAGGAAAATGAGATCAGAAAAGATAGGAAAGAGTTTAAACATAATCTGTAAGCATACTTAGAAGTTCATGAAGGAGCTAAAAGATATAATTAGAATCATTGGAGTGAGAAAGATTAATATTTGGACAATGAATTGCTCGATGGACATAATGAAAGTGAAAGAAGAGTTTTAATGAAAAGACTGCAAGGCTTAAGATCAGAGTAGGGGTGTGCATGATACAAAATATACATATTGCTTCAAATTTTTATGAACAACTTCAAAGCAGTCCCATTTCAGTAAAACAAAACATTTAAGCTAAAAAAAATTCTGGAGGAATCTCAGGGTGATTTTTTAATGGGATGAATAAAGAAAGGCTGCTTCTTGCCTTCCCTTCAGTAGCACCCAGAACTTCATATCCCACTTGCCTTCTCAATCCCTAATTTTGCCAGAACTTCCCTCCCCTCCGGCATTGTGGATATGCTGCCCTATGTACCAGTTCCCTACTGTAATTGTCCCAACAATAAGAAACATAATCTAAGCACAGCATCTTCCACAGGCTCTTCTGTCCCTTTACAAGGGGGCAAAAAAATCAACTCTTTTCAAGTTACAAATGAACTACAATTTTATGGACTATCTGTACTGAACAATTTAAACTAGAGCTATTTCTAAAAATACTTGTAGTTTATTTGTAACTTGAAAAGAGTTACATTTTTTGCCCCCTTGTAAAGGGATAGGACAATGATTCAGAGACGAAAGCATTAAATGTTTAATATTGTAGTACAAATACAGATAGACAAAACATGGCCATACAAAATAGAGATGGTCTCACGCAAGATGGTAGTATTTAACTCTTACCTGGGCAGCCCAAATGTTGTCAAGGTCTTGCAAAGTTAGGGCCTTTTCTTTGATGACAAAACGAAGAATTTTCTCTAACTTTTCTACATACTGAGGTTGATGTAGACTATCTCTCAACACAATTGATAAAATATTGTTTTGCTGGATCCATTCCTAAGCAGAACAGGATTGTATTGGATACAATTAGAATATATCCGCATTTCCCTTTGTTTTCTTTAGATAAGTGAAGTAATGCATTATAAAACTCTTGGGGATAGGAACCATAATTTGAAAAAAGGAATACTAATAATATTCAATCAGCTTTTTCTTCCTAGAACAAGCATACTCAACTGGCTAGCCCAGATTTCACAATGACTAAGGACAGTATAATTTTGCTATGTAAGCATGTAGCAAGATATAATATGAATTAGGTTAACTCTATCCTTGATATTCTGGAAGCCCCTCGAGATCTGGTTATGTCACCAAGTCTGGGGGTCCAGGGAACTGGAAACATGTTTAGATGGCTCCATTATTGAGGTATATTCATTCTCTCTCTCTCTACTTGGGTTTCTACATATTTTGCTTTTAATTAATTTTTAATTTTTTTAATGTTTACTTTTATATTTTATATGTTTGCTTTTATATAAGTAATGTTCATAATTATTGTATACTACCCAGAGTCACTTCTCATGAGATGGGTGGCTATATAAATTTGATAAATAAATAAATTGATGCATATTCTTTAAACACTTTCCCACTAAATTAAAGCACATAAGCTTACTGCCATTCTTTCTGCTGTAAGCCATTCCTCCTCTTCGGGATTGCCATGTCGATGGGTATAATATGACACACTAGATATCACTTTGTTAACTTCATTTAGTGCATTCATTTTTCCATTGAAAGATGAAATTTGTAATAACCTATGAAGAAATGTTAAACTAACATTTTAAGGGGAGCAGAACAAGATAACTCAACTCCTAAAAAGCATTAACACAACTGAAGAGATCTTACCTAAGTATCATTTTTAATCTAAATATTTCTAAGTTTTTTACTGTTTCCTCTTGTCCTGGAACTCTTGAGGCTAAGTTCTTCAGAGATTTTATTATCATTGACAAAGCATCATTTTTGGCTTCATTCTTAGCTTCTTTCTTCAGTTCATCATCAGTTAAGTTCTCTAAAAACTGTGGAACCATTTCTATAATTGGAAGGAAGTATTTCTTCACTGTATGCAGTGTTAAAAACTCATAGCACTGTCCAAATGGTCTGAAAGAAAAATATCAATGTAAAGGAAAAACTAGTTTGAAGTAGCAAGTTAAGCAGCTATATTTATAATTTATTTCACAAAAATTAATCAAAGCAAAATTACTATGACTGACTGAAAAATAAGCTATTTAAACCCTGTTGCTGTGTATGAAATAAGAACTGAATTTACAACTTCAGGGTAAATCTGATTGATTACAATCTTAATATAGGTAATAATTACTGTTTGTCAACCCAAGTTTTAAAAAGTAGAACAGCAAGAAGCTTTGGATCCAGTGGCAAGTGTTGGAGAGAGCATAAGGATTGAAGTTAGGAAACAGCTGGGAAGCTATCTCTGATCTCTTCTGCAGAGATAATCCACAATATTTTTGCTAGGTAACGATGAAATGTGGAAAGAAAATAGAAAAGATAGAGGCTAAACTGAGATAATATGTGTATAATGTATAATCTCTGGAGGGGCACATTCCATGAGGTGGGGTAGAATTCTATGCTGGAGGCATTTACTGCATCTATAGAGCAGTGGGTTTTTAAGTGCTAGTTCTTATAATATTAATACTAACTTTATCCCTATCTTGTTACTACAACTTTGGTGCTGATGTAAGTCACCTGCTTGGAGTTAGTGGCAACAGAACCTTTATAATAACTCAGACAATAATTCCAAGTAACTTGGAGTTTTGAACTGTGAACTTCATTTTAGGATATGTCAGGGCATTCAACACTGAATGAAATCTGAAATCAGCTGGTTACAGCAGAGGTCCCCAACCTTTTGGGCACCAGAGACCGGTTCCGTAGAGAGAGGTTTTTCCATGGACCGGAGGGTGTGTGGTTTTGTGTGTTGCCTGCATCCCGCAGATGGGGCTTTGCTTGTTTGTGCGAACCGGTTGCTGGCATGCCACGGCCTGGTACTGGTCCACGGACCGGGGGTTGGGGACCGTTGGGTTACAGCACATTACACAAATTCAAATCCAATAAGAAATTGATTAATTTTGTCAAACAAACTAAACACAGTGCATTTAGATCAGAATTACAAAATAAGGTTCTTTTTATTTTGCAGTGCAATACATATTTTGTTTTAAGTAGTAACAATTGCAACACAAAGGTTTTCATATACTTAAAAGATTTTGAAATTTTGAAATGTAACAATGAGGGTAACAAATAGGGTAGAGTTTTTTGGGGGTACGGTTTATAAGAGTTTAGCAATCTGAATTGTAGCCATCAATGACTTTAATTGGAACCAGATGATAGAATCTATCTCTTATTACCTGTTTTGCAGTCAAAAGTTATTTTTGACAGCAAATGGGAATAGTTGAAAAAAAAAACGTTATTCTGATCTGTTAAGAGAAAAAATGTTTTCTATAGGGTCAAATCCAGTATGGAATATAAACCACCCTCCGAGTTTAGTTATTAATACTATGTATTCTCATGTTCTTATATTTCAGAACTGCGCAATCTTCTTTGTATTTTGAGGAGTGTGGAAATATGTGCATATAATAGTAACTTCATCATCCAGTATACAGAAAGATATTTGAATTAAAATGAATTATTCTTGTTCAGGTGACACATTCCAAACACTTCCTTAGAACTTACTTGATGAGAGCTGCAATAATCTGAACATTCAATGCTGATCCACTCGTAAAACGATCATGTAGGATTTGAAACCCATTTAACGTGCCAAACTTGTTGATGAGATCTACTAGCCAACCCTGCAAAACAATGTTTTCTCCAAGTAATTTCTACCACCAAAACATATATTTATGTCGCAAAGATGTTGCTCGACATATTTGGTTAAAATTAATTGCCAATATTCTTAAATTATTGGTCTTTTACCTTTACGTAGTACTATCCTTTAAACTTCATTGAAATTTGAAAATTTGAAAAATTCTATCACCTGAAATTCAGTCTTTAATTATGACATTTTAAAGGCAGAATAAGTATTTTATTTTGTCAGAAACAAAGGCAGGAGGATTATCTTTAAAAATCTTATTTATGTTAGGTTCCATAATCCAGTTTCTGTAGTTCTCCCTTATCTCAGGAAATTACTTTTCAGAGGTTTTATACAAGTCTGAATAAAGATTCACCTATAGTCCCAATTTCAATCAGCATACCTTTGGTGACCGTGGGTCTGGAGGACGAGCATAAAGTTCATCTTCAGCTAGCTGAGCTCCAGCAGGAACAGTTTCTGAGGGACGTGTACCATTATAAAGATGGAATTTGCAATGAGGATTTAAGGCCATTGCAAGAAGTTCAAGAAGAGGAAACCAATCTTGGGCCAGCTTTGCCACACAGAGTTCAACAAGGCGATGGGTGTTGTTAATGATACATCTCTATTTAAAAGAAAATGATTTTAGATATGCTGCCTTTTATTCAAATTCTGCCACTAATCTTATTACAATAATAAACACAATGCTACACTGCAGTGTGTTTTAGGTTTAGACTAACAGTTACCAAACTGCAGACTATGGATCCCTGTCGAATTGCATAATTTTTACAAGGGGTCTGTGACACACATCAAACATGACAAATAAAACAAAACACAGTCACACTGCTCTTCTATTGACAGCCACTGACCAAAAGATGCCTAGGCAGCACTAGGCAGAAAATTGAAAAGAAAAATACCAGCGGATCAAGGGCAACCCTTTTTTTCCTCCTGGTCAGCAATGACACTTCTCTACCATCCGGCATAGACAGTACATGCGTGATTTTTCTCATTAGTGACACTGTCCCTGCATGTCATGGTCAACTCTGACAAGAGGAGCCTGCTGAGTGGATTTCAGCCTGTGGAAGCTTTAATATTCAATGACATGAGGCTAGTCCACTCAACAATCACCAGGACCAACTGTGCCCCCTCCCACAGGATGAGGAACCGGAAAGACCTTCCAGACCCAGAAAGCACTATGTGCAATGGAAGGAACTTGACTTCTCTTGTTGAGAAAAATTGCAATGGTACTCAGAACTCTGTGACCTGAGCTCATGCCTATGAAAAATCTGCTCCTTGGGACCCCAACCAGCTGATTACCTACCTACGATATTGTACTATGCCCAAGGATGCTTCTGTCTTCTGCTTTGAACTCTGATTACTGAAAACTCTTTACTGGCAAATTTCCAAAGATCTGAGGCATGCTCAAAACTGACTGACAGCAAAATTCCCTATATTTGAACCATTTAAAGCAGTCTTCCCAAAACTTTCCAGCTTTGAGGCCCGGCAGTGGGGGGGGGGGGAGGGGATTGTGTGTGAGCAGCGGGCAAATGCAATTCCATTTGTGCGAGCGGTGGGCACATGTGCATGCCGCTCACACAAATGGAGTGTGCGAGCATGCACTTGCCCATTGCTCGTGCAAGTGGAGGTTGCACATGTTCATCCATCACTTCTGTGACCTGGTTCTGATTGGCTCAAGGCCCAGTAGTGGGCCATGGCCTGGGGACCCCTGATTTAAAGCAAAGCCTGCAACCAAATTACTTTATTTGTATCTGTGCATCTATTCTGGTTCAGGATCTTTCATTGCGCCTACCTGCCCTCATTTTGGCACAGCTGCTCTGTACGAGCTCCTACTGTTCTCCCTGTGTTTTACACAGCTATCCAGGTACTGTACAATGACTCTCTGTGCATGTTACATCCCATATTTTCCTTTTGTACATTTTGATACCCCACAGCTTCAACCTATGGGGACATATATAAAACTACTATCATGAGGAAGACTGCAAAAAGTTTAATATTAAAAGTGTTTTCCCTATTCAAAAAATTTGAGAATCTGGTTTAGAAAGCTAGGGGGCTTGGGAAATTAAATCACCTTTTTTAGCACACTGAATTAGCGTATTATCATATATTTAATAGTAGCTAACCCCAACTTACATGAATTTCAAATTTCCAGCCACTCACTGCCTCATCTGTAAGTATTTTTGTGAAAGAAATTGTTAACCCATCTCGGAAAAATCGTTGACATGCCTCACTTTTAACATCAAGACCTATGTAAAAAAAAATTAATAAAATTATTTCAATGGGAATTCAGTCCTCAAAACACCAATGACAACAGATCATTCAAAATCTTTTTCAAAAGAAAGCCATTTAAAGCCCTTTGTAGCATTAGGTATCTATTGTACTGTATCAAAATTGCATAAAAATGCTAGTTTCTTTAGTAAATCTAAAATATTTAATACCACAGGATTTTTAATGTGAAAAATCTGAAAACCTGGAAAAAAATAATAATCAGAACACAAACAGCTGAGGATGGAAGGTAGACCTACAAAAACTAAATGTTTTTGAGTTGTTACAAAAGAAACAGGAATGAAAAGGCACTAAGGCAGTATCTGTTTAAGAGAATTCCCAATTCACACAGATAAACCATTTTAAAATGTAGCCAGGAATATTAATTATATCCATTTTTCTTAATGTTTTATTTTTTAGCTTACCCTTTTTACTAAGCTCAATAGCAGCTTCTAGAAGAACTTCTAATTCTCCTTTGGGCAATACAGGAACAACCCATCGAGGTCTAGGAAAATGTAAGAATATAATTCATTTTATATTACATCTAGGTTTTCCCCACTCATGTATCCCGAATACCTGGGTCATACATTCGGAAGCACTTAGGAAAAATCTGCCATAATTCGATAATGTTCTTTGTAAATAATTCAAGTTTTTATGTGCACTTTAGTTTAGCAACTGAGTTCTGTTCCAACGAGCAGGTTGTTAAATGAATACATACTGAGAGAAGATAGATGCTGTGAAGATCACTGGGTTTCTGCCATTTCATTTAAATCAAGTTCTCATATAGCTATACCAGCATTACTCTTATTCCAGCATGCATTGTTGTCAAGAATATAAAATTTGGTCATAAATGCACACATTGGTTGGAAAGTATTTTTTTTTTTACTTTTTGTCATATTTCAAATAATCAATAACAAAGGTAGTTGGTAAACAAGAAGTAGGCGTATTTGCTTAAAAGTTACTGAGATACATCCAAAATGCCAATAGAAGTTAACCGCACAACTGTTGGAAATTTTGAAAATTACAAAAGTATTAAAAAAATAACCTGTTGATCATGTCATCCAATTTTGCCAAATCAGTGTGTGGAAATGCAGGTTCTTCATCTTCAAGTTGTGGTGGGGCATCACCTTGACCCTGTTCATCAGGGGGAGTAGCTGGGGAATTCTCATTTGAAGAATCAGGTGAAGAAGTCTGAAATGGAAACTATGGATTTCAATGAACTATTCAAATTCCATCATTTTTGTTTACAAATTCATATGAGCATTTAAACATGACTAAAATTGAGATTCTAGAAAGGTTAGGAAGGTTGATTACTGTTTTCTGCTTATTTAGGTTTTATATTCAAGATGGCGTTAAAACTTAACCATGTGCTAATATTTCCAACTGTGGTCTAAGACAGACCTGCTTGTTCTTCCTACAACCACACAAATACAATTGCCAGTCTCGATTCAACTGTAACAAGTACAGTCTTTATTTTCACTTTATTCCAAGCTTGCATGTTTATAACTTCTGACTACCATAGTGTTCACCTGTGTCCCCCATTGTGGCCAATCTCTACATGGAAGAGGTAGAAACCAAAGCCCTAAATTCCTTCACAGGAATTCCACCCATCCAGTGAGTGGGTGGAATTCCTGTGAAAGAGTTTAGGGCTTTGGGATATGACATCATCTATCTTCAGTCTACAGCAGAGTCCTTTCAACAGTTCCAAGAAGGCTCCACAGCCATTTGCACTACTCAGGTGACCCTGACGACACAGATTAACCTCCAGGTGGCCTCAACGACTCTCTAAAAGAATGCAATGCTCTCTGCAAGGAGTATAAATCCTTCCATTCCCCATCATCCAGTCAGAGCTGAAGAAGCGTCTTGGATGAGAAGCGAAAGAAAAACTAGAAAGTCCAGTTGTCCCATGAAAAAACATCGTTGGGATAACTATGACCTGGATGACTGACAATCTCCATAGACTACTACCGTAATGGTATCTACAGATATCAATTTTATCTTTTTGACAGGATACTAAATTTAATTATTTAAAACATTATTTCTTTCCAAAATCAATGAAATTTTAATATGATTACCCTTTTCTAATACTGATTGCTGAAAAGTGTGATCATTTTAGGGCCTCTGTATTAGCTAACATATGAAATAGTACTTGTGCTATGTACACAAAAGAAATCTTTGATAAAGCTTAGGTTCAGAGTCTCATGTACCTAAATACTTTGCATGCCAAGCAAGCCGCGAGGTAAGCAAAAAATACACTATCTACAACTGTGTTTCTCTCTTAAGTCCTGCTGATTGCCTCACTATTTCTTGTATGATTTATACTGTTTATCTTATATCAATTATTTCTGCTAGCATAGAAGCACACATTTTGTCAGGAATACTAACAATCTTCCCAGTGCAGTAAATGGATTACTTTTACTATAGCCTCATCAAAACATTAATACAGTTACTCTTCATATAGAGCAGACGTGTCAAACTCGCGACGTCATGTGACGTTGCGCAACGTATGGGGAGTTTTGCCATTGCCAGCAATGGGGTGGGCGCGGCTTCCAGCCTGACGCGTCCGGCCCACGGGCCAGCAGTTTGACACCCCTGATATAGAGTAAAACTGATTAGATTATACTAAACAGCTAAATTGCACATCTATTCTCACTTTGGCATTGAACAAAGCACAGTCATAGAAAACAAACATTTGATTAGCAAATCCAATCAGAATTTCTGGAGCCTTGTTTATTAGGCACCTTTAATTTGTGAATATTTTAAAAAAATAAATCACATTATAGATAGTTCTCACTTACCAAAGTTTTTCGGGACTAGGAACTCCATTGATAAGTGACATGGTCATAATGATGTCACATCACCGTGTCAACTTATGACGGCACTTCTAGCAGTCCCAGTTGTTGTTGTTAGGCCAATCCTTGCAGTCACAGTGTCCCACAGATACATGATTACTATCTGTGATCTCCTGACAGGTTTCCCATTGACTTTGCTTGTCAGAAGCCAGCAGTGAAGGTTGGAAATGGAAATCGGGTGACCAGGGGACACTGCAACATTGTAACTGCAAGCCAGTTGCCAAAGGCCCAGATCACAGTATGACTCAGGAAAGCTACGATGACTGCAAGTATTAGGATCCGTTGTTGAGTCCCACTCATTTAGCACTAGGGTAATTTAGAACAGTCGCTGAGTGGACATATATTTGCAGCCAAAAGTGGCTCCCTATTAATAATTCTAAATTAGAACTCTTTACTGTTATATTCAAATGATGTATGTACTTTGCAAAGCCATATTTAACATACCTGATTCTGCTGGAGAGGAGGCTGGGACTGTCCATCAGGAGCCTGTCCCTGACTGTCATTCCCTCCTACTGGAGAGCCACGAGTCGTGGCTGTCATACTCGAAACAGGGCAGATTTTTGCAATTTTGTCTGCTTATGTAGTTGTCGAGAGAGAGAAATTTATAGTCCGCTTAATAAAGTTGAAGTACCAGCGTAGATCTGTTTTAAAAAGCTCCAACTCAAGAACAAGCCATCTTGCAGAGACCATTGCATAACCTGAAAGATAATTCAATATATCATGTTATTTTAAATATTATCCTGGAGATATAAAAATGTCATTCAAGGAAAAACATTCTCTATTTCTTAAAAATCCAACAAGAGTCCCAAATAATCAAAGAAATATTATATTTCTCTAACTAAACAATTAGAACAAATGAATTTCCTCCATAAAGTTCAATTCCATGACCCAACCATCTTTCTTTTCTCTAGTGCAGTGATGGCAAACCTTTTGGAGAACGAGTGCCCCAAAACAGCCCCACCCGCCACACCCCCACCCGCTCCACCCCCGCCCAGCCCGCCTGCAGGGCCACCCACCACCCCCATTAGCCCGTCACAGCAGATCGCCCAGGTGACCCTGCGTCGCCATGGCGGCCACGCCCTCCGCCCGCAGCATCATCTGCGCATGACGGGGCGCGAGGGCAGAGTCTTGTCCCTGCTGCCCGGCTGCCATGTTCTTGGCTGCACTGCTCCGCGGAGGTCGAGCCCGGGGGCGACTCTCCTCCAGGGGGCTGCTGGTGAGGAGGGGGCCATGGGGGGAGGCAGGGCTGGGGCTGGCACCCCGGGGGGCCAAAGCCGCTTGCTCCCTCACTTCCTACCCCGTCGCTTCCAAACGCCATATGCTCGCTACTCTGGCGAACTCTGCTGGGGCAACAGCGTGCATGCCCACAGAGAGGGCTCTCATTGCCGCCTCTGGCACACGTGCCATAGGTTCGCCACCACTGCTCTAGTGTCTGTTTTATATTTTAGGAAAACATTATTTGGCATTGTAAAAATAATACTATGCCATCACAGAACATACTTAGAAATGTTAATCCATGGCCAATACTGAGTTAATTTTAATTAGTGGTTCTTTATTGATTCTTCTGATAAGGCTCTATTTCAAATAATATGTAAGTAAAATATATGTGCTGCTGATCTAAAATGTTAACGACGACTAAATCAGGTAATACATGGATGCAAGACTGTCAGAAAATATTAGGACTGTATGCTAGACTAGGAAGTCAAAAAATAAAAACAAAAAAACTTCAGAAGCAAGCAATAGCAAATCCCTCACATACTGTTGCCAAGACAATTCCACAGATGTGTCCAAGAAATCACAGGAGACTACGTTAACCTGAAGACGACTTTCCCATTTAGAATACAGGTAATCCTCAACTTATGATGAATCTCCCCAGGGCTACTTACGATCCAGATTCAAAGTTCCGAGAACTGCCCCCTGGTCATGTGACCGCAATTCAGGCATTTGGCAACTGTACATAAGTCAATTGCCAAGATTTGAGCAATCCATATTCAACTATTAAACCAAATAGTTTAAGTTTACTAGAAGCATTTAAAATAGACACTAGACTGCGCTAAAGCGTATTCAAATTCTCTCCAGTGACACAGTCCTCTTCCTATATATGCTGCAAGATATCATCATCATAAGATAGAGTATGGCACATTAGTATTATTTAATAAATATTTTATTTGAATTGGTACACCCCAATCCACAGTATGGTGAAAACTAAACATCCTGATGTTTACAACATTTTTTGAGTCCTATCCACTCATCCTACCATGTCAGAGCATTTTAATGAAGGCTACAGAACAAATTTAGGGATACAGACAAGTAGTCTTCTACTTACGACTGGTTACTTCGCGACCATTCAAAGTTATAGACATTTCTGAGGTACATAGGTTCTGACAGCTGTTCACCCCATGATAACATGACTGCATTTAGAGGGCTCAGCAACCAGGCTGCATTTAGAGCCATTTGTAGCTTCCTGCAGATATGTGACTACATTTTAGGATGGTTTTGTCCCAAACTGGCATGTACTTCCCATTTTGGGCAAAACCGTGTCCATACCGAACCACTGGTTTGCTTTGCATCTACCGCATTTGTTTTATGGCTGAAAACAAAAGTGGTAAAATCAGGTTGGTCACATAGGTCAAGGCTTTTCAACCGGTGGTACGCGTACCACTTGTGGTACTTTGCCACATGGCAGGTGGTACGTGATTGCTAGCCAAGTGTAGCAGGGGAGGGGAATGAGCCCAAGCGAGCCAAGCCTTGAGGGAGAGGCAGGAGCTGGCAGGGCTCCAGCTGATTGGCGCTTCTGGAAGCAGCTCAGAGCTAGAGGTGAACTGAAGAAAAAAAGGGGGGAAAGAGAGGAGAGGCTATAAAAGAACGTGGTTTGGGTGGGGGAAGGGGAAAAAAGACAACAGGAAAGGTTTAATCCCTTTAAACAAATGTAATTAGTTTTACCCCCTTTAATTGAATCTGTCTGTGGCTTTTAGAAAGTTTTCTTTGAAGGTAAACAGGCTTAATTTAAAGCTAAAGCTTTTCGCAATTGCCAGAGCCTTTCAGTGTAGAATTGCAACATTGTGACACGCCTGAGGCAGCTTAAAAGAGAAAAAAAAACGGAGTTTGTGTTTCTTTATTTTCTTGCTTTGCACTTGATTCCCGTGTCTTTAAGGGTACAGGGAAGGGATTGGAGGGGGGGGGGTGCATTCTTACTACACTGTGGAAGAGCTCAGAAGAGCCAACCAGCTAGCTCAGGAGTCTACAAACTTAGCAACTTTAAGACCTGTGGACTTCAACTCCCAGAATTCCTCAACCAGCCATGAGGGCTGAGGAATTCTGGGAGTTGAAGTACACAAGTCTTAAAAGTGCCAAGTTTGAAGACCCCTGAACTAGCTGGTAGTGGTGCATATTAATAAACATGGATAAATTCATCATACATTTGTCAGTGCAAAGGGAAAGTGATTCAGCAAAGGAACAGCCACCAAAGAAATTAAAACTGGTACTTTTTTCCTACAGTTTGTAATATTTTATTAGATTATAGAATAAAATACAAAAATACAAAAGCAAATAGTAGGACACAGTGGGGAGGAAAAAGGGGGAAAAAGTGAGGGGGAGAAGGGGAAAAGAACATACTTCCTCTGTTGCAGTACAAGGAAGCATTAACATTGAACCTCAACTTTTTACTTTTCCATAATATTATAAACTAGCCATTTCTATAAAAACAAATGAATCCCCCCCCCTTTTTTTTAGTCATTAGTTTTTGACACCTTGCTAAGCACTAGTGGTACTCAAATACTGCCATGTCCTAAAAGTGGTACAATCTGTGAAAAGGTTGAAAAGCCCTGACATAGGTGACCCAATTTATGACCATCACAAGTTACGACAGTGATGGGCTGGCCGGCTGGAGCTCAAAAGACTACCTATAGATGATTTCAGTATTTACTAATATGAACAATCTAAAATAGTCTAAAGACAAACTGTAACCAACATTTAAATCAGAAAGACAAAACCGAAAATAAATTGCTTGCTTATATAAGTGGTTCTTGTTAACAGTTCAAAAACTGTCTGAACCTGTAACAGTTCTGAATGAGAGGTAGTTATGACTGGTGTTCAAAGTTCTGGCCAGAACAGTGCCCCTGTGGTCACATGACTGCAATCCAAGTGCTCAGCAGATGGTTTGGATTTCTGACTGTCACAGCATCCCAGTCACCTGAATGCTATCTGCAACCTTCCCTGCTGGCACAACCGCAATTTCCCACAAGCAAAGGCAATATGGAAGCTAGCTGGAAGCCGCAATCATGTGAAATCCTCAATTAACAGTGTAATGGAGACTGCGGGAACTACCATCACTAAGCAGTGTAATCATGTGACATTGTACTTTATGATCATATCACTTAGCAAGGGCAGTTTCAGTCCAAGTTACCATCATTAATTGAGGACTATCTGTATTTTCTAAGATAAACTTCCTCCCCAAAATTACATCAGACTATTCTATTGTTACAAATATTAGTAATTTGGGAGATTCAAGATTAAATTAAAAAAATATTTGTTTTCCTTTATACACGCAATAAAGACTTACAACCACAACTGAGTTCAAAATTTATGCTGCTAAGCAGGACAGTTGTTAAGTGAGTTTTGACTGCATTTTACGACCTTTCTTGCCACAATTGTTAAGTGAATCACAACAGTTGTTAAATTAGTAATACAGTTGTTAAGTCAATTTGGCTTCCCCATTGACTTTGCCTGTCAGAAGCCCACAAAAGGTGATTGTCATGGTTCCGGATGTTTTTGCTTTGACAGTGATCACATGACCCTGGGACAGTGCAACTGTCATAAATATATGCCAACTGCCAAGCATCCGAATTCTGATCCTGCGACCATGGGGATGCTACAATGGTCATAAGTGTGAAAATTGGTCAGAAAGTCACTTTTTTCAGTACTGTTATAACTCTGAATAGTTATTAAATGAATGGTTGCAAGTTGAGGACTACTTATATCAAGTTTTGGACTGGCACCAGAGAAACTCAGGATTCACACATAGCAGCTCACTGGGTGATTTTGAGCCACTTACTGTTTCTCAGCCCAACCCACAGTGGTACTTAAGTTTGTGAACCTGTTTGAATTTTCAGCATTTCTGCATGAACTAACTCAAGGCAGCTTTTGACAACATTTCAAGGCTAAGACCCAAATAAAAGATTCCTGCTCCTAATTCATAAATTATACGATAAAACTGGGCTTAAAGTAAGATGTCGCCTGTAGGGGACCTTTCCAACTTTATCCTCACTCTTAAGAGGGTGAAACAAGGATGCATCCTTGCACCATCACTTTTTAACATAGATCAATTCTCTGATCAACACCCCCCCCCCCCCAGAGTGGATATCTACACTCCTAAACTAACAGACAACTCCCAATTTTACTTTATGCTGATGATGTAGTTCTCTCGTCTTTTATAGGCATGACTGAGAACACCGGCATCCTGCTGTAATGAGGAACAATTAATAATTATGACAAATCTAAAGCACTAGTCTTTTCTGACAAAAGACAAAAGTACATATGAACAATTGATTACCATGAATTAGAACGGGTGAAATACTTTAAATTCTTAAACATAGTATTTCAGGCCTCAAGAAAATTAACTGTCCAGGTAAATTATATCTCTTCTACTACCCAAAAGAGCATACAAGCAATAATTACATTTCATAGGCAACAAGGGGCAAATTATATCCCAACAGCAGTTAAACTCTTTACAACTAAAATAGTTGCCCAACTATTATATGGCATACAATTCGGGCCATACATGAAGCCATCCAATCAAATTTTCTCAAGACCTTGTTTGGCATCCCAAAAATGCAGCCCCAATGAAGTACTGAGCTTAAAGCCAATGTGCCAAGTATTAAGGCTCAAGTCTGGACTAGGATACCAACCTCAGGTCTTAGAATCATGTCTGAGCCTACAGGCCTGATGCCTTTGCTGTCAGATAATTACCAATTCCATTGACACTGTACCTGCATAGAACCCTGCTGTCTTGGCCTCTTTCTGAATATGTAGGCCAATTAATCCTAGAGAAGGCCAAATCAATAGTAAGAGAGAAAATCAGAGACACATCAATAAAATGATATCACAGGTGCCCCTGAATCCTATCTCCAATTGTTAGACAATCATAACCCTTCAACTGCGGGGTACTTATACAATTTAACAATAAGCAAATATAGATGTGCCTTTTAAAAAACATGCCTGTTTTGATGCCCTCCCATGAGCCCTACTGGAGGGAAGATTTCACGGAAACCTTATTCACTGAGACTTTGTCCTTGTGGTTCTAGGGAAGCCGAAACTCCCAGTTACTTTCTCATACAGTGCCCCTTGTACAGTGCCTAAATATTTGCTTTGATTGCACCAATCATTTACAACTATGTGGGCCATACAATCAATTGTATATATTTATATTTTTTAAGGGATACTAACTTGTTAAGTGGCCATCCCCCCCCCCCAAGTCACACAACTGCATAATTTTTTTTAATAAAGACATGCTGTTTTATTGTCCCATTATTTTTCCCCTTCCCTAATAACTGATTGTTATATTAAACCTTTCTTTACTGTATTTTTTAAATTGTAAAGGATAGTCAAAGAACATAATAAAGATATTTGATTTGAACATGTCCTAAATCTAGATAGAGAACCCAATTAAAATAGATGAATCAAAAACCCTATACTTGGAGAACAGATCAGGTTTTAACTCATATTTTTGCAGAAACATTGCAAATTCAAAAGGATTATTAGAATTCTAATCACCACTAAATGGATAAATAAACAAAATTGGTTGTTTCACATTATATTATCTATCATTTATTTTTTTAAAATACAAAGCACTATGCTTTTGTTGAAATAACAACAAAAATACCAACATGGCTCAATATGTTTAAGCAGGCAACTGTTAAAGGCAAGATATAAAAAAAAAATTCAACTACTCAATAAAATCAGCCTGATCGGGGCTAAGAGATTAAAGGTAAAAGTTTGCATCAATGTGTTGTAGCTGTAGCAATAGTTTTGCAGAAAATAGCGAGCTATAAATTTCTCTTAATGAAACTGGATAGTCTTTCTATGCGAAATAGTTAATGTATTACCTATTTGTGGCTTATCTAAATGCAATAAGCATGATATTTTGGCTGGCTTTGTTGGAAAAACTACAATATAAGAAGGCTAATAGAACTATACATAAACTTCAAATACAGTGACCTAAAATGTAACCAGAGTTTGTTTACATATTGAAGAATTATTATAAAAGCACTTAAAACATATATTAAGTGAGTTTTGCTCCATTTTACAACTTTTCTTGCCACATTTGTTAAGTGAATCACTGCAGTTGTTAAGTTAGTAACATGGTTGATAAGTGAATCTGGCTTCCCCATTAACTTTGCCTGTTGGAAGGTCACAAAAGGTGATCACATAACCCTGGGACACAGCAATGGTCAGTCGCCAAACATCTGAATTTTGATCACATGATCATGGAGATACCGCAAAGGTCTGCACTGTGAAAAATGGTCATAAGTCACATTTTTCAATGCTGTTGTAACTTTGAACAGTCACTAAATGAACTGTTGTAAGTCAAGAACTACCTGTATTTTTTAATTTAAAAGACACCCTGTTAACAAAGCTGTAATCAAGAGGCAAAACTAGTGATAGAAAATTGGTTGTGATTAGTTGAACATCAAGCAGCTCCTACTCTCTCTTAGCGTCCCATTAAATTCTCAGTCAAAAGGGCATTGCCAGAGGATGCAGTCATATTAAATAAGCCTTAAAACATACCGTATTATGAATTTGGCTCTTATTCAAAGCATCTATTACTACGTATTTACCATAAACAAAATAGTATTTTTACCATTTTAGTTTTAAAATGGAGAAAGTTTAAGAATTCTTATACAGATTCCACATTAAGTCTGCAATTTTAAAGACATATAAAAATAAACAAAAATCAAAAGCAACAGAACTGCAATTCTGCAATTCTAAAATCATTCACATGATTTTAATGTATTTTGGAAATTGATGATCAAGTGCTTTAATTCATTATATTGTTCTTGCATTATTCCATAAGTCCAGACAATTCATTTATAATGAAGAATATGGCAGAAATTTCCTTTTAAAATGAAGTAATATAAGTCAACCAATAAACAAGACTTTCAAAGTTACTCTCTGCTATAAACATCATGAAATGACCTTGTCAGAAAGACCTTCATTCTTCTAGAGCATGGGTCGGCCACCCGAAAAGTTGAATGAGCCGCACGGACCCGTTTGGCCTAAAAAAAAAACAACGCTGGGAGCCGCGCCCGTTCGCGCACCCGCGCGGCCGCCGTTCGCGCATGCGCGCGCACCCGCGCATGCCGTTCGCGCATGCGCACCCGTTCGCACATGCGCATCCCCGCCCGCGCACCCCCGTGCACCCGCCCGCGCGCATGCGCTCGCCAAAATGGCGGAGGAGGCTCCGGAGCCGCAGGTAATGCCTCAAAGAGCCGCATGCGGCTCCGGAGCCGCGGGTTGCCGACCCGTGTTCTAGAGGATCCTGAAGTAGAATAAAAGAGCAGGTATATTTGAACCTTTCATAGCAAAGACGCTATGTACCGATTCTTTTAGAAAACAAAAGAAAATTGTAACATATATCCTCAACAACACTGTTCTGTAAAACAGGGGTCCCCAACCCCCAGTCCGTGGACCAGTACTGGGCCACGGCATGCCAGCAACCGGTCCACACAAACAAGCAAAGCCCCATCTACAAGATGCAGGCAGCACACAAAACCATGCACCCTCCAGTCCGCAGAAAAACCTCTCTCCACGGAACCGATCCCTGATGCCCAAAAGGTTGGGGACCTCTGCTCTAAATAATGGTTAAATGCCAAATACATAAAATTTTACATGGAACTCTTATAATGGAACTAAAATAATTGTCCTTGGCAACTGTAAGTATAATTATATATTATTATGCAGGTGTTTATCTAATTTGTTTCTCATCCTTCTTTCAAACCACAATGATACTTACCTGTTTCTAACAAGGTCTTAAGAGGCTTTAGAAATCATGCTTTAAGATTCCAACTAGAAAGTAACAATTAACTTTTCAAAATTTTAAAGGGGAAAATAGACAAATCTAACACTTTCTGGCTTTGTAAAGACAAATTGAATTGATACCATTGTGAGGATTATATTTTATAAATTAACTGTTTCTTTGCAAATGAGGAAAATAAATTTTATAGAAATCTCTTATTTTGTACAATCACTTTTGTCCATAAAAATCAGTTGCATTTTGATTTTTGTTAAATCAAATATCTTCCATTAGAAGGTGCAAGAGAAAAAACATCCAAAATTAATTTTTAATAGCAATAGCACTTAAGACTTCTATTCTGCCCCAAAATGCTTGCTACATACTCTAAATCAGGGGTCCCCAACCCCCCGGTCCATGGATCAGTACCGGGCCGCGACATGCCAGCAACCGGGCCACACAAGCAAGCCCCATCCATGGGATGCAGGCAGCACACAAAATCCTGCACTCTCTGATCTGTGGAAAAATCTCTCTCCCTGGAACCGGTCCCTGGTGCCCAAAAGGTTGGGGACCTCTGCTCTAAATGGTTTACAAATGTCGGCATATTGCCCCCAACTATCTGGGTCCTCAGTTTACTGACCTCGGAAGGATGGAAGCTGAATTGAACCAGTTAGGATTGCACTCCTGACTGTGGGCAGTTAGCCTGCAATACTGCATTCTAACCACTGTGCCACCATGGCTCCTAAAACCTTGAATCCTTTTGCTTCAAATTTATATCATAGTTACTATTAGTTATATCTATTACTATTATAGTACCATTAATTATATCTATTACTGTTATAGTACCATTAGTTATTACTATTAGTTATATTATTAATTTATATCATAGCTACTATTAGTAGTTCCATTTATTTTCTAGAATCCATGCATATGCATACACACACACATATATGAATTTTGGACATTTTCAATGTTTAGTTCAATATTCCAAAATAAAAAGAAAAATGTGAACTAAAACAATGGCTTGAAAACCCACATTCAAACAATTGTACCCCGATTTCCCTTTTCTGAAAAATACATACAATATTTCTACAATTCAATCTTTTGGAATGCTCTTCCTTAAAATATTTACTAGAAAAGTTTGAAACAAGTTAATCAATTTTGGAAAACTCATCATTTTGAATCCAGCTATTTGGCCTAGAATTTTAAGAACTTTTTTTTATAAAAATCATTGCTCATCTTTATCCAAAGTAGACCATAATTGTAATTGAACATTTAATAAAAGCTGCATACCTAGGCACTCAAAAATAGTCTGATTTTGTCAAGTTGAAGAAAACATATAAGGAAATAAAGGTGTTGGTTTAGTCATGAAATATAAATCAAGGCAATCATCAAATTATGACTTGTTCAGCAACTGTTCAAAATTACAACAGGACTGAGTGGATTTATTAGCAATCCCCAATATTATACTTGTTATAGTGTCCCATGGTCACATGACCAACATTTGGGTGCTTTGTAGATTGTCCATACTTACGACTTCAGGGCTGCTACTGCCCCCTGCTATTCCTTCCTTCTATATGTTTTTGGGTCCAGCCACCCTGCCTTGTGGGATGGCAAGCAAACCCGAAAGTGCACAGCTAGCCCAGCTTCCTTCTCCAGCATGAGGATGGAGACTCCACAAATGGGTTAACTTCATCCTCCTGCCCAATCAGACTAAGTCAAAAGATTGCCACGCCTCCTGCTGGGCTGAATCCTACCCAGTTACGACTTAGTCTTCAGCCCATCAGGACGCTCCTTCGTTGGCTCCTCTGTTGTAGGCAGGTTGTATTCCCATTTGTGGACTCTCTTACTAATAATATTGCTGTGGCTACAGCAAATATTATAGCTTTCCTGGGGTTGTTGGTGCTGTCAGCTATTACAGATAGCCAGACAAGCCAGGAAAGCACGATCGTCTCCTGACGATCAGCAGGCTGGCTGGCTCCGCGGGGGGGGGAGTCACCCCAAATCAGGCCAAATTTAATTTTAAGAGCCTGGGAAGATCTACACATCTTCCCAAGGCAGTTTAAAAACACACGGCAAGCGGCGATCGTTCCGACGATCAGCTGAGCAGCGGAGCTTTCCGGGAGGCCGCTGATCGCTTCAGCGCGGCCTAAAGCTCCGAAGACAAAAAAAAAAATAAAAAAATTTTTTGCTGGTGCCTGGGGAGAGAAGCGAGCTCATACGGAGCTCCCAAAAGCCCCAAAAAAGACTGCTCCTTTGTTTCCCTGCCTCGGCTGAGGTTTTAAGGGAGCCAGGCACGCCGGATTTTGGCGGGATCGTTGCGGCCGCCATTTTGGCCAAGTTAACAAATTGGCTGAAGGTTCACAGGACGGCAGGGAGAGTCTCCCCTGCCCCCCCCCTTCTGTATACCACCCCTTGGTTGACTATAATTTGGGGAGGGCCAAACCAGGTCTTCTCAAGGAACCTTCCTGGGCTACTGGGCCTACACTGCAGGGCCCCACGTGCCCGGCCGCCATTTTGTGAACTCATTGCTGCCTCTTTCTGTCCGGCCGCCATTTTGTACAGCCACCTGCTGCCATTTCTGCCTAAAGCAGTTTCAAAACTACCATCATCAGTGGCATTGCAGCAGCAAAGACCATTGGAGCAGTGACCAGCCTGGCTGGTAGCTCCCCAGTGCGCAAGGGCCAGTGTCTGGTCCAGTCGCCAACTTTAATAGGAGCCATAACCGGCCTAGCTGGTTCTGGGACTGAAATAACCCCAGTGCTCCATCAGATTGTCTGAATTCTCAGCCGAGACTGAGAGGCTCAACAACAATGGCTGACAATCCTGATCCTAAGATCGCCCACGGTGGTCCAGCGTCCCCAGCAAAGAAGAGGCGCAAGTCCTCAAAGCTGGAAGCAGCTGGCAAGCTGAAGGCCAAGGCCAAGGCCGTCTCAAGGAAGACCCCTTCCAAAGCAGCTGAGAAGGAGGCCAACAGGCGGCATTTGGCATTGGAGAGGCAGTTTTCAAGGGCTCAGCAACAACAGCCAGGCCCAGAAGTTGCTGCTTCCTCCGCGGGGACTCCATTTGAGCCCCTTTCTGCTCCTTCCGTCAATCCATTCCAGAGCGCATGGTCTCCCGGAGCTGAGGCCGCGCAGAGACAGGAAATACCGAGTCACTCTACTGGCCCTCAATGGCCAGCTCAGCCACATGCGGCACGGTCCGCACCTGAGGCCACATTCACACCAACTGCAGCAGGGCTTCGATCTGTGGGTCTTCAGGAGTTCTCTTCTGAGCAGTTCCAGGCATTACTAGCTCAGGCTGTCTCCCAGGGTGTGGCCTCTGCCCTTCAGAAAATCAGACCAGAAACGGCCGTCCCTCCTGGTCCACCCCAATGCCAGTCAGACCCGGCGGATTACGCCCAATCCGTCACCTCTGACCATTCCTCCCAGGGGGTAGACAACTACCCGGAGGAATATGAGCCGGGGGAGATTCACCTTTCTGATGAGGAGGAGGCAGCACCTGATCCTGTTCCCTTTGTTGGGCTCTTTGACCCATCTTTATTCAAAGCCCTTTTAAATAAGGCAATTGCCTCGGCTAATATTGAAACGGAACAAGAGGATCCCCCTCCCCCCACTGATCAGGTCTCAAATCCGTTGTTCACGGAACCTTCTGTCTCTCAAAAGAAAATTCCTTGTCCTCCCCTGTTTCTGAATACCATCAAAAAGCAGTGGTCAGCTCTGGCTGCACCGCCCTCGCTGACCGCTTCAGATAAGAGATTATTTAATGTAGCCTCTTCTCTGTCTGATTTGCTTGAGGTCCCATTGGTGGACCAGGCCATCACTCCCCTAGTCTCCCCGTCCACCGTATCCGGTGACATGGCGGAGGCCTTAAAACCAGAGGACAGGAGGTCCGAGTTTTCCCTTCGCAGGTCACACCAAGCCTCGGCGTGGTCGGTGAAGGCATCCACGGCCACCTCCTTTTTCGCCAGGACCTCCATAATGTGGCTGCGTGAGCTCCAGGCCACAATACCCCAGGACCAGGTGCGAGTACACCAAACCTTGGGTAAGCTCCTGGCGGCATCGGAATTCATGGCTGATGCCTCACTACACGCAGCCAGATTTTCTGCGCGGACCATGGGCTACAATGTGGCCACTCGCAGACTGCTGTGGTTAAAACAGTGGAGGGCGGACCAAAAGGCAAAGTGGCGCCTAGCCACCGGCCCTTACACCGGCGGTCAACTGTTTGGGGAGTCTCTCGCTCCATACCTAGTAGAGGACCGTGACAAACGTAGGGTTATGTCTCACCTCAACAAACGGGGGGACAGACGCGCTCCTTCGGACTACCGAAGAGCGCCCTTTCGTGCATACACGGGTCCAGGGTGGGGCCCGCCAGCTCGGCCTTTCCCTCCCAGACCTGACCGAACATGGGAGCGGCCTGGACCCAGACCCAGACAACAGGCACAAGGCAAGCGGCCCTTTCGTGGGGGCGGAGGCCGTCCCTTTAGGAGGACTAAATGACTCCAGGGACAGGATCCCCATAGGAGGCAGACTCTCCCTGTTTGCAGACCACTGGGAGAACATTACAACAGACTCCTGGGTGCTCCGAACGATCAAGGACGGTCTGTCCCTAACATTTCTCTCCGTACCCCCGGATCGATTCATAGCTTGCCCGAGGCCTCGGCGGCCGGACAAAAAGAGGCTCATGCAACAGGCCATTTGCCATCTTCTGGACATAAGGGCCATAGAGCCGGTTCCCACTGCCCAAAGAGGGCAGGGTTTCTACTCCATCCTCTTTGTGGTTCCCAAGTCCTCAGGAGGATGGAGAGCAATCCTGGACCTCAAGGGTCTCAATTCCCATGTCAAGTACGAGAGGTTCAAGATGCAGACGCTCCAGTCCATTCTGGCCGGCATCAGACGGGGCGACCTCTTGACATCAATAGACCTCACGGAGGCCTATTTGCACATTCCCATTATTCCCAGCCATCGCAGATTCCTCAGGTTTTATTTTGCCGGCCACCATTTCCAATACCGAGCCCTACCATTCGGCCTTTCCTCCGCCCCAAGGGTGTTTACGAAAATCCTGGCGGCTTTGACGGCCCACCTGAGGCTAATACCGGTCCGAATACAGTGTTACCTGGATGACATCCTAATCCAGTCATCGTCCGTCCAGGCTGCTCAATGGGACCTCAACCACACCATGGGGGTACTACAGGCACACGGGTTCTCCATAAATTTCACGAAGAGCCACACGGTTCCATCCACCCGTCTGTTACACCTGGGGGCGATCATAGACACGACGCAGTGTATGGTGTATCTGTCTCCGGAGCGTCAAGCCAGCATCCGGTCTCTGGTGCTCCAGATACAGAAAGATCGATTGGTGTCACTGGCCACTCTCTCCAAACTCCTAGGGAAGATGGTCTCGTGCATGTCAATCGTTCCATGGTCCAGATTGCACTCCAGACACCTACAATGGTTCCTTCTACCGTCTCAGAGGCTAGGCACGAGCTCCTCCACTCACAAGGTCAGGGTTCCCTTTCAAGTCTTGCACTCCCTACAATGGTGGTTATCTCCGGCATTGGCAAAGGGGTCCTTATTCAAGGAACCTCCCCGAATCACCCTAACCACAGACGCAAGTCTGTTTGGATGGGGAGCTCACCTCCAGTCTCAGTTGGCTCAGGGCCGGTGGTCCCAACTGGACCTGCAGCACAACATAAACTGGTTGGAGCTCCGGGCCATACATCTTGCCCTCCTACACTTCAAGGGCAGGGTAGCAGGGCAACATGTGCTGGTCCTTACGGACAATGTCGCAGCCAAGGCCCACGTGAATCGCCAGGGGGGTACCCGGTCCAGGGACCTCATGACAGAGGCCCAGCTGCTAGCTTCTTGGGCAGAGTCCAACCTCTCATCCCTCAGGGCAGAACACATCTCGGGGGTAGCGAACCGGCAGGCGGACTCCTTGAGCAGATCGACGTTAGATCACTCAGAGTGGCGCCTGGATCCCTCCATCTTCAAGGAGGTTTCGGGCCGATTCGGGCAGCCAGCGATAGATCTGTTCGCCTCGCCGCTGAACGCTCAGCTCCCGAGATTCTTCTCCCGATTCCCTTCCAGCGGGGCGGAGAGGGTGGATGCGCTCCGCAGCCCCTGGCCCGAGGATCGGCTCTACGCCTTCCCTCCCCTCCCACTGATCCCGGCAGTCATCCGCAAACTGCTGCTAGAACGGGCGGAGTTAATATTGATTGCCCCATATTGGCCCAGACGTCCTTGGTTCGCAGATCTTGTGGATCTCTCCGTCTCTTCCCCGTGGAGAATCCCCCCCAACCGCATCACCCTGAGTCAGGGACCCTTACAGCACCCAGACCCTCAGTGGCTCCAGTTAGCCGCCTGGCACTTGAGCGGCAGATGCTAACGAGGGGATCCTATTCTTTGAGGGTCATAAAGATGATTCAAGCCTGTAGGCGGCCCTCCACGAATAGGATATATGACTCCACTTGGAAGAACTTTAGCCTCTGGTGCGCTAAGAACCAATTAGATTTGTCCTCTCTTACCGTCCCAAAGGTATTAGAATACTTCTTGGAGGGGTGGGACAAGGGCCTATCGCCCAGCACCATCCGTCGGCAAGTTGCAGCACTATCTACCGTGTTGCAATGCGAAGACTCAACCTCTCTATCCCAGCACCCTATGGTGCATTCCTTTCTCAAAGGAGCAACTAACACCAGGCCACCGGTGGTACACCGTTATCCCTCTTGGGATCTGCCAAAAGTTCTACAGGCCCTCACATCGGGACCGTTTGAACCCTTAGGAGCATGCAATCTCCGCCTCTTATCTATGAAGGTCGCCTTCCTGGTAGCTGTAACATCAGCCAGGCGCATTTCGGAACTGGCGGCTCTCTCGGTAAGGGAAGACCTGTGCACTTTTCATTCGGACAGGGTGGTCCTTCGGCTAGACCCAACGTTTGTTCCCAAGGTCAATACCTTGTTCCACAGGGCCCAGGAGGTTGTCCTCCCTAACTTTTGCCCCAATCCATCCCATGAATTGGAACGTCAGTGGCATACTCTAGATGTATGCAGAGCGCTGAAACATTACATCAAGCGCACAGCCGCTGTTCGGAAGTCGGAAGCGCTCTTTATTTCTTTCCAACCCTGTTCCATGGGACAGAAAGTGTCTGCTTCTACGATCGGTAGATGGCTTAAAGCTTGCATAGCGCAGGCTTATCAGGCGCACTCTTTGCCCGCACCTGGCCGCATCACGGCTCATTCCACACGCAGTGCTGCGACATCGGCTGCTTGGGCCACTCAAGCTTCCATCGCTGATATTTGTAAGGCGGCGACCTGGTCCTCGCCTTCTCCCTTTATTAGGCACTACAAGGTTGATAAATTTGCCTCTGCAGAGGCCTCCTTTGGCCGAAGGGTTTTGCAACAGGTGATCACATCCACAGGGACACAGGCCCAGACTGCTTCCCTCCCTTAGGGACAGTGGGCTTTGGTATGTCCCATTTGTGGAGTCTCCATCCTCATGCTGGAGAAGGGGCGTTGTCTTACCTGAACGCCTTTTCTCAGCATGATGATGGAGACTCCGCCCCCATCCCCTCAATGGGCCGTCTGGTCCGGTGTAGGGCAGGAGGAGCCAACGCGTCCGGATATGTCTTCTGTGCTTCGCCTCGTCGTAACTGGGTAGGATTCAGCCCAGCAGGAGGCGTGGCAATCTTTTGACTTAGTCTGATTGGGCAGGAGGATGAAGTTAACCCATTTGTGGAGTCTCCATCATCATGCTGAGAAAAGGCGTTCAGGTAAGACAACGCCCCTTCTCTCCCAGTTCTGCACAACCTCTTGCAGCCAACCGCAGGGGCTGAAGCAGAAGTATCACTCCCTCTGCAGCCTCTTTTTCAGTGCTTATCTGCCTACTTTGCGGACCCAGCAATCTTTATTATGACTAAAGCTAGCACTGACTTTGAAAGTTTTTTACAGTTTGTCTAATTTTAGGACAAGCTTTAGTCATGTATATGACCATTGTCATTTCTTGTATCCTGTCAATCAAAGTTCAACCAAAAACCTTAACATATTTAACAAACTAATCTTCCTGTAATTCACATCTAGTCTTGCTATCTTTCACTTTCTATAATGGAAAGATGACAGGAAGGCCTGGAGGAACGTTGTCCATGGGGTCGCGACTTCGCAACTAACAACAACAAAAAGACATTCTTCTAATTAACAGGCCGTATTCACAAAGACATTAAACAAATTCTTTCCACAATATGCCAACACTACCTGTTGATAGTAATTATCCTCATTTCATAAGTAAATCACAACCATTAACACATTTTTAATGTGTTTGCACCTATTTTAACATACAAATTGTCATGGGGCAATAATACCTCCAAGGGAACAAAAATTGGTTTCTAGGGTAGGGATGAAAAACATCCTAAATATTACAATAATTTGTGACCCATCAAAACTCAACCCCACCAACAAAATACTCGTATTTAATTTATCTTGTTTGGTTTTCTTGGATATCACACAAGTAGCATTATGTTCATGGAACAAACTCAAAACGTATGTTAAGATCAATTCTACAATACTATGACAAGTGGATGACTGTGACTGGAAAACGTTTGATTGATTGATCATCTCAAAATCATTATGGTGAAAAGTAGACTGCCCATATATATTGACTACCACTGGCTGCCTTGAGGGTAATGTCTATTGTGAACCGCTTTGTTTTCTAACATTTTAAATGATTTTCAAAAAACTGGATTACAAGCAATTGCAATTACATCACTATGATGTAGTCATAGGAATTACTAATTTGCATACATAATTTAAAAAATGTCTGTGTAACACATTGTTACAAGTTACTTAACAGATGCAATTGTAACATTAAATTAAATGTTAATAGCTTTTAAACTTTTAACTTTAAAATGTTGGTTATCTTAACCCTGCATTACAAAAAAACCTGAATAAAACTTAGGATTTTTATGTATAAAGCAGATACACATACAGTACAATAATGAAAAATAAGGTTGAGAAACACCATTTTAACATTTCTTCAATAACTTCATCTAGATCTGCAATCTTACAATATTTTAGTCTTCTCACTCCATTTATTACTTCCTTTCCAACATTTTTTTCTTGGAGATTATTATTTACAGCATTCAATACAATTCTGCTTTTCAACTTGGTATTATTATTCTACAAATGTATTAAATGTATCATTTTCTTTGGCTCCTTTAATAGTCTTTAATTTCATTCTTTGCAATAATCTTTTCTCTCCATAATTATATCTTTTATCCTGATTTTTTTGCAGCAATCATTATCTTATTGTACCATATATTTTTACTCTATTTCTAGTAATGTCTATGGAGATTCTCAGTCATCCATGTCATAGTTATCCCAAAGATGCTTTTTCACAAGGCAACTGGACTTTCTTATTTTTCTTTGAAGATGTTTCGCTTCTCATCCAAGACGCTTCTTCTGCTCTATTTCTAGCAGTTTCAATATATACAAACCACAAACCCTTACATTCTTTTTCGCTCACTGTGTTAGGAAATCAATCTCTAATGCTTTTTCATAAGACTTAAACTTTCTCTTCCTATAGCAGTGGTGGCGAACCTATGGCACGCGTGCCAGAGGCGGCACTCAGAGCCCTCTCTGTGGGCACGCACGCCATGCCCGAGATGGCAACCGTCCCTCTTCAACCAGCTGCCCGCTAATTCACCGAGGTCCCATGTGGCCGGATGCATCCCAGCACAGCTGGTTTTCCTCCCCCCCATCCCATCCCTCCTGGCCTCGCATGCTTTCCTTTTCCCAGGCATGACCCACTGCATTGCCTCCTCAGCTTTCGGCCGTCCGTCCAGCTCAGAGGCAGCTTCTCTGAATTGCTGGCGGTGGGCTGCGGAGCCCCAGTGTGTGCCGGTCAAGGGACCGACAAACTGTGGCTGCTGACGGACACTGTCGACCCCCATGTACTCGCTGGCCTCTGTGTGCGGGGGCCGATGGTGTCAGGCAGCAGCCGCCCCTGCCTCGCCTTGCCCTGTGACAATGACACCCCCGCCCTGCCTCGCCTCACCACACAGGACGAGCCTCCTGCCCACTGGCCCACCTGCCAGAGACCCCCTGGATCTCGCCCAACCCTGCCCAGCCCCCACAGGTGTCCCTCCCCACGAGCAACATCGAGATGACCACGCCCACCTTGGCCACACCTACCCAGTCTGCCATGACCACCACAGTCACACCTACCCAATGGGCCACACCCACCTGGCACCCGGCGATAAATAAGTGGGTTTGGGGTTGCAGTTGGGCACTCGGTCTCTAAAAGGTTCGCCATCACTGTCCTATAGCAATCCAATGTTACTTTAGATTTTAATCACTTCTTTCTCTTCAGTGAGCACTTTTTTCTTTTTCACTTATGACACTAAAAAGGGTTAATGTCACATTTAAAACCTCTCATCACTCCTATATCATTCACTAATTCTCCCAATCTTTGATCATAATCATATTATTAGTTTTAGATTTAGATTTATCCCTTTGCTGTGCGCTCAGACTTTTGTTAAACCATGTATTTGAAACACATATCTCCTTTTCTATTCAGATACTCACCAATCATCACACTCATTTAGTTTTGTTTGTTCTGATTCATTCGCTTCAATAGCAAAGTAATTCCGCCCTAGAGTGCATTAATTCAGAAAGCTGAACAATTATTCCTCAAACTATTATCTAGTTCTTTTATTATCATATTCACCAGAACTAACATGTAGCAGTCACCAAATTAGGAACGTTTTTTACAGTCTTATCCATTTTCACACTTCCCTTTGCAGGAAAGGTTGTGGAGAAGATGCTAAGATGGCAACCAGAGTGGTTGTTCTATAAAATAAATTATCTAGATGATATCAGTTTTATTTCAAACTGGGACACCGTAGAGGGACAGAGTTAGTTAGTTACACTTGTCAATGACATTTGGTGGAGCAGGATGGGGTGGTACATATATATTGTTCCTTGATCTTTCAGTGGTTTCAATACCATCATCCATGATATTCTTCTGGATTGGCCACACTTCCCCATTTCAGACTGATGCAGTATTTGAGCGTCCTCCTGGACTTGCAGCTTCTGCTCAATGAGTAAGCAGCAGCAATGACCAGGAGGACTTTTCCACAGGTTGTATGTTCTTACTTTCCTTCACCAGGAGGCCTTTAGACAGTCTCTCATGCCCTGGTTAGCACGTGACTGGAATACTGCAATGCACTCTATATGGGGCTATCTTTCAACTGAAAGCTACAGCTGGTCCAAAACACATCAGCACAAACAAGGACAGACTCTTCATATTATATCCATGTATCATCATTACTATGCAAGCTGCATTGGTTGGTTACATTTAAAAGTTTATTAGCCAAGTCATCAAAAGTTATTGGCACACGATGAGCACTAAGTACTTTTTAATTTTTGAGTACTTCTGTATACTATTTCTTCAAATTTTACTTTATACATAATTAGTATTTGCTGGATATCTGTTGTCTATCAAGTGATGTAAAATGAAACTGCTCCCAGATAAAAATTTCAGGAGCAAAATATGTATTTGCCATCCCACCAGTTATTTACAAATGTATATATATATATCTCAAATACAGTTTTAGGCTATGATATTGTCAGTGTAACACAGCATGAACACTTTTCCACTGCTATTTTTTTTTTAAAGTATCAAAATTTCAGATTTTATATAACTGCAAATTACAATGTCACTGATATTACACTCATCAAATTTGATAATTTCATAGTTCTTTAAAATGTTTATAACTTTAGGCATACTCAAGATGTAGATTTAGAACTTAAAAATGGATTCATGTTTTCCCTTTAAATTTAAATAGAATGCATGAATGATATATACAGAATTCCAATATAGGAACAAAAACTTTTCAACTTTAATATTCATTCTATTGTTACATTTAAATCACTTTAAGTATGCTTTGTGTTTGAGAAAAAAGAAAAACAGTTAAAATGTTTTCTAGAAACAGTTCTCACTGCTCATCATATACTAATGCATAACACAGCACATTTCAAAAGTTTTCATTATCCTATGTCAAGGTATTGATTTAACAGCTAACCAGTTTATGTAATGTAAGATTTAAGATGTAATGAAGGGAATGACTCAGCAGGGTTTGTGTCTCTTTAAGAGCCTTTGTATAAAGGGAAGGCTCTGCTGATGTGTTCTCTCTCTTCCATTTCCTGCTCTAATTGTGGTTTGTTGGCTCCTGCTGTATTAACACATATATTGTTCCTGGTGTATGATGTAGACAGTGTAAGATAAACCACCATTTAATGTAGACCACTGTTTACTGTGTTTACTCCTGGGTTATCTTGCACAATAAGACTACATGCTCTGACATCCTAATTTTAAATTAAAATCAGAAGCAATAGCAGAAATATAAAGGAAAATAAGTCTATGGAAGGAAGCAACAAGAAAATGAACTATAATGGCCACTGATATATTACATGAATGAGTGCTATGAGAATACTGAAAATCGCATTCGTAGAAATCTTACTAATCAATATATTTTTATCTGATATGTTTTTCTACACTTTAACCGAATGAAAATTAAGTTATAACTTTAGATATATGTAAGAGATTATTTCTATGCCAACATTCATAAATAGATAAATTGATAAGTTAGGTAACTTTGAAACAAAACTTTTACATTACTATACAGGTGATCCTCGATTTATGACCACAATTGAGCCCAAAATTTCTGTTGCTAAGTGAAACATTTGTTAAGTGAATTTTGCTGTTTTACGACCTTTCTTACTACAGTTGTTAAGGGAATCACTGCAGTTGTTAAATTAATAACACGGTTAAGTGAATCTGGCTTCCCATTGACTTTGCTTGTCAAAAGGTCACAAAATGTGATCACATGACCTGGGGACACTGCAACCATTATAAATATAAGTCAGTTGCCAAGCATCTGAATTTTGATCGCGTGATCATGGGGATGCTACAACAGTCTTAAGTGAAAAATGGTCATAAGTCACTTTTTCAGTGCTGTTGTAACTTTGAACAGTCATTAAATGAACTGTTGTAAGTTGAGGACTACCTGTATTAGAAATAGATGCCATTTAGCACAGATATACAATTGTATAACATCTAATATTCTAAGACCAGAAAAATGCCATTTGAACATCTTTTTTACTAACCAAAAAAGTAAAGGCCTTTAAAGTAGTTTGCTCTCTTCAGTGGCAGTCTGTAATAAACTTAATATAAAACTGGGCTTAACAAATATGCAACTAAAAAGAATCAATGTTCCTGTTCACAAAACATTGTAGCAATTTACTGTATAGAAAAAATGTTTTATAACAATTTTTCTTTTAACAGAAAAGCTTATTAATTCCTGTAGTTTCATTGCTGTAATATCTACGACGTATTTGAATTACAGAATTGTTTTTATATTGTAACACTATGGCATATAGTTTAATTTTATAAGTCTGCAATTATAACTTTTAAAAATTCAGTTTCAGCAACTCTAAATGAGCAAACCTGCCATATTCATTTATTTCTGAATCACTCCAAATTAATTTTCACATTCTTAAGTATAACATTATTTTTTTTAAATTTAAAATTTATCTTAACTTATACACCTTTTATTCTGAGTCTCAAAAACCCAAAAATTGAAAATGTGTAAAAGGGCAGCTAAAGCTATACTGTAAGAAGAAAAAAAGCTAATATTTGCAGTTTTATCTTAGAAGAGAGGAATGTATGGGAGAAGGGTGATTGTATAAGCTTTCCATAGCATAAAAAAGACAGGAAGTTTTATAATACTGATATCAGAAGTTTCCATATGATAGGAGTTACAAGACACAAAAGCTAGGTTCAGCCATAATATAGTCTATTTAATTTTGGCTAACATGTTTATATATTTTCTTTTATATCACCAGACTCACATGCTGTGAATTCATCTTCTCAATTATGCAATTCACAAATCAAACATTACTAAACTAAAATGTGCATATTAAAGCAAATATGCACAATAATGTATATTACAGAAACATGCAAGAGCATTCAAGCAAATCTTTGTTCGGGCTTTTGAAAAATTGCAGCTGATGGAACATGGAATAGAATAAGTTATGATTATAAAAAGTTCAAAACTGGAAAAACTGAGCTTCAGATATTCAGGCACTCCTTGATTATATACTGCACTAATGTATATACTTTGAGAGTATCCTGTTGGCATCAGATGGACAATATGGAAACAATGCTGGACTGTATAGACCTGTTCCAATCCACCAAGATTCTTACATTCTTTTTATTAGTCTCTCATAATTAAACAGCAGCCAACTGACCCAGATCTCTGCTACAATTTTATGGCATTCTGATGTGGAAAAGAACTGGTACTTTCTGTCCTTTTGCAAGCAATTATTCATGTATTAAGACATAGAGGATAAGTCAATAGTTGCACAGAACTTAAGAGCAGTATTCTTATAATCTACACCTAACAAGAAAAGCCACACTAAAAAGATTTGGTTAAAAGGCAATGACAAGTCTAATGATCACTCATTCAGTTATGGTGGTGCTTAAATGAATGATAGTTAAGTCTGGTGCACAAAGTTATAGCCGCTGCAGCACCCCTGCAGCCACATGATCAAAATTCAAGTGCTTGCAAGACTGCCTGCACTCATGACCATAGGGACACTTTAATTCCCCTCACCCCTTTATCTGTTCCCCATTTTTGCCCTTTTGACTGTCCTGCACTCCATTGCGCCTGCCACCTCCAGCTAACCTGTGTCATCTTCTTCTTGCTGCTGACAAGGCATGCCCAGCCTAGGCCTTTGCAAGGCAGCTGCTGGCCACACCAAGCCTTCTTCCTGAGGATTCATGGGATTTGGACAAAGAGCAATCTTATGCAGCTTTCTCACAAGGTTCTGAAACCTTCCAAAGCCTTGTGAAAAAGGCCACACACCATTTGAACAAGGCTGCATGCTGCATCAGGAAAATGACCTGGTGCAGCCAGCAGCTGCCTTGTGAAGGGCCAGATCAGGCATACCTTGTCAGCAGGAGGAGGAAGAAGACAGCAAAGATCAGCTGGAACAGAAGGGGCAGAATGCATGGTGGCCAAACGGCAGAGATGGGGGGGGGGAGACAAGCAGTGGAGAGAATTGAAGAGAAGGCAGTCCCTTACTTTACCAAGATTCAGGGGTGGGGAGGGATTTGGATCAGAGTGGGACTTTGTCTAATGATCAGGTGAGTTTTAGTTAAAGTTAAAATGTGCTTTTAAACATTTTATTAAAATAACTTAATGTTTTATTAAAAATTCTCCAATTTTGATAAAATAAAAATGTCATATAAAAATATTACTAAATAACAAAATGTTAAAAAATATTACAATAATGTGACAGACGACAGTTCATTTGTAAATAAGAAATAAGAGTGCCAGGATTGGCATCACTAAGTGATGTATTCATGTGACAATGAGCTTTACATCTGTGCTGATTAACAACACAAATTCCCATCCCAATTACTGTCATTAACCAAGGACCACCTGTATGAACACATATATTCTAAAAGAAATATAGAAACTGGGAAAGAATTACCTATTTTGTTACTTTCAAGTTCTTGCCACCATAAACTACTAAGAATCACAAATATTTAGCAATCTTAAAAAAAAAGTTAGCAATAATTTTAAAAGAATAAATCAGGATGAAACACTTGTTTTGGAATTTTGCTTTAAACAAGACACAACTATAGTATGTTACACATTATAGTACCAGAAACTGATGTCTTTTCATGCCATTGAAACAGCATGTTGTATATTTAATCTGGTTTTACATTAATTTATGCTGGCACCTAGGAAAACATACTGTCATTCAGAGTGGATGCATGATTATCTATGCTGCTTATTAAGTCTTTCAATATTTTTACTTATTTTAAACATTGCATTTTTAACATTCAACATTTTCTACATTTTTATGCATAAACAGTAGGAAATTTTGCATAACAAATTGCATTACTCACAGGAATTACAGGCAGCCTCCATAAGATTCAAATTCAAATGAGCAAATTCTCAGCCATCACTACTACTCTTCCTCCCATGTGGAAGAAAAGATAGTCCTGATCATTACTTAAAAATTATCTGTCAGCACTAGGATGCCAAACAGTAAACACCTCTCCCTTTTCCATTTACTAGTCAAAAGCTAAAGACTTTTCCAACAGAGTCAAAATATTACATCCCAAAAATTTCAAGAATAGAATGGAAAACATTCCATTTGTTGTCAAGGTTGACTTTTAACTAAAAAGAAATTAATTTTCTCGTAACAAGTACATAAGGTTACTGAGAAAATAAGAGTTGTGGAGTTGGGCTTGATTACCAGTTTGGATATGCCATACGCTAAACAAACAAACAAACCAGTTTGGAAGATAATGTAGCATTGTCGCAGTACAAAATTATGAAGGATCTTTCAATCTGAATAATTCTCTCAAGTAAATGACACAATCAATTCATAGTAACATTCCTGTATCAGGAAGGGAGAAAGAAAATGAACCATCATATCAAAATTATAATCAGGAGAGTAAGAACAACAATTAATAAATTGCACTGAGTAGTGGTTAAAGTGTGGGACTATAATCAGAATACCCAGGTTCAAGTATACCCTCAGCCAGGGAAGCTCACTATACAACAAAGCGCCAAACACTAACTTCACAGAGTTATTATGGGGAAAAGGAGGAGAGCTATGTAGAGCTCCTGGAAGAAAGGGGGAATATAATATAGTTTTAAAACTGAATGGCAATTTAACCCCTGGTAACAGTTTTTTGCCTGTATGTTTTGTCTAAAATTTGAAAATATTTTTTTAAAAGTTTTAAAAATATTTTAAAAACCTCTATCAGGATTGAAATGTAGAACAGTAGTATAGCATTCACTGGTATCTAGAATACGTTACCACAAAATGTAACAAAAGTATGTGCATATGAACCAAAACTACTCATAACTCTTTACATCTGAGTAGTGTAATGCTATTTTCAGGGCAGGTCAATTGAAGAGCAGGAGTATTTGGCCCAAAATAATATTCAAGGTTTTTTTCCCCAACCATTTTGCATCTCTTCCAGCATAAGAACAAAATCTAACACCATCTAAAACAGTAGTGCAAAAGTTACAACTTTGCGGTGGGCTGGCACATATGCAGCCTGACTTGTGTGAGCAGCGGGCTAGCACACATGCGCAGTTCGACTTGCATAATTTGAGCTGTGCATGCGCACCGGTCCACTACTCATGCAACTCAAGCTACACGCGCACGTGCACACCGTCCCGCCATTCGTGGGGTCTGGTTCTGAATAGGCCATGGCCTGGTAGTGGGCTGCAACCCGGAGGTTGGGAACCCCGACTTAGACCACTGATCTGTTTAACAGAGGCAAAGCATATATCATAGTATCAGTTCATAAGATATCTACACTATCTTTATGAACTCTGCATATAGGCTTGGACTTCTGCAGACACCTAACAATAAAGTTAACACGGCATGTAAATATTTGAAAAAAATCTAAACACAAATCAATACCTGCATTATTAAAGGCAGATAAAATTAATAATTAAATATTTCATGAAATTTATCTAAAATATTTTTGCAGACCGAAACAAGATTTGGAACCACAGAAAAAAAAAAAGAAACAAGATTTGGAACCACAGAAAAAAAACCTCTAGATTTGAAAGATAAATATAACATCAATGCTATTACAGGACTTTTTCAACAACTGTCTGTACAGGTAGTTCTTGATTTATGATCACAATTGAGCCCCAAATTTCTGTTAATACGCAAGAGAGTTGTCAAGTGAATTTTGCCCTATTTTATGACCTTTCTTGCCACAATTGTTAAGTGAATCACTGCAGTTTTTAAGATAGTAACATGGTTAAGTGAATCTGGCTTCCCTATTAACTTTGCTTGTCAGGTTGCAAAAGGTAATCATATAATCCCATGATCAGGGGAATGCTGCAATAACCATAAGTGTGAAAAACAGTTATAAGTCACTTTTTTCAGTGCCATTGCAACTTTTAACAGTCACTAAACAAATGGTTGTAATCTGCAATGTTACAGGTAGTAGGACTACCCATACTACCAGCAACATTGCAACAATAGAACAATGTTGCATTTTGGCTTAACGTATTTTAGGAATCCTATGATTATAGTGTGCAATATGTACAAAAATAGCCACAATGTGTCCTAGAAACAATTTTTAAGGTAAACAATAACTTAATACAATGTGTGAAACTTTAAAAAAATAGAACTAATAGAAAAGGTTAAGTAAACATTACTCAAGTAGATAAATCTTTGCCAAGATGGGATATAAATCTAATAATTTCTCAAGTAGTCACAGCATGAAAAAAATAAGATCTCTCAATTTTTCCACTATCACAGGAGGTATTTATTTGGAGATATTTATTTTAACTTTTTAAAGACAGGCCATTCCCAGTATTGTTAGATAATGGGTGGAAATGGTATAAAAACCCAAGTCTGGTGTACAGCAAATAAAATATTGGATTAAAAACAATTTATTATGCCAAAAAATAAATCTGGTTCCTATACTTAGCAACAGAAGTTCCAGCCCCAACTGTGATCATAAGTTATGATCGCTAGATATATTATAATTATATATCATCTATGAAAGGTGGTACAGAAGTCAAAAGCTAAGAAAGGCCATGGCAGAAGAGGAAAAAATATTTTGCACTACCCTATGTACATCAATAGCACCACTGTTACCCTTACAATGATAAAACAATGCAACCAAAATGTGGATATTTCAAAATCTAGGTGCAAGTTCCTGTAGAACACACACAATATGAAGTCATTTACATTTATATAACTATGGATCACCATGTAGATAATTCCAAAACAAATGTACAGACAGAACACCAGATCATATAGTTCAGCAGTTTTTATCTGCTGCCATTTATCATTAAATATAAAAAACAGCATAATCAATATGACTTTCAATGTTATAGAACAAAGTATGTAACACATGTAAGAATATGATTAATATTGTTAAAGATAGGCAATTACTTACATATATAACTTCCATTTTTATTATTTCAAATCTGCATGAAGGTACCTCATCATTTTAGAAATACAGGTAGTCCTTGACTTACAACAGTTCACTTAGTGACTGTTCAGAGTTACGGCACTGAACAAAATGACTTATGACCATTTTTCACACTTACGACCATTGTAGCATCCCCACATTCACATAATCAGAATTCAGATGCTTGACAGCTGATTCATATTTATGACGGTTGCAGTGTCTTGCAGTCGTTCTGACAAGCAAAATCAACGAGGAAGCCAGATTTATTTAACAGATTTATTACTAACTTAATATCTGTAGTGATTCACTTAACAAATATAGCAAGTAGGTCGTAAAATGGGGCAAAACTCAATTAACAAATGTCTCACTTAGCAACAGAAATTTTGGGCTCAATTGTGGTCGTAAGTCTGGTTGAGGACTACCTGTATTAGGTAACTGTTTACTAAGCAGTTACTATTATTTCATGCAGATCTGAAATAATAAAGAGTTCTTTGCCCAAATCAATAAAATTTATTCAAGTGCAAAGAGTGGAAAAAGGAAAAATATTGATGGGTTTGATGTTGTTCCATTACCAAAGAATTGTTTAATTCAAAGTGTATATTACCACAATCTAAACTTAATATATGATAACATTAAAAAACTTACTTCCAGGTAGTGGTGTTTTGGATCCACGTCTCAATTAGCTTGAGTCCCACTGGTCTCAACTAGAGAAATGGTAATTGTAAAAACTGAATACATATACACAACTGCAATAATAGAACAAAACAGATAAATACAAGAAAAATCAAGAAAAATCAAGAAAAATCAAATTGATACACAGTAAAGAGAGACATGCTATTTTTATAAAGAGGTTTTTTTAGAAAATACTAAGATTACATAGACTCCAGATTTTCACATCTAAACCTGTCTCATATGAACTAATCATATGAATTTGACAAGCACTCCAAAGATATAAAATACAAAAGAAAACATTTATGAAGTATTATGCTTGAAAATCATATATATATATTTTATGAAGGCACTTCAAACACAATAGATTATTCCAAGAACAGATTTTAAAATATGTTTATTCAATATATTTCCAATTACCAGTGAAGTGCTTTTAGTTCAAATAATTTTAATTTAGTGTTACTTTTTTGAAACAAAATCTGTTACATTTTTTAAACTTTAAATGCTAGCTCCCAGCTCTCACACAAAAGAACAATTGCTATATTCTTGACTATAAATACCATGATAATCACCTGACACAATTTATTTCCCCAATTATGTTTGGTATAATAGCCTTGTTATATCTCTGGTGTTTTGAAATGAATATTTAAAGTGATTAACACATTTACCTAAAAGAAACATGACCCTGAATTTAAGATATCTCTTATCCCCAAAGATTAGAATCTCCTTCCACATTTTTTGTTTGTTCTTGGGTGAATCTAAGATGATTCTATTTTAAAAGTAAATTAGTTTTGGAAAAACTAGTTTTCTTACAATTAAATACAGTGAAAATCTTCTATACCTTTTCCCCCTAGGGTTTCTATCTCATCCTTTCTTTTCATAATGAGCATTACTGTAACATAATTGTTTTTGTAAAAGTATTTCAAGAAACATATTTTAAAACTTTAATTTTAATTTTTCAAAAAGTAAATTATATTCATTAAGAAATATTCAAATACGCTGAATGTGAGCAAGCTAAAAGTGAACCAATTACAAAGAGTCACTTGAAGTTTTGTGTGATTGCTTTATGACCTATATTTTTGAAAGGCACAGGGAAGAAAATCAAGTAAAACAAAAGACACTATAATATTACTTTTACAGTACATCCTATGCAATATTATAAGCAATTGCCCTTGATTTCAATGAAATATACTTCTAAGCAAATATACATAGCATTTTAACTTGGGGGGAAAACACTAGTTGTAGATCAATGTGGTTTCCATGTTTAAACAGGAAACTTGCTAGTAATTTGTTTTATAAATATAGGAAAAAATAGGATGGCAACTTATTCCAGATTTTATTAATTGTATTAAAAGCAATTCATAAATTTCAGTGATATGCCATTCTTAGGTCCAGATATGGCAGAAATACTTTGGTAAAAGGGTGTTTGCATTTGCCCAATTTTCCTTTCCATTATTAAAAAAATAACACAACATATACCTCAACAATGTAAGGAATTATCAAAATTGTTACAACCCATTTCCAAATTGTTTATTTTCTGAAATGGAACAGGCTTTAATAGCCCTACAACTTTTATAGTACTGATGGATTCAATTCTGACAAAAGGTTTTTTGTAGCAACACAACTCAGTATAATATAAATGGGAAAACAGAAAACCAATTAATACATATATGCTAGCATACATTGCACTAAGATTAGTTATAGCTACATAAAAAACTAAACAGACATAAAATGTAACTAGGACATGGCTGATTATGCACTAAATAATAGAAACCACACCCCCTGATTTCACATTTCTATCAACATATAAGTCCATCCAAACAATCTGTACCAGAAGCATAGTTTAAAATATGTTGTGCAAAATTAGGATACTGACAGAACAGCCCAGCACTGGGAAGATTTTAAAGTACCTTAGAAAGTTCAGTATGAGAATAATCTACCATTACTATAATCTACCATACATATTTATTAGAGATTCACTGAGTTTCATTAGGCTTGACTTAGCAGTCCTCACATAATTACAGCTATGTTTTTTTCTATTCATACTTAATACCTATTCTGGACTGTGTAGCAAACTTAGTATTACTTTGTTAATATTATGTCTGTAATGGTATAGGGTTTCCTGCCTGAGCAGGGGGTTGGACTAGATGACCTCCAAGGTCCCTTCCAACTTTATTATTATTAGTTTGTTATAGCCACAAGCAGACTGTATTAAAATCAATGTGAGTTCTTCCACCAATTCTTTAAAAGATAAAATTCCATCTTAAAATTTCAAGTATCTTACAAAAGAACTCTGCTTGCTCAGGAAAGCCAATTTTAAAGCCAATTTGCTTTAAAGGTACCTATGAGATTCTGAATTTCTTGTAGGTAGATTCATCAGTCTCATATATAAAAAATTCCAGACAATATTTACAATGTAGATTCTGTCCAGTAAAAATTATAAAACTCAAATACATTCAAAGCAGCAAACTAGACTCAATTTAAACTTCAGATACTGATATCTAAGGTAAATCCTATAATATCACAGCTTTACTGGAAACAGAGAGCGCAGCCATGACACAGCCCACCTGCACCCATGACAATAATGTTTACAACGAAGACGAAACCGCTGGGCCGCAACATCTGAGACCGGATTTAGAAAGAAAGAAGAGAGCCTGTGCAGAGCCTTATTTCCTGGCGTGGACTAGGCCCACACGATTCCAATCACTCCACCTCAATAATGGCGTTTGCTATGAAGTGGAACGAGACTCAAAAGGAACTAAACGCCGGGAAGATCTACCGGGTACTCCTTGTACTCTCTTCTTCGCCAGTTTTCTTCGCTATTTAAGGAGGGGCCAGGCCAACAGCCGGCCAGCTCTGCAGGTTGCCTCTCTTTCTTCCCGGGACTGCGGATGTGGGGTGTGCGCGCCCCATTCTCCTGCAAGGCCCAGTTCAGGCCGGGCAGAAAGAATGAGGACTGAGTCGTCAGCCATTTTCCCTCCATACTCCACGACACTGACACACGCACGAACAGACATTACTCACTCCAAGATACGCTAACTCGCGAACGAAGAGATAGATACCAAGCGAAAGACTCCTCTCCTGGAATTTACCCCCCTGCTTACCCACAGAACGACCCTTCCTTTCCCCGACGAAGCAGCCCCTTTCCCGACTCGCTTACCCCCACACAGCGTCGCCTTTTCCTGCTGCTACTCTTGGTTCTAATGCCGAGGCCCGCTCTGCTCCCGGGCGCCGCTGCCGCTGGCGATGCAGGGAGGAGGAGGCTGCGGCGGGTGTGGCCGAAGAGTTTCTCATCCCAGGCGGCAGAAGCCGCCGCCGCAGCAACCAACGGGGCTGCGTCTCATTCCAAGGAAAATCCGAGCGGCGGTGGCTGCTTAGAGAAGCCGGCTTTCCTATGCCGCGCTTTGCAGGAAGCTGTCCCGTGTCGCTTTTCCCGACTGAACCTCCTTTCCGGGCGACCTTTTCTTGTATTCTCCTTTTAGTTTTGCGTCGCTAGCTTTTCGTTTTCCGCCACAGAGCCGGCGTTGCGTTGCGAGGCCCAAGCGGGCTGACGCTCTTTCTCGTCCTGTAGCTCCGTTAGGCTGAGGTAGGCCTCCGGGCTGTTCTACCTCATCCGGGGAAATCGGATACTTTCAATCCCTGGAGAAAGGGATAGGAATAAGAGAGAGGAAGGGGAGCTGGACTGGCAAGGCCAGCAGCGAGAAACCTACGAGATTGCCTCTAGAAGAGGAAAAAGAAATCCGTGCTGCGCTTGGGAGCAAAGTCGCGACGGACACGGCAGCACCAGCAAAGACGGAGCGTCTGAGTCCCGGGCAATATGGCGGCTCTAGGAGGGCTCGGCTCACAGCATATGCAGCGCAGACTCCGAGTCAACGCAGCGGCGCCGGCCCCGCCACCCAAACAGCGTTCGCGGCGGCCAGCGTGACTCCCTCCCTTTCCTGATTGTCAGTCAGTCAATCACTCCCACAGCCCCCGTTCCGTGCCCAAAGCAGAGCAGGGACCAGCAGCTGCAGCACCCGCTCGCGCCTTGCTTTATGTGAGGCTGGGGTCGCCGCCGTACAGTGGCAGGGTCTGCTTGGTGTGCCGTGTGTAGCCGGTGGGGGAGGGGCCGAGGGCCTGACAGCGTTGGTGGCTGGGCTGGATGTCGACGGCGGCCGAGCGGGGCCCGCGTTAACGAGGCCAGGCCGCGATCACTGAAGCGGGTGGCTGCCCGGCCGTTTCGTTTCGGTTGAGCTCCGTTTCGACTCCATTGTGACCCGCGGTGAGAAGAGCCCGGATAATGACGTCAACTTTCGTCTTCGGGAGGGGAGAAGAGGAGAGGGGCGGAATTGGACCTCCCTTTCCTTTCCCCTCCGTCCCAGGGGCCAGCCAAAGGCTGACGCGTGGGTGGGGCGGGAACGAAGGCTCGGCTGCCAAGCTGCTGAAGAAAAAGGCAGATAGCATTGGCTTCCAGGGTTTCGTAGAAAAGGCCTTAGCCTATTTTCCCTTGAAACTTTAGCTCTGTGTCAGTTTGAGAAGCACGCATTGTGCATTGTTACTGTCGTGAGATCTTTGGAATAAAATCTGGGGAAAGGTATTGAAGGCGACTAAACAAATGCTACAAAAATGAGAAGAGTTGGTCTCTTTTTCAAGTACTTTGGAAGACTGAGAAGACATATTTGCTACTGTGTTGGGAAAATTAACCATTTGGGTGAACTGGCATAATGCAGAAATAGTACAACTCTTACTGTTTTTCTGTCCATTAAATATCTATGTGGTCTTTAGGAGTCAATTACTTGGAGTCAAGCATGATTTATTGCATAGTTTCTGAAATTTCAAGACAAAATCTGCTATACACTGGCTGTAATCGGGCAAAACATTTCATCTATCAACTATGATTTGCAAACCATTATGACCAAGCCAAAACCAGACAATCATGTTAGTTTATACAGTGGTGTTTTGATTTGGTGTATTTCAAGAACACAATTATTGATGTATGATTCAAAAGGATTCATGAACAGCCAGCCATATTGATTCTCTTCAGTACTACCGGTAGCATTACAACGACTAGTTTCAGCTTATATCTATTCTGCCATTTTTCTCATTGTTTCATATGACTATCATTTCATTTGTTGGCTTCCTGAAATACAAGACCATAAACCGGTAGAAGCTTGGTAACTTAGCACAGGGCTTTTCAACCTTTTCACCCATTGTACCACTTTTAAGGTATGGCAACATCCGAGTACCACCAGTCGCCTAGCAAGGTGTCAAAAACTTGATGACCAAAAAAAAAAAAGGAAAAAAGTGATAAAGTACAGGTAGTCCTCGACTTACAACAGTTTGCTTAGTGACTGTTGAAGTTACAATGGCACTGAAAAAAGTGCCCCCCAAGCCACAGCTGAGCAAGACGTCTGCCCGCCCGGCGGCACTCTTCCTCCTGTCCGAGGTTTTCATTGTTGTGAACATTTCTGTTGAGGATTGGCAACGGGGGTGGGGGGTGTTTGGTTTTTATTCCTCCCTTCTGCTGGGTGGTTGCAGCAGGTTTTGGTCACTTCACATGACCCTAGGACACTGTGACCGTCATAAATATGAATCAGTTGCCAAGCATCTGAATGTAAATCACAAGACCCAGCTGATTGCTGCTTCTTCAGGGCTCAGCAGAAGCACCAGGATCAGTGCCGAGCTCCAGCTGGAGCCTGGCGCTGATCTTGGGGCTTCCACTCAGCCCTGACAGCCCTGCAGCTCCAGCCATCTCTCGCTCAGGCTTGTGCGGTGCTGCCACCGGTTCAGCTCATTCCCCTCCCCCACTACCACTTTTCTAGGACGGTCGCGTACCACCTGCCAGGTGCCAATGTACCACAGGTGGTACCCGTACCACTGGTTGAAAAGCCCTGACTTAGCAGACAAGCACAAAGCCTAGGGTTTATACTCAGTAATTTTATCCCAGTTTCAATTCAAAACTGAAAAAATACAAATCATATTTCAGAGGTTTAGCTATAACATATATGCCTAAAAAGAACAAAGAAAAACAACAACTATGTATAAATTTAAGGGAAGAATTTAAGAAATTGGAACTAGAATTACAAATATATCCACAAAAGAAATTGTGAAAAAACGGAGATAATAAAACACAAACTAAACTTAATAGAGTCAGAGGAATTGGCTCAACAAATTAAAAGAGCAAAACAAAACTTCTTCGAAAATGCAAATAAGCCGGGAAGATGGCTCGCTTATAAACTAAAAAAAGAAAAAAAGAAACTGATAAATGCAAGATGAGAAGGAAGGCTTACAATTTCAAAATGATGTAATAAAAAAAATAGTTAAAAGAATTTTATGAAAAACTATATGATACAGAGGAAATCCCTCGGGAAAAAATACAATACATGGAAAATACTAACCTACCAAAAATCCCAGAGAACTTTAAAACTATGCTAAATGAAAAAAATCACAATGATGGAACTGATGGAAGCTATAAAAAAAAAAAAAAAAATGATAAAATTCCAGAACCAGACGGGCTACCTGCAGAGTTCTATAAATGTCTACAGTATATATTAAGCTCACCAATGAATGAAGTTTGTAATGTGTTGTTAGAGGCTAAATTACCAAACACATGGACAGAAAAAAAATATTAATTTTAATACCAAGAGAGGACTCGGACCTTACACAGATAAAAAATTATAGACCAATATCATTTATTAAATGTGGATTACAAAATTTTCGTTTCAATAATAGCAGACTGAAAAGATTTCTGACTAAATTTATCCATTCAGATCAAAATGGATTTTTACCCAAAAGACAAATAAAAAACAAGGATTATTTTAGGTACATTGGAATACTATGAAATGCACCCAGGAAAACAAATGGCACTACTTTTCCTAGACGCCCAAAAAGCTTTTGACAATGTCAATTGGCAATTTATGATACAAAGGAGAAAAGTTCATAAAGATTATTAAGACAATATACGATAAACAGCAAAAGTAATTGTAAATGGAGATTATACAGAGGACTTTAATATAAAGAAAGGCATTAAACAAGGATGTCCATTATCCCCATTGTTATTTATACTAACTTTGGAAGTTCATAATAGAAATATTAGACAGGATCCAAAAATTAAAGGAATGGAGATAAAAGAGGAAAGCTACAAATTACAAACGTTTGTGAATGATCTGGTATTCATTTTAGAAGAACCGCTGGAGACAACCTCTAAACTATTGAAAAAGGATAGAAGAATTTGGAGAAATAGCAAGATTGAAAATAAACAGAGAAAAAACTAAAGTTATAGTTAAAAACCTTACAGATAAAAAAAAAAAAAAACTTTCAGAAAAAATAGACTTTCAAATAGTTAAGAAAGTTAAAAACTTGGGAATATATTTAACAGCAAGATGTGCAATGATAAAAGAAGATAATTATATAAAATTACTAAATCAAACAAAATTGGATCTGGAAAAATGAAAAAATCTATCAATGCTAGGAAGAATAGCTACAGTGAAAATGAACATTTTACCAAAATTCCTTTTCTTATTTCAAGTAATATCTATAAAAATAGAGAAAAAATTCTTTGATTTGAATACATTGATTTTGAAATTTATTTGGCAAGGAAGGAAAGCCAGAATCAAACTGAAAATGTTCCAAGAAGCTAAAGAAAATGGAGGATTTGGATTACCGGATTGGACCTTATACTACCAAGCATGCGTTTTAACATGGTTAAAAGAATGGATAACCCTTAGGAATAAAAGATTGCTATATCCAGAAGGACATGACATGCAACTTGGATGGCATTTTTCTGGTATGAAAAGAGTAAAACTCATAGATATTTCCAAAACCATTATATAAGAAATGCATTATTATATGTATGGGAAAAGATAAAACACAAAATTTATACGAAAATCCCAGGATGGCTATCAACGATGGAAGCATTTGTTCACCCAAACTTAATTAAATTTAAGAAAATTCTAACATACAAAGATATTCTGAATACAGATGAGAAATTAAAATCTAAATAAGAATTAGAAGATCAGGGTATTGATCTAGCATGGTGGCCCTGACTGCAAATGAAATTGAGGTATAAGGATGTTAAAATATATGGTTTTTATAAATATCAGACATCATTTGACCAGATGTTGAGTTCTGATGAAAAATTAATTAAGAACTATATTTTTTTATTGAATTTGAAAATGGAAGACGAACAAGTGAAAGAAACAATATGGGCGAAAATTTTTGGATATAATATAGAATTAGAAAAATGGCAAAATCTTTGGGATAGAAACTATAAATTGACAATGGCAGCCTCATATAAAGAAAACTTATATAAAATGTTTTATAGATGGCATTTACCACCCTTTATGTTAGCAAAAATGTTTAAAAATATGTCTAGCAAATGTTGGAAATGTAACCAAAACTCTGGTACATATTATTGCTTGTGGTGGACATGTGTTAAAGCAAAAATGTTTTGGACAAAAATACATACTTGGTTAGAAAAGGTGTTAGGGAAACACATAGACTTTAAACCCAAACTCTTTTTATTAGGCATAATTTCAGAAAAACTTGATAAACAAAGTATATATTTAACATGTATTAACAGCAGCGAGGATTGTATTTGCACAGCATTGGAAAAATGCAAAAATACCATTGGAGGAAGAGATAATTAAGAAAATACTGGACTGTGCGGAAATGGATAGACTTACACTGAGAATTAAAGAAAAAGAAGATACAGAATATTATCAAACATGGAACCTATTTTATCAATGGCTGGAAAAATGGGACAGAGAGTAAGAACTTAATTGGTGTTACTAAACATAATAAATTAACCCAGACAACATGTTCATTAAGCACTAAGGAATTGTAATAACAGAAAATTAATAAAATATTATATAAAAAATACAAATCATAATTAAGAAACAAACATGCACTGTTCCAATATTCTATGATTATTATTGAAAGCACTCATGGTTCTCCAGGTGATAACATTACATCAAAAACTAAACAACATCAGGTTTGTGCTGGATCAAACCTATTATTGGCTAACTTGGGAAGTTGCAAGAACATCTCGCAGGAAATCATTTTAATGTTGCTATAAAGGAAACTGCATTGACATATCCATGAAGCATCTAGGAGCTAAGACTGAGAATGGAACACCTTTTAGACAAATGTACATCAAGAAAGATTGGAACATTTTTTCTTCTTTTGGTTTCTGCTTAGAATTATATTTTCATCAGTTGTCACTGGAAAGTAATTCCTCACTAAAATACTGTGCATATTTACATTATTTCTTGCAGAACCTGTACCATTCCAATGGACAACAATTTCTTTCAAAGTTTTGCTTTTTGATAAACTTTTTGTGATTATGATAGGCCTTTTCAAACTAAACACAAAAATTATTTTAGAATGACTGTACCATATAGGAATCTTGAGAAATATGAAATTTACTTTTAATGACTATAATAGAATTAATCGCATAATGTTTACAACACAATCCATGTGTTCAGTAGAAGTAAATCTGCTTTGCTGCCGATTTTCATTTGTAGTCAGTGTTTGATGCATTTCATTGCAGTGTCCCAACAATAGTCAGCCAGCATTGATGGATTCCAGTTGCCCTGATACTGTTTTTCCATTGTGGCAATATCCTGGTGAAACTTTTCACCATGTTTGTCACTACATAGATTTTCATGAAAAAAGTCCAAGTGTGAATGCAGAAAATGAATCTTCAGTGACATATTGCACTTCATGGCCTTGTATGCTATAAGAAGTTTGTCAACCATCTAAACTTAGTTTGGTGGTCTGTAGTTGCCAAGAAAATTCTCAACAATATCCTTGAAAGTTTTCCGGGTGATTTTCTCTGAACCTAGTAACCAATCTTTCAACTGTTTGTCATTGATGATATATCTGATCTGCAGACCAACAAAAATGCCTTCCTTAATCTTGGCATCAGTTATTCTTGGAAATAGCTATCTCAAATAGAGTTTTATGTGAAGCTGAGGCAAAAATATCTTTTCTGGGTCAACAAATTGTTCATGTGCCATGTTTTTCTGTCCTGGAACCAAATTATTTCATAGTGGCCATTTCTTTTTAAGTGTAATGTGACATTCTTGGATGGATATCCCTTTCACATATGTGTAAGAACACTATTTGGTATATCCAAGTTGCATTCAAAGCAGCAGACCCACTATGGAATACTACATCCAGTTTTGGTCACCACGATGTAAAAAAGATTTTGAGACTCTAGAAAGAGTACAGAGAAGAGCAACAAAGATGATTAGGAGGCTGGAGGCTAAAACATATAAAGAACGGTTGCTGGGATTGGGAATGTCTAGTTTAATGAAGAGAAGGACTAGGGGTGACATGATAGCAGTGTTCCAATATCTCAGTGGCTGCCACAAAGCTATTCTCCAAAGCACCTGAGGGCAGGACAAGAAGCAATGGATGGAAACTAACCAAGGAGAGAAGCAACCTAGAACTAAGGAGAAATTTCCTGACAGAACAATTAATCAATCAAACAACCTGCCTCGAGAAGTTGTGAATGCTCCAACACTGGAAGTTTTTAAGAAGAGACTGGACAACCATCTGTCTGAAATGGTATAGGGTTTCCTGCCTGAGCAGAGGGTTGGACTAGAAGACCTCCAAGGTCCCTTCCAACTTTATATTATTATTATTATTATTATTATTATTATTATTATTATTATTATTATTATTATCTTTTATTCATTAGATATGAACCTCAGTCAACTGAACATTCAAATTGGCTGGTGCTGATGGTTGACACGGGTTGCTACCAGCATCCTAGGTGTCAACCAGGTACCTCCTTAAAATATAAGATGTTCCGAATAGCGCAGTTTTTTGTAACATTGCTGGAGTTATTGCAGGAAGCTGCAGTTTCTTGATGTATTTTGCAAAGTTTTGGGACATAGTTCCCAGTGCCCCGATGACAATGGGTATCACTGTTACATGTTTCATCCATAATCGTGCAGTTTCGATGGCCAGATCACGATATTTCGTAATTTATTCCAGTTCTTTTTCTTCGACTCTGGCATCTGCTGGTACAGCGATATCAATCAGCTGTATTATTATTATTATTATTATTATTATTGTTATTGTTGTTGTTGTTGTTGTTGTTGTTGTTGTTGTTGTTGTTGTTGTTGTTGTTATTATTATTATTATTATTATTATTATTATTATTATTATTATTATTATTATTATTATTATTATTATTATTATTATTATTATTATATCTCCACAGATATTCCAGTTGTATTTGGTGTACTGGATGTGCTTCAATAACAGTTCCATGTTTTTGTATGTTTCTTTAATGTATGCAGCATAGCCAAAAGGTATTGAAAGGTGTACATTGCCATTGTGTAAAAACAGAAGATTTCTATAAAATGGTACACGATAGGTTAAATTACACGTTTTTGTGATTAGCAGCCAAATATCTATAAAATACACCCCAAAGTGTTCAGGAAGCAGTCTTTGTTGTCCAGTGTTATTGAATGCTTCTTTCCTTATCTGTATTCTAAGTTCATTTTAGATAAAAAGTATATGTTTGTTTTCTTCAAAATATTTAAAATTACCAGACAGCTTTTCTTTTTAAGGTTTCTGCTATCTATTTAAAAACAAAGTCTTACTTTGTCTGAATGGAGTGGAAAAACATAGAGATAAGAACAATATGAAATGTGTGGATGCCAGGAAATCTAGTTTGCATTCCTGCAAACTGTAAAACATTTCTATAAATCTAGAAAGATACAAACTTAAACTAATGCTAATATTTTTCAAATGAAATGTAGAGTCTGTATCTAAAGCCTCTATATGTAAAAAGGTACTTTGTATGTATGAATATTCCATTATACTTTCTTCAGAATGTATTTATTTGATTTAGATGTTTTACAAAAATTGGAAACATTTCAAAATGAAGGATGCTGGTACATAGCAAATCACTTAATAGTGGAACTACTGCAGTTCAAGTTCTCATGAAAATGCCTTCAAAGATTCAATGTTTGCATTTCTTTTATATTTAACTTTTTATTTCTATTCATCTATACCAGGGGTTCCCAACCGGGGGTGCTCGCACCCCCTGGGGGTACGAGACGATATACCAGGGGGTGCAAAATTATAGTGTATATGCATAATTCGTTGCCGTTATTTTGAACTTTTGTAAGGGGTGCAAGAATATATCAGAAGCATTCTAGGGGTGCGGAATATAGAAAAGGTTGGGAGCCACTGATCTATACAATAAGAATTCTGCTAGATCAGACTAAAGTCCTACTTAATCCAGAGACTTATTGTATTTTCAAGATATCTAACCAGAGATAATAAGAACCCACTTATTGCTGCATTCCCCATTAACTGAACATTGATTCTAGTTACATTAAATAAATAATGATTAAGGCCATCAAACTTGAAAATGAATATCCCAAATAAAATCAAAATCTTTATTTCAGTCATTGACCAGCATAACATTGCATAAAATAATAATAATAATAATAATAATAATAATAATAATAATAATAATAATAATAATAATAATAATAATAATAATAATAATAAAGTTGGAAGGGACCTTGGAGGTCATCGAGTCCAACCCCCTGCTCAGGCAGGAAGCCCTACACCATTTCGGACAAATGGCTGTCCAGTTAAGTATTTTGTATACCTTTGATCATTTAACTGGATCCATAATCTGGAATTATGACAGAGAAAATAACTTTTTCTTTTATTTTTCCCCCTAACACTGCCTATTTACTAACTGTTCTTAACAAAAGTTTTTAATTCTTATCACAACCCTTTCCACCCTTTTTCCAAAGGGAAGTGTCTCAAATGTCCACCACAACTTCTTTTGAAATAGTTATCTTTTTCTTTTTCCCTACAATCTTACCGCATAGCAGGAAATAGTCTCATAATATTTATGCATTTAATTTTTTTCATACTTCCAACATAGAATATTAGCAAAAGAGTTAAAAATGAGTTTATTTATTTATGGGCTATACTTCACCTCTCTATATGGTTGGTAGTACTAGCAGCTTACAGTAGGTATAATACAAAATGTAGACCAAACAATATGATCAAAAGATAAATAAATTACAAATATTAAAATTAATGCTTTAAAAGCTCAATGAAAGAAATGCTAGGCATTACAATATTACCAGCCTGGACTCTTTAACTAGAAGTGGAAAATTAATTTTCCCAAAGAGCCACATGAGAAATAGACTGCTGTGGAAGGCAGAACTAATAGGCTGAAGCTAATTCTGCTCAATATTTTATCACTTTATATAAGAAGCAGTAAATTATATGGTTTTGATTAGCTGCTACTGATAAGAATACATGTTACATCTTATTTACATTTGAATTCTAATTTCTGACTGACCTCTCACAGGCCAGACAGGGATAGCCAAAGGGCCAGAAGTGTGTGTGTGGAGGCTTTAAAATGCCCAGGTCTGCTTTAGATATAATGGATATTGCTTCCAGTATCATAAAGAGAATGGCCCTAAAAAGAAGTACTATTCCATGTTTAAACTGAATAAACATGAGAGTTTGTACTCTCTTATCATACATGCCATTATTCTTGGCTCTCTATTAAATCAAGGGACTTACTAGAGAGAAAGGGCACTTTCAAATAATATTGTGAACTCTGTAGGCCACCTCAGTATTCTATAGATTGGTCAGGGCTTCAACAGATTATTGAATTATCAAAAGACAGGAAATTTCTCCAAGCATATTCAGAAAATGAAAACAGAGTTACAAACAATTCCTCCATTTTTTGATCCCCAGCTCCAGCCAAAGAGAATACCAAGTCCAATGCATGGCCTGCTACATGAATGAGGCCAGATAACACTTGGTGTAGGTTGTCATAGCAAATATGAAACCCTCAGCCATTCCTGATTAGGCAACCACAGCATGAATGTTAAATCCCCAGGATAAATTTTTTTGAATAACGTATCATGCAAGAGATTACTCCCAACTACTTTAGGAGGAGACATATATAGCAGGGAAGATAGTACGCAAAATGAAACTCCTTGCCTAGCAGATAGGAACTGCTCCTTGACTTAGGGAGAGGAGGTGGATTTGGTGGGAATTCACCTGTGCTGTGGATCCAAAGGGAACACTACAGAACTATTGGAATTTAATTGGCTTTTTTCTAGAGCCTGCAATAAAATCAACACATATAAAGCTGTATCCCTGAATTGTTGCCTGCAGGATTTATTATAGTAGTATCAGTGAGGAATAGCTATTCCCTACAAAACACTGCTATGTTCATAATTTCATGTCCATATTCCTTGCTATATCATACAATTTATCTGTAAAGGTTTTCTCTGATTGATTCTGGAACTAAAAGCCTTACAGGCAGTAGTTTAAGGGCATAGCTTTTTGATAAGTTATGTTTATAGCAAAGAGCAGAAAACAGTTAATGAAGAAATCTGACAACTGCAGACTGCAAGATGCAATCTAATCGCTCTCTCGGAATCTAACTCCAAAATTTATACTTCATTCTCAAGCATAATGGGCTGAGCATATATGACATTTAGGTTGATGCAATAATTGATACCAGTGTATTATCAATAAAAACGATTGGTCTCAGGGTCTTTGCTTCTGACATAGACTGATCTAACCCTTACACTCTGTGACATTTGCAAATATCTTCTTCTAGCAATAACCAACAAGATAGCATCATATGCATATTAATTATATTCTTGACCGAGAATGTCATCAGAAGCATTTCTTGCACCATTTTTTATATTCGTAAATTCATTAAGTAATCAAGGAAATCACATAATCTTATTCTTTACTGATGTTGAACTATTTACTAAGCATTCCATTTATATTCATGCATACTTTTTTCTATCGTATATCATTCTTATGACAATCAAAATCCAACTTTAAACTCCATACTGATGCAAATTTTCCATAATTCAATAATTGAATAGTCTATTCACCATCAGACACATTCTCTAAATCACATGAACTTCACGTTCATGCATTTCTCAGTGACCTGCCAAAGAACAAAAAGAAAAATCTAATCTGCATACATCTCCTTCCTACACTACTCTTCCCAAATTTTGTCCTTGATATCCATCATAATCAGAATTCTGTCAAACACTTTCACGGATATACTTATTAAATTAATCTCCCTTAGCTTCAAATGCATTCTTGCTTTTTTTTTTGTATAGATTAATTACTGAACTTATTGAGTTTTATTTACCAATGCAATCCAAAAATATTCTAGGTGGTATAAAGATACAAACAATAATAAAAACCACAATAATACAATATTATTAACAATCTGTTAATAACCAAATCCATTGAGGTGCCAGTGATTTCACATGGCACTTTTCCAATTGTTAAGCACACGTCTTTACACAGACATTAAGTTTCAAAGTAAGCCACTTACATATTTTAACATTTACATTATGTACAATTGCAGTCTTACCATTGTCGCAGAATATATTACTTCCTTTTCATTATTTTTCTTGCATATTACAATTGATAGGATTGAATTCCACTCTTCCAATATATCTCTATCACATAAAAATATCTAAAATATAGTTACAATTCTTTGTAACTATATTTTTCTCTCTACGTGCATTAAACAATAGCTTCCTCTCATCCAATTTTTTTGCAGAAATCATTCTTAGCTATGCATTTTTTTCTCCCCCACAGTGCAATGGAATTTTCTATGCTTGGGAATGGGAATGGCAGTTTGCAAAACATTTCAGGGTCAGAACATTTGTTAAGTTCCTTATCAGACAAATGAGTAGCAGAATCTTCTCTGTGTCAAGACCCAGGTATAAACTGGGTCAGAAGGACCAAAGAGGTCCTACCTTTGCAGCTTACTTGATAAATGGGTGCTAAAATACACATAATCAGTTTTCAAGATTCTGCAATCTAATCTCTTTTCCTTTTAATAAATCTGATCAAGACAGTGAGAATTAAGCTTTCTTCATTGTGAGCAGCTTCAGGAGCTTGTCAAACACCCTTTTCCACTTCTTTGTTATACCACCATGCATCTTTTTATACTTCCTGTTAATGTACGTCCACGGTGTTTTGTGGTACTTTCTAACATTGTCATGGCTGTGATCAATTTGAGACTTTAAGATAAAGTTTAATGAGATTCATCTGCATATCCTGCTAATCATGGTGCAATCCTCCTCTAACTATTTTTAGAAGACATTTAAAGTGAATTTTAGCTTCAATGCATCCCCAGCATGGTGGAGGCAACTCAAAATAATAGACAGCTATTTGAGATTTAAGTAGAGGTTCTGCTATTCTTATACAGGTTGTGCCATATAAATGATCTGTAATGCATCACTGCTGATAATGCTGATGAAAGAGCCAGGGGCTGGAATCAGCCTTGCTATTATTAGCTACTTAGATTGTGGTTGGCATGACCTTTTCTACCAAGTTATTATATATTGCCTTTCATGCATTCTTTCAGATTCTTCTGCCCGAATAATACTGACCCAAATTCCCAGGTTGCAAAAGTTCTACTCTGAATTTTGCTTGATCTATGCAGACTTCAGGAATAGGCAGTTTGCCCATTACTGTTAGGTCTCATCAATGTCCTCTTTCAAGCACCTTAGCAAGCAATAGTCAGTTGCTTGGTTGTTCTTTCATCAGCAAACATCAAAGTGGCAAGGTAAAGACAGGGAGACAGCATGCTGCTAACTGGTAGTAACATCTTTTTTGCATTTTTTCATGTTACTTATGGGAAGGAAGTGTTTGCTGGCTCAAACTTGAGTTTTTAAGATTCCTATGTGGAACAACTAGGATATTCTGAGTCTTGATTTTATGGTTGAGGAGAGCGGAGAGTGTATGGGCATTCATGCATTTCTTTTTACATATATTCTTTTTAAATTGTTATATGCTATTGTTTTGGAGTCATGCAGCTTTCAATCAATCAATCAATCAAATAAGTAAGGTGAGTGAAAAATTACCAGTGTGGAATGCCTCAAGTCTTCCAATACTGTACTAATATTAGCTGTGATCAAGCTAAGGAAGTCAATCTACTTATTTCCTTCACTTAGTATGCTATATAAAGTAGGCCACCATGATAGCTTGTTTTACGAACCATAATGTAGGGTGATATGTAAACTAAGTCAATAACTTATAGGTTATTACTACTTACAGTTTAATTGCTTTGGAGAATAATTATAGGGAGGAACATTATGAACGTCATCTTCGGTTCTAGATGAAAGGTTGGATATTAAACTAATAAACAAATAATTCAGTTAAAGACATAAGATTAAAAAACAAATAAGTTTAATTAGACTGAGTTTATTGTAAATGAAACAAAAGAGAAATTTTTGCCATCCAGAAGTTACTTTTGCTTAAGGCTACTACATCTGGCTAGCAGACACTGAAATGACCAATATGTAGTTAGAATTTTCTGTCTCTCTGCTATTATTTATTGGTAGACCAGATTTAGCGGCCTCAAGCAAGATTAATTTCTGAAAGATCTTACCTTAACTTTATTTCAGTTGAGACTACATTTTTAAAACAAGCCCTAGTACACTCTCTTTCTTACAGTAAATTAATTTGATACCGACACAATATATTGCTTCTCCTAATGTCTAATAATTTACTGTAGTCACAGCAGAAAACACCATCTATTGGCTCGCAAAATTCCAAACGACCACCAGCTGACCGCAAAGAGATAGCGCACTCTAGTTTTTTGCTGCCCTCTAATGAACGTTTGGAGTTTTGCAAGTCGTGTCTGCTAGTCATACGGAGGATGTCTTCATGAAGTCTGGAATCGAATTCGAGTCGAGTGGGGGTCTTTACGGCTTATATAATGCAAGAAGTTAAAATTGAATTATGACATCTACCTCGGTCTTATGATAATACAACATTACGGTTTCGTTGCTACCTTAAAATGGATTTGTTCTTGGATTTTAGTTGCTCCCCACTTCTTGACCCTTTTGGTTCAAAACCAAAGATTTTGAACCCGGAAGCTTGGAACTATTGGTGAAACAAAACAAAAGGGAAAAAAAAGAGAGAAACGATCTATGATGCCTATAATATCCCAGACGGGACTATTTCCTTCCTGTCCGTCACTTTCTCCGGATCACTTCCGGTGCAGTGTTCAACCCCGCCCCTTTTAGCAATGGCGGTGTCACCGTCGCCAGCCATGGCGCTGGCTGGGCAAAAAAGTGCGTTGTGAGCACTTTCCTACATTTGAAGCTTTGCCAGCGGGTGCCTATCGCTGGGGTGCGAAAGGGCTCTGGCAGCGCGTTGCGGATTGGTTGCTTTCTTGTTTTGTAGCGATGGCGCCGGTGCAACTGGAGAGCCATCAGCTGGTCCCGGTGGGCGGTGGGCCCGCTTCGGCTCCGGCCCCACCGCCCCCAGGGACTGCGACCGCGGCAGCTAGTCCTGGATACCGACTCAGCACTCTCATCGATTTTCTGTTGCATCGGACGTATGCGGAGCTCACTGTCCTGGCCGATCTGTGAGTCCTGTATCCCAGCAATATCTCATTCTCCGGCTTTGCTTGGGAACATCCTTGCTACTTAAGACACTTCTTATTCTTTTTGGAGAGGGGTGGTGGTGGAATCTATGTTAAGTTAAAGTTATGGAGAAAAGAGCAGTAAGTAGTGGTGCGCAAGCTTCCGAGTCTGGTAACAAAACTGATTTTCACAATAAAAAGAAATAAAATGAGTTTCTCTGCCTAACAGACCCAGTCCGTTGTGCTGTGATGTAAATTTCAGCATCACAGTAAAAGTTTATATTATGTGGTTTATATTATGTGAAGCAATTATTGGGAGACTAGGAGTAGGAATTAGAAGCATTTAAATTGCTGATCCCATACTGGGGTTATATTTCATCAGTTTAAGTTACTATAAACTTTGAAACAATGTTCTTTTGTATAGTGTAAACATTTTAGATTCAATAAATGTGTATACATGTGTTTTCTAACATGGTTTGCATGATAGATACTGTATGTGTTCAAGTGAAGATGCACAGTATACCTTCTCTTTAAGTTTTATATATTCTGCATAGAGATGCTGTGTTTGTATGGCAAATAGATTGCCATCAGAAGAAAATGAGTTATTGTTGAAGCTTTAACAGTTACGCTTATCTGAAAGTATTGTTATTTGTATAATTGAGATTTCTTTTGTAAAAAAATTAAATATCAAGTTTCAAAATGTAGGCTCATAATACATTGGCATTTGCATATATTCTGGAATGTAAGGCAATGTTTATACTAAGGTTACTTTATATAGTCTAAAATTTAATATTCTTGCAATCATTTATGACATAGTATTTTTTTCCCTTTTTAAAACCAGATTACCAAGAAAAACTGATATGGAGAGGTGAGTAATGATCGTTATGATGGTTCTATAAGTCAATGAGAGATAGTTGAACTTTGTTGAACTATAGAAATATTGCTATAGAGCAATATTTTAATGCAAAGAAAATCAAAATACATTTGACTGCTTTACACATATGACAGCTTGATTCTGTGGAAATAAACTGATCAATCTATTTGCTTACAGTAGAAAATCCAAACTACAGTTTCGTATTGCCTGTAGATTGTAATGTTGGTTTGTGCTTATCCTCTATTTAAAGATTACTATGTTTAAAAAGTTTATGCAGCTTTCAAGGTAAAAATCTACTGATAAAAGATTACTATTTTAAAAGAATCACATTTGATGAAGATTTTGCGGGTTTATAAGAATTGATCTGATAGGTGGCACAAAATAACTTTTTGATAGCAAAATCAGTTGCTAGTTTTATTTTCAGGCAGTTTAAGTAGCATTTCATTATAGAAGGTAAATAAGACTTCCCCCACTCTTTTGCTTCTCTACAATTTTTCTCATAAGCAATATACAAACAACATAAACAATTATTTATGTGGCTAGCCAAACATTTGAAAGTTAATGATTTCCTTATATAGGTAGTCTTCAACTTATGACCACATTTGAGCCCAAAATTTCTGTTGCTAAGCAAGGCAGTTAAGTGAATTTTGCCCCATTTTATGACCTTTCTTGCCACTGCTGCTAAGTGAATCACTGCAGTTGTTAAGGTAGTAACACGGCTGATAAGTGAATCTGGCTTCCCCATTGACTTTGCTTGTCAGAAGGTCACAAAATGTGATCACATGACCCTGGAACACTGCAACCATCAGAAATATGAACTAGTTGCCAAGCATCCGAATTTTGATCGTGTGGGTGCTGCACTGGTTGTGAAAAATGTTCCTAAGTCATTTTTTTTCACTGCCATTATAACTTTGAGCGGTGACTGAATGAACTGTTCTAAGTCGAGGACTACCTGTGCTGGATATTTGTTCAATCTATAATGTTGACTAAGTGCATGTAATCTGTTTCTAGATTCCATTTGTTAAATAAAGGGGTTAATTCTGCAGATTGGCAATCTCTCTTGAGCTAGTATGATGTGTTCCTCCTCTGTCTCTTTCATTTCCCATGAAGCTATATTAGGAATGCATCTTTTTTAGCTTCTGTTTATCGGGGTTTTTGGTCCGTCTGGCTTGTTTCAGTTGTCTTTTCAAAATTCAGCCTGCAACAGGCTAATCTTCAGCAGTATAACTTGCACAGACCATCTCAAAGTTGCCCGCCATCTTTTCTCCTTTCCAGATGTCCATCTAACTATTTCAAGTTTTACCAATTCTTCCCTTCCTTTTGTCAGGATAGCAGCAATTCCTCCTATCATTTTATCTTCTATTTTATCTTTAATTGCTACTCTGCTGCTCTCAATTTAAAAAAGCTGCTTGTATGTGTGGGCGACTATGTGACAAGATGGCAGCAACTATGGCTATAACATGCTTCAAATTATGATTTTAAGTTGGATTATAGACAGTGGTTTATTTGTTTTATTAATGAAATTTCTAGGCTGTTGATGTTGAGCAACAGAGTTTAACATATACAAACCATACAATCAAAATAAAATGCAAAGATAACATAATCTATAGGAAACATCAACCAAATTTTCTCCCCCATCAGCAGATAAAACGATTTCCCCAGATATGCTAACCAAAGTTTTCCTTGGGGAAAAAAACAAATGTACAGGTATAGTATATAGGCGGTACCTTGCTCAATAGTAGTAACTGTGAGAGGGATTTTGGAATCCTAGTGGACAATCACTTAAAAATGAGCCAGCAGTATGCTGCAGCTGCCAAAAAAGCCAACACAGTGCTAGGCTGCATTTACAGAGGAATAGAATCAAGATCATGTGAAGTGTTAATACCACTTTATACAGCTTGGTAAGGCCACACTTGGAATACTGCATCCAGTTTTGGTCACCACGATGTAAAAAAGATTTTGAGACTCTAGAAAGAGAGAGAAGAGCAACAAAGATGATTAGGGGACTGGAGGCTAGAACATATAAGGAACGGTTGCTGGAATTGGGTATGTCTAGTTTAATGAAGAGAAGGACGAGGGGTGACATGATAGCAGTGTTCCAATATCTCAGGGGTTGCCACAAAGAAGAGAGAGTCAAGCTATTCTCCAAAGCACCTAAAGGCAGGACAAGAAGCAATGGATAGAAACTAACCAAAGAGAGAAGCCACCTAGAACTAAGGAGAAATTTCCTGACAGTTAGAACAATTAATCAGTGGAACAAGCTGCCTCCAGAAGTTGTGAATGCTCCAACACTGGAAGTTTTTAAGAAGAGACTGGATCGCCATTTGTCTGAAATGGTATAGAGTTTCCTGCCGGAGTAGGGGGTTGGACTAGATGACCTCCAAGGTTCCTTCCAACTTTATTATTATTATAAAGAGTGATATTTATAGTGCTCTTTTAAACGTTGGTGGGGGGAGTCATACAAATTTCATGGGGATGCTATTCCAAAGAGTAGGTGCCATTACAGAGAAGTCTGCTTCCTGTGTCCTTCTACAGCTAGTTGTGAAAGCCCACGTGGATCTTTTTGCAATTTTGAGAATATTTTTCTCTTTCTTTCATAATATTTTCTGATTCTGCCCTTAGTAGCTCAAGTTCTCTTTTTCAGAATAAGTGCACCACATTTGTTCATTATATTGGTACTACATTTTGTCTCCATGCTTTCTAGATTGGATAAGACTTCTTGATACACCTATTCCCTTTAATTTTCTGAGTTTAATTTATAATTAACTGATTATTTGTACCAATAATTACTGCCCTGTACCACAATTTGCATCTGGAAATATCCTGGTTGATTTGGATTTCACTTCTCCATCTTCTGTTTTCTACTATGTGTTTTACTTGATTTTAATGATGTCCATGTAGAAAAAAATGTCTTGATATTGAAGCAGCAGTTGGTCAAACTCTCTGAACCTATGTTTTACATTATAAGTAGTCCTTGACTTATGACTGTTATTAAACTCACAATTTCGTTATAAGTTGTGACGTTTTATAAAGTGGGTCATCATGTGACCACACCTGATTTACAAACCTTTTTGCAGTGGTTGTTAATTAAATGCAGTAAAGTGAATGCCTTGGTTCTTAGAAGGACCCGTTATTCACTATGAGGCAGAAATAAAGGACGGTTTTCAGAAAAAATGTAAAACATGGTCATATGACCATGGAATGCTGCAAACAGCTGTAAATGAAGGCCAGTTACCAAGTGCCCAAAATGTGGTCACATGATCGTGCAGGAACGATCAGTGGAACTTAGAATCTGGACTGTAAGTCCATTTTTCAGGATTCATTGGAACTTCGAATGATCCCTAAGCCAACCGGTCATAAGTCAACTATCTGCAGTTTATCCAATTCAAATCCTGCTGTGATTGGAAACTCCACTATATTTGTACCATTTTTTCTTCCCATTTATTTCTTTAGATCCTTTGCTTTACATTTTATCATGCCTATTTTGCATTAAAAGGGTCCTTTGGTCTGTGAACTTCTCTTCGCTTTCTCACTCAATTGTTATCCTAAATAATTGTTTCTTATTTAGATGTAATTTCTTATCTTACTCCTCTTTAGAACACAGTATTTAGTTGGGTAAATTTTCCTTTGTTGCCTTTTGTTCTCTGCTTTTTTTTTTTTTTTACTATGTTCAACCTATAGGAAGATGCCATTTTTTTTTTAGTTCTTTATATTTTGGGATTTGTGCTTAGTCTGTAATGGTGCCACAATTTTAGTCCGGAGTTCTTGTTTATCAACTCTAATCTATTTATTCTTTACCTTCCTTGCTTAATTATATAGAGCAGGGGTCCCCAATCCCCGGCCGTGGACCGGTACCGGGCTGCAACCGGTCCGCACAAACAAGCAAAGCCCCATGCGCGGGATGCAGGCAGCACACAAAACCATACCCCCTCCGGTCCGCGGAAAAACCTCTCTGCACGTAACTTGTCCCTGGTGCCCAAAAGGTTGGGGACCTCTGATATAGAGTATTGCTGAAATCATATGTCTTTTGGGGCTGATTATTTTAATTTATGTGGTTAATTTTCAACAAGGTGTTGGTGATCTGAAATAGAATCAGTACTTTGTGTTATTTTTGCTGATTAAATACAGCTTTTCCATGTTTACTTGGAAAGTATATAATCAATTGGGTGTTGTCAGTCCAGTAAGTTGCTTTTTGTAAATGTTGAATTTCTTGGCAGAATACTGTTTTCTGTTTCATTTCCTATAAGACCATTTCCCCTTATTTTAGATGCTATTCTACTTAAAACATTAACATCGAAGTCCCCCATAATTAGTTTGATATCTTTTTTAGTGTTACGTTTACATGGTTTTGCAGATTGTCATAGAACAGTTAAACTTCCATTTCCTTTGCATCTGTGGCTGGAGCTAGATTAGATTGTTGTACTATTGATTGGTTAGCCTTGAATTCAAATAATTCTGTTATTGTAGAAATTGTATCCTAGTATAGACTTTGACACCTTTTTGTTAATAATGCTACTCAATTTCTTGAATTATTTTCTTCTTCAGTAGATGCCAGATTCCCATATTCCCATTCCAGTCTAGTTTACTGATTGCCAAAAAGTTAATGTTTCACTCATGACATTTCTACTTGGACAACATTCTGACATTCCTTATTGTTAGTGCTATATATAGTGCTATATATACAACAAATATATCTTTGTTGCACAAATCTTTCCAGAGGGAGGCCATTCCATAATGAGAAGAATAAAACTGAAAAATATTCTCAGCAAGGCCTTTCCTTCATTTCACATAACTGACAGACTATTAATAGATGTTGGTAGTTTATGAACGCTAAGTAAGCTAGATCATTAGCTACATCAACAACTGGATGTTCTCTTTAACCCAACCATATCAGTGTTACTGATATCTGCTCTTCCTTAATGGTTCAGATAGCTTTTTACATGGGTTGGCTTATAGAGCTTATATGGACATTTTTATTGCTGTCAATGTCCACTTAGCTTCCTTAACAGAATACTGGGTTTCCATTTAATTCTCCAGTGAATTGTATTTATCTAGCATTATAGAATTCTGATTGTCTTCCTCCACTGCATTTTGTGTGTGAGTTTGTGTGTCTATAAAATATATTCCCTGATTAATTCATTTAATAATAGTTATTGAATGAAGGAATCCAGTAAATATAGCCAAATATGTACTTTATAACGATCTTTTTGGGTATCCTTGCTACTTGGTTCCTTTATATAGTTGTCCTTGGCTTATGACCAGTCACTTAGCAACCATTCAAAATTACAGTGGGCCTCCCCAGAAGCTACTTATGACCCAGACCTGGAGTGCCAATGGCTGCACACCTCCCTCAGTCACATGACCTCATTTCAGGCACTTGGCAACCAACTCATCTTTATGGCTGGTTGCAGCAATTTGTGGTCATGAGGGGAAATTTATAACAATTTTTGCTGGTTTCTGACCTTTTCGACTGGTTTCCAGCAAAAAGAAACATTTACAGGAAGACATTGATTTGCTTAACAACCACTTAATGTCCCTTGTGTTTGCTTAATGTCTGCTGCAAAAAAAGTCATTAAACTAGGTTTAGTCATGCAGGTGCCTCAACTTACTGTATAACCATCATGACTTACAATTTGGGGCTCCATTATGATCATAAGTCAAGGTCTACCTATATGGTCACATGTCTTGAACAGTATTTTATTTAATTATCTGAGATAAAGTATTGTAGCTCATTCCAATCCATTTGACCTTACTCATTCCTAAAACAATTAATCAGATAAGCTATATTTCTGCTTTGACAATTTCAAGTTCTCTTTTATTTATGCTTCTCATATTCCATGTTCTAATTGGATATGTCTGTGATTCCACACTACATTTTCATAATTTAATGTGAAATCCTTGTTTAAGCAGCCCATATACTTTGAATGTATATTGCATGTTAGTGGCATTTTTTATTTTTGATTGTACAGGTTCTTAGCTAATAATTAGAATGTGCTTTTTTACATCAGTAGCAGGAGTTTCAATGTACAGTATCTATGTTGTCCTGAAATTATACTGTCCATATCAGTATATGTTAAAATAAAGTTGTTTATAACATGTCACTGTGAATACTTGATGTAATTCGGTTTTGAAGTTGGTTCCTACATTTTAGTTTAGTACTTTAGGGCATGTTTTAATTAAATAGTAAATGTCATTGGACTCCAATGCTGTAGGAGCATTGATTAGTCACTTATGCCAGAAAGTCTCTAAAATATGATAATATTATATAATCTTATACATTCCTTATTTCTATTTAAAACGAAGACCAGGAGGATTTAAACTTTACAACAGCATTATCAAGAAAATGAAAAAAATGCAGCTTAAAGTTTAACTGCTTATATCTTGGCAAAAGAAAAAAAGCAAATACGTTTGTTTTCTACCATAGTACTAATAATGAAACGTTCATCAATTCTCCTCGGGAACTAGTTTAAGAGATGTGGTGTCACTATGGAAAAAGCTTTGTCTTAAGCCTGAAGATTTTACTTTGTACGTAAAGAGAAATATCAATTCTAGTTGCACACAGAAACTTCAGAGAAACAGGCATAGCTAATACAGTAGTGGTAATGGATTTGATGTGCTTATTTTCTTGATACTTGTGCTTTTATATAGGAGAATTATTTAGGTTAAAATTTAAACATAAATAATTGATACGATGCAGCTAACCTTTTGGTGTTAGTGGCAAATAATTCTTGGTTTGATTTATTATAGAATACATGACAAACTGATATTACTTTTGAAAGCAGTTTGCTAAACCCAACTTTTCAATACAGTTGTAGATAAATAGATGGAGGATAAAATCAAAAAGAAATCTTTTTAACTATATATAAGACAGTTTTAACATATTAGTAATAATTCAGTCTTTGAACTGAATTAATCCAGCAATGCCTTAACTTAAAATGCTTATTTTATTTTACTGCAACTACATTCCCAGTCCAGTGATGAGCATTAATTTTATCTGGTCATAATTATTTTTTAGTATCTCCTTCTAGAGCTATTGTAACTGGTTTTGATCTTAATTGTTTTCAAACTAACTACATAGTTTCTAAATGAATTTTTGTGTTATTGTTTTTTTTTTACAGGAAAATAGAAATAGTGCAGTTTGCAAGTCGTACACGGCAGCTGTTTGTCCGATTATTAGCCTTGGTAAAATGGGCAAATAATGCTGGGAAGGTTGAAAAATGTGCGGTAAGTTTGAGTGTCATGAGTAATGCCCAATGAAATAATGGAAGCAAGATACTTGCTACAGTTCTTCTAGCTAAGATAATTGTGGTATATTGGTTAACAATATTTCAAATCCTAAAATATCATGGACATTATTTAAAAAAAAAAAGATTTTAGCTGGTGTCACAGATAGATAGGAAAATACTACTTCCTTCAGATGTTTTTGGATTTCAGCTAATTTTTGAGGAGGTTCTGAAATGTGTATGCTGTCATTCCAAAACACTTTCAGATCTCCAAATGTTGTGCATCCCGTAATTGTATGTGGGATTGACCTTGGGAAACAGGGCAACAAGATGCAGCCAAGGGAATGGTCAGATAAAAGGTAGCTAAGCCCACACCGGAATGTGGGTGGGGCAAGAGACTAAGAAGAGACCCCTCCCAATTTTCTTGGGCTGTAAAGGAGTGGGGAGAAGAAAAATACTATCAGAATTGCAAGATTTTATTAATGTAACTTTAGTTCATTTGGTGATGTTTCCTGTCTGGCCTACCTAGTGATGCTGATACATCCCTACTTATTTCCCATCCTTGAAATACTTAGGCTGACTTAATCTCTTTTTAAAGTGAGTTAGAAATTAGTTATTTAAATAAAGGATCCTTTCTGGAAATGTCAAATCCAAATTTCCCAGGGCAGTGCTTCAGATTCCCAAGAGTTATCAAACACCTTCCTGCAATTGGGTCCCCAAGTAAGTTTGGTTTTTCTGACATCTTGGATAAATTTCATTTAGCCTGTAACTAGACTATTGGGATTAATTGCAGATCTCTGGCTTTGCTTCAGACTATTTGCTTTCTGTAGGTTATGACTAAAATAGAATGCTTCTTAAACAGAAAAGTATGGCTATTGCATGAGAAATGAGTTGAATCTGGCTCCTGTCAGCTTCTAGTCTGAATCTGTGGCCAGCCAAATGTTGCCACCCTAGTATTGCTTACATCATTGCAGTGTCATTTCTTGCCAGTATCCTCCAATCTTTTTTGCTAGAAGGCAGATTTGATGATTTCTAAGAAATGTGTCTAAAATTGTGCTTAAACATGGGGGTATGTCCTGCTGTTCTGCGAGTTTGAAAGTGATTTGAACAATAAACTCAATGATGAATTCTTGCTCGTGTTTTTACTATTACCTGTAAGGTGGCAAAATTTTGTATAGTCTAGAGTGTGCCAACAAATCAGGAGCAGTTGCCAAAATTGGTTATCCCTCCCCCTTAGCATTTGTAGCAATTAATCTCCCATCGCTTTTTTATAACTCTTTCTTCTGCTATATATTATTATATTGCCTGGATATTGTAGAAGTTATTTTAAGTTACTGGTCTTTGACTGTAAAAAAAGTATTCATTCATTGTTCCCAAGTGACCTGTGCCTCTATGATTTTTTTCTTAGAGTTTTCCCCCCTAGTTTTTAGATTAATAACATAGGTGTTGGCAAAGGTGAGGAACTGAGCACTATAATATCATGATGCAAACTCCTCCTCTTGTGTATGTTTGTCACAGGCTTTCATGCATGCATGTAAGGGCAGGAACTTTAGTGATGTTTGTTTTATCCTGATAACCAGATTCTGCAGACACATCTCGTAGTTTACATCTACTCTTAAATTATATACATGTTTGTCTATAATTGCACTTTAAACAAATTCTAGGGTAATGCGCAATAATTAAAACTGCAAAATAAAAATATACAGGTAGTCCTTGACTTACAATAGTTCATTTAGTGACCATTTCAACACCACTGAAAAAGGGACTTATGGCCATTTTTCACACTGACGACTGTGGCAGCATCCCCATGGTCATGTGATCAAAATTCAGATGCTTGGCAACTGACTCATACTTACGACAATTGCAGTGTCCCAGGTTCGTGTGATCACCTTTTATAATCTTGACAAAGTCAGTGGGGAAGCCACATTCACTTAATTACCGTGTTGCCAACTTAATAACTGCAGTGATTCAGTTAACAACTGTGGCAAGAAAGGTCATAAACCTGTGGGCAAAACTCACTTAACAAATGTTTCGCTTAGCAACAGAAATTTTGGGCTCAATTGTGGTCGTACGTCGAGGACAACCTGTACTCTAATAAAGTTACCACAATAGTATCGATTTATCTAGGCTTTTGTTTCTGATTTCAACTTCAGCTCCCACTCACTCCAGGGTAGGCAACCTTGGCTCTTTTATGACTCGTGGACTTCAACTCCCAGAATTCCTGAGCCAGCATGGCTGGCTCAGGAATTCTGGGAGTTGAAGTCCACGAGTCATAAAAGAGCCAAGGTTGCCTACCCCTGCACGACACACTTTTCTTTCTTTCCACTCTTGGGCAAACTCTCATATATTCCTGGTTGGGCTGTCTATTTTGATAGAAGTCAGGGTTTTCTCAGGATGGGGTTCCCTACCCTTCTCAGTTTAAGCAGTGAAGCTTGTCACCTGTCACAATTCTGTGCCATGGCTTCCTTGATCTCTTAGACAAGTCAACCCATACATGAATAGTAGTAGTGCTGCTTGGACAAGCTATACCGCCGGATAACTATACCGATATTTCTTTAATAGGTTGTTATTTCTCCTCCTTTTTCCTTGGTTCTTCAGTAACTAATTCCCAAACTGTCTCGCAAATGCATGATCTTGTGCATCCAACCACTGCACTTTCTTAATATGATCTGTGTATTTACTTAAGAAATATAATGCATAAGATTAACATGAATTGTATTTCCTTATAATGACTCCAATATTTATTTCATCATAAATGCTGGCTTTTGGAATAGATGACTTATAAGTAGTTGTGCTTCATAGGAGCCTTTAGAGATAAGTTAACAGTAAATAATTAGAGGAGGATTTATTTCTATGTATTATTATTTTTTAACAGATGATATCAAGCTTTTTAGATCAACAAGCTATTCTGTTTGTGGACACTGCCGACCGGTTAGCCTCACTGGCCCGAGATGCTTTGGTTCATGCCCGTCTGCCAAATTTTGCTATCCCATATGCTATCGATGTGCTGACAACTGGGTCATATCCACGATTGCCAACATGTATACGGGTAAATTACTCTGCAATTTTAAATTGTTTTAAATGTCCTTCCCACATTATCTCAAGTGCAGTTTTCTTCATAGCTCTGTGTCATTTCTGAATATAGCCTTTTTGAAATAGTTTTAGTTATTAATAAAGTATTTTAATGTTGTAAGCTGCCCAGATTTACCGTATAGAAGTTGGGCAGCCATATAAATTGTTTATTAAATAAATAAAATAGTAGCTTGTAAATTTCTCCAGAACTTTGCTTAAGGCTAGATTTAACAATATGCTCTGGTTATTGTTGATGAATACTTTAAAGTAGCTTCATTTTTAATTATGAAAGCATTGGAATAAGATTATTGCTTTGAGCGTATTAGTATTCTTCTATTAAATAATCATTCTATTATTTAGTTGTTAATCATGTTGACTGATTAGTTAATTTCTAATTAAATTATTCAGTTTTATGATATGATGTACTTTGTACAAGTTTAGTTGGGTTTACAGTTCTGTAATCTCTCAAGCTCAAAATATCCTAATTTCTGTATTTACTGGTTCTAATAACAGTTCACTGAATTTCACTTGTTCATTTCAAAATTGCATGAAATTATTGTAAATTTTTTAGCTAAGCCTAGTATTAGACTCATGGCTAATAGTAGCCTATTATATGAATGCCAAGGTATGTCCTTGAAGTTTTAGCTGTGTTTCCTAATGAAATGCAGAATAAGTTAAATTGGTATGATTTTAAAATTCACTTATCTGCAACAGGATAAAATAATTCCTCCTGATCCAATAACAAAAATTGAAAAGCAAACAACCTTGCATCAGTTAAATCAGATTCTCCGTCACCGACTAGTAACCACAGATCTTCCACCACAGCTGGCTAATCTTACAGTAGGTAAGAACTGAAATTACTTATTTATGATTAAATGGGCTTAATCCTATACAGGACTTAATCTCTGAAACATCCAAAGATTCAGGAGAATGAATCATGACTAAAGGATATGGGAACCTTTTTTCATATCTTTTCTCTTTCTAAAATTTTGTGTCAAAAATAATTTATTTATTTCTAAGTTGCCGGCTGATGAGCTTTATGAAAATAAAAAATAGAAAAATTGGATATAATAAATAATGGTTGAGGATTAATGGCCTTAGAAAAGTAGCAATATATGCATCTAGCAGAATCTGTTTATTGGCTCTGCAGGCTTTTGGATTGACCAAGTTGACCAAGTAGTGGATATGGATATGTGTCTTCAGTAGTAACTCTAATCTTGGAGAACAACATTATTCCACTCTAATTATCAGGACCTGTGTTTTGGTTAGCTTTCATTTTAATTTCAAAACAAGTTGGAAGTGGGTTAGAGAGAAGTGATATCTACAGTGGTAAGGGAATTAAAAGGGAACAAAATTAGATAAGAGTTAGGTAAAGAAAGAAGGTAATTCAACAGGAAAAGAAGATCTGTTTAGGCATTATGAAAGAATTGCATTGTCCTCAGTCTCAGTATGATGTCTGCAATCATCTATACCTCTTCCCCAGTCTTTCTTTTTAGCAGCTTTTTCTATTGACCCTTCTCAATTTAAAGAAAACTATTCTTCTTGAGCCTTTTTAATCTGTTTTTCTTTTCTTTTCTTTTTGCTTGGTATCTTTTTTTGTTATTTGTTTTATTGAATTCTGTTTTTAGCTAATGGTCGTGTAAAGTTTCGTGTGGAGGGTGAATTTGAGGCTACTTTAACTGTGATGGGAGATGATCCCGATGTCCCATGGCGCCTTCTCAAACTGGAAATTTTGGTTGAGGATAAAGAAACTGGAGGTAATGCCAAAAGATATTATCTGATTATTTCTGAACATTTGTCCCCAAGAGGTACACTTTGTTAACCATTCAATTAAAATAAATTTTGATGATTTCACAATCATCTCAAATGCTTCTGTCTCTGAAATTTTACTCTTGGTTTTCTTGAAGTATGTGCTGTATTGGTAGCGTCTTTTCAAACATTAATGAAATCATTTTATGTTACTGTAAAATGTAGGACTTAAACCAACATTTTAAATGCTATTAGGTAATCTTTTAAGAAATTTATTTTATTATTATTTTATTTTATTATTATTTTATTTTATTATTTTATTTTATTTTATTTTATTTTATTTTATTTTATTTTATTTATTTTATTATTATTTTATTATTATTTTATTTTATTTTATTTTATTTTATTTTGATAGATGGACGTGCCTTGGTTCATAGTATGCAGATCAATTTCATCCATCAGTTGGTCCAGTCCCGGTTGTTTGCTGATGAGAAACCTCTACAGGATATGTACAACTGCCTACGTATCCTTTCAAGAGACTTGTTCCAAATTGATATGGATCCTGAAATATTTTTAGTGGAAAAAATACATTTTAAACACACAATTTAATGTTATAACAAAAAAAGGTGTCCATTAAAACAAAATGTCCATTCAGTCCAAAAGGGATTTTATATATTTTTATTTTATTATTCATAAAATGGGGATGCAATTTTATATATGTGTAAACTGAATGACCAGGAGTGCTTAATATATAGGCAGATTTTACCAATTGCATCTGAATCCACTACATCAAGATCTGTAAAATGGAGGGATTTGTCTATATTCTAATGAAAAACTGTATTGGTTAAGAACAGGTGGTAAAATTAAATGAAAAAAGAGGAATTCAGATATTTTAATCAATTTACAATGTTTTTATATGAAAGTTAAAGACATGCATACCACAGAATTATGGTTTAGTAAAAAGAAAATATATTTCTTTGAAATTAATGAAAGGAGTACAACTTTGTTGTTATTCATTTGCTTAGACTCAGTTCATATTGAGTCCACATGGCAAAGACATGCAAAAATCAAGATAATCTGAAAAGGATGTATATTTCACAGAATTTTAGTTGTATTTGGGATTCTCCAAATATTCAAAACCATTTATTATGAAGCATATTTCCTCTACATAAATTTTTAATATGCCATAACATTCTTCTTAATAACAACTTTCTATTCTGTTCATCAAGAATAGTATTATGGTTTAGAAGGGATAGCAAGTTTTAGCTGCAATGTAAGATTGAATTTCTTACTAAATTTGTAACAATGTATTTTATTCATGCATTTTTACTTTGATGTTGTTCTTTCTAAAGAAGCTCAAAATATTTACTTAACCAAAACCACTTTAGATTCCTTCTGCCTATCCCTGCAGTTGGAAGTTTTACATTCACAGACTCTAATGCTGATCCGAGAACGCTGGGGTGACCTTGTACAAGTGGAACGATACCATGCAGGCAAATGCCTGTCCCTCTCTGTCTGGAAGTAAATAAAATCACTATTATCTGTAGATATTCTTACAATCAATGCAAACAATTCTACTGATAATTATTATTTGTTAAGCAATTTATATCTTTCCATGTAAGAATATTATATTGTTGGAAACCGATATAATGAAAATTCAGGAACTCTTATATTAGGATAATTTGATATATAGTATATAGTTAGATTGTATTGGTTTCAAAGAAAGTACACTGTTTCTTAAATACGTTATATACAATTGATTTCTGGAATGAGGACAAATAGTTAACACAATGAGAGCAAATATTCTGACCTGAAAATAATATATTAAGTTATATTAGGGGAGGTATTTTAGAGTCACAATTTCCAGAACAGCTGCAAGAGTAGTTACAGTAGTCAAGTTCTGTTCTCTAGGCAAAGATTTCATAGTACAGTATTATTGCTTTTGGAAACGCATGTACTAGAAAAGCTAGATCCACACCTTATATAATTAAATAGGCACACATATGAAATCGACAAAATCTTCCTAATCTTTGCAGTTGGTCCAGAAATTGTGCAATTTTATGAGTCAAATTTCTTGCCATTGAGGTATATCACTGTATGTATGTATGTATGTATGTATATTCAGTGTAGAACATAGAAGTTGAAACTATCCGTATTGGGGTGTAATGGAAATGCAGTTCTGTGAATTTATTTAATGGCTGGTTCTTATTTAAGAAGTTAGGATCACTAATCACAGCTACTTGAATATATAAATGTGAATATTTAGTAGTATTATTTCATACACAATCAGAAGTGAAAGCAACATTTTGTCTTCTTTAGACATGTATGAATATGGTATGGTATTTCCAGGGCAGCACACATATCTGAAACCTAATTTAAAGAAGACATTAATAGTTTCCATCTATTATATTTGTTCTTTGTGTTTTGTGTTGAATGTAAAGTGTTGGTATTAGCTTCGTCCCCTATTTAGGCTTAAAGAACAGCTAACATTTTTTTTTAACCCATGTAACATAGCTCATGATTTGAGATTAATCTTGGAGTTCGGGCTGCTTGTTCGCTTGCCAGTAGGAATACATGATAATTTTAGGCCACAAGCCTAACCAGTTATAAACAGTAACACATAGCCATAGGTTTTCAAATGACTTTTAAAACTTATTTGACTCAAGCCATTCTTTTAATCAATGCTTTTGTGATACTGATCCCTGAGGTGATTAAATGTGCCTTATATATGGTTATAATGGGTCTATTTAGTGGAAAGCAATGAGCAAAAATGAACAGCAAAGCTGAAAATGGTATATTAGGCATAATTGTCAAGAATTTGAAAGAACAAAGAATTCTTAAGATTATGATTGTATGCCTGTTAGAAAAGTGTTTCTTGAATTTTATAGAGAAAACAGTTACATTCTTTTTTAATACAGTAGTAATATTTTTACCAATTTATCTGAATGTTCTACCAAAATAGATTTTTATTTAACATAGTGTTTCTTTATTAGCCAACAAATTGTTGGGAGAAAAACTGGAACAGCATCGCTTCATAAAGTTACCATTAAGATTGATGAGAATGATGTATCAAAGCCTTTGCAAATTTCTCATGAACCTCCCCTTCCAGCATGTGATTCCAAACTAATTGAGAGAGCTATGAAGGTAAACTTCAGCAGTTTAAGTTGTTTCAATTTAAAAAGACTCTTTTTTTTAACCCATATATTTATTGTTAAAATATTGGGATATAAAGAAAATAGAAAAAAGCAAATATTGAAATACAAAAAAAGATGTTTCAAAAAAATCCCTACCACATCATTTTTTTAAAAGGCTTTTAAATGATGGCAGTTTAGAAATGTAAAATTATTTTGCAAAATGGTTTGCCAGGGTTGGAAAGATTTATATATTGTAAAATTTATTATTAGCATGAAATATAAAAAAATATAAAATATATATATAAAAAGAGTTCTGCACTGGACAGATACTCTTGTTCCATTACCTGCATTGTATCAATAAATCTTATATTGAAAAAAAAAACTTGCTTGATTAAGCTAAGATTTTAGAAGATACTTAGAACGGACCTACTACTTAATTTAGATGAAACTAAATCATAATAACAATGCTTGAACTGCTGCACAATATCCCCTTATAACCGCAAACTCCTCAGAAAGTTTTTGTTTTTTATTAACTGATTTTACTTTGATTTTTGTAGATAGACCATTTGTCAGTAGAGAAGCTTCTAATAGACAGTGTCCATGCAAGAGCACATCAGAAACTCCAGGAATTGAAGGCCATTCTTAAGAGCTACAACACCAGTGACAATTGTATGTGGCAGTCTCCGTATAATCCTTTCTTATCTTACTTCAAGATAAAAGACTTGATTCTGAAGTAAATGAAATTACTCTGCCAACTTGCCTCTGCCTCATATAATAATACAGTAATCATAATAATAACCATAATAATTTTAATTCACTGAACTGAAAGCTTTTTTTTTGACAATCATTGCCTTGAATATGACATAGTGAATTAATTAAAGATTTTTTAAAATTTGGATTTTGATATTTTTAACAAGTTGTCGGCATTTCTTTTATGAGGAAAGTGAAATGGTATGAATATTATTTAATATTCTTACGCTATAGATTATTTCTAATATGCTTTTGAATTGGTTCTGAGTACTTTCCAAATTTTTATCAGCTAACACACGTTTTCAGGGATTTAAATTTTTTTTAAAAAATTGTTATATTTATTTTAATGTGCTTATTCAAGAGGAGCGTACATTAAATTATTGTACTAAAAGTTATCTAAATCTGATCTTGGGTGGTCCCCTCATGCTCATAAACCCAAGTCCTTTTAGGCAAGTTTGCTAACCTCTTAGAGAGGTGTTTTGGGGTGGATTATAGAAGACAAGAGAGATTACTTTATTATTATAAAACGTGCAGTGATTTTTTTTTTAAATGAAGTATTTTGATTAAAATCTATTACTGGAATCAGGGTTTGTGCTTACTTGTTTCATACAACAAGCTGAGTTTCTTTGCTCCTTCCTGCACCTAGTTCTCTGTAGATAGTTTGGGTCCCTAATACTCATTTATGGTCCTTTAATATATAGCTTTAAACTGTTTTAATCATTAGTGTTTCTATAAGTTAATGAACAAAAAATAATTGCAGAATGATTGAATGAAAAGTAATGCCTCCAATATTATAAGTAACCAACAAATGGCACTGTTGATGCACTAGAAGCTGACGTGTTCTTTATTATCTTATATTTCACTTCAACTCATTGGAATTTACTGTGGAAGAAGGTTGTGTTATTGATTATGAAATGGTAGCCTGCCATGAAAACTCAGTGCACTTTAAGCAGCACATCAGATTGAATTTCCAATTGCCAAAGAAGTTGCTGCAGTTGAAATTCACTGTGGAATGCATGTTGCTTATGGTGATATTTATATTGAAGTGTATATCATGCATTGCTGGGCCAAAAAATATAAAGATGCTGATCCAGTAAGAGCTGGTTTATGTGATCAAGGCTAAAGTGGGTGACCTGTAACACAGTAACAACTTTCATGTGAGAACAGTTGGTGAAATGATTAACCACAGTTGGTGATCTTACAGGGAAATTGCTGTCAAGTTTGGCATTTCATAGGAATGTTTATGCAAGGTGGATTCCTCATATGGCAATGGCAAAGGTGAAAATTTCAAGAGTTGATATTTGCCAGCACTGGTTGTTATACACTACAAAAATGAAGGCGAGGATTTTCTTTTCATAGCATTGGGATGGCCAGTGAAACATGGGGTCATCATTATGATGCAAAAATGAATTGTTAGCCCCTGGAATATCATTACAAGATTTACCTATGGGAGGAAAATTTCAGTTTCCTAGCTTTGGTAGGAAAAGTCATGGTTGTACTTTTGGGGATGGGGATAATGTTAGTCACATGATTTCCTTGAACCTGACACCACTATCCACTCTGCTATCCATTGTAATACTCAAAACTTTAAACAATGATTCAGCAGACTTCAAAAGCACAAAAAGGAAATTATGCTGCAATGGAAGAGTTGTCTAGGCCTCATAGCTATGAAGCCACCCAAGAGTCGATTGAAAAGTTGGATCTCATCATCTTACTCCATCTACCATGCTGTTCATATCATGTAATTACTGCTTTTTCCCAACATGAAATAATACCTTTGCAGCTATATCTGACTCAGATGACAAAGTCAAGAGGACTATCAGGACCTGATTGAATAGAGAAAATGTAGAGTTCTTTCATGATGGCTTTAAGAAGCTTGTCTATCTTTGGCAGAACTATGTAGCAAATGGTTGCAGTTATGTGGAGAAGTAAATATGGATAACATTTTAAGGATCATTTTCCTGTTTGGATTATTAAAATACCCCCATTTGGACTAAAGTTATGGATGGAGGCATTACTTGCCATTCAGTTCTCATATGTAGAAAGAAATAGTGAAAAAAATGTTGGTAGCAAAATGACATTCCTTGAAAATACAATTTTATTGATGCTCATTAAGCTGAATGTAACTTTACTGAAATAATTTTATTGAAAAAGGATTTCTTTTGATTTTTTCTTATGATTGAAGCCTGCAGAGGTCCAAAGTTAATCTTGAAATTTTCCTAGTTAAAATTCCATCTCATCTTATGAATTCTCAATTCTTTAGCTTTTATCGAAACAGCTCTTCCTACACTTGTTATTCCTATTCTGGAGCCTTGCGGGCGATCTGAATGCTTACACATATTTGTAGACCTTCATTCTGGGATGTTTCAGTTAATGCTTTATGGAATTGGTAAGTAAATAAGAGCTCTATCATCATTTAAGACTCACTTCTAATGATTACATTACAACTTGCAGAATTCAGCTGTTTTTCTTTGGACTGGAAATTAAAAGTAAAGGTTTTTAATCATAAAATTTGCTAGTGTATTAAAAAGTGGTGGTGTCAAATATAGATCTATAGATCATTTGGTTAGCATGTAGTAACTTGCAAGCACAATGCAGTGAAAATTGAAAAATTATTTGCCAGAGAAAATAATGGTTATTAATGCCAAAAAGAATGGGGAAATTTTGTTTAATATATTTTACAAATGAAATGGCTTGGTCATGATCATAGTTTGGCATAATACATTGAACTTAATATAAGGCTTTCCTGCTAATAATATTTAAAATAATTTTCTTAAAAGTTATACCTCAAAATTAAAAACACAAAACTTATGAATACCAAACAAATCTATCTGTAAAAGTCTAAATAATACAAATTAGCAACTAGCATGAAATTTTTATGCAGATCTATCAATCTATCTCAGTGGTGGCGAACCTATGGCACGAGTGCCAGAGGCGGCACTCGGAGCCCTCTCTGTGGGCATGCACGCCGTCACCCCAGCCCCGCCTCTCCCCGCAGCCTCCTCCTCAACAGTAGCCCCCCCCCGGAGGAGAGTCACCCCCAGGTGCGGCCCGCGTGGAGCAATGCAGCCAAGCACATGGCAGCTGGGTAGCAGATGATGCTGTGGGGTGCAGGCGGAGAGCATGGCCACCATGGCGCTGCAGGGCCGCCTGGGTGATCTGCGGCAGGCCGTGGAGGGCCCTGAGGGTGGGTGGAGTGAGGGTGGAGCAGGGCGGGAGTTGGTGGGTGGAGCAGGGGCAGGGCGGTTTTTGGGCACTCGGTCTCTAATCTATCTAATTTATACACAGCCCATCTCACTATTCAAATGACTCTGGATGGTTTATAGATTAAAAACTATAAAATTCATACAAAAGACAAAATTAAAAGGTTAGAAGAACAAGTTAAAAAGGTGGAGGGAATGCCCACAAGCCATCTATTACGCCAAGGATTGCATATTCTTCTTAACACTTTTCCAGAAGGGTAGAAGGGTGGAGTGTAGTCTCACCTTAGGCAGCACAATTACTACAACTTAAACAAGAAACTGAATCTTGGTTATTTGGAAGCATATTGCCTGGTCTTTCCTGTCTGTCCAAAAAAATAACCATTGAAAACATGAAATATATCAGCTCTTAACAATCCAACTTTTTGAACGTAGCAGGCACACAAATTTCCATGATCGCATAATTATCTTCTTTGTGATATAGGTAGTCTTCGACTTACAACTGTAATGGAGCTTGGGATTTCCATCATGAACAACCTGATTTTATGATATTTCTTTGGTGGTTAAATGCAGTGGTTGTAAAATGAATCCATTGTCCACAATGGCCATTTTTTGCCGGAAACTGGAAGAGAACACCGATTTCAAGCAAAAAATGTCATAAATCACTCTTACATGACTGCAGGATGCTGCAAATGATTGTAAATGCAGGCCAGTTGTAGAGAACCCAAAATACAATCACATAACCTCGGGGGGGGGGCAGTCATCAGAACTTCAAATCCAGATGATAAGTGCCTTTTGGGGGCCCTGTTGTAACTGATCAGTTGCTAAGCTAATTCTAAATTTAAGAGATATTAGTTGCCATTTTGTAATACAGTACAGGGTACTTAAATTCTTTTACAAATTTGTATATTTTCCAAATTTATTTTAGCAATTCTTTAAAAGTGGTTGATATTCTTATATTGTTAATTTAGCCTCTATAAAAGCATTCAAAGTTACTGGAGCCTCAGTGGTTAGTAAAGCATCTGAACCAACCAGAAACTTTGTTCTTGTAGGTCCCCATTCACAGAATATCTTCATTAGCCAAGTGGTGGTTTAGACCAGGGTTTTTCAACCTTTTCACCGATTGTACCACTTTTAGGATATGGCAGTATTCGAGTACCACCTAGCAAGGTGTCAAAAACTTGATGACCCAAAAAAATAAAAAACTGTTCAAAGGTGCAATTGCATTGAAATGACTTATGACCATTTTTCACACTTATGACCATTGCAGCATGCCCAGGTTCATGTGATTTATATTTGGATGCTTGGCAACTGATTCATATTTATGATGGTCACAGTGTCCCAGGGTCATGTGACCCCCTTCTGCAACCTTTTGACAAGCAAAGTCAATGGCAGGGCTGCTGGTGGCCAAGTGCTAAGGCGGGACTTCCTCCCTCCTTCCCTGCCTCCCTCTTTCTCATTCCCATTTCCTTCTAAAGGAAGAATTTGAACACCCCCCCCCCCATATTTTCTCTCTTCCATATATTCATTAAACAAGGAAAAGCCTCCAGAGACAGAAAAGACAAGCCGCTGAGGGAACTAGCTTAAAAAGACGCATTCCCCTTTAAGAATTAGCTACTGGCTAGAAAGGAAAGTTAAGGAGCCAGCAGCTGGCACTTAAGGAAGAAAAAAAAATGTAGTAAGTACTGGCTGCCGGCTAAGGCAGCGTCCCCAAATGGCTCCATTCATAAGTAAAGGAATGCTACAGGCAAAATCTATTCAGGAGAAAAATACTTCAAAATACCTTGCAGCAAAACTTACAGCTAACAACAGCAGAGCAATAGAAGCTAACACGAGATATCAGCCATCAGCCAAATAGAAATTGCCAAACATTCCTTAAGAACACAAAGCCCACATTGCACAAATCCCAGAACTTCAAAGTCACAAAATCACATAAGAATCCTTCCATTCTCCATCTCCCTCCCTCCGTGCCTCACCTCCAGCCGATTCTGCCTTTCTTCATTGTTGCCTTTCTTCATTCCTTGTGGAGGGCGACCCCCTGCTGCATTTCTTGCCTGTTTGTTGCTGCCAGCACGGATGGCTGCCACAGAAGTTGTAGATCGGCTCATGGCCGGCCTGCTTGATCTCCTCTCCCTCCACCCTCCTCCTTCTTTCCCTTCGGTGCAGCTAGAGCTGACTCCGCCTCCTCCCAAGGCTGCCTCTTTTTTTCTCTCTCCCTCTTCCGCCCAAACTGCCTCCTTTTATAGCCTCTCCTGTCTCCGCTCCCCTCCTCCTTTCTCATCCGGGTGAGCCTGGGGCCTTTGCCTCGCCCCAGCCACTTTGCAGCTCCTGTGGACTCTCTCACAGTAAGTCCTGCGCTGCGCTGGCTCGTTCCCTCCCCCACTACACTTGGCTGGGCAGGGCCGCATACCACCTGCCACGTGCTAATGTACCACAGGTGGTACGCGTACCAGCGGTTGAAAAGCCCTGGTTTAGACAAATTATAGTAACTAATTGGGTTCTTAAATCCTATTTTTAAAATTATTGAAGAAGAAAGATGGAAGGTTGAAGAGCAGGGAACGCTGTGTTCTGCACAGCAATCAATGAAAAGTCTTCGCAGTTATTAAAGTTTTGAAATACTGGACCATGAGTTCTTAGCAAAATGATTATTTCTTCCCATGGAATGTTTTAAAATCTGTTAGTAGATTTTATGGTTGGTGCACATTTGCGGATCTGACCAACTAGAGTGTAAAAAGCGGAAGGTCAATTATACTGGACATTGAACAGTGCCCATTGAATTGGATTAGGTCCAGAATTAGCCATGCTGATTACTTTTTCTGACATTAATGAGAATTAAAGTAGATCTAATTGATTTTCCATGGGTCTATTTGAACATAATAATATCTAATTCTAACCTTTTGACAATACATGGCTTGGGAGTAGGTTACTTGAGGGATTACTTTTTTCCAAGAGTCTCTTCCTGTCCATCTTGATCTATCAGAATACGCATGCTGCCGATCCTATCAGCCAAAGAGTTTTCTTGGCTGAGACTAGAAGACGGGCTTTTTCCACAGTGGCCCCTGTTCTACTGAACATCCTCCCTTTGGAGATCGGAATGAGCCCACACCTGTTAGCCTTTTGTAAGGCCCTAAAAACTTGGTTGTATTCCCAAGCCTGGGGTGCTGAATTGTGTCAAGGGCCCTGTTTCCTGGCTATATTGCTAACTAGCCAAATATCTCGGCTGCTGTGTGTATTTATTTTGGATGTTTTTAATCATATTTATTTGTTTTAAAATGTTTTAGTATAATAATAATAATAATAATAATAATAATAATAATAATAATAATAATAATAATAATAATAATAATAGTTGGAAGGGACCTTGGAGGTCATCTAGTCCAACCCCCTGCTCGGGCAGGAAACCCTATACCATTTCAGACAAATGGCTGTCCAGTCTCTTCTTAAAAACTTCCAGTGTTGGGGCATTCACAACTTCTGGAGGCAGGTTGTTCCACTGATTAATTATTCTGTCAGGAAATTTCTCCTTAGTACTCATTGTAATATAGTTTTTGAATTGTAAGCTACCCAGAATTGTAGACTGAAATGGGTGGCTAAAAAATTGAATATCAGTTTACTTCCTATAAAACAGATGAATGCAAAATGTTTGGTTAAGAACCACACAAAATCTTTGTGTTATATTTTGTGGTGTTCCAGGAATCTGAATATAACACAAATGAAACTGAATCGTATTTTGTTTTAATTGGATCCTAATTAAAATAGAGTACAATTAATATTTTTACTCCCATACAGCTATCCTTGAGTGGGATGGGGTGGCATTAAGGAGGTCCATGCAGTCCTAAGGCTACAGAATGCCAGTACAGTTTACAAAGGAATAGCCTTCGCTGATTTCTGTGGCAAATTTTTGCCTTCTGTGATAGGGTGACCAAATCATGGTGATCCTCTCTCTAGTAACCTACAGATTGGATTCCAGGAGTATGCTGCTAATTCAGAGGCTTTCAATTCATGATCATTTTGTCTAGGTAAAAACAAGGCAACTGTAGACCTTAAAATACAGGCTTCTTTACTCCCGTGCCCAGTGCAAAATTCTGTATTTTAACATCCTAAATACATTTGAAGGAGTGTTGCTTCTTGCATTACACTGCATTCATTAAATATTCATAAGAGAACTTTCTTCATGTACAGTCCAGTGGGAAAAAATCACTATTAATTTACCAAAGAAATGCTTTTCTATGTGACATTTCCTATTATTGTCACAAATATACGGTAATGAATGAATTGAATAAATTGAATTACTTTGAATAGTTTTTATACTACTACTACTGTTGTTGTTTGATTAAAAACTATTTGCTTTTTATAATATATGCATTACTCTGTATGGAGATTGATTTAAGGGTTGTTTAAAATAACAGAATCAACACAAATCTATTTTGACTTAAATTCTGTATTTTATTCAAATAAATGTAAATAATTATATTGTAGGTAATAACTAATGCTTTTTCTTTGTAGATCAGCAGACCCTGGATGATGTAGAGAAGTCCATCAATGATGATATGAAGCGTATCATTCCTTGGCTTCAGCAGCTCAAGTTAGTAAAAAAGCAATACCAGAAAATACACTTCTTTGTCATTGTAAAAACAATTTCACTTTTAGAATATTTTTCTATGATCTCTACTTTGGCTGCCTTTTAGTAACTGCAACAGAGAGCTTTGTTTTTTATTTGAAAGGATTAGATCTATAGCTCCTAACATGTTATACAGCACAGATTTTTATTAGCAAAGATCTAGAAAAGTCATTTTTCTTTTGTTTAATATAATCTTGATTGGTCAACATGAATTGTGGTTAAAGCCTTCTTGATTCCTGAACACTGTTGGGATCACTTAAAATATTGTCATATATGTGTATCTGAAATGCAAAACTCTTGAGTGGAGTATTTAACAATGCACATTCATTTGCCAGTTTCAAGCTCCTAGTCTAGTAATTACTAGTGTAGTAATAACTCTGCTTATGGATCAAAACTGGTTAAGAAATAAAAGCAGAGAATAAATAAACTGATCTCAGTAGAGAAGCGAGTTCCAGTGTTCATTACAACTGTAAACAAGTTTGGTAGCTTTTCACCCTGTACAAGGTTACAGACAAATATCTCTTATTCTCATAACCCATCACTTATCTATAAGCAAATTGATGAGACTTTTTAATCCTGATGTCAGCAAAAAGTCCATAAAGGATTGCCAGAACTTTACAAAAACATGTTTGTTTTAACTTTGATCAAATAAACCAACTTTATATTCCTTCCTTTTACTTCTGAAAATCTTAAATCATTAATTCATTCAAATATTATTGTAGAATTTGATCCATTGCAAGGGTTTCTTCAAGTCTCTTTTGTAAATCCAGTAAAAAGACATTATCCAGGTCATTCTCTTGGTATCATTTGTATTTTCTCTTTATTTTTTAAAGCTTCTTTTTGTATATTCATTAAAAATCCTTATCCATACCATTCTCTTGACCTTCCACTTGTAATTGCACTTTAAATGCCTTCTTTATCTTGTAATCCACACTTTTAAAAAGCCATTATTTCTGATTCTACAGTTTCACATCTGTTATCCCTTCATTAACATCTTTGGACAGAGTCTGTCCATACAAGCAATCATTATTACTGATATTGTGGCTACTAATTTCTGGCCTCATTTTTCGAAGATCTTTAATATTTCAAATATTACAGCATTTTGTAAATCCCAATACTGATCAAAAGCATGTTTGCACTTTTTTCTTTTTGCTTTGTTTTGTTCCCTCTATTATCCAATTGAAATAACAAAGTCTCCAATCTTTGTTACGATCTACCTACACAAAATAATTTTGGTTCCTACTATATTTTATAGAGTTAGTTCCAAAATCCAAAAAGATTTTTTTCAGTATTCCAAATTTGTCTGTCTCTTAGTTTTTTTTTTATAACTTTCTTAATTCAAAATCTTATTTAGCTTTCTGCCATTTATTTCAAATTCTTTAAGTTCTTAAACGTATAGTTAATTTTTCTTTTGTTCAGAAATAAAGATAGACACACCAGGTGGCTTTTCAGAATTTCTGTTTCAAAGACTCTAGTAGCTTTAAGATACTTAGATAAGTAATTACTGAAAGTGATCAGAAAGCAAGGTTAGTGAATTCAGTATTCTTGAAAAGGCTTTTTGCTACAGTTGTGAGCTTGATGACTGATTCTCATCTCCCAGTGTTCAGACCTGTAGAAGACTATCCTCACAAGAAGCTCCCATCTGGAGCACATGTGAGTGATCTCCTTTCTTCTTTTTGTCCAGAGAGATGCCAAAGAACTGATCTACTTCTTCAGTCTTTGCCCAAGTTGCCATCTCCACTGTCCTGGAGATTGTTTAGCTCACCATGCCTCAGAAGTTGCAGCCAGACTTCATTAACAAATGAACATATTGATTCAAATGGTTTTTGAAAATGTTGCTTTTTAGCTGGAAGTTCTTATCTGCATAGTTAAAGCCAAGATTACAGAGTAAGTGAGCCTTGTTCTAATGAATACCACTATTCTTGCATGTCCTGTTTGCTTGTGTTCACTTCAGGTTTTGGCTTGGGCAGCAGCGTTGCAAACAATCAATAAAACATTTGCCTACAGTAAGCAGTGAAACATTGCAGCTAGTTAATCATGCTACTCATCCTGTGGGAAATCTTTCCAATCACAAACTCTTCATCAAGCTTACCCGACTTCCACAGTATTACATTGTAAGTAAATGGGATCTCATCATAAGAATGTGGTCCTCTGAATAAAAAATTGTAAGTTTTTGTAATATGAAGAAGAATGCATTAAGATAGGATCAGTGTAATGGCTATCCTCATGCTTAATAATGATGAAATAGTATCTTGATGGTCCATTAAAATGCAGACAAAAGGTTAACTGGCCACTTACTTGGAAGGAAGACAACTAGGAAACAAAGAGAACTTAGGTTAAGAGAAAAGAGAGATTGCACAAATGGAGATGGTAAAAAGGAAAGGAAAATGATATAACCCAGTGCTTCCCAAACCTGGGTAAATTACTCATAATTGGGTAAAAATGATTTTTCTTTGAGTAATGACATACAAACCCATTATGCAATCGCAACAGGATCCTTTAAATTGACTTAAATATTTTACCTACATTGGATAAAAAGGATTTTCTGCTAAGCAGTTGTGCGTAATGAAGGGAAATGTTTGAGAAGCATCAATGTAATTAGTAAATATAAAGCAAAAGAACGGTAATAATGTGGTATCCTTTGGGACAGTCATTAAAGAGTTAAACAATCATTCTGTAATAAAGCCATGAGATGTTTTGAGGGTATATCTGTTTGACAGAATCCAGCTTACATCCTATGCTCTGTTCATGCAGTGTTATTTTAGATAAAACCTTAATTGCCAATGATTGCTTTCTGTAAATAAATGAGAGACAGAATATTATAATCCTTTTCTACATCTAAGATACTAAGCTATCTTAGATATATAACAAAGGTTATATAATGTTGAATCTCAATATAAGAAGTCCTTAATTTCTTTTAGTGGAAATTAGATTTTGAAGGATATTTATATCCCAATTTTTTAACTGTTGCCCAGTTAAATTCAGGTTCCATCATGCTTACTGCTTTAATATAAACATGTTTGCAGCTTTTCATTATCTGTGTTCTGATTTCTACAATAAAAAAAAGTTGTAGCAGTCTATAAGACCAGGAGCCAGTCGATGTCTATGTTTTTTGTTGAATGATGGGAGGATTCCCTGAAAACCTAAATATATATTTTGACTATAGTAGAAAGTGTATACAAATTAAATATTTTAAAAGATGCTTGTGCCAAAACTGAAAAAGGAAACTATATTCAGTTGTGGAATACGCCATCTCTCTACTACTAAAAAAAGTTACTTCAGTAAGAATTTTCATGATTCTTACAATACTTTGATTACTTTCGATAGCATCATTAGGGACCAGGATTTACAGGGATTGAACTTGCTTCAAGGATATCAAGTAAATAGGATACTTGAATGATATCTTAATTGACTAAGCCTTAAGGTTATTTTTATGACATTGGTTTTTATGTGTATGATTGTAGATTTTTAAATGTGTAATTTTTTTTAATTAGCAGTAAACCTTACATTTTAGAATGCTCAAAAGTTGGTTTCAAAAGTGCATTAGTATGAAACATTGGAATAGAATACATGTTGACTACTTTTGAAGAATTCACAATCTTAATAACCCCAAGCATTTTTAATATAATCTGCTTCATGTTTCAATAATTGACTTGCTTTTTCTTCAGTTGTTTAAAAATGATTTTAAAAAATAATTGCTGACTACATTGTAAACATATCATTCGATGTGGTATGTAGTTTGCTGTATTTGTGATAATAGTATTCAAATATTGAAATTGAAATTTAGTTTTATTTGGATGCATTGATATCAGTGAAACTCAGCTTAGACTTACCTAGCTTAAATCTCACTTATTTCAGTATGATTTGCTCTAAGTTAAATCCAAATTTCTCTGAAGTTGGTTTAGAAAATCTGGATCTCTTTGGGATTTGTATTAATTATAATATATTAATTTGGAGTATATTTCCAAGCTTAGTTGTGACTTTTCAACATCCTAGGTAGTGGAAATGTTTGATGTTCCCAATAATCCCACACAACTAGAATACAAATACTACTTTCTTTCTGTGAGTTATGCTGAAGGAGACGATAGCCCTGCCACTGCAGTTTTACTCCAACAATTTAAGCCAAATATTGAAGAATTGGTTTTGGACACAAAAAGTAGCAAACAAGCAAAAAGTGGCACAAAACGCAAGGTATGGATTTGGTCACTAGCTTTTACAGTGGATAAGAGATAATTTATTTCTTTTAGCTGAAAATAAAAGGCTGAATACCGCAATATTTCGCTTAATCAGATAAATGAGTAGCTTATGATGACAAAGAATAAATCTGCTAAACTATATTACTCTTGTTCTTAGACAAAATAGAAATGTGTTTAAAGTAGCATCTTAAATATCTCATGTGATAATAAAGTTGGCTATATTTCTAGTGTCTGCCATTTTGCACCTTTTAAAGAGAATTTAATACTTTCTTTATAAAAGTGAACTTTCAGGTTATTTTCTAGCACTATTTGCATCTACAAAATGTTATAATTGATTAGAACAGTTTACACTTAAGTGCTGCAAGCTTACTTGTAATGTTCTTTTTTAATATATTCAACCTCAAAATGAGCACAATTGAATGGACATTTAAATTAATGTTTAATATTTGTTTCCAAGTAGCTGCACTTACAGCAGTATAGTCTAAATATAATGAGCATGAATTCTGAATAGTTTGTATGAAACGGGTGAATTTCCTGCTATGATCTTTATTGCTTATGATTTAGATTTTGTTCTAGCTTTGTGATTGAAAGAACATGTATCTTTCAAAATATTTTTCTGCTCTTTTGTAGCTGTCTGATGAACTGTGTCCCACAGAACCCAAAAAGCCAAAACAGTCTGGAGAAATGTGTGCATTCAATAAAGTTTTAGCTCATATTGTAGCAATGTGTGATACAAATATGCCCTTTATAGGACTCCGCGTGGAGGTAGGTAACAAATTGTATTTGTTGAATTGGATCAGTTAAAACAGGGATTGTCTAAGACAGGGGTAGGCAACCTTGGCTCTTTTATGACTCGTGGACTTCAACTCCCAGAATTCCTGAGCCAGCATAGCATAGCTGGCTCAGGAATTCTGGGAGTTGAAGTCCACGAGTCATAAAAGAACCAAGGTTGCCTACCCCTGGCCTAAGAAGTACCCAACTTAAAAAAGCAGGAAGAAATAAGACTGGCCTGTTTCATTTATTATTAAGTCATATGACTTAACTGTTTTTCATGTAGTATAATATAGAACCAAAATTTTACAGTAAATCAGGCCATAGTGGTTTGATAAACAAAACAGTTCTTTGTTCAGCATTACATGTATATAAAGTTACAGCAGTTATGACACGAGATGAGAGGGACCCTTAACCTGGATTTTTTTAAAATATGCTGTCTGTTGGTGTAAACAAAGATCTAGGTTTTGATCAGAATGTGAAGTATTTAATCACAGACTGATTTTGTGTGTGTGTGAGAAAGAGTAGATAATTGATTACAACATGATTGAAAAAGTATGGAGAAACTAATTTCTGCCCAACCTTTACCAGCAGTTGCCATTGGAAGCAGTTGGTGCTTTCTTCTGTGTAATAAAGTAACGTGTTGCATCTGTATATATAGTATTTTTGTTCTCACCTTTTGCTGCATCCGTGTGTGTGTGCGCATACAAGAAAGCCTGCCCTGGGTCATAGGGTTGGGAATTTGGGCCTTAGAATGGAGGAATCACCAGCATTCCAAGCTATTGCCCAATTACCTTTCCCATAGCGAACTACTGGGAGAATGGGGGGGGGGATTTCTTCTCAGCCCCCAGCCTGACCTAGTGGCCTATTTTTTAACTGTCTTGGTAGTTTGTCCCTCCACACATTGAATATACCCATAACAATTCAGTAACTGGTGTTCCTTTTCAATGTGCCTTTGTTTAGATGCCCATCTGACCACATTAGCCTTCTTTGATATATTATTTCATATTATATATTTAATATTTAATATGAAATATGTTAAAATTTAACATATTTTAGATGTTAAATGTTAGCTATTTTATCTTATAGAGAATTAAATACGAAATTTAACATTATTGTCCCATATATGTCTTGTTTCTGGTGTTACGTGTTTTTAGTATGTGATTGATTAATGCACTGTAGCAGAAACAATTGCTTCACTCATTTTGTGTGTAAAGAGATTATTCTTTCTCTGGTTGGATTTTATTTCTTCCAGTAGTTACTATTAACTATGCTGGAAGATTCATATATAATGTGACAAGTGATATTATACAGCTTGAATTTTAACTTGCTATGAAAATATAAACCTAAATTTACTAAGTTTTTTTTTAAATTTCAGCTATCCAGTATGGAAATCCCACATCAAGGTGTCCAAGTTGAAGGAGATGGTTTCAGTCATGCTATTCGTTTATTAAAGTAAAAAAAATAATGTAAAATTCTACTAATGCTTAGAATATTCTATATAGATCAAAAGAAAATGATGTGATATTTCAAAGAATCAAATTTTGTTTCATTATTTACACAGTATTTATATTGTGAATTTGTTCTTACGATAATTGTACAGTAAAAAGACCCTTTGAAACTATTTTAAGAACAAGAATATGGTTCTTTATTCCTGAGGAAAACAGCACATGCGTACAAACTTGGCGCTTAGGTGTATATCTTCATGGAAAACATATAGTTCTTAAGGAATAGGTATTACTCAAAGGTATTATTAAGCCTAGTGACTTTCAGATTTTAGCTGGCCATTTTAACCAAATTTTATTCTTATATAAACACTATACAAGAAAGCTAATCTGAAGCTTTTCAAAATGTTCCCAAAATCTAACTTTGTTTAATAGGCTGCAAATTCTGTGTTTGTTTCTTCTATTGTATATTGTAAACATTAAAAAAAAACAATCAGCTTGCATTAAATCTTCCAATTCTGGCCATACCTTATATATTAGTGCTATTTAGTAAAGTCATAAATGCATTATTTAGATTGAAAAAACTAACTTGAATACTTGCATTTCTTAAATCGTATGCTTTCTTTCAGAGTTTGAAAGAATCAAACAAATCTCAGTATGTTGTTGTATCTTGAACTTTTTGCACAGAATTCCTTCATGTAAGGGTATTTGTGAGGAGACCCAGAAGACTCTGGATCGTTCTCTTCTTGATTGTACTTTCCGATTGCAAGGTAGAAATAACCGTACATGGGTGGCTGAACTGGTGTTTGCAAACTGCCCGCTTATCAGCACTTCTTCCAGGGAACAAGGTTAATTTCTCAATTGTTCTGCACATTGCCATTCCTCTTATACTTTTTGAGTATCAAATTGGCCTCTCCTTTCATTTTGCAGGACCAACTCGTCATGTTTATCTAACATACGAAAACCAGTTGTCTGAACCAGTTGGTGGCCGGAAAGTAGTTGAGATGTTTCTAAATGACTGGAATAGCATTGCACAATTATATGAATGTGTGTTGGAGTTTGCTCGATCTTTACCAGGTATATAATGTCTTGTATAGATTAGTTGTTTTATTTTTGTATTGATATAGAAAAGAAGCAGGCCACTTTCTCTTAACCTATTGGCATATTTAGAATGAGAGTGTCTTATGGGCAGTCACACAGATTGGCCATGAAGTGACTAATATATTCACAAAATGACTGCCATAGGAGATATGGCCAGTCACCAATCCTTAATTTTTTGAAGACAGCCTAGTAGTACATTTTTATCCCAGTGAAAATTTCTTTAACAGTCTAAGTTACCTTGGTTATTTTTATTTTTATTTTTATTTGGACAGACTTCCAAATAAAGCACCATACCATGGTGACTAACTGCTTTTATTTTCTGAGAATGCCTTTGGGGTCCTTGTGAATCTTGGAGGTATCCTTGAAAATAAAAAATTGTTTAGAAGCTATTAGTTGTAGCAGGAGGTAACATCTCTTCGTTCCTTTTCTGAATTTAGAAGCTAAGCATGATAAAGCCTGGCTATTACTCAAAAGGGATACCGTGTTTCCCCAAAAATATAGATATATATTTTTGCCTCCAAAACAGGCACCAGGTCTTATTTTCGAGGGGTGTCTTTTCCACGGTCTCACCTCACGGCAGCGGCACCGACAGCCCCGCCCAGCTGGCCCACTTCTTCTGTGGCCGAAGGAAATGCCTCTGCAGCTGAGAATGGAGCTCCAGATTGATGTGCACGGTGCCGCCCGGCCTGCATCTCACCATCAGAGGCCTTCCGGAAAGGCCTCTGAAGGCGATATGCAGCCCAGGGGACGCAGCAGAAGAAGTGGGCCAGCGAGGCGAGGCAGGTGTCGATTCATGGGAGGTCTGGCTGCAACAGTAAGCGGGTGTGAGGCACATGAGGCAGCTGCACCCCTCCACCCCAGCTTGATTTTTAGGCATGCGCCTTGCCCCAAAATTAGGGCTTATTTTTGGGGTAGGGCTTATATTAGCCCCCCAAAAAACAATCAAGCTAGGGCTTACTTTCAGGGTGGATCTTACTTTCAGGGAAACACGGTATGTCTGAGGTATAGACTAAGAAAGTGAAAAGCTAAGCAACTGTCATTGTCATGCTGCCAAGAAAACGAAATCAACGTGCCTTTGAAGTCATTGGGAATCTTACTGAACTGGATGGGGATTATAACCTTTAGGGACTACTGCTTTGTTTTAAATTAAAAGAAACTAAATATCATTTAAAGGGCATCTAAATTTTATTATTTTTCAAGATTCATTCCATTCAGGCTTTCAGATAGGTTGTTAACTGTTTGGATCACTACTGTTGAAAACCCGAATCATTGTTTTACATGCTTAGAGATTGAGAGTCCGCTGTTTCAGATGGGATTACATATTTCAGAAGCCAGATACGCAACCTGGAAGTACTTTTGACCTTCAGGTCTTGGTGAAATTATGTGTGGCAGTTCTGGTGAAGAACACCTTTGCACAACTATCCCAGCTGCAACACATCCTGACTTGATCAGATCAGATTAGATCAAAATTTGACAATGGTTACTCACAGATTTGGGTACTGGTTACCCACACTGTGTTCACTGCAGTGCACTCTATATGAGAAATGCCTGGAGTTGTAATTGATGCAAAATGCAGCGGCCAGAACTGAGCTGAAAGATCTGCTCCTTTTAAAATTGCTTACCAAGCACAATTTAAGAAGTTGGTATTGACTTAAAGTGATAAATGGCATAGAATCCAACTGTTTAAGCCCCCCCCCTCTTCCTTTTTAAATCTATTCAGTTCTTAGCAAACCCTTATGAAGATGTTCCTGATGGCAGAAGCCCTTCTAGCTTACTCAAGAGCAGGGGTCCCCAACCTGCGGTCCAGTAGGCCACGTCCCGGTAGTGGACCACGAAACAGGCTGGCTAGCACTCACCCCCACTCATGCTAGCACTGCCACTGCTATGCAATCGGGGCGCTGCGTGGTGAAAATGAGGCACCACTGCTATGCAAACAGGGCGGTGCATGGTGCGAAAACCGGATGGCGTGCGGTGCGAAAACTGAACGCACACAGCACAAAAATGGGAAACCGGGTGCCGCACAGCGTGAAAATGGGGGAAAACTGGGCAGGGCAGCACAAAAACTGGGCGCCGCATGGTGCGAAAATGGAGGAAAACCGGGTGGCGCGAGGTGCAAAAATGGGAGAAAACCAGGCGGCACAAGGGACAAAAATGAGCAAAAACCAGGCTGCGCGTGATATTTTGCGGCACATGGCGCAAAAACCGGGTGCTGCATGGTGCAAAAACTAGGCGGCGTGCAGCGCAAAAACCCGGGCTGTGTGCAAAAACTGGGCGCTGCACATCCCAAAAACGGGGGGAAACCGGGCGGCACACAGCATGAAAATGGGGCGGTGCTAGCGCCCATGTGGCAAAAACTGCACAGTGCTAGCGAGTGTCACGCGGGTGCTAGCACCACCCCGTTTGTGTTGCGCGTGTTCGCGGCCCCGTTTGTGTGTGTGCATGCGTGTGTAAATTGCTTCCCCCCCACACACATCTTTCCCTCCGGTCCGCCAACCGAGAAAGGTTAGAGACCTCTGTTCAAGAGGACTATTTTCTCTTTTGCTACCAGTCTGTGGCACATTTAGGAGATGCAATTAGCTCTCACTCTTTCACTGTTTAGAAAATCTGTATACATGTATCTTTTTCTCCAGGCTTTTAATTATTATTAAATACTTTAGGGGCCTACTTGATTATTACTTTTAACCTGCATTTTTTATTTATTTTATTTTATTTGGCTTTTAAAAAATGTTAGTATTCTTAAGGGGTTACCAGATTAGAAAGACAGGATATGTCAGCTAAAGTCTTAAGTGAGGAAGTTGCTGGATGTCAAAGAAAGTATTCATAGAAACATTACTTTCCAGGAATGATAGAAACTATTAAATGTAATACTTTTTCTCTTTTTAAAAAATATATTTTCTCTCCCTCCCCCCTTTATATTGTTAAGAAATACCAAGCCATCTAAATGTTTTCTCAGAAGTTCGGATCTATAATTATAAGAAGCTAATTCTTTGTTATGGGACTACCAAGGGAAGTTCTGTAAGTATCTTTGATCTTTCTCTTAAAGCCATGTTAATATACTTATTGTCTTTAAGTACAGTGTCTCTTATTTTAAACACAGTCTTATCTAGTTATTAAGCTGCTGCCATCCATGCTAACATATGTGTTCAGGATTATGTTCTTGTCTATACTGTAGTGGTAATTGTCTTTTTTCTCCTTTAGTTTATAGTTAGACGTTTTCTCGAAATAACGTTTGATGATAGCTAGCTATGTATGTTCAGTTAGAACTTCGAATCTTTTTCTCTACTGTATTTTCCTTAAAAATAGTCTTAAAGTCAGGGGATTATAAAGAAAAGATGTGAGTTACGAACATGACTAGCCAGGAAAGAAAGGACAGAAGCGGATAAGTTTGTGTGTTTATGAAGACACTTCCATCTCTACCCTCATTTTACATATTCTTCTTGATTTAAGTTTATGCCACAGGTTTATCTTTTAATCAAATCAGAAAATTGGGGTGTAACAGACCAGGATATAGCTTACCGTGCAAAGCATGGAAGGAAAGGAGCTTAGAGCTCATCCCTCTAGTTCTATAATGACTTTCCATAACTTCTGTGCTACCTAAGAGTCTCTGATGCATTAGGAGTTGTATCTTTCTGACCTTTTCCAAAAATATGGCATGATTTGCTTAAAATATTTTTTATGTTAAAGTAGTTAAATTTTCACTAAAATATAGGAGCTAGGCATTGACACATTCTGGGTACCCAGTGAATTCTAAGTAATCAGGTAGCAAATATTGTAACAAATCAGAGGTAGGTTTGCAAAGAATAGAAATAGAGATATTTCATTGGCTTGGTTATATTCAGTTTTAAATTAACATGGAAACATTCTTTTGTTCTCCAATTTAAGCTAGAGAATGACATGGTCTCTATAAGATACTGTTTGTCTCCTCCCTATCTCTCTTTAAAGAGAAAAGCATTCGAACTGTAGTGTCCAGATTTTTCCCAACTGCAATTCCTTCAGCTTGAATGGAAGAAGATAGGTTTTCCTTTCTGCAACTGGTTTTACTGGAGTTTGCAGCATGTAAAGTCTAGGATCTGTGAGCAGAAACTCACAGTATTGACTGATTCAAACTGTTTTGTCTAGTGCAGTCTTGCCCATTTTGACTGATAGTAGTTCTCTAGGATCCTCTAGTAAGGATCTTTATTAAGTGAGATCCTTTTTATATCAGGATCGTCTCTGTATAAAATCTGTAATTCTGCACTGAGCTGTGATTCTTACACTGATTACACATAATTAAATATTTACTAGATGGAAAATAATTTGCCTAGAAAATAGATATGTTTCTGTATCTTTATTTTCTCTTTCAAGATAGATAGATAGATAGATAGATAGATAGATAGATAGATAGATAGATAGATAGATAGATAGATAGATAGATAGATAGATAGATAGATAGATAGATAGATAGATAGATAGATAGATAGATAGATAGATAGATAGATAGATACTATACACACACATACACATACCCACAGTCTTATTTAAAAGCAACTGTTTCTTGCTATCATTGCATAGTTGTATGAAGCTCTCTGTATTTATAGATCAGCATTCAATGGAACTCTGTGCACCAAAAATTCCACATATCTCTTGGAACTGTTGGACCAAACTCAGGTTGCAGTAATTGTCATAATACTATTCTGCATCAACTCCAAGAGATGTTCAATAAATCACCAACTGTTGTCCAACTATTACAGGTAACTTTTTTTCTCAAAAGAAAGTTTTGCATTTGAAATAGGGAAAGCATTGAAAGAATGATGCTTTTGCACATGAGATCATAATACTTTATATGGGAATGCAGCAGGAAGAATCTCACAAGGAATTATATTTCTGATTAGTTCTTATGTTCTTACTACTATAATAATGCCATTTCTTCATGTGATTGTTATGAATAGACGCATAAAAGCAACTGATCATATTCTTTATTTCTGAAGAGTCTATACACTTGCCTAGCTGTTATATGGCTATAACTGAACAACTGTTGCTTTTATTTGCAGGTTTTGTATGATACTCAGGCTCCATTAAATGCTATCAATAAGCTTCCCACTGTGCCAATGCTAGGACTGACACAGCGTACTAACACTGCTTACCAGTGTTTCTCAATTCTGCCTCAGTCGCCCACACACATCCGACTGGCCTTTAGGAATATGTATTGCATAGACATATATTGCCAGAGCCGCGGAGTGGTGGCAATTCGTGATGGAGCATATAGTCTTTTTGACAACAGTAAAATTGTGGAAGGCTTTTATCCTGCACCAGGATTGAAGGTGACTGTTCTTTATGTATTTATTCTATAATACAATTAGAATATTGACTGGGATCATTAATGTTTCTGAAATCTTCTGTAAGTGGTGAAATTATTTGGAAGGTGCTTTCAAATACATGTTTAATATTGAAGCTTCCAACACATTCAGTGGTAAGGAAATCAGTCACTCTGTTCTATCTTTGCAGAACAGAATGTATTGTATGAATGTATTCATTCAGTATATCCAATATACTGAATGAATATTGGGCAATATTATATTCATTTATTATCTTTTGGTCTTTGACACTTCAGAATTGTCTTTGCCGGAGTAGATTATAGTTCAGTTGATTCTGGCTTCACAATTCCAACGTTCTGGTAACCGGACTAGACAAGTCAGCTGCCAGAGATTTTGAAGAAATGTTTCTAGGCACAGCACAAGTAAACGAGTCTGTGATTAGAATTTTTTATTAATATTTTATTAAATCTTTATTTTTAAAAACTTTTAACAATTAGGAGTTCTGTTAATGCAGCTAATATTGTCACAGTATTTTCAGAACCCTGGGCTAAGTCCTATTTTTGAAATGGCAGAATGGTTTATTTCAATGAGTCTTCATAAATGAAAAAAGATTATTAATGCTCATGGTGGTGAAAATCAACAATCACAGTAGTATATCATTTCTGATCATTTGTAACATAGGATTTACAGTATTACATATTAACCTGTGGAGACCTAGCAAGACACTGTTGTAGATGTCTGAAATATTAATAATTTAAAACTGTAGCATATTGCTATTGATATTAGTGTCTTGAAAGATGTAATGACACAATATATATTGTTTTATTATGTATTGTAAACCTCTCAGAGTCACTCATGAGATGGGCAGTATAGAAATTTAATAAATAATGAAATACATATTATCACAGGGTCCTTTTATCTATACCCAATTCAGTGGGCTCCCACACCCCAGAAAGCCCACTCCAGCCTCTCTGGCCTTTAGGCAACTTACACACCAGCAGACCTTTAGCTAGTAATCCCAGTTTGTTTTTATACCCTTCTCAGGTCTACTGTTGCTCTTTACTATCAGGAGTAACCTGAAATTTCCTATATAGAATAGTGAAACCCACAACCCTTCTCACTCTTAGAACTCTTCAACAGCAACTACTCCACAACTGCTTTGCTGCTGGCCTTTTATAACTGCTCTCTGCTAAGCAGCTGGGCTGGCTGGGGAAAGGTCTTAAAGGGGCAGGGGGCACCATCAGCCCAGGTCCTAGCTCAGTGGTGGCGAACCTATGGCACGGGTGCCAGAGGCGGCACGCAGAGCCCTCTCTGTGGGCACGCGCGCCGTCGCCCCAGTCCTAGGCCTTCAGCTGGGTTTTATAAAACCTTTTTGCTTTAGGCCTTCGCCGCCGTGTGCAAAAAAAAAAAAAAAGGTTCAGTCAATTTCAACTTCTCATGGGGAAAAAAAAGATCTTGCAAAGTTGGAATTGATGTGATTGAACTTTTTAGTCCCACCCAGTCTGCCGTTACCACTGCAGCCACGCCCACCCAATGGGCCACACCCACCCGGCACTCGACGATGCATAAGTGGGTTTTGGGTTGCAGTTTGGGCACTCAGTCTCTAAAAGGTTCGCCATCACTGTCCTAGCTAATCTCAGGCACCCTGTCCTCCCACATACCTCACGCCTTTTTATATATATATAAAAAGTCAGGCATGCATTTGTGTCCCTCATCTTCTGTAACCATGTGAGGGGCTGGTGGTTGGTGATCACTATGAATTCTCAAACCCAGAGATACCCACACAGAGCATCGATCACCCATTTCAATGCATACATTTCTTTCTTTATAGTATTATAGTTCTGTTCTTGTGGAGTGAGTTTCTTTGATAAATAAATTACTCTATCCCTTCATGGTTTTGCATCAGGGCTGCACCTAAACCAGCATTGGACGTGTCTATTTGTACAAAAAGTGGTTGTGTAAAATCCAGTCCTCTCTACACCAGTTTTCTACATAGAGCATCCTTTATCCTTTCAAATGCCTCCTGGCATTCTTCTGTCCACATTTTCTTGGAGGGCTCTGTTTTTCCTGGTTAGGTCTGCTAAGGGCTGGGCAATTGTAGAGAAATGGGGGATAAACAGTTGATAACATCCTGCCAACCACAGGAAAGAACGTACATCTTTCTTTGTTTTGGGGGTTTCTCAGAGTCTCCATCTTCCATGTGTGTAACTTTAGCCTGCCCTCTTACACAAGTCTTCTCATAAAATGAAAATATTGAATTCACAGACCTTCCTGAACATGTTCGTTGACAGCAATCAAGATGCACGAAGACGATCAGTCAATGAAGATGATAATCCACCATCTCCTATTGGAGGGGACATGATGGATTCATTGATATCACAACTTCAGCCACAGCAGCAGGTAGCATATATGCGTGCACAAAATTAGTATTTCAGATTAAATATTGTTAAATTGATCATTTGGGACAAATGTCTATTCTTATTCTAGTCTGGTAAGATAATACAAATGGAGAAAATCCTAGTTTGGTATATTTTTCAAACAAAAGGTCAGAGGTTTGATACCACTCTTAAGAAGAGGATATATTAGATTTCTGTCTAAAATCCTGAAGAGATGACATTCAGTTTAGATAATGGTGATGGATCATTGCTGCAATGGTATGTGGAATGACCTTGGGAGATAGGAGGAAAAGCTAGGTTGATGCAAATTCTGTCTTAGTTGTATCATGGTATTCTGCAAATTGGTAACTTATACAGCTACTTACTGTTAGTGTTGCAACAACACTGCTGCTGGCTGGTTGAGGAATTCCCTGGGGATCGGAAGCCATTTCCTAAACTCCGAGGGAGATCTTCTGCCAGATTTTGGAAGAGAATAGATTTGCAGGATTAATGGTAGGTAGCCTTGCGAGGTAGTCCACAAAAGACGCCTACCCAGAAGTACTAGCAAAAACCTTTTTGTAAAGTTACATTAACAGAATCTTTGCAATTCTGAAAGTACATCTCTCCCCCCTGAGATGTTTACCATGCCTCCATTCTTTTTGTGGATGCAGCTGCCACTTGTCTGGCCATTGTCTAGTCTGGGCTCTTCCTCCTTTCTCTCAAGATCATTCCCAATACCATTACAATTGGGTCTGATGACTTGGTATAAGACAGTTGCCCTATACCTGAGCTGGTACCTATATATAGTGTATCCAAAAAGTGTTCTTTTTAGAACAAATTTGAATGGATGTTAATTTTCAATGTTCAAGCAGTATACTACTGGCTGAAATGGAAGAGGACATTAAAAGAAAAAAATACTATAAGAAGCAAAACCTTCTTAGAAGCAAAACTGATGGGATTTCAAGAATAGTGGATACGATAAAGTACAGCCTAAGATAAATCATCCTTGATATTACAATAAGGAGGAAAATGCTACTCTATAGAAATAGACATGCATATTTTATTTATTCAGCTATCAAAGTCTGTCAGTGGTTTATGTAAAAACAAATTTCATATCAAGCCATATAACATATGCGTAACAGTTTTGTCATTGTGTTCAAAAATGTATGTCTGTCAACCAAAACTGAGGGAAAGCATTCTGTTTCTTTCCTCAACCAGAGTGAGATTTACGTTCAGAAACATCCGCAAACTCTTCTTTCTAGAGCAGTGCAATCCCATTCAGATTATGCAGATCTACCACCTTTCTGGAATTACAGTTCCTCATAATAAACACCATCATTTATTCTGAATTCAGTTTCAAGTTTATTAGGGTGAAGATTAGCCAATTAATAACTGCAGATAGTCATTCAGGGGAGCCCCATTATTACTTACTGTTAACGCCCAGGTTTAAATCTCCTGATCATTTCCTACATATAAAAGCACTGGAGACAGAATGAAATCCTGAAAGACACTGTATAATAATTTCCATTTTGAGGGTACCTGCCTACAGGCCATGCTATCCAAGCAATAGAAACAGAAGATTACAAAAGCATTCTTCCTTTTCCCAAATCTCTCAAGCAACCCAGAAAGATAACACAAGATCCAGGCCATACAACCGGTACCGGCAGGACAGTAAATGTCCATTTGGCATACAAGAAGTTCAAAATGCAAACGCTCCAATCCATATTAGCAGGCATCAGAATGGTCCTCAGATGCGCGGCCAGCACCGCCAGGACCCTTATGAATGCTCTGGAGGCCGATGACAGGCCGAATGGTAGAGCTCTGTACTGAAAATGGTGGCCTGCGTAGCAGAACCTGAGAAATTTCCGGTGTCCGGGAAGGAAGGGTCCAGTGCTATCTGGACGACATCCTCATTCAATCCTCCTCAGTGCAATTGGCTCAGTCAGATCTAGTATTGTCCATCAGCATGGCTGATAGTATTGAAAGCTGCCAAGACGTAAAAAAATAACAGTGGAGTCACACTCCCTCTGTCAATCCCCAAACATCATCCATCGGGCCAGCCAATACCATGGTCCACCCTTATCCTACTTTGAAATTAATCAAGATAATCTGTTTCCTTGAGACTAACAGCAGCTGAAAAACTCCCATTTTCTCTTTTGAATAATTTTTATTAAAGATGTTGGTTACACTACTAAAAACAAATACAAATTAAATCGAAAGAAATCACCTTACCCAAACACGTTAGTTAAAGACTGGCCTATAATTGTAACAAAAAGTATGGATGACCATGGGGGACAAGGGAAAGAAATGCAGTCTATTTAACAATCAGACAAGAGAGGGAGGGGCTCGCAGTTGCTTACTAGAGAAAAAAACTTAAGAACAACCCACCCGAATTGATCAGATAGTTAACATTTTCAGTGGGAGGTTTTTAACCTTCAGATTTGGAAGATTCTGTTAATATTACAGTAAAGTAGATTTAGCTCATCTAATTGTGTTTCCTTTCGGGATTACTGACAATAATTGCCTATCCTTGAGAATGAATCATCGCTGAGGAACTAATTGTTTCAAATATTAGATGTTGAGGAAGTAAACATTAAATCTGTATTTTATTATATCTAATTATATTTTTATTTCAGCAGTCTTCAAAACAGGCAGGAGCACCAGCAGCTTATCCTTTGACATCCCCTCCCACATCCTATCACAACACTGTTACTCCTTCACCTTCAATGATGCTCACCCAGTCACCAGGTAAAATGGCCTTTTGGGTTGGGTGGATTGGTATAATCACAGCTTTGTTTATTAAGCCACAGGATCAGTGAACAAAAAAATTGTAGTTACCAGAAATGTTTTACTTGTTTGTTTAAAGTATTGTAGCTTATTAGACAGAGTTATGATCATCCTATCACAGCTTTTGGCAATAGTATTGAATGGCTTTTTCCCTTCTTTCAGGCTTAGTTAATGAAAAATGCCATATTCTGTGCTTATATAAATTATTATTCCTTCACATATCTGTATCCTCAAAAGTTTAAAAGGAGTATTTATAAAATATAATTGCTTGTTATTTGTATGTTATATTTAGGAACTTTACATGCTGCAAATTCTCCAAGTGGAGCATTAAGAGCACCATCACCAGCATCATTTGGCCCAACTCCTTCTCCTTCGTCTCTTGGAATCACAATGGGACAAAATGCAAACTTTGCTAGCCCCCATGGTAAGCCCATTATCTCTTCGGATAGATATTGATAAAAAGTTGATCGTTCAGATGTCACCAAATGAACTACATTATTCTGTGTTGGCTGGAATTCAGGTGTTAAAAATATACCAATGTATTCTCCATCACACTTGCTCAGGTTGCCCTGAGTAGAAAAAGGTTTACCCAGCTGTAAATATAAGCAAACTAGAAATTCAAGAAGTAGACTTTTCAAGGAGTTAGTTTCCAAATCTTTTGATTCAATATGTGTTCTATCAAACTATAGAACACTTACTTAACTACTTGTATTACTCAAAATTATATTGCTTGGAACGCGTTTTGCATGTGAATACTTTTGAAAGGAGAACTATCCCTTACTCAGAATATAACAGCAATTTGCTGGAGTGGACAGGCTGTGCCAGTAATGAAAAAACACCTATGGTTCTTACAGGAATAAAGGTAAAGGTGAAGATTTCTCCTGTCCAGTCATGTCCTATTCTAGGGGGCGGTACTTATCTACATTTTTTAGCCAAGGCAGCCCGTGTTGTCTGAAGACACTTCCATGGTTATGTGATCAGCATGTCTATATGCTGAGGCACACGGAATGCTGTTATCTTCCCACTGAAGTGGTACCTATTTATCTACTCACATTTGCATGCTTTCGGACTTCTAGGCGGGCAGAAGCTGGGGCAAGTAATGAGAGATCAGGTCTTGAACCCAGGCTGTCAGCTTTCCAGCTGACAAGCTCAGCATCTTAACCGCTGAGCCATCACGCCCCCTGCCTCTTATGGGAATAGGCCTTATCAAAACTTTTCCCTTGTCCCCTCTGTTGTTGTTGTGTTGAAAGCACCCAGGAGCTTCCTGGGTGAAAGGATTAGCTGGTGACATTGCCATTACCCAGGGGACACCCAGTTGGGGGCTCGATTATATACCCATTAATGAGCTTACCGAAGTGGTACCTATTTATCTACTCGCATTTGCACGCTTTCAAACTGCTAGGTCAGCAGGAGCTAGAGCAAATGATAAGAACTTACTCCGTCACACAGCAGCATCCAGGTCTCGAATATGGGCTTGCAGATTGTCAACCCTAAGGGTGCACATTGCCATTGTGTAAAAGCAGAAGATTTCTACAAAATGATAAGTTACATTACAGTATATTTTTGTGATTAATAGCCAAGAATCTATAAAATACACCCAAAAGTGTTCAGGAAACAATATCTTTTTTGTCCAGTGTAACGTGCAGCTTATTTTTCTCCTAGCTTGTTTCAGTAAACCATAGTATAAATCTCAATTCCTAATTCATATGTAATGAGTGACAACTTGCAGTTAATTGAATTAAGTGGGTACTTTCTATTTCTTCCTCTTGATTATGATAAGAGTGAAAGCAGGCAAGGTAGAGGTTTTATTGTATTTAAATATCCAGGTTCAGATAGACTATGGCTGCACCATTCTGATATTCTTGTAGTTTCTCAATACTTTTACCATACTACTGAGAAAACTGTTTTGAAGATGTTGGAATTTCCACAGGCACAATAGACCCTAGTTCACCATACACAATGATGTCACCCAGTCAACGTGCCGGGAATTGGCCAGGTTCACCTCAGGTCTCTGGTCCCTCTCCAGCAGCACGTATGCCTGGGATGTCACCAGCCAATCCTTCCTTACATTCTCCAATACCAGATGCTTCTCATTCACCACGAGCAGGAACAAGTAAGTATGAGCAATGGCTGGTTGCATAAATAGCTATCTGTTGCGTTAACAGAGGTAACAATTCAGTTGTACTCAGTATTTCTTTACAACCCACATCAACTCCCTTACTGATGTGCCATAGCAATATAATTAATAAAAGGCTGGTGGAACTTTATTTATTGATTTGTTAGCCAATTACAAATAACTTAGCCCAGTACATTCATCAGTCTTCCTATTGAAATATAACTAAGTTCCAAAGTATGTGTTTCTCATGATGTACTCATCTCTCACTTCCAATGGGCAGAAGCATGCTCTTAGAATCATTTTCACTTCCTTTGACAAACATTGATTCATTGCAGTAGACCATATAATTCCCAAAACTTTTCTATATCATTTCCCCTGAAATTTCTCTGTCCATTTTCCCATCTTCGGTAAAGATTCTATCAAGTTACACCATCTATTTTTTGCCATTTATATATAGCCTGTACTTTGTTATTCAATTTTCTCATACAGTACAATTTCCTTTGACTTTTATACAGTAATTTTCAGATCTATGTTTGAGACATATTTTTGTTGTTGCATTGTACAGGCCTAACATTTGCTGGAAATGATTCAGCCAGTGACATCATCTGCATACAAAATACATATACCATTATATCCCCAACTAACTTCTATCATCACCAATTTTCTATAAATATATTAGGCATATTAAGGGAACATCACACAAGCTTATTTTTGCTTAGTGTGGAATCATTTGCTAAACATTCCATCTATTCTCACTCAGGTTTTATTTCCATCATATTATTATTATATTAGCACATTCAGCAGCCAATCTTAAATTACATATTAACATTTAATAATCCACACTCATTCACATTATCATACATTTTCTGTAAGTCAAAAAATATACAATGAACTTCCATTTTCACATTTGTATATTTTTCAGTAACTTGCTAAAGAACATAAATTTGATGTGCACACTCCCTGCTTTATATAAAGCCTTACTCCTTTTCCCAAATTTTGTTTATTATCACCTCTTGTCTTTTGAATTAAAATTCTGCCAAATACATTCCCAGGCATTGTTAATAAATTAATTTCTTTTTTTAGTTTTTGCATTCACTCTTCCTACCTTTCCCATTATATTAGAAAATAGTAACATCCTTCCAGTTGTTAGGTGTAGATATAGTCTTTGAATATATATTAACATTTTGCGCTTATTTACTTCCAATTTAGAAATTGTCCAATTCTAAACTGACTCTGGCTGGCTTACAATATATTAAGCAATTAAAACAATATGAAAAAAACAAGGGAACTGCTCACTTAATATAAATACATATGCAAAAACACATTCAACAAGAGGCTTCATCCATTCTAACCCACAGCCTGGGAGAAAAGTCAGAACTTTAGGGCTTTATGAAATACCAACAGAGTGGAAGCTACATGAATTTCAGAGGGGATCTCGGAGGGCAGGTGCTGCAACAGCAAAAGCACACTTACTAGGTCCAGAGAGACGGCATTGTTTAATTAAAGGAAACTGGTGTGCATCAACTCTGATAGCATATACCAGATATGCAGAAACCATGAAAGATAGGTGATTTTGAAATAACCTGGCCTTAGGCCACGTCAACTATAGATGATAACTATATAGTCATCTTTGATTTGAACCTGGAAATATACTGACAACCAGTGCAACTTGTGAAATAGAGGGATCATGTGGACATAGCAAGGTATGCCTATGACTACATAGCTACTCCATTGGTTAATCCACACTTAGTTTACTTCTCTGTTTTCTTGCAGCCTATTATTTTTCAATATATTCTAAAAATAGCATTTGTGGCTTTCTTTTCATCAGGTTTTTCTTAGGCCCTTTTATAGCATTATTTTTTTCTTTCAACATAGCGCTATGAATCACTATAAAACGAAGTGAAGGAATGCTGAAATCTTTCTTTTTTAAAGAAATCTTTACCTTACTTCATTTTCATCCCAAATTGCATCATTTGGAACATCTGAAAAACACTCCTGAGATATTTAAGAAGTTTGATTTGTTACAAGTTTCCATATTTTTCAGCTAAATAATTTAGATCACCTCATAAAAACCAGAGCTTTTATTATGTGGTAATTGAGAACACAATGGCCGGTGAGATCACTGAAGGTGGCAGAGTGCTTGATCAACTTGTGTAATAGCACAGTCACAATGGTGAAGGCCATGGGGGGTTAAGGATCCAAAATATTTTATGCACAAATAATTCTGTATATGGAACAGCTGTTGGGGGAGGGGGGGACTATATACTTGATTTAAAACATTTTGAATGTTTTGGTCCATGCCTGGAACAGAACATTGTTGCAGTTTTCCTCTAGGTTTTGAAGGGCAGGGAGCAGGGAAAATCCCAAGCTAACGGGCTAAGGGGAGGGAAGGAACTGGGAAATTGGAAGAGTGGTAGGCTGCTAGTTATTCCACCATTCAAGCCTCAGAATAGTGGCAATGGCTGAGGTGAGGCTATTAAAGAACCAAAGGGGCTAGGAAAGTGGAGAGTGCCTTTGCAGTACTGGCAAAGACAGGAGAGGAGAAAAGCACTAGAGTTTCCCTAGTTGCCCCGTTCATTGGAAACCTAAGAAAAGCAAGAGCATTCTGAGTTTTAGTTCTGACAAATGTGTATGATCCAAACCAGTTCAGCAGAACTTCTAAAACCCAGTGGTTTGCTGAGAGTTCAAAACAAAACATTTCTCCAATTTTGTGTACCTGCCTATATTATAGAAATGCAAAGTTTAAATAACAGTGGGACTAGAATGCAGCCTTGTTTTACTCTCTTGGGTGTTGGAGTGACATTAGATAAAGGAATACCTTTAATATGTGGAACAGTTAAATGAAGTCACTGGATAAGGAGTAAGACAGCATTGTAAATGAGAATCCTCAAGAGTTTTTTCATACATTATCTCATAAATATGAAATCAAAGGCGGATTTTCATTAAAAGCAACCTACAATGCTTTCTCCACCTTAGCTATATACCATGTTTTCCCGAAAATAAGACCCATCCCGAAAATAAGCTGGAACCTGATTTTTTGGGGTGGGCCTAATATAAGACTTACCTCAAAAATAAGTCCGGGGGGTGGGAGTGGTAAGCACAAACGGCAGCGAGCGTGCAGGGGCCGACAGTGTTTAGCAGCAGCTGCAGCCCTCTGACCTCTTGGCGCAGAGTAGGTAAGTCCACATGCGGAGGCAGAGGTGGGGGGAGGTGTTTGAGCGCCTATGTGGCGCATCTGAACGAAGCGATTCACTCAGTTCCGAAGTGCCCCATAGGCACCCAAACACTTTCCCCCCAAATGGAGATCTGACAAAGACTGGAAGCTCCGTTTGCTTGCGAATGGGAGGCTTGGAGATGGAGCCAATCACTCCATTTCAAAGCGCTCCATTCTCAAGGAGACAGAGCTTCCAGTGTCAGATCTCCGTCCTGGGCGGCAGTGGAGTGCTCCGTCCTGGGGAGGGATTCTACTGTTGCTGCTATTGCTGGGCTGGCCTGGGCTACGCCCTGATGCTGCTTCCCAAGCTCCACCTTCGCCCGCTACCCAGGATTTTCATGCATGGCGGCTGGCTTGGGAAGCAGCGGCAGCAGCGGAGCACTCAATCCTGAGGGGAGGATTGTGCTGCTGCTGCTGGGCTGGCCTAGGCCACACCTCGCCACTGTCTCCAAGCTCCACCTTTGCCCACTGTCCAGGATTTTCATGTGCGTCGGCTGGCTTGTGAGGCAGCAGCGGGGCGCGGCCCAGGACAGCCCAGCAGCAACAGCAGAATCCACCCAGCTGTGCGCTATTTAAACCTAAGCACCAAGACCGGAGCCTCGGGCTGGTGAGGTGGAGGCTCCAGGCGGGGATGGCCGCAACGTAGCAGGCCAGGCGATGAGCGGAGCACTCTGCCGCTGCCGCTGTTTCCCCCTCGGAGCTGTAAGCACGAGGCAGTCTCCTTTAAGCCCGCTGAGGCTCCAGTCAGAGTTAAATAGCATGCAGCTGGCACTGGCGAGGCCGTCCCGGGGGGATTTTGCTGTTGCTCGTGGTGGCGGCACCGGCGCAACACACCATGTGGCGTCCTGCCACAAGCGGCCACAGAAGTCGGGCGGCGGCATGACAGGTGTCAGGTCGTGGGGGGCTTGGCTGTGGCAGTCCTGCGGTAAGTGGGTATCGGGTCCGTGGGGCAGATCTCCGCCACCTAGCTCGCCTCGCGGCGGCGGCACCAGGCTCCTAGTAGATGGGGCTGTTGGTGCCGCTGCTGCGAGGTGAGGCAAATATCAGGAAAAAAATAAAACACCCCCCGAAAATAAGACCTAGTGTCCTTTTGGAGGCAAAAAACATATAAGACCGGGTCTTATTTTTGGGGAAACATGGTATTTCTCAAGTATATGTTGTAAAAGAAAACACTGGTAACTAGCTGATTGGCTTGCCCTGTGCTATTTTCCTGCAAATTTGTTTTCAATTCAATCAGTCAGTTTTCGGTACAGATAACTTACATAAAGTTTGTTACTGACACTAAATAAACTCCAAGCAATAATTATTTAGTTGGATTGTGTCACTTTATGATAAGAGTAACAATACCAAATCCCTGGTGATAATTCTTTGTTTTATTTTTCCTTGTTTATTTTATTGTTCTATTATTTTACATTCGCTTTGCTTAAACTTCTTTTTCATTTCTTTGTTTTTTATGATTGTAAGCTGCCTAGAGTAGCTCCATGGTGAGATAGGTGATGATGATATTATGATGATAATTGTGATAGATAGATAGATAGATAGATAGATAGATAGATAGATAGATAGATAGATAGATAGATAGATAGATAGATAGATAGATAGATAGATAGATAGATAGATAGATAGATAGATAGATAGATAGATATTAGAAAAATATTTTGAGAAAAAAACTGGATGGATGGATGGATGCTCTGCATTTGGAGTTTTCTCAAACTTAACAAAGCAATCAGTTTGGTTTTTCTGATGGGATAATAGGCTGCGAGTTTGCAACTGAGTTAAGAATGAACTTAGAAGGCACAATGGGACTAGTGACAGCAACAAGTACGCAATTTCAAAACACCTAGAAACAAATAATGTACACAAATGTATTTGTGTGTTCACGTTTATAGTTTTGGAAGCTAGAAAATTGCTAAGCAGTTTAGAATTTCAGAAAGACATTGTGTGTGTGTGCCTTCAAGTTAGTATTGCTCCTGGTGATTGCTTAAATAAGTCCCTACAGCTTTCTTGGCAAGATTTCAGAATTGGTTTGACATTGCCCAATTCGGCTAAGAGGTCCAAGGTCATCCCAAGGTCATCCAACTGGCTTTGTGTCTAAGGTGATAATAGAACTTAACAGTTTCCCAGTTTCTAGCCACTACACCAAACTGTCTCTATTCACTTACTTACTTAGTTCCTGGATTTATCTTCCACCGTCAACAAGCTCTCAGTGGCTTACAAGGAATACAACAATGACAATCAAAACATCCATTTAAAATAACATAAATGGCAACAATAAGTAAAGGAAATAATATAATAAATGGTGTGATTTTTTTAAAAATCAAGAAAATGCTCATATAGAAATAGCATTTCATTGTACATTTACAGTCTGTTCAGCCTCCAAAGTTTAAAATTGGTTGATAAGGTTTTCATAATTTCAGTTTATATACAAAATAATAGGCTGCTATAAGTATGAAATCTTTTTAGTGTTATTGTAATAATAATTACACGGTCATCCAGATTTTTAATATTTCTGGGCAAGACTGGGATCAAACTGAAGAATTATTGTTCGTGGTATAGGACCCTAGGCAAAATCTTGTTGAAATTCACCAAGCACTGTGAGTCTGCAAGAGTAAGATCTTCTTTATTTTTACCAGGTTCTCAAACAGTGCCAACCAATATGCCTCCACCGCGTAAACTACCTCACCGTTCCTGGGCTGCATCCATACCAACAATTCTCACTCACAGTGCCTTGAATGTTTTGTTGCTGCCCTCACCAACCCCTGGACTCATGCCAGGACTTGCGGGAAGCTATCTTTGTTCACCACTTGAACGTTTTCTTGGATCGGTTATTATGAGGAGGCATCTCCAAAGGATTATTCAGCAGGAAACGGTACTAATAGGATTAAAAAATTTAATTCTATAAGCGGTTGCTGAAAGGCAAAACTTCATTTTTTTCCTAGCTTCAGAATGCATGGAAGTAGAAATTCTACTTTTTGCAAACCATGTTTTTAATTGTTTGTAAGCATGTGAAAGGATATATATTTATCCGAAATATGGCTCATCCTCTACTATATTACCAGTTCTTTTATTGAAAGATTCCTAAGTTCTTAGGAAAGCATCTTTAGTGTTTATATAGGTATTCCTTGACTTACAACAGTTCGCTTAGTGACCGTTTGAAGTTACAACGGCATTGAAAAAAGTGACTTATGACCACTTTTCACACTTATAACTGTTGCAGCATTCCCATGGTCACATGATTTACATTCAGACGCTTGACAATTGACTCACATTTCTGTCAGTTACAGTGTCCTGGGGTCATGTGATCCCCTTTGGTGACATTCGGACAAGTAAAGTCAATGGGAAAACCAGATTCACTTAACAGCCATGTTACTAATTTAATAACTGCAGTGATTTATTTAACAAATGTGGTAAAGAAAAGTCATAAAAAGGGGCAAAACTCACTTAACAAATTGCTCACTTAGCAACATAAATTTTGGGCTCAATTGTGGTCATACATTGAGGACTACCTGTATTTGGAAACATTTGGTCCAAATTCTGACTCATCCATGAACTTGTTTGTTGTTCAAGTCATCAGAAATCTGTTACAAAATAAGAATCTTAGTAGCAAAATAAGAATCTTATGGAAGACATATTTCATATTTGGGGAGTTCAGGAAAAAATATGCGTTGAATTGTTAAGATATCAAATAGACAATGCTCACTGCTGAGTTGATATAAAGTATTTTTTTGTGGTAGGAGTATAAAGCAATATGCAGTTCTTCACAATTTAAATGTTCAAATAAATTACTTTTGTAAAGCTACTGTACTAATCATTAAGCAACTTGCTATTAATTATTGACAGTAGAGAGGAACCTGTTAAATTTCATCAGCCAATAGCAATGATGCCTTTCATTTACATTTAAATAAAACTTCCTGTTCCAGTTCAGATTACAATAAAGCATGGATGAGAGCTTTCATTTCAATCAGATCTCTTGGCCTTTCTTTTAAAACAGCTGCAGCTAATCAACTCCAATGAACCTGGAGTGATCATGTTCAAAACAGATGCTCTGAAGTGCAGAGTTGCCCTTAATCCCAAAACTAACCAGACCTTGCAACTAAAAGTAGCACCTGAAACTGCAGGCCAGTGGAAGCAAGAAGAATTGCAAGTTTTGGAGAAATTTTTTGAAACCAGGGTATGTATTTGTCCATGCTATTGTAATGTAACTGAGGGCTTAATGAATAGTTAGGGTGCTGTGATTTTTCATGGGCAGTCAGTAAGAGATAAGAGGTCTTTGAACTGATTTTCATGGAAAGAGCAGAAGCCACTGTTCCACAATCAGAAGCAGAGAAACATTGAAAAAAGTTTTTAAAAGCGGTATCCAACCATGCGCATCTGACCCAGCTTTTCCCAGTTTCGTGATAGTCCTTTGAACTAAACTAAAACTTTCACAATGCTGCCAATTAGAGAAATTACAATTTATTCTGGAGATAAAGCCAGGTAAAACTTATCTAAGTAAAAATTATAAAAAATACTGCATTTATTGCAGGTTGCAGGGCCACCATTCAAAGCCAATACTTTAATAGCCTTTACCAAGCTATTAGGAGCCCCTACACATATTCTTCGGGATTGCGTACACATCATGAAACTGGAGCTGGTAAGTCCATTTTGTTCTCATCATTATTGCAAATATTTTCTCTACTTAAACTGAAAGTGGATTATTTATCTATTTCAATGGCATGTTTTATTAAATAGTTTCCTGATCAGGCAAGCCAGCTGAAATGGAATGTGCAGTTTTGTTTGACAATTCCTCCAAGTGCTCCACCAATTGCACCTCCAGGAACACCTGCGGTTGTGCTGAAATCGAAAATGTTGTTCTTTGTAAGTAAAATAGTGGGTGCTGAATGCTGATGAATCTATTTAGCATGGTCTTTAAGAACACATGTAATAAAGTTAATTCACTGCTTTTACTGAGCTTAAGTATGACTAGTATAACCTACATTAGCATCTTTTGAAAGAAACAAACTTTTTGGAACTAGTCTAGTTACTTAGATTAAAAAAATAGTTCCTATTTAATTTGTTATGATAGCTCAGCCTTCCTAAACTAATACGTTTTTGAACAGCAACTTTCAGAATTCCAAGCAGCAGGAAAAAAAATCAATTAAAAGGCACGTACTTTCTTCTGAAACACAGCCTTTTAACCTCATATATGCAGGTATAGCTATTATCAGCAATCATAACAAGCCCTAACAATAGTAAAATGGCACGCGGGTCATGATATAATTGATACAAGTACAAACGATACAATTACATACATAGGTTGCATCATTTGTATGAGATTATGGTGCATGTATCATTATTTGCTCATCTTGCTTTTCCACGAACACCTCCAGTAATGCTTTACTAGAATTATTAAGCCATTAAATATTAAAAATTAAATTTATGATATTAAAATACTGTATAGATGCAGAATTACTGTGGTAATCATTGTATATATTGTTCTGTTTGGCAGCTTCAGCTAACACAAAAATCTGCAGTTCCACAGGAAGCCATGAGCATAATCGTTCCAATCATTTATGACATGGCTTCAGGTACCACACAGCAGGCAGACATTCCCCGGCAGCAGAACTCTTCCGTTGCTGCTCCCATGATGGTTAGCAATATTCTAAAGAGGTTTGCAGAACTGAATTCACCACGGCCAGGTACTGTACATGTGCAGTAGGGCAAATCACGTGCATGCTTGAGTTGCCAGAGTCTCAACAATTAAAGTTTAAATATTGCACTTTATCATGAATCTTGCTTTGCCTTCATTGGTTTTATGAAAACCTGGTTTCAGTTAATGCATGTACGTGATAAACTGAATATACCTTTGTGGTGTCAGAAGGGTTGTATTATCAACATGACATGGACTTTATATCATTGACCAAGGAAGCGTAATGCACTTGATGAGTTGCTTATACTACTGTGGTCATAGTTACATTATTTTAAGCATTACCATGTGTCTTGCTGTATATACTTATGTAAAAAAAATAGTGCTTGTTAGTCATCCTGCACTGTAGGAATATATCTTCCCATTTATTGTAATTTAATTGTTATGAGGCTGGTTGCCTATCTTGTTCTCATTTGTACTCTTTCAAGGAAAGTTGGGGAGCCAGCAAAATGGACCGATTTATAAATTATTTATAAAGTAACATATTACAGTACTAGCTTTATTTTCTGTATTTCATAACTAACTCTTGCCTTGACTGTATCTTCTCTTCTGTGCTGCCTTCTTTGTTTCTGTGAGATGCTTTTGTATTCAGTTTCTCTTTTTCCCTTAATAAAAGTGTTAGAAACTTTTGAAATGCACTTTTTTTCAACAGTTTTATTCTTGGGTTTGCAATTTCTGCCCAAGACACACTAACCTCTCGGAAGATTTCTTCTTTTCTTGTTAACTGCTTTTTGGCTTGGTTTGAAATGACAAATAATTATATTGGCTTTATAGGGTAGTATGATCATACTGATGAGCACTGATTCTAAAGTTGCACTGTATACTCCACGACTATATGCAAGCAGTTTATAGGATTGAGGTGGTATGGATGGCGCCTCTTCAAATGCTTGCCTTTACTTTTGGTAATACTCCATCTGAACCTCTGATCGTCATGGAGGTAACTGATTTTGGGAGGGTTAGCCATATATTTCCACCAAGGTATATGGTTCAAGGTGAATTATCCAATGTTCATGCAATAGTCACTAGCATTTGGAATATTACATGGGCTACCTGTAATTCATGCATGCTTCAGAGGGCAGCTTAACTGTGAGTTACTTATGCAGTGATGCTTGTGGGAGGGGAAATGCAGTTATAGATTGTAATTGAACAATTAGTGGGGCATTGGTCATCTGACTCTACACTTGGGGCTTAACCAAAACTGGGGGGAAAATAAAATTAGCATTTATGGTTTTAAACTTGCAACATCTTTTCTCACATCACTATGAAACATAATGGCATCAAAATAATTAATGCATGCCTTCTAAATGGAAGTTTTGAGACAACTCCATGGCTACTTTTCACTACTTTTATCATTTTGAAATAGTAAATTGAAGCCTAGTGTACATGTACGTAACATATATACTCTCTGCTAGAAATCTTCCTGTCTTACAGAGGCTTCACAGATTGTATTCCTTAAAGGGTAAATACAGCAGCACTTTCAAAAGCTGTAGGCATAGTTTGTGGGGGTTTTACCAAGTTAAAAATAAAAAAACATTCTGCTTGAGCTATTACTTTTGAAATTGTGGCTTTTCTTTTGTCTTTGAGTCTCTTGTCAAGAAAAGTGCTGGGATTCTCCTAGAGTTGTTTTATGGTTTGTATAGTGTTGATATAATTAATTCCTAATACTATTGACTTCTTACTCTGATTTAATAACTTTTTCATTTGAAGATTAAAAAATATTACAGACTTTAATAGTTAATGTAACTATTAACAGCAATGCCAGCAGTAGCTGTCCCAATTATTTTGCATTTTCTAATGATCATCAAAAGTGTTCTTCAGTACTATTAGCATGAATTGGTCACTCTTTGGCAATATAGTTTAGCATTCACATTTCCTTTACGCGAGCACAGGATAGTATGCATGGGAGACAGAGAAAAATATTTACAGCCAAACAGAATTTGATTGCTAACCCACAACCAACATTTTGGCTTTTGGCTCTTTTAAATGCATGATCTTTCCTGCATATGGAAAATCTCATTAGCTTGGCTAGGATAAGATGTGCGCATATTATGTAGTAATTGGTATTTAAAAGACATACCTTTTATTTTCTGTACCAAGTATACACTTTCTAGTAGTTTAGAACAAAGCAGTTGTATAGACCGTTGGAATTGGTTTATGGTGCATAAATTGTGTATTTGTTACTGTTACAGTTGTTTACATTTTGATATTTATCACTGCCCTAACGTAATCCCACTTCTCTAATTTGTTTTTCTTTCCCTTGTTCTAGGTGAGTGTACAATCTTTGCAGCTGTTCGTGATTTAATGGCTAACCTTACATTGCCCCCTGGTGGGCGCCCATAGGCTTTTATGCAAAGGGTAAAAATGAGATGAAATGGAAAAAAACTGAAATAAAGCCTTTGGTTACTTAGAATGGAAGAGACATTTTCACGTGTCACAATTTTAAAAAGAGCTGATACAATGGATTGGCCTACTTTCAGGGATGCACTTTCATCAGTTTTTTTTTTCTTGGTACAGCACTCTTAAAATGTTTTACGAAGACATTTCAGACTCATAATAAATTTATGTATCCGCTTGGCAGTAAATAAGAGTTAATATTCTGTTTTATACTTCAAAGATTATGAAAATGCCAAATTTGTTTATTTAAATGTTTTTTTTCTGATGTCTTGGTGTAATAGTCTTTTTTTAAAGCAGAGCTGTCATTTTTTGAATACTGTAAAACTGTGACAAACTTTATATTGAAACTGTATTTTAATATTACTGCTTTAAAATGTTAAAAATGGACTTGTTACAAACATGTCCCTCAAAACAATATTTAATAAACCAGATTTTTTAAATAAAGGGTTACTTTTAAAATGTGTATTTATATAGGGGAAAAAACTGTAAGGCTCACTCAGAATTGTATTTTGCGCTTTTCATTAGATCATCATTGTTGGCAATTATCTCTGTATCAAATCAAATAGTAGGATGTTGCCAGATGCTTTTAGTAAAGCTAATGATTTCCAGAAATGCCCGGAGCAGCTATGAGGATGACTGTTCTGTCAGCTGCCTTGAGTTCTAGTATTCTAGTACCTTCTGTCCAGCTTTTTAAATTTATGCGCTAAATGACAGATGAATTTGAAACAGGTCCTTTTTAAATAGAAGGGATTTATTTTGATGGGATATAAGGGGGAAAAGTAAAAATCATATTCAGTATAGCTAAGCCAGAACTAAAAATATGTTCTGTATTGGTAATTCTTCATCCAAGGGGAATAGCAAGAAACCTGCTTGAAATAGCATCATAAGGTGACCATTCCATGTTGCAGCTGTATTTTGTCAGTTAATTTATTGTGTTCATCTTAATGGCATGAAGATGCTGTGTGTTAAATTTAGGATTACCAGATATCTACACAGGCAAAGGAAGATGGGGACAATTGGAAAGATGGACAAATGGGAGGAGGGCACATTCTTGGCATCTGTTACAAAAATTATGATGAAAAACTGCAAAAACAAAATGTATTTATGTCTACATATATTGAATTTTTTCCAGCATCAGAAAGACTGGTTTTTGAATTGCAGGGATATGCAAGAGACAGTTGGAGGCAAAAGCCTTCAGTGGGTAACTGATTAAGCTGGCGACAAGCTACCAATCAACCAATAAAAGTCAGAGAGCTGAGTTTGTTAACTTTCAGTTTATGTTTACTAAGGAAGCTTGCCTCACCAAGAAAAGCTGCTCACAAAAAGATAAACATGTAAGATATTTAACAAGCTGAACGATATTTGATTTTAATGTAAGACCTAAGGACTAAAAAGAGGATATATCCTTCTGTTGCTAGATGTCAGGTAACTAGTTGAACTCAAGAACTAAAGTAAAGCAGTATTGTAACTTCCTAAAACATGGAGGTGTAACTATCGGCCTGGGCTGGTGCTGGTGCAGAATGCAAAAAAGAACATAGAGGGTATACAGAAGCCATATTCAGAATGGTGAAATGTTGCTAAGCGTTTTGAGTTTAGAAACGTGCTTGGAGGGTTAGGAAAATCCAACATCCAAGGAGCGCATCGAATTAGGGAAGGCTGTGCTTACAGGAACTTTGCTGTTCTGTTCCTCTGTAGGGCGCTATTTTCCAGGAAATTACTTGGGACGGGGAATTCTCCCGAAACGTAACGGTAGAATGCAGTTCCCCTATTAGGTCTCATGCGGAGGAAAGATTGGATCGCGGTGGGATGACTTTGCTAAATCTTGAGAATCGAGCAGTGGATATTTTATTGAGGAACACTATGAAGTAACTACTCGAGGGGGAATCTGAGTGTGGGTTGCTAAAGCTCGTCGAAGGCTTCCGCCCTTCGCGAAATGACGACAGATATCCGCCCCGCTTTTTCACACGGCCGAGTCGGGCCACTCCCAGGCGACGCGGGTACGGGCTGGCGATGGCGGAACTGGCTGCGCGGCTGAACTGCGCCGAATATAAAAACTGGCTGAAGGCCGGGCACAGCCTCCTCCTCTTGAAAGCTGCCCTGCAGCGCTTCGTCGGCGAGCAAATTCACGCCTTCCATCGCCGGCTTATCGCGGGCGACTCTGCTCGTTTAACCCCGTCAGGCTTTCGGTGTGGCGGGCGCTGCATCCCTCGAGGCAAGCAGGTGAGGCTTCCCACCCCGGATCCGGAGCTTTGATCGTCGCAGGAGCCGGTGACGTCGCGCTACGTGGCCTCTGCAGAATCGATCGCCTCCCAGTTTGCGCTGAACTTGCCCGGGTTGGATTCCCTTCTGGGAAACCATCGACGCGCGTTCTCCAATTCCTTCACGAAGAATACTTGCACCTTTCCTCTACCTGGTGCTGGAAAGGATACAAATCCTGTCCAGCAACCTCCAGGAGATTGAGGAGCCTTGAGGGAGGCTGCCTTAGCTCAACATTTTAATTCCAGTCCCACCTCCTTCCTGTTCGGCTGTTTTCCTCCCCGTCCTTTTTTCTCCCCGAGAGAGGGGGATTCTGAGCCCCTCGCGCCTCCCTCCTCCGGTCTGTTTCGTTCTCCTTAACCGCCCCCTCGTGGCGCCGCCCACGTAAACATCTGGGAGAGGGGCGGGCTTGCCGGAGGAAATCTGGGTAGAACAAAGAATCCGGCCCGCCTGGCAGCGCCTCCTCTTGCGAAGGGAAGGAGAGAGAGGCGCCCTCCCGCTAAACACTCGGCATTTGCCCTTTCTTTTTACATAGCGTACGATAGATTCGCCGTAATTAATTGGAATGGAGGGCAAGTTCTTTAACTGGCCCCTAGTTTCTGGTCATGATTTCCATGTTACAAAGCTGAACCTCGTTTTAATTCCTAGCCCTCAGAATAAATACCCAGCTTAGCAAATTGTATTTCAGCAGTTCACAAATCAGCTCAAAAGATATAATACAGGAACATCTCTTATTTAAAAATATCAAAACAAATTATGTAATATATTTGTATTTTTTTAGTCAGAATTGGCACAACAAAACACAACAGAAATGTTTACTATTCTTTTAGCCATTGTCCTTTTTAAGGACCACTGAAAAGATTGTAAGTCCATTACATGCCAATTTATATTCCATTTCAAAGTTTTCTTAACTATAATCAGCGTGAAAGTCTTCACATCTACTCTTCTTTATTAGGCAGAATCACACAAGCTCTTTTACACATCCAGATGCAGATTATGATTTGTATTCAAAGGTGAATTTGCAAGTGCATTGAAGTATGCAGAAATCAAATAAGATTTGCTGAAGACTTTTTTCACAATGTGATGAATCAATGGACATTTTAAGGCATTCACAAGAATGGATACACTGAGTTAAAGCTGAAAGGTCATCAGACATTTAATGGCAATTTTTTTAATCCAACTCATTTTTGGTGAAACAGTAAAACAATTTTCAACTGGCAGAGGTAATTATAAGCTAGAATCCCCCCCCCCACCTCCATTTCTAGGTTTCTAAAGCTTTATGACATTTTTCACAGAAATATTCCCAGTCCTTGCTATTTATATAGAGGATCCTATTGGATACCAGTCTGGAACACTTCTGAGTAACCCATTAAAATTACAGATTTTTGTTGCTTCAGCACATATGCCTTTCTTTTTCTTTTGGAAATAATATTTTTTTGGCCTTTCAAATTGAAAAAAATCTAAAATAATCTTTGTGATTCCCTTGGGTAAAGGATTGTAGCATATAGGGTTGGAGAGTTGTTTATATTGGTGTTTCTTTTGCTTTACAGTTTCAACCTAGCTGCTCCTTATGTAAAGAATGGAAAAAGGAGATTTTGAGCCATCATACACACAAAATGGGGGATATTTATTGGGGGAACTGCAGACCTTGGCTCTGGCCTTCTAATTCATGGGAGCTGGCAAAGGTAATGCAAGACCGTTATCACCACATAAAATAAATTTCAAAAATGGAGCAATGGGGGGGGGGGGCTGTGATTCTCTTGTGATACTCCCAAGGAGAGATTAAAACACATGGGCATTGGTGTAAGATTGTACAAATGCATTCTTGCTGTGGATAGTACAGTATGTGCATTGCCACCTCGTGTTTTGGAGTTTCATTCTATTAGAAGATGCTAACAGCATCTGAGTGTATATAGTACAATTAGTAGTAAAGATAGGGTGATGCAGTGCTCCAGATTTAGTACAGGAGTTTCAGAATGTGCAGGAGTGCAATGTAACACCTCTGTGCCCCTCATTAGAGCAGCCCATTTGTTCTGAAGTATCTCTTTGAACTGAATTCAGAGAGTTGCACAATTTACGGTAGTAATATAAATAAACCAGGAAGGCCTCAGTCTTTCTTCCTACACTGATACCCTGTGTGTTTAGGCGCAGAGAGAGAAAGAGAAAGCACAAATATGCCCGCCTGTCTCTGCCTACTGACCTTTGGAATACAATTATGTTGGATTTCAACCTCCCATAATTTCTAGCAATATGACAGGCCCACAAAGGCTGTCAGTAAAATTGTAAATAGGAAAATGACATCTGCAAAAATAAATTTAGCCAAAGCCACTTTTCTTGTTCACAAGAAACCTAAGATTACAACCAGTTATTGCTACCTGCATTCATTTGATTAATCTTATTCTCTGATATAAAGCTCAGTTATGAAATAATGTTTTCTTGGTTTCTGAGAGGAACAAACAGCATTGACCATGTATGTTTTTCTTTATTGTTCAGGCTTATATGCCTCGTGGGAAAGCCGATACGTATGGTCCTGACAAGTGTGATGCATCAGCACTCTTAAACCTTTTCATTTTCTGTGATCACTTCAACAATATTGATCCAAAGAAAATCAGAGAGGTATCCAACAATGAGTGTTTGAATGACATTTCTTTTATTAATTCTTAGCAGGCAATCAGAAATATATTCTCTGAGGCATAACTGGTGACTGCCGCCCTCTCTAAAAGACAAACAGCATCACTTTTTTCTGTTTTAGTTCTCTGCACGTGAATTGAGGACTTATGTGGAGATGGCAGAACTTAGGGAGAAAAGTAACTATTCCCCTTTTGTCTAAGTCTCTGCAATTCATAGAAAACTCAGAGATTGGGTGATTTCCCCCCCCTTCCCACAGACTTATTTCAGCTTCAGAAAGTTGTCAAGACCTAGTTATTGGATCAATGTTGTGACTTCTTATCCCTGCTTTGCCTACATGGACATGTCAGGATGTCTTTCAGGAGAACCTACACAGTTTTAACCACAGTTAAAAACTCAGCTCTGTGACCTTAGTTGATTAGAACCCTCCCCCTGCTGGCACTGTTGCCTGAAACTGACCAGATCTTAATTAGTTTCACACTGAAGGTTTTTATTGTCAGTGGCAGGAAACTTGATCCTAAATGTGCACATTGATTAGAAAATTGCTAACTGAGGTAACCACTAAGTGAGGAGTAGCTGTATTTCTGCCCAATCCTAATGTTTTAGTATAAATGAATAAAATAAACAATACAATATAATCAAATCCTGAACTGAACCTTTTGAAATAAAATCATCTTTTTGTGATACTATGGTATGGAATGAAAAGTAAGGGACTGTTTCCTGTGGAGTGCTATGCATATTTCCTTTGGCAAAGATTATAAATGCAATCTAGAAAGTTTTTACTTCTTCTTGTTCTATAATTATATGTAATTGAACTTTTTTCTAAATTATTCATATTTTGTGAAAAGATGTAACTGATTTCTTTTCAGTAGTTTGTATATGCTTATAGATGTCAAATACCACACAGTGTAATAGGTATAAGGTTGATTATTGTGTGAGAAGGGTCACTAAAAATAGTATATTCCTTCATGGACTATAACTTTTGAATGTATTTTCCACATGGAATGTTTATGAGCTGGTACTACTGACAGCATTATGTTGTTCTGGCATAAAATTTGTGTAACTTGGAGCTGTAATTTGAGAACTGGATCTCACTTGCCATTGCCCATAGCAGATTTACAATATGCTTTTTGCTATACATTTATATCTTTAGGTGATAAAGTGCCGCAATGAGCTAATGCATTCTGCAGATATGAAAGTCTCTTTTTCCTGGTTGAAAGAATTTGGAAATCATGTCCAAAATTTGCTGACTGAATTCTACCAGGTTCCAGAGGCTCAGACAGCTTGTCATAGGATAGAAAAGGTAATACTTGCAAGTTTTCTAACGTATTACATGGCTGCAATTATTAATATTTCTTAGTTTGGCACTCTAATAAATATTGGACAAAATGACACTGTGTAGTTTGTGGTCTAAATCGGGATTTTTTTTCAGGCCATAAAACCCGTTAGTTAAAAAATTCCTACAACCTCTGATCCTCAAAATAACAACTGCTATTTCCAGTGTTTCTAAAAACAAATGCTTTGGATGCCTTAGCTGTATTCAAGTGATTTGTTTGACTCTCAGTTGCCTGGAGTTGTCTGATGGTGAGATCAATGGCATATAAACTTAATGAATAAATAGTCGGTCGTGGAACCTATTCTCTGGAGCACAGTTAGAAAAGCCCTAGTCTAAGCAAAGAGTGGGTATATATGTAAGATTTTTTAAAAATAGATTTTAATATAGATCCAATTAATTTCAGTTGCCATTTAAAAATTCTAAAGGATTTTTCTCAGACTATTTTAGAATGTGTGATATATTTCAGTGTGGAGAAATGATGCTACATGTGGCTCATTGCACAAACAACTGTCCAGGATGCCAGGAGTATATTGTTCACATAGCAATGTTCTCTGGCTACTCTTGGAAGCTGAAAGGAATTTCAGAAAATAGCTTATATTATAGCAGGAAATCTGAGTACCTGTGGCCCAGTGCTGAACTTATTTGATATTTGCATACTATTTAAGCATAAGATGTTCTTTCATTAGGGGCATGCTTTCAGGCAGTTATCAGAACAGCAAGGTCAGCATATTATTAAATAATGTGCTAACGTCAACCAGCGGGATTGGTCTTTTTCTTTTGGTTTCTTAGAACAGTTCTTCCCAGTCTGTGTGATCATTAATATTCAGTTATTAGTCATTGTCTTGGCATTATAAGAATTGCAAACCAATAGATTTGGATTTCATAAGATGGTGAATGTCTGCTTCTATCCTTGATTTTCTCACTAGTTTTTTTATTGTGTTGTTTTTAATTATCCCAATAGCTCTTGGAATCTGATTGGAATGTTCACATAGCAGGAGATCAGCTTGATGGACTGGAAGGTGAAATGAGCCCAAGCCTGATCAGAGAAACAGAATTAGAATTGATGAAAGAGAGACTTGAGGAAATCTATTTTCTTGCAAAAGAACATGGAATAACATCAGAAGAGGTGACCTAATTGCTGAAAACATAAAAACAAAATAGTATTAAACATACTTAGATTTTGAAGTTGATCATTGATTTGCTATAGGAGTATATTGGAAAAAAGGCATTTCAGATTACTATTCATACTTTAAGAAACCATATTCAATAAATCTGAATTTTATTGTTCTTTAGTTCTTTACTAGAAAACAGGGCCACTTATTGGAGCACACACAGCACCTAATTAGTTAACTTGCATCTAAATATTGTTGACATTTAGAAATTGTTCTGATTCCTATCCCTGGCTTTTCCATGAAGTTCTTCTTGGGGGCATGTTTTTATGGTAAACAGATAATTTAAATACCCAAGTTTAGAGCTATATAGACAAAAAAACCTGGAATTCCTATTTTATAATTTATTAGCTTGGTACAGCTGTATCCCCAGTACTGGAGTATTTCACTTCTATTTTTAAAAAAAACCTCTTTATTTTAGTGGGAAAAGAGAAATATTGCAAGAATGGAAGACTAGAAACTTTTACTTTTAGCTTATAGAAAAGACTGAAAGAACGTCAAGATGGTAAAGGGTTTGTAACCCAAGTCTTTTTGTGTGAAATTGCTGAAAGGTAGGTGGACGATTATGGAAAGACATATCAATCTTTAAATATCTCAAGGGCTCTTGTGCAGACGATGCAGCAGCTTTGTTCTCTGTTGCTTCAGAGGTCACACTGAAAACCCGAAGGACTTGTGTTAAAAGTAGACAGCCTTGGGAGGTAGTAATTTTTCCTTTGTTAAACACATTTAAGCAGAGTTGGACAGACCTATGTCACAGACGTATAGCTGCATCTTTTATGAGGAATCCTGCATGTGTAAGAGTTAGTTGAGATAATTATAATTATCACTTTTAACTCAGGTTTCCAAGTATAAGCTCTGAATCTTCATTTGGAAACAGAGAATTAAGTATTGGAAGCATTGTTTACCACAGAGCTATTTAATTGCTATTCTGCTACGAAGAATAGCTATGATATAAAACTGACACTCTTTACTTCCTCAATAGCCACCAATACCATTACTGCTTAGGAACTATCTTTAGTGTAAAAGGAGACAAAATAACCAGGCACTTGATCAAACAAAGCAACTTGAAAAAGAATATCAAACAACTTCATGTGCTTAAGTCACTTGTATTTAAAATGTGAAACTAGGTTGGCTGAAGAGTATTTTCTTGCTTTCACCTCCCCATAGTTCCCCCTTGACAACAGTGTTGTTGTAAGTTGTAATCTAATAAGGATATAAAGTATAAAATCAGAAGCTAATGGGTGATAGTATGCAGGCAGTTGCTTGAATTAGAGGTGAAATTTATTTCGAGAGCACAAGACACAATCAGCTGTTCAGAAAGTGGCCATCCTGAGCTCTCCCCTGCAATCCCCTTTTCTAGGAAAACCTAGTCTTTTTTCCTCAAGAGAGCATGAAAGGAGTTCTAAGAAAGTGCAGTTAGATGGGCTTCCAAAAGGGAGCGCTGTGTGATCAGGGCACCCTGCAGTCAGTGGTTTCCCTTTATTTAATTGGAGGTGGAGGGGGGGCTACTCCCATGGAGGAAACAACCTTTTGTCATTTAAGTACCATAGGAAGAGCTCTGACTTCAAGGGAATGTTCACCTGTATGGTTGGTGCCTCCTGCTACATTTTAATCTTTGTGCTGAGCTCATTGCAATTTTTCACCTTTTATTCTCAATTGTAATTTTTAACCTATTGCCCTGATAAACGGGTGGAAAAAAATGTATGGGCAGAGGAAGACAAAATGGTGGCAGAGTTTGATTTCCTTCCCACAAGTCTAATTTTTTAAAAGGCGAGACTCCAAAAATATATAGAAGATAAATACAATCCAGAAAATGCAAAGTTTTCCACTTGTCTGAAAATCCACTGAACTTGGGAACATAGCTTAAAGAAATGTTGGACATAAAAAGAATAAAGTTTTGGTCTAATGGAAAGAGTGAACATAAAGATTACTGGGTCAAGTTTGGAGAAGTCAGTTCCTTGTTCTTTTGTGAAATTATCTGGATGTGCTTAGGCTACCACTCCAATCTGTTCCAGAGGCTACTGATGAAGTGCTAAGGCTTCTCTGTGACTTTTGGGAAAAGAACAGAAATGAATGACATTTATACCAGTTGAAATGTATTTCATGACTATTTTTCTTCTTAGGATTTAAATAGAGTACAGATAGTAAGAGATTTCTTACTGGACAACCACGAACTTCAAAGTAATTTGCAAACAGAAATGCAGAACCTAGAAGACCTGGTAAAAGAACTCAGTGGTGAAAAAGAATTGGCTGGAGACATCCAAGAAGTGAATTGATGAACAATGAATCAAGTATGCACACTTTAAATATTCTGCTTGGTTTTTTTTTATTTCAGTACAGTGTGTAACATTTGTCCCATTTTATGAAGTTTTAGAAGAAAGTATCATTGTACAGCTAAATCAAAACTTTAAGGTGGCTTTTTGCTTAAATGCATGAAGGTAGAACATTCATAGGGAGGGCAAGATACTATTTTTAAGAATGAAAAGCAGAGGAAATTGGTTTAAATAAATGTACATTTCTTATTTTCAAGTGTCCTTCTTTAGGAATGCTGTGTCAGTGATGAATGAAAGCAAGAGCTACAGCTACAGCTTAACAACTCCCTAAATGCTTTGCTATTTTTAGAAGTAACATCTCAAGACAGAAAACCTTCCGCATGCTTGCCTTTGGCTGGCCAATGGTTTCCAGAGCTTGTGCTTTCCTGTGCAAGCCCTTTTCCATTTTCCAGGAGAGCACCAGTCCAGTTACATTGCATGTCATCTCTACAATTTCTTCAGATTCCTGCATTTCAGGTCCCTGCTTAGTGATTAGGTTCTTACACTGTGTTAAATCTTTTAAAACGGATTTATAGAATAAGTTAAATTGGCCTAGTTACATACATACACTAAACACAGAACCGTAAATTATTAGAGCTAAGTTTGCATATAGTATTATTCACAATGTAATTTGGGATTAGCATATCTGCAACCATACTTTGTAAACTGTGAGCTTATTTACAAATCATGGTTAAAATAATGATTTAATACAGTGCCCAAACCTGGTTACTATGTCCTACTTCTTTGAACCATTTTCTCTTGGCAAACTTTCCATTTCTTCTTCATCGGTAAAATTTCGACAGAAGTCTCTTCTAGATAATTTCCTTTATGCCATTTCCCTCAAGCATCGTTTCTAATTTGTGTTTCCTTCAATTTTCCTTAATTCACTACCTACTGAAGTTATTTTAGGCGCCATATCCAACTTATTTTTCTTCTTAATAGCGTTTTATGCTTCAGGTTCTTCTCTCAATCTGCTGCTGTGATACAGCAATCTACTTTAAGGGGTGAAAGTAGTATTTTCCTGAACACGGATTGTTCTTGGATCAGATCAATGAGAACCCATTTTGCCAGAATGTTGTATTTATTTACTTGATTTTTATCCCACTTTTATTATTTATAAATAACTCAAAATGGTGAATATACATAATATCACTTCCTCCTCTTTTCCCTACAACCGCCTCCCTGTAAAATGAATTGAGTTGGGAGAGTAACTGTCCAGTCACCTGGCCAGGTATCATGCCTAATATGGGACTGTATGGTACGTATACAAAAATCTCAACACTTAACATTTTATCATGTTATGATCATAGTTTTTCTCCATGCTACTATACACAAATTAGTGAAATACACTCACATGAGCAATATTTGAGGCTCATCAAATAGAATATTTACATAGCTATGACATTTGTAGAAGTTTTTTTTCTTCCTGTTTTTCCACAAGTGTAGGGTTCGTTTTCTTCTAATCAGCCATATGTTGATACATTGGTTGCAACAGATTTAGACACTTCAAATGAGTATAAAGATTTATTGCAAGTTTAAGCTCTCTACAAAATCTGAGCTGCTAATAATCAAGGGAAATGAGCAGGAATCAAAGAGGCATTCAAGGTGCGCTGGACTTACGATCTCTTGCGGGCACATAGGGACTCCTGACTTATGATGCGTTTGACCCCTCCCTACATAACAAAATGGAAATTAAATGAACTGAAGAGAAATCAAATTCTTCTAAATACACTTGCACATAATTTTTGAAGGAACTCAGCAAAGTTCCTTCACGGTTGTTCCAAACCTCTTGAAGAACTAACTACAGATCTTCTGTGGAGCAGGCTGCCTCAAATTCTTCTGTCTTTTCATGTAATCCCAAACTCAATGATGTTGAGATCAGGGCCAAACCAAGGCCAAACCATCACTTCCAGGACTTCTTGTTCTTCTTACACTGAAGATAGTTCTGAATGACATTGACTGTATGTTTGGGGCTGTTGTCCTGCTGCAGAATAAATTTGGAGCCAAACATACACCTCCCTGATGGTATGGCATGATGGGTAAGTATCTGCCTGCATTCCTCAGCATTGCGGACACCATTAATCCTGACCAAATCTCCAATTCTGTTTGCAGAAATGCAGCCCCAAACCTCCAAGGAACCTTCACCGTGCTTCACTGCTGCCTGCACTCATTATTGTACCGCTCTCCAGCCTTTCCACGAATAAACTGCCTCCTGCTACAGCCAAATATTTCAAATTTTGATTCATTAGGTCCAGAGCACCTGCTGCCATTTTTCTGCATCCCAGTTTCTGTGTTTTTGTACATAGTTGAGTCGCTTAGCCTTGTTTTCATGTTTGGAGGTATGGCTTTTTGGCTGCAATTCTTCCACGAAGACCATTTCTGGCCAGACTTCTCCGGACAGTAGATGGGTGTACCTGGTCCACTGACTTCTGCTAGTTTTGTGCTAATGGCACTGCTGGATATCTTCCAGTGTCAAAGGGAAGTAAGCAAGATGTGTCTTTCATCTCCTGCATTATGTTTCCTTGGCCGACCACTACATCTACAGTGCTCAACATTGCCTGTTTGTTTGTGCTTCTTCAAAAGAGCTTGAAACCCATCTGCTTTTAAATCTTTGCCTGGGAGAGATCTGGCTGATGCAGTATAACTACCTTTTGTCTTAATCCTGTGCTGTTTTGCCATGGTGTATGACTGTGACACAAAACTGTCTTCCACAAGCTCTCCTTAGTAGCAATTTGGCTGTTCCTCACCTAGTTTAAGCCTCCTACACAGCTGTTTGTTTCAACCTACATATGAAATTGATCATTAGCAGCTGCTTGGTATAATTGGTTAATCATACACCTGACTCTAATCCTAAAAAATCCCTGACTTTGTGCAAGTGTAAGAATTTATGCTGTTTTGAAGGTAAAGAGTGGTGACACCAAATACTGATTTGATTTGGATTTCTGTTCATTTATTTTCCATTTTGTTAATTGATAAAAATAACCTATTAACACTTCTATTTCTGAAAGCATTCTTAATTTACAGCATTTTTGCACAACTGCCTAACACTTTTGCACAGTACTATAGACAAAACATTAAAAATTTGCATTAGAAAGGACAAAAGACAGAAACACATATACATATATTATCACCCCAGTTGATTACTGATAAATATATTGCAACAATATTGGTTTTTCCCCCTTGCAAAAGCCAACAATTTATAAACTTCTACATCTATTTACAATCAACTTGGCCTGTCTTCTATCTACTATATGACAAAACAAAGTAGTTAACAGGTAAGTCAACAGCAAAATTAAACTTCAAAGCCCTCTGTTAACAATCTGTTACTGTATTTAACTCATAGAAAGTCTACAACAGCTTATCTGCCACAAATCGCCACAACCATAATCTCCGATCCATCCAGGATCAGATATCTTCTTTGGTTCTTAATAATAAAACTTTCCAATGTGAAGACAGTCTCTCTATAAACGAAAATACAAAATCTCTTGTAAGTTGTTATCTGGTTAGATATAATAAATCCATTTTCCCAAATCGATCCATCTTCCCAGGAAAGTCCAGTCCAAATTATTTTCCAGTTGGGTATAGTAAGTCCATTCTCCCATCTCCATCAATCTTAAGATAGTCCAGTTCATCACTCATCCAATCTGTCAATTCGAAGTCTGTAAAATGCAGATCTCCTTCAGACTTCTGCAACAGGCCTTCAGTTTTCCAGCCAAACTATTACTTCTTCAAATCTGCCAGCAACAACTTAGCTGCTGTTTGCATCTGGGTGTCCTTTTTAAGTTGATTTGAAAATTTGGTAATTTTATCAAGCTTTTTACCAAAGTTTTCAATTTGAGCTTGTAGACTAAAGCATTTTTTCCCTGATGTCTTCTCACAAGGCTTTATCTTTAAGTTGGTGCATTGTTTGCATTTTTGATATACTTCAGATTCTCCTTTCTCTGAGCTTACACAACCAAAGAAAACAATTCCTTTCAAAGACGTTAAAGGTAACAAAATGGCTGCAGAAAACATTGAAATATTTCTCATAATGAAAGTGTGAAGAACAAAAGTTCATTTTTTCTGTTTTTGGTTGAACTATAGCAACATGGAATACTTTATAATTTGATTATAAAGGGGAAACGTTCTAGACATTTTCAGAAAAAAAAATTTTTTTAAAAAAACTTTCTTTTTGGATACATTTTATAGTCTACATTATGGAACAAATGAAAGATGTATTATTCTCCTAGCACTACATCTTGGAAGCCTCAAAGTTTAAATGGGCTGCTTTCCAGCACATAGAGGACGGCAGTCTGTTTGTATAGAGAACATGGCTTTTTTATTTAGCGACTGAGAGTATTCATTCTGAACCCAAAGAAACCAAGGGCCCGTTGCAGTTGGACAGCCAATAAACTTAAACAAACAAGTTAACAATAGGCTCAGTAATTGCATATATTTCTCTTTGTTTTCCAAACGATCTATTGAAACTAAAAGTAGTATCTAATAGGTAAAGTGTTGTAGTTCTCTCCACACTTATATAGGAACAAACCCTAAGCAGCACTTTTTCCCAAAGGATTGAGAAAAATTATTGTAGTATTGGATAATTAAGCAGAAAATAAATGACATACCTTTACTTTAAGATTGCCTGGGTATGAACATTGAAGAGCATATTTTTTAAAAAAGATCTTATTCATTATGCTACCAATAGATGTGCTATAAAAGATCACATAATTCAGAAATTTAAAAATTAAACATCCCATAATGCATGCATGATTATTCGAAAGTCGCAAGCAGAAGCAAACATTTCAAAAGATTCTATTACAATATAGGATTAAGATATGGAGGAGCAATATTTGATTAAGTTCTTCAAACTTCAACTGTAAAACTAAAGTTCTTGAATATGAATGAGTACATTTTGTTCTTTCAAACATTCCTTTACAATTTAGCCCAAGTTGATAATATTTTGGTGTCAGATGTGCCAACAGTATTAATCTTCTCTCTGTTGTTCCAGTAATACAACTAAATAATTTTTTGTGCTCAGAGCTTTAAGGCAGATGTTTTGTCATATCCAAAGCCAATATTAACTTATTGATCAATTCTATTAGTAATGAAATTACTCATTTAACATGTGGCTTCAATATATACTTCTTTTAATTCAAGTCTCATTCAAAATTTTACATTGTCACTCTAGATGAATTATTAGAACCTATAGACATCACCTCTAACAAATCTTTTTATTCATATCGGTATTGAACAATTTATAAATTGACACTACTACAGAGAAACCAGTAGTACTATTACATCAATCCATTACTAACCAGTTTTCCAATTGGAACTTGTTTAAACACATCAGTTTAAGATTAAATATGTATTTTCTCAAGCTTCAGATTAATTTCAGATCTGCAGACTAACTCCCTCATGCTTGCAATAACTATTGTGAGAAATTTGTTTTGTTTTTTTAAAAGAGGTCAGCTTCATCAGAAAGAAATTATCACTCACCATTCTGAACATGTAGCTAAACAAAACAAAACAAAACTCTGTTTTTACAGTGGGAAAGATTGTCCCTGCTGGAACTAGAATTCAAGTATTTTCAGTCGTGTGTGTATGGGGAATTTTTTTACCTATATGTGTTTACACTCACTGAAAATACAACTGTCATAGTTTAACTAGAACAATATAAATAACCAAGACCTAGCATATTCATAGTGCCAGCTACAAGATTTAGAAGAAAGTTAGACATTCCTATTATAGCAGTTGAATATACCAATGCACTAAACCTCATAAATTAAAGAATATTAATGTATACACTAGTATAACATTTAATTAAGTACATTTACAAATGGAATGTTTGTTGACCCTCTATGCTACCTACCATATACTCTCTGTAGTAGAACACCTATTCAGTTCCTCGTAGTAAATGAATCTGTGCAGTGTTATCATAACAACAATCTTTCAAACATCTCAAGCCATTACATTTGTTTTAATATTAATTTTGCACTGCAAGCAGATTCTATTTGATGTCAAGGCCTTTATCATCTTCAGTGCTATGGTTATACCTAGCATTTGATGCCCAATAAAACATTCCACTCAAATATCAGCCTTTTTGTTTTTTCCCGTATATGTCAAGAACTGAAATACATATGTCAACTATAGAACACAGGCCACTATGTACCATTTGTTAACTGATCACGTGACAAAAGAACGTGGTATATAATTTTTCATCAGAATTCACTACTCATAAAGCAGAGACTACTGATTCAACAGTGACTTACTACAATTATTAATACTGATGCTGCACCAATATGTATTTCTCTTCTTTCAGATAATTTCATTATTTTAAGAAACATAGTGACTTTGAATAAACATTTAGGGTGAATATAGGTACATGTACAGCAAAGTGGTATTTTAAAAAGGTACCTCTGCTTAAAGAAACTTTTACATTGGATAATCAAGCTTAATAGGATTAAAATCCTAACATCTGAAATATTTACATCATGAATTACTTTATTCATCTATAACATAGTTCAAGAAAATATCCTAAACTTCCAGTGTAAGAAAACTGATAAGACTATTAGTCATAAGCAATATAAAGAAGCATCCCTAAAGCAAAATGCACACTGCACAGTCACAAAGTAGAATAAATATATATTTCAATTAGAATTAGCTCATGGTTGTGTAGTACTGCTCATTTTCAACTCTGCACATTGGCCACACCCACTATTATTTTTTAATATATCCTCACAAAACACAAATGTATACTTCATAAAAATATTCACACTACGAAGAGTCCATATTGAATGCTGTCAGAATACTGAAGAAGCATTTCTCCTCTTAGATTTGCATCTAAAGATTAATCCATTCTAATTTTCTGGTTGGTCATTCTATAAATGATGCTGTCATAGCCTGGATCCATATTCCACAGATTGTAGGAGATAACAATCACAGCTATGGCCAGTCCAAGCATGATCCAGAAAATTATATTGAAGACAACAGCATAGTTAAAGTTGTATGCATATCCTATGTTATATGGATTTTCAGGCTTGCTCTACAACAAGAAGAGAACAAAAGAAAGAGTAAATATACACAAGGAATATTCTATTAGATTAATTGTAAAACAACGTGCAATTTATTCAGTGTAAATTTGCTCCTATTAAGTTATTGAGTATCAATTGGAAGAATCTTCATCTTAATCCAAATTAGGAATCTACTAAGTAATCCCTGACCAGTAGCTATCTAGCACCCATATGAAAATTTCCAAGGAGGAAGTCAGCAACTGCTTAGGTAGATTGTTCCAGCGGATAGTAGCTTTTACCCTTATGGAATTCATTCTAATGTTCAGCCTTAATCTAATTTCTTTTAATGTCAACCTTTTGGTCGTTGTCCTGCCTCTAAGAGAGAACAGTCTGCCTCTCATACAATGGACAGCCTCATAGCCATATCACAGTGATATTTCCATTTAATCTTACCTTTTGAAAGTGAAATCCACCCACTTCCTCATCTGGCCTAGTTTCCAGACCCCTCAATATCCCCTAAACCTGCTCCAATTTTTTCAGGACCTTTTAAAAAACAAGCTGCCCCTCAATAGACACAGATCAATGTCTGGTCTAAACAGCACAGAAATGTTATTTCCTCCTGTGATCTGGGTGCAACGTTTCTATAAATGCAGCCCAAGACTGCATTGGCCTTTTAGCAATTGCAGCACATTGCTTATTCACACTCAACTGGTGGACCACCAGGACTCCTAGCTCTTTCTCACGTGCACTGCTAAGTGACGATGTTCCAAGGCATCTGATTGTTTTTCCTACCCAGATTCAGACTTTATAGAGTTATTTACCACTGTGGAACACCAATCTGTTGGATTTAGCCCAGTGCTCAGGCCTATTTTCAACATAAAAAACCCCGAACAATCTTTACATGCCAGGACAATTCATGGAATTAAGGGAATGTTTCACCTAATGAAAAATTCCAACAAAAAGTTTGGAAAATAACAGATACATTTGTATATTTTATAGGTTCATCAATAATCTGTGATTTTCCATTATTTTTAAATTTGCTTTAAACTTTACAGAAGTTATTTGGAAATCTAGCGACAAAGAATTTCAGTAAATCAAATGGATGTTTCCCCAATTTCTGAGGTTGAAAGAAAAATGCTGTAGATTATTATGTCAAATCATTAAGTCACAAAAATGGTATAATATACCAAATAGAAACGACAAATTGAATAATTATTCAACTCTTGCATTATTTTACTCTGAGACTCAAGTGGCTATACTCAAATGCATTTACAACTACTGTTTTTTATTCCAAGACTTATATACTGAGGGGCTAAAAAAATAAAGAATAAAGCACAAAATAAACAGGCTATCGTGAATACTCTGCATTTTTCTGTTTAGTTATTCCACTGAAATGCATGAAATTTTCAAATAAAGATTTACTATCCAACTACCAAAAGAAATGCAAAAGTTTGTATAACCTCTGAGGATTGTAGAATAGATCTGGATTTTCTCACAAAGGGAGTATCAAAAGTCTTCACAGTCACCACTTCTACCACTGCATTCCCACTATAGATGTTGTACATCTCATCTGCAAACTGAAAGAGCCCAAAATTCAGAATTTGTCAGCTAAAATTAGATACAAATGAGAAAAGGCACACAACTCAAAATATTATAATAGAAAGAGTTGGAAGGGATCTTGGAGGTCACAAATGGGCGTGCATTTGGATTGCTGCTGCACAGCCCAGGGACACATGGCCTGCTCTCCTTCCACAACGTGAAGTTCAGAGAGCTTCAGAAGGTAAGTGTGGAACATGATGGATATGTGGGGAGTAGGCCCAATGCTGCAGGATTCCAGCAGGGTGGGATGGGGGGAAAGAAGGGGGGGGAGAGGGATCTCTCATAATTTAAATGTTTGTTAAACATATAAACAATGTATATATGACTAAAGAATGAATTAAGACCATATCTTTATCAACAATAAAGCACTGCATACTCTATTCAGACCTGTTTCTATAAGTTAAGAAAAAGTTACATTATTTAGCAGCATTTTTGTTGTACTAACCTTTTGCAGAGAGTCTGCAAGAATCTGAGAAGCATCCTTGAACTGCTGTGAATCTTCCCCATACCTTTTACCTATTTCTTCCAACCCAGAAAGTTCTAGAGAATATAGATCTGGTGAATGGTCCTTGGCCAGATGTTTGTGTCTAGCAAGCTTGGAAAGTGATAGGTAAAAATCATTAACAGGATGCCAAAGTAAAAAGTAGACATTTCAATTTTAGAAAGCAATGTTTTCTTTTAAACTATTTTAGGGATTTTTTTCTAGAATCTGTATCCTATAGATGCATCTACATGGGGTGGAAGTTAATGTTAATGGTTGGTATTAATGACGGGTGCACTGGTACAACATAAGCCGTGATCTTTTTGTATAGCTTCCAGAGACAAGAGAGAGACCTCTTAGCAGGTGGAAGCAGCTTGCAACATTCCCTGCTGGCTTCCCCACTGACTTTCTGGGAAATACAGTAAAGAAGATTGCAAATGGAATCACATGTTCACAGGGCACTTGGCAACCGGTCATAAGTACAGGTTACTAAACACCTAGATCAGTGGTGGCGAACCTATGGCACACGTGCCAGAGGCAGCACTCAGAGCCCTCTCTGTGGTCACATGTACCGTCGCCCCAGCCCCGCCTCCCCCCAGGGCCCCCTCACCAGCAGCCCCCCTGGAGAGTTGCCCCCGGGCACGGCCCGCACGGAGCAGCACAGCCAAGCACATAGCAGCCAGGCAGCAGGGACAAGACTCCGCCCTCATGCCCCATATGATGCTGCGGGGCGTGGGTGGAGGGCGTGGCCGCCATGGCACTGCAGGGCTGCCTGGGCAATCTGCTGTGGTGGGCCGTGGAGGCGGTGGGTGGCCCTGCGGGCGGGCGGGGCGGAGTGAGGGTGGAGCAGGGTCAGGTGGGGCGAGGGGCGGAGCGGGCACAGTGGGGGTGGGGCGGAGCAGTTTTTGGGCACTCGGTTTCTAAAAGGTTCGCCATCACTGACCTAGATCATGGTCACATCACTGTGGGGGAGAGGTGGATACATTTGGCATGTCAGAAGTGCTTTACAGGACATAAAGCACCCTTTCTCAGGTGGTCATTCAGACCATCATTTAGGGAATGATCATAAGTCAAAGATACCTTTATATACAAAAGGGGCAGAGCTAGAATCATGGTAGCATGACATTCCATTTTATTGAAAGTGCTGGCACACGTTGATACTTTTAATCCCATATTCCGCTTCTCCAGGAATTTATCAAGAAATCCAGTTTAGCCAGTAAACTATATCTTCTCTGTTCGTTCTAATTTAAGATGTTCTAAACCAGCTGAAGAATTACATAGTCAGAAAAATAACATGGTGATCCTAACACTGTGCCATGACCAAAAGAGAAGAATTTTTACATCTAGATTCTGACAATAGATCTACCAGTTGTCAGCTACATAGTAGAATATTGTTTGCAGAATTTGCTTACCAAGCATGTGATGTCATGCAAAACTTGCAATTCTGATAGGAGGAGGAGATCAACCTATGAAATAAACATGTATACATAAAATCAAACACACATACAAAAAGGTGAATTGAAAAAGCATTTCAATTTATAATACTCAAAATCAATTCTGATATTGGGTGGCGCATGCCATCCATACATTACCCATACATTCTCTTAACAAACAAATCACTTAATGTAAAACTGAAATAAACTAATAAATACTTCATGTCCTGAAACAGATCTTACCTAGAATATAGATTTGACAAAACGGGACTGCATAACATACATAACATCAATTTAAAATCATTGTCAAGCAAGACAATTTGAATGAGTCTTGCCTTACCTCATTGTTTCTGCTTAATGAGTTGAGAGGAAGGGAAGCAAGAATGGAATTATCCTGGAAAAGTCTATTCCGAAGCTGCCGCAGTGTGACAGAAAGATCTTCGAATACAGAATTTGCTTTTCCCACCATATAAACTCTCTGAAAGAACCATCATTATGCATTATAATATTGCATTGTTATAGGAGTCTTCAACTAACTCTTTCCCAATATTGAAACTTCTAAGAAAAATCTCTACTTAGAAGCATGCACAGGACATAATTTAATTTTTGATGCTTTTGTAAAAAAAAATATGGAACTTACTTCTTCACTAGGAGCTAGTTGGACAACTACTGGCGTTTCCTCAGAAAATAAAGTATGTATTGCATTTGCAACCCCATCCAGGCTGAAGGGAACTGCCTAAAATAAAAGGAAAACTAGTAAATTGAAATTGAAATCTATGACAAAACAGGAAAATAACAACTTTCAGCATATATTATTGCTTCGGTATTGTCCCAAGGAAAACAAAAATCGACATGAAATATATTTATGAAGACTTTTAATTGCATGTAAGTACTAGCTTTCTGCAAAATAAAGAAACATATAGTTCTAAAATATAATGGGTTACATTAAACACTAGAATGCATAAAGTTGTAATTATCTGAAGTAAGGAGAGGAAATATTAGTTATATTTTCATTAGGGCTATCTTAGGATCTTTTTATTAAGATTAGCCAAACTTCATAGGAAATAATGACAATTTCAGAATCTTCAAGCAACTTATTTTGATAAAACTGAAGAACAACTAATAATGAGAAATAATGCATATTCAAATAAGGTAAAAAAATTAAGGTGTCCTAACATTCAGATTAAAGTGGATACAAATTATAGAAAAATCATGCCCAAATGACATAAGCCAGTGTTTTTATGAACCATTACTTTCTAACGGTAAATGGATCTTTCCATTTAAGAGGTAATTATTATTCTATAATCTAAAAATACCAATTTTAAAGGAAGAAAGTAAAACTTTACTCAAATAAAAATCTATTATTTAAATTGGCCTTAGCTTGTATAAATCTCCTGTCTAGGTTTTTTCTTTTGATTTATTGCTGTGTTAGACAATAGAGAACTTTCCAAATGTTCTGAACTACAATTCTTATCTCCCACCATTGAGTAAGTCTGCTGAGGTTCCTGAAAACTGCAAAGCATCTGGAGGGCCCTAGGTTGTCTAACCTCAATTTATTACATTTCCATGTGCCGGTTTGATTTTTTACTTCAGTATATAAATGGCATACGTCTCCTATATTCCTCCCAGGACACAAATAGTTTATTCAATTGGGAAGAAAAAGAAAGCAAAAATATATTAAGATCAAGAAAAAAATTCCTTTCTGCTACAGCTGATATAAAAAGAAAGGGAAAAGGTCTCAACATCATTTCCATACAGAGCTTCTAGAAAGAACTGCTGTATAAATTTATTGAAATACAAACATTGCAAATGTTCCAAGAAAAAAAACTTAATGTGACTACTAAAATTTACATTCTGTATCTGTACACCAACTCATAACGAAAGCATGCAGTCTCAAAGCCATATTTCCCTGCTCTCCTATATGGAAGTTTTGCTACTAGTAGAGACACTGGAATCTATAATATACTTACATTTTCAACTGGGTAAGATACTCCATTCTTAGGCATTGTTAGCTTGTCTATCCCTGTTACAGTAACAAGAACAGTAGCTCGCGGACGCCGAAAAAGATCACCTACTGCTAACCCAGGCCAAGAGAGATCCTGTAACAATGCAATTTTTCTTTTATAAAAGGTTTTATATTTTGTTAAAAATGTTTTAGGTGAATTTATGTATAACTTAATATGAGGCATTAGAAAATGTATTAATGAATTCATGACACTATTTAAATGAAAAGAACAGATGCAGTAGTAGTAATCAATTCATTATTTTGGGCATAATTATAAATAAATGTATTGCCCGATTTTGAATTCCCCCAGACGGAACACAGATCTGCGACATTTTTTCTTTAAATGGTAAGGAATACTGTGGCTGAAGAGATATACAGCAATGAGTCACATACTTCCTCAATAGAGAAGCCCATGGATAAGGCTGCCACATCTGGGATCCGTTCTCCAGGAATTGGCCAATTTCCTTCTCGAAATATAACAGATTCAGGCGCTCTTAATACACTGAATTCATTGGCAGAAACAACTGAAATAAGAATACAATATGATAAAGTCATTTCCACAAATATATAAGGCAGTACAGGTAGTCCTCAACTTACAAACATTCGTTTAGTGACCATCTGAAGTTGCAACTGAAAAAAGTGATTTATGACTGTTTTTTACACTTACGACCATTGCAGCATCCCCATGGTCACGTGATCAAAATTCGGCTGCTTGTGTCCTGAGGTCATTTGATCACCTTTTGCAACCTTCTGACAAACAAAGTCAATGGGGAAGCCAGATACACTTTACAAGTGTGTTACTAACTTAACAATTACGGCACAGTGATTCATTTAATAACTGTGGCAATAAAGGTCACAAAATGGGGCAAAACTCAATTGTCTCACTTAGCAACAGAAAATTTGGGCTCCATTGTGGTCATAAGTCAAGGACTACCTGTACATAAGTTCATTCAACTCAGGCTACGGGGGTAAATAGCACTTGAATACAGTGGCATTAAAAGAATAATACCTACTGGAAAAATTGTATTTATTTTATATCTGTGTAGATGTAAACTGTTTGAGAGAACAATGACAATTGCTATTCCCACCTGGATTCCAAAGTGCCACTATAGCATTCTGATACAGGAAAAAACAAGATTTCTGGTTATAGTAAACATGTTATGATTTTAAATAATCTACACACAAGATGTTCCTGAAACCTGTACTAAAGTAACAGAATGCAAGCATATATGTAAATGTACTGAATGACCAGTTATCAAGTGGTTTCTACATCAGGCACTTCAGAAAAGCATCCATCGCTAAGTAATATAATTTATCTCAGATTTACTCTGAAGCATTTCCACTGAGTACATTAGAAAATGCCATTCACCACAACCCTTTTAATCCTCTGCAAAGAGTACAAATGGGTTAGGACAGACATAATATAGTGAATCTTGTAATATTTGCTCAAGAAGAAGTTTAGTTCTATGTTGGCAATTTAAAGGCTAATTTACACACTTCAGTGGGCAAGATTTGGCCCAAACCTTAGTTTTCTTGTTCCTGTTAACATGCTGTGAAGGTAAAATGGATCCTCCTTCAGAATCATGTTTACTCCACACACAAACCTGCAGTTGATATAATTTAGTTCTTGTTATTTTGACCATGTTAACCTTGGAGGGAGGTCAAAATTACATCCAAGGCTGTATCTAAGCAGAATAGGTATTGACAATAAACACATAGGATTCTATAATACCAATTTACACCAACAGCACAGTATCAGTAAATATTAGCTAACTAGTATGTCATTTGAATTTGTAATGTAGGACAAAGGATCCATTTCAGAGTGTCCATAAAAAAGTAGACAGTTTGCTATAATGATTAAGGCACTAGGCTAGAAACTGGGAGACCATGAGTTCCAGTCCCACCTTACTCTCTTAAAAAAAACTTCGGCTTACTAAACTAGTTTAAGTGTTCAGAAAAGGTAATCACTGGTTATCCACATTTAATCTGTAAACTTAAAACATTGTGGTCCTCTAGTTTAGTATAAACACAACTGATCCGGCAAACTTGATCCAACACAGAGAAACAACTGTATTTGCTTTTTTTTTTTTTTTTAAACTTGATTTTTGGGGAAAGTTACAATTTAAATCTTTATCAGTATTTATAATTTCAGAGTGCTATATATACCAGAATCAGTTTGATAGCTTTTAAAATGAGAGCCATCTCTCAATGGGTGGGTATTAATACAGGAATTTTTCCCTCAAGTTGTTTGCCCTCAAAACTGTAACCACAGAAGCTGGGAAACAGATACAGAGTCTATGGTTTCAAAGAAATGCATGAAGCAGCAGCTAAGGGCAAAGCAATGAATCTATTTTCATCTGAAACAAAACAAGTTAATAAAGTCTCCAGAGTGACATACAGATCAGTTTATTGACAATAATTAAATTCAACGCTAAATCTGCCCAACAATTGCATAATGTAGAACACCAATATTACCACTGCAAAGCAATCCCACTATAACATCCCTTGACGCCATAACATTCCTGCTGCAGCCACCTTCCTCAGCCTGGCCTTACAGCAGGGGCCACAACTCCCATCATCTCCAGCCATCAACTCTGGAGATGGCAACAGCTCCTTCGATCTCCTTCGGCTACCGGCCTCCGAGTTTTCGCCACCAGTCCCCCTTCGGGCCTCTCCTTAAACACTCTGCGACGCTTCGAATTGCTGCAGCCCGGCCTCGCCTTCTCACCGGTTCCCATGACTGACTGGACGCTCTCCGACCACGCTCGCCCTCCCCCGTTTCCATCCACCTCCAGCGGCTGACCTTTCCGCCTTTTAGCTTTCCCCCTTGCCCGGAGGGCGACTAGGGCGGGCTGAGCTTCGCGGGCCCGCCGCCTCCACCTTTCCTTGGGGCGCGCCTCCAGTTCCGATGAAAACAAGCTTGGAACCTTACCTGCCAGAAGCACCGAAGCGACCCACAGCGCTCCCCTCCGAGGCGCCATCATCCTGACGTCTAGCCCGACCGCCGCTCCAGTCAGGGCCAAGGAAAAGCATCCGGCCTCCTGATGCAGAATGTCCCGCCTTCTGTCGTAATTGACTTCATTATCAACCACTCACAAATCTCATATCATGAAGGAAGCGGAAAGAAGGTGTGGCCACTTTCTGAACTGCAAGTCTGTGTTGCCGCTATCGGTGCCGATGAAAACCCTCCCATCGGAGCGATTTCAGGCTATCATGCGGAGGAGGGAGGCAATTTAGCTCGAGTGATTGGCCGCTTGGCCATTCACAATAAAGAAGGGAGGAGTCTTTAAGAAAAGCTCAATAAATTCCAATAAGACAGTATTGGACCGTGAACTTCGTGTGTATCGACAGGAAATAGTGCAAGGATCTGGGAGTAGGAAGGAAAAGCGGGACCAATGCAAGCTAGTGACGAGGACAGCTGCCAACCTAGAGCATCGGGCACTCTCCCAGACCTAAATTGTTGCGAAGGTCAGGCTGAGAGAGCCGGAATATCTTTTGGGTCAAATTGACAAAGAAACTGGCCAATAATCAGGACAAGCCGCTGCAGCGTTCTTATTGACTGTGGGGCTGGAGGAGAATAAAGAGAAGGTCGAGTGATAGACAGGGGAGCTGATATTTGACACGTTTGCACACAGCGATAACACATATGAAAAGATTTTTTTAACCGGCCTTTGGCATATTTGCAAAGAAATACGAGTGAGAGCCAATTTGGGCCAGTGGTTAACGCATCAGGCTAGAAACAGGGAGATCGTCCGGACTGAAGCACGAAACCACCTGGATGATCTTTGGCCAGTCTCTCCCTCCCCTCCCCCTCTCTCTTTTTCTAATCTCGGGGGGGGGGGGAGTGTGGGTATGTGAAGAGGGAGAATCACAGGGTTGAGCAAACTGGCCTCACCTCATTTTTGCCCATTGGGATGCAGGTTGGGAGAGTCCATGATATGCACACCTGTGATGGGGAAGCCAGTTATAGGAGGGCAATTGGGAAATAAACCTTCGTTTGTTATCAATGACAGACACTCACAGATACAGAACTTTTATACACATTTGAAAACTACATTAACATTACTTTTTTACATAATCGCCATTCAAATTGAGACAGTTGTCATAACATCTTACAAGGTTTGAAAGAACTTAGTAGTAGTAGCTTGGCGCCAAATCTGGGCTATAAGGAGGGTGATCAAAAACATCCCAATGGAAGGGCTTCAAAAGTTCTTGGGTGCGTCTAGCGGTGTGTGGGTGAGCATTATCAAGAACCAACACCACACCGGAAAGTGGTGCCATAGAAAATCCCGCCAAATGTGAAGATGCCAAAGGAGTACTGCTAGCGAAGTTCATGGGGCGTGGTTCGACCATCAATTCAGAAGTCTACTGTGAAACATTACGAAAACTCAGACAAGCCATCCATAACAAACATCGGGGCATGCTGACTTCCAGTTTGGTGTTGCAGCCCCCCCCCCCTGCTCTTTGGGCCCTGGCAGGCGCTGCAGCTCTCATCCCAGCTGTGCGAGGCAGACGTGGGGCTGCCCCTGGCTGCTTTTGGCCATCCTGGGGGGATTCTGCTGTTGCTGCTGCCGCTGTGCCGCACCTGGGTCACCCCCCACTGCTGCCTCCCAGGCCAGCCGACACGCATGAAAATCCTGCGCAAGCCAAGCCAGCGGCAAAGGTGGAGCTTGCGAGGCAGCGGTGGGGCATGGCCCAGGCGCGGCCCAGCAGCAGCAGTAAAGCAAAAGCAGAATCCCTCCCTGGGATGGCCTTGCCGGCGCCAGCTACTGGCTGCACGCTGCACACTACCGGTATTTAACACTAAATACCCAGACCAGAGCTACTTCTTCAGGTAGTGGCTTCTTCTTGAACTCACAGCATAAGGTTGCTTCTGCTGCTACTGTTAACAGCCAGGCCACCTGCAATGGAAACCTAACCACTCAACCTGAGTGTTTTTCCCACTGCTGAGCTAAAGTGTAATCCCTCATCTTTGAATCAGCAGAAACTATTTTGCTGCCCCTATTTCCAATTCCTATTCTGCCTCTACTGCATTTAATCTCAGTCACTGCCAGATGGTGTTTTCCTGACTATGTGAGTACAGTGTGCGGTAGGGAAAGCAATTGCCTAAATCCTCCAGCTTTGCTGCCTTCTCTCTTCAGGACATCTCCATCTTCTATGAAAAGCACCTGCTGATCACAGCACTGCAGCAGGATGGGATGGGTATAACGCCAAGACTCTGTCAAATGTCTCTAGGTTGCTTTGTGTACTACTGTTCCAACATCTTATTCTGTCACAACACATTATGTTTAATAAAGTGTTTTTAAAAACAAATAGGAATTACAAAAGAAATTAGGTCACTTGCAGTGTTTCCTATCACTAGTTCCTGATCTTATCTGCAAATCTGCTCAACTGCCACTTCATATTATACAGTACCTTCTCACAGCCTTTCCCAAACTAGTTACCTATAAATATGTTAGAATACAATGTTATGAAGATGCAAATTGTCATCCTGAAGGCCTTATAACATGAAATGTATTTAATATAATTTAATTTTGCAAAAAGTATTTGATTAATGGTGCACAAATTTAACTTTGTTAGTTGTTGCAGGCCTATTCAAATCTGGATTTTTTCTGTTTTTTGCCATTTACTCAAAGCAAGCTTGCATGATCTTAAGGAAACCTAAGCTAGATCAGTCAAGGATATAATATTATCCATTTTCATTTTTACTCATAGTACAAATGAAAGCTAAAATTATCTGGATTTCAAATTCTGCATCAGATGCCAATCAGCAGTTATTCTCTCTGTGTATATATTTAATGGTGCTATTAAAAAGCAACAGTCTGTGAAAATGGTTTATTTCCCCTTAAAAGAAAAGGTAGGGTTTTAAAAAGTAAAAGAAGGAATACGTAGTAATAAATTAAATTGATTAATGACTAGAACTCATAGAATCCTGCTTTGTCCCAGGCCATCAGCTTCTACTAGTCATTAGTCTCAAGTTATACATCCATCCCCTTTCCCTTGCACAGTCTCCTTCCTTAACAATCTGCTTAAATTACCTTATATTTTATAAAATAGTACGGTAAACTGGTTATATTAGAGAAAATCACTGGGAAGAATGGAGAGCTCAGATGCCACCCTTATCAGTGGCTAGCCACACACAACACACCCCATATCCATAAGGATTATCATGTGCTTCTTCTTGATTCTGCATTGTCAAGCAGGCACAATAAATTTATAGAAGTAATTGTGAGGAATTTGGAAGCCACACATACAAAGTAGTTCTCAGTATGGCAATGCATAAGAAATATTCCCTATGTCTCTATTAATCCTATAGTTCAACATACTTAAGATGTTAAAATCTTTAGCTGACTGTAGAATTCACTGAATAACTTTAGTTCAGTCTCTCTTTCTCAGACCCATCTAGGTCACATGATTTCTAGGAAAGTCTTGAATTTCCTGAGGAAAGGCAGGATATAAAGTCAATAAACAGATTTCTTGTTCAGTCCAGTTATTTTCCTTCTGATATTTCCTCTGGATGTTACATCTGAGTTGTTGTAGTAGTTGAGATTTAAGTTATATGGACAATGAACATCATCTTTGTTCCCCACTAACATTATTTTTGCCCTATTTATTAAGATTTGTTTGTTTGTTTTACATTCTGCTTTGAAAGGTCATCTAAGGCAAATTAATATGTAAAGAATGAGGATTGCATTTGGCACATGTTTTCCATCTTCAGGATCAAAATTTTCTAAGGTTGTAAAACTTCCTTCTCCTCTATGAAGTGAAAGATGGAAGCAGTGACACAGTTAGTTTCAAAATAATGCTTTGGACCTGTGCAATTTTAGAATTCTGATGTTGGAAAGGGGGTGTGTGTGTGTATCAATTTGTATATTCAACAAGGTAAAAGTGGAGAGTCAATAAACAAGAGTGTTGATGTTAACAGTGCAAAATAAATGAGAGTAAATGTATACCGGACATTAAGACTTTCACAGATTTGTGCTTTTATGTCAGATCTTCCTGCCTAAGCAGATTAACCTTATTAAGAGAGAAAATATAGATAAAAGATTAAGTACAGGCTGGATTATTGTATTCAACAAAGAGTATTGCATACATATGTCTGGAAGCAAAAAGATTCAAAAATATGCATCTTTCTGAAATCTAAGGCTCAGAAAGGAAAACGATATATTCATATCAATTAAATTAAAGCCTTTGCTTTTAAAGAGCTCTATCACTTCTTTACTTCCTAGGGTATTAGAAGGGATCTGTCTACAAGATGGATTATATTGTATTTAGACCATTTTTATTGACTGCTTCTTCCGGTGGGGAGATCATTTGGAGGCAACAAAATGGCCATCATAACCTGTGGTTTCTGGACATTCAGCAAGTCTGTCTGCGAAGATTTAATTTCAGTTTACACCAATAGGTGTAAAAAGTCTAATACCCTTACTACCAGCAGACATCAGATAAGAGGTGGAGAAACATAGTTGGATTTTATCAGCATGGTGATGATATCTCAGCTCAGACTGACTAATGACAACTCCAGGTAACTTTTTGTACATTTAAAAAAAAATTGGGAAAAGTAAGTCCTGTACCACCCCATACAGAAATGGCTGAGGGCATCTCCATTGCCACCAATTGGAATTGCTTATTCAGGTAATAATATCCACTTCCCTCACTCCTCACAGGACGTCCAGAAGGTTACTATTGTCAATGGTATTGCACATAGCTCAGAGATATTATAGCATCAAAGGTTTGCACTCCATGCATCCTAAACTTAATGGAAGTCATCAACATAAGTGACCAAAGGAATTTCAGTCCTGTGCTAGGGGTCTGAAATCCAGCTAAAAGGGGTCTAGACAATTGCTTCATCCAAAACTCTTTGCAGTTTGGACCAAATTGTCCAAAACATTTCACACACACAACCCCCCCCCCCCAAGGTTGAACACAGAGCAATTTTTTTCCACATGGTTGAACCAAGAAGTGACTTTTTCAAATGGGATTATACCACTGCCTCCTTCAGGGCAGAAGATACAATCCTTTCTTCCCCAAGAAGTTTTTATTACCTCTCAGATCCAATGCACAGCCCTCTAAAGGAGCCAGATCTGGCATGAGTCAAAAAAAGATGGTAGAGTTTGTGCTGGGAAAATCCCTCTCTACATCCTCAAGCACTCAAGATTTAAAAAAATCCAGATAAACTTGCAAAATGTTGATGCAGTTGCCCACTTTGTCAAGGTGGAGTCTAAGTGAAAGCAGATAAAAGTGATTTTGATGGCAGACATGTCCCGGTGATCTTAAAGGAGAAAGTCTTGCTTGTGTTTGTGGAACAGGTGAACTGGATCATTGAATCACTGAATGGCATTGAAAGCAGTGGGAAGTATATTTGATTTGATTTTTAAAGATACATAAAACACTCCAAAAGCTGTAGTTGATATATAAAATAAGTCAGATAATATAAAATTACACTGTGTAATTAAACAATATTATAAACAATAAGAAAAAAATATCTCCATATTTGGCTCAGAACCTACTCTAGGCATTGACAGAACTTACTCTTGGGCATCTCCAAAGCTCAAAGTTACGTTTTAACTCCAGAAGGCCATAAATGTGGGGCCCATCTTGCCTCAGGAATAAGTTCTTCCAAAGAAAGACAGTAGACACTGAGAACTCCCATATCCATTCCCTCTGTTATCATACCTTCTGAGGAGAGGATCTTCAGTAGGTGCTATTTATTCACCCAGTCTGTGGAGGTAGAATTTACTTGGGGTAGGCAGTCTGTAAATACTGACACTCTGAGCCATATATATGTAAAGGTTTATAAGTGACAACTAGTATCTGAAATTTCCTTCTGGAATAAACTAGTTACCAATGCAACTTCTATAACAACAATTAGCAGACATTCATGGGATGATACCATGAATGTTAGCTAACTACACAGACTGCTGCATATTGTTCCAGTTGAAGTTTCAGGGTGATCTTCAAAGGCATTCACTTGTACAATGAACTGCAGTAAATCAAGCATGAAGTGTTCTAAGTAAGGCTACAATTATGATTGATCAGGGAATGATACTTTCCCATATGATTAAAAATACACAGAGCTATTAAATCAGCTCTTTTTGCCTAGTTTGTAGATCTTAAACAAGCCTTTGATTCCTTCTTTAAATAAATTGCTCTATTGGTCAGCAAATTCTCAGTCAATGTATTTTAGCTTCATGTGATGGCATATGGCACGGTTTTGCTTCTTTCAATACTGTGAGGCTGAAAACATGGCACTCAAGGCAGTTGTATTTGTCACTACCTTTCCATGTTGATTTCAACTAGTGGCTTTGGCCATTTGCAGTTCCTTTATCGCCCCTCTCCTGTCAATAACACTTTTCACCTTTTACCTCTACCTTCCAAAGAGTTACACGCTTCACCAGCTATGAGAATGGTAAGTGTGATAGAGCAACCAACCTCTTCTCTGTCTGTGTCCCCATTGTTAGGAACTTTATCCATAGATAATGTTGCATGTTCCATCATGATGAAATGTTTTGAAAGGCTGATAAAGGATTTTATTGTATCCAGCCTCCCTCCTGTGACTCACTTCACTTTGCTTACCGTCCAAATCGCTTTACAGAGGATGCTATTTCCTCTGTTCTCCATCTGAGCTTGGCGCATTTAGAGGAAAGAAATATTCATTGCGAATGCTGTTTGTTCGGCATTAATTCAATCATTCCTCAGCATTCAGTAGACAAACTGGGCCTTTTAGGCTTTAATACTCCTTTGTGTAACTGGATTCTTGATTTTCTTACTGATAGGCCCCAGTATGTGCAAGTTGGGACTAATATTTCTAACAACATTTTCTTGAGTGCAGGTTCTCCTCAGGGCTGTGTCCTACATCCACTGTTGTTCACCTTGTTGATCCATGACTGTTGTGATAGGTTTGCTACCAACCATATTGTGAACTATGTAGATGATACAACAGCAGTGGGCCTCATTCAGGATGATAATGGTGGTGCTAACAGGGAGAGGGTAGAGCTTAGTTGTAAATGTTGAAGAAACAAAAGAGATCATCCTCAATTTCAGGAAAGGCAGGCACAGATATACACCTCTGTGTATTAATGTGATTACTGTGGAAGTGGTTAGTAGTATTAAGTTTCTGGGAGTGCAGCTATAGAATAGGTTAGCTTGGTCACTCAACAGTGAACCATTGAAGTAGTAGGCACAGCAACAACTGCATTTTCTGCGTCATTTGAGAAGAGCACATCTTCCTTCCCCTGTCCTTACCACATTCTATAGAGGAATGATTGAAAGCATCCTGTCATATTACATTACTGTCTGGTTTGGAAGCATTGCTGCTTAGGACAGGAAGGCTGTGCAAATAGTGGTGAGAACAGCAGAAAAGATTATTGGAAGTTCATTTCCTTCTATCCAGGATATGGCATATAAGTGCTGTTTAATCAGAGTCCACAATTTTACACATCCTCTCCATAACCGGTTTTCATTGTTGCCTTCTGGGTGGAGGCTGTATGGTATCTGAAGCAGTACAACTAGATTCAGTAACAGCTTTGTTCCATATAATATCAACCTTGTTAACTCTCAAAATCCTTTTTTCTGCTATGTATTCAAAATGGACTGTGATTAATATAGGTTTTGGTGTCATTTTTGTATAACTTGACATTTTTGGTGGTGCTGCTGTTATATTGTTATTGTTATCCTTGGGATGGTGACATTGTTTGGTGGGTGGCGTTCCTTCTTTTGAGTGGGGAATCAGAATTTCATTTTAATGTGTGCAGTTGTATATACAGGTAATTGACAATAAAGGTTATCCTATCCTATCCTGTCCTGTCCCATCCCATCCCATCATCTTATCTTGTGTGATAGAGCAACCAACCTCTTCTGTGTCTATGGCCCCATTGTTAGGAACTTTATTCTAGATAATGTTGTGCACTGCTACATTACTATTTCAAAATGTTAAGAAAGGAGATTGCCATTTACCTTTTCCTTATGTGTGTTTTCAAGACAATTCAGGCATTTAAAAGATGCAAACAATTAACATAAGGTTTTTAAATGGAAACCATTAGCACATTTAGCTGTGAATTATAGATTGATGTACATGCATAAAAATTACATGCATAGAAATCCTAAAACAACCAATTAATATTAAAAAATCAAACTGTTTATGAATAATATCTAATATTATATATCTATAATAAAATAAGCTTTAAGATATTTTATATATATGTGTTTACACATTTTGTATTATTGATGTGTGTGTCAGTGTATACATATATATACATCTTTTCTACAATATATAATACAACCATATATATTTATGTGATTTTACAGTATGTGATCATATGGATTCATGTAAATAAGGAGACAAAAATACAAAAATGTGATGAGTCAGAATTGAAAGTTCTAGTACAACTAATGAAGTATATTGGGTAAAATGTTGGAGCACAACTTCTTGATACTGGAAATTGCTTGATGACTTTGGACCAATCATTTAATTTTGATTCTGTCCATTACACAGAATTTCTAATTTTGGGAGACTCTTTTCCAATTTTCCATAAAACTGCCCCAAAGGGTGGTGAGATCAAGAGAATGTCCTCTTCCAAAGTTCTTAAAGCCCAATGGATTCACAGGGGAAACTTCTGTCTTTGAAAGAAACTTAGCCTAAGTTGTATTGGACTTTATCAATCATAAACAATATTCTGGGTTGTTGTTGTTTTTTGCAAGAGTATCAATGAAGTCTATTTTATAATGTACATGCAATCCTGATCTTGCTCTGCCATTGAAGATTTCCAATTTAGGGGAGATCAATAGGTACACTTGGTATTTAAAAAAAGTTGAGTGCATACTGGATATAATTTGGCTAGTTTTTAGAAAGTAGATATCAAGAGTCATTATGAACAGAGGACATGTGTCAATGGTTGGAAGCTTTGTCACGAATCATGGTTTTTTATTTTGGAAGTAGTTGATTGGTCAACTACTTCAAAGATTTAAAAAAAACCATGATTTTCCCTCTCATTTCCAGTTAATTGCCTGTAAAATGGAAACCATTAATACCAGTCAGCATTAACCAGAAATTAAAGCAATAATCATCTGATTTCAAATTCTGGCTTGCACTACTCAGAAATAGGAGATAATCCATATTTCACTAACAGTGATTAAGGAGCAGTGTTCTCTAGCTGTCTAAGAATTGGTTTTCCTGCACAAAGATTGTGAAGTTTCTTATTTGTTTGTTTACCATTTTCTTCACTGTGAAATAGAAGTGGGGACAGTAGAAGGGAGCACTGACCAATTCAAAAAGAGAAACTGAAAGGGCACATCATGCTGTCTAGAGAATGTGTGTATGTAAGGAGGGAAAAGATAGTACAAATATTTCTGCATGCTACTGTAATACCACATTGCTTGAATCAGGGTTGGCTGACTTTGCCACCATACCATGTTTTAAAGCTCCCCGTGGATTGTATTGAATCCATACTGATTGTGAACATAGCCTATCAAAATATAGTTCATTAAAGGTTTAGGCTTTTTGAAGTACACGCTGAATTCAATGATACAATGTATCTTTTTTAAAAATTATCATACTGCATTGAAAATAGAATGGGTGAATGGGCTCTGGTAGAAGCCGTGTACACTTTTATCCATTTTCAAGAATCAGTGGTAAATCTATAACTTTAGACAAGAAAATATAATATAATGGCAAACACAGAGCATTTTCTGCAAAAAGAAAAAAAAAAGCTGCCTAGAGCAAGTGTCAATCTACCAGGCAAGAGTGTAATTACATACCTGCTTTTGACAAGCTCCTTGTTTTCTTTGCCCCAGAGGTCAGCCATTTTGCAGATCTTATTTTACTTTGGCTACTGAACTTATTTTGCATAAAAAGAACAGAATGGCAGAAATTATTTGGGGCAATTGTCTCCCTTGTCATCATATGCATTAAACAAGGAAGCAAGTTTCTGATCTCAGTTATGCTAATAAAAAAAACCCCAAAAGCAATGGGTTATGCTAGGCAAAAAGTAGTTGCATTCTACAATGGAAGTTTGTGTTTGGTACCTGATGGATCCTCTGCCAGGGCAGCAATTGGTCTCATCAAAGATAATTTTGAATTGTGTCCATTTCCTGGCAATTCTATGGACCAGGTCTTTCCATTTTTTTCAATCTTGCACAGCTTCTTTCGATTGTTTTATGTGCTGGCTAGTGCCAGCTTTGATGGTGTCCAGCCACCATAGTTTTTGATGGCCTCATTTCCTTTTACTGCTGACCATTCCAAGCATAATTGCCTTTTCCAGTGAGTTTGATCACATGATATGGCTGAAACAATAAGGTGGAATTTTGTGATTTTGCCTTCCAACAATATGTTTGATTTTATACGTTCCAGTAATTGTTTGTTTGTCACCTTTGCTATCCAAGAAATGGCAGGAACCTTCTCCAACACTACAATTCGAACAAGTCTATTTTCTTTCTGTTTAGTTTTTTTCTTCGTCCAACTTTCACAGGTATATAACTATGGAAAACATGATAGTGCGGACTAATCTGCAATTAATTGCCAGGCTGATGTCCTTGCTTTTCCATACTCCATTCATACTCATAATTACTGTGTGACCTAATGTGATTTGACACTTTATTTCTAGACTGCATTCACTCTTTTGATCAATCTGTGATCTTAGGAAAGTGAATTCTTGTGTGCATTCAATCTCTTCACCATCAATTGTTGTTCACAAATTTCCATTCCTTCTACTCATCATGACCTTCATCTTTTTAATATTTAGGAAGAGGCCAAATTTCTCATTTTCTTCTTTAATCCACTTGATCAGATATTTCAGGCCTTCTTTGGTTTTGAGAGGACAGTTGTGTTGTCACATATTTGAAGATTGCTTATGTTCCTTCCTCTGTTCTTTACTCTGAGTTATGGTTTTTCAAATAGCAAATTCCCCATGATTACTTCAGCATACAGCTTGAATAAGAAAAGTGAAAGAATGCAACCTTGCCACACTCCTTCCTCTATCCTGAACTAGTGTCTGCATATGGTGTTTGCACAGTGGCTTCCTACTTGTGTACAGTGATTGCAGCAACTTGACCACATGTGTTAGCAGCCCCAGGTCTTCTAGGGTTCTTCACAGCTTATTATGATTGACACAATCAAAGGCTTTTTTGTAGTCAATAAAGCAGATGCACATGTTTTTTTGATATTCTTGAGATTTTTCCATGATTCCAGCATAGATTTATAATATGGTAATGAGTGCCATGACCCCTTCTGAAGCCAGCTTGAACATCTGGTAATTCCCTTTTGATGGTTGGTGCCAGACATTGTTGTATGATCTTAAGGAGAATCTTGCTAGTGTGAAGGATGAGGGTATTTGTGCAGTAATTGGAGTAATCCTAGGAATCATCCTTTTTTGGCAATGGAACGAACAGGGATTGTTTCCAATACTGTGGCTGTGTGTTCATTTCCCAAATTTTCTGGCAGAAAGCTGTGATGGTTGTAGGTGGTACAGACCTCAGCAATTCTGTGGGAATGGTATCAATACTGGGGTTATTTGGCAGTTGGTTCATTGGCCACATGACTTCTTTCTGAAGGATGGCTGGTTTTATTTCTGCTTCCCTTTCCTCATCATTCTGAGAAGGCTGGGCCTCATTGTTGCTGGCATATAGCCATTCTGTAAATTCTCGCCATCTGTTCTTGACACCTTGTTGGTCAGACAGTTCTTTTCCTTGCTTGTTTTTGATGATGGTTTTATGAGCAGTAAATGGAATTTGAATCCTTTTGACTTGTGCAAATACCTTCCTGGTGTGGCCCTACATGCAGTCTTCTTCTAGCTTCTTGCAAAGCTGGTCACAATAAATGTCATGGTCTTTCCTTGCCACTCTTTGGAAATCTGCATTCAATTTCCCAGCTTCCTCCCATTTGCCTGCTGCTTTGGCTGCTTTTCCTTGCTTAGCTACTCTAATATTCTCATGTGAGACTCACTTACACTTTTTCTCTTGCTTCTCGTATGGACTGTCTCCAATTGCTGTTTCAATAATGGTTGATTAAATTTCTTGCCATAGTACATCGGCTATCTTTTCAGCAGTGTCCAGCAACTCAAACCTCTTTTTCATCTCAATTGCATATGTGGAAGGGATTTTGGCATTGTCAAACTTCTTTAGTGGTGCTGTCTTTTTGATGTTGCATAATTTGATTCCGATCTTAGCCACCAACAATTTGTAATCTGAACTGCAATCGGCACCCGGATACATCTTGACAGTGAGGACTGAACTGGACTATCGGTGGCAGCATAAGACCAAGTTGATCTGATTACAGTGCAGTTTATTTTGTGAGGTCCAAGTATATAAGCAATGCTTGTGCTGTTTGAATCAATGCGATACAGAAATTATTATTTTTGTCACAAAATTAAACCAAAGACTATGCTGCAGAGGCCTTCATTATCACTAAGCCACATTCTTCCTTATGAGAATCCCCCTTGTTTGTCCACGAGGAAGACAGTGGTGACTGTGGAATCAAAAGTTCTTTTGCTGTGGCTTGAAAACAGGAAATGCATTCTAGTTGGCTTTGCACCAGTGGAAAGCATTCATAAATTTCAGTAAGAATTGCATCACATCCACAATTTATGTGGAACCTTAAAGTTATGGTTTATTATTAGAAATAGAGATTCCAGAGAACGTGGAGTCTTTTATAAATCCTTCTTTAAATCAAAATGCTAAAAAAAGAAAACAGACAATACATACCTGCACAGCCAGAGGAAAGGATGAGAAAGACTATTCCATAAGGATATCACAGTTTATTTTCTAATCCAACTCCCCCAAGATATCTTTTGGCCACTTCTCACAGGGTAAGAAAAATAGGTGAACATGAGGAAACATCACAATCATAGAAAAGAACTGCAACTGTTCTCATATAGTGCCCCCTTTTCTTACTACTTCTCTTTAGTAAAAAGAAAAAAGACAAGAATGAGAGGAAGTTAGCACCTTTTAGCACTGATAAAAGAATGAGGTGCCTTCCAATGCTGAATCATCTGTAGCATTTCACTAAATTTCATTTCTTCACTTTAATTATTGTGAAGGAAGTAATTGTTATTAGGTTAATTTATAAGAAGGTAAAAATAAAATTAAAATATAGCAAATGGTCTTTGGTAACTGAAAGTAAGATGGCAGTTTAGAGATAGGAAACATAAATAAATAAACTCTCCCAGGTCCTGCTCTGCCATTGTAGATGTCCAGTTTGGGGGAGATCAATAAGTACACTTGGTATTTTAAACAAGGTGCTAGAATTGCACTTGAAGAGCAGTGTCTATGGAGATTCTCAGTCATGTAGGTCATGGTTGTCCCAAAGGTGCTTTTTCAAAAGGCAACTGGACTTTGTTTTTCCTTGGATGAGAAGTGAAATGTCCTCAAGGAAAAACAAAGTCCAGTTGCTTTTGAAAAACACCTTTGGAATTTGAAGATGGGGACATTAAAAAATAACTTTGTTATTGATTTAAACTTTATCAGAATGTTTTAATAAATGATTGCTCTCCCTGCATTTAGTAATCGTTTCCTTCTGTCAAACTAGAAATTGCAAGGGGAGTGGCTTTGGAGCTGGTGCAAGTTCTCTTTTGGGTAGATGAGTTGGCCAGCTCAGAAAGCAGAAACTGAACAGGCGGTGATGAGTAGCCGATTCAATAGTTCCTCAATTATTCCCCCCAAAGCCCTCATCCATTCCTAACAGTTGAAGGACAGAATTGTGGGTGCAATACTGACACACATCCTGCTTCCTATAATTTGGCTTCTGCCCATGACTATCGAGTTCACAGAGTATCCTCTCCTATTACCTATGTGGCCAGGGAGTTTTTGTATCTTTCACTTTAAGCTATAAAATATTTTCAGTCTCCTCAAAATAATTTCCCTGTTCTATATCAAGGACTACCTCTTTCATGCTGGTGCAGGAAAAATAGGGAAAAATAGGGAAACCTGAAATGCTTTTGAAAAATATGTATTAACAACAATGAATACGATTAGTCACTTTCTCGTGATTTGAAAGCAGCTCTAGATTTTGACAGTGTTGGTGAGCACTGGGCCCCTTAATGTCAGCGCCACTGGGATGAAGATGAAACCATTCCAGAGCTTCAGGTGATATAAGGGCAATGGTTGCTCTCTTTGATGGGAGAAATGCTGAAGAAAGTACCAGCCAACTTTCTTTCTTTCCTTCCTTTCCTATGATTGATTGATTATGTGCCATCAAGTTGTTTTTGATTCTTATGACCACAGAGATAGATGTTCTCCATGACAAATGAATTTTCTCTATTCCTTTCCCAAAGGGCAATCTTTTTCAAACTTGCCAAATTTAAGATGTGTAGTCTTCAACTCTCAGCATGCTGGCTGGGGAATCCTGGAAGTAAAAGTCCACACATCTTAAAGTTGCTAACTGTGAAATACACTGTGATAGGAAAATGAAATTTTTGTTGCTGATTGATTTGCAGCATTTCTTGGCAGGGTAATTGTTTTCCTACTTTTTTCAGCATTTCAGACTAGCAGAAGTGAAGACAATCATGGGTTGCCTTCAAACCGCTTCTAAGAGTTTGGAAAGAGTAAATAGTGATGGCATGTGGTGCACATGCCTGTATTATATGCTCATTAAATAGGAAAATGTAAACAAGCAGTTAATGGTGTGGGAAGTCAGCCCCCCCAGAGAAGGAAATATTAAAAGGGCAGAATATATTTCCCTAAAGGATTTTAAAAGCAGAAACCAACCCTGCCCCCAAGTCTTTCTGTCCCAAGCAAAAAACCAAGTCTGCAGAAATGCAGATAATCTTGTCAGAAAGACTGGAATCAGGAAACTGGGATTAGGAAGAAAGATCAACACCAAAAATCTAAGAGTCATCAGCCCCTGCCCCAGGGAAGCAGGATATAACCCTTGGGACATAATAAGATTAACCCACCACCATCAAGAATGCCAGAAAGGCACACCCAGACTCAGGTCAGAATACGTGACACAGGAAATACAAAGCCTCAAACAGGAAACAATTCCAAACAAAAGGCTCCAGAGGGTATAAAAACCCACTCCCTACATGTGCTCTCTCTCTTTCTTCCAGAGCCTTCTTCCTGTCTGGATCTCCTCTTCAATAAACTGCAACCTTTTTTCTAAAGCAGTCGCCATGTTGTTTATCCCCGGCTTGGATGAATCATGATGAAGACTTTTCCTTCAACAATGGTATGCTCAGTTCTTCTCCTTTTTCTAAAAACCTGCCCAGAGTTGCTTGATAAGTAAGATGGGTGGCATATAAATTTAATTACTAATAAATAAAAAGTCTGGGTTCCTGATCACAGATTTGGAAAGGCAAAAGCAAATTAATCAAAGCTTCTGTACCATACCACACCACATATATCCTACCCCACCCTACCTGTAAAGTCCTGAGCAAAAATTAAGCACTTCTATTAAAATGACTGCCTCTTGAGATTCCAGCTAGCTTTGCCAACTTACTTCAATATATTTGACAAGATTTAGTTTCAAGTTTTAGAAATTAATACTAGTTGGCAGTGACAGAGGAGCATATGGCAAAACATGATCATTCAGAGAAGAAAACAATATTTCAAGTAATCATTACAACACTGTTTGAAGCAAGCTATCATTAGAGTTAGGAACTCTGCAGCTTAGGTCATCCACTAGCTAGCACATCATTTTTGCCAAATATTCCTTATCAGAAGTTAGCTAGTTATTTAACATGTTTGTAAACTATTTGCCAACAGAATCCAGCATATTCCTGCCATAAACAAAAATAGTAAATAATACTCAGAAAAAAAGTGAAACAACAATAGCTTATCACTTTGTAGAAAGGACCCAAGGCACATGTACAATTCACAAGCAGTATATGAATTTTTGCAAAATTGGAATGCAGTTTTTTTAAAACAAATTGTATTGTTTCATTTCCCAATTCTAATTCTGCATATGGTTGGTTAGGGCAAACTACAGCCAAAGTTAAATTAATTTTAAACAAGAAATGTGGAACTTTGGGGGTATCCAGGCCCATACTTATTCCTGAAGAGACATGCTAAGGTACATTACTTTAACCATTAGGGTTAAGTCAAAAACTAAAGTTCATTAAGTGTATTTAAATTACATTAGATCTGTTTAATTTGCACATATTTTAATCTTACATTTAAAATTTAAAATTTTACATTATATAGTATGCCTTATTTTAATTATGATGCTTCTGACATGAAAAACAATTACATTATATTAATTAAATATAATTGATACTATTACTCTCCATGTACTTAACCTTGTCCTTCTGCCACACTAAAAATGACAATTTAGTTGCAAAGTTTGGAAAAGTTGAGCGATATGTAGCTGGCAAGAGCAAAGATGCAAGAATGACATAATTTCAGGAAGGTACATTTTATACTAGCCTAAGGTAAATACAGAAACTTGAAAACTGTAATATTTCCTGGCCTCTGCTATAGTAAGATACTTAAGGCAAGGTCCTTTGAAAAATCCAAAAGCATGCCTTTTTAGAGATAATTATTCAACTGACTTGTCCCTAACTTTAGCACAATCTGTCTCATTGAGGGGACTATGTCACTGGCATATAAATTCTCTTAATCAGGGTTCTTCTAACTGTGTTCCTTGCAACCCAACAATGTTTAGCCAGGAAAATGGCTCAGCTGCTATGAAAAACACCATGGTCACCATTTTGTGCATCCCTGCCCTGTCTTCTGCAGAGTTGTCCTGCCTGAGCCCTGCCTCCTTTTCCTTTCCCAAGCAAACAGAAGATTTCGGCTGAACAGAACAGGAGCCTTCCTCCAAGGGCAACTCCTAATTTGCCTTTCTGTTATGACAAGAGGTACAAATTTTGGTCACTAAGCAATGCAATTGTTAACCGAGTCATCACACGACTGCACCCAATTTTACATTTTGACTGCAATCATTAAGCAAATCATGTGGTTATTAAACAAATCTGGCTTTCCCCATTGACTTTGTTGTCTGAAGCCAGCTAGGAAGGTTGCAAATCATGATCACATGACTACAGGACAGTGCAACCATTGTAATTGTGAGCTAGCTGAGCAGCACCCAAATTGTGACCATGTGACTATGAGGGTAGTGCAATGGTCATAGTTATAGACCTAATGGTCATAGTTATAGAACTAAAGACCACTAAAAACTGTAAAAAGCGTCAGGGGATAGCAATATGCCACATAACTGATGAGTGTCTGTTCTCCATTTTGTAAGCATTTCCCTTCCATTATTTCTAATTTATGAAGTCCTGCATTCTATAAAGTACAGCAACGTGGTAGCATCAGAGCTGATCATTCACAAAGTTTCATAAGGACATTTCACCTGGAAATGAGAACTAAGTAAATATAGAAAATAGACAAGGTTCTATTGAAAAATACTGTTCTGAGTTTCTTGGAGGAAAGGCAAATTTAAGATATAGCAAAGAATAAATTAATTAAACACAAGAGATTTCAACTAAGACATTCTAGAGTGTTATATATAAAAACACATTTTAAAATGTTCTTCAAAGAATTCATATTTTTATTTGAATGCTCAATACTATTTAGACTTTCAGTAGACTATTATTATATTTGATTTCTGCCAAAAAAAAATCAGTGTGCCAAAAATTCAATGTGAAAGAATAGTCCTTCCTCCACAGCCATACTCTTTAGAAACAAATCTTGACAACTAAATAATCCACCACTGAAAACCTACAACATAGATAGATATGAGTCACCATTTTTCAAATAACCTCTGGGTACAGATCCCTCACTCCCCATGCTCTCCCCATGCATTTCCTAAATAGACCAATATAGTACATGCCAGATTGTTGCTCCCTAAACTTGCTGTTTACTTAATTCAGTAATGCTATGGGTCACAGAGCATTAGAATATATTTATTTCAAAAAAAAAAAAACTTTTCTGAATTCAGGAACCAACTGAATATCCTTACAATGGCATCTGCTTCTATTAACAGCTTAATTATTTGCTATTTTTTCTAGGGGATCTAATTATTGTACAACAATAGATGTCAGATAGAAGCAGCATGACAGATGAGCAAGGTTGCAAAGAATAATTATCAGCTTACCAGGGTAAAGGTATCCAAAAAACCCCTTGAACTATAGGAAACTAGCTTTTAGTGGTATTCTACTAGTAGAAATAGAGCATATGTTTAGTTTAGTTTTTAGTTTAGTTTAGTTTAGTTTCGTTTCGTTTAGTAAATTACAAATCAAAGCACATCATTTTGTAAAGATTCAGGACTTATCTAACGTGAAGCTGTTTCCTCTGACATGATCTATATTGGTCAGGGCTAATTCAGAAGGCTATAAGAACAGTGCAGCCTTTTGCATATATTTGCCATTATTCCTAATTACTGAAAGGCTTCTCTATACCTCTAGTTATGGTGGATAGAATATTCTTTGTGCATTTGGCAAACATCTGGCAAAGAACTCTGATTGCACTTACGGGCCTATCCATAATCTGAAACTGTACATTTTTCTCCTCTTTTCAATCGTGTCCAGTGCTTGGAAATGGCCTGGAGAATTCCTGCAGTTTTCTTGGCAAGGTTTTCCAGAAGTGGTTTGCCATTGAATCCTTTCTAGGGCCGAGAGAAATGACTCACCCAAGAACACACAGCAGGCTTTGTGCCTCACTTGCAAGAGGGGCATTCCAAGAAGGCTTCTCTAGCATCCTCATATAATATAGCTCTCCCAGCAATGGGATGCTTTTGAGGGCCCTCATGATTCATTTTGATATTTAGGCTGGTACCTGCTGAGATAGATACCCACTTTAATATTGGGGTCACAAACCATTATGAATATTAAACTGTATTAATATTTGGACTTCAAGATTTTAGTAACATATAGGCCAGAGGTCCCCAACCTTTTTGGCACCAGGGACCGGTTCCGTGGAGAAAGGTTTTTCCGCGGACCAGAGGGAGTGTGGTTTTGAATACTGCCTCCATCCCGAGGATGGAGCTTTGTTTGCTTGTGCGGCCTGCTTGCTGGCATGCTGCGGACCGGTGCCGGTCTACAGACCGGGGGTTGGGGACCCCTGATATAGGCTATCAGTACTGCAGAATCTGCGTTATGGCATCTCTAAAGGGTTTTCTAGATAACTCAATGCCAGATTTTACACTCAATGCAATTTCAGAGTTGCTTTTAAGAGCAGATCTGCATGCAATTAACTGCAGTTCCCAAACAGGAAGTTATCAGAGAGCATCAACTATTCTTCCCAGTCCATCCCTGACTAGGAACAGCTGTAAATCACCAGACCAGATACAGCTGATTGAATTTACTCCTGATCATCAATATCACCTTGGGCTTAAATAGAAGCCCAATAAATCTGAACACACACTAAGAGTATATGTCTGCTTTTGGGAGAGCGTACAGCCCTATCTAAATTGAAGACATTAAAATTTTTACTTAAGTTAAAATGCTTTAAAAATTTACTTAGTTAAGACTTTCATCTTTTTGTTTAAATTATGTTTCCTTTGTCAATATAGAACTGCATGGAATAAGAAAATTATTGGGACTGAGGATAGCCTTTGATATTGTAATTCGGGTTAAAATAACTCCAAGTAATAACGCAGAGGAAAGATAATAAAATGTGGATTTGCATTGTGTGGAAAAGGGCCACCTTATCATAAAATAAAAAGAAATATAAACCAGGGCTAAGGACAAGATGAAGGAGCCAGTCCAAAGGCTGGGTCCAAGGCTGGAAAGGCGTAACCATGAGGCGCAATCGTAACATTTTTTCAGCATTATCATAACTTCAAATGATCACTAAACGAATGTTGTAACATGAGGACTACCTATGGAGATATGTTAGTAAACTTTCTATCAGATTTGCTTTGCTTTGTTTCTTATTTCAGTGGATCTCTTTTTTTTTTAACATGACAGAAACCTGTTCAATTCTTGGATCTATGAGCAATTAATCCATTATATTTCATCTTATTGGGATTCAGCTTCAGTTTATTATCTCTCCAGAGTCCAATGCCTGCATTGGTCCAATATTGCACTACCTTAAATTGACGATAGAAGCATTACTGGGTGATAACAATACACTGATGGCACCAAACATTAAACCCATGATGACTTACTTGCGGTCACTTGGCCTACTTCATCTACCACCATTATTATCTTCTGGTCCTTATCTACTATTATGTTGTCTGGTTGATTGGCCAGTATCTGCCTGTCTGTCTGAATCTGGCAGTCTCACACAGTCTTAGCTTTCTCATTGTTCATTTTAATATATCAAATTCAGTAACAAAGTATCACATACATATGTAAATGAACATTAAAGGAAAATAAAATAAAGAATAACCTTATTTTCCTTTAATTAAATCTATTCATGATCTCTGCTTAATTTTCAGAATTAGCAGTGAGCGTTAGAAGTTTCAAGGTGACATAATCATGTTAATTCCTCAAGAAGCACTACAAAATAGCACTTTGAGGTAAATCAAACTTTCTTCATATTTCCTATCATGAATTAACTGTGGATTAGGTTCTTCCAAAATAACACTATTGTCATTGTGGAACATGGCTATTTGTATAATTTTTTAATAGCCAGGAGAAAATCAGAAACCTGTGTAGAAAGAAGGATAGAGCAGGCACAGAAGTTCAGGAAGATGGCATGCAGATGTCTGTAACTTTGTCGAAAGAGGAAACCCATGCTTCACACTCTTTTAGGTTTAGCTAGATCCTACCTTAAGGGCCTATTAGCTACACAGAAAAAAAATAGAAAACAAAGCTTAAAATCTAACTTGCCAGGAAATGACTTATTATCTTTAACTCAAAAGTTTGGCACAGAATGCTTTTTTTATTTCAACTTTTTAATATGATGTTGAGCAGTTATGTCCTCCCTATTTGTCAAATTCCAAATGTGGTATAGATTGCAATTCTGAATGTTAGAAATTTTTATGGTAACTAAATAAATTTAAGAAAATCACTTTTAGCAATAGCATTTAGCATTTAGGCATATATATCGCCCCATAACTCTTTATAACACTCTCTGGGCAATTTACAATGTAGCAACATTATTTGCATATTGCCCCCAACAATGTGGATCCTCATTTTATTGACCTCAGAAGGATGAAAGGCTGAGACAACCTTAAGCTCCATCAGGATCGAACTCCAGTCTATGGGTAGAGTTTGCCTGTAATACTGCATTCTAACCACTGTGCCACAAGGGCTCCCCCTTTTTTTCTGTCAACAAACATATTGTAAATGAATGGGGCGTTGTCTTACCTGAACGCCTTTTCTCAGCATGACGATGGAGAATCCACCAATGGGTTTAGACTATCTTCCTGCCCAATAAGACTAAGTCTGTCAGAGTTAATACGCCTCCTGCTGGGCTGATGCTCCCCAGACATGACGAAGGCGAAGCTGCTGACGACAGTGTGATGTGTTGACTCTCTTGTGCCCCTGACACAGGGCCTGGTAGGCCTAGATGGGGACGGGCGTGGATTCTCCATCGTCATGCTGAGAAAAAGCGTTCAGGTAAGACAACGCCCCTTCTCCAGCATGAGATGGAGAATCCACCAATGGGACATACCAAAGCAGTCCTGTCCCTATGGGAGGGAATCGGCCAGGACCTGTGTCCCACTGGATGACGCCACCTGCTGGAGCACCCTCCGGCCAAAGGATGCGTCTGCAGAGGCGAATTTGTCCAGCCTGTAATGCCTCACAAACGGGGTAGGCGAGGACCAGGTCGCCGCCCTGCAAATGTCCCCAATGGGTGCTTGCGTTGCCCACGCCGCCGATGTAGAGGCACTGCGGGTAGAGTGAGTGGTGATGCGCCCTGGCAGTGACAGAGACTGGGACTGATACGCTCTGGTAATGCAAGCCCTGATCCATCTGCCTATTGTAGAGGAGGAGACCTTCCCTCCCATGGAAGAAGGCTGGAATGAGACAAAGAGCGCTTCCGATTTGCGGAAGGCTGAAGTCCTTTTGATATAGTGGCTCAACGCCCTTCTAACGTCCAATGTGTGCCACTGACATTCTAGGCCGTGAGACGGCCGGGGACAAAAGTCTGGTAGGACCACCTCCTGTGACCTATGGAACAAGGAGTTCACCTTTGGGACAAAGGTCGGATCCAGTCGAAGGACCACCCTATCACTGTGAAAGACGCATAGGTCCTCTCTGACCGAGAGGGCCGCTAGTTCGGAGATGCGTCTGGCCGATGTGACCGCAACGAGAAAGGCCACCTTCATTGACAAGAACTGTAAAGAGCTGCTTTTAATGGGCTCGAACGGTGACGAAGTGAGGGATTGCAAGACCCGTGGGAGGTCCCAAGAGGGATAACGATGAACCACGGGCGGCCTGGTGTTAATTGCGCCCTTGATAAATGACCTCACCAGGGGGTGCTGAGCCAAGGGCGTCAGCGTGTCACACGTGAGCATTGTGGATAACGCCGCCAGTTGCCGGCGGATGGTATTGGGCGATAGGCCCTTGTTGAGTCCCTCGAGCAAATACTCCAGGATACTCGATATCGTGACAGCCGATAGGTCGAGGTGATTCCTTGAGCACCAAGCACAGAAGTTTTTCCACGAGGAGTCGTAAATTCTGTTAGTGGAGGGGCGTCTGGAGGCCTGAATCATGGCAATTACACCCGCAGAACACGACTCTCGGGCTAGGTACTGCCTTTCAAATGCCAGACGGCTAATTGGAGGCGCTGTGGTTCCGGGTGCCGTAGAGCCCCCTGGCTGAGAGCTACCTGTTCTGGAGGGATCTGCCACTGTGGGGAGATGGAAAGACCCACTAGGTCGGCAAACCACGGTCGCCGTGGCCAATGTGGCGCCACCACTATTACCTCTGCCCGCTCCAGTAGTACCTTCCTGATTAGGGCCGGGAGCAGGGGGAGAGGGGGAAAGGCATACAATAGCCCCTGGGGCCATGGGCTGCGGAGCGCGTCCGTCCGCTCCGCCCCTGGAGACTGGAACCTGGAGAAGAACCTCGGGAGCTGCGTATTCGCCGGTGAGGCGAATAAGTCCAACACCGGGAGTCTGAACCTCTCCGAGATTTCTCCGAACAGGTCGGGATGCAGGCGCCACTCTGAGTGGTCCACTGTCGACCGGCTCAGTGAGTCCGCCTGTTGGTTTGCTGCTCCCGATATGTGCTCCGCCCTGAGGGAGGAGAGATTGGTCTCTGCCCAAGTACCGAGTGACTGAGCCTCGGCCATAAGGCTCTTGGATCGGGTGCCCCCGTCTGTTGACATGGGCCTTTGCTGCCACATTGTCTGTGAGCACTAGGACATGTTGTCCCGCCACCTTGTCGCTGAAGCGTAACAGCGCCAGATGTATGGCTCTGAGCTCCAGCCAATTGATGTTGTGGCTGAGATCTGTCTGTGCCCATCGTCCCTGTGCTAGGTGAGAACCTAGGTGCGCTCCCCAACCGAACAGACTGGCATCAGTAGTTAGGATGAGCCTGTCCGGTTCCTTGAATAAGGATCCCCTGGTTATAGCTGGGGATATCCACCACCGTAAGGAGTCCAAAATTTGGGAAGTAACCCTGACCCTCAGATTGGATGCACTGGTGCCCTGCCTCTGGTAGGGTAGTAAGAACCATTGGAGGGTTCTGAAGTGTAGCCTGGACCAAGGTACTATCCCCATGCAAGAGACCATCTTGCCCAGTAGTTGGGAAAGTAAGGCCAATGTGACTGTCCGCCCCCTTCGTACCCACCTGATCAGGGAACAAATACTGTCCCGGCGTTCCGGGGACAGGTAGACCATGCAGAGCTCGGTGTCTATAGTCGCTCCCAGGTGAAGGATGCGATGCGAGGGCTCTGTTAGGCTCTTCTGGAAGTTGACTGAAAAGCCGTGGGTCTGAAGGGTTCGGACAGTTAAGGTTATGTCCGATCGGGCCTGCTGAAGGGAGGAGGACAGTATGAGAATATCGTCCAGGTAACATTGAACCCGGATTGGGATCAATCTCAAGTGGGCGACCAGTGCAGCCAGGATCTTTGTGAACACCCTCGGGGCGGACGATAGTCCGAATGGTAGGGCCCTGAACTGGTAGTGATGGGACCCGGAACAGAACCTGAGGAATCTCCGATGGTCGGGAAAGATGGGGACATGGAGATACGCCTCTGTGAGGTCGATGGAAGCGAGGTAATCGTGCCTTCTGATGCTGGCCAGAATGGACCTTAGTGTCTGCATCTTGAATCTTTTGTAGACAAGATGCGAGTTTAGTCCTTTCAGATCGAGGATTGCTCTCCATCCCCCCGAAGGCTTTGGGACCACGAAGAGGATGGAATAGAATCCCCGATGTGTCTGGCCAGCCGGCACCGGCTCGATGGCCCTGATTACCAGCAAATGGTGGATGGCCTCGGTCAGAAGCTCCAACTTGGCTGGCTTTCTTGGCATAGGACAAGAGATGAAGCGGTCCCGTGGCCGGGACTGGAACTCTAGGACAAGGCCCCGCCTGACGGTGTTGAGCACCCAGGTGTCCGTGATGGTGGCTTCCCATTCCTGCGCAAATGCGGAAAGTCTGCCCCCAATGGGGAGGTCCGCCCTCAAGTCATTTATTTCTTTGAAAGGGGCGGCCTCCCGCGCCTCGAAAGGGCTGCTTGTTGTGGAACTGCTGTCTAGGTCTGGGAGCTGGACGGTCCGGCTGTCGTCCAGGTCTGGGGAAAAAGGGGCGAGACGAAGGAGACCACTCTGTCCCCGAGCCCTGGCGGAAAGATGGCCTCCGCGGGTATGGAGCGGATCGTCTGTCCGGCTTTCTGCTGAGGTGGGACAACACCTTGCGCTTGTCCCTACCTTCAATGAGGTAAGGATCTAGTGCCTCTCCAAAGAGGTGTCCGTCCCTGTAGGGAGCGGATGCCAGGCGCCACTTGGATTTTAAATCCGCTCGCCATTGTCTCAGCCACAGAAGTCTGCGTGCCGCAATGTTAGCGGCTATGGATCTCGATGAGAACCTGGCGGCATGAAGTGAAGTGTCCGCCATGTACTCGGCCGCAGCTATCAACTTACCCAGATTCTGGTGTGCACGAACCTGGTCCGGGGGGGTCATGGCCTGGAGCTCCCTAAGCCAGAGGATGGATGTCCTGGCGAAAAAGGAGGTGGATGTGGACGCCTTCACTGACCATGCCGATGCTAGGTGAGACCTACGCAAGGAGAATTCAGATTTCTTATCCTCTGCCCTCAAGGCCTCAGCCATATCACCTGGCATGGTGGAGGAGGAAAGAATGGGAGTTAGAGATGCGTCCACCTTTGGGACCTCCAGGAGGTCCGACAGGACCGGGGCAACAGTACACAGTTTCCGCTCTGCTCCCCCTGGTGCTGGGAGAGTGCCTGGATTCCCCCATTGTTTGCGGATGGTCTCTAGAAAAAATGGGGGGCAAGGGATGTGCCTCTCCGTAACCGTAGGTTCGGAGAAGAGCGGCTTTGGGTCTTGGCTCGTGGAGGGAGACGGCTGTGCATCCTGCTCTGGGCTAATGTTAGCCGATGTGGTGGCCTTGAGCAGGAGCGATTTAAACAGACTCAGGTCAAAAAGGCCAACGAAAGGAGAGGGGTCTGGGGCCGACTCCTCGTCTTCCGACAATTGGAAGCCCGCCGACCCATATTCCTCGGAGCCTGAGTCCCGACCTTGGGGGGAGTAGTCGGAATAAACCGATTCCGGATACTCCGGCATTGCCTCCTGTGATTGCAGTGGAACTGTGGCCCCCGGTCTAGGGTTCTGCAAGGAGGAGGCGGCCATGCCCTGGGCATATGCCTGGGCGAGTAACGCCTGGAGCTGTTCGGGCCCCACCCCTTGTGTCTCAGGGGGACAGAGGCCCGCCGCTGTGGGCGTGAATGTGGCCTCAGGAGCCGAGTGAACCCTTGCAGGGGGGGGCAATACCTGTGGGCTTAACCCACGGTCTGTAAACAGAGCCGTGCCCTGTATTGGTAGGCCCTGCGGAGACCAGGCCTGCTGAGCTGCTGGAGCAGGTGGGCCAAACAGCGGGATAGCAAGTGAGCTCTCCTGAGGGGCCAGGGGTACCTGTTCCCCCTCATTTAGCTGCTGAGCTCTGGAGAACTGCTTCTCAAGTGCAGTATGTCTCCTGCTAGCCTCCTTTTCAGCAGCCTTAGAGGTCCGCTTAGCAGAGATGGCCTTGGCCTTGGCCTTGGCCCTGATCTTTCCCGCTGCCTCCTGCTTGGAGGACCTGCGTTTGCTTGAAGCGGGAGTGCCGGGTGCGCCCTGCACAGACTGAGGAACTGCGCTGTCAGCCATTATAGCCTGTGGCCAGTGGCCTTGGTGTATCAGGAGCAGGAGCCGAGCACCAGGCTAATGGTGCAACAGAGGCTGACGTGCCGTCAAGGCTCCGGGGCTGTGATCGCCTAAGCGCCCTTACGCCCCCGTTCAAGGCTCCAAACGGCTGACAATGCCCCCCAAGGCGCTGTGGCGCGCGGCTGGGCGTCTTGCAAGATATCCCTCAGTAGCGGTTGAACCGCAATCGGCGAGTGCCGGCACGCACTTTGGCCGATCAGTGGCGGCTATCACCTCAGTGATCTGTGCCTGCACACTCCTCTCCTTATGGTGGCGGCTGTCACCAGAGTGAACTGTGCCTCCACACGAAGCCTAGGTGGTGGCGGCGGTGCCAAGAGGCATGCCAGCTCACGCTAATAGTGTCTGCCTGACTGAGGCTTGGGCTTGGATGCCCTGGGAAGGCGGATGCCGACCAGAATCTGGGTTAGCCGTGCCAGTGGAGGCCCTAATTAACTGGGCTGTAATGGCCGCCCTGTCCAGACACAAAATGGCTGCAGATTGACTGCGGCTGAGACAGTGTAGTGGTTTGCCTGGCGTGAGGGCCTAATCAGATTTTTGGACCCAAGTCCCAATAGCAGTCCTTTTATTCTTGCACGCTTTTGGCCTGTCTGTGGCCTTGAATCAAAGGCTGACAGTTACTGGGCCTTCCCTGTGAGGCCGATGCGTCTCAAAATGGCGGCCGCTGTTTGCGCGCCAAACTCCAGTCCATTAGAGCCCGTCAGATCTTGGCTCTCGACTGTGTGCAGGAGAGGTGCAAAAACAGTTGTCCTGGCCCGGCTGAGGCTCCCAGGGGCCTGGTGCCTCTCCAAGGCTCGGGCTGAAGGATCTGTTAGAGCGTGGCTCCAAGCCGACGCTCAGCTGTTTGGCGGCCGCGGCGAATTCGCCCGCCGCCGGCTGCTCCCAGGCAGCAAGAAATTGCCTCTGAAGCTTTCTTTGCTGTGCTCTGCTTCGCGGCAGCGCTGGGAACAGGGCAAAAAACGAGCGGGCTGCGCGAGCCTAGGCTGTCCCTTCCTGCTCCCCCCTGCAGCCTCTGCTCAAGTTTAAATCTTCTCTCTTCGGCGGGCGCGCCGATCGGCCCGCGAGCAGGCCCGGAGGCCGCCGCTCAGCTGTTCAGCGGGAGAGAGAAGGAAAGCCCGACGCTCAGCTGTTTTATCGGCGATTTACGGGCTGTGAGTCTTTTTTTTTCTTCCTGTTTTTGGATCTGGGGGATGCTAGGAGGAGAATTCACCAATGGATAGATACAACCTGCCTTCAGAGTCAACACGCGTCCTGTTTGGGCTGAAGACTAAGTTGTGTCTGGGGAGCATCAGCCCAGCAGGAGGCGTATTAACTCTGACAGACTTAGTCTTATTGGGCAGGAAGATAGTCTAAACCCATTGGTGGATTCTCCATCTCATGCTGGAGAAAGACATGTATCTCATAAATTGTGCATGTGATTTCATTGATTGGTAAGGTCATTTCTTTAATAATAAAAAAGATTATTTTCCCATTCTGAAATACTTAATGCATGTTTATTGCATAAGATCATTTTGAAAACTGAAAAATGTGCCCTTTCTATTTTTGCATTACATTAACAAAATTACACTGGGAAATTACACTAATTTCTAAAGTGTAAGTTAATAGAAACAGCGTTTTAAAAGAAAAAATGATGAATATATACTTAAATATACACCTATTATGATGTTAGTTATATAGAAATGCCTTGATGTAATTGACTCTTTCATGGCTGACATATTCATGTCATCAAGTTATCTCTTTACATAGTTATGACTTTAAAGACTTAATCCACTTGTCAAATGTTTGCATAAACTACTGCAGTTAAAACCATTTACTTTCAAGGAAACTTTTGTTTTCTGAAGTTCTTAGTTGCAGTAATGAATGCACATGGAGGTTTTTGAATAACAAAAACATAATGGAAATGTTTTCAAGAAGCTGGAATTCATATTGCAAAAATAGATGTCTAAGATCAGAGTTCTATATTATTTAAATACAGTACAGTGATGACACCAACAACATTGTACTTGATGGAATGCAGTGTTTTGAAGCATGGGGTGTGAATTTTGAAGTTTATGATTCAAATCTTATATAAAGACTTAATACATCGGTTAAAAGCACTTTAGTTAAGGAAAATGTTCTCTCTGAGCCTCTCTTCTCAGTTTGCAGTACTGAAATAATAATATTGCCCCATCCTGTATAGGAGTTTCGTAAGATTCATTGAGATAATACTATCACATGCTTCAGATGTTTTGAATTACACTATAGCGACTTAATATAATTAGTAGATTTTCTCCTCTTCCTCTGTGTGACCAGAGCTATCTCAGCCTCATTTTATCATGGCCCTTGCTACTTTGCTGTGACATTTAAATAAATATTAAATAATTATTTATTTGCAAGAGAGTCAATTTGCAGAATGACAGTACTTTACCATCCACCAAGATATTACTCAAATTCACTGTCATTTAACAAGCCAGATTTGATCATGTTTGCTATATCCCAGTCAGGTAGTAATTAAAAACCCCAGAATAATGTGTTATTGTGGTATCATAGGATTCCTTTAGATGTCCCCATAAACGCAGCACAAAGATGCTCTGCTAAGTCAGGTTTTTCCCCCCATATTTTGTGATATTATCTTCATCTCATCCCCACCTCACACTGAAGGCAGCATAATGCTCTTTTTGAGCTGTTCTGGTTTTAAAGTAAATTTTTCCAATACAATTTTTGCCATGTTTTATCAAAATGTGGTTTATTCCCTGGTCAGGAATTAAGATCTGCTCAGTTCCTATGGTACTGTAGGCTGCTGTGGACATGACCCCTCTCCTCTGGTTGCCAGGCAGAGGCCTCCAGGGCTCCTGCAGGAAAAGCGAGATGCCTGGCTGGTTTCTGCAAAGGCATCTGCCCACAGAAAACCTGACCTGCTTTTCTTGAAATTCTTGTCTGATCTTAAGCAGGACCCTTATAGACATCAGTTTAACATTCTACTAAAGCTCTTTTAAAAGAGACTTAGATCTATGTCTAAGAGGCAAAACTAGTACTCCAGCTAGCACCAGTGCTGCCAAGAAAGTCAATTTAAACAAGAAAAAAGCTGGCTTGGGCCAGCTGCATACTGCTCCTTCAGCCACCCATGAGTGCATTACAAATTTTCCATTGCTTCTGCTCACATGAGGTTTTGTGTGGCTGTACTCTTTACTGTTTTGTGTTTTTATTACCTAGGAGCAGACATGTCCTTTTGCCTACTCTGTGGGTTACTTCCAGGTGTTGTTGGCCATGGCTGCTCCCTACCAGTATTGCCATTCCCTTGCTGCCCTAGTTGGAGTGCTTGCTTAGTGTCAATCCTTTCCTCCTGCTTCACCCTAGGCCCTTCTATCTCACTGAGGCTATCTACAAAAATAGCCAAGCTGACAAGAAACAAGTGCAGAGCCTGCAACCTGTTAGCCAGATAACTTGACAGGTGGCTGAGCCAGACATTCTAGGCCCCTGTCTGCATTTGCCCAGCCCTATCCTCCTACACATTATATGGAACAAAGGTGGTTGATTTTGTCACCGGAAGGTGGGATGAGAACCTAAGGTCTCACTGTGCTTTCAGAAATGGAGTTGTTTCATCCAGGGCATGTGTCTTCTTCCTGTATTGCTAGGGTGTGCTTATTGTTTGTAGGGAAACTGACACCTAAGGAGGTATACTCTTTGAATTGAATCAGAGAAAGGTTGGTAGATATCTCCCTAAAGAAGGGAACCTCACAAAGTAGTAGCACAATTCCAGGAAAATACATGTTGGAATAAGGAGATACCAAGGGTATACCTGCCCTTTCCAAAGGACCTTTTTTGCTTCAAATCCAAAGCATTCTTTTTCCCCATTGATACCACGCATTGAGACATCACTTTTCAGTCTACATTTAAAGGTTATCAGTGTCACGTAAAAGAAGTCATGCTTCAGAAGCCATAAGTAGCTGTTGAGAATGGGAGAGAGAGAGAGAGAGAATCCACACCAGACAATCTTAGTATGATTCTTGCATATTTCCATCAAGGTCATTTTTTTTACTCTCTACATTGTCTTTGTTTTTGCAAACCTGAAATATGTTTCAAATTAATTTCAAATTAATACTTGATCCCCATTCTTTCAGGACTTAGCTGCAGCCACAAACCCTTTGGAGATAGAAAATTTTATCATATAGTATCATAATTCAAAATAACTTCAACAGTCTTGAATACTGGACCAACTCCAACAGGATTTGGGGATCTGCCATAGTCAGAACTATACATTTGCTATGTCATGCATATTCAGAATTTTATGTAGACTCTGAACTTATGACTATATTAATTTTACTTCATTTTAAAGGCTGTGGAAAATGTCTCCCTCAAAGAAGCATATTATGAGAGATGAATAAACAATTCTGACATCCTGTTGTAAGCAAAATTAATGTGCTTAACCAAGGGATTATTCTATGTATCCTATAGGATTATGTTCCTGATACTGAAACAAAAATATTTCTATTGTAGGGACCGTGTTTTGCATTCATTTTGCAAGTTCCAGTATTGCGTGGATACAGCTTGCCAAACTGTTTTGGTTCCAATCACAGTGACCAGGGGAAGAGTAATAAAATATAGATGTGTCATACACTTCCAGCAATGGCTGTTCTACAGTACAATTTCCAAGTATTTGAAAAAATGTCATCTGCATAGAGCTCGAGGCAACCCCCTACAGAAGATGTTTTCTCTCAAATTTCTTTTTCTCATAGGTTTTCCAAGTACAGAAGCCTCAGGCAGTTGGAGGTGGCAAGCTTTGCAAAACTTCTGCAAAGCTTTCAGACTTTTGTGGTCTGTTGCTCAACAGGAAATCTGCTCAATATTTATATCTTTAAAGGACTAGTGACTCATGTGATAAACTGGGCTTTGACTGATATGGCCCTATCTGGCTAAAAACTGGTTAATCTTTTCCCTCTAAGCCATCTAACTCTGGGTGGTACTTTCCTCAATTAAATCACCAATTAGGGAAGCAATAGAACTCCTTTGGTGGTACACCCAAAGCTTATAGACAAAGGAGAAACTTCAAAATAATTTGAAGATTTCCAAAAATCTTAACAAAGGACAAAGAAGACATATTGATGAATCAACCTATTGATCCTATTAATTATTTTGCTGTGACAATCCTAGTCCTTGGTATAGCACCAAAAGTGCCCCCTAAAGCATCTGATAAACTGACCCCATGCTGAGTTGCATAAATAAATGGAATTCAATTTTTGTATCCTGAATGTGTATCTCACAAATAATTCTATTTAGACAAGGGCAAAAAGATGAAAACCAGATTGTACCATTACAATTCTGTCATTAAGAAAGTAAATTTAGACCATACACATATTTTGATTAGCTTGTTGGACCCAAAACATCAAAGATGAAGTATCCTCCTTGTCTGGGCAAATCAAGAATCAGTGTGCCCAAAGAAGCACAATTTCACATATGTTACATATTCTGTACATTCTGTAAAACCCAAGATAAAATAACACAATCTCCTGGTTCCTAGCCTGGTATCTTAACCACTACACCAAACTGGCTCATCTTAATTATTAGAAACTCTGTAAATATGAATATTTCCCCCAATATTTGGTTATTATTGTACTGCCTTATAAAAGAATCTTGGTGGAGAATTTTAATGAGCATGACTGAAAAAAAGCATGAATCAATATTTGATGCTGGTGGGGAAATCACACTAAGCCACACTGTCTTTGTTTCCTGTAAGAAAGCGGTAGATTTTTTCCCCCTTCCATTTACTTTATTAGGCCTTGGGTATTTCTCAGCTCTGCTCAGTTAGAATTTTTTACTTTCAGATAATAATTGCCAAAGTTAAACACAATTTTTGCCTGATCAAGAACATCTAAGTTTGCTTCAGTTAATCCTTTTTGTAATTCTATAAATGCTTAGTTGACTCTCATTTCTTGCAGAATATTCAAATATCCAGGTTGTGCTTCTGATATCTAACTCATCTAAATAACCTCTAAACACATCTAAATAACTTGGCAAGGCTAGTCTTGGTAAATACCTGCCACTACATAAATTATTAAATGACCAAGGATTCCAGCAAAGCTATGTTAAAGAATGCATGTGCTGGACAGAAAACCATTATATCCATAATGCAGCATCTAAACAGTTTGGGGGGGGGGAGGTGTCTAAAATAAATATACTCTAAACGAAGTCAAATCTAGTCAGTATTGGAGTGAAGGATCACTAGAAAGTTAAAAACAATAATACACAAACAGCCAAGGGACACTATTTCAGTATTACTCCCAGAAAACTCCATAAAGTTATTAAGAGGTGAGCTTAGTTTTGGGGGGGAAATCAGATCAATCTTTATTATAGTCATAAGTCAGCTTGGAAAAGAAACTTTAGTTTTTACATGAGTCCTAGTTTAATTAGGAATATTTTCTCCTTGCTTCAGCTTTTGAGTCTCCTTTGGGTGGTGTTTCTTTTCTCCCTGCTTCTTCTTTTTACCCTATAATAAGCTGCTTAAAAAGCAGAACTTTCGGGGGGAAAGTGAAAAAAGCATTCTTTGCTAGGTTTTATGTATTCCAATCTGAATGGAATAACAAAGAATGCCTTTTAAACTTTTACACTGACGTATTTAGGGCTGTTTAGTTGAAATAGAAGAAGTATGAAAATCCAAAGTGTGATTCTCTCAGGAGTCAACTATGATATTGCCCAGCTCTTTTGAAGTCCATGATACCAGCTGTCAGCTCCTCAGTTTTTTGCCTACATATCTTAAAGAAGCATTACTTCCCTCTTTTCAAAATATTGTACTGCATCCACTAATATAATATAAGGAAATTGCAATAAAGGAGAGAAAATAAGATATTTATTTTCTCTTTCTCTCTCTTCTTCCCCAACATTGTGTCTATAATCTTTGCTCAAAGTCTGGAAAAGACTTCAGTTCAGAGCAGCTCAATCAAATTCTTTCACCCTGCCTGAGGTGGTGTGGTAAGGATCCAAATATAGACAAACATGCAGTTCCGTGTTTATATTATTGAGGTTTGTGCATATGTAAAGTCATTTGACAGAGACTGAAGGGAAGAAATGAATAGATCCTTCTCAGCATGTTTGGCAATAGAAGTTCCCTGCCCCTCCAAGAATGCTACCGAATGTACAGTATACAGTATACATTCAATATATGCAAACTAACAAGTTCCAAGTTTTGGAAGGAAAAAGACTCAGCAGTCAGGGGCCAGCCCAACACATCCTATTTTTCAAGTCCTCAGCATGGAGCAGTCTTATTAATTTCACTTTGTGGAAAGAGATGTAATGGATCAATTTAGCATAACTATGTTGCCAGTACTACTTCTCAATGGTCATTCACATAGGAAGGGCATTGTGTATAATTCTTAAGAGCCAACTTCATCAATGTGACTACAATGCCCATATTTAATTAATCTGTGAAGGATTTCATTTGAATGAATAACTGTTTCTCTAAATATTGTCAAGCACAGTATTTTTAGCCCATTAATTGCTCCCACCACATGCCCAGAGTATGTGAGTTTCTGCTTGCTGATCAAAGTAGCACTTATGGTTTAGTTGATTCATGACTAACTGGTTCTTCTTTGTAATGGGCTGACATTCTTGTAATCCATGGTATCTTAAGTAACAATTTCCAATCCAATATTTGAAGGTACTTTTCTTTCTCTTACTCTTTCTGAATGTTCAGCTTTCACAGCTGTACTTTACCACTAAGAAAAATGTTTTAACTGTTCTGATTCTTCATGTCAACTATTTTACTAAGTATGCTGCTTGACTTTACCATTTTGTTGTTAATATTTAATAGTCAGTCAGAACTTTTAGTTCTAATTCTTCTTTTCTTTCAGCTGATGAAGTGGCTGCATATTTCAAAATAACTATCTATTTAGACAAATAGATTAAGTCTGTTTTAGATTCTTACTTCAATTCCATATTTTTTAATATGCTGTACTTCTTCTAAAACTCTTTTTTCATAAGTTGTTCTTGTCTTTAAAGAGACTTAGACATTTCAAGATGAAAATAACAAGTCTTCATTTTGTGTGAACACAAGAAGCACCAGTGCTGATCTCATAAAAAGTCAGTGCTGTATCCCCTATACTGAAAGTAAATATTCTATGTTGCTAATGTGGTGCCATATTCTAAATTAGAAGGCCTGAATCATCCCTTGTTTTCCAAAATTTTCCACCTCCCCCAAATTCCTAGAATACAGTAATCAGATAGAAAGCAAGAACAGATTGAAAGCAACAGCAACAGTTTGGGAAGTTGATTAATATACATATATCAAGACTCATTTTTTTTGTTTGTACATAGTATGTTTAGGTGTGTGTCATGTATGTGTTTCACTTTGAGAGCGGGCAACTAAATTTCATTTTTGATGTGTGCCGTTGTGGCCACATTAAAAAAATGACAGTAAAGGTTATCTTATCTTATCTTATCTTTTTTTTTTGGTTTGGACTTGTCATTACAGATAAAGTTTAATCCTCCAGATTTTGTCTATACTTCCTGTCATCCAGAACTGTTGATCCTGTAATGGGGTTGATGGGAGATAGAATCCAATAACACCAGCTACTTCTTTACTTTGAAGGCTTGGCCTGTAATGGCCAAGTCCATTTTCCCTGAAGTGGCAGAAGCTGTAAAGGGGAAAGAGAACTAAACCTGGTTTGTTACAAAGGGGCTGTTTGTAATCTGTTTTACCCACAGAGGGAATAGAATTCTAGTCACATTTTCCTTGTTTTCCTGAATAAAAAGCCTGTAAAGTTTTCAGGCTTCAAAATGTTTCACTTCTGCAAATCCTAGTCATTCCATGTTACAATGGCACTAGTACTCTAAGATCAGTTTGACAGTTCCCATTATGTCTGGCTCATTGGGTGAGCAAATCTGAAGGGGGCCTCGCGGGACTGTAAAAACAACTGTCACACCTGTTCTTGTAGCTAGTGTGATCCAGCTGGCTCAGTGTGGCTCTTGGGAATGATACCTCTCTCCCTGTACGGCACATGCTACAACAGCATCTTTTTTCCAGTGCACATATTGCCTGGTTAACTGAATCAGCTTTTCTGGTAGAACTTAAATCTGGCAAGGATGAATATGAAATGTTTGCTTTTGTAGGAACTACAGTCCCTCTCTTAATTTTCTTCTCTTTTTTCCTTCTACATAATATGTATAAATAGTTTTGATGTTTATGTTGACATTTATTGCTTCTTTTTCCGCTAAAACAATTAAGAAAAAACATTTATATCTTCTGTTTCTTAACATCTATATGACTGGAAAATAAATGTACAGAGATGAAGTAAGGGGAGAAAATGGCTTGAATTATCAGACCACTTTGTAGTCTATAATAAGATAAGGTATCATTTATATTCAGTGTAAAATGATGATTCTGATGCAAAAGCATCTAAAATCACTCCTGATTTCTGACAGACATTCTGAAAGAACAGAACTTTGGGAACCATTTCCTATGCAATTAAATTAATAACAGTTTTAAAATAACAATTATACACGCAGCATTTCCTAATGCACTCCTGTAGCCTCTGGGACCTTCTCCCAAGATGAATGGGCTTTCCCCCTGTAAGATCAAAGACATAGAAAGGGAATCATCTTGCATGCCTATCAACTTTTGTTGCTCTGCTGTTCCCATCCTGACCTCAGTAAGCCTCTGCTAGGATCCTTACTTCTCCAACTTCTGCCCCTGCACCATCCAGACAGAATCTAAACCACCTGATGGCTATGTAAATAATTCCCCATCTCTTGCTTATAATGGAAAGGAAACATTATCACCCCTCCTCACCCCTACCTCATGGCCATTATTGCTCTGCCAGTTTGCAATCAAGAGTGGGCTACTAGTTGCTTCTCAGATCCTTCTGAGGAAAATTCTGGGTTGTTCTATCTGGGCCATCAAAGAATTGCCATATGTATGTGTTCATTTTGATCATCATAGATTGATATCAAAAAAGGATCATATTGTCAGCCCTATACAGTAGTATGGGAAATGAGGGGGAAGAGGTTGCTATTAATGGCTTGCATAAGGTCACAAATGGCTGGTCTTGACAAAACTAAGCAAAATCAGATCTGGTTAGAATTGAAATGCCAGTCCATCCAAAAATCTCAAGGTGTAGAGTGGTAGGGTAAAACCACAAAGAAAAGAATAGAAGGAGCAAGTAGCAAAGCAGTTTCATGTTGTTGCCAAGAAAACAAGACCCCAGGAATTGAGCTTGCCTCTAAGAAGTTTTTTTCCCCTGATACAGCCCAACAATTTCTTTGTGACACATTCACCATTTGAATAGGGAATTCCTAAGTTAATCTTTCAGCAACCATACCATATCATACTATATCACTTCACTGGGCAATACTGCTAATGAAAGCCAGAAAACAGAGGATTTAAATTTAACACATATTATACTTTATGTTGGTTTATATTCATTTTGAGAGGCAAAAAATGCAAGCAGAACTTCTAGTGTCTTTTGCAAAAAATGCCGTAGAGTTTAAAAGTTAGAACAAACACTCCAGACTGATCATTGACTTGTTCTGGAATCGTATGACTAGCAATGCATAATTTTTCCATTAGATGTCTCTAGTACCTTGATGTTGAAGGAAAAAAAGTAACAATGAGAAATTAGCAATTATATAGAATTAAAAAGTGTTGACTTGGGGAACTAAAATACCTAAACATTTGATCAAGCCATTCAAAGTAAATAGTATGAACATTACGAAGCTTTTGTATAGAATAAACAATATTTTCTAAACTATATATTTTCATGTAATTGAAGATAGAATTTGGCTGTCATTTTCATTTGAAATGGCACAAAATTAAAAAGTTTTCAAAGTGCTTGATGGTGGCTGCAACAAGCTTTTTTTTAAAATAAAAAAAAAAGTTTGACCAGAATATTTCTAAAATTTATTTTAAACGTTCAACTAACAGAGTTACTTTTCCTGCTTTTCCTTCTTAAAATTATTGTTTTAAATTCAGTCACAAGTTGGCAGTTACTTTCCAAAGGACTTTTCAAACATTAACAAATGATAACAGATTAGATTCTTTGAGAAATAATTTCCTTAGAAGAGTCACTCTTGTTGTTACTCAAAGAGATTAACAAAAACATTCCAAGGTCACACAGTGAATCAGTGGCAATGTGGCACTGAAATCACAAAAGTCACAGTCCTCAAACATCACTTCCATGGTGGCCATCATGTTAATCTTTGGATATAAAGTGGTTTCAGCAACATGAAGCACTTTGTTCACTGTTCCAGCCAACTAACCAGCCACATCTATAAATTCCATTCCTCTTCCTCTGTGATATCCATGCACACATATTAGCTGTACTAAGCATTATGTAGTATTCTGAGCAATTGATTCTTTTTTTCTTGTTGGAATGGTTATGCACCTTCATTTAGTCTGAACAAGAAATAAACAAATCACAAATCACAATCATATAGTACTTCTGCAAATTACAAGGTTCTTCTCCAAGCTTGCTGTTATTAATCCTGATACACAGTATGAGAAATTCTATTCTGATCATTTAAATAACGGCATCCAACCCAACAGAACCAGCAGAATTCATTATCACATGCTTTAGAAATGGTCCCGAGTCTGAGTCATTTTAGAAAGATTAGAGAAATTCCTGAAAAATAAAACTAACAGCTATTATTAGTCATCATAACTCTATAAGGGCTAGACAATGTTTGTGCCACCATGCTATATTTGGCTTTGTTTCAGCAAAAGACTGGAGGGAGGGAACATACTCAAAGAGTAAGCCAGAAAAAAAAAAGCAGGAGGCATCAGGGCACACCATTAAAAAAAATAATCTAAAATTGAACATAAATGAATAAATTAACCCCCTTGTGTATGCCCCTCCCCCATCTTTTTGCTGACCTTTATAGATATCTAAGATCAGTTTGCTGAAATTCGAGGCAAGGTGGCAGGAGGCTTTGATGGCTATCCCAAGGCCTTCTGAATGCTGTGAGCAGTCCAAAAATCGCTCACTTCTCCTATGCATTGATTCTTCTTGATATAGGTTTCTTCTTGGACTAGTTTCTGAGAAACACAAGTGACATGTTTCAAAATGTGACTAGCTAGTTTTTCAGTTCTGTAGTAGCAGCAACCTTTTTTATACTTTTGCTTTTTTTGAATTTGTATTTGCAAAATAGGGATGAGGTAGAATAGCACATATCTTTTTAGACAACTGACCATTCAATTTAAACCAAGCAGAATGGAATCTTCCTCCATTGTGTGAATTAGTTACAGATCCTAGTGTTTTTGTTTCTTACCTCTAATGAGGTTTGCATTTGAAGTTTCCTCGTTCCCATTCAGCCCATTAACACGGTGCTATTTTTCTGTAGAAGAATATGAATAGAAAGAAAGCTGCATCTATTCATTGCTGCTGGCTTACTAAAGGTAATTAAGAATGCACGTAAATGTTTAAGTGAATGAAGGTCTCTAAGGCAAAGAGACAAGGCTAGGAAAAATTGTGAAGCACTAATTACATTAATTGCAATCAATTTGGGAGCATTGTCTTCCTCCATGCTTCTAATGTCAATAAGCTTCTGAAAGTCATGTGCCATGAAACAGGCTCAGTTTAGAATCTAATACCAGAATTCATAATTATTTTATTTCATTTAAAAGAGTTGGGCAAAAACAAGATGATGATGTTTGTACGGAATTACAAAACTGGTTTCTAACTGTATCTATAAAGTTCAGAAATTACTGTTTCCACCATGGCAACCATCCTTTTATATGGGAAAAAGTAAAGGGGACTCCTATGACGCACAACTGACATAGAAGATTTTTATGCTTCCTGCCCTTGGTACTTTAATCTTTAAGGAGAGGGACAATGCTACTATCTGGGTTGACATATCAAATGTAGAAATACTTAAGGATGCAATGACAACTTTTGAATAGATAGTCCTACAGCTGTAATATAAATTCAATTTCTTGGTTGTGGTAAAGCAGACTCCCCATGTCAGATAAGTAGAGTTACAGCTTTTTTCAAATGTATGGCCTGACCAGAATTACGGGAGTTGAAACCCACTACTTCTGGAAGGCAGCAGATTGGGAAAAATTTTGCTTTATTGTAGCAGTACACTGGGACTCTGGGAAAAAATATTTTGAAGGAGCTTGTAGAGTAGGTTACAGGATTGCTGATCTGTTCCTTCTTAGAGGAATAAACTGCTAATGATCAGATACAGTATATTCACTTGGTGTTCTTTGGATGGGAGATAATGACAAGAAATCTCTTTCCTTATATTGGAAAATAACGAATGCCAACTATTAAGAGCAGTAAGGAAAGTGTTTTGTAATTTTGCAGTTGGAACTGGAAGAGGGGAGGGAGAAATATTAGCTAGTATGAACAGAAGGAAAAATGTGGAAATTTACATTACTGTACTACTCTCTGGAAATGCAAAGTTAGATTAATATTTCTGAAGTCTGTTATGAAACTATATTTACCTTTGTTCTCTTTTGCTAGCTTAATTAAATTTTCATTAAAGTATTTCTAACCTTTCTTTCCTTCCTTCCCAAAGAGCCTCTGTTTATAGAATAAATGTTACAAGGACACTCAAGTTTTCAGATCTCTCCCATATAACCCCCCCCCCAAAAGGTATTGGAATTTCCCCAAGATATTCTCACTTATCCAGGGAAGTGGACTAGTTCAGTTATAAGTGAAGATTTTGAAGATTTTTTTAATAAACTTTTCTCAAATCGTGCCTACATGCAGGCTCTACAGTTAAAATATACATATGTTTGATCCACAGACTTATGAAACTAACGAGTGATTGAAGCTGGCTTTTTTGTGCGTAAAAGAAGATATTGCTCTACAAAGATTCTCTTGTGTTAATAGTGTGCACTATAGACTCTCAGGCAGTGTTTATCAACCTTGGCAACTTTTAAGATGTGTAGATTTAAACTCAGCATTCCTTAGCCAGCATGGCTGGGAAATGCTGGGAGTTGAAATCCACACATCTTAAAATTGCCAAGGTGAGAAATGCTGTTTAGGGCCTACTGGTAGATATTCTGGCTGAGTGATCTGTGCTTGGCTTTAAATCCCCCAATGCCAGTAGAGGCAAGCCAGCCAGCCCAGCTTCTTTTCTTGCCATTTCCTCCTTTGACTATACCGTCTGTCTGATTTCTCCTCTTGCCTGCTATGATAAGTAAGACTCTAGGAATGTTGGGATTGGAAGGGAGAGACAACAGGACTAGAGACAGAATGAATTAGAATAGTTGGAGCTCTTATTGCAATGAAGGAATTTAAAGACACAGTGTAGATGGTTAGGTTATGACAAATATCCTTACCTACCAATGGCATAATCTCAATTCATTAGCTTTGGGCTCATGGTAAGCCAAAACCAAAGATACCATATTATAGCTCAGCATGCTATGCAAATCCCAATTCATTATGTCCATGAGCAATCCGAGTCCAATTCTCTCTTGTACACAGTTAAATATTTTCCCACGCCTTCAATGTCATTGGTCTTGTGAATAAACTCTAGAGATCTATTTAAATCTATGGTTTTATTCTTGGCATTATTTGTACATGTTAAAGCAGAAATATCTTTGCTTAGATACTTTATTTATTCACTGGGCTGTGCCAACTTTAAACGTAGTTGGACTTATACTGCTTATAGGAGCTGCATAGAAAACAAAGAATCAACAAGAGAAACTTTCCTTGTGTTCAGCACTAGCTGCAGCTCTGACATTGACAGCCAGTCAGGCCAGCCTACATGTCAGACAGGCTGAGTCAGAATCACATCTGCAGGTGAGACAAGGTTCTTCAACATGTGCAGAATCAGACTGCTGGAGATAAAGCTTTTGGAATCCTCTTACAGTCAAGGAGTGCAACTCAAAGAAGAAATTCCGGAAATATATGTATACCAAGGCTGCACAATAATGGAGTTTACCAACTTCTCAGCAACCTCAAAATGAAATCTCCCCATGAAGTTGAAGGAAGTCCAGATAGCTGGAACAGAGGAACTTTTGCTTTGAAAAATTGCTATTTTAGAAGAAAATAGGTAACCAGTCTAGTCAAGAATTTGTGTTTTATATTCTCCCCCCCCCCCAATGGTGCTAAGTTGTCTAATTTCTCTGTATAAAATCAGGACTTCCTCTATGTAAGTTCTGTTCTCTGCATAAGATCAGGAATTTGTGCAATCTCAGACTTTTTATTCATATCCAGATTGTACAAGAAGGAATAATATTGTCTTTATTTTTATAATTTGTAATACAAGAAAAATGTTCACAGCATCTCTTCAAGATGCTGCAAAGGCCAGGATGGCTCTCTTTGTAGTAGATCAGTGCCATCTTGTGGTCCACCTGGACCACTGAATTTTCTTCTGTAATTTTTTTTAAATTTGTCAATGACTTAGGCCAGGGGTGTCAAACCGCCAGTCCGCAGACCTGTTGCATCATATGGAGACCGTGCCCACCCCAGCTCCGGCACTGCAAAAAACATTGTGATATGTCGTGACACATCACGTGATGTGGCGAGTTTGACATTATGATTTAGGCAGATGTATAGTTTAGCTTTTTCTATATGAAATGTTTACATTTTAATAACTAGAGTTAAAAGGCAGTTGCATGCTATGTTTCCTTTTTCTTTGAAAGAAGATTTGGTTTTCTTTATTTCTGATGAGATTGGTTTATCTTCCAAGGATAGAAGGAAAGGCTAATCATGTAGCGAAATACCTCTACACTATATTGCTAGGAGGTTCCACTATTGAAATTATTTCATTTTTTTATTTTTAAATTTTCATTTCCAGAAAAGCAGCAAAATTGTGAAAGCCTTCTTTCACAGATTGGGGCTATGGGATGGATACCAGGTGAGGCATCCCTTGGAAATTAGGTGTGACAGCTGCTGCCTCAGGCAGGCAAGCTGGGCCAGGATATGACCACGGAGAAGCTTGTGAAAAGGACACATTGAAAATCTCTCTTCCTATGGACTCAGCTGGTCTGCTACAATCTCCATGCCTAGAAAAGCTTTCTAAGATCTTTTCTTGTAAGGCATAACATAGGAGGCATCCTTTAAAAAAGGAATGACTTGACTCTGCTTGATTCTGATTTTCTAGTACTCGGGTTTCTTTGGGAAAGCAAGATTAGGCAGGAAAGACCTTGCTGATTTGGGGAAAGTTCCATTCTCAAATTAGCATGTATACCATGTACAATGGAAAAGTTTTGCAAAGAAGAACCTACAATATAATGTTTATCTTGCTGCTGCCAAATCTTACATTAAAAAGGTAACTGAAGGGCATGGAGGAAATTGTGTGTGTGCAAGATTTATCACCAGCCAAATGTCCTTGCTCTGAGCTGAAAACAGTATTATTTTCTTCACTAAGAAACTGCAGCTGCAGCTCTCTCTAACATTTACTCATGTCAGGTTTATAAGATGTGGTCTATCTCTATTTTTCAAGATAGTTGTAGATTTCCTTTCAAGATGCGGATTGCTACTGCTTTTAAAGAGGTGCGGGAAGCAAGAACCTCCTCTCCATATTGTGAGTCCTTCCACAAAATGGATGCACTGTTGGGAGGCACTGTTTATACACAAGATGGCTGCCAGGATAAGTGTCACAAAACACTAATTTGTCAAAAGGCAAACCTAGTGAGACTGCTTTCTCTAGCTGTCCACTCTCTCCACCATTCCAGATAGTTTCTATCACTTCAGTTCACTTCAATTCCAAAAGCTCTAGCAACTACAGCTGGCCAGGTGTGGAATCTTCTGTGTTGTAACACATCCCTTTCAGCAGTTCCAAAAAGATTCCACACCCTTTTGCACTATTCAGGTGACCCTGAGGGCACAGATAAACCTCCAAGTGGCCTCAACAACTCTCAGGAAGAGTGCTAATGACCAGATGACTGCAAGAATACTGTATAAATCCTTCCACTCTCCACCATTCAGTCAGAACTGAAGAAGCTTCTTGGATGAGAAGTGAAAAGTCTTCAAGAAAAAACAAAGAAAGTCCAAGTGCCTTTTGAAAAAGCACCTTTGGGACAACAATGATCTGGATGACTGAGAATCTCCATAGACAACCCATTCCTTCATTACTTAATGTTTCTGCCCTTTTCTGTATTTATAAATAGAAGGCAGGTGTTTTTAATTAGACACCAAGCTTCTTGGTGTCTAGGAGACACTGAAACTGAATTTGGTTCATTTAAAAAAAAAACCAAAAAAAACCCCCTGAATCTTAAACTCATCAGGGCAATTCACCCTGTCACACTGCCTCAATTAAATTTTCAGAACTGAATTTTGGGAACCTTACTAGACAATGTTAATGTTTTGAAAGAGTAGGCTAGAGATCTCTTAGAACTCTTAGAACCATTTAGGCTCATCCACACAGCAACTGTAATGTGCTTCTCTTCCATTCTTGAGAGAGAAGGAAAGTGTGAAGGCATAAAAATCACTATTCCACAGCCTATTTTTATTCTGTTTCAGCAACAAGACTAGTAATACTGCTGCCCTTATAGAAAGTAACATGAGTTATTATTAGGGTAGCAACTGGTACTTTTCTTACAAGCAAGCTGCAAGAACACCACCACATCAACCAGCCAACTTTGAACTGGGAAACTCTACTGCTAAAATAACTACTCCTTTCTTCAGGGAACTGAAAGCAATATAATATTTTAAAAGACATGGGCATCAAAACAATCCAGGTAGTCCTTGAATAATTACAATTAAGCCCAAAAATTCCATTACTAAGAAGGACAGTTGTTAAGTGAGTTTTGCCCCATTTTACAACCTTTACTACAGTTGTTAAGTGAATCACTGAATATGGCTTCCCCATTGTGTTTGATTGTCAGAGGATCACAAAAGATGATCACAGGATCCTGAGATGCTGCAACCATCATAAATATATGCCAGTTGCCAAGCATCCAAATTTGATCGTGTGACCTTGGGGATGCTGCAATAATTGTAATGTGTGAAAACCAGTGATAAGTCACTTTTTTCAGTGCCTCTATAACTTCGAGTGGTCATTAAATGAATGTTAACTCAAGGACTACCTAAAAATTATAGTAGAAGGGAATATATGTAGCTCAGGATTGAATTGTCTTTGAGTCCTTAGTGCTCTCTGAGTTTGGTTGTCCGCTTGTATACATTTCATTACCCAACTGGGTAACATCATCAGTGTGAGTGCATGTGAGATTCGTTCCCCATTTTTATATAATGACTTGCCTGCCAGTTTTGGTGGGGTGTGGTTTTATTCTCAGTAGTTCCTTAATTTGATATTTTTATTAGTTTAACAGAATATAAAATACAAAAATAGAAAGAAAAATGAAAATAGTGGAAAAATAGGGGAGGAAAAGGGGAAGAGGAAAGTGTAGAGGAAAGGGGAAAAGAAAAAGAAAAGCATTGACTTGTGTCTCCTTTTGGCACAGTAGAATAAGGTAATAATATACAACCTAGACTTTTTACTTTTACATATATATACTGTACTAGCCATTTCTATAACAACAAACCAGACCCAGAAGAAGGGCATTCTCCGTGGTGGCTCCCTCTATCTGGAACATCATGCCTGTGGAAATTAGACTGGCCCCCACTCTAACACTCTTTTGGAAGGCCCTGAAGATGGGGAACCTAGAGCGGGATGGAGCCCATTGAATGGCTGGTATGAATGTGTGTTGTTACTGGGGTGGGGGGGTTGTTATTATTTTAATTTCTTTTATTTTTATTTCTTTTATATTGTGCTTTTATGTCTTGTAAGCCGCCTTGAGTTGCCATGTGTGAGTAGACAGCAATATACATTTTCTAAATAAATAAATAAACAAACCTCTCTAGTCAGCAAAGCTCAAAATCAAAGTTTCATTTTTTCCACTTCATGCACAAAGTCCAAAAGCGGTTTCCAAGTTTTTTATTTAATCAAAGCAGTCAATTTTGGCATCTCTGCTAACTTCATCAACTTTTGAAGCCATTCATCCGTTGTGGGTATCAAAGTATCCTTCCATTTCTGTGCATAAAGTATTCTTGCTGCTGTTTTATCCATTAAGCCTAGAAGAAAAGTCTCTGGTTTTATCTTTATATTCACTTTAAGAATCTTCTGTGTTAAGATGTGAATCTTAATTGCAAGTATCCGTTCCTTTGACCACAAGAGGTAATATCAACACAAGGAATATTTTAAGGGGTTTGAGAGAATTTAAAATAATAATATCTGTAGCACTATTTGGATACCATCAGCATTGACAAAATTATCATCAGTCAATTGTAAAAGGCAGCTTTATGTGAAATAGCTTATATCCTATGATGATACCTCTAACACCATCAAACAGCCACATCTGCCTATCCTGGGTCCTTGGGAAAGGTGGATAAAAATGCCAAATCAGTTTAAACATTTGACTGACTGTGCTACCAACCATGAAAGTAGAAGTAGTGATGGTAGTAGTAATAGTAGTACTTAAGGTTGGAAAGTCTCCCTAGACTAGACCCTTTGCTTTCCCATTTCCACATTTATTTGGGAGGGGAAAAATGTGCCACCAAAAAATTCCTGTTTTTCTGCTGAATTTTAGCAGCCCAATTTCTGGATTTTATGACTGAAATGAGAGTTGATTTTCAGGACATTTTCCTCTGACCTTAAAACATGACAGGATCTAGGTTCAGTTCCTCATTTTACATAATCCAGTCAGACCCAAAGGAACTATTCCTTCCCCAGAGCAAAGCCCCCCTAATCCTTCCCTTGTTGAAAATGAACAAGTATTGCTCACTGTTAACAAAGGCAGAAAGACTTTGGGCAGCAGAGATCCAGGCCTGTGCAACTGATTAGGGCAGACCTAATAAGGAAATTGTGATAAAATAGCTGGACAACATGGGCCTAATCCCATCTATATTCTGGTTTACTGACTAACAAGAGCCAATGATTACTTCCAGCACTGGTGCTGCCTCTATCGTAAAAGGAATGTTTCTTAACAATAAAATTGCTCTCTTTAAACAGTCAAATTTATCCACTTTTCTCTGTATGGTCCCAAGATCCTGGCAGCAAATCAGAATCCTAGAATTTCCTACTCTATAATTAAACATTATCATAAAATGTCTTGCTTTTCTTGCTCTCTGCTCCTCTCTTTGTGAAGGTGGAACCCAACAATCATTAAAATAAATGTCAGTTGTTTCTTCCTAGTATTGTTTTTTCTTCTGAATCTTCCATGCAAGGGGTGCTGGTTGGGTACTGAGAACTGCTTTTGGTCTGTGAGCCATATAGCCTTCCAATCTTTCTATTGTAGGAACATTTGCCATCACCTCAAGCATGAAGGAACTGAGAGAGAAACGAAGCATGACATTGAGCAAAAGTTGGTATTCGTATATGTGAATATCATAGTCTTAGTAGTTAAGATTCTGCATCTTGTCAGAAAGATGGAATAACCGGTTCATCTGATTTTCACAGCAACCTTCCTTCCTTTTCTCCTTGCTTTTTCCGCGGCACCAAGCCACAGTGTCTTTTTATATACAGTAGCTTTATAAAGAATGTGAGTACATGAACACACTCACATCAGCCATGCCCAGTATATGAGAAGTCAAATCAGTGGGGATTCAGGGGTGCTGTTTCACTTTATGGAATAATCTCTCCCTAGGAGCAAAACCTGTGCCAAGCTTAACAGTATTTCATAGAGCTGTTAATACTGAACTATTTCACTGATCATTGAGAGCTAATGCCAATAAAATACTGCTGGGTACCTGCAGCTTATGCAATTTGATATGGAAATTGTTTTTAAATAAATTGTTTTTATTTAATTTCTATGTTCTACATTCTGTTGTAGAATGGAGCTGTGCTTTTATTATTGTGCAAATGTAAGAACTTGATTGAACTTGTATTGGGTTGCAATGAATGATCTGGAAAAGGGACTTAGAAGAAATAAAATAAAATAACTAGCAATCCCAGTCGCTGTCACAGTAAGCTATTTTTGCTTATTTCCTTTTGCATTTTATCTGGCAATGTAGCCAGTGATGAAAGCAGCATATAATAGGTAGACAAGAAACCCCTTTTAATCTTGTTGGCTTCTGATTTCATTAAAGAAAGCTGAAGATCAGCCTAAAAACTATCACAGTCCGGTGGCATTTGCAGCTATTTTATCCATTAAATCAGTGCATTTGGGAACCTAGGAAGCCTCCATATGAGGCAACGCATTACCTCTTCTTCATGCAACAGATTTTACTGTTTTTAAGAAGCAGCTAAAATTTGCATCTAGCATCATCAGTGAACTATAAATAAATCGTTTTTATCTCTGTTAAAATAGTGCCTTTGAAACATTAACTCTATTCTTGTTCATTTGTATTTTTAGTGCTCCAGTTTGTCTTCTTTGTCCCACAAGTGATGTAAAAGTTAGCTCAGACCAAACGTGCTCAAAATAGTTTTCAAGGACAAAGAACTCCCTAACACACTCTCCCACTTTCTAATGGAACATAAATACTATCCAAGAGCTCAGAGGTGTCCTCCTTTATAACAGACGATTCCCAGCTTAATTCAGGGCTCGGTGGGGTTTAAGCCGAAAACCTACTTTCAGAATGACAGATCTTGTAAAGATTTGATGAACATCTCTAAAGTGCTTATTGTTGTTGTTGTTGCTACAAACACCTGAAATCAAAGAGGAGTTCTATTTTTGTGTTAGAATTTATAATATTTGGTTGTTGAGTTTTCATTTTAGAAATTTGTCATTGCATTTTAGGTGAAACAGGAAAATTGATATTGATACCATTAAGCTTAAAAGGAATATTATACACTTTAGAAATGAAAGTGTGTTACATTTGTGCCACCACGCTCTTCCAAGACTAAGACTAAAATCTTGAAGTATCAATTTAGGAGAAAATAACCTTCATCAAATGCATACTACAGAAATTAGCAATTAGTCTATTGTTTTCACTAATATTGTGTCAAAAGCTGCCTTCCGATTTCCTGAAAATTTTCTTCAGTTGCAAAACAAACTTTTATTTTTCTATATCATCTACAGTCCTTTAGAATGACTATAGGTGTTTTGTGTAGCATTTTGGAACTTACTTTATTGTTCTGAAGCAGCAGCGGATAGTAGCATGTTTTAGTTAATTAGTCACACACCTGTGTATCACTTTGCAGCATCCCTGGTGGCTTTTGCCTCCTGACTTGAAGAAGCCTCATGTGAGAAATTTCTTATACAGTGGTGGGATTCAGCTGGTTTGCACTGGTTCGGCAGAACCGATAGCTAAATTTGGCTGAGTTCGGAGAACTAGCTGAATGCACACTGCTTCCGGAAGTCCAGTCTAGGACTTGGAGGCCTGAAGGAGGTCTTCCAGGCTTAGAACGGCCTGCCAGAAGTGCATGGGTGCCATTTCCAGAAATCCATTCTAGGCCTCGGAGGCTGGGAGAAGATCTCCCAGGCCTAGAACGGCCCACTGGAAGTGCATGGATGCCACTTCCGGAAGTCCGTTCTAGGCCTCGGAGGCCAGGAGGAGGCCTCCCAGGCCTAGAATGGCCCGCTGGAAGTGCATGGATGGCACTTCCGGAAGTCCATTCTAGGCTTCGGAGGCCCAGGCCTACATCCAATAAGAGAACCGGTTGTTCAGGTATTTGAATCCTACTACTGTTCTTATAACTATTGGAAACCATAAAGTTGGCAGTTCTCTGGAAAGTTTCTTTTTTTTTTTTTTAATAACAAGTTTTATTAAATTTTTTTTGTTTTCCAGTCAAGTGCTTAAGACACATCGTGGAGATAGGGCACTCCATAGAACAAAGCAAAAGATACAGTCATACATATACAATTTAAACTACTTCTTTAAAGGTTCCCTCTCTATTTTATCAATCAAAAAAAGAAAAAAGAAAAAAAAACACAATAACAAAAAACAAAAACTGTCAATCATATTTTCACCCGTTTTCAGGCTTAACTAACTTTCAATTAACCTATTTCAATTTGATCTTACATAAACATACAGTATATAATTCGAGCATTCCTACAATATAAATTGTTTAAATTCTATCTCTTATTCTATTCTGTTCCACATACATATTTTGTAAATGAACATAACTTTATATATTTTAAAACCATTACATTTTAGCCTAAAATAATAAAACAATAATTATTTCTATCATAGACATATAATATAACTATTATATTTTAATGTTTCTCAACTATATTCTATTTCATATATTCTATCAAATATTTTTATAAATCCATCCAAATCCCTAAAAATTCCTCAATTATTTCAATTTAGTCCACTTAATACATTGCTAATTAACATTCAATTCTTATAAGTAAAAATATCAGTAATATTTCACCAATCTCAATCTAACTCCTTTAGTTTTAGATTTTCCAATTTTCCCTATTGCCATTCCAAACCATAATCAAATCCATAATTTAGATCTAATGTTGACTCAGACCAATATAACCTTAAAAATCTCAAAAGTATTAGCTCAATCAAAGTCTTTAAAAACCCTTTTTACCCATCAGATAAAATTTTAACTCTCATTTTTAAATCTAATTCTAGCTTTCTTTTTGTGCCAGGCAGGTTTCCACAGTAGGGCCTCTAGTTCCTCCCATCTTAGTGTTTGGCTATAAGCATTTTCCCACCATTGAGTCCAATCATAGTCTTCTTTTCTTTTGTCCAGTGTTGTCTGCACTATCATATTGTCAGCGTTTTTAGTGCCTCGTATTTGGAAGTCCATTCCTGTTGCTTTTACAATTGTAAATGTTTTAGTTGAATTCTGCCTTTGCTCATCAGAAATCTCCATCATTTGCATGTGGGATGTATCCTCTTCCTCATCAGTAAATTGTGAATATATTTCATCCATCTCATTAAGTTGTAGATCTGATTGTATGTCATAGTCAGTCAAGATTTGAGCTTCAGTTTTTAATTCTGAAACCTCCTTTTTCCTAAGCGTTCTAATATGTTCTTTAAATTCCACTCTCATTTCCAAAACATTTTCTAATATAAGTCCATAATTAATCTGTGAATAGGATTCCATCCTCTCTTTTTTTTTTTTTAGTGAAAGTTCAGCTTAAAAGATAGATTGCAGCATTGTAAAATATAGAGTCCAAACCGAAATAGGGAAAAGCAAATAGTCAAGTCCAGCACAGAAATAAAAAAAACAGCAAGAGTCCCAATCAGTAGCAGTCAATTATTATGTTATAATCCTAAAATGGAAAAGAAAAATCCATTTTTTGGAAATATATTCAATATTGTAAAGTCAAACGTGGTACAAGTAGAAAACTGAGCAAGTTCCAAAAGAAATATACCAGTCTGGGCATCACGCCAAGATCAGGGAGTGAGAATTCAGCTGGAGATAGTTACTTTGTATCAGTCAAAGTTACTGGGCTTTGAACAGTGAACAAGACCCTCTCATACCGCTCAGTGATCTCATAACTTAGATATATTTTAAGCCTACACTTCATGCATGAAAACTTCACCAAAATTTTATTTTCCTGTGGAAAAAAAGATTTCTTTTCCATCACAATAAATATGACTTTTGAAAATCACTGGAGCAATTTTCAGCAGTTTTAGTTTATTTTTTTCATTTTGTATGATAGTTTCTAAGCCATCCTTAATTAAGATAATTAAAAGAATGAACATTATTTCCTGTGTTGTCATCTCCCTGTAGCCTCTTTGCATCCACCTCAGAAAATTTCTTTGGAAGCTAAGAGCCCTCTTTCACAACCAATGTTGATAATGGTGGAAGAAGAATGTAACAATTATTGGTCAGTTAGTAATGTTCTTTCAAGGGTAAAGTATTTAAGCAAAGGGTGGCTATGCTCTTCTAGTCTTCTTGAATGAAGGTACCTATAGGACACCTGCATGTATGTATATATGAACAGCATAAAAATGGCAGATATGACTGGGTGATCAAAGACCCGCCTCTTTTTAATGTGAGTCACATATATGCAGATAAAAAGAGATGGGGCTTTGATTGTCTACTGCTACACTTGCCATTTTGCCATTGTTAATTCCCCCACTTCCTGGTGTATTCTCCTGGCTATTTATATGTACTGTAAGCATGTCAGCACTTATTGTTTTAACTGTTCTTGGACTAGGAGGTTCATGCCACCTTGAAATCTAAACTGTTTCAAGAAAGCTTTGGCAACAACATGTGAGGTTTTCAGTCCAAACTGAGGGTTACCATATTTTCCCATTTATTCCCTCTCAATTTTCTCTTCCAGAAAAGCAATGCCAGTACCTTTGGATAGATCTTTCTAGATATACTTTTTGTGTGTAACAGAGTTAAATTTATGTATACAAAATTAAAGTATTAATATATAAATACACACACACACAAGCAGAAAGAACAAGCACATTAAAAGTAATTTCTTTCTATCCAATTGCTTTTAATGACTTTTAGACTTTTAGATCTATCCTTAACATGATTGTTATAGTAGTACAGTGGCTTTAACTTTTCATTTATAAGTATCAGGTCACTAGTCAGAATTCAGCAGAAACTTTTAAAATTACATTTTTATTTTCTTTAGTTTCCTACTTTTCCTTGATCGATGTAATGATCTATAATTCTATTATCCATCTACAGATAATCCTCATTTAATGATCATTCAAAGTTATGACAGGTTTTAAAATGACTACTTGAAGTTATGACTGCCGCTTGCCCCCTGCAGTTATATGGCTGCATTTACAGCGCTTGGCAACTGTTTTTCATATACAACCAGTTGTAGCAGCCCATGGTTACATAACTGCAATCTGCAAAAAAAAAAAAAAGCCAGTTTCCAGCAAAATACGCCCATTTGGAAGAATGCAATCGCTTAACAACCATTTTAAAAATGATCTTTAAATCAAGTCCAGTCACATGGTGCCTCAATTTATGATCACAATGACTTTTGACAAAACATCTGAGTTACATTGTGGCCGTAAGTCAGGGACTACCTACGTATTTATTGTAGTGGAGAAAATAAGCAAACAAAATGAAAGTTGCAGCCTTTTCCTCCCTGTCATGACAAAGATACGAAGGCAATTCAGAAATAAACTTCCATTTGGTTATCAATGACAGACACTTGCAGATACAGTACTTTTATCATACACATTAGAAAACTACAACATTACATTACTTTTCGACATAATTGCCATTCAAATTGAGGCACTTGAGACACTTGTCATAACGTCTTACAACAGACATGTCAAACTCACGTCACGTGATGTTGCACAACGTATCGGGACAGTTTTGCCATTGCCGGCAATGGGGTGGGCGCGGCTTCCACGTGACGTGTCCCGCCCATGGGCCGGCAGTTTGACACCCCTGTCTTACAAGGTTTGAAATCCCTTAGTAGTAGTCGCTCGGCGCCAAATCTGGGCTATAAGGAGGGTGATCAAAAACACCCCAACGGAACTGCTTCAAAAATTCTTGGGTGCGTCTAGCAGTGTACGGGCGAGCATTATCGTGAACCAACACCACACTGGAAGTGGTGCCATAGAAAATTCCGCCAAATGTGAAGATGCTAAAGGAGTACTGCTAGTGAAGTTCATGGAGTGTGGTTCGACCATCAATTCAGAAGTCTACTGTGAAACGTTATGAAAAATCAGACAGCAATGTCTCACTGAAGCCGACGGATGCTTGAATACCGTTCTCCCACCCATGCATTCCATCCATCCCTCTCCCTGTTATTGTCAAGCTGCCAGCGAAGGAAAAAATGTAGGCGAAAGTGGGAGTCAGTCTTGACAGCGAGCCAGTTTCCAAGCACACAAATTGCAATCATGCAAAGCAGGGATGGTACAATGGTTGTAAATGCAAGGAAAGGTTGTAAATCACTATTTCCAAGGCTGTTGTAACTTTAAGCTATTGCTAAACAAACCATCATAAGACAAGGATGACCTGTATATCTTAAAGTATGTGCATAGGATTGCATCATATCTATCCCCAAATTTAACAAATCTAGGTTTTCTATAGGCACATACAGCATATGCTATGATATAAAGAATATATACTGTTGGACTTTAAACAGAATAATATTCATTTCAATTTACTGGTTTTATAAACTATAATTTATTAACCCTTCCAACCACTGGGTGCCACTATTGGTTTGTAAGGTTAACTAAACAGAAATTTTGCAATTTGATCCATGTGTGCAAACATGGAGCAGCATGTACACTCAGATGATTTGAAATTCCAAAAACTTTGGAAGTTTATATATATTTACTCAAAATAACTTCTCTTCAATGGGATTTACTCCAAAGATAAGTCTTGCTTGTAGTGAATATGCCAGTGTGTGTGTAATAAGAACTTTCACTGAACTTTCCTTCACAGGAAGGAAATTGGCATTTCCTTTTTCCTATTTCTTTTACTGAACTTCAAGTGTAATATGATTGTAAAGTCTCATAAACAAGCATGGATAAAGATGAAAAGGAAATATGAAGTCATAATCTTTCATTTCTATGGTGTACTCCAGCGGTCCCCAACCTTTTGTGCACCACGGACCGGTTCTGTGGAGAGAGGTTTTTCCATGGACCGGAGGGGGCGTGGTTTCTCATGCTGCCTGCATCCCATGGATGGGCTTCTTTTGTTTCCGCGGACTGGTTTCTGATATGCTGCGGACCGGTGACAGTCCATGGACCGGGGGTTGGGGATCCCTGGCGTACTCCATAACAAGATTTTTTTAAAATGTCAATAATTATCCCTGGAAAGGTCTATTGGTTGCACTTTTTGCCAGTTTGGAAGTACAGTAATCCCTAAATGCATGAATGAGATTCAGCAAGTTCCCTAGATTCTAGATTTTCTGTTGTCAAAGCAATTGTACTACAATATTCCACTCCACAATACAAATATTTAACAATCACATTTTCTCAGAAACATGTACTTATCAACTAATCTAAGGTTAGAAGAAAACCTGTGCATCATAAAGATTGGTACACTTCAGTCTTCCTCATCTTTGCCATGCATTGCAATTCAATCTTTCTCTCTCTAGCATGTTTACAGTTTCTACTTTCAATCCCACCTGCTCCAATATTGCTATGCTCCAATACATGCATAGCAAAATACTCTGCACCTAAAAAAGATGAAATTCCTTCTATTTTATATTTAAGAACAATTAAAACAATAATGGAGAAGAGGGTGGGGAATCCAGGCCCTTTTAATGTGGGCCAAGAAAGGTAAATGTTCTTGAATGCCAATTTGTATCTTGCCTATTAAATTCTCCTCTGCAGAAACATACATATTTCATGTTTCATCTTCTATTTCCTGAGACCATTTTAATAAAATTCATATACATGTGTGTGTGTGTGTGTGTGTTTGTGTGTGTATAAATTTAAGGTTCTGACATTTATTTATTTAAATGTAGTAATAATAGAAAATCTTCCTGACCGGCAAGATGAAAAAGCAGATGTTATATCGGGGAAGAGGCTTGCATTTTACTACTCAATGAGAGAAATTCAACAGGAGGTATCTTCAGTTTTGAAGAAAATTTCTGGAATATCAGGCCATTTTTCTACTCAGGTTCAGGATCTTTTTCAGGAAATGGTAAAAAAAAAATCATAGATGGAATACTGCACCTTTGAAAAGTGTTATTCTCCCATCTTTTGGTTTTCGAATCTTTAGAGAGCCTGGATTGCTCTGCAGAATAAAACCTCCACAATATCTTTTCCATGAAAGCAGCAGACACTTAGACAGCAAGCCACTGATGTAATAAAACAGAGACTTGAATTGAAATTGCAGTGGAAGAAATAGTTACCAGAGTCTTCATTTGAGATTCCTGTTACACATTTCCCTCCCCTGCCCCAAATTACCTTTGCCATCCTGTTCTCACTGCTGCCAAGACATGCCTGTCCTAGCCCTTCATGCCAAGAAGCCCCTTGGCACAAAGTTGGACAAGCCATCTGGCAAAAGCCCCTTTGCCCCGGGCTGCTGGGCTGGGCTGGGTGCTACAAGAAGCAGAAGCAAGAAGGTAGCAAGGAAAGAGCAGTCGCAGATCTACAGCATGCTTGGGAGCCCCACCCGAGCCTGGTCCAGCAGCAGAGCACAAAGGGGTCTGCTTTTGCCAGCTGTGCACAAAGGGGCTTCTTGACATGAAGGGCCAGGTCTCATTAGGGGTGGGAATAATAAGGTGGCAAAAGTAAACTGGGGCAGCAGAAGATAGGGCTGCAGGGGGCCAAAATGACATAGATGTGTAGGGAGATAGCTGAATGGGTTGCAGTGCCCCTGTGGTTGTAAGTGTTGGTGGGTTGCCAAGCATCCTAATTTCAATCACATGACCCAGAGGGCTGCAGTTTTGGACACAGGTCATTAATCCATTTTTTCAGCATTGTCGTAAGTTTGAATGGACTTTGAACAAATTGTCATAAGCTGAGGACTACTCACACTGAACCATGGCAAATAATTATTACGAATAGAAATAAATAAGTTGAGATGTTTTAGTGTATGAAAGACAAAATAAAATTATGTTACTGTATATATTTGGCTTGATATTGGAATTGGCCTGATACTGGAATTGCCTGAGTATTCTCTTCAAAACATCTCACCGCGCAGGCTTGACCTTTTCTTTTCCGCTTTGGGGGAATAAAAATGAAAGTCGTCTGCCTCTTCTCCAGGACCATAACAAAAACACTGAAAGCTACTTATTTATTTGTAAATGCACATCCTACTAAATACTACTGACTTTGATGTCACAGACTACATAACTCTTCTCTGGAAAATACTTGATATAACTGTTCATTTTGGAAATTCTTGTAACATTAACAATTACAGCCACACTGCAATGTTAAGGGACACAGGAAGCTGCCCTTAACTGGGTCAGAACTTCAGGTCATTTAGTCAAATATTGACTAGAGGGAACTCAACTTTTTTCATGGAAGACCTTATCTCAGATGTACATGATGATACTAATGGTTTCAACCTGGCCAATTTAATTCAAAGTTAAGTACTCTGCTACTGGGTTATGGATTTTCCCAAGGAAGTAAAAAACTGACTTACACTTTCTTTACATTCAAAGATGTCAGCATTATATTGATGGAAAACAGTAATTTGAACAATGAAATTCATTTGACAGTTTACATATATTTCTATTCGAAGGCATTTTGGTGCAATGAAGGCTTCATCAATGAGCAAGGAAGGAGGCAGTTTAAAGCATCCAAACTCCCCATTGAAGCCTCATTCCCATCTGCCATTAAGCAACCCATGAAAAGATTTTAGGAGGTGACCTTCAGGAAGAGGCGGGTCACCCAAAACCACCTTATTCTGCATTTTGCTGACAGAAATCTCCATTAGATTTTTAAAAAGAGGTTCTAATTACTGTAGATACTTTCCACGTAACATAGAACTAGGCTTTAGTTATTATCAAGGTTGATTAGTACATGTTCATTTCTATAGATAAATTAAGACATGAAAATAAGATAACTAGAAGAATGTGACAAATAAGACAAATTACTTCCATGGGCTACCAGAAATTCTGGGACATTGGGATTATACCTTAAACTGATATTGCTGATTGACTAGATGCCATCATGTATTTGTCAACTCTTAATAACCATGCAGATTTTCTTCTTGATGGCACTGCTTATTGTTGCTTAATATTAAAAACCTATGCCATCATTCTCAAGATTGTATTGTTGAACCTCCTCTCTCTTTGGCTCACTGTTTCTGTTTCTGATTTCTTTGCCCACATCTGATTCTGTAACTGAAACTAACCAAGAAGAACAGTGTTTTACTTATACTACTAATAAAGCCATTACTCCCTTCAACTATCCAGTTACCATTTCCATCTCATGTTTGATGGGATTAAATGTTTATGTGGATATTCAGAGATGACTGTGCATTTTGTACAAATGTGGGAGGGGGCATTGGGGCATGGGAGAGATAATATATGTGACATTTGTTTATTGATTGGACATATCATGCTGGTTTCTGAGTTAAGATAATAATCTATACTGACAAGACTGAGAAAAGCTTACAGGTACATCCTGATTGTGCTGAGGTGCATGCACCAGATAATGTGCTAGACAAGGAAGACACATAAGAGCCAGCAGCTCTGGATCATAGCGGAAATAAAGCTGCTGTGAAATGTGTACAATACAACTGAATATATTAAACATGCTTGGGCAAATACAATAAAAGAATAAAGACATTTTTATGTGTGAGACTTAAATTGGTTCATGGTTAAATCAGGATCTTAAGTGCAAACTTAAAAGCTACATTGGATGCATCCTTTGGTTTCCTTCGAACAACAAATACTTTTAACAGTCAGTGTCACAGAGGCCAAGGCTGCCCTTTTCGCTAGGTGGAATGGTGCAGCTGCTTCCTATGGTAGATTTTCAGCACCACTGGTGGTTGTCACTTATCCAAAGTGTTATACTGTCTTATTACAGAGAATTATAACATTTTTCACTTGGAGAGAGAACATGATTTTCTGCCTCTGACCTAAACACATCTTGGGCCTGCACTAAGACAAGCAAAGTATTGTATTACTATGATTGTGATTGTATTATGGTTTTTAAATGTTTTTAAAATGCATAGGGGGCTTTCTTCTTGAGTACAATTATAAATATACATAAACATAATTTTAATGGTTCTTCCTATATGAAACAATTCTTATGTATTTTCTCCTTCTTGGTTTAAAGCTTATCCTAATTGCTTTGCTAGACTGTTTTTTTCATATTATGGATAAGGATTGCTTTGCAAGAAATCACCATTTCATTAAGAAAACACACCCTGGGCCGATAATCCATTCTCAGAAGCTGGACAATTATTTGGACTCATTAGATCCCTTATAAACTGAAGCCCTTAGCAATGTATTTCTAGATTAGAATGCTGTAGGCAAGAAAAATAGTAGTGGAGATCATTTAACACCCCTGGGGAGATGACAGGAAGGAATTAATCTTCTATTGCTAATTCACCCAATGCTGGTGGATCAAAAATTGCCATCTACGGGGTGACAGTTCTGTATGGTGGAACCTGCACTAGTAATCATGAGTCATATTTCCTTCCCCTCTTAAGTTAGGAAATTGTGATTTAGGAAAGAGAGTGTAGCTATATTAAAAACAAAGTATCTCTCCCTCAATCATATAATTTTTGATTAATATTTTTGTTATTTATGTAAGTGCAATGAAGGGTCAACACAATTCTTGGTTGACTGAATCTTCCCAGCTACAGTTTTGGGGACCCAGGCAGCACCAGTAATATTACTTTTATCACACTATAGAGAAAATATATAAAATTTAGACCCAAACCCTCAGACTTTGATAGGTAGAAATATTCTTTTTTTATTATTATTATTATTTTATAACAAGTTTTATTAATTTTTCCATTTTTTTAAACAAAATATTTAGGAAATAACGTAGGGATAGGGTAATCAATCATCTTAAATCAAAAACATACATTCACAAATCAGCAATTGTCTAAAATCAAAAACATACATTTACTAGTCAGGTTAACTCCTTGGAGGTTCCCTCTCTCTTTCCCTCCATTAATATAACATATTCAGGTTAATACATTTCTAGGTAAATTTCAATCTGTCCATAAAAAATTTTCAATCACATTTTACCTATAAAAATTCCAAGTCCTGTTTTTAAATTTAACTACATTCCAATTACCACATTCCAATTTGACATTAATTAAACATACTATTTATATTTCAGGCATCCCTAATTTCCCTAATTACATAACATAACCATTATCATGTCTACAATAATATTCCAACAATTACCTTCTCATTCTATTGTTTCCATTCCATTAGAAGATAAATATCATATCTAACATAAACCTCTTATCTTCCAAAAAAGGAATAAAAAATAAAAATAAGGTAAAAAAGAAAATGTATATCTTTACACTATTTCTACCATGTATAATCTTGATAGGTACACATTTAAAACATTTTTCATTTTACCATTCCTAAATATTAAATCAATCCCAACATCCATTCCGTTATTTTCATTCCATTACAAAATAGATATACCTATGGTAAACATAGTATCTCCATAAAAAAGAAAGGATAAAAAATAGAAATAAAATAAAAGAGAAAATATATACCTTCTTACTCTATTTCAACCATATATAATCAAGATAGGAATACATTTAAAACATTTTTCATTTCAAAATTCCAAATTATAATCTAACCAATAATTCCCTCACAGTTATAAATCTAAGTCCTAAGCTAGATCAGTCCCAGTTTTATTTTTCATCTCAGTTACTATTAATTCAGACCATATCTCTAAAAAAACCTTTTTTAGCCATCAAGTATAGATTTAAGTCCCATTTTTAAATCTGACTCTAGCTTTCTTTTTGAGCCAGGCCAGTTTCCATAAAAGGGCCACTATGTCAATAGATCTCGTTGTTTTGTTTATGATATTCATCCTCAATTCAATCTGGTCCTGTGTCTGTTGTCCTTCTTCCATTGTCATCTGGGTGACGTAGTCAATTTTATCTAGTGTTATAGTTATTAGTTGATTGTCCAGGATGTCATAGTTCTGATATTCGATGGATTGTAGATAGAATTGTCTGGAATCGTCTCTGATAGTGATAAGTTCTTGTTCTGTTGATTTTTGGTTTATGAAGAACTCAGCTGAAGTCTGGGTGTCAATTTGTGATTTTGAGGCAAAGGCTTTTTCGTAGTTAAGTTGTAAATAAAATTCCTCGGTCTCCTGTTGTACATAGGGTTGAACACAAACCTCTATGGTATTGATCTGTTCCTCAGTTTGTAGTTCTGGGAAGTCATCTTTAGTTTCCCTCCTGAAGTATATATTCTCAGTAAATTCCAAGATTTTTTCCAATATAAGGTTGTAGTCAAGCTGTGGGAAAAAATCCTCCATTTCCATGATCAAGTAGTCTTTTAGTATTTTAATGGAGGCTGTGTTTAATAACAATCAGCAGTCCACCTCCACACAGCTGCTTTTTTGTGATAATTTGAAGGCCAAGTTATAGTCATAATAAAAAAATAGTACAGTTATGTCAATTTTCACCACAAGATGTCCCCAGTAGGCTGTAAAGTATTTTTCCAGATAGTATTTTTTTCCAATTAAGAGAACAAGAGCAATAATAAAAAAAAATATTGTTCAGTTTAATAAGTAGATAAAAAAAAAAGTTCAATAAGAGAAATTTTTCGGGAACCAGAGTACCCAAAAGTAAATATAAAAAATAATCAAAATAGATTAGTTATAGTTTCAAGGCTTATAGTCCCACATGCACAAATGCTGCTTCATAAAATTGGGGAAATAGTTCAGAGGCTTTCACAGGAGAATAATTAGGGTAGAGAGAGGAAAGGAAAGGTCTCACCCGGATCTTCCATGGTGGTTCTTTGACGCTTAGATGTTGTTTGACTTGCAGTTGGTGCAGCTAGATGATCGGCCATGTTAATGGCCGATCTTTTCCCCGTCGGCCCAGAAGAGCTGTCTCGGACCGCGGAAGGTGCTGCTGCGCCCGCCTCAGTCAACGAGAGTCCTCTCCAGCAGTAGTCACCCCTCCAGGGCGACTTTCGACCCTGTCCAGGGTCTACCGGCGGAGGGAAACCGGCCGGCGAAGAGAGAAGACTCTTCGCCCGACCGCCAGCACCGCGACCCGGAACCGGAAGTCGATAGGTAGAAATATTCTTCATGTGCCCAGTAAACTGTGACTCATTACAGAAAGGAGGGAATCCTGGAGGTGGAATATGAGAATACTGAGTCTCATCTGCTTCTGTTGAAGTTTTTTTGAAAGGTGTCCTTGATGTTTTGTTTTGTTTCCAAGGTGTTGCAAAGCAGAAAAAAAGCCTGCTTGAAAAATATATTCACATGTTCATTTACAATGTAGATAATTGTTCAGCCCTCCATTCTTAACCCAGTGCAGGAGTACTTAGTTGGTGCCCTATAGGGAAATTAGATCCAGCATCTAACAACTTTGTACTTGGACTCTAAGGGAATCTAGGAAATTTGGAATAAGATATGGGGGAAAAATATTCAATTTCACATGCAAAAAACATAAATGATAAATCCATGTATGTGCTTCATATATTAATGTATTTATGTCACTAACTCATGTGGTTTATGGGAACATTTGCTTTTCCTTGCTTCTTTACCCTAACCATAAAAAGTTTCATCTTATTTGAATGTGTGAATCCAATATGAAATTTTCATTGCTAAATGATTCTTTTTCAATTATCTGTGATGAAGCAAGTTTTTGGTCCCTTAATTAATAAGAGAATTAAATAATCATTCTTGATCCTTTATGATCTTATGGATAACGATTGCTTATGAACTAGGGTTTCAATAAACTTTAGTAAAGATTAAGCACTGCAATTGTCTTGTTTCTATTTGGTTTGCTTCCATTATGGAACAGGTTCTAACAACTTATAAACAGGAAAGTTATACTGTGGGGTATAGTCTGCACGTTAAGAACTGGCACGAAATAATACTTAAAACAAAACTAAGAGAGGATGTCTCTCAAATGGGAAAAAAGGTCCTATATAGGTATCTGCTTCCAAACTAAAGTAGTAGGGAAGCAGCCAGGAAGAATACATAATGGAAGGAACAGGAGAAGTTGCGACAGTAAAGGAACAGGAATTTTATTGCAATATGTATAGTGCAGAGTTCTGCACTTCTTCAATATGACTCAACATGAACCATGCCAAAACAATTTATTGCCATTTCTAAAATTATTCCCAGATGTGTGGGTTAAATATATTTAACTCAGCAGTGACCCATGCTAAAGTGGCAGGGTAAATAAGCCCACAGGATTATGTACTTAGTAGGGAGGCAGAAGACAGACAGAGATGCTGGAAGTTGCTCTGTTTTCTGCAGATGCTTAGATGTGCACCTGAACAGACCTTTTGCAAAGGAATTGTTTCATGTAACATAGAATAGGTAATGTATGCACAGTTTGTTTCTATTGATAGCTTACGTATCCCCACCAGCTTCTACCAGCAATGTTCAGTAATCATCGGGCATCTTTGCAAGTTGAATGTTCCGTATGGCAAAATATTTTATGGCAAATTACAACATGGAAAGCCACAGTGTGAAAGTGTTTCATGTGATTTCCACATATCCTTTGCCATTTGTAGAGAGATTTATTGAGAAAAAAATTTCTTGGTGTGAAGAGGAAATAGTTATAAACAAAATGAAATGTTTGGGTCAAGGATAATATCCAGGTGACAATGACTGTCAATGTAAGAATTTTTCAAGTTTGCAAAATATATTTTAAAAACAAAGCAAACTAAGCAAGCCCTGAGGGAAGTTTTTAAACATTCCCGAAATATCAATTAATCTAACATTTTACTGTTATCTACCAAAGATTACAGAAGCATAAAAATGATTTGCTGGATTGGGTAATTTTTGGTTAGTCTTGACGAACTCTTCTGAAATGCTTGTAGTTTTAAAATTATGACAAAATCACTCAACAGAATATGTCTTCAGAAAAAAAAATGAAAACTAAATTATATTTATATAGTTTCATGGCTTTCCCTTCATAATTTAAAGAACTTCCAGATGGAAGATTTCTTGAGCACAGTTTAATGCATGTGACATCCAAGAATCACATGGGCCTTGTGCCAATTACTTTACTAGTCTCTGCTAAGCCAAAATTAGCAAACATTCTTGTAGAAGCATCCTGGGTGACACATGCCAAGCTGAGATGCAACTTCAGATCCCCCCCTCCCGTTTTTACTTCAAGATACAGCTGGGGCAGGGGTGAGGGAAGTTAGTATCTGATTAAGCATTTCCTCAGATTGACATCCTCCTTTTGAGAGTAACAAATGCTAAAGGATGCCTCACAGGATGCCTCATTCTGGCACCATATTACATTCCACATTTTCTACAGCAGGCCCAGTGAAACTGCTCTTCTTTTCTCTTAGAAAATAAAACTACTATGAATACTTGTAAAGAAACAAGTGAGAGGAAAGAGGGAGATTAAAGGGCCTTTTCCCATCTCTGATATTTTTCAAAGGAGAGGGATTCAAATCCAACCAGTCTTCTAAATATATACTTCTCAATGAGAACTCTATGCAGGTAAATGACTTAGAAAAGGATACAAACTGCACTAGAGAAGAAAGCATTACATTTCATCCTTGATAGCCATAGTTATGAAAGTATTCAGATAATGGTAACTCATCCTTGAACACCACTCAGCTGGACTATGCAATGTGTATTGCTTCCTTTGGAGATGATTCAGAAGCTACAACAAATATAGAATGCAGTAGTTGGATTGATGATAGAGCAAATCCACTATTGGAAAATAACATCAAAAATTGCTGCATGGGTTCAACTACATTCAAAGTTCAAGTCAAAGTTCTGGTTATTATAGCAGTAGCACTTAGACTTATATAACGCTTCACAGTGCTTTACAGACCTCTCTAAGCAGTTTACAGAGTCAGGATATTGCCATCAACAATCTGGGTCCTCATTTTACCAACTTTGGAAGAATGGAAGACTGAGTCAACCTTGAGCCGGTGAGAATCAAACTGCTCGTATTCAGCAGAATTAGCTGCATTGTAACCACTGCACCATCAGGGCTCTAAAAGTCCTTATAAAGTTCTGTATAGCATACATACCATCAAGCTATATCAGAAACCACCTTGCCAGATCTGAATCTTTCCAATCTGAACATTGAGAAAGGGCCTCCAAGGATCCCATCTCAAGAGTTACACCAAATAGGGAACTGGGTGACAAAAGTTTTTAGTATTAACCCCAGGCTCTGAAATACATGAAAAAATATGAATACACCTCAATGAAAATTTTGACTTTTTCAACACATTTCAACACAGAGACTTGACTTTTATTTCAACAATCTTGATAAAAGAGATATAGCCAATAACATCGCCACTGACACTTTGTAGTCCATTGTGTAATTTGAATAAATATAAATGCAAATTTTGTATGTGGAAAGCATAAGCATATCCCTACATTTATCCTTACCTCAAAATACCTAAACTTAGAATCAGGCTCACCAGATTCTCTGATATATAGAGAGATCAGATTCTAGAGGATCTGGGAGGAACTTGTATAATTTACACCTCAGACATTTGGTTTTATTTGCTACTTGTTGTTAAAGAATATGGGGTCACCATGCCTCAATCAAAAAAGTTCTCAAAAAAGTTCTCAATCAAAAGGCCTTCATAAGAAGGTTATAGGTGCCTATAAGTCTGGGAAGATTTTTTAAAAGATTGCCAAAAATTTGGACATCAATCATGTTACTGTCTGAAAGATCACTTACAAATGGAAATTTCAAACAACTGCCAACTTGCCCAGGCCAAGCCTTTCCAGCAAGTTCAGTCGAGGAGCACAATGCAAGATGCTGAAAGAATGGCAGAATTTCAACATGTGGCCTACAGGTAGCTCTCAGTACTAATGATGTCAAAGTCCATGAGAAAGAAGCTGCACAAATTAGATCTATATGGGTGGTGTGCCAGGAGGAAACCTTGCTTGTCCAAAAACATCAGGACAAGACTAAAGTTTGTTCATTAATATTGAGGCAAAGACCAAGGTTTCTGAAACAAAATGCTCTGGACAAGCAAGGCAAAGATAGGAGATATGTTTAGCCAACACCAAAGACAGCTTTTCATCAGAAGAACCTGATACCAACTGTAAAGCACAGTGCTGGAAATGTTATGGTATGGGGCTGCTTTGCTGCATCAGGGCCTGGGGCACCATAGGATTCATTACGAATACTTCATTGTACCAGAGGGAGCTCGAGGATAATGTGAAACTCTGTGTCAGAAGATTGAAGTTCAATCAAAAGTGGACATTGTGAGAAAGATCCTGAACATTCCAATAAATCCACCAAGAAATCACTAAAAAAAGAGAAAAGAAATGCAGGGTTCTGGAATGACCAAGTCAAAACCAGGATCTTAGTCCCATCAAGATGTTGTGGGCTAATTTTAAACAGGCTGTGAATACAATAAATCCATCAAACATCACACACCTGAAAAAAAATCTTCTCTATGATAGGAAAAAAACTATCAGAGACTGTAAGAAATCCCTACAGGCAGTCCTTGGCTTGCAACTGACCATTTAATGACTGTTTAAAGTGGTTTAGCCACAGGAAATGCAAGATATGTCAATGATGCAGAGCTGAAAATAAAACATAGTCCTTTAAATCAGGGCTTTTCAACCTTTTCACCGATTGTACCACTTTTAGGATATGGCAATATTCGAGTACCACCTAGCAAGGTGTCAAAAACTTGATGACCAAAAAAAAAACCCTGTTCAAAGTTGCAATTGCACTGAAATGACTTATGACCATTTTTCACACTTATGACCATTGCAGCATGCCCAGGGTCATGTGATTTATATTTGGATGCTGGCAACTGATTCATATTTTATGATGGTCACAGTGTCCCAGGGTCATGTGATCCCCTTTGCAACCTTTTGACAAGTAAAGTCAATGGCAGGGCTGCTGGTGGCCAAGTGTAAGGCAGGACTTCCTCCTTCCCTGCCTCCCTCTTTCTCATGCCCACCTCCTTCTGAAGGAAGAATTTGAAACACCCCCCCCATATTTTCTCTCTTCCATATATTCATCAAACAAGGAAAAGCCTCCAGAAACAGAAAAGACAAACTGCTGAGTGAACTAGCTTAAAAAGGCACATTCCCCTTTAAGAATTAGCTACTGGCTAGAAAGGAAAGTAAGGAGCCAACAGCCAGCACTTAAGGAAGAAAAGAAAATGTAGTAAGTATTGGCTGCCGGCTAAGGCAGCCTCCCCAAATGGCTCCATTCATAAGTAAAGGAATCTACAGGCAAAATCCATTCAGGATAAAAATACTTCAAAGTCCCTTGCAGCAAAACATACAGCTAACAATAGCAGAGCAATAGAAGCTAACAGGAGACATCAGCCATCAGCCAAATAGAAATTGCCAAACACTCCTTAAGAACACAAAGCCCACATTGCACAAATCCCAGAACTTCAAAGTCACAAAAGCACATAAGAATCCTTCCACTCTCCATCTCCCTCCCTCCCTCCTCACCTCCAGCCATTGCTGCCTTTTTCATTCCTCTTGGAGGGCAACCCCTCCCCCACCCTCCTCCTTCAAATTCTTTCCCTTCGGTGCAGCCAAACTGCTTCCTTTTATAGCCTCTCCTGTCTCCGCCCCCTCCTCCTCCTTTCTCATGGGGATGAGTGAGCCAGAACTGAGCCTGGGCCCTTTGTCTCTCCCCAGCCACTGCAGCTCCAGAGGACTCTCTCACTGTAAGTCCTTGCCTGTGCTGGCTCATTCCCTCCCCCACTAAACTTGGCTAGGCAGGGCTGCGTACCACCTGCCACTTGTTAATGTACCACAAGTGGTACGCGTACCACTGGTTGAAAAGCCCTGCTTTAAATAAATAAAATGTCCTTTAAGAATTAATCCAATGTATATTAATTATAGTAGAGTACAGTCTTAAAAATATAATCCTTTAAAATATTAAATATGGTTACTTTAATTGGGCTATTTCAGTTTGGTGATTTCAAGAGAAAATAATGTATGAAAATAAAATTTTAATAAATTATGCTTTGTCCAAGAGTAACTATGTCTGTGTACATTTTCAGTGTGTTTGCTTCTTCAATATTGTCGTATGTAGAAAATAAAAATTATTGCATTGACCATTTTTGTTAGTGAGCAAGCCAAATGAAATCCTATCCTTCATTACATATTATTTTAAAACATGTCTTCAGGGTTACTTTTAAACATTTGCTTATGTCATGAGTTCATACCTCAAAAGGGATTCCAGCCCTTCTTCCAATCCTATTTTTTACTCTGGCTGATCATGAGCTACCAGTCCCACTTTAACTCGTTTCACTCTTTGAGAACAAAATTAGTTGATGCACTGCAAAATTATTTTCAGGCTCAAACTTGAGCTTATCTCCTCCACAGCCATTTAATTATACTTTTAAAAGATAACAAATCACTTTTCTTATCTGTCTCTTTAAGCTAAACCAAACAAAAGGTTTCCTGAACTTGAAGAGTCCATTAAATGATGATTCTCAGAAAATGCTACTGCTAGATACTGGTCATTTTTGTGATAATCACCAGCTTTCTGAAAATGGAATTCCAGAACACATTGGTTCAAATGTAATGTATTCTAGATTTAGGATTTATTGAAGACATTTTCCCATCATTATGGAAAACAGGTTCAGAAATTTTGTTATATTCAGCACCAAAATTGAGACACTATAATTTCTTCTCTTTTGCTTTTTTTATTTCATAGTAATTATGATAATGGCTTCATTGCCATCACTGTGCTGAGTGGTGTGGTAAGCATCAAGTTCAACCAGCTTGCAAAATAAAAAAACAACAATTGGCTCTCACAAACCAGCTTCAGCATACTACTACTTACAATCCATCCCAAAGGAATCCAGATGTCAGGAAGAGGAGGAAGAAAAGAACTTAATACAAATTAACAGTGCTTTTTTTGTAAGAAAAAAGGTGCCGGAACTCACATCTTGTTAATCTTTTATTTAAAAAATTATATATATAAAAAATTATATATTCAGTTCTTAGCAGGACCGGTGGCTGAGAAGTATTTTTTTTTTCATTTTTAAATTTGAGGTCACACTTTTACACTAAAAATTTAAAAAAGATTTTCAATTCAATGATTTTTTAAAATAAGAAATTATTTACCTTTCGCACGTAGTCAATCACTGTACACACACCCACACGTCAGTTGTGTAACGAAACATAATGGTCGCCGCCTGCAGTAAGCACTCAGCGCGCGACTAAACCAATCACAAGCCGAGCAGTGCCACAAGCCGAGCAGCGCCATCACAACCAGTGCAGACAAAGTATGCATGCATCGGATTTGACACACAAGCAGCCCGCATGCACCATTTTAATGATTTTGCCGCTGACCTGCTATGCTCGACAGGGAGATTCAAATCCACATGGACCAAACATCAAATTTTCAAAAGTTACTTTTCAAAACTCGGAAAAATCCATCCAAAAAAGGTGCCAGAACTCTGTTCCAGTGCGTTCTATGACAAAAAAAGCACTGCAAATTAATATAAAAAAGAAAATATAACCACCAAGAAAAATAAACATAAAAACAAAGTTCAAAGTTGGTCACCTTGGACTGAAAGCCCACTTAAATAAAACAGCTTTAACTTGTCTATGGAAGCCCAGTGGAGATTGCCTGAGCTTCTGGTGAAAATATTGCATAAGATGGGGCCATTACAAAGAAGGCCTGCCATCTCATCCATGTTCTGCAAACTTCTTGAGAGGAGGCAATTTTCAGCAGGCCCGTTCAGGATGACTGGACTGGACAGATTAAATTCTAACATCTCCTAAGGGTGCCTCATTTAAGACTTGAAACAGTAATCACTAGCACTTTGAATTACCTCTGGAGGCCTACTGGCAACCAGTGGAGTGATATGAGTAAAGATGTAATTCTATATTGGTGGACCACTTGCATTAGCCGCAGCTTCTGAGTTAACTGCAATGTGGCCTCATGTAGAGCACATTGTGCTAGTCTAATTGAGTAGTCATGAACATATGAGTTACTGAGGTCAGACCATTCTGGTCCAGGTAGGGTTGTAATTAGTATACCAGCTAAAAGTGGTATATATGAGTTTTACCTCCTGGCTAATCATAGATTAGATTAGATTAGATTAGATTAGATTAGATTAGATTAGATTAGATTAGATTAGATAGATAGATAGATAGATAGATAGATAGATAGATAGATAGATAGATAGATAGATAGATAGATAGATAGATAGATAGATAGATAGATAGATGATAGATGATAGATAGATAATCTTTTTACATCCCTTTGATCCCTTATTTCAGGGTGGAGTCGTGGTGACTGAGTAGAACTGAGCGTTTACTGGCCAGATGCCCTTCCTGACGACTACGCGGAGTTCCCAGCAGATATTTTCTCTTTGCACCTGATAGAGAAGCATCTGCCACTGCCTGGGATTGAACTCTCAACCTTCCAAGTGGGAGGTGAGTGTCCTCACCTCTAGGCCACCACACCGCTCATACATACATACATACAATACATACATAGCAGTGGTGGGATTCAGCCGGTTTGCACCACTTCAGCAGAACCGGTAGCTAATTTTTTGTTGCCCAGGCCCAGAACAGACTTCCGGAAGCGGCATCCACACAGAGAACCGGTTGTTCACATATTTGAATCCCACCACTGATACATAGTATGTATATATAAATCATTCTCAGACATTCGTGCTTATTAAACCTATCCTTATATGAGTTGCTTTACTTTCACAAGAACTTCAAAATGTAGCCAGAAAGCCAAAAGAAAATGCTGTGTTGCATGTGTTTTCCACGTTATTCCTTTGTGTCCTGTATGCACAGGTGATAGGAGGATTGAAGGAATCAGATGAGCTCAGGTAATAACTACGGTAAATGCCTTTCAATGAAAAGTTTCCAATATATTTCAGAAAGACTTTAACTGTCTCTTTTGAGACATGCAGTCAACATTTTTAAAGCTATAGTCATATACATACCTACCTAGAAGTGTGATGCTTTTAATAACGTGGGGTTTGCTTGATCTTCACATGATTAGATTTCAGATCATTGCACAATCTTCCATCCACATTAAAAAAAATTAGCAACTGCATGCCAAAGGTTAAAATATTTAAATTATTGTATAATGGCAGACATGGATAAACTGCAAATATTTGAAAGCAGAAACATCTCAAAAAAAGTAGGGCATAGCCATTTTCATTTTTAAAAAAAACACTGTTCTGCTATTATATATTCTCATGCATTTTTCTTGAATTTTATACTACATACAAAATATATTTCATAAAAAACATCAAGCATTACATGTTTACTCCAGCCTTTCTCCAAAGAATTCAGAGAAATGTGTAAAAGACTTTCTTCCCCTGCATTCTTTTTATAATTTCATGAATGAATAGAAAGGGAAAACAGTACAAAGGCATTCCATGAATTTCAAAGCTGAGCAGAGATTTAACCTGATGTTTTTGTGGCCCAAGACAGCACTAATACAATTTCCACTGCTGACTCTGAAACAATGGGAAAGGAACAGCTACAGAGCAAGCATAAAGTAGGACTCATAATCCTGCAAATGCTTGATTCAGTCTTGCAATCTTCCAATGAAATCATTGAGACTTGAAAAAAAAAACTTAACTTTGATTGGATCATGACTATGATTAAGCTAAAGCTACTAATCAAATTTCCCATTCTTTAATCTAAAATGAATCTAGGGCAGGAATTCACTCCCAAAGTGGCTTAGGATAAATTTCATGAAAACAATGGGGAGAAACCTATTTCAGTATCAGCATTTGAATGTACTTTTTTTCCAAGTGTTTGCTTCATGAAATCATCATATAGTATTTATGTCATCATACTGTTGCCTTGGAAATGCATGTAATATAATATGCAACGTTTTGTTATTGAAGGAATGAATGGGAACAGCAGATGGCTGAGCAGACAGAGTAAAAGCACTGTTTAAACAACAGATATCATTTATACATAGCACAACTAGCAAAGAAAATGGTGACACTCTTGCAAACACAGGTCTGTCTTTCCAAAACAAAAACTATCATGCTTTGTCCTGAAGAACAGTTCAATCTTCTAAAATGATGGTTGCTCCCATCATCTTCAGCCAACAGTCTGTTCCCACTACTCATTTAACTGAGTTAATTAAGTGTTGCAAGAGACCAAAACAGGAGTTAACTGACCCAATCAACTAGCACAATGAGGGCAAAATTTAACTCAAAGTAGACTCAATCCTGTGCAGGATTAAACTAATCCCATTCAGTAAGTTTTGCTATGAGAACATATCGTATCAATTAATTGACCCATTTTGCACCAAGAAAAGGAGCTGGCAAAATAAAACTGCTTGCAGCCACTCACTGAGTTCCTTGCAGGACTTACTGTTGTGAAACACTGCAGTTAGGACTGACTTACCTAGACCAGTCTGTGCCACAACGCACATTCAGCAGCAGCTATTTTCCAACAGCCTAGATCAGCTGATCTCACTCAGTTCCATTCGTTTCAGTAGAACTGGTTTGTTTGTTTTGTAATAGGGCTGGGATATTATTCTTGCCAAATCTTTCTCTTTTCTTATCTGGGCTTAGTACTGGCAATAAGAGGATATTTAAAAATTGGAGTGAATTCAGCAAGATTTCTTCCAGGTTCTCTTTCTAGCCCAGAGTTCTACCTTTATATTTGAATGTCATTCAAATCAATATTGTGAAAGAATTTGAAATGAACAAAACTTTTGTTTCTAGTATGAATCCATTATTGTACTGGAATAGATTTTACACATCCCAGTAAACGTAAATCATTTGCTTAACTGTTTTAGAGAAAAAAGAATCATGAAAATATTCCTTGTGGCGGTATTTTCAAAAAGGAGAAGGTCAAAGAACACGAGGAGGCCCAGAAAAAGATGGAGAAACAACATCAAAGACATATTACAACAACAAAAATTAACAATGGTTGAGAGGTCAGAAGAGCAAGAGCCAGAACTTTGTATCTCCTTCAACACTAGAAGCAGTAAGTATGGGAATAAAGAAGAAGTAATAGTAGTGATATTTTCAGATTTCCCCTACAATCTTATTAATAGAAAAACTATTAGGAAAATGCCAGCCAGGCAAGGAGGAGGGATCAAGCCGGGAATTAGCCTTGTGTCATTGCACAGTCCCAAGAGATCTTGGGCTGATATCACACACACACATACAAACATTATCTGTTTGTTCCCAAGAGAAGGCAAGCAGTCTGGGGAGATTCCTGTATTATAGGTAGAATGTAATAAAATAGTCCAAACCCTACACATGTGGATCTGGTTGCTTGCACCTGACATAAACAGGTTTCATTCGGATGGAGCTGCCAAGTAGAAGCATCTATAGTATCAACACAGTAAAAGTTAATTTGGACTACACATTCATTATGATACCAAGGCCTACCAGAATAATGAAGGTATATTTTGGATGGATACTCATTGTTATAAGCTTAAAACAGATGAATCGAAGACCATATAAGGTGTGAATTAAAGGTAAATATGTAGGATAAAAAACACATGTCCTTAAAACTTAGACATGTTTGCAATAAATTGCTTACACAAGTCTAAAACTATTACTTGGAAGTAACCAGAGTATATTCATATATAGAAAGGGTAAGAGGAAAATGATACTATCTTTGTCTTTCCATATAACAAAATACTTTGAACTGGCTTTGGATATTTCCACCTGGCCACATATTTTCAAATATATCAAAGTACAAACTTAACACTGTCTTATACTGAGCATTCCACAAAACGAGGCATGTTATGCTGGAAGAAACTAAAAGGGCCAAGCTCTAATGTTTTAGCAAGCATGCATTATCTCTGAGTCTCCGTTACACGTTTGTACCTTACCAAATTTCTCAGTCTGTTGGCACATGCAGAAAGTTCTTTAACCGAGTATCATTTTCCAGACGTCCTGCACTAAACTCCTATCTTTCCCTGGTAATGCTGATTTGGGAAGTTGTACCCCAATTCATCTAGGGATTCCTTTGCCAAGGAAGTTTGATTTCAACTGCTTATTTCTTGTGAACACAATTCTGGTACAGAATGACTGTACTAACAATACGGCGGAGCGGCGGAGCGGGGTATGAATTGGAGCACAAAACACACCATGCAGAAAGGCTTGTTGTGGGTTTCCGGGCTCGAGGAGGTGAGAGCACGAGCAAAGCCCGAAAGGAATGCGATCCTCTTAAAGGCGGCAAGAGGAGAGAGATGGGGGGGGGGGAAGCTAAGCGCTTCCGCTCAGGGGAAGGACTTGCAGCCGCCTTCCAATCCAGGGCCTCCCCTCTGCTACCCGGCAGGTCTGCACGCGGCCGTCTCGCTTCTTTGTCAAACGGGCAAGGAGGGGCGGAGGCAGGAGCCGGCTGGCAGACGGCGGCCGCCCCGAGATGGAGGTTCATGTTTCGAACAAGGAAGCTGCTTTAAGGAGGACTGTGTCTGTGCGTCTGTCCGTCTGTCTCTCTCTGTGTGTTTGTGTGTGTGTGTGTGTGTGTGTGTGGGCGAGCGAGCGAGCGAGAGAGAGAGATTATGTGTCACGTGCTAAACCGCTGAGGAAGGAGCGGGAGCAGCAGCCTTGAGGAGCAGCGGAGCTGACCGATTAGCCCCTCAGGCGGCGGCGAAGGAGGGGAAAGAGACCCGAGAACCGCAACGCCCAAGCGGAGCTGACCTTCGGCTACTTGATAGCTCCTGCGCGGCTGCGGGGCGGGCGGGCGACAGCTTAGACCGGGCCACCAACCCGGCGCCTGTAACGTTCTTCCTGGTTGCAGCGCAACGTTACGTACTTAGACCAGATCAGACTCGCCAGCTTCAGGAAGAATTTAGCCGGCCCTTGGAGACCCCAGCGCCACTCCTCCGGTTAAGATTCTAGGGACTGTAGATGAGCTTCGGGTTCATTAGGCCAGAACCGCCACCCACCACCATTGCCGGCCTATTCTTAAGAATGACCTGAAAGAAATGGCCCGAGCGCCCGGTTCTTTCGCTGGGAGAACGGTCTGCGAGAAGGAGACTTTGAACTGCACGCCATTATCTGCCAAGTTTCAAATCGGAAGGTGTATAGCACGTAGATCAGCGAGGGAGTGCCTGACTAGCAATAGCACTATCAATGGTGTAAACTAGGAAGCCGAAATTCTTTGGAGGTCCAACTTGACCCAGTTTGGAGCTCCGCATAACAGGCAGTTTTCCGTTTCCTCCGCTTCCTCTATCCGCCTTCCTAAGACGTTTAACTCAAAGCCATTATTAGAACTGACACCCCCGCCCCGCCAGTTCTGCAGCAAATCCCGTGGAAGAATGCGCTGGTCCTAAAACAAATTGTTTAAAAGTGAGCTGTGAAGTGAAATACAATTAGTGAAATAGAAGATTCCCTTTCCTCTTCGGGCCTCTAACTTTTGCCAATAGAAGGAAAACCGTACTCGGAGTGATTTATTCTTCAACAAATAGAGCTGAGGTCTGGTTTTTATGGACAGGCAAAAAAAGCACCTTATTTAAGCTAGGTGCAAAGTGCATGTTGCGTGCTACTATTGTAAATATCAGAGATAAATATTGGAGAGGTTTTTTTAGAATCTTCATCTACTTTTAAAGTGCTATTCACTCATCCTTGGGTCAACAGAAAACAACACCAATACATAACCCACACTGCTAATCCCTGTTGCTAATCCCTCTCTTGCCTCTGTTCCAAGTTATTGCCAGGTTCCTGATTAGGTTACAGGGTGACAAGAATTGCAAGTTGCCAAATGAAAGAATGAATGAGCAAGGAAGTATTTTAAACACTATGACCTTGCTCTTGGTCAATCTTGGAATAAGTGGGGAGAAACATTAACACTGGAATAGCTATAAACTATTCTCACATATATTCTGGGGATGAAATGAAGGCAGAAATATGTGGCAAAAGAATCTTGGTGCTGTGATAAAGTACAAGTGAGGGAGAGCCCTGAAAGTTACAGATTTTGAAGGGCAAAAGACAATCTAGTCAAATCCCCCTCCCCGCATTACAGCAGGACTGGTAATTCAAGATACAGCTTCAAGTCCCTGACAGTTGCCTGTCTAGTTTCTATTTATATATTTCCAGTCAAGGAGAACCCACATCATCCTAAAGCAGAAGTTTCTCCTAACTGCTTTTTAGCAATTTTTGCCAGTTGGTTTTGTTCTTATCTGAAGCAACAACTACAGGTAGCAACTCTGCACTCTGTTCTGCATGTCAGCGTTACAGGTATTTGAAGGTCACCATCTCTCAGAAATCTCATTTCTAAGGATTATCTACCCTTTGGTTTGGTTTCTAGACATTTCACTATTCAAGGCTGCTCTTTTCTGGGTTTGCTGCAATTTGTCCACTTCCTTCATAAAATGTGGTGCCCTTTCGAATATAGAACTCCTAACGTGGACTGGATAGTGTAGATAAAGAGCATGACTTAGCCTCCACTTGTAGGTTACTATGACATCACAATGTTCTGGCAACTCCAAATTTTCTCTTGGACACACAGTGTTATCTTTACCTTGACAGCCTTAAACCATCATTGATTAATCATTACTGATTTTAAAATATTGTAATATATGTTCTCCTTAATCAGAACGTATATTCCAACACAGTTTTGAGACATGTAAAATTTGTAATACTTTGTCAGCCTTAATTTTGGAGGTGAAGTAGGCTGTTGTGGACATGATTAAAGGTGTGTTTCAGGAATCCTGCATGGTGCAGTTATTTCAAGATGCTTCTGAACACTACCAGACTTAAGTTTCATTATTTCTCTCTCAGCATTCAGTCTTTGCAGTAGCACATTTTTTTCTTAAATATCAACTCTTCCATCCCTACTTTTGAAATAATCTTTTCCAATAAAGAGGAGAGCTTCAGTATTTTATTTGAGGATGAGGAAGGGGCATATGAGTTCTTCCATTTCAATAGTGTTTTCAGATGTATCTTTGCTTCAGCAGACCATTTTTCTTCATTGCATGTTAACATAAGTTCCATACAAGACTTAGCAAACTGCATAATCATAGCAAAGCCTGTCTCCTTTCTGGGGCTATTTCTGCCCTTGGGTCTTTCCATATGTTTTCTTATTTCACATTATGTTTAACTTGAGAGATGCCCAAATGGTTTGTAGGAAGTGGGGCAGACAAACCATTTCAGAGAAACTGGGCAAAATCGGACTCATCCCATTCGTGCTGCAGTGCCATGATTAGTGTATGATTTTTTCCCCTGCTATATAATGACCTATAACCAGCGGCATACTCATAAATCAGGATAATAGCATTTGGCAGTGACTTGGAACAGATGCAGTAGAGGCAGGATAGGGATTGGCAAAAGGGGCAGCACATTTTATGTTAGCTTTATTTTATACATACACACATATACATATACATATACATGTATCCACACCTTTCTATTATTCCAAAACACTCTTTCTTCCATTTCACCCAAGTATTAATGCACAGATTTTATTCTTTAAGCTTCTCACATCTGTCTTTTTGAGATGACTTTCTCAGTCTTCCCATTCTTCTTGACCCATTCACCCTTCATATTTTTGTTTTGTAGTCTGATCTGCATTCATTCATGACCAAACCACTTCAACATACATCTTTTGTACTGGTCATTCACTTTTGTATTCAGTCCACCACATTCTTTCAACACCATTCATTCTTGACTCTTAACATTTCTTTTTTAATCACTCACAATTCTTATATATTCTGTTCCACTGCATTCAAAATTCTTTTCTTCTGGTACATTCAGCTTTCACCTCCAAAGTAGACTAAAGCATGCTGTTATACACAGCCATTTTTCACTTTTAACAATTCCATTCCTTTTAACCATTCCATTCCATTCCTGCCCAAAACATTTCTACCAGCGTTTACATGTCTTACATTTTCTTCATCCATTTTTATGTCTTCAGTAAACATTCTACAAAGGTCACTTTAGATAGTGAAATGGGCAGCATTGAGTTTAATTAACATAAAGGTACACAAAAGCACATAGATTCAGCTATATGCTCTCATTTCCTTTGGTCATTTATGTATATAACTTGAGTTGTTTGTTCCATTTTTGTCTGTCCAATACAACTACAGTATCTTGGTCTTTGATACATTAATTCTCAGGTGAATAAACCTTGTGGCATTATCTTACCTAATATTCCCAGAAAATAATTTGGTTTCTTAGCCAACCACACATCATCTGAATACAAAAGCATATATTTACCCTCAGCCAACCAACATACCTGTATCATCACCAGAAGCTTTTCTTGCACATTTAGACATTACTTACTTTGATTCAGTTTTCCTATTTGGGTAGTTCCGTACCCAAAATGAAAGGGCCAATAGATGCTAGAAGTCTGTTAGCATTATCCTTTAAATATATCATCCTGGGTCTTTGGCTTGCCCTTCAGATCTTTTGTTGGCTATTTCTAGGAAGTGATAGGTGGCTTCCTCCTGGAGTTTGCTAGACCTGGAGAAGTGCAGCTCTCAAATGTCCAGTCTTCAGAATTTTCCCTGCCAATGTTTTGCCTACTCTTTGCAAGGTTCTATACCCATCCTTTTGCAGTGCTGGTGACTACTAGCTTTCCTCACATATTTATCTTGCCACAAGTTATTTGCCACTACCACTACTTGGAGGAGTCAACACCAACAGTCATTTATCTATAAATTCATTAAACAACCAAGAGGACATCACACATCCTTTTCATACTCCCTACTCAATGTTGGACCATTTAAATATTCCATTTATTCTCATGCATACTTTATTCCATAATATATCATTACATTCTATTACTACATTCAAATTATATTCGTGTAAAATATCCCATAATTCAAGTCTATTCATTTTATCAAATGCTTTCTCTAATCCAAAAAAATTGCTGTAAAGTTTCTATCTCACACACATTTTTCAATAAAAACATTAAGCAAAAGTCTTCTTTGCAAATACTTTGCCAAGTATAAAGTTACACTGTTGTTTTCATATTTTCCTTATTGTCACTACTTGTGTCTCTTCACTTAGAATACTTTTAAACCCTTTCCCAGGAATATTTAACAAGTTATTCTCTGAATACTTTTTGCATTCACTCGTGCTATCTTTCCATTTTTATGCTGGAATAATAAGTTTCTTCCAATCATCAGACATAGATGCAGTCTTCATATATATTAAACAAGTGGCACTCCATAAGCAAATACATCCACATTTCTTCACTTATATCACTGACATATATAATATTATGCATTTTCTACAGATCCCCAGTATTTGTAATTTCCTATTCATCATAGTTTGCTTGGATACTAATATTTACAGCATTAGTTTTAATTTCATATAATTCTTTAAGTTGCCCCTTCTAAAATTCCATTTTTGTTTTATCCCAATCATTTAATCACATTTATTTTCAATTCAATTCATTCTGCTGGAGACTTCATGTTTAGCCTTTTTTACTCATTCCCAAAACAATGTTTTTATTTTTATAAAAACCACTCTGCGTTTTCTAATTTTCTTTCTTAGGTTTAATAATTGTTTGCTATCTTTGAATATCTTCTTTACAACTATTTATTTATTTATTAATCAAATTTATTTGAGCCCATCTCACGGTTCAGGCCACTGAGTGAACCACTTTTTCTTTTCTACCTATGTGATACCATATATTTCTCTACTTATTTTTGTAGTGCTCATTTATGTATTTTTCTTGTCCATGTTTTTTTTTTAGTTTATCACTCCATCAAGGATCTTTTTAAATAGTTCCTATTGTCCTATATATTTTATGGCACTCTATAATAATTTTTTAACTCTGTCTCCAAGCAGCTTCCACATTCTCTTTCTTAGATCTAATCTCATTCATTCTTGGAAGATTGATCTATTTTGCATTTTTTTAATTTATGACTTCTACACTCTTTTTTTGCAGTTATTCTGTCTTTACTTTTGATTCTTTTACTTCTTTCCTTTTCTTTCAATGTGCATTTTTGCCAGGTTCATATCGAACATTTTTGGGATAACCAAAAATGCCCTGTTTCACAGAGCTTCTTGGACCCTTGTATCTTCCACTAACTCTCTGAAGTGTTTTTCATAAGCAGTCAAACCAAATCTTCTTTTAGAGATAGCCATGGTTCACAAATAGTGTGCTGGGGCACCCTGGAACAACACATGGAAGTTATAGGATGCTGTGCTATATTTGAAATGTTGGCAATATCCATTTAGGAAGCTGGATTTTCAACACTATTTTGGCCTGGGGCCTAATGAAAAAATTCCTAAGACACTAAGAAGCAATGAACTGAGAAAATTTGGGAACCTCTGAAATGTATTTTCATTCCTTTATCATATGTATGTATGAACAGACTTATGCTTAAAGTATGAATTTAAAGTAATAAACCCTTTTTGTAAGAATATACTCTCTGGTCACTACAATTCTTGGGTCTCCAAACAGCCCAATGGTTTTTTTCCCACTTTCTTGTTTCATTATCATCCATCCATTCATGTCATTTAGAGGAATACTTTTGCCTAATTAACTGCATTAATTCAGAATTAACACCACTTGAATATCACATCCAACTATTATCAATGATTTTCTTCTTTCATATGCTCCTGCTATAACCTAGAAGACACCAGTCATACTTTCTGACATATATTTTAGCCCATATATTTCATAATGAAACCTACATCTTCCCTTTCCTACATGTGTTAACTTTTCCCCACAGTATCAGACCACTTTTATTCATATTTATTACATTCTTCCATTTAGTTTCATAGATTTATACTGTTTTTTTCTTTGTTTCATTTTATTCATTAATCCGTGCTTTTTACATTTATTCCTCCCACATGCCAAACCATAATTTTCCATATGCTCTGATCATCTTCAGATAATCCAACAGAGCCTGACCTCTACAGCCCATCATGCCTTTCCTCAAATGAGGTTTTCACATATTGATAAAATAAAAATAAACTCTGTTGTTGAAACAGAGAAAGTGTAGGCCAATTTACACTACATTAGACTGTGAATTGTAAGAAGGATTAGCATTAGGATTTGTCACATTTTGGTCAGTATCTTATGCTACAAGTGCAACTAAAGTCCAAGGTTTACCCTAAGCACCTTTACAGTATCATTTAGACATCATCTGGCAAACCAATGTAACTGTTCCTTGCATCCCACCCTCTATAAGATATGTACATATGTGTGTGTATCTCTCTCTCTCTCTCTCTCACACACACACACACATAAACATATAGATATATGTGCACACACATATGCACTACCTACACACAGGAAACCTTTCCTTGATTGCCAAATGCAAGGCCACCCTAGCATTAGCATTTACATAAGAGGATGCCAGAAAATTAATGACTTTACAATTGGAGTGCGGTTCTGCTGCGACATTGGCACAATTCAAGATCACCAAGATTTTCTTTCAAGTCGTCTAGCGGAGGAAATACCAGCCTTTGAGTCAGTTTACACTTGGATTTTTTTGGCCACAGAATAAATTGCTGAGCCTACACAACTTCGGTGACGATTTACTAGATGACAAGAGATTTGTGTGTGCGCAGCCACACAAGCGACAGGAGGGAGTTTCATCATAAGACCATTCTCGTGTCTCCCCCCCCCCCGCCTCTCCCTTCTACCTCCATGGAAACCTGCTGTGCGATTTGCTTGCTAAAGGGGCAGCTTTGAGAAAAGAAGGCTGCCTTGCAAAGCGAGCGAGCGAGCAAGCGGGCCTGTCCTCCCTTGACAAGGACAGTTGGCATGTGTGACAGCTGCACAGTGGCCGGGGATTATCTCTCTGGCGCACACAGCCGCCTTTGCGTGGCAGGCAGGAAGGAAGCCAAGGGCAGTATCTCCCGGGACTCAAGCTGCAATTTTCGGCGCGCCCGGGAGAGGCAGCCTGAGCAAACAAAAGCCTCGGCTTTTTCTATCCGCAGCTCGGACAAGGTTCCGCACAAAGACGCTTTTCCTTGCCGTTTGACCCAGCCACCCCCGCCAGCACTGAGCTGCTCCCGGCAATCCTAACCGCGAACGCGCGCGGCAGCTGGTCACATTCGCTTCCTGCTCCGAAGATCGAGGAGCAGAGCGTTTCAGAACAAACCTGTCCCGTCCGCCTCTCGAGGCCTCGGGAGGGGAGCGCGGTGCTCTGTGGCCGGTTGACCGGCCGGCCAGCCGGCCGACTTGCCTTCCGCCGCTCGTTCACCCGTTTGCCTGGCGCTGCCAGCCAGCGCAACTACACAACGGCAAGCTCCCATTTGTAGGCCTTGGCCGAGAAGAAAGAGCCAGTGTGCGGCCGGACCCCAAGGTGGCTGAACGCCAGCAATTACGGGTTCCCGCTCTGGCGCTTCCCTCTCCAGCTGGAGGTGGAGTTGGCGAGGGAGCGCGTTGATTACAAGCGGCTTGCGTGATCGCGCGCAGGATTAGGGCTCGGGCTGAGTGAGGAAGAAGACGGAGGCGCCATTTGCTGCCGCAACACACCACCTCTCGGGCGTACGAAAGCGAGTGGCAGTCGGGAACCTCCACAGGGCACACTGAGGCGGGGAGTGGAAAGGGCGGGCGGGGCCGGGCTGTTGACAATCTGCTAGGCAGAAACTTACTAGCTCCCGGCCAAGTGGGAAATGCGGGTAGTTTCCAGTTTCCAGACATAGTAATAGGAAACCACATGGCGGAAAGTCCTCCTAGCCTAGCCCTGTACGAGTTGCAGGCTGGCGCAATACTTAAAGGGCGAGACGACCGCTTGCATTCCCTAGTGGAGACGTTCGTTTAAAAATGGAAAGGGGGGGAGGGAAGATTGCACCTAATCTCCCCAAAAAGATTTTTTGACAGGACGGTAGATGAGACGGTAATATACATTCAATAATAAAAAAATCCGCTTCCCATAAATTTCTATTCTTCTCCGTTTAAAGCAAATTGGGGGTGGGGGTGGGGGAAATCCGACAGCGCTGGGCTGCTCCCAAGCCTCTAGTGTTAAATCGAGACCGACTCAGTCAACCCCTCGGCTAATCTCCCATACGCTAATTGAGAGAATGTCTTTATGAATGAATGCGTCCGACTATGCCCTTAAGGCAATCGGCGTTGCCTACCTCTGAGAGGGGAACTGGTAACGAGTCAGGCACATTACGTCAGACTGGAGGTTTTTCTAAAGAGAAAAAATGTGGAAATAAAGCTCGAGGCTTTGGTTCCTGATGAGCGATCCTGGGTTAGAAAGGATGGAGGAGTGTTGCTTGAGAAAGACGGCCCACCCCCGTCCTTCCCTTTCCCGCGGATTGTGTTGAACTGCCTTGTGTTTCAGTTGGACAGGATGCCGGTTAGTTATTAATACTCCGGCTGCATGAGTGCTTTGTCAGTGGATCCCTGACATGATACAGCGAGCTAACAATTAAAAGTTAAGAAGCCGTCCTCTGCAAACCTTCCTATTGTTGATGCCAGGTTTCTGTACTCAATAAACAGGAAAAGGTTAAAAACTTGAGCCTGCCCACCCAACAATTTATCACTGGTAAGCCAAATGTTTTTCACAATGGTGACTTCCTCTGAAAATCTAACGCCTGAAAGCCACACTTCCCACCCTTCTTCTGTTTTTGGGGTTGTTTTTTTTTGCCAAGAATAAGCTCTCATATGAATGTTGTTCACCATTTGCAAGCAACACAGCAGGAGTGATAGCCTCTGACCGAAAGACTAGACAAGCTTGAAGTGACAGGCGCCGGGATGTCCTCACTGCTGCTGCTCTTGAAGGAGCAGCCGATTAAGAGTGAGGTGTTTCCTGCTTTCACAGTGGGCTTTGCGCTTGTATTTGTGCATCGAACAGCATCTTTCTTGGCTGTAGGTTCAACCTACAAACATTTCTTGGCAAGACAGATAATGTGGCTGATTACTTATGTCTGTTTTCCAATTGTGTTGATGGAGCTGGGTGGCCGAAAAGGAAGATTTCAAATGTGGAGTTTGCTTGCCAGGGCTCTTCAGTCTGAGTCATATTTGGTGATCTTCTTAACTAGGCATGCTGGTGTTTTGTTTTGTTTTTTCTATGCTATTCATTAGCAGTAGGATTTTCTATGAGCAACACTGAAAGAGCATTATACTTGGGAACTTTGAGAAGAAATTAGAGGGCCATCCTTAGTTTATCTACTCCAGTATGAACCCTGAAAAGATTTAGTGTGAATAAAAAGAAAAAGGTTGATCATTTAATTCATATGCCAGTCTAGAATTCAGTTCTCCTGTTTGAGAGATAATGAAATGTTTCCTGGGTTGATTGAAAATAAATTAAATAAATATTACTTGCCATAAAGTTAATGATAGAAACTATTTAAAAACATAAAATGTGGCACTCTTCAAGGTTATCTGGTAGGTGTCTTGAAAGATGTAAATGGGGTAATTATTAATTTTGACTGTTACTTGTGTCTGAATCTTACTTACAGAATAGGTTATATCCAATTTAACTGGATGCTATTTATTTAAGGATTTGATCAGAGGGCAACTTCCTTTGAGTCAGCTTTTGATCCAGATAATTTTCTTTTCCTTACAACACACATGAATAAAGTACATTAATAGTCTTCTCTTTCCCTTTCTATTTCCACTTCTAGTTTGTTGTTCAGAAAAGGGATGAGAAACCCACATATTACCAGCAACAGCAGAGTTTCAGAGTAATCCTTAGTGACCTGATTGTTAATGAGGTAAGTAGATTTGACCCATAATAAAACATTGTGCTGTCCTGTGTGATATACTGGAATCACTGTAACATTAAAAAGAGCAATAAGCACCCTTTTCGATCTACTCAAGCCAAGAGATTCTGATAAATGAATACAGCAATGCTTTAAACGTTTCTGTGTAAAAAATCTGATAGGCCAAAGTCTTTCAAAATTTTGATTCCCACTATTAAAAACATTGGGAATGAAATTGTCTTAGGGTCAGAGTGAATGGCTTCCGCTGCAAGATGTATTACCAAAGATGCAATAGAATAAGCAGTTTTTACTGTCTGAAATGGACAAGGTCTTCATACATAGGCAAAATAAGGAACATCTGAAACACGGTAGGCCAATGTAAGTTGTACCTAATACAGTTTATAACTACATATAGAGAAAGAATGGCCCCATAGGTGCATCATACAATCTGATCCACCCTGATTTTTTTTTTTAAGAACCAGTGCCAAAGATTTATTTCCAAGTAAATACAGTACATTTGCTTAGGATTGCAGTCCAGTCACCATTGAGTTCTGTCTGATGAAGACTTGGATGAGAATTGGAAGCTTACATCGTCCTTGGAAATATTACTTTCCCTTTTTTAATTATTATTCCACGGGTCAAACCAAACACCGGTCCATGTTAAGTACGAAGAAATTGGGGGCTCAGATTTCCTAACTGTAAAATCAGGCCAAGAATAAAAAAGCTGGCAGGGAGACAAGGTAGCTTTCATTTGGGAGAGCAAACACGGTGGTGCAACATTAATAACTGGGCCTTGCCTGTCTTTTAATAGCTGTTAACGTCAGTGAAGCCGCGTGAATAAAGGTGTTGAAAAGAAGTGGAGTCTCAAAGGGGGGGGGTTCTTTTTCTCATATGCACCCCCGCGCTTTTTTTTTTTCCTCTACCAGGCAAGGCAACATCTGCTGTATGTTGCATAACGATCTCTCGGTTAGTCGTTTCAATGCAAGCTTATTTGCATCAAGGAAGAAAGGCGAATGTTTTTCGGCTCTCCTCGAGAGCCCTCCCCCACCCTGCCTCCGAGCCCTGATTTGCAGCCTCCTCCGGCGGGAGAGCTCTCCCTAATTACAAGATCTTTTCCAACAGGGGGCGTGTAAACCCAGCAGCAGTTTGACTTCAATTCTGCCTTGGCGACATTTAATAGATTCTGGCAGCGTTTTCACTTACAGCCCTTCGTTAGGAGGGGGAATCGGGAATAATTACCCGGCAATAAAATATCTCTCGTGCACAGAACCTCGTGGCGCGAGGTCTTCGCTAGGAGGCGATTACTCTTGTCAATATTTTTTAGAGAAATATATTTGATTGTGGTTCCCCTCCCCCTCCTTCCAGCCCTTACACACCTGACAATTAGAAGAACCGGTGCGCACACACGCGCACGGGCACTCCTGCTGATTCGCACTGATTTCTGCGGGATGTGTTTACTCTTCCATTTGCATCGGAAGCGGGTGATAAATTTCATGTCCAGTTAAAAGGGGCTTTACGGAATGGGGACGAGGAGGGAATTCTTTTAAATGGTCCTAGGTATTAAATGAGCTATGTCTGACTTCCGGAAAAACTGCGGCGATTGGGTGATTTGATTGAAGGACTGTGGCCTTTCGCTCTAGGCTGGGATAATTGGGGACCAGGGTGTTATTTCTTTTATTAGGCCCACAAATTATTGGTAGTTGTGCTCCTGAAAATCTCCTAATCTAAAAGCATTCAGAGTTTTAGGAAAGCTGCTTTCAGTACTTTCAGCCTTAACCTCAATCTTCCCAGTGACTGGACAGCCTGTCCCCCCCCCCAAAAAAAATCGCCTGCAACCCCCCCTCCCCAATTGAAGAATTCTTCCTGAGTTAATGTGTGCATTTCATTTCATGAAGGAGAGACAGGGACGCATGTTAATCGGGGGGGGGGGGCAGAGTGCTTATTTGTTTTAAATGGCTGCCCTGATAGAATGGAAGAAACTCTCCCCCCCCCATTTGTTCTCAAGAAAGGCCTTTTTGCCTTTTTTCTATCCTATAATTCATAAACGGGCACCTATAAAATGATGAAATAAAACGTGATGTGTTTAATTTTGATTGATAAGTTGTATGAATGTAGCCAATTGCTTGCTATGTGGTGAACCAAGTTAAGAAAGTGGTGGTTCAGTATACGTTATTGATCCACGCTTAATCTTACAACCTTGAAGTAGAAATTGTAACTTTCCAGCTGGCTTGAAATCTGGCATTTCTTGTCTATATGATTAATGCATACCTAAAAGTCTGCAACGAAAATCAGAAACAACTCCCCCCCCCCACCTCGTCGTAATGGGCGATCCATTCCAATCCACTCCTGGGATCAGTATCTCTCTGCTGCCTGTTTTCCGTCCTCGGCTAGAATAATGCTGGTTCTCCTGAGGCCCAATGCAAAACCAGATCAGGTCAGATTGCTCATCAGGATCCAGCTAGCCGCCTGATGAATGTAAAAAGAGAAGCATAGTCCAGCACATACTGCACCCGCCAGATAGGACACATCCAGCATGTGAGCAAATATAAATGTAGGCATTCATCCATCACATTTAGAGGAACTGGGATGAGTGGCTCAGGAAACCTGGGCAGCAAAAGGACTGCCTTCCACCCTGAGGTATCTGGGGCAATTTGGGATCAGCTACCGTAGTAGTTGTTTCCCCCTTTCGTCTGGTCATGCCTGCTCTTGACCGGGAATCCGATTACCTCACCCTCCTCGTTACATTGACATGCTGGTAGTCGCTCCAGGCCACTGGCAGACCTTGTTCTGTCAGCAGCAGCAGCCTCTCGGAGGGCTCCCTGCAAATGCCGAAGGCTGACACTCTTTCTCTCCCCTTCCCACCCAGCCACGAAGTCGATCGATCAAACAAATTATATTCAATAAAAGCTAGCAGGAGGCAGGAAGCTGGATCCAGGCAGAGCAGCAGCAGCAGCAGCAGCAGCAGCAGCAGCAGCTGCCTACACATTTTGGAAAGGCTGCCAGACGAGTAAATAAGAGGAAAGGAGGTTTTCCCACACAGGCAGACTGATTTGTTCCGACTCCCAAAGAAAGCTGCAGTAATGGAAGTGGCCCCTAAGACTGGCTCCCTGGCTAGAGTCAGCCTGCCTGCTTTCTTGAGCTAAATGGGATGAGCTCCAGTGGTCTCACATGACCATAACGCACCAACGCTGGAAGCACATTTATTTGGAAAAAAAATATTCTTTCTGGACTTGAAGAAGTTAAAATCTTCTAAGAAGTTACTGGAGGCTGCAGATATGTTAAGTTAAATTTTATGACCACTCTTTTCTTCAGATTTAGCACCTAGTCAAGCATGATTGATTTAAAAAAAGAATCAAACTTGGGAGGTACTTGGATAGGAGATCCCTAGGAACGTCAGCTATGGACTACACTAGAAGCACACACGCACACACACACACACACACACCAAAAGAAGACAATGACAGACCCTTTTGTATTGTTGCCCCCCAAAAATTACAGAACTATTACCTTGTAGTCAAGCTCAGCTGGAGGAGCCTTACATTTGTGCTGTTTTCCATTCAGAAAACCCTTCGGATTCCTACTGCACTGGATTATTAGAGGTTGTATTTATGTAAATACTGGGTACTTGTAACGCGAAAACAAATTCCTTGTCCTGCCGGAATGGAATAATGTGAGTCACAGAAGGAAATGTTATGGAAAAACGTAAGATATGCTGGTCAGATCCTTGAACAGGAATCTGCTTAGTCCCTCAGGGAGTCGGTCTTTTCACAATCCTTTGTTGCAGAAAAACAGCCTCAGAACACACACTCCCCTTCAATATTAAGCCTTCTGATTTTACCTTAAGCCCTGTCCTCATTTGCACCAAAGCCCTGACATCTTTCTTGCCTTGACCCCAGAACCTCACCCTTAGCTTCTCCCAAGCCCCTGAACAAAGCAGCCTTAAGTCATTATTAGCAACACAGGTATGAAAGTAGAATACCCCCCCCCCTTATTCTGAAACAACAGTCTTAAAGTATCTGATGCCTCAGATACTTTAATATACATCAATACCTATTACTTCAGAGTAGGTTAATAGTAGTAGGTGTAATCAAAGGTGTGTTTTGCTCTGTATTTTCTTTTCTTTCATTCCTCTTTCTCCCCACCACACCCCTCCCCCGGTCCCCCACAATTCTGAAAACAACTCTCCAGGCTTCCAACAAAGTTGAGAACAGCAAAGTGAACTTTATTTATTTCATGGTGTATAGTGTGGGAGGAGAGGAAATGATGCTAATCCACCTCAACTGTATTCACAAATGAACCTTTAATTGGAGGCTAGGGTTAAAATGCAGACAGATCTGCCTTTCCTCACTGCTTCAGTTAGGTAGTGCCAGTCACTACCTAACTGAATAATGATAGAAGGATTTGCTTCCATTCTCTTCGAGGTTGTTATTCCCTAGCCTAGTGTGTTCCCATACACTTTTTTTTTTTAATGTCACATGATTTTAACTTGGGAGATATCCAATGGCATGTGGAAAGAGGAGTAGGGTCATCAACTTAAAGAGAATTCCAGATACAGCCTCAAAGTCAGAGTTACCCCATTCGTTCTGCAGTGCCCTCCTTAATGGGTGTTTTCCCACTGGGTGGTGATAGGTTGAAAGGAGAAAGCAACACAACGAAAAGAGAAAATCTTGCTCATAACCATTGGCATATTCTCCATCTAAGACAAGGCCATTTTGGCTTCATTTTGGGACAGATACACTAGGCAGCACCGACTTTCACAATGGAAATGGCAACTGTTATGTTAGCATTGTTTTGTGCTGATTCAAGGAACAGTAGGAAGCACTTTAATCCAATACTGTGGAAAGTCTTTCTTCCTCCTTTTCTTGTTTTTCCCCTCTTTTAGAATGTCCTTTAGTGATTCTGGATTAAGTGGACTTTTCTGCAATGCTCTGGCTACAAATACACAGATGCAAAGGAAAGCATAAATAAAGAGTGTAGGATCACATTGTTTCTGGAGCATAACAGTGTCCGCTAATCTCCCATCCTGTTCTTTTTCCCCACTCATTTAAAACAATTTGCCTACTCAGTGTCTTACATGTAATGTAAATGAGAGAGCACCCTTCACATTACAAGGATTATTTAAAATGAAGTTTAACTTCCTGAATCTCTTGAATAAGCTGGGTGTTTCCTTTCATGAATGGCAAAATTGACCTGTTATTGAAGAGAATATATGTAACTTCATAACAATCAAATAAAATAGTAACCTGCCAGCTCAATAAATAAAAAATCCATTTAACCTTCTTTTTAAAAAAAATTCTTTCTTGTGAATTTATAGTGGCTGCCATTTCTTGTGGATATATTTGGAAAGTATTGCTGAGATAAGGGACATTGGAAAAGCTTCCAAACTGATCTTGCCTCTATCCTAATGCTTTGTCTTTATTCATAAAATGCAGGTATTAGTCAACTAGAATCAAGAATAAAAAAATGCAGAAATGAAAGGTGGACATTCTGTGGTTCACAAAGATTGGTGGTCTGCATAAATCACCTTAATTAGTCATGCTGTTTAACGCTGCTAGAAGCTGGAATCCAACAAGTTCTGGAGGGCACAGGTTACCCATCCCTGTTTTGAATAAGGCTTCATCAGCTGGTGTCTCCAGAAATCTTACCCAAAACTCTGGTTATCTGCATTTGCCATTCTGCTGGAGGATTATGGAAGTTGAAGCCTATTACATCTGGAGGTCATAAATATATATTACAAAGTTTGAAAGAATAGAATTACAAAGCTTGTTATAGATGGACTTTAAGTAGAGGGGGAAGAGAAAAAGCATTTTTCTAACCTGAATATTAATGAATAACTGTCTAGAAAATGTTTAAGTATTAGTCTAGTTTTACCAGCAACATTTTGCTCAACATCTTACTTGCAGGATTAAATCCAACTTCTCGACGAGTTAAATAAGAGTTTTGTGCATATGCATAACTCACACTAAAGTTCATATGTATGTTCAGAACTGTGGCTTTAATCAATAACACCCTCATCACAGAAGAGTAGTTGTTTCCCTTAAACATTTGTGCCAATTTCTTGTAATGAGGTACACACACACATACACAAAGGCTTTTTGAAACAAACTTGAAAGACCAAATACCTTGCATCTCAGCTACAGATATGAATATTTCTCAGTGCAGATAAGACACCTTTGTCTTTAACACTCCTGTGCCATAGCTATGGTGCTTAAATAGCTATTAGGAAATCTCTTTATTCAACATATATTGATGGTGAGACCTGAGGATTCCAATATACCTGAGCGATACCTATTGGAGTATATCCCTACTAGGTATGTATAAATTTTAAAAAAAGCATGACCACCTCCTGGGCTGTGGTGGTGGAACCATCCTTTCTTGAACTATAGATTCCTTATTTACTTACGTTTTTATGTATTTATTGCTCAAAGCAGTGAGCATACCTAATACACCTCCCTCCTATTTTCCTCACGCCAACTCTACGAGGTGGGTCAAGCTATGAGAGAGTGACTTGTCCAAAGTCACCCAGCCAGCTTTCATGCCTAAGGCAGGATTAGAACTCTCAGTCTCCTGGATTCTAGCCTGGTGGCTTAACCACTAGACCAAACTGGCTTTCATGCCAAGTACAAGAATCCCAGTTGGTCAGATGTGAACTTCATATGGTAATAAATAATGTAGTCTGCTTTTTCCCTTTCAGCCCAGTGTGTAAGGAATGCATTGGAAATCAAGATGCAAAACACAGAAGCATGTACTGAAAGATTCACACGACCTGGGAGGCTGCATATGAAATGTTCTTGCTTGCCTAAAGAGGAGGAGTATAGAATGTGATCGATATATTTGAGTTGGATATTTAGCATTGAAGCCAGCCTCTGAAAGTCTAATTAATAGGAGGGTCCAGAGTGACAGAGACTTTGCCTTGGGGACACAACAGAATACAGGCTCCTGAAATTGACTAGCTCTGTCTGGAAAAAGACAGGAAGACTCCCTTCTTTTATTTTCCTTAAAGGGCTGTGGAGCTGATTCACAGGTCCTAGAGAAAATGTGCTGGATATCTCCTCATCACATCTTCTTTCAAAGGATTTCAAATAATGCAGCAAGATCTCTCAGATAGCTTCCAGGATATGTGGCCTTGCTGTTAACAAATGTTTCAATTTGGGGTGGAGGCTGTCAATTACCTGCTGTGCTGTGAGTCAGCCCCCCTCCCCCACCAGACTGGAAAAAGAGCTGTGGACTGTTAACCTCCCAAGCCTGGCAGAGCCTCTTTCACTTCCCCTTTCTTTCTTATGACATATTCTCTCCCCACCGCCCACAACGCCCAAGCAAGCCACCCCTGCCTCTCCCACACCAAGAGGGTGTGCTTGCATAGGATTAGTCAGATCCTTTATCTTGTGAATTATCACTATGTATATCTACATTTGAACCATTGCAATAGGTCATCTTTTGCGAGGAGTGAGGCTGTCTTCCTCCCACCTTCAATCTGGCTTCTTTCCCTGCCTTCTAAAACCAGAGTGGGAGGACGTTCTTAAAAAAAAAAAGAGAAAAGAAAAAGATAAACCTCAAAGCCCCTCAGTCTGAAGCAGTTAAGTGTTAATGTGTTGGTTCATCTACAAATATTCAAGCCTTAAATGCAGAAAAGCAAATTGTAGGTTTGCCAATGGCTTGATTTTTTTTTCTTTGTAAACAACCGGCCTATGCCATTTAAATATGTCATTTAGTCTCCAGAGTCAAAGCAGCTCTAGGATGAATGAAGAAATACCACCAAGCTCATTTTCTTGCAAATTAAGTCTGAATATTCCAAAATAAAGCAATTTATCTGTAATTTACCTGGAAACAAAATCTATTAATCTCCTCGGGAATGAACTTTCTGAAATGTCACAATCAATACAAGAATTTTAAAGCAGACTCGCGTTATGGGTGTTGGATCAAGCTCACTGTCATTTGAAAGGTACTAAGTGTAGAGAAAAAAACAGATGACAGTGGATATATTTTGGAGAGCCATTTCTTTAGTCATGCCTATCTGCCTTCCATATCTAGCAACAGAAATGCAAAGGCCCTCCTGTGTTTGTTCCTTCGATCTAGGAGGTGGAATTTTATTGCCAACTTCTCTCCAAGCAAGGCGCCTGCTACCCCGGACCCATTTCGCGGGAGGCGTGGAGGAGATGCGTTTCCTCTCTCGACACGCCGCCACCGCTGCTGCCGGCTGCTTGCCTTTCATCTCTTTCGCCAACGTTTTGGAGATCTAACCGGATCGGTACCCTCCGCGACTCCTCTTTCACCCGTGGCTTCGCCTGCCTCCCCATCGACCACCCCGGTGCTTCTCTGACGGCGAACGCCACGTAGGCGGCAGCCTATAAATAATTTCCATTATGTTCAGCTGACAGCGCGAGACGATTAATTTTAATAGCTGTATATTTGCCTGGCTCGCCTAATGCCCGGTAATGAGATGAGAAGCCACCCAGCCCCAGATGGCTCCCTCTTACGAGGGAGACGGGGACGGAGACGGCGGGAGAGAGGGAAGGACAAGCCGGCCGGGCTCCCGTGGGCACGGGCTCTTCTTAGCCGGAGCCCCGCAGCCTCATGGGCCTCTGACTCCCACCCCCGTGCCTTTCTTTCTCGGCGTCCGGCCCATTTCCTGCCCTCGGCGTGGGAGGTCTCGGCGGCCAGATAAGCCCGGCTCCTTCCTCGCCTTGGAAACCTCGGAAGAAATGGTGGATGGTCTGCGCGCTCGCTCGCCTTTTCCTTCAGGGGAGCGATTTAACTTTTGCGCTGCGGTCGGCTGGCCTCTGAACCCCACCCCGAGCCTCGTCCTCAGGGAGCGGGGAGGGGGATGGCGGATCCCAGCCCGCCCGATTAACCCGAGTCTCCCGACCTGAGGGCTAAGAGGCGAGAGATTTCGCCTCTCCTCGAGCGCGCCGGTCTCTGCGTGTGGTGGCGGGAAGCCGGCGAGGAGCGGGCGCTTCGGGAGGAGCTGCTTGCCCTGCTTTCGGAGCGTTCGGAGGGGGGGGGGCGCGGGCGCACGCGCTTTGGTGCGGGAGCTGGGAGTAAACACGCCGCGGCCGCTCCTCGGGCGGCTGAGAGAGAGAGAGAGAGAGAGAGAGAGAGAGAGGGCGGGCTGGGGGCAGGGGAGGAGGGAGGGAGGGTTCCTCGCCGGCTCTCTCGCTCCTGCGATTGACAAAAGCCGAACTGAAGAGGGAAGCTCGCTGGAGCAGCGCGGCGGGAAGGAGGGTGATGGGGGAGGGGAAAGGGAAGGCAGGGATTGGAAACGCCACGGAGGGGGATTTCTCGCTCCGCCGTGGGTGGGGAGGGGGGGGCGGACTTCCTGACCTCCAGCCCCGAACAGGCTTGTTCCTCGCTTTGCCTCCTGAGCCAGGTGGGCTGGTTCTGCGGAGGCAGCGAGAGAGAGCACCTGTGTCTTTTCTCTCTGCCCGTCTCCCCCCCCACACACGCATACACACACAAAACCCCCTCTGAACTACACAATACTAATTGCCACAGGTAATTGCGTTTCTCTTGAAGGTCATTTGAAGTCCTCGGCTGTGCGTGTGCTCCCTTCTTCTTTCCTTTCCCTTTTATCCTGGCAAAAGGCCTCAGTGGGCGCTTTCGCCTTCTCCCTCCCCCCCCCCGCTCCCGGCTCTTGGCGGCGTTTTAAATATAAATGGGCGGCGGGGGTGGTGGAGGGGGTCTCCCTATAAGGCTGCGGTCGAGGCAGAAGGGCCATAGCCTCTTTTTTTTCCCTCTGCCAACGTTGAGGCAGACGCGAAGGGAAAACGGCATAAAGAAATCTCCGACCAGCGGATTCTGCCTGAGTTCTCAGCAGCTGAAAACGAGGAGAAGGAAAGAGTGAAGGGAAAGGCGAGGACAGACGGAGTTTGAGGAGAAGCGGGTGGGTTTTTTTATTGCCAGAAAATAAAAACAAGTAGACTACAGACACGCGCCCCCCACTCTACAAGGCTGGCTCAGAGAGCCTGCCAGGAGCCTCAGACGAGCACAAGCACGGAGCAGCACAGGGGAGAAATGCGAGGAGACGGGTCTAGAGTCTGACATCTGCAAGTACTAGAGCTGTCCCGGAACAGCCTAGATTAGAAAGACTCCATGAAGCAGGAAGGGAAGGTGCAGTGAATGGGCCTCTCTCTTTTCAGGCTTTTATGTGAAGTTGGAGAAAGGTGCCCCCCATTGTGTCAGGAAGGTGAAGAGAAGTTTAAAGGACCGAGCTGGTTTTCCACTCAGTCCTTTTCCAGGACCATTCAAGCTTTCCTTATGTGTAGGACTCCCCAGTTGCATGAGGCACTGCCAGGAAGTGTGTCCAGAGCTTCTGAAACCCAGATACTATTAAAAGTAGAATGGAAACAAGCTCAGTCGCATTGTATGGAGGCTCTCAGTCATCCAGGTCATGGTTGTCCCAAAGGTGCCTTTTAAAAAAAAAAAAAGGCAACTGTACTTACTGATTTTCCTTTAAAATATTTCACTTTTTATCAAGAAGCTTCTTCAGTTCTCAGTCACATGCTTTTGAAACCTGAACATGTAGAAACATTTTAAATGGCATTCTTGTTTTTTCTACACAAACTTGGACAAGATTGATCTAGCTAGTTATCCATTGCTAGTTATAGAAAGCAGTAAAAGAACCAAAACTAAAATTAACCCATCTAAAATACAATTGTTTTGGTAGATCTCTTTGCAAACTAAAATACTTTTCTTAGTATATGAAATCTAAAGGCTTCATGACATTCTTGAGATTAGTGTAATAGCAATTCTACTCATCAGTCTTGTACCTTGAAAAATACAAGAGTCTATCTGATCAAAATATTTAAATTTACATTCACAGTCAATACTACCCTCACAAAAACTCCCAGATCATCTGCAACACCCCCCATGTCACTACAATCTATTAGATTCTAGAAACAGAATACATCCAATACATTACATTGAATAATCAGTGAGACTTTATTTTGAACAAGCACCTAATTGTTTTAAATGATCCCTTATTTTAACTGAAGAATTAAGCCAATGCTTAATTTTATCTGAAATTAATGAAACTTAATATTTCACTTAGAGCACTCAGCATTTAATTTCTAAGCAATTACTAACATTATCTGTAGTTGGATCTGAAAACTTACCTATAAGTTCAGGTGATAGAACAGTTTTATAAACTATTGATATTTCATTTTCACTTTGGTTCTTAGGTATGGCTACCAGATTTAGACAGAAAAAAATCAGGACACCATTATCTGGCCTATGAACATCTTAACTCTTTGCTGCCATTTCATGGTCATGTGGATTTCTTCAGCCTAGACCTGATAGTCCTGCTTAAGAACCTGTTTCCAATTCTTTGCTACTTGCAGATGTCAGACTTCGATTCCCAACTATAGTTTTCTCAGCAATAGACAAGATGGCAGAGGGATTCTGTGAGTGGTAGTCCACACACCTAGAAATTGCCCAGGTTGAGAAACACAATCTTAGGAAAAAGTGAAGATAAATGTCCTTCAACACCAGATCAATCACTGACCTACCAGGTTTTCTTGGCAACAATACATAAGTAGTTTGCTATTTTTTTCTTTGATATATTAGGTGTGACTAATGCTGTAGGACTTAAGCTCCTATAGCTCTGGAGTTTCCTGGTGAAATCCCATCCAAGTAATAATCAAGCCTAACCTTATGTAGCTTTAGAGCCCAGAAAGTTCAGCTCATTGCTGTCACGCTCTGAGGCTGTTTAAAAACTCAGAATAAATACATGAGGGGAAAAAGAAAGGTGGAATGGAATGAATGAATGTATGCACAAGTCTGCTGGAGGGTAAAAAAAGTGACAGTCTGAGGTAACTCTGTCCCACATTTCAAGATTTAACCCTCTCATGGTTAGAATTAATCTTCCTTAGAACATATCTTCTTTCCTTCTTAAAATCCAAGAATATAAGCAAGTCAGTGGGGCTTTCCCATACTTTTTAGGGTCTTCATTTGCACATTTCTATTTCATCTCAAATATGCATGCATGCAAGTTTGACAGTACAAACTTATAAGCTTGGCTTTACTTTCAACTAAACATGCACAAGATAGCAGTATAAAATTTCTACCAGCCTCTTTTATTTCCTAAATTCACAACAGTGCTTCCTTTTAATTTTCAGCTATTTCAAAGTTTAGGGTAATGGGAAAGGGCCACTTTCTCATATAGCATCACATTCTGCAATTGACTAGTTCAACAATCTCAAAACAAAGGATGAAATTGACAATAGAGCTGACAATTGGATAAAGAATAGTGGGAGGAAAGAGGCACTCTCAAGCAGGAAGTGGATTAAAGATGCAGTTCTGAGCTGCACTTGATCTACAACAATACAATAATGAACTCCTAGCATGTATATCATCTGCAGACTGAATATGGAAACTAATGTAATACTGCCATATTGCAGATTCCCACCTAACACCTATTCTGGGTAGAGGAGTGAGTATTACACATTCAAATAAACAAAACAGTAGCATTTTCTGTTTCTTCAACCCTAAATATAATTAACCATCCATTCTAGTTAACAAAGTGGACTTTTTTTTCCTTTTTCCTTTTTCCCAGAACAGTCTTCATTCATTGACATTTCTTTGTTGGTTTCTCTACAAAACTAGTTTATCATAGCTTTTTTTGACAAGGTAGACTAGCCATCTGGACCCATTCGGATTGCAAAATAACAATAGCTTTTCATAGGAACCTAATGCTTAACAGGACAATCTGAGAATATCAGATTAGAAAATATTTATTATTATTCAGAGTACTATAGAGTAAGAAATCTGGGCAATTAGATCATGAGCTTCATCTGGGACAGGAAAGGTCAATTTGGGCCTGATGGGGTTAAGCAGAGATAAACTGGGGTTGACCTTGGCCTTATCTACAAGATTGGGAGTAAAAGAGTACAGTTCCCTTTTTGTTTTTATATTTATTTTCTCCATACCAAAGTTATTAATCCATAAGGTAATTCAGCTAAATTACTTTGTGATTCATTGCCTGGGATTATTTTCAAGCCAAGTAAAGAAGGGATTTTATACCAATATACTCTTACTTGGCTACTTCTCATTAAAAATTATTTAATTCAAGATCACCCAGACATACTGAGCTACTTCTAAACATGCCTTCATTCACAAAAATACTTTCCATTACAAATGAATATGTCTGAACCTCTCTATCTTTGATATTCAAATTGTTGCCATTACCATTCAGATCAGTTTATTGACCATAGTGATGAATTCTGACCATCCCTCGGCAGAGGCCCCAGATTAGTGGAGTTGCTTTTGGTCTGCAAGCTGCTGCCTGTTTTCCTCTTCTCAAGATTCAATCACATAGGAGGTGTGGTGTACCTTAGTTTTGTGTTTATACCAGAAATAGACCACTTTCTTGCCTATTCTATTCTGTTATCCTTTGTATTATATTATTACTATTCTTACTATTATATGATGTACAGTTGATGGGTGGCATATAATATGTATGGGATTTTATGCTTCTTTAGCTGAAGCTAAAGGATTAGTAATAGAAGCAAACCTGGGACAAATGGGATTCCAAACCAATGGAAGGAGATCACAAGAGTGTTCCAGAATCTTTACTTCTTTATATTCAGGAAATCAACGTCACTTTCTTGGTTAAAGTACTGATATGACACCTATGCTTCATTCGGATCATAATTCTTAAATGAAAATATTGAGATTTGAATTTTCTTTCAGTAGGGCTGCAACATGAACTAAAGGAACTTCAAAAGCAAAATTTGTAACTCTGGTATACACATTTCTAGTTTTGGAAAGTTAGTGTGGTACTGAAAAAGTACTACTGGATTAAGTTTTCCTTCAGAGTTACTTTTACTTTTCACTTATTCAATGCGCAATCAATTATCTGAGTCAATTTATCTTCTTCTGATAATGAGGAATAGAAATAATTCCAATCAAATTATTAGAATATAAGGATAATGTCATACATGCATGTGATTCTAACTTAACAACAATATCAAAAACTATTTGTCTATGAAGAATAAGAGACCATGTCAAGATCTGTGAAGACATTTCATGTACAGATTTGAGGATATGTAATTTGGCTTGTGAAAGGCACCCCAGTCTCCCAACATTTAGTCTCATTCCATAGATATCCCCCCCCCCCCATACTCACATAGGTGTTTCAGTGATTTTGGATTCTGCTTTTAGCAGCATGGAATCTTGCTCCCATAGGAAAGGCTTCATATAAGGATATCAGTCTTCGACCCAGTTGGTGGCTTTCAAACAAGCTTGCCTTTTCTTTGGGACAGTAGGGATTACATATTCCGAGCCTGCATTTAGCTCCCTCTACCAGCAGGTCAGAGGCCAGAGTGCTCTAGAATTGAGGAAAGATGTGGTTGGCCTCCTCTTCTTTACTCCTCACCAACTTGGTCTGTATTTTGCTTTAAGACTGTTACCCTGGCCTCAATGTCTTATTTCCTGCCATAGCATATTACTCCTAGAAAGTCTCCTTCGCTAATGGTACAGCAATAAAAGGCAATGTAAGATTCCTTAACGGGAGGATCAAAGAGGAGGTGATGGTAGGCTAGTTTACTTCCACCTTCTCAAATAAATAAAACTGGGAAGAGAGGAGGTCTTCTAAGAAAAGAAGCTATTGCTCAGAGTAGACCCATAACCTGGGGGGGGGAAACCTAAGCAAATAAACAAAAAGGAACTTTTACAACACCTCCACTGAAGCAGTTTTTCAGAGGAAAATCCAGCATGGAAATGGAAATTGTGCTGAATTAATCATAAACCCCGAAGTGGTAATTAGGGAAGTCGATGAGGAAGGCCAGGGAGCATTTTGCAGGAGATGGACACCTGAGATTGCCTGAGCAAGAAAGGAGAGGGAGTCGGCTGGAGTGAAGCAAGCCAGAGTCACCACTACTCATACCCGCCAGCCATCCTCCCAGTTTGTCATGGGTCAGAGAACAGGCCGCCTTTAAAAACAAAACAACAACACAGAAACCTTTTCGCAGAGATTCCAAGAAGAGATGAGCTTTTAATATATGGGCTGCAGGGCGGCGGGTGGGGGGGCTAGAGATGACTTTGTAAGAGGTGGATCCTTCCGGGGAAAACTACCTTTCCACCCAAATAAGCCATTTGTGTCCTTCGGGAAGTCTCCTGACGCCTTCCTTTTACTTGGACATCCGCCCGTTCCCTCGAACCCCCCCCCCCTCCACGTCCAGATTGTGACCCTGCCTCTGCCTGCTCGGGGTGTCAGCCAGGGCGCTCCATGAAAAGGCTGGCCCTCTGCCTGCAGCTTCCCCTACAAAGAAGGGAGGGATCCTGCGAAACGCGCTTCTGCCGGGCGAAAGGCAGCAGCAGTCCGAGGGAGGCTGGGCCACAGCGAGCATCCTAAGGGGGGGGGGGAACCGCTCGCTTGGCTCCTATCGGTGCTTTAGGATTTACAGCACCAAGTCGCATCAGATAGGCAGCGGCAGACAAGGCGGCCTCGTTTCCCAGGGGGAAGAGCTGGTGGCCCTGCACGGGCCTTAACGATCTTGAACAAGAGACCTCCCCCTTCTTCCCGCTCCAGCCCGGCTCAGCCCGGCCCAGCGCGCTGCCGCTCCGTTCCTGCTCCCGCAGCCCGCCTCTTGTTACCCTGAGGCACCCGAGCGCGAGGTGGAAGTGGCGGGGGGCCCCTACCCGGCTCCGCATTTCAGCGCACTCGAGCGTTGCTGGAGAGGGAGCGTCTGCCCGGGAGGATAACCCAGGCTTAACGCGGCCCTTATTCGCCGAGCAGGCAGTTCTTGGCCAGATGCCAGAAGCTTCCTCCTTCTCCCCGCCGCGCCCTGAAGTGCCCTGAAGTGCAGTGAAACTCCGGAGAATTCAGATCCGGATGTGGCAGGCGCGATCCAGTTAAGCCTGCCTTTTCTGAAGGGAGCAGTCCGCTATGACTACCCTAGCTCCTCGTTCAAGGCACTCAACGGTGTAAGAGCTCGAGGGAGCAACTTGGATGACATTTAGGGTTTGAGGGTTTTGCCACCCGTGTGTGTGCGCGCGCGAGTGTGTGTGTGTGTGTGTGTGTGTGATGGAGGAAGTCGTCTCAGAGCCCGGCCTATTTCTCTTTTACTCCAAAGAAAGCCAGATCCCGCGGAGTTCAGCGAGGCTTCTGCTTCAGCCAAAGCTCGATCTACAATCTGAAAAGACGAATGCATGTAAGACGAAAGTACCTTTACGGGGGAATAATTCCCAGCGCTCAAAAAGGAACTTGGCCAGGCGTATTCAGGAGAATGGTGGAATAGGTCTGAATTAAAATCGGTCTAACTTATGAGTAGAGATGATTAGCAGCTAGGGTTGGCTTCCCCTGTGTCCGGGGGGGGGGCAGCTCCTGTACTTTTGCCAGTTCGCTCCCTAGGCGGGCCGGCCGTGGGCCTGGCACTGTACTTATGGAGGCAGCAGACAAGACCACAAGAACATGGTTGACTCTCGCTGTGCGTCCCAGGCTTGGCTGGGACCCAGAACCCTAGCTAACTCGCCAGCTCTGGATCCCAGCCAAAGCAGCCAGCTGAGAGGTACTGCTGCAGCTTTCCTCCTGGTGCGTGCTTTGCCGTGGCTGCTGCTGCTGCTTTCCGCTCCTTCTTTCGTTCCCCGGCAGTGCGGAAGCGCCTCCGCTCCGAGCCCCCTCGCTTCGCAGGGGATGATGGATCGTGCCTGGCGGGGGTGATTTGGTGTTGATCGCACATTATCGCTGGCAGGTTGGACTGGTTGCTGATGGACGGCTTCCACCAGCGGCGCCTGCCCCCACAGCCCTAAAGAGAAAGGATGTGGAGAAAGCTGCTCTCGCCGTTTTTCTGTTTTAGCTCTTTCTCTCGAGTGAGGAGAGAGTTGCCACTTCTAGGGCAGAGGCGGGCACCGCGTTCGGTCCCTACTCAAGAGAAAGCTGCCTTTGGGGCTGCCGGTGGTCGGGATCTGCAGAAGCTCCCGTGTGTGTCGCTTTCTGTTTCCACCGTCGCCGGTCTTGGGAGCCTGAGCTCCAAAAGAGAACCCCGATACTGTCTGTTCCACCTGACTCCAACGCCTTTCTAGGAGAAAAACGTTTGACACACCAGGGATTCAGCGGGTAGCCCCCGGTTCGGCCGACTTGTCCCCTCCGCCTAGAAATGCTGGATTTCTTCATCCGGCACCAAAAAACTCTCGGCGTCCCACGCTGGGAGCGTCTGCTGCCGGCGCTGTGGAAATTCCCCACTGCCACATCGTTCTCCCAGATCCCTGGGAGGATTTTACTGTCCTCGCTGGTGTCACTGCAAATGAGCAGGGTTAGGAACTGGCAGCCTGCCACCTCTGCTGCCTGCTAGACGGAAAACCCAGTCTTGCCAATGGCACGTTTCTAGTCAGAGTGGAAAATAAACAGTCCAAACGTATCCAAGCCCCAGCGCAATGTTTATTGTGATCGAAGGCTCCCTGGCAGGGATCCCTCTCGCCAGATGCTCCCAACACATTGGAAGGAAGATTAGCCGCTGCGTTGGCGTATCAGGTTAAGCCACCGGGCGCTGGTTTGTATGAGTGGGATTCAGAAACAGGCCGGTTTCTGTGGACTGAAAACCAAGGCTTATGACTCATCCGGGAGAAACAATTGGGTTTTGGTCAAGTATCCGAAGTTGAACAAATTATGGCTCAGCACAAGATGTGATTTTTTTAAAAAAATGGCCCTTTCCTTACTTCCGGTATAAACAAGCCACTGAATGCCATGGCAATCCCTTTCTTCCACTTTAGTCACAGGATACCGGCCTTATTTCTAGCTTGTGCTTTAAATAATATCAGCTCCGGCCTTTTTAAAAATAGCTAGTTTTTTCTGCTCAATCTGAGGATTAGTGTAAGTGTATAAACTTTCTTCCCCTTTCTCCCACCCATTCTGGGTAGACCTATTAGATCTGTACTGTACAGATCTGAACAGTGGCAAAGAGAGATAAATTTCAATTTCTTTGCGGCCACCCCAATAGTCGTGGTCCGGAGTTTTACATCTTAGAACTGGAAACTTTATGGTGACTGGCCACACTTCATGAAGTCATGGTCGAGTCTAAGAGGAAGTGTCTCTGTGTTGTGAGAGAGGCAGAACATCAGCAAATCACCCTCTTAAAATATCCCCCCCTCCGAGACCACGAGAACAGAACAGTTTATTAGCTAGGACCGCAATGGATCAGAACCATCTATCCCAGTGCAGGCAAGGAGTTAAGCAGGAGTCTTTAGGGCCAAGTTAGGAGGAAGATCCCTGCTTCCTCAGTCTTTGCTGTCTTACGAAGGCAGCGCGGACTCAAACGACCACTGCTCTTCTTAACTCCTGTGCCAATTCAAATGTAAGTCTCCCGAGATGCCTAGGCTGTGAGTATTGGTCTGATATACTATGAAAAAAAAGAGCGGTTCGAATATTGTCTAAGTTCCACTTAGGTAACCCTCTCCCCAAGACCCCACTACCACTACCCCCCCACCACCCTCAGATTTCAGCCTCCCCGGTTTGTGGTGAAGCCGAGGGTGTATATATGGAAATCACGTGGAGTGTAGGAAAGAGCAGCACACGCTCCAGAGATGAATGTTTCGATTATCAGTCCTTTTCCGAACCCTTGGAGGCACCCGCGGCTTGTTTGGCTACCGGCCCTGCGAGCACGCCCGGGACTTGGGCTTGGAAGAAGTTCTTGGACTTCTGCACGGGTGCGATCGACCCCACAGGACTGCGCAGGCGCTGGCGGTTGCCCTGAGCCTCCGCTCGCTCTCCGAAAAGCCCTTTGGAATGAATGGCGGTGGCGGGAGCGGTGCTGGGCGTACTGGACCCTCTTGGAGCAGGTTAGTGGACGCAGAGGAGGCGGGAGCCGGCCAGAAGCAGGCGGATCGGAGCGGGGAAGATTAACCCCTGGGCTGCCGAGCCGCCAGCTCGCTCAGCCCCGAGCCTTCTCCCCTCAGTCCAGGCTCTCCTCTTGGGCTGCTGGTGTCAGACCCGGGGGCTGTTGAAAAGGGGGACCGGGGGACCTTCCACCGCCCCTCTCGGCTAGGAGGGGACGCCGGGCGAGCATGGCAGGCGGTTTTCCCAGCTCTCTGGGGTTAACTCCTCCCTGCAGGTTCAATTCGCTAAGGATTGTTTTCTGTTTAGAAACCGGAGAAGCGAGGACTGTTGACAGGGAAGCTTTTCCTCTGGAGAGCTCAACAGCTGCTCTCGGGCAGGCAGCGCCTTGAAATCTATTTAAAGGGAGAGAAAGGGGAGGAGAACAAAGCGGAGATGGAAGAAGCCGGGAAGACAAGCCGAAGCTCGGAGGGGAGGGGAGGGGAAGGGAAGGGAAGGGAGGGGAGGGGAGGTGGGAAGAGGTGGAGAACAGCTACGAAACGCCGCTTAGCTGTGAGCCCCGAGCTCTCACATCTGTACATGCGATCGATGGCAAGGATAATCCTGGTGAGCTGCAGACCTTCTTCGCCTTCTTTGCTCCACCTTCTCATTCCAAGAAAGAGAAAGACGGCGGCGTTGGTAACGAAGGCTTTCTGCCTCACAATCATGCCCTCTCTGTTTAATAGTAATTAAAAAAAAAAAAAAAACAGGAGAAGGGGGAAACCCCAAACCGAGTAAAATGGGTCGATTTACTCTCTGCCCTCATTCACAGGCGACAGTGAAATCCAAAATCTTAGACTGAAGCAATCTGCCCTGGCTTGATAACTGGTTGCTTTTGTGGTATGGCTTTGATTATAGAATAACACATTTTCCAAAGGAGTGAATTTTAGGGCGTTTTTTGCAACACATACTAAGACGGTTGAACTGGGATCAGTCTGATGGAGGAAAACACATGCACGCTTAACTGTAATCAAAGCCGTCGGGATGGGGTGGGGGGGGGCGGTGTTTTTGACTAGATGTGCATAGGGCCCTGCTATTTCGGATAGAACCCGAACAGCCTCATCCAAGTCAAAATATTTCGATGTGGTTTTGGTGGGAAACCCCCGATATTGAGCCCCAAGCCTTGAGATAATCAGCATAAATCTATTATTTCGACCCAACTGGCCTATGAATCTTTTCCAACAGAATGCACAGTAGTGTCGACGTTTATCACAAATTTATACTAGACCTAGCCTTTACTCTTAAAATAAACATGGGGGAAAGAAGGCAAGTGGTTCTTAAATTGGTGTCACACAATATAAATAATGCAGCCTTGTCTTGGGAAGGGTTGCAGCCTTATCCGCGAAGCCCACCCTTTCCCCACAACCAGACAAAACCTTCTGAGATGTCAATAGATAACAAGATAATTCTCTAAACCTGACAAGGCAGGCTATTTTTTTTCATGCCTCCTGGTATTAAGGGTTCAGTTGCTTCATTCCTAGTGGATTGGTGAAGGCCTTCGACTACTCTGTAGGATGGGCATCGGTGTCCCACGTGGCTGGTCTCCACTCACCCAGCTGGGTTACAGGGTGGATTACTGGGTCCTATCATGCACACACACACACACACACCCGCCAGCCCTCGGCCTCCCAGAGAACAGTTCACGCACATGGTCCGCATTTGCAGAGGTAACAGCCTGTTTCCTTTCGCTGCAGGCAAGCAGGCAGGAAGGGAGGGAGGGAGGGAGCGAGGGAGCAAAGAGGCTCCGGATCAGAGGAGGCCGATCCCAAGCCCCGAGGGCCTTGTGCACACACCGCGGTCTTCACCGCAAGCCAAGGCCCAGCGGATCTCGGTCTCTCCGCTGGGCTGCGTCTCGGGCAAGCTCCTCCGTCAGCGCAGCATGCAAATGTCCCAGCACGCTCCAAAGACCCCGCGGCGGCGGCGGCGAACTAATCGGAGCTCCTCGAGCTTCCTTTCAAGCTACCCTTTGTGCGTCGGCCCCTCCGAAGGAAAGGGAGGGGAGGGAGGGAGGGGAGGGAGGGAGGGAGGAAGTGGGAGCGTCGGTTCCTCCCTCTCCGCTGCGTTGGGGGAAGGTGAGGCCTCCTCTGGGAGAGGGAAGGAGAGTCCCAGCTTGCGTTTATCAGTCAAAACAGAGACTTTCAGGTGAGCAAAGGAGGGAGCAAGAAGGATTGTAGCTGTTCCTATCAGCCGGACCTAGCGTCGCAGCTAATTTTAAAATACGATCTCCCTCCCCCCCCCCCATAAAACATTAGCCGCAACTTTGCTTTCCACTAACAGTGACTGGAAGCTGGAGTTCAGAACATAGTTGGGCCTAGGAAAATTTCCTCCCCACCCGCCATTTCCAAGCCAGTGCACTGAGCAGTGTTATCTGAATGGTAGAATGGATTACCGGGGATTGATGATACCATAGTATCAGGTTGCATAACTTGTACCATATTATATGAAATAGCAAGTTATAGGGAATAATTTGAAGGCAGCAGCTATGGGCTGATTGTTTCTGAACTGAGGTGCTGCCTGGAAGTCAATGAGATATGAGTTCTCCCAGCTAGCAGATCTGCACTGAGTGGGTAAAAGGAAACTCAGGATCATGTGCTTGTTCCTCTGTATCACACATTTAATGGCATGCGCCCGTCCCATAAAAGGCATTTAATTTCCAAATATAGTGGCACTTTTTTCTTTAAAAGGAAAACTATTATTTCAAATTGATTTGCTACCCTTTTAATCCAAACGATAAACTGTTCTTTAAGAAACTTTATGTGTCGCCCAACATTAAACAGAGAGAACTTTTCATCTCAAGCAATGACCATGAAAGGATATTTATCAAAGCTTAGCTGAGCAAAGATTATGGGCCAGTCCAAAGTAGAATCCTGTCCTCTTTTCCCTGCTGCAGAGGCCTGTTTCCTGCATATAGGAAAATGCCAGCATAAACAATCTCTGCAACCACTTTTGAATTTAATTTTTTTTTTCCAGCAGGGAAGCTGCTAGTCAGGAGCTCTGGTTCCTTTGCCCTGAATTGGGTGGTGGTTTGCATAAACTCTGCTTTACAAGAAAAGAATGGTTGGCATCAGGGGGTGAGATTGCTGCTTTAAGCACAACCGTTCTGGTGCAAAGATTTTTCAGTCAGCCAGGGCCCAAATATCCTTATACAGCACCCACTGAAGAGCTGTGAAAGTAGCAGGTTGTTTCTGAAACAAAAGTCATAATCAGAGCTGAAAATCTGAGAAGGTACACCCAATTGGGTGTCACATTATTGTCATCACTACTATGACACATTTCCCATAAACAAAGCTGCCATTTGCCCATTTGTGCTTGGTATCTAGAGTGACAGAGACATTTTGATGGAAAGGGCAATAACAGCAACAGTGGTGTGCATTTCATGTACTCACAAATTTTATTTAGTGTCCTCTTAAGAATCTGCCCAGCAGCCCTGTAATATTAGATGAGGTATAGACCATCTCTTGCTCTGCAGATGTTAACTGCCTCCTCCCCCCCCTATATAATTTGGTGAGGGAGAGTGGGTGCAGGGTCTCAAAGACCTCACTCCTCTGACAGAACTAGTCCAATTGGCTGCAGCAGCCTGTTTGTTGGTCTCTCTTTGAAGCCAGAGGCTTTCCTCAAAAGTTCTGCACTTTGCCTGCCCACATTGCCTTCTCTTGGCCTGGTCTCACCATGCTGATTGCCCTTTTCTTTTCTGACCACTGATTAGGCAGGGGAGCCCAACCACCCCCCCTTCCTTACCCCATCTCTCCAGCTCGCCTCCTCTGCTCCCCTAAGAAGCCCCCTTTGCACCAGTTCTGCTCTGCTCTCCTAAGAAACCCCCTTTTCTCTACTCTGGCTTTTTAAAAGAGAAGGCTTGTTGTATTCTCCCATAGAGAAGCCCAAGGTTTTCCCTCACAAACAATGCTTACATTCAGCCTATACAGCTCCCTTCTGTGGGACTCTGGCAAAGAGAAGTACCATTCTTTATAGTTTGTGACAAAGAAATTGCAGCCCAACTTGGGACTAAGGGAGGCTTGCAAATTGGGCTTTTGCAGAATCAGAGGCGGAGATCTGCAAGCTGTCTTAAACACAATGGGCTCTGCCAGGAAAAAGAGGGCTCTTGAAATCACTTAAGCTGGCCTATCTGATGGGAATGCCTCTAGCAGCATGAACCACCCAACCGCCTAAGAGGAAATGCACCCATCTGGAGTGGTTCGATCACTCCTTGAAATCCATGGGTCTTTCTCCCAAGATTTTGATTGCCTATGGGAATATCTTGGTTCAAATCACCTTATTGTACAGTAAAACACAAGGATTCTATAGCGAATCAGACCAGCAGGAAAGCGTCTAAAGTTGCCAGTGGGTCATTAAGATTCAAAGCCTCCTGATTTGTTGTTGATTTTCTTCAGATATCTGGGGCTTACTTCTACATTACTTACTTACCTTACTTTTTGGGGAGGAGAAGGGCAGATTCATTTTTGGACGGAATGTTTTTTTCTCAAATGATAAGATTATTTCTCATTTCATCTAAACTGGGCTGCATGCTTTTGTACATATTAACCAATTTCAGTTAATGGAAAACCCAAGTATATAGAATTTGTGAAGTTTGTGACAGTAGAGCTGATCTTATTCTGGCAGTGAGGATATTGAGAACACTGCTAATTAAACAAGATCAGGTCATATCTTTTGGATCGATTCTATTCACAATTCAATTTTAACTATAAAATAGCACAAGTATGATACTTTCAGAACTAGGACTTATAGCAACTGACTTATGAGTTTAGGTCTTTCCATGGGTTGCACTAATCACCTTTTGGAGGTCACCTGGGGCAACTGTGGCTGGCCCTGAGTGCTCCTGTTATGCTGAGGGCTCAGGGCAAGGGAGCTTGGAGGCCCAAGGTCAAAGGTCTTGGCCTTTGACTGAATGTATTGAGGCAGATATTGGAGGATTTAACACTTGGGGCACTGAGTTGCAGCACAGCAGCAGCCAAGGCAGCTTGGAAATGCCTCTAGTTAGTTCACTAGAAAAAAGCTCCTCCCCCACCCCCAATAGTGGAAAGAGAAAGCACTTAATGGACTGGGTTGAATGGGAACTGTTCCCCACTCCTTCCCTCCCTGGCATTTTGGATTTCATGCTAAGGATCATAAAGGATATTTATTTTATTTCTATAAGAATAATTGGTAGGTAGCCCTCAGTTTCAATCTCCCAAACCTCAAGGTTACTTGGTCAAATGCTGAGGTTCCTGTAGTTATGCTTTATCAGTTTTTAAGGATCCACGGGGTCTGCAAATCAATTTCTACTTGTTATTGCTACATGCAAGGCAAAACAAGGCAAAGGTGTTGATTTTACAAGATATCACTGAGAGGTCCAGGGGATGTGTATGTGCCTCTATATCAAATTTACTCCAGATATGAGCAGAGCACAAGGAATGGACATAGGTATGCCCTGAGAAGTTCTCTTTAATAAGTATGGACTGATCCGGCTTGGGGGGGGGAGGGTCTGTACTTTAGTTCTGCTTAAGTTAAAATACTCGTCCACAGGAAGTGGCCTTGGGCTCCAAATGGCCTGGGGCTAGCCAAACCACATTGGAGGTATTATAATCCAAGAGGCAGTAGAAGGTTGATATGTCCAGATAAAATGTGCCTTTTACCATGTGGAGGTTACTTTGTGTTGCAGTCCCCCTAAAGTGAACCAGGCTGCACAGGAAAAATGGGTCATTCAGCCCAAATTCTCCCTTAGCCAGTCAGGAGGTTCTTCTCTTTCTCAGCAGATTGTAATTGGCCTTGACTGCTCTGGCTGGGCTGTTGTTCAGCGGAGGGAGGCTGAGACACCCAGAACGTTTTTCCTTCCTCTCCCCTGTCTCACAGTTTCTCTTTCTGCGCGGCTCCTCCAGCAACTGGTCTTGGGGCCCTTATTTCTATCTTTTCAGAAGACCACAGTTCTCTCTGTGGCGATTCCTTTCCTTCCCACCCAGAGAGGGAACGGTGAAGCCAGCCTGGGACCGTAGAGAAGTGAAAAAGCAAGGTCTGAGGAGGATCCTCTGCTATTGACTTCTAATCTCTCTCCCATCCCCCCCCCTCCTAAAAGAATTGCCACTTGCAAACCACAACTATCACCTACCTTCTCTCCCAAAGGTGCTGGAGCTTGGATTTAAACGGGTGTAAAAGGGCAACGACTTCCACTGGGCTATTGCACCAATTGGATTCTGGCATAATAACTTTGGGTAGGCCATGGGACCATTAAAGAACAACAATGAAGGAGGGGCACCGCCGCGTTCTAGGGAGCCCTGCAGGGGGAAGAGACCTCTAGGAAATGATAGGAGATGGCAGGGCCATGAGGTTGGCCCTCTCGGGAAGAAGGCAGCTGTGTGTGTGTGTGTGTGTGTGTGTGTGTGTTTCCCTTTTTCATGATGGCACGCACGGACCGCCTGCTTGCTGGCTGTTATATGCAAGGCATCGCTGTAAAAGCCGAGCATGTAAATAGTTGCCTACGCATTGAAATGTTAATATAAAGGCAGAGCGCCGTGTGTTTGACCGCCTTTGGCAACTGAACTAAAAAAATGCAGCACAACATTTGGAGAGCGAATGGATTCGGAATGGAAAAGTTGATTGCCTGTGAATCGCGGTCAAGCCCCTGATTTAAACCAGCGACTGTGGGGGCCGGGGCTACGGTTCTCCATCGATTTGAAAGGTCTCTCCTTGAGGGAGATGGGAGGGGTCTGGAAACATGAAATATAAATAAATAAGTAAAATATTTGAAATGGGGGAGTTTACTGTAGCCTCGCAATTCGGACAGGAGTTGTGCAAGAAGGCACGGAGAGAGCCTGGCCAGGCGTGGCTTCGCTCAGGTCTTCGCGAGTGGAAGTTCGGAGAGGCTGCAGAATTCATCTTCTGCTTCTTCCCGGCTGCCTGTTTGCCCGGGACACATCGCGCCTGCGCAGAGATCCCCTGAGGAACGCCTGCTCAGGAAGCGTGCCCTGAGCTTTCCCTGCCGCCCTGAGCAGCCTCTCCGGCATCTCGTTCCAGCAAGGCATAATGCCACATTAATATGAAACGGCTTGCTACACAAAAAGGCGTTGCTAATTAGGAAATTGATGGGAAGGGGGCAGGGGGCTGCGCTTTGTATGAGCTGCCTGTCGGGAAGATGGAACAGACGATTCCCCTTGTTCTGGGGCTCCCCAGCTTTACAAAGTTTTAGAGGCTTAAAAAAAAAAGCAGCAAGAATCTGGACGTGCAGATGGAAGACTCAAGGCCGCTCTAGCAGCTGCTGTGCTCTGCAGTTTGCCAGCTATGCCCCTTTTGAGTCCCCCTTACTTGGATCTGAGAGGGTATCCTTCTAGCCACTCCAGCAACACTCTAAGGCCTGGTTCTTGCTGAGCTGGAAAAGCATAGCCTGGATTTGTCATATTGCCAAGGAGGGTCTTACATTGTTGGATCCCTCATCCTTGTCATTAAGACAAAATATTCACTGGAGATGGAAATCTCAGGTGCCACAGAAACCCCTTGTTTTGGATAGGGTTTTTGATGTACAGTAACCAGATCTCTGTTTTTCTCTCTTTCTCATATTCTCTCTCTCTCTCTCTCTCTCATATTCTCTCTCATATTCTCTCTCTCTCTCTCTCTCTCTGTCCAATCTTATAACATTCCCTCCCCCAAAGTTCTGTAGTCTAGGATCAGGTTTTCTCTCTTAGTGAGGGATGGATGGAGTTTATCAGATTCTCTGGTCATTGTGAAGAAATTTGGACATCCCATTTGCTTAACATGTTGCATGTCAGAGTCTGTTATGTTTTCTTTGTGCTGCTTTCATCTGACCTTCTCCTTTGACCTCAGCTTGTAAAATAAATAGAAGAAATTTCACTCCCTGCATTTGAAAAATAGTTTACTGCATGGGTCTCACATCTACAGGGATACTTTGCTTGCATTTGAATTGGTATTATGTCATTGGTTTCTGCAACTATAAATTGACCTGAGTAAAAGCAGGAGAGCACATTCATGTCTGCAAGGATAATCAAAATCTTAGAATAATGTAGGAATGTGTTAAAAGAAAAACAAAATATACATGCAAAGTTGGATAGAACTAAACTTTGAAACCTCTCAGGATTCAGCTCTGTTTATTTCATACCTTTTTAAATATGCTAAGGGGTATATGGATACTAAATATATGCCATATTGGTTCTATAGAGCTTTCTCCAAAGAAGGTGGCAGAGGACTGCAGGCTTACTTTTTCATTATATCTGTCAGGACAAATTTTGGTTGGACTTTTTAGAAGGAAGACATGATAACAGCAGTAACATAAAGTTAGTTACATTGGTAGAACATGTTCAGTTTCAGCTGATCTACAAAAACTGTTCAATAAGATATCAAGTATTAGGTAACTTAATTATTAAGGGTTCCTTATACCAATGGTTTTCACTTACCGACTGCCTTGTTTAGCAACTGTTTGAAGTTACAAGAGTTGAAAAAAACCCTAGCTTTGTGACCAGTTCTCACATTTATGACCATTACAATGTCCTATGGTTACATAATCACCATTTTTATGATTCACAACTGACTTGCATTTGTGACAAATAGAATAGAGCATGTAGAATTAAATCATGGTCATGTGACGTTTCGCTTAATAACCAAAGGGCAAGTGAGATTAGAAGCCCATTTTGGTTACACAATTTTCCACTTGGTGACCATGGTCTTAGTGATGGGCTTGCTGCCTCTAGTTGCAGTTGCTAAGCAAGGACTATCTGTATTATGAAATTAGTACGTGTGAGTACTTAAATTTGCTATGAGCATTTTAGACACTTTTTGTCGGTAAAAAAATTTATAATGTGCATTATTATTGTTTTGGTATTTTATGATTTAACTTCTATTTGGGGACAATCTAGAAAACTTTGGTGAAAGGTAGCATAACCCATGTAGAAAAATATATTTGTATCTGCAAAAAGCTGTGCATTGCTTTCTTTATAAGGAAAGTTATTTTCCATGCTACATCTTGAAATATTTATCACCAGAATTTTGTTTTAGCAATGTATTTACCCTCTAAAGCCTAAATAATTGCTTCTGCATGGCTTTATAGTTATCAATAGATTTTTTATTCTAAACACACACACACACACACACACACAAAATGAACATTCAATGAACATTCAGTGAAAGAAAATTCCAATTTGTCTAATTGTATATAACATTTTTAATATGGGATATTGGATTGGCAAATGTAGGTATACAACTTAAACTATATGTTTAAGATTATAAGCCATGCTTTTTTCCCACAATAACTTTATCCTTGTCTTTATCACTGCAAAACAGTCCCAAATGCACATACTGTACAAACTGGGCAAAAACTGGTGAAAAGAGATTTTAAAACAGTAGCATAAGATTGTCCTCTGAGTACCAATAGGAGATATAGAAAATGGTAGACTATTAGCCCAGAAAATTTCTGGAAACCTGGAAGGGACATGGGTTCAGTCATTTCTATAGAGGTATCAAGAAACTAAATGGATCTAATTCCCCTGACTTATTACCATTTTGACCTGAATTTGAGCCAGACAATGAGCCATTTGACAAACTAGTTTTCCTTCACAGCTATTTTGGTTCAGGTTCTCATCCACCTCTTCAGGCCCTCCTTATTCACCCCATAGCCCTTGCTTAACATTTTCCTGCTTTCCAAGAATCCTTTCCTTTGTCCTGTCTACCACCCTGCTCAGCTAGATGGAGGAAAGTCCTTAACATGTAGGCTGCGGGGTGCCCCCTCCTTGGATTGATTATCCAGATCAGATGGCCATAGTGAAGACTTTGGGCTACCAAAAACCCTATTATGAAACCCACCAACAGATCCGCAAATGTCCTCTCATTTTGAGAGCCCATGCCTTACACTTGACATTTGCAATCTGACTTGCATTCATTTTTCTAAGACTCATTTTGAATGTTTAGGAGCGGTTGAGGGAAAAAAATCACACGTTGAGTTGGGTGCAGCAATTCCTCCTTCCTCACATCCCAGTTTGTTCGGCTTTGGGTATTAAAGCTGTCAAATAGCAATGGGTCTCTAATTCCAACGGTAGAATGTGATGGTATTAAGCTGTGATAAAGAAAAGAACCCTTCCCCCGGATAAGGCAGGAAACAAGAAGACAATGAAATGGGGCCGTTTAAAGAGTCCAGGCTTCAGTAATGTGGTTCATTTGGCAGGCAGATCGTAATCTACGATGTGGCATCTTAAGTTGTTTTCTTCCCAGACAGCACCTCAGCAGGTGGCAGCACCTGGCTGAAGTTGTCGAAGTTCAAATGCTAAGCAGGGTCCGGCTTGCTTTAGAACTTGGACGGGATTCCTCCAGAAAAAATAACAGGGCTGAAGTAAAAAAAAAAAAAGACCTCTAAATTAGACGAAGGCAGCGACAAGTAACTCCCATGCCTGGCTGCCAAAGAGACTCTAGCGGATCTTTCGCGAAGAAGTCAAGGAATGAAACTTCGTTAACCCTAAAACACTTTATACAGCATCGCAGCTCCTTTAAAAAAAAAAAAAAAAAGCAGCACACATCCTGCCTGGTGATCCTAAGCCCCCTTTGTTTACTTGACCAGAGAAGCATTGAATGTGTGTTGACTTAACAGAAACCGCTCTCCAAGTTTGCCCGCTTTGAATCGGGCGCTCTGCTCTGCTCTGCTGAGAGGAGACCCAGCTCGCTCAACGCTTTATTCCTTCCCCGGCCCTCCATGTTGGCTGCCCCCCCCTCCTCCCGCCCGAGGGTGGTGGTGGGGGGGCCGCTTCTCGGCTGCCTGGCTTTCGCTTCCCCCGCCGGCGCACCGCCTCCCGCCTTGGCCAGTTGGGCCCTGGTGCGAGCGCGGCCGGCGGTGTTGAGAGTCGCCGCAAAGGGAGAAGCGCGGCTGCCGCGCTTCGCCTGTTGTCAGTTTCATTCCGCGGCCACCAGCGGAGGCGGTGCGGCAGGGAAACACAAAGAGGGGAGGGGAGGGGAGGGAGCGGCGAGGCAGGCAGAGAGCGAGCGAGCGAGGAAACAACAGTGGTGGGGGAGGAGGAGGAGGAAGAAAGAAAGAAAGGAAGGAAGGAAGGAAAACCCGGGCGGGGGAGAGAGGGGAGGGGGAGGGGGAGGGGGAGGGGGAGCGATCTGGCAGCTCCCAGCGAAGGGGGAAGGGCCGGATTCCAGCCGGGAGGTTTATCACCTCGTCCTTGGTTGCGCCGGAGACTCGGCTGAGAAAAGTTGAACCTCCCTCACCCCGCCTTGCAGCTGCCCGGATAGCAGAGCAGCCGCTTTTTTAGCGAGCTGCAGGCTGGCGATCCTCCGGCACGAAACGACTGGCTGCTCCCCTTCTGCTGAGAATAGCGCTTAGCCGTTCGTGCGTCGTGTGTGTCAAATAAATGCCTGATTGAGGCCCTCAGCGGAGGAATTAGCTCGCCCAGCGCTGTAAATGAACCGGAGGCAGGAAGGCGGAGGAGAAAAGTGCTGAGGCATCCTTGTTTCGCCGTTTAGCCACGTACACGCCAGGATTTTTGATGGCTCCTGTGCTGTTGCCTTCTCTGCTTCTCACTCCTCCAGATGCATTCCTTTCCACTCTTCCCCCACAAAGGGGGGCGGGAGGGGGGGGGGAGAGAGAGAAAGACAGCTGGGTCACAGGAGCCTCAAACGAGGCTGAACGACAAGCTCCGCCAGAGCGCTCAGTTTAATTAAACCAAACAGCATTCTCGCGGTGCTCTCTCGGAGACGGAACGTTCCGGCCCGGCTCCGTTCGCCACCACCCGTCCCCTAGCTCTTGCGGCTATCCCTTGAGCCCAGGCAGTCTTTGGATTCTCGTAGTCCTTGTGACATTTGCCTTCCATCTCATCCCGGCCCGTGAAAGAGCCAGCATTAACTCGTCCTTGAGTCGTGTTTTCCACTTATTCGGACACCGTCAAGGGCAGCCTATAAAAATCTATTAGGCTTCGGGTCCTTCCCCATTGCTGAGGTGGTGCTTTCAACTTCAGCTGGCAGAAAACTCTGCCTCTCGACTTTCTTTTATGTCAGCTGACTTCCTTTCAAGTTAATGGGTGATAAAAACTAACTAATGCCTTGGGGCTGACCTAGAATGTAGCCAGAAAAAGAGGGAACCCCCCCTTTTTTTAACACTAGTACAGCTAAGGATGACTTAAGCCTCAGAGCTGAAGTGCTACCCACTAGGCAGTAGGGCAGCTTGGATTCAAAGAAAATTGCTTGGGAACATAAAGGGATGAAAATTACACGTGTCCACAACCCTTTTGTGCTAAAACAGTAGCAATGAGGACAAGTTTTACATCCTCCTCTTCCTCACTCTATTACCGGGTTGATTTGATCCAGGTCCAGAGAAATTTCTTGGACCAACTTTTAATACAGAAAGGTGTGGATGAAGGTGAGACAGGTGTTATGCCCTCCCATCAGACTTCCTTTAAATCAGCCTTTTTCAATGCAATGGCCTCTAATGGCTTTGGATGGCAAACCCAATTGTTCCTTTTCAGCAGACAGGCAGATGACTAAGCTGGGGTCAGTTGCCAAAGGCTGGAATACTTTTCATAAGAAACTGAGAAGCAAAGGGCAGTTGGGAGCTGCCCACTGCCTGGGGCCTCAGATATGTGCTGCAGCACACCTTTGGCCTCTCTTTGCTGCCACTCTGAAGGGTCCTGGGTTTGGAACCAGTTGCCTCAGACCCAGAAGGCTTTGCTCACCAAAGGTGCAGAGATGGGACATGCTGAAATGACCAGTTTGCTGACTGAGATCCAAGCACTGATTTTTAAGGAAATCCTTCCTAAAGCAGTTAATAAGACTAAGACCAAGAACTAAAATGTCCTCACTTTTTGCAGACCTATATAATTAATTTCAATCAGGCTTCCCTGAGGACTGGATGGGGATTTTATGCAAGCTACATTTTCTTGGGGAGTAGGGATGTTTGCTTACTTTCCAACATATCTTTGGGAATCCTTGTGTACTTCCCTGTAATTCCAACTGTGAGGCAAAAGGACTTGATGGATTTCTGGGTTTTACACACATTACAGGAAAGCGGTTCATATTAATCACCTTACATCACTTACACCTGCCTATCCACTCATCTTTCCAACCCTCCTCCTCTGTGTGGTTGGTCCACACTGAAAATCCAGTGACCTACTGGTCAGGCATTTAGGGATGAACTGGACTCTTCCTACATGTTCCACAGCTTCCCTAGAATATGTGGCCAAATATCAGACCAAGTACAGAAGCCCTTGTCAAAACACAGACTCAAGGGTTGTGCTTGTGTGTTCAGAGACTATTTAGCAGCTGATCCACTAACGCGTTTCGCTTCTTCGTGTCAGATGGCAGAAAAGCACTTTGCCATGCCAGCACTCCGGATGTGAACAGCAGCATCTGGAGCGTGTGCCCTCGCAGCTATCTGAAGCTGCTCTTCCCATTCTCCCTGTGAGAATGTCAGATTTCTAAGGCAACCTCTCCCCGCGATCTGCATTTTCTTTTCTTTTAGGAATGCGGACAAATCGCCGTGCCAAACTCTTTCTAAGTTAACTTATGTGATAAATGGGGGGGAGGGAGGGGAGGGAGGGAGGCAGAGAGGAAGGATAAAGGGAGAAGGTGAGGAGGTGGAAGCAGGAAATTGCTTTAGGCTGCTATCTGTGTTTCAGATTTCAGCCCTGGCTGACATATCTGGCTGAACGCCACAGTCCTGCAAATGGAAACTCGGGTGGCGCTGAGACAGAAAGGGAGGAGGAAGTGGGGCGCGGGCGTGCAGGCGCTCTACGCTATTGGCAAAAGGGCCAGACCCCCGCCAACCCCCCCCCCCGCGCTTGTCTCCATCTCCCCTGGGCACAGCGGCGGTAGCTAGTCAGCCTCGCCGTGCAACAGAGGGTCTGACTCTCGTAGCGTGGGCATCTTGCACAATCTGCTTGGGGCAGACATTGGAGCTCGCGAAAAGCTGCTGATCGCTGCCATTGTTGCGCGAGGCCGAAATGGGAATTAGAGCCCGGTCCATGGCAGGAGATAAATAGTCTCTGACAGCACCTCCTCGCAGAGAGATCATCTTCAACGGCAGGCGGGCGGACGCTCCCAGGCCGGGGTTGCTCTCTCTCCCTCTCTCTCTCCTGTGCTCGGCAGTTGCTCGGCACCTGGGTTCGATCCCCTCCCCTCCGATTTCTCTGCTTTCCTCTCCGCCTCCACCGCCTAGAGCAAGATTGCCGCGGTTGCATTTTTAGGCTCCGTGCAGATCTCCGAGGCTGGATTGATTTTGTCCACCTCGGTATTCAAAGCTTAACTTCTTGCGAAGCCTTGAAACCCTAAAGACACAAAGCCAGATCTTCGCAGTCCTCAACCGCCCGGGGAAAGTGAGTTCAGCCGCTCCTGTTCTCCAGCGCCTTATAAACAGAATCCCTGGGTGCCTGGGCTGCGTCCCAGACAGCAATTGTTATTGTGTACAATAAATGCGTCTTTTGAAAGGGCTTGGCCTTAAACCTGTAGACATCGGGGTAAGACAAGAAAAGAGTTTGACAGTGCAACCTTGGGCTTGTCGGCCGGGGAAAAGAGCATAGCGGATTTACTTCCAAGCAGGTGGGCTTCAAGCTGCAGTCTTAAGCGGAGGGGGGCAGGGGGGGGGGATGCAGCAGGCCTACCCGCGATTCGATTGCTGGCGACCTTTGAAATGACCCCAGCTAGCCAAGATACACTAGCTAGGAATACTCACCAATCTCCGGGACTTAAGTGCAACTGAAATCCGGAGCTCTGTGCAGTGCCAATGAAAATTGATCGCCTTCTTGAAGGTGCAAGGCTGTAAGCGCTGCGTCTCCCGGGAGAGGACAGCTGTTTCCTGAAGGCCTCCAGTGGGCAGCTTTCCTGTCATGACCAGCCTTTTTCTACACTCTCTCGGCTTAGGTGGAGCCATATGAGTAAAAAAAAGGGACAGAATCTGCTTTCCCTGCTAGATAAAAGCAATCTCTTAGGGATTTAAGTTGCAACAACCCACCAACTGGGCTGAAATAAGCTAAGGGTATTTATTATCATGTTTACTATAGTTAGCCTAACTGTGGGAAATAGCTGGTTCTTCTCCAGGTAACTTTACTGCTAGTGCATTCCCAAGCCAGGTTTAACCACACATTGTCCCTGGCTCATCCGGAGAAATAAGTTTGAAAATCCACCCATTGCTTGACTTCTCCTTTCTTCCCTAGGAGCAGCCTCTTTGACTGCTTTTCTGAGACTTAGTTCGTCCCCACCCCCACAAGACTGAAAGAAATGCTGATTTCTGCTGCTGAAGGAAGAAGCAAAGCTTGTTTTGCACCAGGCAGCCATTAGTCCTAAGGGGTGTTCTCATTTGCACTTTAATTTCAATATAAACGTGCCCTGCAAACCTTCTTTGTTGTGTCCCCATGACACTACCTTTGTGTCTTCAGCCCAATGAGTCAGAGAAGCTTAAGTTATCTTTAGCTGTGCAAGTGTTGAAGTATTGTTTATTCTGTAAGCAAACAGCAGCCAATGACAGTTGCCATGTAGGTAAAACAACTTAGGCTTCAGCATTCATTGCATCAGAGATGATGACAAATAGTGGGTGGGATCACAGTGGCACTTCTTGGCCATTCCTGGCTGCCCAAACCTATCCCTTTCCTCCAGGCCCGCTTGGCCTACCTGCTGCCACTCTACTGTCCTCTTCCTAAACAGCTGGGTCCAGTCTCACACAAAATGTAAATAAAATTCCTTTTCAGAGCTTGAAATCAGCTAACATAGCATGTTCAGCATAGCAGGCTGAAATAATGTATTATTAAACAACCCAACCGATTCCAGCCTGTAGTGGAGAAAATAAGGCTAGCAAACAAAATGGAGGCTGCACCCTTTTCCTCCCTGTCCTTTTGATGTGACCAGGGTCAAACCTAGTTCATCTCTTTGCCTTATCGCATCAGAAACAGACTAACCCTCCCTGGTCCAGACAAAGACCCCCTGCAAGCCCATCGAACCAAGGAATAGAAGCCTCCCCATCAGCTCACGGTACAGCCCAAGGGCAGCCCTTGGAAGGGAATTGCAACCTAAAGAAACCCCAAAGTTCCATCCTCCATCAGCTCCTGAGCCCAGCATTTCATCTCCTTGGACAGTGGACTTCCCCAGCATATGTGCACCCTCCGGAAAGGCTGTTTTGCCCAACAATAGAACTTATCCCAGTTACACCAGCAAGGACATGCCTAGTTTCCCCAGACCTGACCACCCAATCAAAGTCCCCCCCCCCTTGAAGCCTTCAACTTCTATAAAAAATCTTTTCCATTGTTTGGAGTCTCTCTTTCTTGTAAAATAGGTACTCAGGGCCCTTGCAATAAAAACTTGGTTCAATATTGTGTTCAGTCTTCAGACAATCCACAACACCCTCTTAGTTCCTAGTCCAGGGGTAGGCAACCTTGGCTCTTTTATGACTCTTGGACTTCAACTCCCAGAATTCCTGAGCCAGTATGGCTGGCTCAGGAATTCTGGGAGTTGGTCCACAAGTCATAAAAGAGCCAAGGTTGCCTACCCCTGTCCTAGTCCCAATAGAACAGGGGTCTTCAAACGTGGCCCTTTTATGACTTGTGGACTTCAACTCCCAAAATTCCTCAGCCAGCGTGTCATAAAAGGGCCATGTTTGAAGACCCCTGCAATAGAACAATGAGGTCAGTGGTTGCACTCAGTATAATGGAAGGAAAAGGAAAGAAACTCTACCAAAAAGTGCTGCTTGTGACTCGCCTTCCTTAGCTCCAATATGACTTTGTTTTGCTTTCTAAGTTTTATTCATCTCAGGTAATTACAGAATAGTGTGTAGGAGGAAGAAGGTAGAGTCCTATAGCCAGACTTGCTCCACTCCTGCTGCAGCACCCTCAGGATTGGTGGTTATATTTCCTGCTGTTGATGTGCAGAAAAGGGAGGGTAGCAAAACTGAAGGAGTCAACCAGTTGCTTTGCGTACTGCATGGTGCACACCCAGTGCAAGACAACAGCTTTCAGTAATGAGTCTGAACAGAGACAGAATAAGGATTAACAATGAGGACAGCAGATGGAATCCTGAGGTTGTTTTCTGCTTCCCAAAACTGAGTAGCTAACACTTTAATTCAGCAGACAGGAAAGGTCCTAAGAGTGGCAAAAGAGCATAAGCTCAGGCCCTGTTGCTGGTTGAGTTTGTCATGCTTTGACAACCCATCTTCACCCTTTGTCACATGATAGATTGCATGATGATGGTGATCCAACAGCATCAAATTGTTATTAAGTACAGTAATACAGTATTTCCTCATTAAGCTGGCACTATCCCACAAAAACTCTTAAGATGTGGAAAATACATAATTCTTTGTTACCCGTTATCCTGAAGAAAATCAGAAAGTGTGTTGTAGGTTGACCAGATGTGTCTTTTCAGAGGTAGGGAAACATGGGACATGACTAGCTCTGTCATCATGGGACAGCCGTGACCCTCTCATTTAGCATTTTGCTCACCACTTCCACCATTTCCCTCTCACTATTTTTTAAAAAAATCAGTTTTATTCCCAATGGTCAATAACGTAGAGGCAAGCAGATTACAAGTATGTTACTACATACCTGGGCTATTCCAATTTAATGGTGATCTGAAATTTATTTTTATATGCAGCAACTCCATTTTTTTCTCATTGCAATGGCAAGGAAACAAGGAGGAATGTTGAACTAAGCCTGTGTTGCTTATTTGCCAGTTTCTCTGTATTTGTCAGTTTCAATCACTTTCTTCCCTCTGCATGAAGAGAAATGGTTCTTCAGCAGCCAATCGTAATCAAGTCTCCTGTTCTATAGGACTGAGCTAGTTATACAGTTATAGAAATGTCTGCCTTTCTCTACTCTGAGGCTATGTCTGTTCTAGTGTTTTCCCATAAATTTGTTTATGTCACATTACTGTGTTTTAGTTTAGAGAGTCCCAAATTAGGGTAGGAGGAGGAATCCCATAGACTACTTTGAGGAGCATTGGCAGCATTTTGAAGTGAAACCCATCTCACTCTTCTTTCAGTGTCCTAATTAGACAATTCTTTTCCCTACTGAGTTGTGATGTGCTGAAAAGGGACAGCAGCCAAGCCAGAGGAGGAAACAAATTACCTTGAGTCTAATGATTGGTGCAATCTCAAATAGGACAATTTGATTCTACAGTAACTCAGAGCACGCACAATAGAGGCAAGATAAGTCTCTGGCAGTGGGAGAGCAAATAGTATGCTCGCACTCTTCCACCGAACTTCCAATAGCAAGGAAAAGTCTGGAAATTAAGAATGTAATCCTTTCCACGTTGCTGTGGAAATATATATTAAGTCAGATAGGCAGTCCTACCTGAGAGTAAGTCCTAGTGAACTTGGGGCCATTTCCAAGTAGATCTGTTCAAACCTATTGGGAAGCTCTGATCAGATTGGAAGCCTCCAGAGTTGCTGGGAGTTGAATGGTGTATAAATGTAATAGTAACAACAATATTCAAAGCCAATCTTCTTGTTTCAGGACATTCTCACTTAAACTAGTACAGATCGAAACCCTATAGGCACCTAGTTTGGGATAAACTGTAGGAATCTTTCTTTTTCTTTCTTTTCTTCTGTTAATCATGTCTGATTCTCAAAGACAAGTGCCTGGACAAGTCCCTGCAATTTACTTGGCAAGATTTTATCAGAAGTGTTTCGCCATTCCTTCCTTCTTAGGGCTGAGAGAAGTGACTAGCCCAGGGGTAGGCAACCTTGGCTCTTTTATGACTCGTGGACTTCAACTCCCAGAATTCCTGAGCCAGCCATGCTGGCTCAGGATTTCTGGGAGTTGAAGTCCACGAGTCATAAAAGAGCCAAGGTTGCCTACCCCTGGACTAGCCTAAGGACACCCAGATGAATTTATGCTAAGAGGAGGGTAGAATGCACAGTTTGCTGGTTTCTATTCTGGGCCTCAAACACTACACCAAACTGGTTCTCATAGTGACCACACCATACTTTATTTCCAAGGATATGTACCCAAAATGTGCCAAAGGAAGGTTAAAATATATATATATCTAGATTGGATTGTGGATGGTACTCTGGTGCTTGTTGCGTTTTTCTTTTTCTTAATTACTGTTCCATTCCTGGTAGCCTGGTCAAAGCGGGAGGCTCCTGGAAAAAACATCCTGGCCTCAGGCTTTTCCTGATGATGAGGGAACTTGGAGGAGCTTAAGGAAGACTAGTTTCTGAGTGGCTTGTGGAAGAAGAGTGGTGGAATATTTTTAAAGAAATTATCTTCTTTAGAATCTGGGATCGTTGCCTCCTCAGGAGGAGAGGCCAGAAGATGAACCATTCCGATGCGTGATACTTTTCAACCCCACTCTGACTATGAAGAAAAGAACCTTGTCATTTTGCCTGATCTGTCACATGTATGAAACCCAGGCAAGCTAATCACGCTTTGACTTAAGATGTCTGTTTCCTACGACTCTTAAGGCCATTTCCTCACTAATGATTTATAACATCATCCAGCCATCACTGCAATAAGATAACCTTATGGAAGAGAGAATTTTTTTTATTGCCATAAGGATGGCTGTTTAATGTTATATGATGCTATCATTCATTAATGAGAAAATGGCCATAATGTGATTGACCTGGGTTTTGGGTTATCCACTATAGCTTACAAGCCATGGTTTAAGTTTAGCCCTTTGCATAAGCTTTACTTACAGTTTTGTTTCAGAGCTGCCTGTACATTAGAGCAGATCTGGATTCAGAGATTCTCTAGAATATCACAGGTCCGGGACATGTAAAGAGCATGGATTAAAACTAAGCCGTGTACTTAGTGGATTCAGTGAGAGTTACCAGAAGGAAGTTTAAAAGAGCTTTCATTTTAGTACTGAACACTATTCTGAAGGAACTGGGGGACTGGCCTATAGCATTAGCTCAGTGGCACATTTAGCTGAGGATTGAGAGGTTCAATTGCTAAAGTTTTGAAAAGCTAGTTTGGTCAGGTCAGCAATCCATCCCAAGCGGGCCAGTGTTCAATTCCCTTCTACCACTATACTGCAAAATATACCTTATATGCTATAGCTGTCTTCAGAGCTTTAGAACTTCATCTTTTAAAAAACAGGAAGTAAAGCCTTTACTTTGTTTGTAAGAATCGAATGCTGCCTCCACAAAAGCCTTCTGGTTTTTGTGGAGGACTGGTTACTGTGTGCAGAGCTGCAGTACTGTCTATTAACATCATGGCTAGCACTGATGATGTTACCTAGTTTGGGCAATGAAACATCTGCAAGAAAACAAGCAAGCTCAGAGAGCACCAAGGAGCCCCTCACTGTCTATTAATCCCTAAAATTGCAAATTATTTGTCACTCATCGAGTGAAATCTTAACCTAGGTATGGGCAAAACACCCACAGAGGGGGATTTTGGAAAGGGGAAAAAATGGTTTTGTTGTTGTTCTCTGTGAGTCAAATTTTAGCAAAGTCTCTCTGCTCAGATGGAACATGTGCCCAGGAGAGCAGAAGCTGCCTGTATCACTCACTTGCAGTGGAAGGCCCGAGAGACTAAGGCATCATCCCCAGGAAGTGGGGAAAGCTGCTTTGGACAACCATGAGGTGTTTGCCCAGACAGAAAAAATGCAGGCACTGTTTGGCTGAGTGCTGCTGTGCAGTCACATTTATCGTGCTTTTAGGGGATTGATTTCCCACCCCCTACCTCCCTGCACTGGTGTGTCTCAAGCTAGTCTCGTAAACTGCTAATGATTTATTACTTAAGCTAAGTGCTTAATTTGTGAATATGAAACAGATTAAAAGGAGATCGGCATATTTTAGCAGGCAGACCACGGCAAGGCCGGCAGCTGTTTCAAATTTGGAGGAACATCCAGCCTTTTGGAGAATGTGAGCCAAATCCATCAGGAACGGAGATGGAGCACACTCCTTTCTGGGATTTGATCCTATGAAAGGCCACATTCACCATCCTCTGCTTGGCTGGCTAGGCCAACGGTTTTGTTTTTTTGTTTTCCCTCTTGGACACATTGAGTTTCCTCCATTGAGTCCATTTAAACTGATAGCTTGAACTCATCCTAGACATGCCTACATGGAAGTAAGCCTCATTATATTTAATAGGTTCTGCTCCAATAACAGGATGTGAAAACCAATTCTTCTGGTCCACAGACACTATAAAACGTTGGGGCAGGGGTGTCACAGATTATTTGGCTTTGTAAAACTGCCAGTGAGTATATTTATTGCAGAGGTTTGGGTACAAAATTTGGGGACAGTAAACAATTTAGTAGGCAGAACTATACCGCTAATGGCTATATCTGTATCTTTCTATTAGTAACCCAGATTTACCATTAAGTTATCAACCAATTTAAACTAGCTTGCTCGCAGAGCAAGCATCTTCTAGATTTCAGTAAGAATTACTTTTGGGATAAAAAGGCACAGAACTATGCATTTTCAGCATGCCACCATCCCACAAAGTCTGAACATGAATGACATTTTACACATTGATTCTACAAATGGTTCAAAAGTAATAAGAGGTACTATCGCTGCATGCATTAACCGCATGCTTATTAGTGAAGGTGAAATTACAAACTTGAATCTAGAAATATTTAATCAGGATACATCAGCAGCAACTACTAATAGCGAGATAGGATTTATATATGGCTTTGAAATACAGACTGTTCAGTTTGGGGCTTCAGCTACAACTCTAGATCATAAAACATAGGAAAAATATGTGGAAGAATTATGCTTAAGCTTGCTGGTGTGAACCTGGGCCAACAGAAAGGCTGCCTAACTGTAAGACCAGGAGGAACTGAAATGATTAAATATAGCAAAAGAGGTTTCTGTGTGTGTGTGTGTGCACGCACACACACACACAGACACAGAGGCAAAACCACAGGACTGATCTTTAAAGAGTTAACTAAATTAGTGCAACTCCCTCCTCCCCTTCCCCCTCCCCTTCCTTTTCCAGGATTAACTCCAAATCAAGCCAGTGCAGCCGGGACTGGTGGTCCCAGCAAAAAGCACGTGATTCTAAGAGCAACGTAAACATCCAGTGGAGAACAAAGACAAACCCTTACAGTCAGTTCTGCAGGCAAAACATAAGGAGTGAGGAACGAAGAAAGTTCTTGCCAAAAATAGCCAGGAGATAATCAAAATAAATGCTTTGATCTTGCCTTGCTCAGGCTGGCGGCCACTTTGTGTGGAATTCCCTGCAGCTCTCTCCCCAGAGGAGGAACCTGCACAATTAAGCCTTTTCCTTTGAAAGGAGGCCTAGCAAAGAACAGAGCTTGGCTTTTGTCACTTCCAGGCAGCACCCTACATCAAAGGGGAGCGGCTGCTCCTTTAAGGCTCCTTGAACTGGGCACCCCATTGAAGCCACAGGGCTAGCCAACAACTTCCCTCTCCAGGCTTAAATGCTTTGGTGAAGAGCAATCCTGTCCATACCGAAGTCACTGGGAATCTGGGGAAGGCCAGAGAGAAACAACAGGGGGGATAAATTAGCATTTGGATAGAATTCAGTGATGGAGCCCCATTCCTAGGACCTTGTGTTGTCCCAGGGGTGATAACCCTTGGAAAAATATTACTGTGCACATGGTAGCTAGCTGTACTTAGTTCTATTAACTTGAACGTGCTTTATTCAATTTCCCAATGTGGGAGGAAAGCCATGTTCATCTATGGTGGCAAAAAATCAGGAGGAGTCTGAAAGTATGTTTTTCTGACTCATGAAAGCTTATGTCTTTCAATAAAATGTGTTACTTGGAACAAGTGCTACTAGATTCCTTCACACTTTACCCAATGTTCTGCATTCTTATAACAGGAGGATTACGTAAGGTAGGTTTCCACAACCTGCCAACCCTTTCAAAGTCTAGTCAAGTGAATTATGTTATATGAATGTAGCCATATAACAATAGGTCCGGTTGTCAAAAAATAAAATAAAATCCCAAAGCCAGGGTTGTGCAAGTTTTCTGTCTTTAAAACTAGAGATTGTTTTCATGAGAGTCCACTCTCCTGATCTTGCTTTGTTACAAGATCAAGGGCTCTAGTGGTCTGCCGTAGACAACCTACAAGTTCTGTGTGATTTTCATTCCCATCCTAAACCACTGTAACACTAAGCACATTTGCACTAAAACGAGCAAGCCACATGATGAGCATGGCACAGTCATTTGCCAGGAAAGGTGCCCTCACAGTGTTTATGTATAAATAGACCAAATTTACTTATAAAAAAAATTACTTTAAATTTAAAAAACAAAAATAAGGAGAGGGATCAGCTTCCTTACACGCTGTCATTTTCTCCCATGGGATATAGTCCCTCTGGACTTTAAGAACCTCGAGAAATTCCTCTTGGCATAGCTCCAGAAGGCAGTTGCAATTAATCCTCCTGCTTCTCTCCACACCCCATCCTATGAAAGTCCCTCCTCCATTTCCTTCAGAGTCGTTTTTTGAAACGGTTTTTGAAACCTCTCGAGAAGAGGAAGAGAAAGACAGCGCAACTCATGCTAATTATATCTCGCTTGCTAAAGTGTTTTCCTTTTACTGATTCGCGGCTTTCTGTCTGCTTGAGGTAGCCAGGCCCCGTTTCTTTGTTAAAATCCTTCCGAGGTCTGTTTTTTTTTTTTTTTTTTTACAGAGCTGAGTCTCGGAGGCTAATGCCTTCCTTCTACGCTACTTAAGAGAAGGAAGATCCCTCTGAAAGCAGATTTAAGGTTATTATTTGTCAATCGGACTAAAGAGTCAAAGTGCCTAGCTGCAGCCCAAAGGGAACTCTCGACCCCGGGACTGGCTTCTCTCTGCATTGATGTGCGCTGAGATCGTTTGGGACCACAGAGGAAGACTTAAGCGCGGTGCCTCGTCAATAAGCCAGGCTTCTATCCGCTTCAAGATACAGCAACAGCAGCATTTACCTCTCTCACGTGCAACTTTAGGAGAGATCCTGAACCTTCGCCCCCGCCCCCGCCCCCGCCGCCCCCCTTCAGCCATGTCACCACACTAGCCATGATTCCTCAATAAAAATAGCTTCGGATCAAGTTCGACCTCTGGTGTTTTTACACATCGACAACGAATGAAGGCCAATATACGTGTCCCGGGATAATGTTGCACGATCCAATCTGGGTCGGTCGCCAGGACCACAGGTTTAGTCTGCCGAGCTCGGAAGACTAAACCTCTGGTCCTGGCGACCGACCCACATTGGATCCAAGAATACATTGGCAAGTTCCTCTAGCTGACCTTGGACACACGCCAGATACGTTCAAGTTGTTTTCTTGGCAACAATCCTGGTTTGTCACAATCTGATTCCAAGAGATAGCTAAACTGATTCATTTTCTCTCTCTCCCTCTCTCTCTCCCGATTCTCTCTCCGTGTGTGTGTGTGTGTGTGTGAGTGTGTGAGTGTGAGTCTGTGTGTCTACCTGCTTTAGTTGTTGCCCTGTGGACTGCCAAATGCTACCATTTGCCAAATACTTCCAGTCCTCAATGTTTGCATCTTTGTTCGGTTTCCTCCCTGCTAAGGTTTTTTTTCTTTTGGGAAACGCGCCCTAGCTCCTTGAAATCCTAGTCTAACCGGAGGCGAGAAGGTCGCCCTTGGTCTGGTGATCCAGCCGGATCTTGCGCCAGCCCGCTCGGCTGTGGCGCTGGGTACTCGGGGCTGGCGGATTCCCCCTCTCCCAGCCCCGAGGAGAACGATCAACTATGAATAGCCTGAGCTCGCTTCCTCCCGGTGCCCCAACAGTCAGCCCCGCATGCTGAGTGGGAGGAGGATTTTCGCCAGGCTTCGAGGCCAGCAGCGAGCTGCAAGCCGAGAGAGGGGGAAAGGCCTGGCGTCGTACGTAGAGGGGAAGCGGATTTATAGCCGCGAGCTGCCCAAGCAACGGCAACAGCAGTGTTTACACACAACATAGCCCTTTCTGTACCGAGGAGGAAAGGCGTCGGCGGAGGGCGCCCCCCGACCCCCGAAGCGGCCCTTGCTTGGCTTGTTTGGGGGCACCGCTTCACCGCGCCGAGAAAAGCCTCGTGTCATCCCCAGCAGTACGGAACAGGCCGTGCTGGCGAGGAGACAAATGACTCGCAATGCCCTTGTTGCGCCCAAAGTTATTGCTCTTGTGAGCCGCGGACGCGTCTGGTGCCGGCGCGGCATAAATAGCTGGAGTGGGAGAGAGAGAGAGAGAGAGAGAGGATGCGCAGACCAGGTGTGCCGTGTCACTGAACAGATTGCAAGCAACGGCTGATCCCTTGTCAGATGTTCCTGCCAATTACCAGGAGAGAGATGACAGAGAACCGAGCAGCCTTTGGCTAAAGGAGCCAAGATTGGGGGTAGGGGGGCTAGGGGGCGGGGGGGGCTGGAACTCGGGGGTAGAGTTGACTGTGTGGTCGTATTTGGGAATGAACCTATGAACCAAGATGTAAAGAAGGCAGGCTCGCTTAAGCTGAAGTTAAAATCGAGGCTGAGTGCGCTCTAGAAAGAGGATTTCCTTTTCTTTCCCTCTGAAGCTTGCTTCTGTGTGTGTAGCTTCAAAAAGAACCAAACAAGAAATATTGCTCTGCTCAGCCCAGTAGGTAATTCGCATCTATAAGCCTCATCTAGCCATGTAAAAAGCTCCCCCCCCCCCGGAGAATGCAATTCTAGCTAGAAATAATGTCTATAGCAATTGATGGGTCTTACTTCTTGAGTAAATATATTTCCTTGCTTAAAAGTCTATTTGCAACTAAGTGAATATGCATCAGATCTGGTGGCAAGTAGAAATAATCTTGCAATATAAGTTGTCTTAAAATTGCTACCAACACAGAAGCTTTAAAATTGTTAGACTTAGGAAAGTGTCTGAAATGGAAGAACACTGGTTCAACTAGGTCAGGGGTAGGCGACCTTGGCTCTTTTATGACTCCTGGGCACAGCTGGCTCAGGAATTCTGGGAGTTGAAGTCCAGGAGTCATAAAAGAGCCAAGGTTGCCTACCCCTGAACTAGGTAGTAACAGGTAGGCAATACAAGGCAGCTTCCCCGGAAAGTCACTTGAATTTGTCAAGGCCTCTTAAATAGAACTGAAGGCTGTAGGAGGAAAACCTTTGTTGTTAGTCTATGATAGTCAAAAACCAGCAAGAGTCTGGTAGCACCTTTTCAGACTAACACATTTTTAAGGCATAAGCTTTTGAAAGCTTTTGTTAGCCTGAAAAGGTGCTACCAGACACCTGCTGATCATAATTTTTTTCATTAGGGACACAGGCATGCATGCTGACCCCTTTAAAGGGAATCTTTGGTCCTAAGTGTTGGTAAACTCATTCCCAGATTTCCAGATGTCTGGAGGTGCAACTGAGAAAGGGACAAATTAAAAATAGAAATAAAAAGCAAAATTTTAAAAATTGTGTTAGGGTGTATGAGCAAATATATCCTGTGTGCCTCTTGCCATGCATTGGCATGTTTGGCATTCCTGGGATTTTCTCAACTCAGGTATACATGTTTGGTCCTTCTGGCAAGACCTTGAAATTTTATATTTGAAATTTAAAACTTCCTGACAGTGAGGACAATTAACCAGTGGAACAGCTTGCCCCCAGAAATCGTGGGCACTCCATCACTGGATATTTTTAAAAAGAGGCTAGACAGTCACTTGTCTGAGATGGTATAGGTTCTCCTGCTTGAGCAGGGGGTTGGACTAGAAGACCTCCAAGGTCCCTTCCAGCTCTATTCTATTCCTATTCCTATATTTTATATAGCACAGTTTACTAAAGCTAAAGTTTTATACTGAAGCGGTGTCCATCATATTAAAGCTAATAAAACTAAAGCACACACTCAGATATTGTTTCTCTTAAATGTGTGTGTGTGTGTGTATGAAAGAGTAAAGTGACATCATCACTTAAATGGGGCTACTCTGGCTCCACTGCAAACCTTCCAGAAATTATTAGACAGCAGAAAGAATTAGGCTCTTCAGTCTGCCTCTTCAGCCACCTGATGGTCAACCAGATATTTACAGCCCAGGCAGGGAAAACCCTTATTTAGAATGAATGATTTACTTTGAGGAACTTTTCCATTTAAACAAATTGCTGGCTGATATGGAAGCTTTATTGACAGCAGGGTAATTATGATGTACAAATATAAAAGCCCGATCAATACCAAGAAGAAATTTTGCCTCAAAAATGTGTTTGATTAATTATAAAATATTCTCCCTAACTCTGTGGGCCAAACACTGGAGCCCAATCAAATTAGGGATAGTATCTAAATGCTCTCAGTCAGGGAAAAAAAAGAGTAGAAATATAAAGCAGTTTACAATGTAAGGCAATATTTTGCAACCTTGGCCACTTTAAGATGTGTGAACTTTGACTTCCAGAATTTTGGGAGTCTAAATCCACACATCTTAAAGAGGCCAAGGCTGCAAAATACTAATGTAAGATATTCCATTTTAAAATTCACTGCTACGATTTGACAGTGCAGGACATGCCTCCCAACACTTATGGGCTGCAGTTCCTAAGCAATGCCCGGAACCATTGCCAATACTTTTATGGTACAAGGATTCATGGGAGCACCAAGCAGGGCTAGAGAAACAGCAGCCCCTGATCATTCTAGTGTGCTTGTGTACTGCCAGTGGAACAGAGCTTTGCCTGGTTCAGTTGCTGATTAGGATATGTGTGGTGTGAAAACTCAAGTCATATAATACCTATTTTGGTGATATAATAATGATTGCATATGAGTTCCCTTTTGTAAAAAAGTAAGATAACTACCCAATTTTAAGTCTATGCAAACTCTTACCAACATAGTGGCAATTGAATGCATGTCCAAGGATAATGTTGCAGGATCCAATCTGTGTCAGTCAACAGGATCAAAAGTTTAGTCTTCCGAGCTGTCAAACTTGTGCTGGAGCCCATCCTAAGGGAACTTCTCTCTAGTGGAATGTGTGGCAATTTAATGTAAAAAAAAAAAATCTATACTACTTTACCAGTAAGGCTGTGTAAATCATTCCTGCTTCCCTTGAGATCCAACAAGACCTTGGGACAAGCCTAAAACAAGTCTTCTTAGTCTTCATGTAGCTGCAATTGTTTCAGGTTTTTGAGGAGTGGATCCAGATTGGATGATTTGTATGAGCCTATTATCTAGTACAGACATGTCCTGATGTCAGGCAACGTATCGGAGCATTTTCCCCATTGCCGGCAATGGGGTGGGTGCAGTTTCGTCCTGACGTGTCTGGCCCTTGGGCCGGCAGTTTGACACCCCTGATCTAGTACCTAAGCAAGTAACCTTTTAGCATTAACTGTAATCTTGAAGCTTTCTTTTCGGCTTGTCCTTCAGTATTCCTCTATATAAATAGAAGTACTCATGAAATTTGTAGGCCATTAGAGCAGGCTAAGGAATTTTTAATTGGAAAGATCTTTGAAAAATCAGCAAAATGTACCACACAAAGTGTAGATATGTATGCTTAAACAATCTTCATTAGTTTGATAAAAAATGAAAATATCTTTTATAAGCTTACAATTTTTAATATTTGCAAAAAAAAACCCAATAAATAATATAGATTAATATGATGGAGTCAGGGAGAAGATGGTAAATGTTATCACATCTTTTTATTGATGAAAGCTTTCATGTTCTATTCTGCTCTTTTATCAAACTGATGTAGGAATGATAATAAATTTGAGACTGTGTCTCAATTAAGGCTGCAGTCATGGATATCATAGTTGGGGAACTTCTGATTTGCCAATCTTGGCCCTTCTCACTGGAATGTTTCTTGACTGGGTACTTCTTAGGGTTTTATCCTGCCATGTACACTTTCACTCCAGTGAAATGGGCTAGTGCTCGAAGGCATTTCACACTGAGAATGCTTTTCAGTGCTGGCTAACTAGTGCTTTGTCTGCCTGAAATTTCACCAAGGGGAAGAGTGTAGGACAGGCAAATGAGTTTGGAAAGTAACTTCTAAATGGGAGAATCTTTAAGCACTGATTTGTATTGCTTCACTTACTTAGGTGTTCTGTACTTACAAGAAAGGCCATCTTTCTGGAAGCTGACAATCAATGTGAATAATAAATCTGCCTCACATCTTTCCCTAAAGTGAAACAAATTTACAGAGGAGGAAATTATACTGAAATGGGCAGGGTGTACATCTAATACCCATGTTTGGACTGCAATATAAGGACGTTGATAAAAATATCTCGGATGAATTCGTTGTTTCATATATGGCAATTCTGAAATCTGGGATTCACACAGGATTTTGCAAAATAAAAACTAAATCATAATTAGGAGTATGCAATCACATTTTACCTGAGAACTGAGGAATCTTAACCACAAAAAAAGTTATCAGGTATCCCACTGCCTGATTTATACATCTGGCTCTGGCAACATCAGCCAGTAATATAAAAATGTAATTCCAACAGATAATATTTTCATAAATAAAATAAAGTGCTTGTAACAAATATTCTTCAGTATGACATTGTTCAACATGCAGAAAAAAAGCAATCGGTTCCATAGGCCAGGGTTTTTCAACCGGTGGTACGCGTACCACTTGTGGTACATTAACAAGTGGCAGGTGGTGCGCAGCCCTGCCTAACCAAGTGTAGTGGGGGAGGGAATGAACCAGCGCAGGCAAAGACTTACAGTGAGAGAGTCCTCTGGAGCTGCAGATTGGCTGGGGAGAGACAAAGGCCCCAGGCTCACTTCTGGCTCACCCCCCATGAGAAAGGAGAAGGAGGGGGCGGAGACAGGAGAGGCTATAAAAGGAGGCAGTTTGGGCGGGAGAGGGAGAGAAAAAAGCAGCAGCCTTGGGAGGCGGCAGAGTCAGCTCTAGCTGCACCGAAGGGAAAGGAGGAGGAGGAGGAGGAGGAGGGTGGGGGGAGAGGAGATCAAGCAGGCCAGCCGGCCATGAGCGATCTACAACTGCTGTGGCAGCCACCTGTGCTGGCAGCAGCAAACAGGCAAGAAATGCAGGGGGGGAGGGTCGCCCTCCAAGAGGAATGAAAAAAAGGTAGCAATGGCTGGAGGGAGATGGAGAGTGGAAGGATTCTTATGTGCTTTTGTGACTTTGAAGTTCTGGGATTTGTGCAATGTGGGCTTTGTGTTCTTAAGGAGTTTTTGGCAATTTCTATTTGGCTGATGTCTCCTGTTAGCTTCTGTTGCTCTGTTATTGTTAGCTGTAAGTTTTGCTGCAAGGGATTTTGAAGTATTTTTCTCCTGAATGGATTTTTCCTGTAGATTCCTTTACTTACGAATGGAGCCATTTGGGGAGGCTGCCAATACTTACTACATTTTTTTTCCTACATTTTTTTTTCTTAAGTGCCTGCTGCCGGCTCCTTACTTTCCTTTCTAGCCAGTAGCTAATTCTTAAAGGGGAATGTGCCTTTTTAAGCTAGTTCACTCAGTAGTTTGTCTTTTCTGTTTCTGGAGGCTTTTCCTTGTTTGATGAATATATGGAAGAGAGAAAATATGGGGGGGGGTGTTCAAATTCTTCCTTCAGAAGGAGATGGGCATGAGAAAGAGGGAGGCAGGGAAGGAGGGAGGGAGGGAAGTCCCGCCTTAGCACTTGGCCACCAGCATCCCTGCCATTGACTTTACTTGTTAAAAGGTTGCAAAAGGGGATCACATGACCCTGGGACACTGTGACCATCATAAATATGAATCAGTTGCCAAGCATCCAAATATAAATCACATGACCCTGGGCATGCTGCAATGGTCATAAGTGTGAAAAATGGTCATAAGTCATTTCAGTGCAATTGCAACTTTGAACAGGGGTTTTTTTTGGTCATCAAGTTTTGACACTTTGCTAGGTGGTACTTGAATATTGCCATATCCTAAAAGTGGTACAATCGGTGAAAAGGTTGAAAAGCCCTGCCATAAGCTATTCCACCAGCTGCAGCACATCTCCAATACAAAGGATATTACTACCAATTCCAAATGTAAGTTAATATACTTCCTAACCACGCTTACCTAGTACTACTGATTATATCCAGTATTTCAATGATCCATAAAAGAAAGAGTGTGCAACAGACACTCTGTTACAAGTGGATCACAACTAAAATAGCAAGCTACGATACCTGAGAAGTCAACCATGAATTCAGAACCACCTATTGGCCCTACATGAAATGCTAGTTACTTTTGAAATAGACTAGCATTTCAAAAGCAGTCTGTCAAATGTTATGGTGTGTCTATATCTGCAGTTAGAAAAATAGGAAGATTGGCATCTCACCTAGTACATATACACACTTTGGCATTCCTAAAGTAGCACTATGGATCCCAGCCAGAATAAAGCCTACAGGAATTAGTATAAGCTTCATGTCAGCAGTCTATAATGTTTGACTACTCTCCCTATTGCCCAAAAAATCAACTATCAAATGGTAAGTGAAAAAAAAAAACAGTTTTGCACCAATACTAGATTTGCTTGATATTGTGTGTGTGTGTGTGGCTTCCACCAGTTAGCAAGATAATGTCAAACTTGACTTTTGATGTTTATATGGATATATCTATATGGTTTTCTTGACTACTCTAGAGAAACAGCTTGTCACTGCTTTCTTCCTGGGTGTTTTTTTTTTTTAACTTCCAACCTGTACTCTGGTGTACAGCCCTGATGGATTTCCTGATGGTTTCCTACCAGCCTACTAACTGGATTTGATCCTGCTTGGCTATTTTTGAAATCTGCAGTGTAAGGTAGGCATAGCCCAATGCGTGGGGAACCTAGCATATTGAGAGGGATTGGTGTGGGAAAGAGGCTGTGACTTTCCTTTCTAGTGATTGTGCCCCCAATCTGCCAAAAAAAAAACTTGATTAGTGTGAAAGCTGGTGTTGCAGTTCTTTTTTGGGCCTGAAAAGTTATCCATTTTGTCCTAAACCAAAAGAAGTGTTGCAAGATTTTTTTTTTTTTCAAATAATGTGTTAATCAGAATCCCAGTTTCCCCAAAAACATTTTGGGGACCAATATATGTTTCATTTAGACCAGAATTATTTAAAGATTGATAGAATTTTTAGATTATTTGAAAGCATCTTCCTACATTTTGGTCCAAGAATTAAACTGAGATAGGTGAAGTCAGGGCTGACTTGCTGGATCATAACAATCATAACAACATTTCCAAAGAAAAGAAGGTAGAAGCGAAGCATTTAATTTAGGTCACTCATGAAAAAGTGCTACTCCCTAGACAGGTACTATAGAGTTGTCCCACTGCAGCTCAGACTGATTCACTTCGCGATTAAGTGAAACTTGCTTTAAGGAACAACTGGGTTGTTTGCAAATAACAAGCAAATTGGAATGTCCAAAAAATATGACAGATAAGTAGTTGTCCAAAGCAAAAAACCTTTCTGCATGAGCTACAAATTGGCTATTACAAATAGACTAATGGCGATTTTGTGTGTATGTATGCCTTGGAGTCAGTACCGATTCCTAATGATTATCTGGACATTTGCCAGTAGTATAAATGGCAAGATTTTCAGAAGTGGCTTGTCTCCTTCCTAGGGCTGAAAGAGAAAGAATGATGGTTCCAAAGTCTCTGCTGACTTTGTGCCTAAGGTGGGACTAGAACCCATGGCCTTCTGGTTTCTATGCCTTAACTACTACACCAAACTGTCTCTCAGGGGTGATGTGGTTCCCTGTTAAAAAGATATATAATTTGCTCTGCTATTGTTACAAAGATTTCTTCAAATTCCATTTCTAAAGATGAAAGTTGGAAAGATACTAAAGGGAATATATGGGACTTTTGTGCTAGAGCGGACTTTGATGATTCCATTCTACATATCTAAGGAGGGAGAAAATGCCTACAAATTGTTGGATTGCATAGACAGTTTCAAAAACCCACAGGTACTTCCTGCTTTTTTAAGAAAATAGTTTGTTGCTACACAAAATAAAATAAAACAAATCAGAAGAGCACATAATGAATTGATTGTGCCAAGAATTTATATTCTATCAGTGGGTTACCCTGACAAAAATTAATATGAAGTAAATAAGAATGGTTGTTTTCATTATATATCATCCAGTTTGTCAATATAAAACATTTGGGGAATAAAACTGATAAAATTGTATTAATTGTGTAATTAATCCATGTAGCTGTTACATTTGTGCTTCTTTTCCTTCCCTATGGTTCTGGGTCTTAGAAATGTCAGGATCATACTTGTCAAATGGGCGACCGTATACATTAATTAAATAAATAGATGTATATATGGTAGACCATCATTTTGAATGAAGATTAAAAATAAAATTCTTATTTTCCACAAAGCAAAACAGTAACTCTGTGTTGGGGAAATCAGTCAGCAATTATAATGAAGAAGAATATGCAAAATGGCACAAACACTGAGCATGAGGATAGAAAATAATGTGAATAGAGAAGGGAGTGAGAAATACATCCAAGGTTCATATCGTATCACCTGAGTCATTTGTCTTCTACAAATAATATATAAACATTAAAATCACACCTCTGTACATATTTTGGAAAATAGAACTCATAGCCGTGATTTGATATCCATTCAAAAGTTAGCTCATTTAATTATCCTCAGTGGGAATAAGACTAGTCTTACCAATAAGTTCATCTGGCTCAGAGATCAATTTCCCCTCCCATATAGCGTTCTAGATGGAATCATATAATTTGAACATAGGTTAACAGCTGTATATGAGTCCTCCTATTGAACCCAACCACTAGAAATCACTTTTCCTTTTGCAAAAAAAGATAGTGCTATTTCTCAGTGATTCCATTTTTCCTCTGTTCTCTTGAGACAAATGTTGAGATAATCCTATCTATCCAATCACGATTGGAGCTCCTGCAGAATTCTAGATGAAGATTCCTTCCTCCATTTAAGTTCACATACGGATCTATCCTGTTTGAAATTGCAGTGAATAACATAAACAAATGCTTATCACTTTATAAACTAAAACTTTTGAAGTTGTGACCGTGAAAGAGTTTAATAGTTTAACTGCTCTGGCTCAGTGTAGGTATGCTGTTGAAACAGGAGCAAAAATTAGATAATTTTAATAAATCCCTTGTGGAAATTTGTCAGCATATCACTCCTTTCACTGCTGTCGAAACAGTTTTTTTTTTTAAATGTCATGGGAGTTGGAATAAATACTATACTTAACTTTTATAAACTGTTTATTTCTCTTAGATATGTCTGAATACATTTGGACCTTGTACATGCACAAATGACAGGTGCTTTAGAAGTTGGATTTTTCTTTATTTTGATTATTATAAACTATTATCATAACAGTATATTTATTTGTAAAATATGAGGTTCTTTATTATTGCAGTGTTCTGCCAACTATTACTGAATGTACCATAAGTACCTAATTTTCTGTTTAATAGCATATTTTGGCAAAAATGTTGATAGGGATATGGGTGATTCAAAAATGTGAAAAATAAATAAAGGAAATAAATAATTACTTATTAATGACCAGGATGATGGGACATATTAGGAGATCTGTCTACTACCAAGGTTGTCGGAATCAGATTGCAATCTAATCTTGACAGATTGGGAGAATGGGCTGGGAAGGACAAAATGTTTTTTAATAGGGAGAAATATTAAATACTACATTTAGAGAAAAATGTAGGACATGCATAGAAGATGAAGGATTCATGGCTACATTTGACAAGGATTTGGGTATGGTATTTGACAACAAGCTGACATGAAAAGTGTGAGACAGCTGCTACCGTAGAAGGTGAATGCAGTTCTAGGCTGCATTAAAAGAAGTGCTGTGTCAAAGACATGTGAAGTTATTGTTTCTCTACTTGGTACTGGTGAGATCACTTCTGAAATACTATGTACAACTCTGGTCACCCCATTTCCAGAAGGCTATTGACAGGTTGGAAAGGGTTTAGAAGAAGGCAGATGATATAGAGCAGTGATGGCGAACCTTTTAGAGACCGAGTGCCCCAAAACTGGCCCCGCCTCCGCTCCACCCCCTGCCCTGCCCCCACTCCACCCCCACCCCACCTGTCCACAGGGCCACTCACCGCCTTCAGGGCCCGCCGCAGATCGCCCAGGCAGCCCAGCAGCGCCATGGTGGCCACACCCTCTGCCCGCACCCCGCAGCATCAACTGTGCATGATGAGGTGTGAGGGCAGAGTCTTGTTTACGCTGCCTGGCTGCCATGTCCTTGGCTGCGCTGCTCCGCATGGGCCACACTCGGGGGTGACTCTCTTCCAGGGGGGCTGGTGAAGGGGTTGCGGGGGGAGGCAAGGCTGGGGCAACGGCACGTGTGCCCACAGACAGGGCTCCGAGTGCCGTCTCTGGCACCCGTGCCATAGGTTCGCCACCACTGATAGAGAGACTTGCAAACATGCTCTGTGAGGATAGGCTAAAGGAACTTGGGATGTTCAGTATGAACAAAAAAAATGCTTAGGGGACACATGATAACCAGGCTCAGGTACATGAGGGGAAGCAGCAAGGAAGATAGTCATGAACATGAATGAGAGCCAATTTGGTGTAGCCATAAAGGTGCTGCCTAGAAACCAGAAGACTGTGAATTCTAGTCCTGCCTGAGGCGTGAAAGCTGGTTGGGTGACCTTAGATTAGTCCAAGGTGGTTGTTGTGGGGAAAATAGGAGGAGGAAGGAGATGTGTTTGCCACTGTGAATTACTTAAAAAGAAATAAAAGAAACTAATAATTTAAATCTAATAACTATCTTCATGACTACAGAATTAGGACCAGATATAATGAGTGTAAGTTATAAATACCTGGATTTCACTTAAATATAGGAAAAAAACTTCCTGATAATAATATAGAGCAGTCTATTTATGGAAGATGTGGGTTCTCCATCTCTAAGGATTTTTATGGAGAGAACTAACAAGCGACAGATCACAGATGCTTTAAATGGTTTTCCTGCATGCTGAAAGTTGAACTAAATGGTCTTTATGAAGACTTCCAATTCTACTGATCTAAGATTCTATACTTTACACAGAGAGGTATTTTAACATTATAGTAGATTGGAATTTCATTTCTAAAATGAGGATTTATTCTAGTGATTTTATTGAAATGATCGACCCTGGAAAGCTAAGTTAGTAATTTGAGAAAAGTGTTATTTGGGATAAAATTTTTGCCATTTGTCTGAATAAGTATTTATAAAAATTGCTGTGCTATTGGGGACCTTCCATAAAGCTGAATGGACCATTAGACCTAAACTTGGATATAGTTCAAACTCCAATGAAATCACAAAATGATTTGAGGAATTATTGCTCCTCTGCCTCATCATCTTCCCAAGATTCTTGGGAGAAAAAGATGGAACTTGTGAGATGATGCATGCTTTCTGAGATCCTTTGCGGATTACCTAGGTAATAGGTAAATGATTTTTCTTTTAAAATAATACATTTTTTAAATAATTAATTATATTAGCTGTAATATCCCATTATCTAGCAAGGGAGAAATGCATGAAGAATGAGTTTCTGCCTGCACAGCCAATACAGATGCAAATGCACATCTGGATATATATAAGCATATGCTAGGATGGAGAATATATTTACATGCTAAGAAACAAATGAAATAGAGTTGGAAGAAATGGACAGTTGGAGATCATTAAATTCATCAACAGTTAGTTACTATTATTTGTTATTAGTTTCTGTTTCACTGAAAGAAAATTCTGTTTGATCTCTATGAAAACGATCGGGAGAGCTATACATAGCTCATATGGGGCCTATTAGACTGGCTGAAAAGCTCTTTTGATGCAGGCACATATTCCTACATGTAACTTCCAACTCAGATATTTTGTGGCTGGTGGGAATAATTATAGAATTTTTACATATGTTGTGGGTGCCCTCACAGAAGTCTTCATGGGGGGGGGGGTAAGGTAGTCATCAAACCAGCTGCCATGATGGGCATGTCCAATCATAAACCCCCCATTTATCAGTCATTGAATGGCTGGTTTTTCTCTCCATTCCTTCTGGCCTCCCAGGATGCTTGTTATTGCCCAGCTTTCTTTTGCTTTTTCCGTTTAAAATTTGTACCTTTTCAAACAAGGCATTGTTTTCCTATAACTTTTATTGGCTAAGAATGTTTACCAGGTCCTATTATCTAGAAGTAGTCCCATGCGTAAATTATAATATTAGTGGCCAGAACTTTGTTTTTTCAGCTTGCCAGATTCTTTTTTTATGATGAAAAGAATATAATAAAAAATAAAAATTGGGTAGGACAGGGAGCCTAACAGATGCAAGTGAGCTGTTGCTGGGCCCACTGAGCTGAGCTGTCTCAGCGTGCCCTGGTTGACATAAATATTAATAGTAAATGACAAACTTCAATCAATAAAACAATGTCCACCAATTAAAGACAGAAGATGAGGTTATGTTCATATACATATATTCATATTTTTGGAAGAAACTATATTATAAAAGAACTAAATGTAGAAGAAACTTTATTACAAAAGAACTAAATGTAGGGGTGGAGAGAAAATAAATATGTCCAAAGTTCATCTTTTACAATATAAATGTTTTAAATATATAATACAAAAAAATAAATAATACACACATATATTATAAATGTTTAAATAAATACATACATTTATTTTGATATTGGTATCATGGAATCTGAAGAATTTTGACGAGTTCTTGAGAAGAAGGAAGGTGTAACAGCAGTTCCTGCTCCCAAAGTAATACCTCATAGAAGTACATCACAATTTGATAATAGCACTCAGCTTTTTTCTTATCTGAAAAGATAAGCAAAGTCTGATTGAGTTAGTACATGAAGAAGAGACCACCAGGAGATAACAAGACTGTAGGCTAAATTAGGAAGTTGAAAAAAAACACGACAGAAATGCCTTCCACATGGCTGCTAAGAAAACTACAAGCTAAAAAAAAATGGCTGTGAGTTCCTTCCATTCATCTAGAGCACAAAAAAGGAAAAGGCTCACAATACTGACATGAGGTTGTAAAGAGAAGAGAAGAGAGCTTTAGGACATCCAATCCCAGCATTTACCTTATCATGAGAGTACTAAGAACAGAACACTCTTAATAGGCAGAGAAGCATCGCTATTGAACCAAACTGTGATCTTTACATTTTCAAGCCATGGGAATGGAGTGATGTATTCGTTTTATTCATTCTGTATCCAAATAAACAGGAGTTTTTACTTCACATTCCTTTCTAAAAAAATAAGACCCAACGTTCATTTTTCTCTCTCACCTCTCAATTGTTACACATGTCACTAGTATGTAAACTGTGACAGTGGTGGGATTCAAATATGTGAACAACCAGTTCTCTGTGTGGATGTCACTTGCGGAAGTCCATTCTGGGCCTGGGCAGCAAAAAATTAGCTACCGGTTCTGCCGAAGTGGTGCGAACCAGCTGAATCCCACCACTGCACTGTGAGCTTTCATATATTATGTTAATTAGGTAGGAAACAACTCACAAATATAAGATAATTATGAAATCAACTGCGCAGTGCTAAGGCTATATTCCCCTTAAATCCTTACAGTACATTTTAAAATAGGAAAAATGTGGTATAGTATAATCCAATGATAACAATGTTTCAAAGATTATGTAAGCTGCAGCTAAGCAATGATAGCTTGTACATTGTTTTGCACCAGAGGTTAGCCAATACACACTGAGAAATTGTGATGCTCTTCCCAAAAACACTTTTCCCGTTTCACAAGTTGGCACAAAATCAACCCATTGTAAGATTTACCCAATTAGGCCAATTTCAGATATAATAATTCTAGACAAGGTGTCAGGTGGCACTCGGTTGATCGCTAATAGCCTGACTCACAAAAAATTAGTATATGAACACCAGCCATTATAATATTCCTTTTATTGGTTTGTAAATCATATCCCCAATTCATCTCATATTATTTAATATATAATGTAGTTGCCCATTACTACTGGTACTTAGTAGACTACTGAATGTACAGAGTCTACTGAATTAGGGTAATCTATCAGAATTTTCAAACTGGCCCCTTCCAGATGGTATCTGGATGCTGTCTGAGAATTTTGAGAGTTTCCCTCTTAAGGAAAATTAAGGGGAAAGTGTCCTATTGGGTAAACTACTGGAGTAAGTTTCAGTAAAAAGTTAATTTGCTTTTCATCTATTTTGTGCTAATTCTTGAGACATCATAAAACCTTTCTGGAACAAATGTTTTCATAATGTTGTAATATGGGTGAGATTTGAACTTTAAAGATGAAGAAACGAAATTTAACTTATATAAGCAGATTAATTTTGTTCTAAAATGCTTATATGCGACTAGTCATAAAAATGAACACACAAGTTATAATATTCCACATTCAACATAAAAATACTTTCTAAAAATATTTAAAGGATCTCAAACTTTGAGGAAGCAGAAGTTAAGATATCTATGGTTGAGTATTTATTATATTATTTAAACTGCTTTTCTAGCACCTATGATCATTTTATTAACAAAGCACCGTAATTCTTGTATGAATGGGGGAGGATTACAGTGGAGTGCAGATGTTTTTGATAATCTAAATGGGACGGGGAAGAATGTTAGGTTTGTAAATCATTTTTTCCCTTCCAATAAATACTACTAACTGTTTCCAGTCATATTTCTTACTCTATCCCTGAGACGAGAATATATCTTAAAGCAGTGGTGGGATTCAGCCGGTTCGCACCACTTCCGCAGAAACGGTAGCTAATTTTTTGTTGCCCAGGCCCAGAACGGACTTCTGGAAGCGGCATCCACACAGAGAACCCATTGTTCACATATTTGAATCCCACCACTGTCTTAAGGTAAGATAGACTTCTCCAATCTGATATTTTTCAGCTATTTTGGGATTAAAATTCTCAGAATGATAAGCCAGCAGTTGGCTAGGAATCATCAGAATTATAATCCAAAAACATCTACGGCAGTCCCACTCTAGAGAAAAGGAGGCAGATCACAGTATACCAGTAATAGCTGCTTAGATAGGCAGCAAATAAATTTAACAAATAAATAAATAATCTATTTATGGCACAATAAAAGGTAAAGGAGTCCTTGTGGATTTTATTCCACTAGTCATTGTCGACTATAGGGTTTGTTTTTTATTCGTTTTATTATTTATTTATGCCACAATAACTCTAATAATTTTACTATATTATTAGTATAGTACAGTACAGTACAGTATAGTATAGTACGAGAAATCTCAGTGTGGATCTTTGTCAATAATACCCAAGTACTCTTCAGTCAGGTTGTTTTCAATGTTTTCTTTTCTTACTTCCAAAATACGTATCATCTGTAGAAGGATTTCAGTTGTGACTCTATCCAATACTTCATTTTATTTTTTCTTTCCCTAAAAGGTGACAGTTGCTGTGAGAATGCTACTATTTAGTGCAGCCAGTATTCACATTTAAACATTTAATCAAAAATGTGACACCTTCAAGTTTCAAGTAAGAAATAACTCCAAAATATAGTGCATAATAGAATATATTTCTGGCTACTATTAGCTCTTATATTTATATTTTCCTGTTTTGGTAGTAGTTCTGATGCACACACTAAGCTAGTATTCTAAGCTACACTTTTTGGCAGTGTAATAGGGTTGCCTTTGAAGAGGGTCTAGGACAGTGATGGCGAACCTTTTAGAGTCCGAGTGCCCAAAAACTGGCCCCGGCCCCACCCCGCGTCCCCACCCGCCCCACTCTGCCCCTGCCCCACCCACTTGCAGGGCCACTCACTGCCTCTATGGCCCGCCGCAGATCGCCCTGGCAGCCCAGCAGCGCCATGGCAGCCATGCTCTCTGCCTGTGCCCCGCAGCATCAACTGCACGTGATGGGGTGCGAGGGCGGACTCTTGTCCCCGCTGCCTGGCTGCCATGTCCTTGGCTGCGCTGCTCTGCATGGGCCGCGCTCAGGGGTGACTCTCCGGGGGGGCTGCTGGTGAGGAGTAGGCTGCGGGGGGAGGCGGGGCTGGGGCGATGGCGCATGTGCCCACAGAGAGGGCTCTGAGTGCCGCCTCTGGCACGCGTGCCATAGGTTCGCCACCACTGGTCTAGGAGTTTCAGCTGGTACTACTAAATAGACTGCCCGAACTATAGTGTCTTTATGTGACAGATCCTATTAAACAGATTAGTCTTCCTCCAGATAGGTAACTAGAAAAGCCTTGTCTAGGTGTTACTCAAAATCTACTTCCAAATATTTTAACCTCCCTCAATTTTATTATTTTACATTTATTTGGTTTATATAGCCACCCATTTCACACAAGTAACTCTAGAAGTCTTGCAAGATTAAAACACACAAATCCCGCCACACATAATCCTCCCTTCCTTTACCCAGCCCCACCCCAGGGCTGACCCAAATGCCTGGGGAAACAGCCAGATCTTCAGTGTCTTGCAAAAGACTAGCAGAGCCAGGGGGGTGGGGGGGGATGTGTTTCACAGGGTAGGCACTGCACTGAGAAAGCATGATAAAATGCTATTATTTAATAGTAGATCCACACGCATGTTCCATGTTTATGTCACACGAAGAAAAACAAAATGCAAAATTATTACTGTATATAGAAATGACCTTAAAATTTTTTAAAAATTTTTATTTTTATATTGCAAATTCTTGCTCCTGCTTCTCAGAAATGGAATTGAGTGACTCCCATTTGGGGCTAATATACAAGTGGCGATATCTGCCATAGATGCATTTGATCTCCTTATAAAACTATCTATTCTGGAGCTAACATTACACCTCATGAACGAAAATGTCCTAATTTAACTATGAATTGTGTAAAAAATATTTTATTTTGGTGGTCCTTTATCTTTAATAATCTACCTATTTTCTTATTTTCTTTGACTCAGCAAACTGCACCTTTCCACCTGTCCCAATCCTCCAAGATCTATTTTGATGATACTCACATTTGTACTACAAAGTACAAATCTGACACATTTCAACTTCAGCTACTTTGCTGAAACTAGCACCCTGTGGATTAGCTGCACATACTATATAGTAGCTTTTAGGGACTTGAAGCAGTAAATCTTATGGTTGCCTAATAACTACAAATAGTGGTAAGTCCTCATTTAGCAACCACATTTGGTACCCGCAAGGAGATCTTCAAAGCAAAATGATTGCTAAGTGACACTGCAACCAGGCTTAGGATCTTACTTCAGCTTTCCTTTACTCTTCAGGCCTGCGAGGTCCTAAATGAGAGGACTGTGACTGCACAGTTACTTTTTTATTACTGTTGTAACTGTGAACAGTTGTTAAACAAGACAGTCACTAAATAGGATTACCTGTGTAGCTTCCTCCTTTCCTGGACAAAATAAATTAGACCCGATAGATCTGGAAGTAACAATAACAAGGATACCTTGCAACTGTTTCAGGACCACTTCTGAAACCAGATAATGGATAAATAACTTGGCTGCCTGTGTAAATTTTTATCTTTCTACTATATTAATCAAAGCATATGCAAGAAAGCACAACTCAGTATACAAACCATTTGAATCAAAACAATTAGCTATTAATTTGAACCATTCTAAAGCTGCAGCCATACAAACTACAGTAGTTTGTTTTTGTAACATAATCTTCAGTGCTAGCACAATTCACAAAGGCTTTATGGTTTGTTCATCTTTGTGGTTAGTTTGGGTTTAGTGTAGCAGTGCTCAGGTTTGATGGATACTATAACCCACTAAAATGAGAAATGAATTTATGTGACTTCCCAATGAATAAAAGCAATGATTCAAAGACTATCATATCTAGGGCACCATAAAAAAGGAGAAGAGAAAGACCCTCTTCTATGTCGCCCATGTTGCACACTTTGAGAAGCCCTGGCTTAGTATATTATGTAAACTCAATTGTTGTAGCATTCGTAATATAGTGTATGATTTATTGCACTGTGCTGACAATGGTTTGGAGTCAGTGAAACAAATAAACAACAAATAAATAAATCCCTTTCTGACCAAGAGTCTTTTCAATTGTGTAAATATCTAAAATTCCTGCAAAGAGTAGAATTCATCCAAATTGACAAAATTTCCTTGTGTCTTAATTACATATCATTTACATTCCAATTTATAGCAAATCAAACAATTATAACAAATCAATGCATTGGGCAATGATGGGAACAGAGGCATAGAGGATCTGTGTTTGTATGCCGCTTAGAGTTGCCTTTGGTGAGATGGGCAAAAGAAGTGGGAAATAAAATAAAGATTCAGATTTTCTCTGAAATCAGCTACTATATTCATATAAAAAGAAGCAACAAAGGAATGTTGTAATGGAGCTGTCATCCTTCACATGTGCAGGATTACAATGCAATAATTTCCAACAATAATCATTGGGAATTATTGGAGTAATAATCCAACATATCTGGGAGGTGCCAATTATTAGAAGGCTGTAAAATTCCATTCAGCAAATCTTCTTTTAATTCCTTCCCCTATCTTCGTTTGTTATATTACTAAACTGTTGCCCTTTTCTAATCTTCCTTGATTCCTCTCTTCATTTTCTGTTTTCATTTCTAATTTTTCTTTTTTTAGACTTCTGTTTTTTAACTTATTCCCTAAGTATATACCATTATAAAAGGCCCAGCCTATCAATGTTACTCTTCTCTTTGATTATAAATCAAATAAGTGATTCAGTGTTTTAAGACTTCACTTCTACATCACCAAACCTATTAACACATTGGAATATAATAGATTACGTTCATATTAATGTCCTTATCAATGCTAGCTAGAGATTTTGTGTGTTCTCAATACCATCAGGGAACTTAATTAAGGGAAGTTGGAATGCAAGATTTTTAAGTAAATCAATAGACAGCTTAATTTCTGGTCAAGTCCATATACACTAGCAACTGCTTCCAGAACTTCTAGCAAAATTAACAAACACAGCTTTTGCTGACTTGCACCAAGGGTTTGCATACATGTTGAGGACTGCACTCCAAAAGTACAACTTCCATCAAACTAATTTTAAGTTCATTTGAAAGGCTTAGCATTTCCTTCTGTCCTTAAAATTCACAACTCCCTCCTCCCCCACAATGAAAAGGGATTAAATTCTTCCCCCAGTCTATGGGCTTTGACAGCCACAAAAAGAGCACTGGCAAAGCAGTACTTTTTTTATTGCTGCTTTAGCAGATGCATTGGTTTCAATGGTTCTTACCATTTTTGTTTTACTTCATAAAACAGCATGTATGCATCACACATAAGACTTTACATATTAAAAAGTGAAATCAGCAAACTGCTTATAGATGAAGATAAATTACCAATAGCTTTAATGGGCCACTTTACACCTATCAGTAAGTTATTCAGAAGTATAAAGCAATATCCTTTATCTTTTGGAAACAGATGGAAGAGGCTGAAAACAAAAATCTAGCCCTAAACTTAAATCTTTGCTGCAAGGTGGAGACCTGATTTAGAGGGGGACAGTGATTTTTTTAAAAGCCCTTCTCAGCATTTACATTCATAAAACATGGGGAGGAATGACTTGAGAAACAAAATATTATAGTGGAAAATCATAAGATGTTGAAGCATGAAAATCCAAACATTATTAAGAATCTGATTTCCCCCCCTATATTAAATTCTGGGATAAGGGTATATACTTACTGACATGCTTCTTCAGAGGCCAGAGAGGAAATTTGGAGATGTGGTAGCTACAAAAATAGCCCAGGCCTCCTGTGACAAAAAGAAGTCTATTAAAAATAGACTTGCTTAGCTAGCTATTTCCAACTCTGGAGCACTCACAGTCTGATGGTAAGAAATCTGGTCATTAGGCAGTAAATGGCTTTGCCTATAAGTGAAGAATATGCTAGAAGAGTAAACCTTTGGTGTCTTAAGGAGAAGCCCTGCTTTTCCTGAAGGAGCAGCTGCTTTTGTTGACAATGCAATGGAAGGTTAAGCTATAAACAGGATTTTAAATAGGAAAAGAACATGCTTCAGATCAAAGGCACTTACCAAAGACATATACCTTTTTGTACCAAAAAGTATTGGGAGGGGGGAAATCTGTAGATTGCTGACTCTGGGGATTTTCCATTTCAATAAGACTATTCCAAAACAATAGCCTTGAGAACTAGCCAGTAATCAGCACTATCTGATTTAAGAGGAAGTGAAACAGGTCATTGTTTCCCCCCCCCCCCAATAGTTGCTTCATGGCAAGTATATTATGATTGACAATTATCTTCTCCAAACTGCTGACAGTTTATGATATAAAATTCACTTGGTTTACAAGAATCCACCAAGATTGCTGCTGTACTAAAAGTCTGAGATAAAGAGGTCATATTGCATGTCTACGTACAATGCTATCCTCACAGTGTTTGGTAGAGAACACCTCTGTAAGTATTTGAATAATTTTCTTCTTTATGTTTCTACTTTGTGAGATGGACTAGGTTGAAAAAGACTAATTGATTCAAGGTTCACTAATGAATTGGATGGAGGTCTAATTTTGTTCTCCACATTACTATGCCACAGTAGTGTCCAACCATGCTAATCATAGAAAATTGTTGTGCACATTTGCTAGGAAATAAGGCCCTTTAAAATATTCTTTTTAGCGTGTTAACTAGATTGTCACTGAACAATATGCAGCAGATGGGTATTAAAAAAAAATTACCTAGCGATTTTTGAAAGACAGAAACTCTTGTGATCCTATCTTTTATGGTAAATCTCTTGAGCATTCCGAAGCCTATGTGGTTGGTTCTTTTGTTCAAAATACAAGGTAAAATGATGTACAGGTAGTCCCCAACTTACAGCCATTCATTTAGTGACCATTCAAAGTTACGGCACTGAAAAAAGTGACTTATGACTGTTTTTCTTACTTACGACCATTCCAGCATTCCCATGGTCGTGTGATCAAAATTCAGATGCTTGGCAATATTTATGACGGTCACAGTGTCCCGGGGTCATGTGATCGCTTTTGGCAACCTTCTGACAAGCAAAGTCAATGGGGAAGCCAGATTCATTAAAAGCCAGGTAGCCAACTTCACTGCAGTGATTCACTTAACAGCTGTGGCAAGAAAGATCGTAAAATGAGGCAAAACTCTCTCAACAACTGTCTTGCTTAGCAACAGAAATTTTGGACTCAATTGTGGTTGTAAGTCAAGGATTACCTGTACTGATTTTGTATCGCTATGTTCCAAATTTCTCAGATTTTATACCCATTCGCCAAAAAATAGGCACACCTCTTTGAGGGACCAAATGAGCATTTTGTTACCTTCTTCTGGGGAAAGCTGCAAAACAGGAGAGGTTTATAGAATGCAGTGATATAACCTTTATACAATCTGGCATTTTTTGTGAACATTGTAATATATATTTCAGGTGTTACCTTGGAACTCTGGTTTGAAATATTTCTAATCCTTATCCATGGTATTGTAAAACTTCTGATGAACACAATTATACAAAATTTTGGTTATACATATATTGGAGGTAAGACAATGTTGGTTTCAGAGTGTTAATGAGTTCCCAGAGAAGCTATGTTAATTACTTACTTTGGGGATGGGTATAAAGCCTGAGATTTATGTAACAAAATGGCAAAAAATTTGGCCTGACTTCTGAATTAAAACCAAATTTTGATATTTGTTGGTTTATTAAAAATGGCAGGAAGATTCAATTGCAAGGTACAAGAAGGCAATATTACTAAGTTACGTAACTAGACATTTGAGAGAAAACGTTAGAAAAATTAGCAGAATGCCAGCATTGGCATTCTTTCTCCTCTTTAGCATTTGTGTGCAGTTCTGAATTATGTTGTGCTCTTGTTATGTAACAGGAAGATCCACCAAATAGAACCCACATTACTTGAACTGCTTTCATCCCAAGCTAAAGCAATTGCATGAAGCATCTTGTTAATTGGGCTAAATGGCACATTCACACATTAGTAGTGAGAGTCCTTCACCACTAAATCTCTGCTCCAAAGCAGATATTAAAAAGTTCTATGAATAATCTTAAAATAGCTCCCCTTTCCCTACACAGTACTAGAATAGTATTCTGCATAAAGTAGCTTTTTGCTGGCTGAGGAAATGACCATAATATCACAAAGTAATAATTATGAAAAATGTCAAAGCAATATCAAACCTTTTGACAAAAAGAGTATTTTCAAGAGCTCAGGAGTATTTTGGACCTTTTGTGTTTTAATAAACATATTACATATGTTCATGCCAACTTTTGCCTCTAAATAGTTGCAAAAAGAGCTTTGGGCTGACAGGTAAGCCACCTTTGTGTTACTTCTTAAATAATGGTGAATTGCTTGAAATGAGTATATCTGCTTCCTAACAGAAACAGCAAAATTTCCAGCATAATAATTAAAATCCTGGGAACTCAGTTCATGCTTAATTTCTAGAGTGAAGTTATGGAGATGGCTAGCAAGTCACTTCCCCAAGCATGTGATAAGGAAAAACATAATGGAAAACGAATGGGTTCACATATCATAATAAGCCATAGTTTCCTTAATCAAAATCAATTAAAGAAGCCACAACTAGCTAGATTCACACAATTCACTTAGCATTAAGTAAGGTTTTCAATGCATTTAGATGAGATGGTAAACCAAGAAGGAAACCAAGATATGGCTTAATATAGTATGTGAACTCAGATGATAAATGAAGAGCATTTATTTTGGGTGTAGAAGAGGGAACAGCACCTTTCTTCCAAAGTTCACATCATAGCCTTTGATACATACTTGTGAGGGGAATCTGAGAAACTCTCAGGTGAAAGCTGTCCAATATTCAAGTAATTAAGAACTCATTGTATTTACTATTGAATAACTATGTGGTGATTATTTCTACAAAGTGTAGATATTTGTTCTTTTGGAAAATATTCTGACATGTAATTTCAAGCCAAGGATCCAGGCAAATAGACCACACAAGCTGACTGTTTTGTAATATCTTGGTGAGATTTTGTAATTCTGCATACTCTTTTCAAAGGAGATTGAAGCAAAAGTATCCTATTAAATTTCACGTTGTTCTTACAAAATCCCTTTGTATAACTTTCCACTGGACATAAATGCAGAACTTTGATCTCTATTTTTTTTTTTAATCTATTTTACCTGATTACATTTATTTCAGCGTGTCTTCCTCCCAATAGCTGATTTAGGATCTGAACTTTACCACTTCAATTTAAGGCTATCCACCAGGTGAGATACTGAGAAATCCTGGGAGAGAGAAGAAAATGTTACCATAAAGAAGTGTGATCTCTCGGTGTCCCTCCCCCCACCATGTGCCCCCCTTCCCCAGTTTCTCTCTCCCCTTCCCCAGTTTCTTATTCCTAACTATCTCAGGCTTCTTCAAGGCAGGTTAGCAGCTAGATTGGAGAATCGGGGAGGGGGGGGGAGGGGGAGTTGTTAAAAATTAACGTGTACTTTTCTTGGGCTGCATTAGGCTAACCTGGCTCTCGGCCTTCTATCAGAATTTATCCAAGCGTCTCCTTGCTCCGAGGCCACGAAGCGGTGCGGGGGGAGATTCTCCCCCCCCCTTCGCTGCCTTCACAGACTTGCAGGGTAGCCTGATCACGTGCTTGGGTTCTGTTTGTCTGGCCTTGGAGACTCTCGTCTACGCGTGGAGCCGGAGCTCGTTTTCCTATTTACATTCTGCCTGCCCTGGGCCTAAGCGGGAGGCCAAGCCCAGCTCACTTGCTTCTGTAGCATTTGCTTGTAGTTCCCCACGCCGGCTCCCTCCCCCAACCCTCGCCCGCCTTTCGAGCCGTGGGAAGAAGGAGCGAGTGAGGAAGATAAAAGGGAGCTGCGTGCGGAACAAATGTGCTCGAGGGTGGCTTTCGGTGACGGAGCAGAACCTTGTAAATGAGAGATTTCCGTTCACAAGACTCCGCTTGCACGGTTCCTGTCCTGCCCTTGAACTGCCAAGCGAAAGCTTTGCGTCCTAACAAGAATGTAAATCAAATCGAGCCTGCCTGCCTGCCTGCCTGGCTGGCTCCGGGAGAAAGCGCGGCGGCGAACAACGCTTGGCTCGGTTGCTAAGTGCTGAGAAGTGGAAGGTTTCTGCTCACAGCCACAGCCAAGCCGGTGGTCTGTTTGCCAGGCACTGTTTACTCGGCGCGCCTGCACAAATGCGCTCCCTGTTTACCAGGCAGAGCTGGCCGGAGGCTCTCGTTTTCACCAGAAGAAGTTGGGGAGGACTCCGCGAGATTGGCAGCGGTCCATGCTCAGCCACGATCTTTTAGATTAAGCCATTGTTCCCTCGAATTGCTCGGACTGTTTGGAATAGCTTGCCGTACGTGTCGGCCAAAAAAAGGAACATAAAAATTCAGAAACGGTCAGGATTCTACTCACTAGTACCACGGAGGGAAGGAACAAAGTGGGGCGTGCTCTTCTTAACATGGAGCTGCTGAGGGCTCTTAGGAATCGAACCCTCTGACCCCAAAGTGTTGCTGCATAATTCCAGCCAAGTTTGGACAGGTAGGTGGATTTGAGTAAAAGAAAAAAAGCACTCCGCAGCAATTGAAAAACACTTTTCTTTAAAAGACTGGGGAGCGACGGTTGTTTTATTTAAGAGCTCACCCCACCTTCATTTGTTCTGTCCTTTTATGACCTCCGGTCAATCAGGTTTGCAGGACTATAACAGTAAAACCTGAAAACCTTGTTAAGCTGATGCAAGGCTGTGGCATGGAGGAGGGGAAGCCGCGAGTGAAGCTTTATCACACTATTTCCAGCTCTCAGAAGGAGAAGAAAAACATCTGTCTCTAGCTCACACACACCAGATCTCAGCCCTGATATTGAAAACACGTGCTGGCATTTTTCAGTACTGCCTCAAATTCAGCCCTAAAGGGATCTCGACTCTATGAAGTATCCCCCTACTTTATGAAATTAATTGGCTAAGAAAGGTGTTTTCAGACACCCATTTTACAGGTCCACTTGACATTTATTTAGTACCCATTTCTGTACAGTCCGGTAAAACTAAAGTACTGTGACAGATCATTGTTGATGAATATGCAGGAAAAAGGTTTATTCTATTTCTTATTGTTTAGAAGATCCCTTAGACTAGCTTTCTCCAAATAGGTGTTTGCCACCCAGTGTTTCTCTCCTGCTGAATGTCAGTCATTATGTGCAACTAATAAACCAGAGGATCAAGCCAATTCATAATCTTGCTTGGCTGGCAATTCCACTTAGTCCTGCTTACCTGTCAAGGTGTTTTAAGCTGCAAGAGTGTCAGCAAGCAGGCTGAGTTAGGACATGGCAGACATCCTTTCTGAGGAGGAAGCCAAAGCAAGCCCCTTAGAGAAGGAAATTAGCATCATCAGGCAAACCATTGGCCTATGTAGGTCATCCTTTAGGTGCTGCGGCCTCAGGACCCCTGCACCCATTTTTTTAAAGAATCAAAATGGGTTAGCCCGCCACTCTGTCAGCCCCTACGGTAATCCGATTAACCCCACTGCCTTTAAAGAAGAAAGTGCCTGGTGCCCGATGGCCTTCTGGAAAGCAGACAAAAGCCTAAAAGGCAAAACCTCCTGGGCAGACAACAGGAGGTGGAGGTTTGTTAATATTCAATCCGGAGCTAGATAACAGGTACTGAAAGGTGCTTCCCATTGTGGAAAATCACCATATACAGAGTCCATTTGAAAAGCAAAAGCAATGAAGGATACAAAGCTTCCCGACTGGTGCCCTGGAGGGGAAGAGACAGGTTGGATTGTCCCTGGATTGGCTTTTGAGAATCTTCCATATGCTGACTGTGGGTGATGGAAACTGTAAACTAGCACTTCTTAAGAGAATGGGGTTGAAAAAAGAATGTAAAATGGCAGAAATGATCTATTCTCTGATTCCTACCCTTCGCTTTTTCTCTGTTCCAATATCACATTACCGCCTTTTGGGCTTCAAGTGATCCAAAACCAGCACAATGGAGTATCAACGGAGTTCAAGAGGTTTTATGAGATAATTTCCGCCTAGACCACAGTCTTGAGATTGGCAAATGCTGCCTGGGTGGTGGTTCTTGTTGTGTATCTGGAGATGAAAGAGCAACACTGTGCACAGAGTTCTTTGGCAGCACAAATCAATGATCTTAAAATGGACAAGTAGAGAGCTTCTGAGTTTCCCCAGCCATTTTCTAAAAACAAATAAAAGGCTAGCGCCATTGCAAAATGTTAACAGGCAAGCCAGCGACATCACTCATGGGCCTCTAGAGTGTAGCAGTTCAGAGGTCAGAATTTTCTTGACCTGACCAGTCACAAACAAACTGGTGGGACACTTCACTTTCATAAGACCACAACGGAGCCTTCACTTAACCAACTATTAGACACAGCAGCAACAATAAGGAAATGGACAACAAACATGAACATGGATCTTTACTTGCTGGGGATGGGTGGGGGTGGAGGAAGAAGCCGCGTTGTAATGCAAGTACCTTTCTTAGCAAAAAAATAATAATAATTGTAGAAATCTATACTTGAAAATTGGTTGCCTTCGCTCGCATCAGTGTGTGTAAACCCTGAAATTTGCTGCCATTTCTATTTATGATCTGATTCTAGAGAAAGTCACTCATTTCTCCTCCGTCCCTAAAGGGAAATATCCCGTCTAGTTGAAAGCAGATTACAACAAAGACCTTGCAGGCGAGGCTGAGTGATGGCAATATTGTAATTTATACACCCACATTCGTACAAACACATTCGTACAAACACGCACAGGCAAACAGGCAGTCAGCTCCGTAGTTCAATCTTATTAACAATCTCCGGTATTTTGTTTGTGCTTCAACCACGGGACGCGTAGGAAGAAGACGGGAGGAATCGGCGAACCGCACCGATGGCTCCTTCGCTTTCTGAAGGGCCAGGAAAGAACCAGAGAGGCCTTCTCGCTTCTCTGCCCTAGCAGCATCCCGCGTCACGACGTCCAATTAACAGCCTCTAAAATAGGCAACCGCCGGGCTGAAAGTCATTTGCAGACTTTCCCCCCCAAAACAAACCCTTCCAAATTCTTAGCACAACTCTCTGCGCTGTGTACACCGGGGCGGGGGATTTCTAGCGCCGCACGGGAGGGGGTAGGTAATTTGGAACTGACTCAAAGAGCTGCTGGCTCTCTTTTTGTGGCCGAATTTCCAGGCAGTTAAACTTCTCCGACCACTGTGACATCTGTAGCGTTGCCAGTCGCATAGAAACTCTTTCCCTTCCTCCCAGCCCAGCCCCCTCCATCCATCAGTAAAGGTGCTGGGCGGGGAGGAAGCAAAAAAACAACATCAAAGAACCAGAATGTGAGGGAGGGAAACGAGAGGAGCACAGTGGCGAGGAAGAAGGGAAAGAGACCCGAATAGGCAGACGGGCAAGCCGATCGGGCTGGGAGTCCTCGCTTTCTTAAAGCGCCTCGCCTTTTCGGGAAGACCTGGGTTCAGGCCGGCCTTGACCGAAGGGACAAAAAGGTCGCAGTCCGAAGTGTAAAAATGGGACTCTGAAGGGAAAGAGGCGTGTGGGTCTGCCGATTCCCCAAGCAGAGACTGGGAGGATCGGTAACTAAATTAAGGGGACACTGGATCGTAGGTCTGGTGTTTTGTCCCCCCCCCCCGTTTGCACTGGGAAACTGGAAGCCCAAATAGATCGGGGCGATTGCTTTGTCGGTGCCAGAAACTCGGTCAAACTCTCTGGCGTGGCTTCCTTCTTCCTCCCCGGGAGTCGGTGCAGCTCCTCCGCCCCTCCAAGCTCCTTGGCCTTCCCGCCCTGGTGGCTCCGGGGGCGGAGGGAGGAAATTGAGGGTGGGGAGCGGAGAGGACAGCCGCGAGGGAACTTTTCATTCCGCCCTTCTGGTTCGTTCACCCGTTCCCCTCCCCCACCACAAGCTGCCTGACAGGAAAATAAAAGGAAAGAAAAAAGAAAACAGGAAAGTTAACCAGCCAACGGAGGTGGGGGGGGGAGGAGTGACAGGCGGAGCGGGATGAAGGAGAAAAGGCAGAGACCCACCGAGCTAATAATGGTGTCCGGCTGCATAAGGGGGAGCCTTGAAACGGGCCCGGCGAAGCTGCTGGGGAGGAAGTGGAAGCCGCGAGCGAAGGAGGCTGCTGGAGGGAAGGGGGAGGGGAAGTGAGGCAGCGCCATCTTTTCGTGTCACACAGTCCCAGAGACTGACTGCCTCGTAGTCCAGGCGCCGCCGCCGCGCTCCGGCTTATCGCTCGTTCGCTGGCTTGCTTCTCGCCACTGGAAAGAGCGCCTTTGAGTAGCCTCATAGAGGGAGGCTCACAGCCCTGCAGTGTACAGAGCAGGGCAGACAAACACTCCCCTCCACAACCTCCCGCACCAGCCCCCCTTTCGCTCCCAGCTTTAGTCGCTGGCTTGGGGCAGCAACCCAAGCCGACTCCGGGGCTTCCCTTCTCGTGCGCTGGCGCTTGGCTCGGTGAGTCAGCGCTGTTGCAAAGAAGGCAGGCCGTGTCGGGCCTAGGGCTACGTACGGTAGCTTCGCCTCCGTGCGCAATAACAGAGGGGCATGTGGGCACACTGGTTTTCCCTCTCTCTCTCTTTCTCTCTCTCTCCCCCCACCGTCCATAGCTCCCGCTCCCTCGCCAAGGCCCCCATTTGGCTCCTTTGGGTTCTCTCATCCTCTGGCGCGAGAAAGCTGGGCCTTGAGGCCCGGAGACGCCAAGAGTAGCCAAGTGGCAACTTCCCGCCCGAGAGAGAGGTCTCTCTTCGCGCCCTTTTTGCCTCGCCTTTCTATGCCTGCGAAGGAGAACCCAGCTGCCCGCGGTGCACCGCTAAAGCCTGGCTGAGTTGGCGTTGGCGGCCGGGTGTTTCATTCTTATTCTTGTGGCTTTTCCTTCTCACTTTCTGCCCATCCCCCACCTTGGGCTGGCCGGGTTGGCAGAGGTTGCCGGCTCGCAGCCCTCTTTCCACCCTCCGGGCAGGGTTCGCTGCAACCTCTTGCTCTGGGGCCTGTGCCAAAAGGAAGACTCGGCAGCGCCGGTTCGCTCTGCAAAGAGCTGCTCGCTTTCCTCCTCGCCACACAGGTCGTAGCTAAGTCATGGGCGGTATCGCAGCTTGCCTCGGAAGATTTTATCTGATTTTTCTCTCCCCCACCCCCGCCATTCCCGGTAGCTTTATCTCAGCTCCGTTTAGAGAAGGAAAGGCGCTTTTCACTGTGCTTGGCGGGGTCGCCTGCCTGCCGGTTCTGAGCCGTTGTCGAATGGCGCTTCGCGCTGCAAAGCTTTGCGTGCTCCAGCTCTGCCCTTCCTTGGCGCCGAGAAGCTCCTTTGGGCCTGGCGTGCTGGAGAGCGCGAAGCACAGGCAGGGAGCCCGCTGGCATCCAAAGCGGCGGGGGGGGGGGGTTCTCTCTCGGCAGCGACGCCCGGGGAAGCCTACCCTAGTCTGCGCTCGCTCAGTCTGGTAGCTCCGGCTACCACACAGGAGCAACCGCACTGCCGTCTCTCGGACCCGCTGATGCGAGAGAGAGAGAGAGCGAGGAGGGAAAGAGAGCGGGAGCAGCGCTTGGTGAAGGGGGATTTGATGGGTGGTTGGCTTGGGGAGGGGAGGGGAGGGAGGCTGGCTGCGCCTGGTAATGAGGGATACGAGGGAGAGGGAAGGGTGGGCTGTTTGCGCCTGAGAAGGGGAGGGCCGCCTGCCATTAGGGATGGGAAATCTAAAGCGGGGGTGGATGAGCCTGAGGGGTTTTTTTTGTTTTGTTTTTTGTTTTTTTGTTTTTAATCCAAGCGTCTTTGCGGGGGGGGGTTGTTTCATCCCGGAGAGGCGGGAGGCGTGCCTTCTGTTTCTAATAAAGGAAGCGACTTTTCTCGAAGGAAAAGGGAAGGTGCTGCTGGTGGGGGAATTGCTTACGATGATGGAGGTGTTAGTTGCCTTCTGGGGAGGTGTGTGCGTGCGCGTGTGTGTGTGTGTGCACTGTAGTCTTAGAAATGCAAAGAATGGCAACACCTAGGCAAAGGGATGGAGGAAGGGAAGAGCATTTCGGTGCTTTTGGGGAGGGCACGTTAAAAGCAGTGGCCCCAGGGAAGGTTGGATTTTCTGCTGATTGTTGGCTGCCCCTGTGGGAAAAGGATTAATAGTTTGCAGATTGATGCGTGCTGCTCCTCCTCAGAAAAAGGGTTTTCTGGAGAGACGTTGGCTGCCCTCGTAATAAAAGGGTGTGTGCGCGTTTTAGCTACCTGCCCTAGGGAAACGAGGTTGGCGAAGACTCTTTGTGTGCTGCGTGCGCTGCTGGATGGCCCCGCTGGAAGAGAGGCAGCCACCGGCGACGGGAATGTTTGGGAGAGACTTGTCAGAGGGGATTTGATGTGCGTTATGCTGGGGGGAGGTGTCGGGCTGCGCTTCGCCTGTTGGGATTTCAGAGGGGAGGTAGGAGAGTCATCTCCTGTTTCTAATAAAGGAATCAGCTTTTATGGAAGGATAAACGCAGGCAACCGAAAACGTGTGGGCTGCAGCCGCCGAACTTCGTTAGCTGCTAATCTTGCTGCTAAGATGAAAAACCTTTTCCGATCCTTTGAAAGAGGATCGAAGCCTGTCATACCCGGTGGCGGCAGCCTCAGAAACACACGCTCTCGCGTCCCGTACCTAGAACATCTCTCGTGCCTTTCCAACTTCTGAGGGGGTCAAATAAGCACAGGGAAACAACGAGGCGCAACCCCTCCTAACAGTTCCGGCTTTGGGGGATTGCCAAGTTTTCTTTGACTAACTAAGGGGAGCTCTGGGGATGACTCATCACGGGCCCTGGTGTGGTTTGTAAGGGTTTTCTTTTCTTGTCACCTGCAGTTGCTGACCCTGTTGGCTCCTAGGAAAGAGCTGCGACAGGCGGCTTCTGAGAAGGCCTAGCTAGATCCCCGGCCTGGTGGGAAATTCCCCTGTTAGTACCAAGAGAAAGCCTCCCGAGGGGGGGGGGCAAGAAAGCTGAGGAGCCTCCGAGAGGGGGAGGGAGATTATCTTCCAGCCTGTGGCCTTGAAATCCAGACATTTGCAGTCCCTTTTGGGGATGAATGCCAGTGTGCCTGAAGTCTTTTCCTGTGAGTCTTTTTTAAAAACTTCAGGCAGAACTCTTTGCTTCTCTGCTGCTGTAACCTGCTGTGTCAGCAGCTCCAACATGGGATTAAAAAAATAACTTTCATGCTGCTAAACGCTTTTAAGATGTATCTCTAGGCAAGCTACAGTCTGGCCAATAGATCTAAGTAGTACATTCCATGGACTTACCAGTGGAATACCCACCAATGGACTAATACAAGGATACCAGTGTCACCGTGGCTCTGTCCAGTGCTTTGGTGGCCAGCCTAGGCAAGCTTATTGAAACCACTCTGTCCAGATGCTTAAGTATGAATTTAAGATACATTTACTTGGACATGGGTCACATTTAATATATCAATATTTTCTTTAGTGTCAACATGTCTCTATGTTTGGCTGAGAAAGGTGTTCCATTTCTGATATCTCTTTGTTATTTGGTTTTCTATACATTAGATGAACCTAGTTTCATCTAAAGGTTTTTGGCAGGGTGCATCTCTCAGTTGTCTTACTTGCAAATGTGCTGAGTTCAGAATTTCACTTATTGTGCAGCTTGCAAGACTGAAGTGGTTGACTCCATTTCGTGGAGGAGGGGTTGTTCCCAGTAAGGGCATTGTTGCAATGGGCTGTAATCCACAAATGCTTCTACTGCTATATATATTTGCCAGGAAGTGCTGTGTTTTTACTTGCCTCTCATACTTGTAACTTATTGAATTTCAAAGGAAATAGATGTGATTATATAAAATTTAGAAACTCTGGAACATTTTGAAGTAAGGAATGCCATATCTGACACAATCTTTGGTGTCCATGCTTACATGACACACCGAACCACAAAATAGTCAAACACATTTAGCTAGCATGCACTTCACTTGATGTTTAAGAGCATTCCGCAAACTCAGAAAGTTGAACTAACTGTATTTAACAATATAGATTGTGAGCTGATTTTTCCTGCATAAGGTGGTGGGGTATAGTTCTCAGCAGCCTTATAAATTGCCTGAGAGAGTTGCAGTCTATCTGGAACCATTGTGTCAGCTCTGAAAACTGGATGAATTGAAGTGATATCATTGGCTCCATTGAGAAGCATTTTCTCCAATAGGTGATCAAGCAACAGGAAAACATCTGTTTAATCCATGATGATTACACATAGGCAAGTCATTTATCTGTATTGCAATTTTGCAGTTATAAAATAAATAATAAATCTGCATGAAACCAACCAGCCTGGTAGTGCCTGTCATTCACAGCCAGTAGAGCATTGGTTTTGGAAGTTACGAATAATGGGAGTTGCTATTTACAGGGCACTAGGTTGGGAAAACCTACTCTATAATTACTATCTTTTGAAGCAAGCAAGCAAGGATTATAGACATTTATGTGTATGTCTTGGTCCCTGCTCATAGTTGCAACCACAGGAGTGTAGAATTAGAACCCAAGGGGGCTTTTCTTCAAAAATAATTTAGTCTCATCTAGCAAGTTAGTCAAGTTGAAAAGAGCCTCAGGGTGGACCTCTGAGCTTTGCTGCAGTTATTCCTCTTGCTTTGTCGCAAGCTTAGGTTTTCTCCTCTCTCATCTGCTTAAAATTTAAGCAAAGGAGTATAAGTGAGTAGTTGCTGTTCTTTGATGAGTGGCCTATCAAACCCCAGCTACCCCAATAAAGATGAAGGAAAATAGACTCCTTAGTTTGTGTTTCCATCTTTCCTTTGCAAGTGGTCCCCACAACAGAATTACCTGCCTAGTTCTAGTGAAGCCATCATATGTGTGACATGGGCAGCTATATAAATTGAACAAATGCATAAATAAGCCAGTAAGACAGCTACCCTTCCCCACTTTTTTTGCAGCTGCTGTACTAGGAGAGAGGCCAATATGCCTCTCTGTACTGCAGAGATCCAGAGCCTGGATTAACAAATCCTTGTAATTTCATTACCATCTGACATGAGCAATTGGAGCTTGTAATAGACTGGGCATTTGGTTGGGTGGCAGTTAGCAGATTGAAAGGATCTCCCCCACATTTTTGAGACCAATGCTTTCCTGAAAAACAATGTTTGCAAACTGATCTGTTAAATTTATAGTTCTAATTAAATCAGATAAAAACTGAGTTTAGCTGTGTATGCACCTAGAGGTATCCATTGGAGTTCAATGAAATTTCCAGTTTAGCTATTTGCATATTGAGGCAGCCTGTTTCCAGACTGATAGAGAATTAAAATCTCAGAACCAAACCCTCTTTGGTTTTACTTACAAAAACAAGCAAGCAGGCAGCCCTCTGGACAATTTCATTTTTCAGGCCTATAAACAAGGTTTTCTGCTTAAATGCTGAACCCACTTCAAGTCTTTTTCCTATTTTGCCTCTTGAAGTATTGGCGTTATAGGAGAGGCATTCCTGGTGTTAGAAAGTGTTCAGTGATGGGTTCTGTGCTTTGCCAGAAGCTCTTGCTGTAATCTATGTAACTTCAAGAAACCAGGGGAATCCCTTGCTGGATGCCTCTCAATCATCACAGAGATTTTGTCTTTTCCCCTTTTCTGTGAAAAACACATGCTTTAAAACTCAAGTCTTTCCCCAATTCACACCATTTCTCCAGCCGAGCTCTAAGAATTCACATTGTCATTTCCTCTGCTCTGCTGTGAATGCTCTTCAGCCTGAATGGAAAAGCAGCTGCCTCATACTAGCTACTGGGCCACAAGAATTTTCCAGCATTCTGTGCTCTACTTCAAAGTGGGCTTCTGGCATGGCCCTTGTGTGGTTCTGGTTTTCAACAGGGAGGAACCCATGGTGGCTCTGGGAAGGCCACTCTAGTGCCTCCAAAGCCCTAACCCCAGGGAAGAGAGGATTCCTGCTTCATATGGAGTAGAAAGAGGCAGAAAATGACTCACCACTTGTACCCAATCGCTAAAGCCAAAGAGCTGTGTTGGCTGGAAGATTATGGCCTTTTCTCTTTTCCCAGCATTATAGTGAAGTTCAGCAGAGAAATGGCCCAATGGCTGATAACCAGGGCTCTGTTCAAAAATCAGTGACCAGCTTGTACTTTGTATCACCTTGGATGCTGAATAGGAGGGGGCCACTTTTTTGGATGACCAAAAGAGAATCTTACTTGTGTCCCTTACTTGCAATCTGAAGTCTAGTGACACCATTATCCTCAGGGTGCAAGAAGGGAAAACTATTACTTCTGCCCCTCAGGTTATCTGCATTTTTGCAAGCTTGTATGTGATTGTCTGAATAGGTTTGCTATTTTCTGGGGATTTATAGCCAAAAGGCACTCAAGCTTGCTTGGATTAAAATGCCTTGATGAGAATGCCTGAGCCTTAACCAGGTTACTACTCTCCTTTCCTCAATCAAGTGCCATTTGAATGTCTTTGGGCTATAGTGCTCCAACAGTTTCAATATATGGGGAAGGAACTAGATAAATGAATGATAATTTTAGTTTAGTCAGTTATCCGTAATAAAGGAGACACAAGGCAGGTATATCATAAAGTGAAATGATATAAAGTCTGTCCATATGACTGTAGAAATGATACCAAGACTCCTCATTACTGTTCTTTTGGCCCAAAAATGGTTGCACGACTAGATGCTATAAATCACTAATGCAAAAAATAACTGAATTCCCATTCAAAATTTCAAGTCAGAATGAGCCCAACTTATTTCTCTATAGACCATTCCTGTCTTTATTCGGACCTGTAGCTTTTACATAAAGAATACAGACAATGTTTGGATCCCGACTCTAGCTTTGCTAAATTGGATTAACTGGATGGGAGAAGGCACTGAAAGAAAAAAAATGATGAAAATTACTGGTCGTATTTATTCAGAAAGACCATTCTTGATACAGTGCCACGTAGTCATTGAAACACAGTCTCAAATAATTGGGGAAGTATTCTTTCCTAGCTGAGTGTTGGGATAAATGAGTTATATCGGGTACACATTTGTATGAACATGGTTAGAAATTGCCCTAAGGTCGGATGCTTTTCTAAGAGATTCTGTTTCACCAACTTGTTTCTAGCAGAGGTGGGACATCTATTATTTGGGTTGGTCAGTGGAAACTAAGCCTGTCCTCTCTTGCTGGCTTGCCTCAACAGTTCTCCCTTGCAAACAGCCATCTCTTCTGAGAGCTGAGAGAACTGAACAAGGTTGCAGAGCGTAGCCCATTCAGAGCTTGTCACCGATGCTCGATGCTCGGTGACTGGTTGTCAGAGCAGCAAGAGGCTAGACTCCCCTTTCACACCATCAAGCATGTCACTGGCTTCCCTTTTCCTGTTGTACCCCAGGAATGACAGGCAGCTCAACCTCCTGCTCCGTTTGCAAAGGGCAGCTCTTAGTAAGTCCCTTGGAAACTCTCCCAGGATTTCCTGGCCTAACATGCCAACAGTCAAAATGGCTGGGCTATAAACAGCCATTAGTGGCCAGGGTTCAATTGCAACAGTTCTGGCAGGGTTTGATGTAGGTGCTTAACATAATAAATAAATATTTTCTTCTGAATGATGGTCTTTTCAGTTGACCAAAGTAATTTCATTATTGGTTCTCAAACTGGCACTCCAAAAACATTTGTATGCCACATATAGTTTATAGGCAGATAATTTTAAATGGTCCGAAATAGTAGTAAACACTTTTCATTACCTTAGGCTGCATTACATTTGGATCATTTCCTTAATTTCACTCAGTGTTCACCTCCTATTCAGTCACTGGATAAATTCCTGACTTCTTCCCCAAACCTTGTCTTGAATAGGCAACCAGATTCCCATTCAAAGTATATTTTCTCTGAAGGAGAAATAAGGACCCTGGGCCTTTCCCACCATTTCAGATGTAACTGATTATATCTCCCAGCCATATATATCGAGAACTTGGTGGCTCAAAGTTTCCTTACCTGTGCTTTAAAATAAGCAGTATTGATTTTTCAAGTATACACTATATTTATTTTTCACATTTTTGAACCACATATCTTCCTCAAAAAGGTTTTTAGATTTCCAGTTATTCATTTATTATGTATAAGCTGGTATATAATTGTATTGATAGAATTTGTTAAATTAACTTTAAAAACAACATAATACATCACCAGTGGCAGACGATCTTCCTTTCTTCTATTTATTTAATAGGTTTACAATTAATATACCTATGTCAGAATAATACCACTTAATACTACATATATCCCAACATTAACTCTATGTAATGAGGGCTGTTTTTTGCAATCTCTTCAGCATTTAATTGTTTATTTTGTTTGGGAAGAGGCATTCCTTCAAATATGGCCTGAAGTGGCATTGTCAGGAGAGTGCTATACCCCATATGCTGTTTATTCAAGAGATAGGAAGAATAATGTGAGGGAAGATATAGTACTCCCATCTAGATGGAGTATTGTTCACTAACATCTTTTCCACTGATCTAGATGTTGTTTCTTTCTGGGATGGAGATAATTACTACTTTCCAAATAGTAAACCATGGAGCAGAAGAATGGGAGGCACCTTTACGTGGTGCAAATAAGTAACATATTCCCACAGTTTTCTTGGAAAGATTTTGGAAGTGATTTGCCATTGTCTTCTTCCTAGGGTTGAGAGAGTGACTGGCCCAAGGTCACTTAGCTGACTTTGTCTCTAAGATGGGACTAGAATTCAGTCTCTCAGTTTCTAGTCTGGTACCTTAACCACTACACACATTGGTTCTTTTACACACATAATACTCAGTGATTTCCATGTCCTTCACTGGAAGGAAAGAAGGAGCAAAGAAAAAAAATGCTTTCTCTAAGCCTATTCCCCTCCCCTCCCCCCCCCCATCAAAAGAAAAATAGAGGGTTGAGCAGAATTGCACTGGTAAATTCTATAAATGATGTAGATATGATCACATATTCATCAAACCACAACTTTTGTTTTTGACAGGCCGGCTCAGTTATTTTTGTTTTTCCAGTGTTAAGGTTTCAGAAATAAAAAGGCCTTGTGAGTTCTCACTCACTTGTTGGCAGAGTCTGTTTGTGTGTATGTGTGTGTTACATGCCTGAAACATGTTTTTTCCTGTCAAGTGACTATCAGTGCTTTGTGTATATACCAGTGTAGGTGCCAATTGATGTATCCAGTAGAATTGCAACCAGTGAGAGTTTTTAATCCCTTCTGCAGTATTCTTAATTGAGTCTACTCAGAAGTAACATTCATTTTTTACCCAGGAAGCTGCTTCCAAGTCAGTTTATTTAGGATTACATTCCAAGCATTTGACTTTCTAAAATAAAACACAGTATCTGTTAAAACATGGCTCTGCATTGGGTAGATGTCCCTGGGTTATAGTTGTAATGCAAAATGTTGCTACACAAAATTTGGTTACTTTTGTGCAGCAAAGGCATATCATAAGAAATCAGGAGACAGTGGTTGGGAAAATAAATGGAATTCTAGGTTACTACATAAGAAATTCTATCTATTGCAGCCAGGGTTTGTATGTGTGCGTGTGCGTGTGTGTTAAATAAACAGCAATTTCAACGTCTTTTATTTTCCTGATGGGGAAATCAGGCCTGCAAGACTGATCATATCTGCTGTATAAGGCCAAACCAAGGTGGCCTTGTTTTGCTATTCAGGTTTCTACATTCGCATTAAACCAGGCTCCCAGGAAGCGATAGCAGCAGCTTGATTTAAGGCGCACTCAAGGAGGGCCATTCAGAGCTCAGAATTGCGTTGAGTTGTTTGTAGTCCCCCCCCCCCTATGCGTTCGTAGCTGAGCAAAGCGCTAATGAATTTAATCCGAGCGACACCCTTAGGAAGGAGAAAAGGACTGAATGACCGGCGGAGGTTGATCAGGCCCCGGGCCTCCAGCATGGCAAGGCCTTCTTGATTGATAGTGTGCCTTGGTAAAGACCAGCCTCCTGCTTTCCTAGGCAGAAGGCATTGTTGCCTGGAAAAAGGGGAGCGAACAACCACGTGGAGTTGAGAAATAGGAGCGCAGTGAATCCGTCGCCTGGCCAGAGCAGCTAGCTGGGGGGGAAGCCAGGCGGAAGCAGCCGGCAGCACCGAGATCCCATCTTCCCTTTTGGCCAGCCATTAACAGCAGCGGCGGCGTCTCCGGGAGTAATTCGTGAGACAGGCAGGGCACCTAACCTACCCAGGACTGGGAGTGAAGTTCTCGTTCGCTTTTGATAAACGCCATCTGGAGCGCCGCTGTCTCCAGCTCGCTCTCGAGTTTTTCTTTCCCCGGGTGCAGCACAACGGCCTGACCTCTAGGTCAACTCCCCGGGGACAGGCCAGAGGGGTCTGGCGATCGCGACTTCAGTTCCTTCGTCGGCATGTCCCTCGGCGGGGATTCCGCTCAGCCAAACGCCGCGGGGGAAGGAGAGAGAGGCAGCGAAACGCCCACCAAGGCCGCGGCTGGGCCGCTGGGGAGGCCGAGGATTTGCCGTCTCAGGAAATCCTGAAGAAAGAACGAGGGGAGGGGAGGGGAGAGGGAAAGCCCGGCGCAGAAAAGGAAGGGCAGAAAAACCAACTAGTCAAGGTTTCCAGTAGGAACGTGGCTACAGGGGCCTCTGTGCCACGAGGGAGTGATGGAAGAGTGCAACCTCGATAGGCAGCCCCACAGGAGAGCCCGGTTAAGCAAGGGCGTGATTGGAATCAGGCAGTCTGGGTTCAGCCATCCTCCCCAGGATTGCCAGGGAGTTTATATCTTTAAGAGGGTCGGATCATAGTCCTCTGACAACTCAAGTTCGTTTAAGGCTACAGCCTCACACTAGATAACGAGTGATAAAATAGGCTTCAGAAAGTTTGAAAAGAACAGCACTGGAAGGGTTTAAATCAGGAAATAATTAACTTTACCAGCTAAGTCTGGGAACTCCGAAAAGGAAGATGAAATAAAACATCTTAGTTCTACTTAGTTCAACCCTCAGTTTTCAGCTGCGTCTATATCTCATGTGGGTTCAGCCAATAAATTTTAATCTCTACATTAGTTCTAAAATGTATGTTTTATAAACAGAATTACAGTTTAAAAGGGTGAGTCCTTGTGTTCCTTGTGTTCTTGTGTTCCTTATTGGACGGGGGGGGGGAGAAATGAGTGAGGCGTTTTCAGACATATAAACTCATGAACAGAAAACAAGGCTGAATCCTCCCCAAACGGATTTCAGTCACTTCTGAGGAAAATCTTTCCAAAGCATTTCCAGTGCAGGGGAGACACTTCATTTAAAACTTGTTCCCTTCCCCCTTAAGAGCATTTATCCGACTGCTTAGGAAATCGATGTCTTTTTGTTGTTTCTGTCAGCTGTTTAGAAAGCTGAAGAGCTTGTGTGTACACCCAAGGTTTCAGGTTACAAACGTAGGTATTTTTCACTCCTACTTTGAGAGGGGAAAAAAAGAGGTAGGTCCACCCCTTTCTTCTTTTCTACGGTATAAAAGGTCCAAGCCAAAATCAGGAGCTGTATAAAATGCTTTCAGACCAGAAAGTTGTTCAAAGGAGCTCCTATTTTCCTTTAAGCACCAGAAATTTGCAGGATTAGAAAAGGGAACTTCAGAAGTGTTCTGGCATATTGAGTAAGCCACATTTTAGACTAGGAAAATGTAGCTAGGATTCAGGTTTTAACCTGCTTTCTTTTTTCCCCACAGATTCCTGGACTTCTTGATGACGAACAGGCTGATCATAGTTTTTCTGGAGTTCTGTATATTGGATCTTCTTTCTTCTACTTTTCTTGTCTTGATGTAAACAGTTTATGCGCGCTTTTAAAGACTGGGCTGAAAGGGGGGTGGGGATATAATTACCACTCTAGTGGGTGATAATAAAATTTCATTCATTTTCACCGGGCTGGTTTATGGTCCCTTTACCGAACTTGCTACTTTTCATGGTCATTAGCAAGACCTGTTCAGTTAGAAGCAGGTCCCAACGGAATATAACCTGACTTCCTGAAAAGCATGTTTAGATCCAGTTCTCTTACACAGTTGGTTGGAAGTTTTTCCAACAAGGATCGGAAGTAAGAATCGGAGACGACCGCACAACACCGCTCAGGTTTCTCACAAAGCCAGACCCATAATGCTCAGTGGGGCTTGCTCCAAAGCATATGCATATAGATTGCTGACATACTTAGCAATCCCTGCTGTGCCTTTCCCTCACTAGAGATGTATCTCGTCACCCAGCCATAGCTGTCGCGATATAAAGCCTGTAGTGAAATGAAGCCTGGCTTCACTGCTAACGTATCGGCCGAGCACTGGTTGGTTGACACGATAGATAAATCTCTGTAATGAGGAACGGTGCTACCCTACTCCTGTGATAAATGGTCATGGAATGCGCGCGCACCCCCCCTCCCCACACTTCTTGAGGTACAGAGTTATTTCCTGTAGATTGCGTCTTGTGAATTCCAGCCACCGCTGAAATGCAGTAAGGAACCACGAGTCGCGAGCGGAAGAACCGAATAAGCGAGTATCAGTCAAGATGGGCGTCACAAACCCGACATTCACCAGCTGACCTACTAAGTCAAAAATACCACTCTCGCAGCCGATACGCCAAAGGAGCAGCGTCCCAGCGATCCAAATTGTACTGAGGGAAGCCGGCGTGCGAAGCGCTCCCCGCGATTTCCACGTCACACACAGAAACGTGTTTGGCAATTTCAGAGACAGCAACCGAGCGTTGCCTTTCAGAAACCAAAAGGAAGGGAAGCCGTTTGTTATTCCGGAAAGTGGCTGCTGAAAAACGAATGTTTCTCATTACAACAAGAAAGGCTCGGGGCGACGGGGCGGGGGCGGAAAGACAGAGCATCCCACGACGGGACAAAAATAGCGAATAGGGAAGACGAGCCAAGCGAGGAGCGGTGGGTGCAGAGCCGATTGACAAAACACGGGAGGAGGGAGACACACTGGAGGAGAAACGACGGTTCGTGTGCCTCCGGAGAAGCGAGAGGATGGAAAACGGCTCGTTTGGAGGCAGACTTAAAAGTACAGGTTGGAAGGCAGGCAGAGCACACGCCGTTCCCTGAAGGAAAAAAAAAAAAAAAGGCGGCCTTGAGAGGCATTTCCGTGGGGGGAGGGGAGCGCGCTGGTCAGAGAAGATGGAAAGTGCAAGGGGGGCATGTGGGAAAGGGGTACACTGTGCGTGACAATAGAGCGCGTGGGAGGGGAGGGGGAGACAAAGAAACAGTCCTCCTTGGGCTCTCGGGGATACGAGAGCAGGAGGAAAAACGTGGCGGCCAGAGAATGGTCTCACCTGGAAGGGGGGGGGGAAGAAACGGCGGGAGGCCAGGAGGCATCTGCTCCCTTAGCACGGAGGACAAGGATGGTGACTTCTGCGGCAGGGGCACTTTCCCCTCGCCGTCGTGAAAGCCGAGGGGCGGCTGCGAGAGGCCCAGAAAGGTGCCGCGAGAAGGCGGGGGACGCACCCTGAGGCCAGAAGCGGCCGCAACCGAGGGGGCAGAGGCGTTGTGCCGGGGCGAAAAGGCGAGGCAACCCGGGCGGCGAGCGCGGCGGTCTGGCGCTGGTGTCTGGCTGCGCCTGCCGCTGGGGCTTTGACAGCTTGGCTAAGCGGAGGGAGAGGAGCTTTATGGTAATTGCGGCTCTCCACTGGCCTTCTGGGTAGCGAGCCGAGCCGAGAGTCTGGAAGGGGGCGGGAGACTTTCCTTTTCAACCTCTCTTGGTCAAAAGGAGAGCGGAGTCTCCTCAGGACGCCCTCAGGCGAAGAAGCAGGCAGGGCGGGTGGAAAGGGGAGCTTGCCGAGACCAGCTCAGTCAGCCAGGAGAGAAAGAACGAAAAGCCAGGAAACGGAGCGGGGTGTGTGTGTGGGGGGAGAGAGAGAGAGAGAGAAGTGGAGGAGGAATCAATTAAGAAGAGAAAGCGAAGAGCCTTGGAACAAGAAAAAAGCCAGGCACTCGGGAGTGAGGGGAGAGGGGAGATTCGCTGCGAGAGCACGGCGGAGGCTTTGCTGCTGCCTCTGCTTCTGCTGGCGGCGGCTCCCTGAGTGCTAAGCCGGGGGGGGGGGAGGAGAGAGAGAGAGAAGGGGGCGGGGAGGGGGAGGAGGAGGAGGAGGAGGCGGTGCGGGGGGGGAGCAGCGTGCAGCAGACGGAGCCCGCTCTCCCAGCGGCAAGGTGAGGAAGAACGGCTTTCCCGGTGGATTAAATCCCCAGAGCCAGCCCAGCCACACACACGCACACACACACACACGCACACTCACAGCCGCCGCCAGGACACGGGCTCTCCGAAGGGAGGGGGAAAGGAGCCTGTAGGCGCCGCCAAGATCAGTCCCGAGAAGCCACAGCAGCAACATGGCGTTACTAAAGCGGAGCCGGAGAGCAACCGGAGGGAGCCCGGCGGGCTGTTGAACTCAGCCGAGGGAAACGCCGGCAGTCGGCCTCTCTCTCTCCGCCCACCCGGCCCCACCTGCCTCTGGCTAGTTGAGTCGGGGCCAGTTTGTCAGTCTCTGGGGCAACTCCGGCCTCTCGCCTCCGAGGTCGGCAAACTTTTCTCGCTCACCTAGAAAACGGACGCGGCTCGCTCGGAAAGGGTCAGGCGACGGCAGCGCTGGACTCTTGTGTCCCCGGCAGCGTCTCTGGAGCGGAGACTAAGGTCAGTGATCTTCCCGTTGAATGCTCCTCGCGTTTCGCGGAAGCGCCGCGGCGGGCCAGCCACCCGAGAGACCCCAAGCCTGACTCGTCCGAAGAATCGGTCTCCTCGCTTCGACTTCTCGGACCGAAGCTAGGCGTCCTTTTCCTTTCCCCACCAGGTGTGGCTGGGATGCGTATGAAGGTGCGCATGAGAAGGGGGGGGGGAAGACAGCGCGCGCCTTGCTTGGAGCCTGCCTTTCTAAGGCTGGGCTTGTTGCCAGAATTTATTTCAACTTGAAAGGACCCGGGATCCCAGGAGGAAGGCGGAATAGAGAAGACAGAAAGGTTAGCAAGTCCAGCGGTCACAGCCTAGATGTCCCCTGGCTGAGAATTGCGGGTGGGGTGCTCCGGGGGACGGCTGGGTCGTGCGGGCTGGCTAGAAGTTTGGAAGCAGTTGGGCTGTGAAGCAGTGCAGCGGGGGGGGGGGGGGAGGAGAAACGATTGAGAGACGAGAAAAGAGAAGCTGCCGCTCGCGGTCTGTCTGCTCCAACAGGAAAGGGGAGGGGGGCAGGGAGAGCTTACAGCGTCTCGGTTCTCTTTTATCTTTCCGATTTGGAAAGGCCTGTAAAAGCCCCACCTCTGGCAGCCGCCACTTTTCGGCTCCCAGGGGGAAAGGGGAGAGTGGGTGGAGGGGAAAAAAAAGCTCAGAGCTCGATGGAGGAAGCTCAGGGCCCCGGGAAGTATTGTTGGAAAGCCTCTTGGCTCGTCCTTATGGATCGCTGAGCAGCGGACTAAAAAAAGACGAGTGCCGGGAATCGAAGAGCGACGTGTGGTCGAGGAAAAAGACTTCGGTATCTCAGTGTGGTGGGTGTGCTTGTTTTCCTAGGGACTCTTCGAGAAAGCCTGTGGGGGCAGTGACTGGTTTTTTGTTTTTTTTCATCGGTGATTTCTGAGGCCACTGGAGACTCGGTTTGGCGGGGTGAGCTGGGGATATTCCAGCGATAGTATTCCGGTTCAAAGAATGCGTGTGGAGAGCGTGGGGGTCCAATATAACAGTTGGGAATCTCGCGGGGTCCGTCGCATCTTCCTTATAGCTGCGGATAGCTTAAAAAGTTGTCTGGTAGTCCCCGGGGCAGAGAAAGGGGCAGCAAGACTCTTTGCAATCCCCTCCCCCGTCAACTCCAGGGATGCCAGAGCACCGTGTCTGAGGCACGTAGCTCCTTTGCGTCTCGCCCAGCTGCTTCAGGGGCGATATCTTTCGCTTGCGACGCTTCGCTCACCTTCCGTGCTGGCGTGCTGGCTGCATCTCAAGCTCACAAGAGCGGGGGGGGGGGTGTACGTCGTCGGTTCCGGAAAGAGGGCTGGGTCGAGAGGAATGCCCTACCGCCGCAGTAGGATCGTGGCAAAAAATATGCGTTTTATTTTAATGGCGATCGCCCAGGAGCCTGTTTCCGCATTATTCTTCTAACGATCCTCCCTTTGGGGTTTCCGTCTGTTCCGAGGAAGCCAGTGGCTTTGCGTTTCCTTTCTCCGAGAAGGGCGCTGACGGAAGGACGACCTGTGCCGAGTCCAGATCTGTCAAGGTTTTGTGAACTTTTGCCTGCTCGAGGCTCCTTGTGAAGGAGGCCCAGGGCAAAGGGCTCCCTGAACGGGGCCCCTCGAAGTCTATCTGCCGACCAAGATAAGAAGCGGGATTTCACCCCTCCCCCCCCTTACGTGAGAGGACGCCAAACGCCCTTACAGCCTCCCTCTGGGGCACTGGAGACAGAGCCCACAGGTCAAAACCAGCTGTCCTAGGGCATTAGCATTCATCCTTGGCAAATGGGTCCCCCTTTCCCTCATGCGCCTATTTTCATGCTGCTAAGCCCCATTTCTAGCCACTATTTGTCATTTGTTCGCTGGCTCTCTATGGCAACTTTGTTTTGAAAATACTGTAGTCGCACCAACAGGCTTGTCCCGGGATGCGATGCCCTCAAGACAGGGATAACAATTTTCAAACCATTTCCCTTACAGCAAAACAGTGGAACTGCTCCAGGCTAAAGAGAACCGGGAGAACTGTGTTTATTCTCAGGTCTCCCCCTCAACCCCTTTTACACGTCTTGTATGCGTTTCCGTGGATGGTGGTCGGTTTGTTTTCGTGCGAATAAGAGAATAAAACCCTTATTTGATTTTAAGAGGGCTGTAAAGAAGGGGTTTAATCTTTCCCCTCCCCCACCCTCTCTGGAGCTGGGTTTAAACTCAGAGAGTCCTCAGAATTGGTAGTTGTGCGTTTCTCCAAAGTATCCTTGACAAAGAGTAGTGCAAGACGTTGTAGGTTCCCCACCCATGGCAGTGTTTGCCATCTAGTTCACACCATAGAAACTACCTTGTTTCGAAGTAATGATGGGGAGCCCAAGAAACTGGATCTGTGGGCTAAGCCCCTCCGAGGCTTTGATTAAACTTGGGAACGCCTGGGAGGCCTAGATTCTAGCCTATTCTTTCTCCACTCCCCTCATTGGCTTTATTATATCTGAATGAGCCCAGCCTTCTCCCCGTTCGTTTACAGAACAGGAACAGAAAGGAATGGTGCGTCTCTGGCGAGTGTTTAAAAAAAGCAGGCAAAATCCCATTTGTCCTGCACGAAGATGGACATTTTCTAAGCATTCTGAATGTTTTTTAGGGCTGGTAGGGCAGACAATTTCTTTATCCTCCTCACTTTCTCGAAGGTGAGATGCCGTAGAACAATCGAGAGGGGGAAAAAGAGAGGCTTCTCCCCCCCCCCCCGGTATTGTTTCGGCCGCCTATGATAGATCGGTCTAGACAGCCGTTCAGGCTCCCTCCGAGCGAAAGAACCGGAGCCTGAAAAGGGAGCGTGGGGGAGACGCAGAGGAAAAGGTCAGCACGTTATTCGGTGGTTGAGAATGGGTGTTGTTAACCCTTCACGGGTCAGGGCCGTAACTCCATTTTTGTGCGTTGAAGGAACAGGCCAGGTTAGTCAGCGGCTACGATCGTGTGCCTTCTTTAGGACAGATCGTAGGTGAACCCTTAGCTTGCTCGCCCTTGTTGCCATCTAAATGCCTCCTGAATATCAGTTTCCCGCCTCCTTTTCAAGGCGAGTGCCGGAGCCTTCTCGTTCCCAAAAGTTTCCTCTTGTTTGGGAACTCCGCTGAGCGCGCTTAGCCCCCACGTCCTGGTAATGCAGAGCCAGACAAATAGCCAGGAGCACTAGGCAAGGCAGACGGGGAGGAGGGAGAACCAAGCTGGAGAACGACGGGTCGCTTTTCCCTAGGTTGGAGTGTGTGTGTGTGTGCGTGTGCGTGCATGCGCGTGTGCCTGACATAAAAGGACAAAGCTCAGGCAGAGAGGAGCTCTCCGGGCAAAGATCTCCCGGCAAACAACCTTCGGAGCAGAATCCAGTTTCCTTCTTCAACGGCGGCGGTGGGTGGGGTTTGGAAAGTAGGGAAGCGCGTCGGTCAGGACCGACTTTGTTCCACACTGCTGGGCTGGGTTGGCTGAGCTTCTTTATATTTGTTTCATACAAACGGACCAAACCAGGCATAAACTCGCCCTCCGCTGCCTTGAGGCGCTTTAGACTTGCCTGCAGACTCGGAGGGTAAATAGTGGTTCTGACTTTGCGAGCACGTCTCGATTTATGTTTCATTTTCTGAGATCGGGGAAGGAGGAGCGAGGAGGCTACGGTACCCCAAGCCACTCTCGGGGGAATACAAACGCCCATCCTTTCCGAGGAACCGTCCCCCCCTCCGGCCCCGCCTCGGGTCGCAGACCCTTTCTCAGCCCCGGGGAAAGCTGATTTGCTTTGGATTTGCCCTGCAGCGCGGATCAGCTTCTCTCTCTCTTTGTCTGGAGCTCAGACTCCCGGCGCTCCAGCCCTCTGGAAAGGTTCCCGGTGAGGAGTCCACACACAGCCAAGCAGGCAGCTCGGCAGTTCTTTTTTGCACGTCACATCTAAATACATCGGTAATTAGATGGAAGCACCGCCGGAAATGATAGATTGGCTGCATAGCTAATAGGGACGAGGACAAATAAAGCTTACAGCGCCTCTTTCCCCCTCCCCTCCCCCTCCCTTCCCCCTCCCCCGAATAAGTGGGGCCCTGGAAATCAAGCCCAAGATCTGGAGCGAGAACTGAAATTACACGTCCTCCGTTTTAGGGCTGTAATCAACCAAACAGATGAGAGCCTCGGTTGCTCTCCGGCTGCAAGCAGTTCTTGAACGCGTTTGCTGCAGGGGTGGTGGGAGGAGGGAACTCGGGAGTCTTTTCAAAACCCTCCGGGTGTCTGCTCGCTAAATATATACACCTAGGAGAAAGAGGCGGGAGTGGCGGGCGCAGGAGAAAGAATCCGATCCGTTAATGGAACCTTATAGACCTGCGTCTTCATTCTTCCCCAAACTCGCACCGGAGCCCAAGTTAAGCGCCCTTCTGGAAATTGATGGGTGTCGATGCGGAGACGCTAAGGGGGACTCTTCCAGCTCCGAGGCGCAGGAATAAAGCGGTGTTAAATACTAGCATTTGGGGTGCAGCTATCCAAAGCTACGGGCGCCTCAATCCTAAACGGCAGCGACCATCGACCTCAGGAGTTGGGAGCATCTGGAAGGGGTGTGCTGTTGGCTCCCTGCTGCTTTGGGCTACTCGATCAGCCCCCTTTCCTTCCATCCTCGTTCTTTGCATTTGTATAGCGCTTGACATGCTTTTTTTTCTTCTAGACAAATGTGGCAGCCTAAGCAGACTCTTACTAACAACGAGCATTCATGGACTTTATTGTTTAAAATAGCTCTTCCCTGCCCCCCACTCCTTTCTGTTTCTGATGTAAAAACCACTGTTGACATTACCGCAGGCTTCCTAGGCCCTCTTCCCGCTTCCTATTCCAAAGCAGAAGGGTTGAAAAGAAACAACTACCTGAGCATTATGACGCAGGAGTGCTTTTTAAAAGATTATTTTAATTGCACCTTTATTGTTTTTTTATAAATAACTCAAAGTGGCAAACATACTTAATACTTCCTATTTTCTTCACAACATCATCCTTTAGGCTGACAGAGTGACTGGCCCAAAGTCACCTACCTGGCTTTCCTGTCTGTGGAAGAGTTAGAATTCACAATCTTTGAAGGGATTGTCCCTTTCAGAAAATGTGGACAAAAGCTATTATTTGAGAGATGGTACCTACCTGTTTTTGTGTCCGCCATTAAAATTAAACAGAATAACAAGCTCTTCTACAAATATATGTGAAACAAGACAGTTAATCCTCCTCTTTCAGAGTTTGTGTTTGAATTATTCTCGCAGAGAATTAATTTTTCAGTCCACACAGGTAGTTTGGAAAAGGGTGTTCTATCAGTAACCTGCTTCTGGAAAGTTGTCTGCAATGAGGACAAATTAGATCATTGTTATGCTCCACCTCAGCTTAGGGGAAGGGTGGAGTAGGAAGGTGGCAAATAAATTTGTCTTGTAAGATTGCTTATCAGTCCTAAAACGCACACCTCAATGCTGAAGTAGAAGGTGTGTGTGTGTGTGAAGAACACAGGAACTTTTTTTTTTCACAAAAGGGTGCATTATGTCATCTAACCAAACATTAGGGTGTTCATTGATTCTTTCTGTTCTGGACAGGGTTTCTAAGCTTTCAAGTTGTACTCAGGCTTGTTATCAACTGGTATAAAAGGAAGGAGAGAATGGTCACACAAAGACCATAAGGAGATTGCAACAGGAGCAAGATTTATAGGACATTAACAAACACTCATTTCAGCTGTGTTTTTTTTTTTTTGCTCTGGGCTTTGTAATTTGAGCCTATAGAGACTGAGCTCATACCACTGTTAAGCCATGCTTAACCTTGGTTTATTGAATAAATTACAACTGGATGGGTTGGTTGCAATGCTGAGTCATAAACCATGGTTTACAAATCCAGTGACTGATTTGCTATAACACACCAAGCTATTACTTTATAGCTTAACATACTGTATGAATATGGTCATAATATCACTGAGTTTAATGATGCTTGCTTCCAGATGACTTGTGGATTGTTCCTGGGGATTCACTTATGCAAGCTGCTTTTAATATTTGGTTGGGTGTTGTATCTTAAAATTATGGGATGCCAATCAATTGTGTTTATTTGTGGAAGCATGATTAGACATGGCATGATTTAATCCAATATGTTGAAGATTCTCAGTCATCCAGGTAGGCTTGTCTGGAAGTTGAGTCATGGCAACTGGACTTCTTGTTGGTTCAAACTGTTTTCTTATTAGTTCAAAACATTTAGCTGGTTACCTAAGTAGCTTCTTCCATCTGACCAAGTACCCCAATTTAGTCCAATGTATAAATCCAGTTTGTGTGTGCCCTGTAGAGGGTTATGCACTCAAAAATGGACCCTCCTTGCTCTTTGTAAGAGTTGATTTCAAGAACATTTTTAAAAATTCTGTGAGAATTGATTGTGTTAAGTAGTTTGCCCAAGACCACCTACACTGTTCCTAAGGAATATGGGATTTTGCCTAGTTGGTCATTAATTTCTTCATTTTTGGATGCTAGGTTGTGGAGATTTTATGGATTGGATTTATACACAGCAATCCTGCAGGAGCTGCTACTCTAATTTGACTGCTAATTTGATTTATAGCTATGTATCTCCTGTCTAAGCCACTTCATGTTCCGTATTTCCTTTCCAGACAGGCTACACAATAGCAGTGCACACACTCACCTTCAGTGTTTGGTGTGCATGGAAAGGAAAAAAGAACAGGCATTTTTCTTCCCACCCCACCCCCTTCAGCAATCTAACCACTTAAATAGATCAAGCAGATTCCTTCCGGAAAGCCTGACTAACATCCTTTTGCTGTATCAATGGATGGGTGGGGGGACTGAATGCAAGGATCCTCTCTGTCTTGGAGTATGGAGCAGAGGCCTCATTTGCAGATGGGGAGGGGATTTCCTACATCCTCGAGCAGTGCTGACTTAATTTAATCCTCCTGTCCTTCCACCAAACAAGGCCAATAATTTCTTCCTTAGAATCTACCTCTCTTTTCCTTAGTCTTGAACCTTTTAGCAAGCTGCAGAAGGGATCTTTCTAGGCAGAAGTTAATGAATGTTTCACAAGGGTTCCTCTGGCATGTGCAGTGCCTGACTTAATGGATGAGCTGACTTACCAGCAGAAAGCAAAGAGGCCACCAGCTTGTAGAGGGTATTCCCTCCCCCCACTCTGAAAATTACATTCTCTTGAAGAAGTTTCCTCCCCCCCCCCGCGGGTATTAGCTTGGGTACCCAAAGCATTTTTTTTCTTTCCTTCCTTTACAAAAAATTATAAAACTCTAATCACAGAGAAGCTTATATAGGAGATTTTTGCCTTAAATGTATGAAGTATTGAATACCACAGTACAAGGATAATATCTTACTTCTTGTTTTTTACGGTTACGGTATACTGAAATAAATACAAAACAATATTTTGTCCATTATATCCAATGTGATGCAATGTGCTAGGAAGGTTGCATAGAAGATGATCCTTCAACAGAATGAAATATAATTTTCTGACATGCAAGACAGTTTTGAACATAATCTTACTGTGCACCACAAGCTCCTGGTATTATTTTGTAGAAGATGGACAATGATCAATTTACATTGACCTGGGGCTTGGTAAGCTTTTAGATGGTAATTGCCATATTGATTTGCATGCCAAAAAGAGGGGAATCTGCTAAAATTAAACACTGCAAGCTAAATTAAACTAGATTTAATGTTGAGGTACAAATGCTAAACGACTTGTTAACTCAGTCTGCTGGTCTTCAGTTTTCAGAACTATAAAACTGGAGGAGGAGGTGGGTGGTTTCCATTGCCTTGAACATTATCTTGCATAGCTCTAGAAAGACTAGAAGTCTATGGTGATTCCACAATCACTATCCAGTATATGTGACTGTGTATTAATTGAAAGGAAATGCTAAAATGTCCTGGCTTCCAGAAGACAAATGCTGGGTTTTAACTTAATAAGAGAATTTTAAAAAGAAAAACAGAAATTCTGGCAGCATCAGCACCACATTTCCTCAGAAGAAAATCTTCTGCACATTTTGAATTTATCTTATTTAATAGTGCCCAGAAAATTCAGGAAAAAGAAACCCATTTTCTCCTTACCTGTTTCTTGCACCTGTTTAAAAGTCATGCAAAGTAATCTTCTGCAAGAGACTCCACTCTGTGTATTAGAAAACTCTGTTTGCAAATGTTTCTATTGAAGCATATTATGAAAACTAGCTCCTGTGCCACAATGGCATTTCCTCCCAAAGAACTGTGCATGGGATTGTGCCCTTTGTGTCTAATTGCCCAGGAAAGCTATCATCCTATGTAGAACTGTTTGAACAAATATGAGTGAATAAAAAATGACTGGCTTTTGAGTAAATGTTTTCTAGGATGGTACTGAATCTCTTCTCCATCAAAGATTGAGAAGGGGCTAGCATTTTACATGGAGAACTAGCTCACATAACACATTTCTTGGAAATAAAGTTAGAAGCTTTTGTTTAAGTCTAAGGATTAATATATTGATTTAGTACCAACACCTTGATTTTTGTAGTTGTAATTTTGTCATTTAAAATATTTTGTTATTTTGAGGTTATATAGCTATCACAAAGATTCTGTGTTAGCTAAAGTTATATAAGTGTGTGCATAAGACTAGTATAGACTTCTCTCTCTCTCTCTCTCTCTCTCTCTCTCATCTACCTACCTACCCATCCATCCATCACTGGTGCAGTTACACCTGTAGTTATACTGTGGGTTTAACTGCACCAATAAGAAACCATCAGATTGCAGCATTTCAGCAAAGCAATACCTATCTAAGTTTATTTCAAAAGAAATAGATGTTTAGGGCATGGCTCCCATGATTAGGAATAAAATCAATTTCTCACAGAGAAATAAAATTGCAATTGAACAGTTTTAGATTTACTTTTTGAAGTTCTTGAAAGTGAAAAAAAAGTTGTGTTGTTCATTAGACAAGGGGTCCCCACCTCCAGGCCATGGCCCACTACCGGGCTGCAGCCTGCTCGAAATTGGGCTGCACAAGTGGTGGGTGAGCATGTGCGTGTGTGTGCAACTCCACTTACATGAGCAGCAGGCACTTGCACTCATGCACACAGCTCCATTTGTGTGAGCAGCATGCGCGTGCACCCACTGTTTGTACAAATGGAGCTGCACAAGCTTGCACATGCCTGCCACTCACACAAACCATCCCCTCTCCTCCCCCCATGCTGGAAAGGTTGGGGGCCACTGCATTAGACTACATCATGTCATTAAATATACTGTATACAAGTAGTTCTTGACTTATGACCGTTCATCAGTGATAATTATGATGGTGCTAAGCAAAACGACTTATGACCCCTGTCCAAAGTGTCCATAGTCACAAAACAAAATCTGGACATTTGGCAATCTGCCCACCCTTACGACTGACCGCAGGGACACAGCAGTGCCCCCTACCTATCTCCCCCCCCGATCCTGCTCTGCTGGGTCCCTCCAGGCCTTGGACCTGCTTCCCACCCTGCTGGGTTCCATACCTTCCTCCCTATCACCCATCATGGCTTGGTCACTTACCTTTTCCTTAGATTTCTGCCACCCGGCCTTCCTCCATGGAGACTGCATCTGGGAAGGAGAACTGGCCGATCTGTTCCTCAGCCTCCCTATACAGTATGGAGGCTATGTGGTGCCATCCTGGAAATTGGCCAGGATGTCTTTCAAAATGGTCACAATGAATAATGGTTGCTCTCAAACTAGGGCCCACTTCCGGGACAGAGCCATTTGACCTCTGTGTAGAAGGCCATGTGGCAGATTGGCTGCTTTCCAAAGGAGATCTATGAAAAAGGCAAGTGACTGAGCCATGACAGGAAATGGAGAGGAGGGTGTAAGACCCAGTGGGGTGGTAAGCAGGTCCAAGGCCTGAAAAGACCCAGCGGGGTGGGAAGTGGAGGCCCAGGCCAGTCTGCAGCACTTCCCGAGCTCACATGTGGCTTGCCCAAGAGCTCCCAAGGCCTCCCTCACCCAGAGGCACTCCATGCTCTTCTTAACCACCAGCAATGTCTCTTAACAACCACAATGGGGAAAGCAAAGATTGTGATCATTAAGCAAAGCAATCACATGGGTGCCTCCCTTATTTAGAAACACAATGGACATTTACACCTGTAAGCAGAGCACATCCTGTAATGAGATGGAGAGAGTAGAGCAGACATGTCAAACACAAGGCCCGGGGGCCGGATGCGGCCCGCGAAGTGGTTTCATGTGGCCCACGAAGCCATCCTAGAAACAGTGAAGGAACGGCCCCCGCTGCCTTGGCCCTGGCCCAGGCCGGCCGAGAGCCAATGTACAATTTTGTGGTGGCCATCTATGCTGAAACGCATTCAGTCTTAGCTCCACAAGGCCGTCTGGAAACAGCGAGGAACCAGCCCCTGCTGCGTCGGCCCCGCCCCCTGGGTGCATGCTGGGGAGGCTCCAGTGGACCATGCCTTGGCACTTGCCCTGGTCCCACCCCCTTCTGCCAGAGACCCTCAGATCTGTCCCACTCCTGCCCAGGCCCCCACAGGCACCCTTGACACGATGTAGAGCTGGCTATGCACACCCAGTAGGCCACACCCTCTCCATCCATGCCCACCCAGTAGGCTGCACCCACCCTGGCCACACCCACCCAGCCCCCCTAAGGGCAACCGCAATGCTGATGCGGCCCTCAATGAAATTGAGTTTGACACCCCTGGTCTAGAGAGAGAAACATGCCTTTCTGGAAATAAGCTGTTTGTTTCCTTAGCAAATTCTAGGAGACTGTTAGGAAGAACAGCTTCATTCTAAGAAGTGTGTGTTTTTAAGAACATGATCAGTTATAGTAATCTGAATAGTAACACTGAAGTTATTGAAAGCATATGACCTAGATTTATGGAAATATAGGTAGTCCTTAACTTACGACCACAATTGAGCCTAAAATTTCTGTTGCTAAATGAGACAGTAGTTACGTGAATCACTGTAGTTGTTAAATTAGTAACATGGTTGTTAAGGGAATCTGGATTCCTCATTGACTTTGCTTGTCAGAAGGTCACAAAAGGTGATCACGTGACCTCAGGACACTGCAGCCATCATAAATACGAGTCTGGCCAAGCATCTGAATTTTGATGACGTGACCATGGGGATGCTGCAAGGGTGATAAGTGTGAAAAATGGTCATGTCACTTTTTTCAGGGCCTTCAAACTGTCACTGTTGTAAGTTGAAGACTATCTGTAGTTTTTCCCCCCCTTCACATTGCAAGAACAAAAAATCTGGAGACAATTAGAATTTGAACATTCTAGGCAAGATATTATATACACTACTTGTATCAAGATTGTAGCTTAATCTCTGATGTGCAGACAGACTCAGGACTCAAATTTCATACAATGTTCTTTTTTCTGGAAATCAACAGGTTGTTGCCCTGAAAAAAAAAATCTAGAAAGAGATTTTTAGGGCTTCCAGCTTCTCAAGCATCTGGTGTTTAGTAGAATCTTTTAAAAAGCAATTTAAACAAGTTGCTTCCACACATTAACTACATGTCTTATGAAATATGGCAAAAAAACCTTTACACATTTCAGAGTAATGGTTTTCACACAATTAAAATCCTATGCAATTGAGACTTCTGTAAATACAATTGTATTAGTGGAGAATTCTGAGAATGATTTGTACATATGAATGGTGGGAAAGTGGATCAACTGGTGATACCAGGAGTGAAGCTCCATAGAAAGGTATTGTTTCCACATGTACACATTGAGTTAGCCAGTTTAGATAGTACCCATATACTGACATGATGTGATCAGACTTATATATCATTTTCCAAATAAAGCGAAATCACAAATTGTATACATGAAATCGAAGTGATTTTGCACACTGGCTGACTTGGCTTTATCACTGAACTGTCTGCGATGATCCTAATATCTCTTTCCTGGTTGACTTCATTATATGCAATTATGATTTTTATTCCAAGTGTTTTGCATTTATTTGTAAAGTTTATTGATTTATATTGAATTCTATTTGCCATTTTGTTGCCTATTCACACACGTTGGACAGTTTCCTCAGGTTGTCTTCACTGATTATTAGAATTTAACTATAACATGGCAGATAAGATAGATAGATAGTCATTTATCCTGGGTTTCCTATGAAAGTATGAATATTTTAAATAGTCTCATCTCATACTAATTTCATCCGAGAATAATGTTTACACCCTAGCTAAGATTTCACCAACTATTAATCTTACAAAATATTTATCTTTTTATCTGATGATTGTTAAGTTTATTTAAAGAGTCATTGGTGTGTACATCTGTCAAATAACAGGTAACCCTTACACCTGATCATTTCTATCCACTTAATGTTCAAAGAAATGCTTGACAAGATAGGACTTCTCACTGCAGAAATCATGCCAACTTGTCACCAGCAGCACATTTTCTTCAGCAAACCTTGTCTGACTTTCCTACTACGTTGGCATAAGCTTCTTACCAGAAATTTGGAAGAGGTTTCTAATTTAATATCATTTTAAGGGATCAGGGTCAATTGAAAGAGTGTATCTTTGTAATTATCATAACAATGTCCTTTATGAAGCTAATAACAAAGTTATATTCTTTGGATTGCACGATCCTTTAGAATTGTATTAGACTAGAAATCTCTTTCCAACTTCTGGTAAGAAATACACCTAGATCCTCATAAGAGCTTGTGAACTTGCTAAAGCAGCTTAAGCATTCATTTTAATGTAAACTTTTTCGGTAATACTTCATCATTAAAGATGGTCCATTTTAATGTTAAGTATAAACATGAAATTGTATAGCTATAAAATGACACAAGTAATAGCATGAAAAACCTAAAAAAAATAAAACCAAAATAATGTTTAGTTTGATAACATCTCAGAAATTTACCTCCCCCTCTTTCATCCAAAATCAGAGATTGATATTTGTTAAGTATTTTCTATGGTAAACTTATTTAGGCTAGGTTCATATACTATGCTAAGCTATAATGGAGTTCAACTTTGGCTTATCATTTTTTTATAAGCCCCTTTGGTTTTGCAAATGATAAGTCAATACATTGGTATGTGCATTCTTGATTAATTATATCGGAAGTAAGCAAACCATGATTGAGCACAATGTGTAGATTAGATCTATACTCCATAAGATCTATCATAATTTTTTCTTTTGCATATAAAGTTCTAAGTCAGTGAACTGAAGACAACTCAGGAAGACTTCCCAGTGAAAATACATTGAATTGCACCTTTTTCCTGATTTCCAAAATATATAGTGCACCAAGTTCACTATATATGTTGGATTACTTTTACGTTTTTAGACATTTGCTTCTCAGTAACTGTTCTTGCTTGCCTTAAATGCATTTTGATGTGGAGTTGAATTGTTAGTTTTGTATTTCTGATCAGGGCAAATGATTTTTTAAAAATATATTTTCATCTTTCTATAGTTTCCCCAATACTGCTATTTAATAAACTGACATTCCCTTAGATGTTTGGAATTCTTTCTAATCTTTGGTAGGAATAGTGACTGTATTTGCACGATAACACTGGATCACAAACTACATTACACTGTACTGTAATGTGCTGTGTGTATCAGCTTGGCTGACATACTTAGCTCAGTGTTGTATTAAGCCAGAAAATCAGCTTAAATTTAGTTAACCACAAGTGCCTCAACCATAAGTGCCTTGTGCAAATGTAAAGATGAGTTGATAACCTTGTAGATCAAAATAAGTACAATTTACTCTCTTTTTTTTTTTGTAGTTTACATTAGAAGCCTGTCTATAACTGTCTGTGTCCATACTTGGAAATATGCTCCAATAAATTCAGGACTTACTTTCAAACTGGACTATCTAATGTTTAGAAAGCTGAAAGGTAAAATAGTCAAAAGAAATCTAATGAAATGTGTTTGGTAGAGAAGGACAAGAGAGAGACAGAGTGCTTCAAAAATATACAAGTTTGCAGTGAAATATTTTTTAAAATAAGAATTTGAAACATTAATTTAAGAGTAATTGGCTAATTTGAAAGTCACAATTGGGCGATTAAGCTCTGAAATTCAGAATCTATAGTTGCAATGAAAAACCAAATGTAGGAGTTTAAAGGTGCTTAAGTAACTCTTGCAAAGTTTTGTATTTCAAGGCCCAGTTTCCTTAGTGCTTTCAGTGAGCCTAGGGCTGAAATTCTGTTGAACCAAGGATTGTTAAGTTTGGAAACACATTAAAACAGCAAAACAAAAGACTGAAAGGAGTTTACAAGGTCTGGCTAGGCGTCCCTTCAAGTTCAGAAATCCTCAGAGCAGGAAGTGACTGTCTCCATTCCCCCTTTCAGTTCCTGTTCCTGTGATCTGGGATCTTGTTTTCCTCTGGTTGCTTCTTGGCCCAGTGCATCCTATGGCTATGGATTCCGCTTGGTCTTACCCAAGAACCTGCACCCCTTCCTGCCAGCTCCTTCCTAATCATTTCTGGAGACACAGTGGACCAGCTCTTAAAGGAACAAAACATTGCTTTGGAGCAAGTGGATACTTGGTCAATTTTGCTGGCTTTGTTTCGAGCACTATATAGAGTTGAATCATGTTTGGCTTTATGCCATTTGTATTGTGGGGCAAAAGCGGCTGACCAGTTCATTCAGTTCATCTAATGATGGAGGATTGACCTGAGTGGAGCAAATTGTAAATATTTCCTACAGATCCTATGCCTTTCTGATTCCAGATGCTATAAAATGTTGAGTGTCCCCAAACCTAGGAATATCTGATTGTAACACTGAAAAGTAAGGAGCTCAAAAAGGCTTCTTATCCAGAAAACATAGCTGGGGACTGCCTTAAGAGACAGCTTCTTTGCAAATGAACAAAATTACGAAGGAGCTGTGTCTGCTGTGAAATATTGCTTTATTCTAGTCATTCTGAGAAGCAGGAGCTTTGAGAAACTGTGTGCCTAGTGCAGCTGCTTCAAGGTGGTTGTTTTTTAAAAAAAATATTTTAGAAAAAAGAACACACCCCAATCAGATTTGGTTCATCTTTTCTAATCAGGCAATGTTATACCTTTTATATACAGATTTTTGATAACAAAGTAGGAAGGAGACTCATGGAGGCAGGCATAAACTTATGAGCTTGGGTTTCCTACTAAGTTCCTGAAGGAAAAGTCAGCATTTGATTGAAGCTACACTTGGTTCTTGGTTCCCAGGGGGACAACAGTTCAGAAATACGAGAGTGCCATGTAGTTCTCGTTCTCTCTCTCTCTCTCTCTCTCTCTCTCTCTCTCTCTCCCTCTCCCTCTCTCCCCTTCTTCCTTCCTTCCCTTCCCTCCCCTCCCTTTCTCTTCCTCTAAATCCTTTGTGCTGAAAGAGGTTTGCAAGGCATGAATTGCTATTCTCTCTTAAAAGAATGTGTTGTGGCCTTTGCTGATTTAGTTAGCAAGAGTTGGGTTTTTTAGTACTTTGCGTACACAGAATCTCCATAGCAGAGGTATTTGCCAGCTTGGTTGAGACAATGGTTATGGCTGACCACAGGGGGCTCAACTGCTTGAATACTTGGACTCCCTTACTGGGGAATTTGGCTAGAAATTTGAGATAAATGCAGCCTGTTAGTCAGAAAGCCTACAGCTGGGAATTAGGAAGCATTTTATCTTTCTTGTTAGTTGGATCAGAGATGCTTGCCTCAAGTCATCCAATGCTACTGTTTCAAGATTTTTTTGTGTATTTACCTGGAAGTAAGTTCTCTTGAACATATCAGTTTGGCCTCTTGGGAAGTGAGGCATTGCTGACAAAAATAAATAAATATCTAGCAGGATTTTTGCTTACTTTGAAGAAGGTCCCCTAAGTTTGTAGAGGTATTGGTAAATGTGACATTGTGGGCACATCAATAGCCTGGTCTTTGCGTAGTTACTCAAAAATAAATCTAGTGAAACTTCTAGATATAGTAACATTCTATCCCTTCTGCTATACCAGTTACATGGAAAGAACTAGAGTAGCCTTATTCAACCTGATGTACTCTAGATATGTAGGGCATTCGTTCTCATAGCCAGCAGAAGGGATTATGGCAGTCAGAGTACAGTTGAGTTTGAAGGGGCACCAGATTGAGGAATATTGATGAACAGGACCAAACTATTTGTTCTTAAGGTACTCTTTGATTGTAATCCTATATTACCCAGTAGTATTTAACTTGGCAATCATTTTACATACATGTAACTCAGTACAACTGTATTCATGTATAAAACTTATTGTCAATTTATTTTTTGCTCCATGTGTGGCTTCCTTTTTAATCATATTGCTGAAAGGCTTTTTAAAGAACACATGAGTATAAACAAAATACCAGTATAATAGAAGGGCTACTTACAGTCTAGGTATGTTCTTCTGGAGCTGGACCTGAAAATGCAAAAGCACAAAAATTAACTCTTTTCTTGTAAAATAATTAAGTTTGCACACTGAAGTCACACAATGTGAGTGGATTTAGGGCCAGAGATTAAGTTTTGTAGCTGTTGGTGCCTCCTAAGAGGCAGTCTTTGAGACTTGGCTTCATAGTTCTACCACCTGGTCTCCCTTCTAGTCCAGATGTATTACAATCAGCTTAAAAGCAGATTTTAAAGAATGGCTCAGTGAAAAGGACTAATTTTTCAAGGAAACAGTCAGCACTGAATTTGCAAATGCTGCATGGAGCAGCTCTGCACGCAAAAGGCAGGCTTAGCTGAACTGATACTTCTGTCCAAAGGGCATAGCCTCCGTCTAGTGCTCCCTTCTGTGCTTCCCGTAAGTGGTAAATGAATTTTATTTTCCCATGTCCCAAAAGGAGCAGGAGTGGGAACGAATTTTACAGTTAAAGTACACCCAGCTTAGAACATCCTTGTGAGATGGAACACTCTGGGTTTCATCCAGGCCATCACAGCCATCCTCCGTGGATGTAAGACATCTTATTATGCCTTCTGTTGCTAAAGTCCCTGAGTAATCATAGAATCATAGAGTTAGAAGGGACCTCAGAGGTCTTCTAGTCCAACCCACTATCCAAGGAAGGAGTCCTTATACCATCCCAGACAAATCAATGTCCAATCTTTTCTTGAAAATCTCCAACAATGGAGCACCCACAACTCTGGGAAGCAATCTGTTCCATTCGTTAATGTTAATTGCTCTCACTGTCAGGAAAATTTTCCTTAGTTTCAGATAGAATCTCTCTTTAAGGAGTTTCCACCTCATGCTTTTTGCCCTACCCTCAGGTGCTTTGGAGAATAAGTAAACCCCCTCATCTCTATGGTTGCCCTTGAAATACTGGAAGAGAGCTATTGTGTCATCTCTAATTCTTCTCTTCATTAGCCTAGAATGCACCTAGTTACCTTAACCATTCATCATTGTATAGTTTAGTCTACAGGTCTCTTATCATCTTTGTTGCTGTTCTCTGCGCTCTTTCCAAGGACTTTTTTTGTATTGTGGAGACCAGAACTGGACACAGTATTCCAAGCTTGGCCTCAGTAGTGCAGTATAGAGCAGTACTATCACTTCTCTGAGCTTGATACTATCCCTCTGTTGATGCAATCAAGGACTATATTCGGGTTTTTTTTGGCACTGCAGCATGCTGAGCTAGTTCATACTTAAATGATGGTCCAGTAGGAGACTTAGATTTCTCTTAAGGTTACTATTGCTTAACCAGGTATATCAGTTGGTATATCGATATATAGCCAGTAATCATGGACCTGGGATCTGGGGATACCTTAGCTTAGTGGAGAAAGGCTCCAGTGAAATCCCTCAAGTAAACACTGCAAGAGATTTCACACTTAAGAATGTAGAGGAACTATACTTAGCCAAACTTGGCAACAAGATAGCATCTAAATGTGTTGGGATCACAGCCTCCAGAATTCCCAGCACAACCATGGCCACTAAGGCTCATTAACCCACCCCTTCCTTGTTTAGCAAGGCAGACTCTTCCCCTTGCTCCATATTCAGGCTATGTTCGCTCTTCCGTGCTAGGCCATAAGCCGTAGTTGACGAAACAAAAAGAGAATTCCTGCAACTCGCTAACTCCAACCCACCACCTTCAAGTGTAGCGTGCTGTGACATCAACAGTTCCCTCCGTCTGAAGAGAACGGAAAGTTCTTTCGAAAAGGAATTTGGCCATGGACGGCGGCTCCTTTTCTCAGCTCTGGCGAACCGGCTTTATGTGCAGTCCGGCAAACGACTGAGCTGGAAGATCGCCGAATTGGCGCCTGATCTCCACAGTGGGAGGCCTTGGCGAAGGAGATTTCCTCATCCCTCCTCCGGGCGCAGCGAGGACGCGGGCCCGTCAGCGGTAAAAGCCCTTATCTTCCTGGCAGCTTCCTTGAAGCCCTTCGGGAGTCTCAGCTCCGTCTTATCGCCTCCTAGGCAAACGGAGGGGGCCTTGAGGACCAGTAGCAGCGGCCAAGCGGGAAGTAGCTGCGGAGCGCAGCTCTCATTCCTTGTTTCGTTTTCTCCTCAGCCCAGCGCGCCGCTCGCAACCCTCACTAGCGGCGAAACGTCTCCTCCGGAACAAGAGGCCTGGGGCTTCTTGGGGCCCCGAGGTCGGAGCACGACCTTGTCAGCGTGTCTGGCTGAGAGTGAACCCAGGAGAGGCGAGGCTAACACAGCTGGGCGTGAGGGGGGCGCACTGGATGGCGGACCTGCCCGGGCTTTTCCGGGAGGAAAGGTCCTAGCGCGGGCGGGGCGAGTGGGCGGACGGCCTCCCTCTGCTTGGAAGGAAAGCTTTTTTAATTTTTTTTTTTTAAAAAACGTCCCTAGATTGACAGGGAAGGTTCGTGGAATGATGGATCAGCTGACACAAACAGCTCCCTGGCTTCCCGGGCGAGAAGCGAAGAGAGGGGGCTCCTTGTTTTGAGTAAACCAGCTGCAAGAGAGATGCTAAAGCGACCGAGGCAGACACAATGCTGCTGTTGTTGGCTTGATCTCTAACTGGGGATTGTTAGTCTGGATTTAACTATGTGGTATGGGGAGGCGGGCGAAAAAAGGGGGGCGCGAAGGCTGTTTACAGCTAGTGCAAATAATGTGACAGCTGTTGGGAGCGCGAGCAGCCAGCGCCTCTTCGGCTTTTACACAAAGCTCTCACTATGGCGAGAGGGAGGAGGGAGAGAGGAAGCTAAATGGGGGGTGGTGGCAGGGACGACAGCTTCGTTCCGGTTCTTGCAGAGAGCACACCCGACAAAGGCGGCGTCCTCTTCCTGCTCCTTTAGGGCAGGCTCAACAGATTTGAAAGGTTCCTAGGAAGTCTTGGTGGGATGAGTTGTTTTCTTTTTATGGGGTGGGGGGTGGGGGGAAAGAAAAGCCATCTCTCCTCCCTTCTTTGAGAAACTTGCAGAATAGGTTGAGAAGTAAAATGCACAGAAATTCTGTGAACCTTATTCCCCAGTTACCTGTGTTTTAGGACAGGAGATTTAAATTATTGGGAAATGTCGTCTTACATTGTATAAAAGGGGATAGGTATATTATTTTAAAATTCTTCTGGAAGTTATCCAACACCTGCATATTACTTAATATTACAAAAATCTACACTTTAACACATTTTAGTTGATTCACACATGCACACACATCCTAGCTTATCTCACCACTGGGGAATCTTAATTTAATGTGTAAACTGATTCCACTGAGAAGTTTTGAGTCCTATATTCTCCTATATTCTTGGAGTTCTCTTCGATGTAATGCTAGAATTGTTTGATGCTACAATTGAACATAAAACATTAAAGAGTTATTGGGCAACTAGTGGGATTTTGCTGCTTGGAAGGTTATTATCATCACCCACAGTAACCCCAGTTGAAAGTTGCTCTTGCCCATTGGGGAATTAAGAATGTGAGCTAGCTCCGGACCAGAATCAAAACATCTTAACTAGCCCTTTGAGTTTATTCTTTATCCTGTATAACCAGGACAAATGCTTGAAGAACTAGAAGCTACAAAATCACTTATTTTCCCCCTTTAAAAATAATTCATAATAAAATTATACCCAATTAATAAAATTTGCTTTTTATGTAACTCAGTTTCAGCTTTTAAGATTTCTAAAACTCTCTAGTGACTTTTCAATAATATTATATAAAACCTAAATCATACATGAGATTACATGATTCTTTTCATATAATATGTAAGACAACAAAACAACAATCTGAAAACTTGAGAAAATAAGGGCCTCCAGCCCTTAAAAATGCCATGGAAATATTAACCATCTTAAAATGCACCATGGCTGAGGAGGCAAATGTCTCTTAATGGCTTGCTCCCATATGCAAAGTGTATGGTGAAGGTTATGGATTAGGGATCTTTTCCAAAAATTGCTGAACTTCAGTGCCCTAGCCAATAGGAAGCATGGAGGTTGCAGTCCACAGTCATCCAGAGATCCAAAAGCTGTCAACCCCTTTTATGCAAAATAGTTTGCATCCTGTTTTCACATCTCCATTAAATACATTCAATCAGAAAAAGTAAACATCTGCCTACCCCTTCATTCAAGAGGTAGATGGATATTTTTTTATGCATGTGCAAATTGGCTGTTTCCCTCCTGTTCTAGCCCTACAAATAGGAATCAGTGCTGGAAATCCAGGATCCCCAGTTTCTTTATTTAGCAGCAGATGCCAGGGCAACTAGCTCTCTTAATATAATTCACGTATCAGGGAATTAATTGCCATATCAAATTAAATATCCCATATAAATAGCAGCAAAGAACATAAAAAAGGATTTCTTATCTGACTCTAATTTCTTACTTAATATACCCATTTAAGTAAAGTATGAAAACCAGCTAAAAGTAAATTTCTATATTATTTCAGGATTAAGGGTTTTCCAAGCCAAGAGCCTGTTATAAGCCAGCAAACACATCCTTAAGTTAAATATGAATGGCCTTTACTTGAAATTAGAACACCAAGAGCTTTCACAAAGCAAAACTCAACCAAGAGGCTTGAGTCTAAGACAATGATTCTATGAACATCATATGTAAGCATCACTTTTGTTCACAGTGCAATGAAACTTCCTCTGTCTGAATCAAAATTGCGTAACCTTCATGGAAGAAAATTACTGTACTAAGCCTTACAAAAATGAAGGAGAGAAAAGGAGAAGGAATTAATGCATAATATGTTTGTGTGTTTTGATATGTACAAGGTAGGAATTCCAAACAGAAATACATGAGCGTATAATGTGGTTAGAACGTCTTTGCAGTATTTATCAAATTAATTAGCCTGCATTGTTTTTAAATATTAAATTATGAAGTTCTAAAATAAAATAATTCTGAAGCAACATGTTGCTATTCTCACTTTTTTATGTTAGACAATACAACAGAACCAGTTTCACAATAGCATTCATTATGTGCTACTAAAAACACAGGTGTACAATTATTCCTTTTTATTAATATAAATATACAAGGGGCAAGACCTCATTTTGTAAAGTTCACGTTTTCCTCCAATTTAATCTATTTTTAATTTTTTTGCAAAACATTGAGGTAAAAATAGTAGAGATTTTGATAGGTGTTACATTTATCAAACACTTATTCCCAGTAAGATTTGTTAGTTTCCTTCAAACCTTTACGACACATTGATTTGATAATTATTTTCAACCATTTTATTAAGATAAAAATGCTGCTGGTAATTTGTTATAAACCAGATTCGATCTGAGCCATGTTTACAAGGGAGAATGTGGTGCTAAATTGAGTAAAGTAAATACGTGAAGGATCAGTTTGCACGGTATTCCAAATTAAAGCATAGACTTGGTCCTGCCTGGATGAATTGAGAACCTAAGTATTGTTTTTAGAGCAAGACTGAAGCAGCAAAAGAAAATTAACTCACAGCTTGCATTTTACATTGGCGCCAGCTTTGGAACAGACAGCCTTGGAACCATGTGAATACTAGCAAACCATTTACCACATACATCCTTTCATCCAATCAGTTTTCATTATTTGTGCCTTTTCTGCCTGGTTTAAGGTTTCTCAGGTGATTTGATAAACATTTTAGGCTTTTTTATAACATTAAAAAAAACTGCCCGCACAAAGTAGCTAAATGAAAATGCATTACAATTACATCTGGCTTACTTTTCCTGGACCTGGAAGCTAAGTAGGATTGGGCCTGGCTGCTACCTGGATGGGGAGATTAGCAGGGAGTTCCAGTGTTGGAGTAAGACTGAGAGGTCCCAAATCATTCTGGGAGAAGGCCATTGCATACAACTTATATTCTTTCACCAGAAATACCACACGCATTTGGCCACAAAGCCATCAGGAGTCCAGGTTGATCCAAAGAAGACTTTATCTTTTTATTTTAAAATAGGGCCTTAGAATCTGGCCATGCTAGTGAATCTCACTTCTTTCTGTTTTGATAAAAAGATTTTTGTTGAAATACAATTTGATGCCCAACAATATAATTTTATGTCTTTTTTTTGAGCCCAGTAACTCTTATTCCTCCATAAGAGTATATAACAATTGTAGAAATGCAATTGTTAAAATCTATCCTGCCTATATTAAACTTTGATTAAAATCCTGTATCATTACATATATCCTTTTCAGAATTAATATTCTATTTCACATCAGTATATGCTTAAGAAAATGTAAAAATATTCCATTTTGCTTTATTCCAAGCTACACTTTGCTTTGGCTAAGATTGGAGCTTGTTGTTTAGAATGACCCTTTGATTGCACATGTACAAAAAGCTCCCAGCTCTTGGTCCAATGGCAGCTGAGCAAATTGGAATAGTTTTATTCCTTTTCATAATTGGAATTAATTAGGTCCCATTTGGGAATCTCTCTGCAATGCAAATCTACTCCTTGCTTATGTGTAGTGAAAAAAACTGCTATGTTTAACAACATATATTTAGCTGTGGGCATAATATTTTTATGGAGAAAGTAAAACTGAATCAGGTTGAGAGCAGCCTGGATAGGGGTGGTGATGGTACTCAAGTCAAATAAAAAGGGGTTGAAAAAGTTGGGTTTGGTTAGCCTGAATAAGGAGAGACTTGATATAGTCTTTAAACAGTTCTTACACAAATACTGGTTGTTTTCTGGTGTTCCAGAGGACAAAATTAAATAAACAAGGAAGTTTTAGGGAAGCAAATTTTGACTAAATGTTGGGAGCAACTTTCTAACAGCGAGAGATATTTGGCAATAAGTAAAGACTCTCTCACGGTAGTGGGTTGTTTCACTGGAGTTGAAAGTTGAATTTGTTTATGATGTCATAGTAGTATAATATCATAGTATGATGTCTGCACCCAATAAAGGTTAAATTAGATCAGAAGTAGGTGTCTTGGCATATTCTAGAAGTTTTAGATCCGTAGTATCCAAAGCTATGGTCTTATATAACAAATTTATAGGTTATGCAGTTATCTCAACTGGAAGAGAAATTATTACAAGTGAATGCATATCTTTAGACAGTATGGGGCACTTCATGCCTTGGTGTAATATTTGAAGAGGAAGTACTATTTCTTCCGGCATTAAAATGCAAGGACTCTTCCCGTATCTGTTACTTGTGACCATACTTAGGAAGCCCAGTGCACATGTATCTACTTGCCTTGTTTCTCCTATGTCTGAAACCATGGTATGGGAAGAGGGAGGAGTTGTGATGTTCATGACTCTGAAACCTCTCTTTTATATAAATGAAAGACTTTATAACAATATTTAAATAAATAAAATATGCTACCTTTGTATATGTGACAATGACTTGTAAGGGGCCACAATGTCACAAGTAACTGAATGTAAAAAAGGAAACTATCATTTTTCAGTGAACCTCTATTCTGGCTTCCCTAGGTGATTGCGCATTTGAATTACAGATGTACCAAATGCAAAAATGATGGAGATTTGAACTAACAGGAAACCTGTTTTAGCTGAGTTAATTGCTCTTAAAGAGCTTGAAATTAATGGAACAGGCTTTGAGGCTGCAGGCCTAATAGTGCCTTTGCAGGAAATAAGCTTCACTGAACTCAGGGAAACTTACTTCTGAAAAGCACATGTAGGACCCAAAAGAGCAATAGTATGAACAACAGCATTTTATTTTGGCTTGTAGAACCAGTCTTTTCAAACAAATTTCATTTGGCTTGAAATCTGAATCGTTCGTTGGGCAAGAGCTGATTCGTTTAAGGGTGACTCACATTTGTATATAGAATTTATTCCTCATAACTCTCATACAGCATATTTGTCAGCCTCCAGTTTCCTTGCAAAAAGCGTTTTTGGTAGAAGATCCCTCCAACAGTTCAAAGTAATAAATTGGATTTTAACATGAGGTCCACCATTTTTTCTAGGAACGTTGATTGTGACACTACTTTTGTCTTGCAGCAAAGGTGCAAGATAAACATAACTGGCTCACCAAAATATTGGCAAATCTTGTCTTGTGTTTCCACAATTCTCTTAAAGTCACCCAGCATTTTTATTATTTCCCCAGGATTACACTGCTGCCTCCGATAGTGGACTGCTGTTGGTTTTTTAGTTTGGTCTTAAGGGGAAAAGAGCTAATGCAAATTAGAGGAAAATAATTTTCTTTCAGAGATATGCAATGTATTAGTCACTTGTTATCGTGCTTGGAGGCAAACCTCATTTGCGCTTCTGCCAACTTGCTCACATCTGCTCAGAGCTGTTCTGGGCGTTTTAACCTTGGCGGTATCGAGTCGTAGTCCCAAGGATCAAGAGCCAGTAATTAAGGCTCTAAGCAGCAACAAAAAATTCATAGCTGCCCATCTGCAGTGTTGCTACCCTGCCCAACCTCATCCCCCAACCCTGATGTGGGGCTGACTTCAAGATGGCAAAGATGGCTCTGGGGCTGCTGAGGGCTGACACACAGAGAAGAAGCCTTATGCTGCACCATAAAGCTTCACTTGCGAAGTCTGAGCTCTGCTCCAGGCCCCTTCTTGTTGTCCAGGGGCTGTCGCTTCCGGTTTATAAAAAAAAGGCAGACTGTCAGGGTCTGCTACTGAGCCTGCTTTAGCAAGGGGCGGCACACTTAACTGCTAAAGAGGAGGCCCATTGTAAGACAGGAGGCTGGAGTTTCATCCTGCTGACTTGCATCCTTGTGGGTGGTGGTTGCATTTGGGCTCAGCGAGTCCCATTACCAGATTTCCCATGCAATCCAACTCTTGGAAGAGCACTTTTAGCCCATGACCCAATCTAAGTGACCTTCAGCTCTGACCTAAGTCACAGAACAGACCGCCTTCTTGATTAAGGCTGTGAGTAACACCACTCGCCCCAATCAAGTTTATGTCTACTTAGGCACTTTTAAGAGTTCATGATACAGTTTAATGTATGTGACCACTTCTGAGAAGACATGCGCGAAGATGAGAGAAAACTAAAGGAGTAATAGGAAAATTCTCTCATTTGATGGGCTGCTCTAAGATAGAAGCTACAGATTTCATATTAATCGGGAAAATATTCCTTACCCAGTGGGCTTGCGGGTTACCATGTGGCTCCATTTCTGATATTTAAGGCTGATAAGCTTCTGGACTGAAATACACATATTTTTCAAACAAATAATGGAGCGTTTCACGTTCATGGGTGGAGGGAGGGGGCAGCCAAATGAGCATAAATTCACCTGCAACACTCCTCCCACCCCTCCCCCCGCCATGATGCAGGGGGTATCTGTGCGGAGAATTCGCGTGTTGGGATCGCGTATATATAAAAACCGGGCTTCCCTATCAGGAACAAGAGGCCTTCAGCTTAAGTGCTTTTCAAGAAGCGACGATCATTCCGCGTTGCCTCCCCCTCCCGCCTCGGTTAAAACCGTCTCTATTTGCGAGTGCTTAACTCCCGGACCAATCTGGTGGCGGGCGGGAAGGTGGAGGCGGTGGGGCCGACGACGCAGGCAAAGGCAGGCAGGCGGGCCTGAGGGGGAAGCAAGAGGATTTAAGGCTAGTTAAGCTCAGCAGAGCGTTCGACAGCGAACCAACCAAGCTGAATCTCTCGCTGCTGGCGCGCCGGCCATTTGCTGAATAATGAGAAGCGGCTTCTTTTCCCCTCCCGAGGGATTCGCCTTCACGCAGGGTTCTCTCGGAGGTGGCGGCTGAGTGTGTGTCTGCCGGGGAAAAGGGAGTGGGAGGCGCTGCGCTCCCAATCAATCAGGCCCCTCAATGCTGTTGCTTCGTAAATGAGGAAACCACAGGTACTGTCAGCCACAATTAAGCAAAATCAACTCGCCCGTGATTCAATATCTGCTGGCTCCTCCGGTGAACACGGGAGGCGCCCCTGCCCTCCAGGGACGCACAGCTCGGCTGTCGGCCCAACACTGTGTAATGCGGAGCAAGCGAACCGTGGATCCAGAAAAGGGACATGGAATTCATGAATCATGAGGGTGCGCTGCTACATGGGGAAAGGAACCCGCGTGTAGGACCTTGGAGATGAATATAGACTTGGTGCTTACAGAAGCCAGGGTACGGATCAATCGAGCCTGCTTTCAGTGCTCCTAGGCCGTAGGTCTATTTATACAGCACAGATGCATACGAGTCACGGCCCTACGTTTGCGGATGTGGGTTCTTCTTAAACAGAACTTCCTTATTACGCCTGTGAATTATTACGGGTTTTTTTTTTTTTTAAAAATGGAACATTCTTACCAAACTATAAATGTACACATCGAATCCCTCTCTCCGAATACCTGGTTCCTAGGCCCCAGTGGGCTGTATTTATGGAGTCCAGCATCCACCGCGGATTTTTCTGGCCTTCCAGGAATAGCGAGACCAAAAGACCATTGTTTCGGGGACGGGGGGGGGGGCGAATCCGCCTCAAGCCGACTCTGGCAAAATGAAGGCTTTGCTTCCGTCTGGGCCTAAGAGGCCTTCGAAAGGTTAATGGGGTTGTGGCTGCAGCCGGCAGCGGAAGCCAGCGCGGCCTCTTCCGCGTTTTCCCCAAGCTCTGGTTTGGCCGACCCAAAAAGAGAAATGTTCGCTTAATTACCTGACGGGTCTATTCGTGCCAAGCGGGTTGGCTCGGTGGATGCATCGCTCCCTGCGCTGGCGCGATCTCCGCTATTGCTACGGAACGTTCTTCCTCTTTTGCCACTACTAAGACCCTGTCGCTGCCGGCTTGTTGTTTCTGAAAGCAGCAGCAGCAACTTCGCCGCCGATCCTTCATTTGTCTAAAATGGCGCGCCTGGTCCGGGAGACCAAGACAAAAAGATGTAATGGGGCGTTTAAGTGCTGTTGGGGAGCTAAGGGAAAGGCCGAGGAGGATTGTTCTTGTCCAGGCCAAGCGCGCGTTTTCCATCGCTGGGCTGCACTCCGCCGCTCTAAAGTTGCCCAGAAAGAGCGAGCACGCGTATGCTCTCTTGCTTGCTTTGCTTCAGGAATGGTTGTTGGGAATGTTTCAGTGGTAACGGGGCAAAGTTGCTTTATTTGAGCTGTGGGAATTCTGCCTTAAAACTAAAATGAGGGGTTGCTTCTGTACCTTATTCTCCGCGTATAGGGAGAAAGGGATAGAGCAAGAGATACGAGATAACCATGCCATGCTCCCTCTTCAAGCAGCAATTCTAAAGGGCCATCTTTTGTGCCGGCGTTAAAGGCTCTAAATCTAGTTCCTGAGCAGCCCCCTGAAATAGTAACTCCCTGCCTGCCCTGACAGTCCCCCTTCACACATGCGTTAGTCCTGTGGAGGAAATGTACTGCGCTGGCTGACATTTGGGGAGGGCGCTGTTTCTCCATTCTATAAGCCTCTGGCAGAAATGAGGTGAGAAAGACGGGCAGCAAGGTTATTTGAAGGCTCACCAGCCATTTTACCTTTCCCTTATTGACAGCCTCTCCTCTCTCCCTTTCTCTCCGCATCACTTATTCACAAGTTTTGCTGGCAAATGGCGTCAAAAGGCAGAAACCATGCCGCTTTCTTCACGATTTATAGAAATACGAAACTGAAAAAAACGAGGCGAGACGCTGGTGGTGCGGATGCGGTCTAAAGCTCAGTGTGTAATAGAGGCAACCACAGAGAGGATTGGGTGGCGGTAATGAGAAAGTAGAATTGATGAGCTGCCGGTTGTGCCCCCGCTCTCGCAGAAACAAAGCGAAAGCTAGAGCCTCGGTTTCTCTCCAAAGACAAGGACTCCCAGAGTCTACTGGGAGAGCAGGAAAGCCCCCTGGCCGCGGATACCACATTTTTCTAACACAGCTCTTTCCTCTTGCCACACCAATAAAGCACTCCTCGATTTCCAAGGAGTTACGCTCCCCGCTCCTAAAACTCAAAAGCTTTTTTCCGTGCCTAAAACTGGAAGAGCGACGCTCCCTCCTTCCTCTACTCGCGTTATCTGTGTCAGGGCTTGAATCGCTTGCCTAATAGCGGCGTCTGTCCCGTCAATGCACAGCCCTAGAGTCCGTCGCCCCGACGAACAGCATTGTGGTTACTGGAAACTCCGGATCGCTTCTCTGTACGTGACAGTCTTGAGGAAACCGAGAGAGCGAGCGCCGAGAAGAGGAAGTTTAACAGTCCTTCCCACCCCCAGCCGCGACATTTGACCGGAGGCGCTATTTTGCCAAACTAAGCAGCTTTCTGCAGAGCTTCGATACGTATTTTTACTTCGTAAGAACTTGCAGGCGCACTATGCTCAGTTTTATGGTCAGACGAAATGCCACACATCTCTGCTAAAGGTCAGTTTTTCCTCCCACCCCATCCGTGCGAGCAGTCACTTCGCCGTTGCCCATCTCGCCGCCTCGCAAACGGCGCTGTGCTTCATTACATTCTTCTTTCGCCTCCGCTATCTCTGCATTCAAATACATGCAACTGTATTTATTAAGCATTCAGTAATTGCTAGCAAAAGAACTAAAATGCCTACCTTCGAGTAGGTTCCACTACGGATTAACACATTTCGAAAGAATTTGGTCACACTTAAAACTGCAGAGCTTACTTGTAAGAAAATGCTTAAACTTAATAACTATCCCCATTCGATCCGAATTTGTTTGCTCTGAAGTATAGTTCGTTTTTACCTACGCTTAGGTTAACTGGTGGGCTTCATATAAGCCGATGTGGCACAGTAGTTATGGGATCGGACTGGGGCCCTGATTGAATCGCAAGTTCACTGGATGTTTTGGGGCCAGTCACCATATCTTTTTAGCTTGTTCTTGTGGGAAAAACACTGAGGAAAGTGTAGCACCTACGCACTTTTGTGCTTCTGGAGGAAAAATGAAATACGAATATAACATGTACAACTACTAGTGTAATAGGTTAGCGCAACGTGTGAACTCAGCGAGTGAGTATCGCGACTTCACCGTTTCCCAGTCTAATTTATCTCGTAAGACTACTTTAGTTTGAGAAAGGGCCATTACAATTTCAGTTTGGAGGTGCTTATCTAGTCCCTCCTAAACGTTTTTTAACCGGTGCATGTAAGAATAAGCGCATCAAGGAGACTGGCCTCTTCTCTCTGACTTGACTCTTTGCATTCGGAGAGTCACTGTTTCACAGGCGATCCTTCTCCCGGCTTGCTTAGGAGAAAACTGAAAGAGCTGCTATGAGGCGTGTGCCGGTCAAAGCTCTTGCTTTGTTTGGGGGGGGGGGAGGTCTTACGTGCTTCGCTCGGCTCCCGCTATTACTCGCCGACACGAACCATCCCTGTAGCTCGCTAAAGCTGGAGCCGCCTGCAGTTCAGCTGACGGCGGCTGTGGTTTATGCAGTGGAAACTGGCGGGCTGCCAAAAGGAGCTGGAGGTGGAAAGAGTAAAGGCGCCAAAAGGGAACTCGTGGGCTCGGTGCATTCTCTCTCCTTCCTGACTCGCTAGGGCTGCCCGAGCCCCGATGGGGCTTCCTCGTGGATTATTTTTGCTTGCACCTTTTGCAGTGCATTCGCTAGCAATAAAGGCGTCCTCGCCAGGAGAATCGCGGGAAAATCGCGTAGTAGGCGACGGGGGGGAGGGAGACGAGAGAGGCTTGACACGCTGAATGGCTTCCCCTGACCCCTCCCCTCCTTCCTAGGAGGCGAGAGCAAAGCGCCGCCGCCGCCGCTTCCCTTGGCCGCGGGCATCAGGTTTTTCTAGTTTGTGAAGGCAGGAGCGTGCTAGCAAAACTTTGCTTCTGCGCCCGCAGCGGCTGGCGTCAGAAGCTGCCAAAAGTCTGCTCTCGTTGCGAGGGAGATGCAAACGTTTCCCTTTTGAAGAAATAAAGGGGAGGGGAGGGGAGGGAGGGAGGGGGAGAGACGAAGATCAAACGGCCAAGTCAGGCTCTGCGTGTACGCGTTTGTCTGCCTCACAGCGGCGCGGAGTTGCGGCGGCCAACGGTGCCCGGAGAACTGGGTGTTCAGCCAGGGAGGCCAAACGCCGGGATTCCTTTTTTGTTTTATTCTTATTTTTTTTTTCCTGTGTGCCCTGTAACCTGAGCGCGGTTGGCTGGAGGGGGGAAGGGAGATTCGGCTGGGCGAGAACCGAGAAGCAGGTTGCCGCTTGCACGCGCTCTTTATTTATGCATTTATTGCACGCCAGCAGCCCTCCCTTTCGCAGCGAAATCCCGTCCTGCAAATCGGCCTCCTAGCTCGGTCAGGGAGATACCTCTGGGAAGGAAATCCCGTAGTCTACGCGGCGGTTAGAGCCTGACTTTTGCCTCTTGGGTCACCTCGTCGCTCAGCAAGGGAGCGGGCGAGCCAGCGCGGAGAGCTCTTAAGAAGGTGCAGCGCGGTTCCTTTCTTCCCGCGGCGGCGGCGGCGGCGGCGGCAGCTCTGAGCTTCTGGCGCGGAATGAACCTGAACCTGTTTACTGCTGTTCCTTCAGCTGTACCTGGGAACTCGAGTAGCGCAGCCCAGCAGGCGCGAGTTGCATCTGAGCAGTCGGGTGCTTTCCACGCCATTAAATAGGGGAAGGTGGTGAGCACGTTTTGAAAGTTTTCTGCAATTGAGTGAGCAAAACGGGCGTGCGTAGTGTAGGACAGGGTTTTTCTCTCTCTCCCCCCCCCCGTCTTCCACCCCCCCCATTTCTTTTCCAAATTCACTGAACTTTATTACCAAGCCACCAAAGACAACTGTTATACAAACTTTTGAGTCAGGTTTGGATTCCTGGAGATGCCTGGATGAGTTCCTGCAGTTTTCTTGGCAAGATTTTTCGGAAGTGGTTTGCCCTTGCCTGCTCCTTGGGGTTGAGACAGAGTGACTGGCAGAGAGTAACCCAGTTGATTTTCGACTAGGGCAGGGTTAAACCAGATCACTACTACAATCCGGTGCTGGAAAACTGCAGGGCTTGGCCAGGCAGTTGCCAGGAATCAAATCTGACTCTTGAGGGTGTGTTTACCCACAAATACACACCTAAACATACACGCAATACTATAATTGGGAAAATTTTAACCCATTTCTGATTGAATTCTTCAAATGTGTTGGACTTCCATAATTCTTAGTTAGAAGGTCTGGCTGGCATGTGGGTCCTAAAACCAGTGGACAATAGTACCTAAGTTTGAGGTCGAGCCAAGTAGGCCAAGAGTTTCTAATATTTAACCACATGCATTACTTTCAAACATTACTTTTAAATAAAAGATGTATTTTGAAACAGCAAATGACAATGCTACCCAACTAACTTCCCTGAAAACTTAGGCATGCAAAGTAAACAGGGCTGACCTCTAGCCTAAACATTTTTATCTACATTTTCAATTTTTATTAATATCATCACTCTTAAGGCTCCTTACCACCGAAGGCCAACTCAGTTCTAAAAAAGCCTGCTCTTATTAACCAGTGGCTAGGAATAGTTTCACTGAATGTGATTGGACTTGTTTCTTATAAATGGGGAGAATGGTTATTTATTTAGGTTTAAGTTAGTATAACTAAGATTGAATGTCAGCAACTAAGTGATTTCACTAGGGCTTCCAAGTATAAAACCTGCACTAGTCACTTATTCTAAATGTTCCTGTTGAAGTGAGTAATGGACTGCTTTATTTAGAAAAAGTTCTTTATCTTTCTAACAATCACCACAGATCAAGGATACAAGCAGCATTTACTCCCTCTTCTTGCCCCCCTCCCCCTTTTCTCCATCCTACAAGGAAAGGCTGAATGAAGGGAATCTGAAGAGTTAAAGTCTGTTGCTTGTTGCAATGAAATTATGGCTGGCAGTGGCGCCGCTGTTTGTTCAACAGACCTCCACTTTTAAACAGTTCACAAAAAGTTCATCAGGGCGGTGATGATTATAAATAACGTATGTACTATCCAACTGCAAAGTATGACCCTGAAAATGAGCAAGAACTAGCGAACTTGTCGTCCCACCCACCTCCCAAAAGGAACACACACTGATCATAGTGCTTGGCTTAAATTTTGCACAATCCCCAAGAACTGGCTCAGCCACCGCACACACCCAGAACAGCCTCTGATCCTGAAAAACATTTGCTTCTTATTCAGTGGCTTCCTCTCACCAGCATGCAGTTGCGGTGCTCGAAGAGCTGGCTGCGCAAGCCTCATTGCAGGGCCTCTCTCTGCAAACACCTCCGCTTGAGGCAGTTTTGCAGAGTGCAATAGCAGAGAGATGCTTGTCTTGCAGTAGATAGCAAAATAATTTTCTTTTTCTCAGTGCTTTCTTAAGATTCCTTTCTTAAGATTATGACAGTGTTTTGGAAGGTAGACTATCATACCTGCACTGATTATTATTGTACAGTTTACTTAAAAGTTTTCACGTGTTTCTAAAATTAAGGGTTCTTAGAAGTGAGTGCTCCCATTCATTGGAACTTCCATAATAGCATATTTGGGGATTTCATTCTTAGGGAGATTTTTGTTTTTGTTGTTCCAAAATATGAACATCTTAACCAGGCAGGCACGGAAGCTGATAGCAGCAGTGCAATAATTGCAAAAAAAAAAACCAGAAGCTCAATAAGTAGGCTCCCTGCCATGTTTTATTTTCAGAAAGGGGAGGGAGAATGAATGGTGCCCTTCCCTCCTGTCACACAACCTTCTCTATTTGGACTTTGTGTCCACTCCATTCCTTACAGATGAGGCAGCACACTGGGCAGCTACTAACTGTATGTAAAACTCTAAATCACTCTCTCCAGGCTGTGGCTGCTCTGTTTGAAAACATTAAGAACGGTACATCTGGAAAACAGTAAATCTGTTCAGCAAACCCATCTTTCCAGTGGAATAACTCCTTTTGAATGATAGCACAATATTTTCTTCTAGCAGCTATGGTAATAGTGGAAGGGATTGGGGAGGGGAGGGGAAGGGAAGAGAAGGAGGAAAAGGAAGGGTACGGTTTGGTTTCCTGTTCTCCTAGCGATTTGGGAACTAGTTACGGTGGAAGGCATTAGAGGAGCATGTCATTCCATTTGTTCTGTGCCTGGGGTTCTGTGACTCTGTGTCATCTAAACTAATAACTGGACACAAGGAACATGTATTCTCAGTATTTGTGACTGTGCAGCACCATATCTATGAGCGGTGGTGGCACAGTGGTTAGAGTGCAGTATTGCAGGCGAATTCTGCTGACTGCCAGGGGTTCGATCCTCACCGGCTCAAGGTTTGACTCAACCTTCTATCCTTCCGAGGTCGGTAAAACGAGGGCCCAGATTGTTGGGGACAATATGCTGACTCTGTAAACCGCTTAGAGGGGCTGTAAAGCACTGTGAAGTGGTATGTAAGTCTAAGTGCTATTGCTATACCTAAAACATTTTACCTCCAATTAATCCCATATGGATTCAATACCATGGCCTCTCTGGTGCATATGTAGGATTGCACACCTAGTGTGTAATAGTGTGTAATAATATAAGACATCACTAGCTCATATTGGTGTTTGCATTTTTCTTTCTTTTCTGATGAGAGGAAAATCTGAAGGAGTATCCTGTGTGTTAAAATCCCTCCCCATTAACCCAGCATCTAACAGCGGGATGTAGGCTGAACCTCAATCAAAATAATCGACTGAGCCTCCAAAGAACAATTAAAATCTGGCACCGGAATAAATCATGCATTGGGATAATCGGGTTAATAAAACGCAGCTTGTCCTGACACTTCACTCATGCAGCAAAGTAGAATTTAATGCTGGTGGAGATAAAGGCAAGCAAAGTTGTTCTGTTTCTGGACACAAAAATCTGGTTGCTTTTCACCTGCCTTCCCTACTGCAGGCAGCGCTGATCCTTTTGGACTGCTAATGCTTCTCCAGTGAGCCCGCTAATGATTTCTTTCCCTGGAGTGAACAGGCGTCATTGAATTACTGAAAGCACTCAAAGCAGCAGCAGCTCAGCAACAACAGCTCCAATGGTAAAAGCCACTAGGGCTTGGTTACTTAATCAAATCAAGAGTGAGGAGTTTACTAACTATTTTTAACCCCTTTCTGGGCTGAGATGCAATTTTTTACTCCAGGAAAATGTTACCATTTTAAAATTAGAACTTCCTGTTTAAGACAGTCCAACTTTCATAGCCTATAGCCCCTTCAGCTTTTTCTTGGAGATTGGAATCTTAGCAACTTTCTTTAAGGTAGAAACAGACATATTGTTTGTTATTGTTTAATGATGAATAGGGTTTCTGCCCGAGATAAATGTTCAAAGATTCACTCTCACTCTGCTCCCATACCAGGACATCTCTTTAGACTCAGTTTAATGACTTATTTCATTTTCCTTTGTAGATTATCTGACTGCTACAAATTTAATATATCTTGACTTCAACAAAACATTTCACAGAGAAGCCCATAGCATTCTGATTAGCAAACTTGTTAAATTATGAGCTGGTTGGCAAGTCTGTTAAGTGGATCAACAGTTAATTTAAAAATGGCACTTGAAAAGTGTTTCCTTAACAAGTTGAAGGGGGGGTATCAAGTTAGGTGTCATAAAGTGCAATTTTTGACCCTGGTCTTCAACATTTTTCTTAATGAGATGGTTGAGGATTTCAGATTTGTTGACGACACACAACTGGATAGGATAGCTAATGCTGCAGGAGACAGAAAAAAAAATCTTAATGGCCTAAAGAGAAAGAAATTTAATCAAGATATATGAGAAATACTTCAATTAGATAAAAGAAATAAAACGCTGAGGTTAGAAGGGGGGACATCAAGCTTAATAATAAATGGTACCGTCTCCCTTGGGTCATCTTGGCTCTTTATTATAGACAAATTTGTATTGGTTTCTTGGTAATAGTATGGAACTAGTTTTCTATGTTAATCTAGTCCAGGAATATTCTTTTTAAGTGTCAGCCTAGTTTATATTCCTGGAAATTTCTGGTGGTCTGCCATCCAGATAATAACCTGGTCCAATTCTGCTTAATTTTTCTGAGTTCAGCCAAGGTCAATTAGGTGTTGCCATCTGTCTTGAATTATATATGGGGAGTCTGAAATCTTGGATTTGTACCTGATTGCAAAGTAAATATGAGTTAGCAGTGTGACATATTTACTAAGAAGGCAAATGCAGGTTTATACTACATCAATAAAAGTGTAGCTTCCAAATGACCGGAAATAGTTTTACATTAGTTGGACACCGTATTACATATTGCATCCAATTCTGGGTATGGCACTGGGCCCAGTGCTGGGTGTCACACAAAGAATCAGAAACTGGTTTTGAGAAGATGCTGAAGAGATTAGAAGCTAAATCTTACAAAGAGAGCTGAGGGCAATCGAGTATTTTTTGGATTTTAGAAAATATGACTGAAGGGATGTCGCATAGAAAAGATTAGGGACCTCTCTTTTGTTGAACTGCAGGCGTGGCACACAGAAGTTACAGAAAAGTAGATTTGGGCTGAATATTGGAAAAGCTTTGCAAGAGTAAAAGTGTTTAGTGGAGCCAACTGTCATTGGAGATGCTGAACGCTGCTTCAAGTATATTCAGCCAGAGTCTGGACAGCCATCTGCAGGGATGCTTTAGTTTGGATTCTTGCATTGAACAGGGTTTTGAAAGGTCTAAATGGCTCCTTTCAATTCTGTGTTGGTATGAAATGTATTGGGCTTTGAAGTACAGAACTCTTGATTTCTGTTTGGATTTCAAGATTCCCAGAAATTTGCTACAAAGTGCGAAAGAGACAACAAACAAAAATAAGGTCTGTGTTGATTTCAGTGGGGTTCTGGATTTTTATGAATTCTAAGAGTGATTTGTTGCACTATTTTCTTTATGCTTTCTTATGTGACCCTTTATATGACTGAGGCTTAAAATATATGAAAAAGGATTATACTAATAAGATCAGTAACTTTTATATCCTGTAAAGAGCTATCCAGGCCTAACCCATTTAAGACAAGGTAAACAACAGACATGGATGGTCAGATATTAGATATAGCCCCTGTACAGGGGGCAGATATGATGGAATCTGAGGATAAAGAACATCAATACCTATCCTTTGTCATATTAAAACTACTTTCTGATTCCTGTGGAGATTTTTAGTCCTGCTTCCCACTGCATAAAGATTGGGCCTATTAAATCAAGTCTTTCCCTTGTACCATTTGATTTCCAGATGGTGTTTGGAGAGCTTCCTGGGCAGTTAACCTGATGTCTTAGTTGCTATCTGGAATGGCTTTACATAGGATTGCATCTGAGCAGCTTCTGTTCTGTTTCTGTTGGAGCCCTTGGGTTTTTGGAGGAGGAGCGTCAGTAAATGAAGAGTCACAAAAGACACATAGAGCTGGAGAAATAAGAAGAATGAGTCTAAACATTTGCATGAGTTTATATTATGACAACGTGGTGATAAGGGCAGCAAAATGTAATTATTTTCCCATCTTATCATATTTGCAGAATGCCATGCAGTGCCCCCTTCTAAGAATCTGTTAACTTTTACATGGCTGGAGAGCCAGGATAAACAGGGCTGTTGTGAGGAATCTGCTAGGCATCTGACACTTGGATTCATTCAGTGGACTCTGGTTGGACGTGTTCTGGGGAACTGACTGTACAGGAGCCCTGCTCTATTATCTGGAGAAGAGTGAACTTGTGAGTCTCAAGGAAGTGGACAGAGTCCTTCAGAATCTTAGCACTGCTGACTATGTATTGGTCACTTGTTTCTTCTGGTTATCAAGACCTATCAAGGATAATCTGGATCTTTTTCAATAAGGCTTTTTTAGTAAGGCTGAATATAATACTGGCAGGGCATTAATTGCCCTTGTGGAATGCCTCTATCAAGATTGGAATAGAAATAGTACAACTTCCCTAGTCTGATCCACCAGTGGCACTTAAAACCTTGAATCATAGTATTGTTATGGAAATGCGGTTTTTCCTCTTCCTTTGTGCTGGTTCCAGTCAGTGTTAGTAGGTGAGGAAACACCTAGTTTGAAACCTTTGCTGTATGGGGTTCCAGAAGGCTTAATACTTTTCCTGCTCCTATTCAACAGCTACATAACAGTGCTAGATGATATTCATCTATCAGCAAGTGATCAGCCATCATTGGTATGGGATGATATGCAGCTTTACATTTTGATCCCTGGTCAGGCAGTTAGTGTTGTGGAGATCCTTGTCCTAGTGTCTGGAGTCTATAAAGGCTGGAATGGGACTGAATGGCTTTGGTTTCAAGAACTTTCCAGTTCCAGAAATTTAGTTCTTCATAGGATTGCACTTTCCCAGGTAAAATTTGTACATAATTTGGGAATTCTCATGGATTCTCAATTCATGCTCAATGGACTAGGTGGCACTTGCAGCCATGAAGACTTTTCCAAAAATCCATCTCATGCACTAATTATATTCTTTCCTGGATCAAGAAGTCCTTTTCATAGTGACCTCAAGTTTGGACTATTGAAGTGCACTTTACACTTGAAAATTACTGAAAGTGACAACTGGTATAGAATATAGTCGTGAGAGTAGTTACGGGAGCTTCTGTTTTGTCCATTCAGCACCTCTGCTTTGTGAACTGAATTAGCTATCCTGGTCTTCCTAGTGCAATTGAAGGTGTTGGTTGTCATCTATGAGCTTTTTGTGGTTTAGACCTGCTTACCTATAGTACCATCTTTCTCCTGTTATTTCACCCCATCCACAAAGGTTTGGTAAAGTGGCATGTTCCAGGTCCCAGCTCTAAAGCATTATAGGAGATGTGCCTTCTCTGTAAGTATGCCTTTTTTGTGGAACATTGTTCCCTCAAAATCTCTATAGCCCAAACCCTACTGTGATTTCATAAAATTTTGAAAACCTGGATCTTTCAGAAGGCATTGGGACACAGTGAATGATCTGTTCTCTAATTGTGTATTGGTGTTATAATTGTGGTTGACTTTGGTTTATTATTTCTCAAATGTGTTGAAGTATTATTTTCTTTGTTCTAATTTCTTTTTATTATTTTTGTTCTGCTGTTTTTAAATACCAACATATTATTTGTCTATTCTGATGATGGAAGCAGCATACTAGATAGATAGATAATAGATTTCTGTTGGAACTGTTTGTTTAATATATTTTACGGTTTTACTGCTAGGCAGTGTAGTAGATCGATCTCTCAACTTGGTGCTTTCCATACACTATGTTGGACTACAATTTCTAACATCTTTAGTTAGCTGAGCCAGAATACATGCAATAAATGATATAACTAATTAGTTAGATTTCCTTTGATGGCTTATTCATTCTAGAGCCTAGTTCCATTGTGTTTTCAAACTAATATTATAGAAGAATGAAATAGGTATATATAGATATACTTTGCTGGAATATTAAATAGTTATCTGTCTTCTGAGTACAAATCTGGTGAATTTTATTCATAAAAATAGAATGATTTTATTTTTCTAAATTTAATGAAACTCTTAAAGTGTTAGATTTGTCAATAGTATGGAATAAATCTTAATTCTCAGAAAGTGTATGAAGAGAACATATCTATCTCATTTGACCTATAAATTTCTTCAGTGTGTTCCTTTTATTTTGTGTGTGTGTGTGTGTATGTGTATAAAACTATGCATTTTTATTATCTACCAATCCCACATTCATAATTAATTATCAAAAAAAGGCTGGTGATTCTGCTGTGATATTTGCATTTCCTTTTAGGCCAGTTTTCTCAATTCCATATGTTCTTGTTTTTAAATAGATTGTAAACACGTGTGAAGAAAGAGTCTCTTCTAAGTGACGTCATGCTTTCTGCAACTCCCCTGTATGGCAATGTTCATAGCTGGATGAGCAGTGAGAGGATCCGCATGTGTGGAATTAATGAAGACAGGTAAATATTTATGTTTCAGAAAACTTAAACTATAGCATTATTACTGGAGATTTTCTGTTACCATAATAGAGAGTGTTGCATTCACTTGCCCATTTTACAAATAAAAGTTTTCAGAGTAAGTTTTATGGGAGACTTGATAAAATGATAGTAAGTACAATATTTGTATTCAATGTTACAACATTGTTCTGTTGAGGAGCATATTTCCTCAATGATTTTCTGATTGGAAGTGCACATAGTAGCTGATGGCAGCCATTTTCTTTTTGACACCCCACTTTTCTCTCTTTTTGAAACCCACTTTTTTGGCACTCTGGAATGACAGGACAAACAATTATTACCTGATGTCTCTCCTAGAGGTTATGCTAAATGCTACAGATTGCTAACCTTGCTGAAGATATATAGCTTTTTTCTTTTTAGTTTAAAGTGATACGCAAAGAAAGAAAAAAAGAAAGAAAGAAAAAGAAAGAAAGAGAAAGAAAGACTAATTTACAAAACACGGCAGATGAAGACTTTTGGCATTACATATTGTTATCAAAGCACTAGTAAAAGGATACATACAAAAATGTATTAAAGTGTTTGGCCAGCTCTGTTTTGCTACAATAACTGATCAAAACTATAAAAAATATGGGTGCTGCTTTATCTTATATATTGATTGTGTCACTTTAAATATTATATATTAGAATTGGCTTTTCTGGGTAATGAAGAAACTTTCCTTCTGCTATATGTCAGCAATTGGATTTGAAAGTTGGCACCAAGGTGCTTTTTTATTGGCATTTTCTATGATAACAAGTTCCTGGCCTGCAGCACTGCTGAGGCACAGATGTGTAGCTCCCTCTTCATTGAACAGCTCATGTTTGTATGATATTAGGAGGGTGTGATAATTTTCTACTTCCTTCATTTTTTAAAAAGATAAATTAACCTGGAATGTTAACTAGGAAGGCTATTGTATGTCTCTAAAGAAACACTACTCTTCATTTTATAGAAAAAATACTTTTGTTATTGAATGAAATAATAATAACATATTCTAAAGAACATCTCGTTGAAGAGTAGAAAGAATATGTATTAGGGCTTTGAATCCAAGCACAAAAATATAAATTGGTATGTGAGTGTGTGCAAATGTAGCATTCATGTGCAATTCCTTGATCCAAAAATCGGCAGGTTTAAGTAGTTCCCTATAGATATTATTCTCATGCCTCTTTTTACCCCACATTTTTGCCTACAATCCAGAATGCTGTGTATCCATAATATTCACAAATGCATATTAATGTACAGTTTAATAGGAAAAAGTAGTCATATCAAGATACAAGATTTTATAATTTTATTTCTAAACCTGTTTTTAAACATTCCTTTAAAACAGGAAAATCCCTGTAAATGATGGAGATGTCTTGAAAAGCAGGCTGGAATTAAGGGAAGAAAATCATCTGAACCACAGTGTGGTAAGAAACAGATAATACAGATTAAAGATACAATTGTTGTTAACCTGTTATATATTGTTTCATTTACAAATAATTAAGTACAGTTGGAGGTGATGAAGCATTTAGTTCACTACTGTTGAGATGTGGTATTTAGACATTAAGATCTCTCTTTTTTGTGGCATGAGTAAAGACTTCATAGTAAAACTTTCCATTCTATATTTTGTTTAGAATGAGTCCTAAAGCCTCTTATTCTGTGATATGCCTAGTTCATGAAGTTACAATAGTTCCAAATAATATTACAATTACCCATCCCACACTTAGAATTATGTGATTGACAATTGTGCAAGTTTGGATATGAACTCTTACTATAGTCTAAGTGTCTTGAGAGTGCCTAGCTAGCTTCTTTCTCAAGAAAAAAAACAGTCCAGCCTTTTGAAAAAACACCTTCAACACAACTATGAACTGGATGACTGAGAATCTCCACAGACAATAGGTTACATCCTATTTGGAATCAGTAGGCTTTGAAGTTATAATTGTATGCTACTTTATACTTTTTTACTTAGAGTAAATCCTATTGAGTTCATGGGACTTTTTATTAAGTGTTTGTATAGCAGTGGAATCTATCCTAATTGGTAAGGAGAATTTTTAAAAAGTATTATTTGGGTATTTTCTCTCATTTATTACTTTAGATACATGGATATGTATCTAAAAAGGACTATAGACAAAGATATGGAAATTATTTCTTTTTATGGATGTGTCATTTCAGTAGGAGAGATTTTGAGAGATTGTTGTTTAAAGGCAGTATCTACATAGATGTTTGCTAAGTATGAAAGGATCTGTCAAGTTATTCTTATTTTTTTTAAAAAAAAAAACTTCGTTGAAAAAGAGACAGGCTTCTTAAATTCCTGTATGAAACATCTTATAATTTTTAAATGCTTAAATTCCTTTACATTTATTGATGCACATTGTTTTTAATTATAGAAAGCCTGTTGTTTCCACCGATTAAAAATACCAACTGTAGTCTTGTTTATCACTTTCATTATATGCCAGAGTAACATCATTTTTTATTCCTCAAAGGTGGATACGCCTGTGCATCGCATTGACAGCTTTGCAGCTCTGACTATGGATCGTACTGGACTTATGCGGGAAGGACTTAGAGTCCCTAGTAGTATTGTCTATTCCAGTTTATGTGGACTTGGCTCAGACAAGCCCCGGGATGCTACAAGTGCTATTGCTGGCCTTGGATTTGGTCCTGAAAGGAACCCAGAGATACAGTTCAAGTCTAATCCCACTGAAGCAATTGAAAATGGAGCTGGAAAGAACCCAAATGGCTTCAGTGCTCTGTACAAAACACCACCTGGAATACAAAAGAGTTCTGTTCCAACTGGGGAGACCTTAGGCTTGGATAGAAGCTCAAGTGACAAACAAAGTCCTCTCAGCGTCAATGGTGCTAGTTACCTAAGGCTACCCTGGGTAAATCCTTATATGGAGGGTGCTATTTATCCTTTTCTTGACTCACCAAATAAGTATTCACTGAATATGTATAAGGCTTTGCTACCTCAGCAGTCCAATTTTAGCTTGCCACAGCATCTGACTTATTCGCCTGTATGTACAAATGGTGAACGTTTTTTATACTTGCCACCTTCTCACTATGTTGCTCCCCACATTCCATCATCGTTAGCTTCACCGATGAGGATCTCGGCTACATCAGCATCCCCTGCAATTCCCCCTTTGGGACACTGTCCAGATAAAGGCTTATCTTGGAAGATGGGAGTGAGTCCAGCAAATCCTATAGACTCTCATACCTATCCACATATTCAGAATAGTAAACCACCCAGAGTTCCGTCTGGTAAACCAGCTGCTAATAATATGCCAACTGATCCTTCTGTTTTGCTGTCACATTCACCCAGGCCATCACCTAGAATGCATCTCCCAACACAGGTTGGAGATACTTACTCAGAGTTCCATAAACACTTTTCCAGAATTTCATCCTCTCCTTCTTCAATTGCACTCCCCAAGCCATACATGAATGTAAGCAGTGAATTTTCTTCCAGAATCTCAAATGGGAAAGCTCCCAAAACACATGATCCAAATGAAATTTCTCAGCAACCTGCAGTGCATGCAAGGAAAACAGGCCATGACCGGAAAGATAGCAGATCCCCTCCATTATTAGAAAAGCAGCAAACTATTACCAAAGATATCATTGACAAACCCCTGGATTTGTCATCAAAAGTTGTTGATGCAGAAATAACCAAGTCTGATCATGTTAAGAAAATGGTACCAACCGTGTTAGTTCATGGAGGAGGATTGGTGTTACCTGGAGGTGATCTTCCAAAAGAAACTATTTCTCCTGGAAATGGTTGTCCTGTCTATAGACCTGAGATAATTAGCACTGCACCTTCCTCCTGGGTGGTTCCTGGTCCAGCTCCTAATGAAGATAACAGTGGCAAAAACATGCCATTGAAAAACAAAACACCCGACTGGGTAACACCTCAACAAAGAAGTTCTTCTTGCCCTAGGATGGGAGGCACGGAAACAGTAATTAATAATACTTTGGGATCTTTATCAACTGAAGGTCGCCCAGCATCTGCTTCTCCAGCTCCAAATGCTAATGTAGATTGTCCCAAAACTAACATTTCTGTAGAAACCACTGCATCTGTCATACAGCATATAGGACAACCTTCAGTATCATCGTCATTGTCATCACCACCACCATCAAAGCATAGTAATAAGGCAGCTAAATGCAATAATCAAGAACCTATGTTCAAGGCAAATGAAAACACTCTTGCCCCAGGTTCCATATTTTTTTCTCCAAATGACGCATTCCGGTCTCCACCATTGCCCTATCCAAGAAGCTATCTCCCATATCCAATTCCAGATGGTTTAGCATTAGGTCCTTTGTCTCTACATGGAAAAGGACCTGTGTATCCTCACCCTGTTCTGTTACCTAGTGGCAGTCTTTTCCCTGGGCATTTGGCTCCCAAACCTACTATTCCATACAGCTTACCAACTAGCAGTGGTGAGTTTATGACATATCAAGATGCACTGGGTATGGGAATGGTGCATCCAATGTTGTTATCCCATGCAGCTCTTGAGCTAAAAGATGATAAATCAGAAAGGAGATCTAGATCACATGAGAGGGTCCGTTATGAAGACCCTGCTTTGAGAAACAGATTGCCAGAGATGCTAGAAACCAGCACACAGTTACATTTTGAAGTACCTACAGAGAGAAATGTGAAATCACACCAAAGTTCAAGTCATAATAAAAATAGTACCAAAACTGAAAAACTCATGTTTGCAGACATGAGAGATGAGCAAGATGCAAAAGGTGAAACTGGTCTGACAAATCCAAGTTTTCCTATTGAAAATGGTAATCAAACAAATGACCCTACAAAGCACAAGGTGGAACAAGCCTTTCAGCATAGAGATTTTATTGTAATGAGAGAAGAATGTGGGAGAAATAATTTCCATGAAGTGTACAACTTTAAGCAAGTTCAGAATCCACACCCATCAATCTTCAACTTAAGGAAAGATGATCTCTCAGCAAGCCATAATAGAGAGAGATTGACTATTCCCCCTTCTTCTGTATTTCTGGAGACTGCTCATGGGAATGATGGCTTGGCTATGTCTTTTTGTAAAATGCCAGATGATGCCAAACAGCTTTGTATGGGAAATGCACAGTCAAACATTGAAATCAATCAGACATATGCCAAAGATGGGACTGAGGGTATGGAATCTAATGATGGCAAACTCCTGAAACCTAAGCCATCTAAGCTGGCAAAGAGAATAGCAAACTCTGCTGGTTACGTAGGTGACCGATTCAAGTGTGTTACAACTGAACTGTATGCAGATTCTAGTCAACTGAGTCGAGAACAACGGGCCTTGCAGGTGAGTCTCGGGTTAACTTACCCAAAACAATATTTGCTTTATAAAATTGAGGTTGAGAATGATGTTATGAGGGTTGGGAGAATGTATGTATATACTACAAATTTAAGTCTGTTGACAAAATTAATGATAAATTTGCATATATGAGGGTACTGCTATGAGATGAGAGGGAGTTGAGCAATAATAGATACAAATTAAATGTAAATAATAGTAAATAAATAATTTAATCTCAAAAAGCCTATTATATAATAGTGAAGAGCTGAAAAATGCGTGTTTCTTATTTGCATAGGTAGTTTTTTATACCTTGCTAGCTTGTTTGGCCAGCATTGTACAATAATGGCAAAGGTTCTAATTAATATTCTAAGTGTGGCATTTGATAAAGGAGCTGCATTTTAGTAAATTAATGCAACTTTTTTATCAAGCAAAAATATAGCATAGAAAAATAGAAGCTGTAATGAATTAAATGTTGAATGATGGCAAATATTGTAGGTTAAGTTTACAATTTTATGACAAGATGAGTTAAGCCAAATTGTTTGCATTGTTAAGAAAAGAATTGGTTGATGCTTATAAAAATGGATGAAATTATCCAAATGATCCCATTGAGTGCCCATTTTAATTACATAGATGGAAGGATTACAAGAGGACAGTATTTTATGTCTACCTGCTGCTTACTGTGAGGTCAGTTCTTCAAATTTTTATTACTAGACTCTTAAAAGTTTGAGTTAAAATTTCATTTCCAAATACACAAAGGGAAGTTGTGGGCCATGATCGTCTTTATTCATTGTTCTGTTTTTCTTTTTTGCTTGTTATATTTCTCAAAATGTGTGTTTGCTTGCCTATATTATTACACAAACACCTCCATAGCATCTCTCTATATGTATATGTAGATATATAAATACAGTATCTTTTGCATACTGAGATTTTTAAATTTTGTAATTATATACACTCAAATATTGTATGTATGTCAGTTTTTATACATTACATATTTGATTTTGAACAGAATATTTGAATGTACTTTCATTTAAGGTAAGGTAAATAAAGTAGCTCTTATTGTAAATTGAGTCTTTTTTTTCATATCATTTCTCTTTCTAGCGTGCAATGATGCGCTTCTCGGAGTTGGAGATGAAAGAGAGAGAAGGCCACGTAGCAACCAAAGACTCAGAGGTCTGCCGATTCAACCAAGCAGACTGGGAAAACCTGAAAGGAAATAATGAAAAAAAGCCTAACTCTGTCCCTTCAGAAGATGTTATTGCTGGGCCAAATGACAAAAGCAGATGTAAGCATATATTAATCTTAGCAGATTTGTGGAGGAGAGTTAACTTACTCACTGAAAAGGGAGATGTTATGTTCTAATTTGAATTGTTGGGGTACTTAGTATACATATAGCTTTTTTATTTGGTGCATTTGAATATTACCATAATTCATAGAAATGTAGGCTGACAAAGCACAGAACTAAAGTCAACCCTTCTCCAGTCTCCTTGCCTTGCTCTCTTCATTGGTAAACGAATGGCTAGATATTAGAGAAAAGAAAACAAGGGATGTAATTTCCCAACCCTCTCAGTGGGAAAAGAGCTGCATAGTATGGGAGTAGTGGGAAGAGCTAGTGCATAACAGGAGAGACTGCTAGGTCACATTCTGACCACCGACTATCTCCATTCCTGATCTAGGTTACACTTAAGAAAAAGGATGCTGAGGTTTTGCCAACCCAAGGACTGTGTTGTATATTTGAAGGGTGGGATAGGATGGGGACTGCACTGCAAAAAACACTGGCTAGAGTCAGAGCAAAACTACAATTGATTTCATTTGCACATCAATTGATTTCATATAAAAGATAATGAATAACTTACCAATTATATATTATCTTGCCAGTTGTGTATTTAATAAGTTCCTCCTCCCTACAGTATTGCATTACAGATTTCAGTTTGGTAGCAACAGGTGTTAAGAGCCATATCTAAGGTTTGGGGGACTTTACCCAAAATCTTTGCATGCTGCCTGGACCCTCAGGTTATGGATCTATTTTATAACTTACATTTTTTTGGTCTGCATTTGTATTACGGGCAGATAATATTGTTATAGCCAGTATAACAATATTGTGAAATAATAGTTTCATGAAGTGATAGTAAAGTTTTTATAAACTTGATTTTCCTATTGGTTTTTGTACAGCTCTCTTAATATTCAGCCTGAAAAAGATTTGTGTTTTAGATGAGAGAGAGAGAGAGAGATTTTCTTTGAAAAGATCAAATGCATTCTTGCATAATAAACTAACCAAATTAATAATGTGGCTTTATTTAAAGGTTATTTTCATAACACAGAAAATATCCATGATCAGAGTTCTGAAATTCCTGAGGACAAAAGTTCTCCTGCAGATATTGGTTTGGAGAGATTTACTGTGTACGAAAAGACAAATGACCAATCTTTAGAAGATATAAGCCGGGTTCCGTGCCCATATCTGGACCGAAAGCGTAAACATTCTGGTGAGCACATGCAGAAAGATGGAACCCCTAAAGAAAACTTTGTAGAGGAACTGGAAGAAGAATTTGCATCAAAAGCAAAAAAGAAGAAGACCTCTAAAGGTAATCAAGCCCAGTTTGTCCTTTTTAATGCATGGTTTGTGAAATGAACCCTATTTGGATTAACATGCCCCTTTATGGCCTTAATTCTGCCAATCCCAAATTCTCCCTGGATGACATTTGGAAATCTGAAAGGTTAAAAACTAGTCATTGGACAATGTAATCATTGGACAATGCAAAGGGCTGTATGCATGCAACCCCTTCCTGAGCTAAACGTTTAAAATACAAGTGTAATGGCGAAGCTGAAAGAATCTGCCCCACAAGTGAACTATAGTTTTTGTTTCAAGTTCAGGGCCTTTTGATTAATTTTTAGTTATTTTTCCATTAGATGACTGGCCTGAGAGGGAAATGACAAACAATTCCTCTAACCACTTAGAAGAGCCCAATTGTAATGAGGTGACCAACCTGAAGGTGTGCATTGAATTAACAGGGCTCCATCCAAAAAAGCAGCGTCACCTGCAGCATCTTAGGGAACTATGGGAGCAGCAGGTATCACCAGAGAGATCCCCACCCGGCAAGTTGGGCCGGCAAAGCAGGAAAGATTTAGCTGAGGCTGTTCAGCCAGAGGCCACTGCAAAGGTCAAAGACTGCACAGAAGAAAGGCACACCAAGAAAAGGTCAGAGGTCAAAAGCAATAGAAGTTGGTCTGAAGAGTCCCTCAAAACAAGTGACAATGAACCAGGTATGCAGAGATTACTAGGGACATTTAGCATTATTTAGTGACGCATGCTGCCACCAGTGCTAAGACGTTATCAGTAGTGATTTTGGGGGGAGAGAATATGATTATATTATAATATAATACATTAATACATTTAATGTAATATATTACATTATGTATTATAATATCAATTATATTGTTACTATATAAAAGATTTAAGAACCACTATTAAATTAAGTTGTGCTTGTTTTGCCAAATTTATAAAGTGTAGTATAGTATTATTTTAAAACCAATATCCTAGATGTTTATGTGTTTTAGAAACAATTCCGAACAATTTTTGTATGATGATTATAATAATGGTAATGCTCATTTGAAAATGCTTGATTTTATTGTGGAGTTCTTAGTGTTCTGAGCTAATGATGATGTTAACTAGCTGGGTAATGAAATGTCCACAAGAAAAATAAGCAAGGACTCCACAATTCAACATACATTTTCTTCTATTGGTTGATTTTATAAAATACTATATCAAATGGGCTAAAATTAAGCCAAGTATAAAATGTTGTGAATTTTTGATCACTCATGGGAATAGGCTGCTCCATTAGGTTTTGAACTTCTGAGCTAAATCTTCGTGTTCAGGGAGATCTCTGATCTGTGTTAGGAGAAGTGATGTCCTGAATCTCTTGTTCTTTGTGTCTAATTTGTAGTGGTAAGGCTCCTTACCACATATTTCTTTTCTTTCCTGTTTAGTCAGTCTACTTGTGAACTTCATTTTCCAAAAATATAAGACGCTCCAAAGCAGTTTAGATTTAAAAAAGGTGATAATTTAAATACTGTAAGTAGCAACAATACCACTGAAATGCTTGATCACTGGTATTGTATCCTTGGGTTGAAATAAGGGTCCAACGAAATTTTATACCTGGCTCACTATACCAAGTTCCTATCAGCACTACCACTCGGGAAACTACACTGCTGCAGTCAAAAACCTTCTTTGGGGCTTATTCATGGGCTTACCTAGTGGCCCTGAATGAGTTAGACTGCTTGACTCCATTTGAAAGTGGGCACTTTCTGAGCCTCACTTCAGGTTATCTTAAACTACCAATTATCACTCTATAGTTGGTAGCCTAAGTAGCCTGAAGTGAGGCTCAGAAATCTAAAGCCAGACCTGCATATACTTATTCATAAAAGTAGTTTGGATTAAGTATCTTAATGTAGAGGAAGGCAATATTTCTTTATCATATTATTGCTAGGTATTTGAGATGGTCAACGGAGAAAAACTATGGTGTAATCCCTCGTTACATTTGTGACATAATTTCATAATCTGAAAGGACTCATAACTAATCCTGGCCTTGCTGAGCACTTAACACATTCTTGCCTATTTTGCATATTTGTTTGCAGCTATCATCCCTATCCAGATGTTAAATGCAACCTGTACAGAAGCTGATCACCAATCTCTGCCTTAATGGAAGGACCAACAAGGTTCTTTAATTATACCTTCAAAACATGAATCTTATTTCTATGAATGCTACTTGTGAAAATTGTGTTTTCCATCTAGCTAAGAAGTAAAAGAATCCAGTTCTTGCTAGGAGATAAGCAGATTGTGTTATACTCTTCTTGCCTGTTTCAGAGAATCAGGGCATTGGACATAATGCTTTTCCCCACTCCAGTGAAGTTAGATTTTTGCTTTTCAGAACAGTGTATGTGTGTTGAGAAGGCTGATATGCTTTATCTTCCTAAGTTTTAACATTAGACTATATCTTGTGAAGATCAGTAAAATCTTAGGCCCATTTTGTAGGATACTGAGGAGGTTCAGCTGTGCTATTTCAAGTTACTGTGAATTTTCCTTTATATATGTCAGTGTTTCTCCATTCAAATTAAACGTATGGAAAATGAACACATGGAAAACAAATACTTTTCCCAATACAGGTAGTCCTCAGTTTATGACTGGTTGCTTAGCGACCATTCAAAATCATGACCTATCTGAAAAGGGGGATTTACGTAAATGCAGCTGTTTGCTGTGTCCCACGGACACATGATGCAGGGGTAAAAAAATGAAGACATGGATTCCATCATTGCTTCAAATAGAGATTTTGGGTAGAGGATAGTGGAAGAACAGATAGAAAAAGGAAGAAAGATAGGATGGGTTATAGGAGAAGGCAAAACTGGTTAGAATGGGATGTAGAAGATTTGTGGGGGAGGAAGGAAGAGAGGTTGTGTGTGGAAAAAGTGTTTTGACAAAAATGAATACTTGGAGTGCATGGATTATGTTCCAGGTGTAAAAAAGAACAATTGGTTGTATTTGAAGAGAATTGTAGGTTGTACGCAACATGTTTTAGAGGCGCATACCATTATGTTGTAGTAAGTACCTGGGAAAATTGCTTGCTTTATAGCTTTACCTGTTTTTCATTTTTTGTAAAAAGAGTTTCTAGTAGAACAAAAAGCTGGATATTCATTAAAGTAGGGTTTACCTTTGGGTGTAAGAGTCTTCTCCATATTATGTTTCTTTGCAGAACTTGCATGTCTGAGTTATGGCAGCCATTGTGTGATGGCACTGTGCCACTTTCAAAATTCCAGATTTGCCCAGTGTCTTAAAAATGTTGGAGGCCTTTGAAATATGCATGCGAATACTTCTAAAAGCAACCTTTAGTCATTCATTTAGTTCAGAGAGTAGTAGCTGTAATATTGAAAATATGGCTATGGGACATATTTCCTTGTCACATTTTTCTCATGTATCAGGCAATCAGTTTTTCAGACATCAATAGCAGAATATTGCAAAACATAGAAAGAACTGTGAGCTTTTTTTGAGAAGTTATCAATGGGACGCTGTATATTGATTCCAGTTGGATTAAGTACATATCATGTTTACAAAAAATCCTGTCATTCTCAGGAAAGGTTACGTGCTTTCTGTTGTTTAGACAGAAAAGATAGCTATTTATTTATAGTAATTTTTCATAGATACATGGTTACCTATCTGGATCTATGAAACCATTTCAAAATGCTGCAAGAAATTGACTCCCATTATCTTTGTATGCAAAGGGATAATTTTCAAAGACAAAAATGAGAATTGGATAATTTAGTGCCATTTCTGCTTTTGGAAATCATCTACATTTGTTTACATATTCATAACAAAGCAACTGTCCTTTGACACTTGCTCTGTTAAAAGCAGACTCCCAAGGTGAAAAGGTCTAGCTAAGTTCTATACCTAACAGAGCAACCTATTCCCATTTTAGCATCATGAAGTTACAGGTAAGGAAGCATCTTCTGTTTGTATCCAAAGTAATAACTTGAGAGAAGTTAGACTGGCATCGTAGTAATTTGCCTTTATTTCTGTGATGTGGTGTCTAAATTGTGGGATTGTTTGTTGTCGTTCATCTAAGGCAGAATAGAAAACATAGTTTAGAAGTTACAACAATTCATTCTATATATTTGTTTTAACAGTTACAGTTAAAATGTGTATTTGTTTAAAAACAGTAGTATAATACATATATAAAGATTAGTGCTTTTAAACAATGCAAGGACTTGTATTGAATGTTAGATATGCGAGTGTATCTTTATCTTCCCATTAAACATGCTGTACAGTGTGCAATATGCCTTTCCTTCCATTTAGGTATCCCTCTGTTCCCAGTGTCCTCACATATGAAGAATCTCTCATCCACCAATATAAACAGCAAAAGGCAAACTCAGCCAAGCTGTACTTTGACTTCAAGGTTGGCTGCCAAGCAGCAGAAAATTAAAGAAAACTGGAAGACAGATGGGCTGTGCATGGATGAAGAAGAGGATTTCCAGGCTGCATCCCTGTTGCAGAAACACAGCGAGTGTGAGAAGCCGCCAGGGAAACGTCAGTGTAAAACAAAACATTTGGCACTGCAGGAGAGGAGAACAAGGTCATCCTTGACTGGAGATGACATAACAGATACTGAAAGCATTGAGGAGAAGGTATCTTTTTATCATGACTCAGTTGCCATTACTATCAGATTGATAAAATCACCCATATTAAATTCTTAAACAGCTCCTTTTTGTGTTAACTGAGGGTTCATTCAGCTTTCTCCTGGGGCAAATTACAGGATTTCATGGAAATCTTGTATATTGATATCAAACTTTTAAGTGGTAGCACTGTAATTGAGAAGATAACACTACCATACACTTTTTTTTTAAAAGGAAAGATTTACAATGAATTATTGAGGGTAGATGGGATGAGGTATGGAATTCAGTGAAAATTTTTGACAGGTTACAGTTAATGAAAATTTGAAATCAACTAGAGGCTCCTTCAGATTGAGATTCTTCACCACTCAAATCACTTAGGCGGAAACTGTATGATTGCCTGCAGCAGCAGCAGACTCCCTCATTATTGCCTTTTTTTTCAGCCCTCACAGCTGCAGATTGCAAGTACACCTCAGGAGATTGCTCCAAGTCGTCCCATGCCCCCAGAAGCTCGAAGACTTATTGTCAATAAGAATGCTGGAGAAACTCTTCTGCAAAGGGCAGCACGACTGGGATATGAGGCAAGCATTGTTTCTGAAGATTTTGAATTAGAATATGGAAGATGTTTGGTGTCACATATGATTTTTATTGCTCACATGTTTAAGAATCTGTATTCCCTCTCAACATGATGAAATAACTTGAGACCCCCTTCTTTGGTTTTTCATTCAAGCATGCAATTAGTGCATTTTGTGAGTGGGTTTAGGAGAAAAACCATATAAACCCATGTAATTTAAGCACCTTCAACTTGAATTAGGTGTCTGTCATTGCCAATAAGAATTCAGAGTATGGTGTGCTTTGCAGGATTGGAATCTTGTATAAAGTAAGATAAAGGGTGGGGTAGAGTTAAGAGATCTATATATCTTTGCTGTATTTACAAATAATTAGTGATTTGCCTTATTTTCACAGTGTGAGAGTATAAGCATGCTGCGTTTTAAGGTTGCTTTAAACATTGCATTATTGACACACTGTATATAACATTTTGGGAGTCATTTCATACTTTTGACAAATATGGAGTCCTTGGAGCCTTAGTCTTAGGAGATACACATTGCAGTGGACTATGGATTCCACTCATAATGTGAAAATACAATATATGAAGTGTATTTGTCTCTCTGTGCAAATTTACTACATTTTAAGGCATTGATCATGTTTTGTGAAAAAGATATATGTTAAATATCAAGTTGGACAAAGTCCTGATATAGCTTGTTTATTTAATGTTTTAATTGAAGAGTTTATTTCTGATGCGGCCAAAAAGAGACAAAGAACAGAAAAGAGGTTATATACATCTTAATCAGAAGCAAGAAGCCAAAAATGTTCCTTAATAGGTGAATTTTATTTCATACCTAGGATTTTGATTTAAAAAATGACTTTCTCTTGCTGAAAGAGAGCGAGGAGAGGTTTGTTATGAAAGCCTACATTGAGATGCTAGGTAATGTAGCAAACCTAGATCCAAATATTTTGTGACACAAAATATCTAGTTTCCTGCATGGTAAGGTGGTCTGACACCTTTTAAATGCAAAGGTCCTATGAAAAATGTGTCTCTGGCTTTAGATTTATTTGGCTTGGGCAACAACTTAGTCATTTTCCTTAGCTATAATTCAGACATGTCAAACTTGTGACGTCATATGACGTCGTGCAACGTATCGGGCTGGTTTTGCCATTGCCGGCAATGGGGTGGGCGCGGCTTCCACATGACGCGTCCGGCCCACGGGCCGGCAGTTTGACACCCTTGCAATTGAATGTTATTATATATTTCATTTTATCAGAAAGAGAAAAGGGGAAATCTGAAAAGGGGGGAGAGAAACATAAACCCCTGTTGCATTTAAACACATATTAGCACAGTCTGCAATCTTGGTAATGGTTTAACTATATCCTAATAAGGCAATGTGTTCTGAATATCTTAATTATATAAATTTGTCTATGTTAAATCAAGCAGGACTGCTAAGCAGTTCAGGAAGACTCAGTGATCTTCCTAATTGAGTGGTTACCAAACTGATAAAGGGCAATTTCAGGAACTGTGGAAAAGGACTTGGAGTTGAAAGATGGTTAAGAATGCCATCCTTCATCTTTTTTGTCCTATTAGCATTGAGGTTAGCCATGGAAAACCAGTTCTGATTGTTTACATCAAAGTGATAGAGCAGCCAGCAAGTATATAGTATTGCAAATGTTTTTAGGTCCAGACAAGAGTATCAGTCTGGGATCCTATCGCTTAGGAGGTAATCCAAACAATCACTAAAAATGAGGTGGGTAGAAAAATGGAAATTTCCATATTGGGAGTGTGATGCCAGTTTTGGTAAGATCTATGAATATAGATTCCTCACTTATATCCTCAGCTGGTAATTCATCTAATTGTGCTTAGCTGCCAACAACAAAAAAGGAGGGAATTCTTTTCTCCCTACTTTATAAGTTTGGGATAAGGGTGAAAGAGTGAAAAATGGGAAAGGAGTGGAGTAAGCTAGGTAGTGGGGAAAGAAAAAATAAGTTAGCAGTGTAGACCTAGGAAGTATAAGAGTCCCTTTCACAAAGAATTCCCTCATGGATTCTCAAAAGTGACAGTGCTTTTGTTTACAAGAATGCATGAGATATCATGAGAAGGCAAAAAAGGTAGATGGGGGACTTAGTCTTTATTTTTTTATTTTTGTATGCACTGTTTCTATCAATGTGTTGCTAATGAAGGGGGAACTGCAAGATCCAATTTCTCAAGCCTGCTTTGGTACTTGTTTCTGAACCCTTCTTTTTTTTGCCTAAGAGACAAAATGTGGACTAGGAAGGAAGGAGTCTGACTAAGCTAGTATAATGTAGATCCCCTTCTCTATAAAGGGGGTAGGGGGACAGACAAAAAAGTCAAAATGGCAGCTGCATCCATGCAGTTGAAGTCCTGCTCCCTTTTAATGTGTGTTAGCCATGCCATCATCTTAACTTTTTTGACCTCCCCCACAGATGCCCTTATCCATTTTCAGGTACTGATGCATATATAGCCAGACCAGCCAAGGTGGCAAATTTCAACAAGCAAATGCAAAGTGTGTTTCTTTTTAATTTATATTCCCCCTGCACTCAGAGATGTAGATATTTGATTGAAGACTTAGCATATGATTGCTGCAGAGGGAAGAGGACACCATTGAATGGGACCAATTATTACAGGTCTTCCTGGTCTAATAGAACACTGAGGAAACACTATTAGAGAAGCTAATTCTGAACTTCTGTTTCCTTTTAACACCACAATGCAACCATAAGAGTTTAGTATCTCCTTATTCATGCATGTGATGCCATTTTAAATGAATAACTATTTAAACTTCTGTTGATTACTGCAATGCAAAACTGCTGCAAGTGAAAACCTTGCCTGACTTCCTAAGATCTGGGTGGCTTAATTAATTCAAAATATATTCTGTGAGGTTTCAGTAAAAATAAAGGACAGTGCTGAAGGTCTTTGGTGAATAAACAGTGACAAATATCAAATTAAAATTCCCTTTGAAGCAGCTGTAGTTGAATGCACAGTTTGAAGGAAGAGGGAGAGGCACTTGAAGGTGGTGGCTAGGTGATAATAAAAATTTGGATCCGCTGTATCTGTCTCAGTTTGCACTTCTTCTTTTCCTCCATGTATATCAACAACCAACAAGCTTGTGGCAATAAAGCTCAATATTTTTTTAAAAAACCAAAAAGATATTGAGGTAACTTGACTGTTGCTTAATGTCAATGTTTATCTTTCCATGACTAGAGCGCTGTTCTGCAGAAAAGATACCACTGAATACACTGTGGAAAACATGCGTGCCTCTTTCTGTGTAAATTGAACTGCTGTCAGACCTGAAGTTCAACCGCATGTCATATTAGTGTGCAGATGCAGCCTTTTGAGTGGCCTTTCACAACATTACATGGGAAATGCTTAACAATAAAACTCTTGAAAATAAATCAACCAGAAACAATACAACCAATTTTTTTGGATTTGCTGACAAACTCATTTTCTTCATCTCTTGAGTATAATTTGACAAGGAATAAGTTAAGGGACTTTGAAAAATTGTATGTTCTAATAAGTTGAGCTTTTTAATTAAAGAAATATTCCTATAAATGTGTTTTTTCAGCATTCCCTGCTGTACAATACAGGAACGTGATAGTAAAGACAGTGAATTGTAAGTAGGTAGGTAAAGGTAATGGATGGGCTTGTAGAAACAAAACTGGAGGCATCTTTTGTGGTTTCCCCCCAAGAATTGGATTTACCTTCTGGAATATGTTGTAATGTTTGATCTGCAGAGTTTGTGGACCATGAGGAAACTCTGGCTGCAAAGGCTTTGTATTTTCCTCTAGATGCCTTTACTTTTCTGGATACTGTTCTAGGAACCTCCCTTTCAGAACTTTTCTTTCCTACCACTGCCTCATTTTAAAGGAGAATTTCCAGAGTGAAAAATTCCTCCTTCCCCACCTATTTTCTTTAAGTGAAAAACCTCTGATTTTAAAGGTGTCTCCATGGTAACAAACAGGTTTTTTTCCCCCTCCCCACCCTTCCCATCTTTCTCCAGGAAGTGATTTTGTATTGTGTGGAAGAGAAGGTCTGTGATGTAAATCACTGTGACAAGTCTGGCTGTTGTATTGTAAAGTCGTGTTTATTCTTTTAGTGATTTTCTTTGCTGGCTTGAACTGAGGATGTAAACAGAATACTGTGTAGAGCCATATTTAGGATTATGGACATGGAAGCCGTCTAGTTAAAACGTCAGTGGAGACTATCAAGTGGAACTGCATCTCTGTTTGTGTGTCTGTTGATCTTTCTTTTATTTCACATTCTTATCTTTGAATCACTATTTTAAATACATTTTTGTTTGTATTACATATGTTTTGGCAATGAGGAAGGAATGCATATTTTTAAAAACATAAACCTGACTTATTAAATGCTAAATATTATATTTATTGTGCTCCATTAAGCTCATTCTAGAATGACCTCTCTAGGCTGCTATCAGAATCAGTGTTTATTAACATAAAAACATATATTAGGAAATAATTATTTATGTTTCTTACTGACTTTGACACCGGCATGTACTCTGTCTGATAAGTACTTTATAGCTTTTGGTTTATGAAAATTCTGATGAAAATATAAATAGGCCAGAAAAGTATAAAAATTGCAAATTATTTTTTTCAGGGCTCCTATTTTCATATTCAAACTAGTCATGGGCTGTCAATCACATTTTTGAAATTCAGCAGAGAAGGCTGAAACCTCTATGAATTAAATAAATCATAATTAAATAGTTAATGGTGTATTTAATTAATCATAAAACTCTATTTTGCTATGTTTTGTGCTGAATGAGGTTGGATAAAATCCACTGGGAACTTGACCAGTTCAGTGGTGAGAAGCTGTATGCAGAATGGGTGCTGTCTTTCAGGAATTATTGTGCAGATTAAATGAATGAGTTTAAACAAGAGGGAAAAACCTGACAAATTTCTCTTTTACACATATTTATTTATTAATATAGGCAAATATTAGATTCCTTGATTAATGCCAAATAGTTCTAAGTCGTATCATAATGTATGCTTTATGAATAAGATATCAAATTTTAGGACTGTAATTTAACTATCTCAGAAAAATTGTAAAATGTTTTCCTGAAACTTTAAAAAATGTGCAGTAGCCTTCTGCATCTTAAGTTCTACCATTTGTTTTGTCCTGCATGCCTCTATAGTGTGATCAGTTATTGGCAATGATTGATTGTAGGTTAAGCAATAGGAGTGAACTAGTTTGTGGAAGGTTACTGGAGCAGATTTAGGTAGAGATGTTCCAATTCTATTTTAGATTAGTACACAATTAGCTATTCTCATATATGAAACCACAATAATTTCTTCAGAAATTAGAGGAAATGTTGAAGTTAGCAGTGATCTTAACAAATCTGATGGCATCACACCAGAGTCTTTCACTAGAGATTTTTAAACCATTATAACCAAATTGAGGAGGATGTACTACAGGTATTCTGATTTTTGGGCTAGGTGACAGAATGCTCATGGGCTGAAATTTCCATACTTGCCAAGAATTGTAACCAAATGAAATCTTGCAACCAAATTTGCACCTTGTTGTGCAAATTCTTTCTTTCAAAATAGTATAAAGATTTTCCATGCATTGATCTTAATTGACAAGTGATCCTTATCTCCATGAAGTCTCTCGTCAATAATACAATATTAAGGGAAATCCCAGTAGATAAGAGTGGTTTACATGTTATTTCTCAGTGGATTTCCACTTGGTTCTAATAGGACCATAGGAATAGTGATGCATATTGGTGTATCTTTAGCAATAGCAATAGCACTTAGACTTATATACTGCTTCATAGTGTTTTACAGCCTTCCCTAAGCGATTTCAGAGTTAGCATATTGCCCCCAACAATCTGGGTCCTCATTTTACTGACCTCAGAAGGATGGAAACCTGAGTCAAACCTTGAGCCGGTGAGGATCAAACCCCTAGCAGTCAGCAGAATTAGCCTGCAATACTGCATTCTAACCACTGTGCCACCACGGCTTTAGTCCTGGGAATAGAGTAGAAGCGAGGAAAAAAAAAATACCCCAAAATGATGATTGCCTGCCTTATTACTTTTGATATGTGGCACAAAACTGAAATACAGCAAATTTTGCATGTCATTAATTAACATATGATGCAATGAAAGAGGTTTGCATAAATAGAAGTAAAACTAAATATACTCTTAAAAGTCTGAAGAGATTTTTGCCCCACAGAAAATTCCACTATATAAAAAACCTGTATTTATATGCATCCACGTTGTTTCTTCTGTTAAAGTGAAAAACAATTGTTTCTTGTAAATTAATTCACCCCACTATCCTTCTACATTTATTTGTATGGTAACTCTTTTGAAATTGTTAAATATTTTGTTTGAGGTATCTCAGTCTTCCTTCTGGGCTAATCACTGGCTTTCTTTTTCAACCATTTGACTTTATCTGAGATGAGAACTCTATAGCAGCTTCCTTCTTTCTTTTGTAATTCGCTAATAGCCCAATCAGAGAGGTATTCCCAGAATGTTAAAAGTAAATGGTATGCATATTTCTGCAATAACAATTTGCTCTGTTTTCTTCTTCTTTTTCAGGAAGTGGTTCTATATTGTTTGGAAAACAAAGTCTGTGATGCAAATCATCGTGACAATGCTGGTTATTGTGCCCTACATGAGGCCTGTGCCAGAGGTTGGTTGAGCATTGTGCGACATCTCCTAGAATACGGAGCAGACGTTAACTGCAGTGCTCAGGATGGAACTAGGTTAGTCATTCTAGTTAATCTAAATCTAAATCTTCTGTGCTTCAATATTGCATTAATATATAGTTGCACCTAAGTTGTAATCTTGTTTAAAGAAATGGCATATTTCTCCCGAAAGGTTTATACTGTATACAGTAGTTGCTTTTGTCCTTGTATACTATTCAAAAGTTGATGTAACAACACAGAGTCACTTTTGGTACATTTTGGCTGCAAGTCTATATCATCAAAAGCAAAGAATCCTCCAATTTTGTTGTTGTCGTTGTTTCTTCAAGTCAGTGTTGACTCCTAGAGACTGCCTGGACAAACTCCTCTCGTTTTCATGGCTAGATTCAGAAGTGTTTTGCCATTGCATGCTTTCTATGGTCGAGAGAGAGAATGACTGACACAAGGTCAGCCAGCTAAGGTGGGACTAGAATTCACTACCTCCAGGTTTCTAGCCTCAGGCCTTAACCACTGCATCAAACTGGCTCTTATTACTCCTTTAAGTACTAATAAAAATACAAAGTTTAGACAACAGTAACATGCAAGTTTTTACTAGTCATAAGGAAACAGGCAGTAAACATGCCTTCTCCCAGAAGATTTTTTTAAATTTTTAGATCATTCCTCTTCCATTACTATTCGCTTAACTTATTTTGTTATGCAAAGTTCATCTTTTCTAAAGCAGTTTAGTTGTATTTATTTTTTAAAGGTTCTGTAATAATGATGGGTATATTCTTTGAGTTCTTCTGTTTGAATGTTTTATCACTTATCACCTTATCTGGTAACTCAGCTCTAAATTAGCATGTCTGAAAGCCAATAACCTTGTAAGTATTGGCATTTGAATAGAACTTGCAAAGATTTCAGGAAAAAAACCAACCCTTTTTAAAAACTTCTGGGCAGAGATTGTGACCTCATTGATTCTGTAGAGACATTTTGAATATTTGTTCCTTCCATTAGCTAACTAAAGAAAAAGAAGGTAATAATGAGAAAAGATACATACCTCCACATTGTGAGATTTTTTTAAAACTAAGCAGTTAGACTTTTATTTTAATAAGATCACTTTACTCAATAAGCCATAGAAATGTTTGTAGCATGTGTTATAAACACAAAATCATGGCTCAAAAAGTAAACTTTCTTCATTCATTGAACCTTTTCTTCATTCCTTGAAGTCATAATATGCAAAATTCTTATCATGAATTTATTTTACTAAGGACATTACTGTTAAATCTATGGGGATTATTTGTATGGTCAGACACTGATGTTCATCCTGTAATAAGTGGCAGATTCTGCTATAGTTTACTTTCATCTGCCCTTTGTAAAGTACAGAGATCAACCAGTGAATTAAAAACAGGTTGTACACTTTCTGCGTGATTCTATTTTTCACTGTTTGCTGTGCTATCTCTCCCCCTCCCCCAATCTAGACTAGTCAAATCGATAGTATTATTTACACACCACAAATTCACACATTTTCACATTCACAGCTACTCTTGAAGTGGCACATATGACATCTCTGTTAATGCGAGCTACACTGGCTGCTAGTTTGTTTCTGGGTCCAATTTAAGATACTGGCTATTATCTTTAAATCCCTTTATGGCATGAGTCCAGGGTATCTGAGGAACCATCTCACCCCAGTGGGAATTCACCTCTCTCGTTCCAATAGAAAGCACCTACTTTAGATTCTGTTGGCCAAAGAATTTCGGCTGATGGGGTCCGGGAAAAGAGCCTTTTCTGCTGTGGCCCCCACCCTCTGGAATATTCTTCTGTTGTAGGTGAGGTACGCCCCAAACTCCTGGCCTCTGGAAGAGCCTAAAAATGTGGCTCTACTGCTTGGCCTGGGGCCCTGACCGGTGCCTACTGTCCCGGGGGTGGGTGACGGGGTAGAGTAGATTCTCACCCCAGGTTTCCCATCATCTTGGTTTTTAAATTTTAATTTCTCTATTCAATTTTTCCAATTTTAACTTTTTTGAAGCACTTTTGAATTTTTTATTTATATTGTAAGCTGCCTAGAATCACTGTATCGGTGAGATGGACCGCACAGAAAGATGAAATGAAACAAACAAACAAACAAATAAATGTTAATAAAGGGAAGTGAGGCAACAGCTTGGACACAGTATAGGTTGATACACAGAATTCATAGGTGTTGCCAGAGTAGAAGATACAGGTTAAGGTCCTGGAAATAGGCTGCAGTACCAAATTAGCTGAAATAGTTATCATGATCAATGGAAGGCAATATGTCTGAACTCTGTTTCGGCAAAGTTAATATTAAATGCACTTAACAGAACAAAAATAATTTTGGCAATAACTTTAATAACTCCTGATTTAACTATTGTTTCTAAAACGTTTTAACTTCCCCCCTTTTTTTATAATCTTAAGTCTTTTATAAATTTATGATAATTTTTCATGGGTACTTTTCAAGGAAATTGGCTTTAATGGGGGGGAGAAACTATACATGGCATACATACAATGATGATGCTAAGCATGTTTTAAACTTGTTTTAACTGGATATATTCATAGGAAAGTCCACACATACAAAAAATGTTTGTATCTCATATGATTAATTTTCATGAAAGGTATGTTAGTAGGTTTAATAGGAAAACATGTTCCTATTGTGTACATCCATATTTACATCCTCCCCAGAACCAACTAACCAAAGAGGAACAAAGGAGATACTTGTGGGGAACACATGGACATAGTCAGAATAGCACTTCAGGCTTGTGATCACCAGCAAGTATAATGTCACTGAAGTAATATATGTATAGTCATAAAAACTGGTAGCAAGTCCTGCCCATATTCTCCATGAATTTATCTAATCTTCTTCAAAAGCCATCCAAGTAACAAGTTATCATTTAATTCTGAGCAGTAAATTCTACATTTCAAGCATCAGTTTAATGAAGTAGTGCTTTACTATTTCCTCATTTTCCTCTTCATTGAATGGCACTGGGTTCTAGTATTACAAGAAACAAAGAAAAACTTGTCCTTATAAATTTTACTGCATATAATTTTATATACACTTCTATGAAGTCCTTCTTTAATTGCTTTGTTCTAAGCTAATAAGCCCAAACTTTCCAAACAGGGAAGTTGCTACTGCTTCCCCCCCCCCCTTTTCTACATTTTCTCTACCTTTACAATTTCCACATAAAAATAAGTATTGTACAAATTTATATTTCCAGATAAGATACATACTGTTTCATTTCACAGAGTAAACTTTCATAAGATGAAAACATTCAGCTCTTTCTGAACAAGGAGTAAGCAGTAGCAGAGGGCAAAATAGAATGAATGAATTTTTTTGTGTGTGGTTAGTTACTGCAGGAATTTTTTCCTGCCCTTGCTGTATCTTTGGTTAAAAGTACAGAATTATATTTCTGGTAGAGAATTTGTCAACCTCTTACTCATTTCTTGATTGAGGAAGGGAATCCAGAGCTAGTGCATCTTCAACAAATGCCTATCAATCATCTATCTGAAAATCTTCAGGAAAAGGGAAGCTTTCCTGCATTGTAGACTGCTCTTACTATTAAAAACCTCAATCACATTGTTCAGATATGTAACATTTGTAACCCAGATATGATACTTCAATAAAAATATAATTAACTGTGTGCACTAGACAACCCTGACCTTAACGATATGCTTCTGTTTTTGTAAGTTGAGAAAGGCAATTCTAGATGGTAAGTCAAGGAAGGAATAATTGAGTTTTTCAGATAATTTATGGATAATTTGTCATCTATAATCAAATAGAATTAGGGATATAAAAGTTGATTGCAGCGGATGGGCTTTGCAACTCCAGCATCAGGCCTACATTGTATTTTGTATTTTGTGACATTTCTTCAGTATTATCTCCACTTAGCATACTTCAGGGGTAGGCAACCAGAATTCCTGAGCTAGAGTTGAAGTCCACGAGTCATAAAAGAGCCAAGGTTGCCTACTCCGGCATACTTTATTAATTAAATTGGTAGTGGAAATATTTTTCTCTGTTTTCTTGTGCTTGCATTATGGGATCTTTAGTTACTGTGTGTTTCTGGTAATCTTAGAGAATGGGGAGATGGCTAAAACTGAAATGGGAAGCTAGAATTATACCTTTCTGCCTCTTACTAATTTTTTCTTCCCACTTTTTGTTATGTGACTTCCCTGTATTCTGTTGCGGTTTTTTTTGTTAAATGTTATTGCTTGTTACTTCACTTGTTCAACATTTCTATTTAAGACCGGAGTGTGCTGAAATGTTTATCTACTTTTAGAGTTTTACTCTGCTGTATTCTGTTTCATGACAGTATCCTAAAAAGCTAATGTTTGTGAGAGAAATTATTAGCTGGCATGATTTCTGTGACTGGGTTTCACCTAATATACTACAAAAAACACACGCCACTTGAGTCATTTAAACTCTTTATCTGTTAAGCAGCTCATTCATTGAAAAATAGAACTTCAAGGCAAGGGCACAACACTGGATACCTAGTTTAAATGACATTTGCACAGTTTACGAAGAAACAGTAAGTTGGAAAGCATCTGAATATCCAACTAGGGGTCTTTCCTTGACCTCTGAGTTACTATAATGTTTGCAAAAGAGATTGGGCAATGAGTACTATAGAATAACTGGATGCCTGCAGCAGCTGAGAGAGAATGCAGTTTTGTAGGCTTTAGGATGAGTGAAGGTGCTGCCTAGAAGAGACAGGCACTTTCAAGAGTGATGTGATTTCCGCAGGCAAGGAGCCAAGAAGAGATTCGAATAAAACTGACTCTCAGGTGCCATAATCTTAAGGATAACTCTCACAAAGTTTTCCCCTGGAAGGAGGAAAATGAATACAACAGGTCTTTCAGCATTTTTTCTGTTTAGGTAGAGCTGGTGTAGTAGGCCTTGTAGTACTGATGTATTCAGAACTAAATCAGGGAAATCTGTTTTTGTTTAAAGATGGGGATTTGGGCATATACAGCTGGGATTGTACAGATTTGTTCTATGAGTCTTTTATTGGAAGAGGCATAACTGGAACTGCTAAATGTCTTGTTTTTCCTCTATTCCTTTCAACGTTGATAACAATATTAATTTTGTTTATTTATTTACAAGTAAGATTTCTAAGACCACCCAATTCTAAGGGACCAGGCAGCTTATAGAATTAATACTAAAAGGTATAAAACAGCAGGCAGAAGAGAAGAAAATGTTATTTTAGTAGAACAAAACGCATACAAACAATCAATAAAACCTCACATGTAGAGAATTTATGTCCCACTCACAGTTTGCGGGGGGGGGGGGAAGTCATATTTAAACCTTTCTTAAAGGTTGGGCCATTTAAATCTCTGGGGAGTACTGTTCCAGAAGGCAGGGGCTGCAACTGAGATGGCACACCTCCAGGGTCCCACTAGATGACATTGTTTAATGGATGGGATCCAGAGTTTGCTGATTTGTGTCTGATCTGAGGGGCAGGCAGAAACAATGGAGAAGGATGGTCCCTTAAATAAATAGCTCTTGCATGTACCATGTAAGGATTTGTAAACAACAGACTCTTTATCTTCCACCCAGAAGCCCCCTGGTAACCAGGGTGGGATTAATAGTTCCAAGTTTTCAGGAGTTATAGGGTGAAAGTCTTCCCATATAACTGAACAAGACTGTGCCTCAGTGACCCAGTCAAGAGTCCAGTTTAAGAAGATATGAGTGAATTTATCTGGGATATTCCTCACACTCTCCTTATATGTATTGCTGTGGCTCATCCTTCCCCAGCAGGAAAGAGATCACTTTAAAATGGGCTATTGGTTGGCAATCTGTAGATAAGAATGGTAAGAATTGAAAAATATTTACATTTTGCTACTCTTATTGCATAATCCTGAAATGGTCTCTTAATTATGTTGGATCAAATTCACTGTATGTCTTCCTTCAATGACACTCTAGGTATCTCTTCTGCCATTTAATTTTACTGAGCCTTCTGAGATTAAAGGGCAGGAAGAGGCCTTGTAGGGGCTACCCAATTCAAGGGTCCAATAAAATGCTTATTCCAAGTAGAAAAAAGGGGCTCAGTCAAACTGTCCAATAGATTCTCAATAAAAAATAAAACCCCTCAAGCTCCCTCTGAGAGGCATCAGAGTGATTAATGGTTTCAACGTCCCAGAATATGGGAGATGAGTGGGAGGGCAGCACCAGCAAGCCAAAAAGCAATCAGAGACTAAGCTGACTATGACAAAGAAATAATCAGAATGTCTTCCACCGTCAAGACAAAAAATAGATATATTTGACCACCTGCATGAATTAGGTCCTGGATGATCTGAATCAAGTCTATTGTTGCCATGTTGGCTATGAACCTCTGTGCCACCTTTGTGCCACAAGAGGGCAGGTTGAAGTCTCCTAGAATTGGAGCATGGGATACTCCATTGCCAGGTCCATGACTGAATTGAGCAGCTCTGGCAGGGATTTTCTGTGCAGCTGGGAAGTCAGCAAAGCAGCAAAAACTCATCTGCTTCTTAGACAACAACTTCAGCTCCAGGGATTTATATCCAGTTATGTGCAGACAGCTTAAGGCTTCCTGGCTAACAACTGTCACCACTATCTCTGCTATGGAGTCGTGGCTGGTGCCAAACTTGAACCACAATTGGGCATATTTCAGAGAAAGGAACATCACTTTTTGGCACACTCAGGTCTTGGTAATGTGTGCCAGATTAACTGACTCATTCATAATCAAATCATGGGTGAAAGCACCTTCTTATATCCTGCATTTAGTGGCAACAGCCAGTGACCAGCACCACTAAGGTTCTGGTGACCTAATATTAGAGATGAATACTGAGAACTGGAAGGCCAATTGACCTCAGATAACCAACATTTTCTTAGGAATAGCCCATTATGACATTCCCATCTTCTTTTATCATTCACTACCCTGATGTTAAGTGCTTGTGATGTCTCTCCCCTGCAACTCAGCTACTTCCCAAATCCTGTCTTCCCTCTCCCAGCCCTTGGGGCCACCTTATCTCAAGGGTTCCTCCCTATCTCATATTCTACTCTACAATTCACTCTCAACAACATCAAAGATGACCATCCTTGGCTCTCTTTCTGCCTTAGCCCTGTTTTATTGGTTACCAATTTAAATAGCAACATTTTCTTCAGTGTATACATCTTTTTCACTTTGCGGATTAACTATGCATGTATGGTATGTGGGAGTGTGTGTTTATATACAGTACTGTAGAATGTGGGTGTAAAGAAGATGCAAGAATTGCTCTGTTATAAGGAGATAAATGTTTCTGAAACTATTACAGTTAGCTGCCTAATTTCTTGCATTATTACTTTTGTCTACAGTATAGAACAGTGTTTCTCAATCTTGGCAATTTGAAGATAATGTGGACTTCAACTCCCAGAATTCCCCAGCCATTCTGGGATTTGAAGTCCACATGTCTTCAAGTTGCCAAGGTTGGAAAACATTGCTACAGAAAATATGTAGTTGGTTAATACAGTGAGCAGCCATGCTTCATAAGTCATAATCTATCCCCTATATTTTTCTTCTCTGTCAATAAATGATATTTTTACTCTCCCAGGCTATATTCAAAAATAGAAAGTAGAAAGGGTCACTAGTGCGCCTTTGTTAAAAGTTGTACAGTTGATGATAGCATATAGCTGTTAATGTCCCAATTTTATGAATATATTAAACTTAAAATTTAAGTATGAAATGTACATGTGTGTGAAAGTCTTATGATTTTGTGTTTAGTTAGCTTGTTAACTTAATTCAAAAAATCTGCAAAAGGACTCAAATTCAAAAGATTTCTTTTCCTGAGGCCATCTATGTTTTTATCAAATTTTAAGGCTGCTATCCTTTTAATGAATTCTGAGCAGTCAAAACACAATATAAAACATACAGTCCCACATGTAGCCTGGCTCCATGCCATATAGGTCTTTAAAGTGAGAACCAACACCTTAAAATACACTCTGAAGCTAATTCGAAGCCAGTGTAGTTGAGCAATGTCTTCCAATCAGGAATAGGCACAACTGGCACACAAGATGTGTTTGTAAAAGCAGTGAGTCCAGGAGGACCCTCCTACTCCAATTTCCCACCAACTCTTCCTGGGGGAATATAATTCCATGAAGAGTTTATGATGGAAAATAACTAGAAATGGGTGGCACTGAAATCCACAGCCATTCAGTCTTGTCAGGGTTGAGTTGAAGCCAGTTTTTCCCCATCCAGACACACAGCTTCCAGGCAGTGGGAAAGCATTTTAATAGCATCTCTTGGATGGCCTGGAACAGTGCTATACAACTGAGTATCATGTTGAAATTATATCCCTTGCCAATCCCAGTGAGTCAGTCACATGGGGTGGACAGACTGCTTTTGGTCCCTCTAGAATAAGTGTTATATTTGCCCAATGGCAGATCAACCCCAGTATGTATTTGTATAAGATCAGTTCTATAATTAGTTAGTAGGGAATAACAAAACAGTATTAGAAAAGAAAGAGGAAAGATGGGTCTCACAGAGCAGATCTTATAAAAACTAGCTGCTATTTTCAAGTGGAATACAGGTAGTCCTTGATCAATGACCATAACGACCACTTGTTCAGCAACCATTTGAAATTGTGATGGTACTCTCGGGTGTGAACAACGAGACCCACACATGCAGAATTCAAGCTAACCTGCCTATAAGAAAGGAATCTCCCCAGTCTGGCAGCCTACCCCTGGGAACAATTAGACAAGGCTTCAAGGAACTTAGGGATGGGGTTGGCCATAGCCCTTTTGTGCTTGCAGAGCGTCTCTGGGCTACCTCCGCATTTGATTCCTCCTCCCTGCCAGGCTGGATACTTCCCAACAGGTGCTGAACAAGTGGTACTTATGACCAGTCCTTGAAGTTCTGGTCATTGCATATGATTGTGATCTGGGTGCTTGACAACTGGCTCACAGTATCCCATGGTCACATAATCACCATTTGCCACCTTCCCTGCTGGCTTCCCACCAACAACTGGGGAAGCAGGCAGGGAAGGTTGCAAGTTACTCCCACCTGTTTTTTTTCCAAAGCGCCCCCCCCAGATTGTGTACTGCATAGTGCAGACTTGTGCTGCAGCACCCCTTCTTTAGCCTGCTTGCACTTGTGCAGCATCACAACATCTCCTATTCAACTTACTTGCATGTGTGCGGCACTGCAGCAAACCTTCCACAGTCATAAGGTCTTCGCTGAATGACATGCAATTTTTACTTAATGGCAACGGGGATTGCCAGGATTGTCATCTTTAAGTGATGTGGTCATGTGACATCATGCTTTACAATCTTATTGTTTAACAATGGAAATTCTGCCCCAATTACTGTCTTTAAGTGAGGAGCCTATAGGCATCAGTGCTGAAGAAAGATTTAGTTGGTAGTCCAAGTGGCTTTCATACATAAAAATGAAACAGATGTCATTTTATTTTTGGTTTCAGTTAATACAAGGTCTTAGTTAAGCCCTGTGTGCAGATTCTATTTTGTAGAGATTTCTAACAATATTAGGGTTTAAAAGTATTATGCCTTTTGACTTTAATATCAGAATTCTGATTCAGATAAAACAAATTAAAATTATTCTAACAAAGGCGTATTTGCTTCTAGCTTCATTGTCCTCTATAATTCCATTGAGTGAAGATCTGGTTTTTTTATCCACAGTCCTAAATATACCCACATGTGTGTGATATCTGTAGTCATTCAGACATATTTTAAGAAATTATTCAGCATAACTTGATAGCATATTTTAACATTTATTTCTAAGGCTTTCAACCAATAATTGTTAATTTCACCTGTATAGTTTTTACTCTTTTCTTGATTCATAAGCCAGAAGTTGCTAATAGTTATTGTACATTTTGAATGAAACTAAGTTTGTATAAAATTGGAAAATATTAAGACAGCTACTTGTTTGGAGTTTCTGAGGAGTTAAATTTTATAAAGCAAAACTATGATGTGAATGCTCAATACATTGTTTACACATATACAAATATGCCAATACTAGGGGGTTTGATTGTTATTCAAATTGATGTTTATTTAAACATAACTTTCTCCAAGGAGCTTGCTGTTTAATAGAATATATGTATATTAGTTTCAGTTCCTGAAATAAATTAACAATATATTTTAAAATTTGAGAAAAGCACTTTATGCAGTAGTCCTCTTCCTCATCATGTACTAATAATGCTCATACTTCTTGCTTTAAATGGAGACAGAACATAACTTATTACATTGTGTGGATTTAAAACAAAAGTTTCTCTCTTCCCATCCTAAGGCCTATCCATGATGCAGTGGAAAATGATCACCTAGAAATTGTCCGATTGCTCCTTTCTTATGGCGCTGACCCTACGCTTGCTACATACTCGGGTAGAACAATTGTGAAAATGACACACAGTGAACTGATGGAGACTTTTCTAACAGGTGTGTAGACTTTTGTTTGTCCATTTGCAATTTGATATTCTAGAAAACATAAATTACTTTTCAGATAACAGTAAAAGTAAGGATTGTGAGGTTCAGATATTTTGTTGCCTAACTTACAACAGAAATACAGGTTTTTTTTTTCATAGTATTAGTATTATGATTTAAAATGTTAGTATCTTAGTCTTCCAGGTAGCTCATAGATCTCTTCATTTGTGGTCATCAACAGTGGCCAATATTATGATGTCATCCAAATTTTGGGATGCGGGAAGAGACGTATGACTAACCAGAATGAAATATACAGTCAGGGACATTTCTTCAATTAGTATTCTGCTTTCCTCTTTTTCATACCTTTCCATTTATATCTTTTGCAACTGGAAATACTAAAGCTGTTTTCTCCAGAACAAAATAGTCTTACTCGAGTATTAATGCAATTACCAATTAAAATGAATAAAGCAACAAATACTAAAAATAGCAAAAATAGTATTAAGGGTGTACATACTTGGGCTGGGGGAGTTCTCATAGTTTGGATGCCATCACTGGAAGACTTTATCTCTAACTAGAAAATCCATGATATCTTGGATCATCCTTTCAGAGATATTTCCTTACCTGATTGCTCAATGCCTTCAAGAATGGCAGAGCTTCTAATGTATTGCCTTCACTGAAAAAGTTGGGATATTTTTTTTGGGAGGGATCAACCAAGTTCAGGTTTGCATTGTCACTTGTGCTTTCAAAGTTCTAGGCATCAAAGAAAGGTCTAGAGATTAAAGTGTGAAGATCTTGGCCTGATCGTGTGAAACAAATGTATCTGTAGCAAGTGTAGCCTAAATTTTATAGTCATATCTTCAGAATCAATTTGAAGCACACAAAACTGAAATATTGAAAATAGGATTTGGAGATTGCTGAAAAGTAAATGAAAGTAGAATAATTATATTTGAAAAGAAATAAGATACTTGATATTACTTCACTTAGAGTTCTGCAGTATTCTGATTGTTACTTTATGTTAATACTGTATGCTTTCAGATAAGCATAAAACCTCTCTGGGTTATATTTTGTCATGCTATGATTGCAAAACTTCCCAACTTTGGGTCCCCCCCCCCAATATTGTATTGTTGTATCTCTCTAGAGTATTTAACTGATCTGCAAGGTCGTGATGTTGATGACCCTGGCTTGTCCTGGGACTTCTATGGCAGCTCTCTGTGTGGTAAGAAGACATGGTGTTTTGGGGTGGGTTTTTTTTTTTTTGTATTATTTCAAAATGTGTGCATGTATATGTATGGGGAGGGGGCAGAATTCACAGAAGGGAGACCAAGTAAAAAAAAGGAAAGGGGAAAAAAGCCACTGTATGACAAAAGGGTCTTCAATTATTTTTGTGTTTGTTTAAATAGAGCCAAAAGGCGAATCAGGATTTGACATTCTGTCTAATCCACCTGGCCCAAATGATGAAGATGAAGATGGATTTAATGATATCTTTGAGTTTGAATTCTCAGATGTGCCTCTCTTGCCATGTTATAACATCCAAGTGTCTCTTTCTCAAGGGTAAGCACTATTGTTGTTTATACTGGAGGGCAAGATGTGTGTTTTAATGTATAAATATCTGAGTTATTATTGACATATTCAGGGTCATCTTTTTGTCTCACTGAATGCAGTGAACCTTTCACTATTCAGTCTGCTAGAAATAGGTTTCATATCCTATGTATTTTGAACATAAAAACTCCCTACAGATTGGCTTCTTTAAAACAGGAATTAGAATAGAATAGAATAACAGAGTTGGAAGGGACCTTGGAGGTCTTCTAGTCCAACCCCTTGCTTAGGCAGGAAACCCTATACCATTTCAGACAAATGGTTTCCAATCTCTTCTTAAAAACTTCCAGTGTTGGGGCATTCACAATTTCTGGAGGCAGGTTGTTCCACGGATTAATTGTTCTGTCAGGAAATTTCTTCTTAGTTCTAGGTTGCTTCTCTCCTTAATTAGTTACCATCCATTGCTTCTTGTCCTGCGGGTGTTTGGAGAATAGCTTGACTCCCTCTTCTTTGTGGCAACCCCTGAGATATTGGAACACTGCTATCATGTCACCCCTAGTCCTTCTCTTCATTAAACTAGACATACCCAATTCCAGCAATCGTTCTTTATATGTTTTAGCCTCCAGTCCCCCGATCATCTTCGTTCATATTCAGTATAAATATATTTCTGTGTATGAATGTATGCTGATATTGCAGACATATTCACAAGGAAAAACTTGTGGCTTGGTGCAGCTTATGAAAACAGACCACAGTTGGTTGAGAACAGGACATGGGGAGGGATGGAGGGGAAAGAGAAAAAATACTGTCCCATTGTGTGAACAGATGTTTGCTTGTTTAAAACTGGATTTCATCCATGAGTTTACTGGAGCGGGGAGCAGGAAGAGAATCGAAGAGTACAGAGACTAACCTATTTTTTAAATCTCTTTGCCTTAAATAGAAATGTATATAAAATTATTACTAGCTATTGATTGAAACCTCTCATCATCTTGTCAATATTTTACTTTTGTCTCTAGACCACGGAACTGGTTTTTGCTCTCTGATGTAGCAAAGAGGCTGAAAATGTCACCCAGGATATTTCGCTGCAGTTTCCCAAATTTGGAAGTTGTCGGTGTTACAGAAACAGAATTTTTCAAACAGGTATCTTTGAGTCAGCTGTTTGCTTCCCAAAAGGATCTGGAAGCTTTCAGCCCAGAAGGCAAGGAACTGTTGGACTTGGTAGAATTTACGAATGAGTTACAATCTTTGCTTGGAGCCTCACTTGAATGGTTGCATCCAGATGAAGAAACTGATATTCATTGGTGAATCTCCCAGCTTCTTAATGTACAGTTCTGTGTAAGATATTTCTTTATGTATATGTGTTACTGCAGTTGTTTCTGTAAAGAAAAGGATACTGTTAAATAAAAGTTTTCCTCTAATACACATACACACACACAAACACACTCACAAATATATCAGATGGGTGGACTTTTGGAAGATTTTTTTTTAAAGAGACCACTCTGTTTTTACAAATTATAAAATTGGTAAAAAGTGTGTGCACATTCCTTTAAGTGCAGACAAACTTTGGTATAGATTTGTTTTTACATGGAACTTTTTTTAAAAATAAAATAGCTTTGTTTCAAACAAAGCACTGGTTACATAAAGATGCCTATTGTAGGTGATGTGATCAATATTGTAAGCTTGGGAAAGTTTATTGGGGGAGGCACTTCATTATATTTTTGTTTTTGTTTACAAAAATTCCTGCTTTGGCCAGGTACACACTATTGAATACAATTCAGTAGACTGTAATATAAATTAAAACCATACACATGCACATCTACTAATTGTGTGAACTTTTATATCCTAATTTAAAGATGTGAAATTTTCTTTTCACATGGCAAACTGGATTGTTTATATATATATGTATATATATATATATACACACACACATTTTATATATGTGTGTTTAAACATTTGATGCTCTTTATTTAAAAGAAAACTTTGAACTATTTTTCTGTAAAATACTGAAAACTAACCTATGTTGAAGTTGCTTAAAACTGTACAGAAGCTAAATCTTTTTTCTGAATTGTGTTTATGTTTGAGATTTGTGTTTTAACTTTGTAAGTAAATTCTTCTGCCTTTGTATTTATATTTTACAAAAAAAGATGCTAAAGGCAATAAAACTGTTGAAAAAGCAATGCTGAAATAAAGTTTTCTGTATGACCTTTGAGTGAACTGAGAACCCAAATGGTATCTCTTTTTTCCCATGAGTAGAAATGTGTACAGTCCTTACCCAGAAAGAAAAGAAAATTCAGTCTTCAGTCATATGTAATTTGTCTTCATTCAAAACTACAAACAAATACACACATACACACACATACCAAAAAAAAAAAAGGGTCAAGATTTGGCTGTAGATGTCTGTAGATGGGATGGGGGGGAGGGATTGGAAGTGACAAAATATGTATCATGAAGTTGTAACGCAAATTCTAATCTTTACATACTTACATATGACATTGCAGTTTTGTTTTTTTTTTTAAAAAATGATTTTTGTACCAAGCACATTTTGTAGTTTTGTATCTGCATAGTTGACATATAGGTTTGGCCTTACGTTAAGTCCAACATTAATTACTTTTTCACAATGTGTTGGACACAAGCAGCAGTGTTACAAGCACTGTATCATGTTTGATGTTAGATTTGTTTTCTAGGTTTGATAGACAAGCAATTTTTTAAATATTGTGGAAATATTTTTAGGAGTATCTCTTCCTACCTCCTTAATATTCAGCATAACTGGCTGGTGAGAGAATTTGCTAGAGAAAATGCTTGTGTCAACAATTATTCAGCAGAAAGAAGATAAATTTGGACAATTCAGTTGGTGGGTGTAAGGATTCAGTTGCTCAATGGAGAATTATCTGTGGTGGCTCTAAGCTGCTGAACGAAGTCTTGTAACCCTTCCTCAGCAGCTGTGTATTTCTTCACTGGCTGTACTGCATATTCTTCATCGTTTTCTGCTGCTTACTGGAGATGAGAAGGTCCCCCTCTATAAAAGCACTATAATGGGCAAAGCATGATTTGTTTTGGAACACCATAATTTTCAGCTTTTTCAAAAATAACTACAGATGAATTGCTTGAAAAATCATCTAGAAAAAAGTCACACAAAGATGCTAAATTATGGTTACATTTACACATCAGTTTCAAATCCTTTGTTGGATAAGTCAGGGGTCCCCAACCTCCGGTCCGTGGACCAGTACCGGGCCGCAGCATGCCAGTAACCGGGCCGCACAAACAAAGCCCCATCCGCAGGATGCAGGCAGCACACAAAACCATTCCCCCTCTGGTCCGTAGAAAAACCTCTCCATGTAACCAGTCCCTGGTGCCCAAAAGGTTGGGGACCTCTGAGATAAGTCCTACAATTTTTACATTACAATGCTCAGGTTACAACTATGAAGATGTTGAAAGCTGAGGTAAGATACAGAGAATAGGCTGATTGGTATAACTTTCTTGAAAAGAATGTTGACTCTTTTCCAACATGAATTGCAAAAGTCACTTTTTCTGATGATTTAAGATGCAGATGTATTCCAGAGATTGGTATTTACTATAAAAGCACATCAAAAGTGAATATAACCATAGCTATTGAAAGGATAGGCCTTTTATTTTTCATTCTTTCACTGCTCAAAATGGGAATTCCACATTATACTCTGCAGCAGTTTAACCTAAAAAATCCTATGTGAAACAGAAATTATAAACTCAAGGTCTTAGAGAGTAAGTTCCACTGAACTCAAGGGGTGCTTTTGAATTAACATTCTCTACAGCTAAACGATGTAGAGAATGATTTTGTTTGTGCATTCATAGAGCAAAATCTTGATTCTTTTAAAATCCATGATAAAACTATCATTGATTTAGAACAGAGATGGGGAACTGTGGCCCCTTTGTGACTTGTGGACTTCAACTCCCAGAATTCCTGAGCCAGCATGGCTGGCTCGGGAATTCAGAGAATTAAAGTCCACTTGTCATGAAGGGGCCATAGTTCCTCACCCCTGTTTTAGAACATAGAGATATTGCTAGATCATCTTACATGACTGTCTAGCCCATTATCTTGTTCCAGAAGCAATTAATGTTAACCAGTAGGAAATCATACAATCAGATGATGAAGGCAAAATTCTTCCCAAGTCTTATTCTTCAGCAGCTAGTATTACAGGTGAAGGCATCATTGAAGTTATTTGGATTGTTGGTATCTGCCACTGTCAGTGAAATCTTTGAAAGCTATTTTTGCTAGTGGTACTGAAGCCTCATCCTACGTTGTGCTTATAATCCTATAAATCTCTACTCCATCTGTCCTTACTTCCCCCCCCCCAAATTAAAAATATTTTAAGTATTTTGTAACCGTTCCTTGACTTGAATGTTGCCATCATTGTCTATATTAGTATACCAAGCATGAGATGCAAAAATATGGACACATCATTAGGCATCAATAGGTTTGCTTTACCTCTTTCTTGTTTTCCAGTATGTATGTTTTATTTGTAATCCATATATTGTAGCTCTAAATCAGTTCAGAAAGACAGATTATAGAAATCAGTCTGCAAAATGCTCACCTAACTCAACGTTGTGGTATATTTTAACGAGAGGATTAATTTTATACCGGCCTTGCAAACAAGTCACTTTAGGTTTGAAGTAGGAGAGTACATCGGGACCTAGATTAATCTGGATGAAATCAAAATGTTACTTCAGGCTATTGTGCAGATTGATAGCTGCAACAAAATAGAATGGCCAAGAGTATTTTTTTCTTGTAACACAGGCTGGCAATTAAGGAAATATTGGATAGGATTCTCTTCATAGACTGCTGAATGGCAATAGTAAGCTAAAAGTGCCTTCTAGTTGAACTCAATCCCTAGTGATGAGGAAGGAAGGAAGTACACAACATCCAGGTATTTCCTACGGTTGAACCATCGCCATCCCTGCATTTTGTATGAAACATTGTAGTTCTGTTGCTAAATAGAGTTTCCTTTTGTTGTCACATTAATTTGCAACTCATTAATTGTGACAGAATTGAGGTGCTGCACTGATGCCGATTTGCATATTCATGAGTACTTATTAAACAAATAAGATCTCCCTAGCCTTAGGAAATGCCCCAAGTAATGCTGCACATTACATTACATCAGACTTAGATGCTCTAGTCTCTCTTTATTGTGTTAATAAATGCAGTGGATTTAAATAATAAAATCAACCACAATTAAAATATATAGAATATTTTAAACAATAAGCCAATTGCCTGATTGGCTGTAGCTTTCCAAAAATTGTATACAGTACCTTCCTAACTAGGAATTAATTTGAATAGATGTAAAAGTCCCACAATTAAATAAGTAAGGAAGGGACAGAGTACAATAATGTATATTATTTTTCAATAGTACTTTCTTACATATCCACATAGGAAAAGTGCAAGCTAAACAAGTAGGAAATTGGTAAAAAAAAGAAGAAGAAGTATGATTCATATTGGACTTTTTCTTGCTTTTAAAACAAATATCGACAAATGAAGATATGATTTTCCATGTTTTTAAAGAATGAAGAGATAATGAAAGCCATTTGCAATTACTGAACTAGGTTAAATAATACAAATAAAGATTTGTTCTTTCTTATTACATAAAAGTGGAAATTAGGTAAGGCGAGAGGGACAGAGATAGACAAGCAAAAAAAGCATCCAGCCTACAGATGAATGTTCTTCAAAGATACAGATACCTTGCTGCAAGGAGGCAAAGATATTGTGATTATTCTCTGCAATAGCACCCAGCTGATTTTACTGAGATTAACCAGAATGTCACAAAATACTGGAAGGCTAATAATGTAGCCTACCCCAATTTGGTGTTCACAGAATTGGGAAAATGCTAAAATATGGTACTTCCCTTGAAGACCAAGCTTTCCCCCAAATTACCAATTTAACTTTCAAAATTTAGATTTTGAAATCTAAAATAAAATTTTTAAAACAACCCCTTCCCTTTTTGGTGTTGGTAGGAGGCAGAGCTTTAAATTCAGATTTAAATTCCTTTGATTAGATATAGAATTGCAGTTTGATCCTCTTGGCTACCAAAAGAGATAAGATAAGATAAGATAAGATAAGATAAGATAAGATAAGATAAGATAAGATAAGATAAGATAAGATAAGATAAGATAAGATAAGATAAGATAAGATAAGATAAGATAAGATAACCTTTATTGTCATTTTTTTACTGTGGGCACAACGGCACACATCAAAAATGAAATTTAGTTGCCCACTCTCAAAGTGAAACACATACATGACACACATCTAAAAACATACTATATACAACATATGTATAGATCCACACACCTACATATACATAACAAATAAATATTAAATACTGTCCATCTTGAATATATAACGGAAGGAGGAAGCTCGAGAGTTCACAAGGTTAATGCTGTATGGAATGAAACTATGGCTGAATCTGGATGTTCTGCTGTGGATACCACAAAGCCTCCTCCCAGAAGGTAACAAGGAAAACAGGTCGTGAAGAGGATGTGTAGTGTCCCAGATAATGTTACGGATCCTGCTCAAGCAGCGCTTCTGTGCTATGTCCTGGATGGGAGGGAGGGGACTGCCAATGATCTTTTCGGCCATTCTCACCACTCTCTGCACCGCCTTCCTATCTGAAGCAGTGATGCTTCCAAACCAGACTGTGATGCTGTATGACAGGATGCTCTCGTCCCTCTGTAGAAAGTGGTCAGGACAGGGGAAGGAACATGTGCTTTTCTCATGCGACGCAGAAAATGCAGGCGCTGCTGTGCCCGCTTTACCAGTTTCTCACTGTTGAGCGACCGAGCCAGCCTACTTGTTAGCTGCACACCCAGGAATTTGATGCTGGTAACCATCTGCACAGGTGAATCATTGATGCACAGAGATGTGTGGCTGTGCCTGCCTTTTCTGAAAATTGACAATGATCTCTTCGGTTTTTCCGGTATTTAAAACTAGGCTGTTTTCCTTACACCAGTTCACCAACCCCTCAACCTCCTTGCGGTAAGCTTCCACCTTGTCATCATGAATAAGGCACAAAAACATTTCATAAAAATCATAGTTATTTTGCATTTTCTAAAAGTTTCAACATTTATAAAGTCTGGGCAATTTATACAAAATATTCTGCAGTTTGTCTGGCCTGGCAGAAGTGAGGTATGCTTGCTCATCAGTGTTCTCTCACCCCTTGCTGGTGGTGTGTTTAATTTCAAAAAAGGAAGATATAAAGTCATAACAATATACCAACCAAGACCCAAAATATTAGAGATGACCATTCACTTCATTATAGATTGGTTTTTCTTTACATTATGTTACACATATTGTTTCTCTGAATTTAGGGACTAGAACTACATCTGTTGTTGGATTGGACTACTGTACCTGGCACATATCTGTCTGTCTCTCTGTCTGTCTCTGCCTTCCCCGTCTTCCTTTCTGCCTTAGCAGGATCTGAGAGATCCTCTAGATATCTGTTTGTGTTTTTCTTGCTTCTTTCCTATCTGAGTGGAGAACCTTTTAGTATATTTTTATGGATATATGTAAATCACTGTCTTGACCATGGCAGATAGAAGTGTCTTAAAGTTAAACAACAACAACAAATCTAGTCAAACCCTTTCCTTGGTCCAGGATCCATTTTAGGGTCTAATAGATAACCATCCAGCCTTCATTTGGAGACTTTCAGAGAAGAACTTACCACTTTTGTGGCAGCATGACTGATATTTCATGCAGGTGGGAAGTCCCTCCTGACATCTAATCTAAACTTGCTTCATTATTGGGTTCCTGCCCTCTGGGGCAGTCGAAAATAACTCTCTTCCCTCCCCCCCTTCCCTTCTATTTAATAACCCTTCAGATATCTGAAGAATTCTATTGTATCTCCCCTCAGTGGTATATTCTGTAAGTTAACTATTCCCAATTCCTTTAACTGCTAGCTACTCCATAGGGTTTGATTTCCAAGACCCTCCTGGTAAATATTCCAATCTGTTACTATTCTTTTGCTCTGTGGTGCCCAGAATTGGAGACAATATATAATGGGTTCTGAGTGGGAGCAGAGCAGTGTAGAAGAATTACTTGTGTGATGTGGACTCTATATTGTGCTAATGCATCCAAGATAGCATCTGTCTTTTTAATAGCTGCATTACACTGCTGACCTATATTTAGTAAGTGGTTGACAAATTCCCAAATCCTTTTCACTAGTGCCAACCCAGATATCTCCCATCTTATACTTGTACTTATTTTGTGTGGGCTCCTGTTATTTGTAGCATGCATGTGCATCCAAGTCTATCAGCATGTCATCATTTTAAACAGCTCTGTTGTGTATCCATATTGGAGTTGCTGGATTTACTCCCCTTTTTTTTGTAACAAAGATGATCGGGGGACTGGAGGCTAAAACATATAAAGAATGGTTGCTGGAATTGAGTGTGTCTAGGTTATGAAGAGAAGGACTAGGGGTGACAAGATAGCAGTATTCCAATATCTCAGGGATTGCCACAAAGAAGAGAGAGTCAAGCTATTCTCCAAAGCACCTGAAGGCAGGACAAGAAGCAAAGGATGGAAACTAATCAAGGAGAGAAGAACCTAGAACTAAGAAGAAATTTCCTGACAGAACAATTAATCTGTGGAACAACTTGCCTCCAGATATTGTGAATGCTCCAACACTGGAAGTTTTTAAGAAGAGATTGGACAACCATTTGTCTAAATGGTATAGGGTTTCCTGCCTAAGCAGGGGATTGGACTAGAAGACCGCCAAGGTCCCTTTCAACTCTGATTCTATTCTATTCTATTCTATTCTATTCTATTCTATTCTATTCTATTCTATTCTATTCTATTCTATTCTATTCTATTCTATTCTATTCTTCTTGTAGACATTGTTGGTGAATGTGCCTTCACAATTCCAGTTGTGGATTCAGTCTGAAGAATGAACACAACACTAAAGAGAAGAATCAGGCTGTATTGCAGTGATCACTGGAATAAAAATAAAATAAAGATTTTGATAAAGGTTTAGGGCTACAAGGCAGAAAATCCCACAGATTTGATTTGCTGACCAGTCTGGGAAAATCAGGCACGTTCTTGCTGGTTTTCCTGGGATAAGTTCTATTGTTGGGCAAAATGGCCTTTCAGGAAGGCAGCAGAGTTGGGAAAGTCACTATTCAAGGAAATGGAATGTTGGGGTCTTGAGCTGATGGAGGATGGAACTTTGGGGATCCAAAATGTGTCTGTTGAAAACTCCATGGGTTGATATATCACTGGACAAATTTTTATTGTGATAGAATCCAAAGTGGATGTTTATTTGCTTAGCATTCAGCCATCTAGCTTATTTCAGTCTGAATCTGGCATGATATTTTTTCCTATTATTTATTTCCATGGTTGGGAAAATAAAGTATCCTTTTGAAACTGCTGGAAATAAATAAAAGAAGGGCTAGTAATTCATATCCTGATTTAAGACTACTAGTAAAACTCTAGAAATGATAGACTCTCTGCTATATACACTCAGCCCACTAAAATGTAGGACTGTTCTGTTAAATGAGCTTGCATCCTGAGCTATAGCACTGTTCATCTGCATCTATAGTTGTTCAAAAAGGAACTGATGAATATATCCACCTGGCCTTCAGGCTATTAAAATATTTGTGATTTTATTGATTTCCAAAGACTCCTAGAATTTTAATTTAGGGGAAATAAAGCTAAGACTAGAAGGCAGACAACCTACATTTCCAAGAAGGAACTAAATATTCAGAGATCTTGAATGTTTTCTTTTCCTAGAATAGAGTTATAAATTTGATAACACAAGCAATCTGGTTGAAATATACCCTTGCAAAACTCTTTTTTTGCATCAATATTTGTGTTTTCTTTTGATGGTATGTAGTGCTGCAGTATTCACACACTGCCAGGGAGCAGCATAATCCATGTTTAGCTTCTGCTTGTAATTTACTACAATAAAAGTATTTGGCAATTCTTTTATAAATCCTCCTTGATTCTCAGGCATGTTTATCTGATTTGGGTCTGGTTCATCCAAGTATATTTTTTTGCCTCACATCATTTAGGCTGTGATTTTCTGAAAGAATTGTACAGCTGGATTCATGTGAAAAAAAGATTTAAATATGAAGTGTTATTATGAGGACAAATTTGTCTGTCTGTCATTGGGGAATGATATAAATGTCTGTTATTGGGGAATGATATAATTAAGATTTCTTGTTAATGTTACTTTCAACTTATGAGTAGGTTGAATAGCAAGGCCCCCAAGTTAATTGGTTGAATGAATGGGCACTGTATTTTTATACTAAACAACTTTCTCTTCTCTGATGCTCCTGGGTTCTTATTTATTTCACAAACATCCTGAAATGTTATAGAGTTTTAATGTGAGCAAATCTGTAAGCCATTCTTTTCAGTACAAACAGCAGACCTGTCTGTTTCTCAGGACCTCTGCAAAATACCATTTATTTGACAGATTTATTTCTTTACCAGCTATTTGTTTAACCCCATGACACTAGGCAGTTAACTTCCAGAAACTGACCTTGAGGTATAGATTCCTACACTTGGCACCTCAGGGTTTCTGGCTTCTTGATGTGATCTCTTAAGATATAGCTGCAGTTAAGACAACCAGAGCAGGATGATGAAACAGATATGGAACTGGATTGAGAATGCAGAGCCTTTGTTCTAAATTTCCATTCAGTCTTAAAGCATTCTCAGTCTAACCCAGGGATCGCCAACATTTGGGGGTCAGTGAGTTGCATTTGAATTTTTAACAGCATGTTGTCAGGATTCTCACAAAATGGCTGCTATGGGAAAACGCTTGTCTAACATGGCTGCCATGACACATATGGGGGTTAAAAGGAGTTCAAAAATCCTGATCCTTTGGTTTGCAATAAAGCTTACACATTGTTTCAAATTAATATTTAAATATACATTACTGCTACTAAAATTATACTTGTGTACAAAATTTAGAGATGGAGATGTCATGATTTAGGATGTGATTACAGTAGCTGTTATCAGTAAATTAACTCAAGCATACATGCTACAGTATGTATGAAAGGGAGATTTGTTTCTTTATTATTTGTAATTACATCTATGGCACTAATGGATACCTTGATACTATGATTTCTTCCCTTACCAATCTGTAGGAATTTAAAAGTAAAATTACACCACCCTAGCTAGCCTAAGTAAACCTGTTGGGTTTAGGAGGCAAGAGGAACTTTAAAGTTGCTACTTAAGACCAAATACAATATACTGCAGGAACATATTGGTCTGCAGTATATTCATTTTACTGAAAGAGAAAAAGAAAGAGATTGAAATGCATTTTACTAAATTTGTTCCATATTATATTTAGTTTCATTTTAATTTACACTAAAATTGACTGTAGATTTGTGAATGTTTTGTTTTCTGACTGTAGCGTGTAGAAATGGAATAACAGTTTATCAAGGATGAATAGACTTTAACCTTGCAGAATCTATTTTGTTTTCCACTTTTATCTCTGGGTCTACCATACAAAGCCAGATAAAAAATAGAGGCAGATGAAGGGGGACACTGAATTGTGGACTGAACTATTTAGTTTGAGCACGTGCATAACCCAGGAATGTAAATTCAGCAATGGAATTCTTGGAAATATCTATTTGCAGATAGGACTTTCCAGATCTGGGTGACTACCCACTCATGTTGCTCACTGAATCCTCCAGAGATAAATCAACCTTGGGGGGACATCTTGCTACAATGGCAAGGCTTCCTTTGCAAATAGGGAATTTCTTTCTTTCAATTTATATAGACCTTTATCTCATCAAGGTGACTGGCTGGCCAAAAGAATTTAAGATAACAGTATAAAAGCAAAATCATTCAGCACACAATGAAAGCAAAAAAGGGCAATTGAGGACAATTCCTCTATAAGAATGACAAAACATATGAGTTCCATCAACTTTCTGATGCACATGCTGGATAGAAGAGCCAAGTCTTAAGTGTTCTCCATAAGGCTACCAGGATTGGGGCCATTTTAATATCAGGTGGTCCAGGGTTCCAAAGGGTGTGCGCCATGACGAAAAAGGCACATTTCCTGGGTCCTACTAGATAGCATCCTTCATAGATCATGCCCCACCTGCTGGATCTAGTGGGGCAAGTAGAAACAATCGGAAAGAGGTGGTATCTCAAATGCCCTGGCCCCATTTCATTAAATACTTTTAGATGACAATCTACACCATGAATTTTATCTAGAAGTCTATTGAGAACTTATGTGACTTGTGAAACAAAGGTGTAACAGATATGGCTGCTTAGGCAAATATATGTGTTTCTCATTTTATTTAATTTATACCCTATCTTTATTGTTTTTTTTATAAACAACTCAAGGCAGTAAACATATCTAATGTTCCTTCTTCCTCCTATTGTCCCCGTAACAGCAACCCTATAAGTTGGGCTAAGCAAGTGTGACTGGCTCAAGCTATTTAGCTTGCTAAGGTTGAGTCTTTTCCTTCTCAGTCAGATCCCCACAGTCTCTAGACATTGGGGCAGAACTTTCACAGCATTGTTTGGTTGGCCTGAAGTGAGGATTTACAACTAAGTATCATCTGCATACTATGTGATCTCACCTTGCACCATCAAGTTCCCCAGCAACTTCATGTAGATGTTAAAACAGGACTGGGAGAGAATGAAGCTCTTTGGTCTCCCACATAATGGAGAGGGCTGTAGACGTGGGTTTCTTTCCCCCCCCTCCATCAGCATTGACTATGGAGACTTACTCTGGAGAAAAAATTAGTGTAAAGTTGGGCAACTCCCCTACCTTAGTAACAGCTCTGTGTCATGATGGACTTTCCAAATGGTACTACAGAAATGGCTCTAGTTTGCTTTGTTGGGGAGCTGGTGTAGTCCTGCAAGAAGATATATTATTTATTTAGTAAGATTTCTATGCTGCCTCAGTCTTGGACTCTTAAGTAATTTTAGTACAGTAAGATATTAGAATAGAGCAAAGGTAAAAACATTAATAAAAGCATAATCTTATCAGCATCACTACTCCTGGTTAAGTACCTGGATACCCAGCTTAGTATCAAATATTTCTCTAAAGATGCTGCAGAAGAGTTATGTCTTAATAGTCCTGGATATCAATAGGAAGGCATCTTAATTTTGGGGGAAAGACTGCTCCAAAGATGGGGAGCCATTGCAAAGAAGCCCTGCTTCCATGATGCCCTGTCCCAGACCTTCCAGACCCATGGAGATGGAGGGAACTTTCCTAACCATACTGCATTAGGTGGGCAGATTCTACTCAGAAGCTTTGAAGATCTCCAGGACTCAAGCCCCTTTATAGGTATTAATTAGTATCCTGTATTGTATCTTGAAGAAAGCTAGCCATCAGTGGAGCTCCTGCAACAAAGAGATAATCTGCCTTTAATGGTTTTCACCTATGAATAAGTGGGCAGCTGATCTTGCACCAACTGAAGCTGGTGGTTGTCCAGGGCAATCCCATGTATACCTAATTACAATAGTCCAAATGCAAGGTGACAAGGGCATAAGTTACTACTAACAGCAAATCCCAGACTATGTCTGACACACTATCCAAAGCTAGGCAAAGACTCTTCTGGCTCTGACTTTTAGCTATTGCTACAGCAGAAACTGCAAATCCAGGAAATCCCTAGACTGTAGATCTGCTTCTTCAGTGCAACTCCATCTGGTGCCAGTGATAGAAATGGATGAGCTTTGGCCATACAGTCTTCCCAGGATTAAAATTAGACCTGTTTCTTCCCATCAAGTCCTTTATAGTGTCCAGATGTCAGAAAAGATTAGCTACCCTGCTCCTAATACACAATTACTCTTGTAATGGCAAAGTGGTAGGAAGGCAAAAGGGACAAAACACACAGTAGTCATGCTGGAGTATATACAAGCAAGATGGATAGAGACCCTTTCAATTTACTTTTTAAAAAATATTTTTTGGAGGGAGAAGAAAGGAATTTGTCTTTTTAAGAAATTGAGAAGAAAGGTTGAGGCATTCATTACTGACAAATTGCAGAATATTGATTGTCTGAGACATTTTCTTTAAATGGAGAGAGTTCAATCTCTTTACTGCAGATCCACCACATAGAAGGGCCTTTAGTGTCCTGACCATTAAAGTGGTGAGAACACTGATTCAAACCCAGTTTCATCTCAGTTCTGATGTCAGAAGAGCTGTCAATGGAGCTAGAAGTGCTGCAGAATTACTTATTATTTTCTCCAAGCATTTTCAGTGTTAGCAAGATAATAACGTTTTGGTTTTGCTACTGGAAATCAGAAGCCAGTGTTTTTCATACTTTCAATTTAATCTTGGCCATCCGAACAATCCCCCTCTTCTAAAAATAAATGGCAAATATCAGTGAATGACATTAATAGGGAAGGATTTATCAAATTCATTCTTCACAACATTAATTTTACAGTCGGCCGTTTCTTCTTGCTTTGCAAAGGAGTGTTGGCTGGACAGTTTGCTGAATGAAATAGAGCATCCTAGAGTGCTTCAGTGCTAAGATCATCACTTTAAAAAGTCTAACTGCAATATCCAAGAACTGGCAAGTTAGGGTTTTTTTATCTCACCTTTTTCATCCCAGCAGTTTGAGTTGGCATGCATAGTTATCCTCCCAACAGCCCAGTGATTCAAGTTGGTCTGATGGGGTAAGTGTAACAGATTCCCAAAATTAAAGAAATTCACCAATGCAAATGTAGCTTTAGGTTTTATACTAATCCAATCTGAAAAGGAATTTTACAGGTAAACAAAATTTTGTCAATGCAACACCCATTTTCCAGCATTAGAAACAAGCATAGAATGAGTCACCATGTGTTAACAAGAACATTTAAGAAGGCAAATGTTTTGAACATTGGAACCATAATTATAGAAACAAATCTCTCTAGGATACATGCATGAAAACTGGAATGTGTATTCTTGTAAGCCAGGGGTCTTCAAACCTGGCCCTTTTATGACTTGTGGACTTCAACTCCCAGAATTCCTCAGCCAGAGTGCCTGGCTGATGAATTCTGGGAGTTGAAGTCCACAAGTCATAAAAGGGCCAAGTCTGAAGACCCCTGTTGTAAGCTATATAGCTTCACTAATTATTGCTTATCTGTTTGCATACGTCTATGTTCTATTCATTTCCCCCTCAATATCAGGCTATAGAAAGCATCTTCTTGAACTGTAGCAGGATTGCAGGTTGCTTCTCTTTTACTTTATTTTGATGAATGAAGAAATGAATACTGGCAAATTGGTGTGTATTTTTTTTTTTTAAAATTGTTTTTGCCTGAATGCTCCGAAATCCTAATGCAGAAATTTTGTAGCAAGTTATCAGATAATTGGGGGCAGCCTAGTGGTTCAGTGGTTAAGGCACTGGGTTTGTTGTCTGGAAAGCCTGCAGCCCAGATTCAAGACTGGAGTGCAATGCGACGGGGTGAGCTCCCATCCTTGCCTAAGCTCCTGCCAACCTAGCAGTTTGAAAGCATGCAAATGGAAGTCGATAAATAAGTACCACTACTGTGAGAAGGTAACAATGTTCCGTGATGTCATGCTGGCTGCATGACCACAGAAATGTCTTTGGACAGCACTGGCTCAATGGCCTTGAAACAGAGATGAGCACTGCCCCTTATAGTCGGCAATGACTAGTGGAGTAAAATCTGCAGGGACTCCCAAAGGTGCTTTTTCAAGAGGAAACTGGACTTACTTGTTAATAATAATAATAATAATAATAATAATAATAATAATAATAATAATAATAATAATAATAATAATAATAATAATAATAATAATAATAATAATAATAATAATAATAATAATAATAATAAAGTTGGAAGGGACCTTGGAGTCCAACCCCCTGCTCAGGCAGGAAATCCTATACCATTTCGGACAAATGGCTGTCCAGTCTCTTCTTAAAAACTTCCAGTGTTGGAGCATTCACCGCTTCTGGAGGCAGGTTGTTCCACTGGTTAATTGTTCTAACTGTCAGGAAGTTTCTCCTTAGTTCTAGGTTGCTTAGTTTCCATCCGTTGCTTCTTGTCCTGCCTTCAGGCGCTTTGAAAAATAGTTTGACTCCCTCTTCTTTGTGGCAGCCCCTGAGATATTGGAACACTGCTGTCATGTCCCCCCTCGTCCTTCTCTTCATTAAACCAGACATACCCAATTCCAGCAACCGTTCCTTATATGTTTTAGCCTCCAATCCCCTGATCATCTTTGTTGCTCTTCTCTGTACTCTTTCTAGAGTCTCAACATCTTTTTTACATCGTGGTGACCAAAACTGGATGCAGTATTCCAAGTGTGGCCTTACCAAGGCATTGTAAAGTGGTATTAATACTTCATGTGATCTTGATTCTATCCCTCTGTTAATGCAGCCTAGCACTGTGTTGGCTTTTTTGGCAGTTGCAGCACACTGCTGGCTCATATTTAAGTGATTGTCCACTTTCTTTGAAGATGTTTCACTTCTCATCCAAGAAGCTTCTTCAACTCTGACCGGATGGTGGGGAATGGAAAGATTTATATTCTTTGCAGACAGCTGGTCATTTGCATTCTTTTAGGGAGTCATTGAGGCCACTTGGAGGTTTGTCTGTGTCCTCAGGGACACCTGAATAGTGCAAATGGGTGTGGAGCAGGATGTTTTCTGTCCCTTCACAGCCTGCGCCTGGGTTCAACAGTGAAGGGGCACAGGGCAGAAAACATGCTGCAGAAAGCATAGCTCCACAACATAGTCCTTTGCGCAGTTCCAAGAAGGCTCCACACCCAAGTTGCCTCTTGAAAAAGTACCTTTGGGATAACCATGGCCTGGATGACTGAGAATCTCCATAGATATCTGCAGGGACTCCTTTATCAGATAACTAAGATGAAATTTTCTGTTAATTTTAATTTGTCAATAATTTTTTATATAAAGCAAATAAAATAGTTGTGCACATTGTTTCAAATACCGTACCAGCATCCCACTCAAAACTCCCAAGGTTTTCTAGCTCCACTCATGTTCATGTTATTGTGATGTCTTCACTTTGCTCACCTGAACTAAACCAACCATGCTATGCGTTGTTGAATGAGTCAAGTTCTGGCTTACAAACAAATCATGGCTTTTTTCATATAAAGTTGGTCTGTTCTGTTTCCTAGCCTCTGGTAACAGAATTTTTTTACAGTGTGCAAGGACTGGGAAACATCACTTCCTCACCAGATCCTTTGTTCTTGATTGTTGCAGAAAGGGAGAAGAAACACATATGTTCTCAGATCTCTCTCTCTCTTTCTCTCTCTCTCTCTCTCTCTCTCTCTCTCTCTCTCTCTCTCTCCCCCCCCCCTCAAGGCAAGTCTCTGAAAATGAAAATAAATAGTCCTAAAGCTCTCATCTCTCTCCACTTTGTAGACATGCCTTAAAAAGGCTTGGAGGATTCTTTGTTGCTTTTTCCCCCGGCCTTCCTGAAGAAATATCTGCTCCTAAACAGCAGGAATTTTAATCCTGTTTGCTAGCAGCGTGAGATGATATTTGTTTACTGCAAAAGTGATTGAGCTGTGGCAAAAGAATATTGCATAGTGTAGGTTCAACTTGAGAGCCAGTTTGTGTAGTCATTAAGGCACCAGGCTGGAAACTGAGTTCTAATCCTGCCTTAGGCACAAAGCCAGCTGGATGACCTCAGGCCAGTCATTCTATTTCAGCCCCAGGAAAAAGGCAATGGCATACCACTTGCAAAATCTTGCCAAGAAATCTGCAGGTAGTTTTCCAGGAGTCAACACTATCTAGGCAGTTGCCAGGAGTGAATACTGACTCATAGGGACCACTCCCCCAAAATATTTGAACTTGATATTGCACTCATTTCTGCAGCATTACTGTATAAACCTTCTCTTCTCCACCCTTCCAGAAAGAGTACCAATGAGGTTATTTAATATATTTATATCATATCTTTGTCTGCCAGTTCAATTACTCCTGGTTACTGTCTCTAGGATGCACTTCTGAATTGTAAATGTGCACCCACACTCTCACATCAAGAGAGGACAAAAGATCTCTCTCTGCATAAGGGATTTCAGATGACTTGTTCTTCCTTGAAACCACCAGCTTCCTTTTAATTCCAGAAGGGAACTATAGTTGGCATTTGATGTCCAGACAATACCCTTTAATGCATACTGCACATTCAGAACTTTTTGCCTCAAACAATTTGAATAGATAGAATAAATCTATTCTTTTCTGATCAATAAAAGTTTACTGATATGCAAGTTTGCAAAACAGTTGATAGTGATAATCAGGACTTCTGAATAGAGAAGGAAAGGATAAGTAGGACTTTGCAAATATGTACAGTAATTAACACTGAAAATATTAAGTATTCATCTAAACTAAGTCAAGCCATTGATCCATTCAGCTCAATACTGCTTACACCAACTACCATCAGCAACTACATCCATTTATTAAATTTCATAGGGAAGAAAAACATCCATGTATCTGTCCTGAAGATTCCACCATTCAGTGTCATTGGGTAATCCTGGATTCTCCTATTATGAAAGGAGGAGAAAAACCTCTATCCACCATCTCTATGTAGGTAGTCCTCAACTTACGACCAAAATTTCTGTTGCTAAGTGAGACAGTTAAGTGAATTTTGCTCCATTTTACGATCTTTCTTGCCACAGTTGTTAAGCGTATCACTGCAGTTGTTAAATTAGTAACAAGGTTGTTAAATGAATCTGGCTTTCACATTGACTTTGCTTGTCAAGATCACAAAAGGTGATCACATTACCCCGGGACACTGCGACCGTCATAAATATAACACGTTGCCCAGAACCCAGATTTTGATCATGTGACCCTGGGGATGCTGCAATGGTCATAAATGTGAAAAATGGTCAAAAGTCACTTTTTTTCAGTGATTTAACTTTGAATGGTCACTAAGTGAACTGTTGTAAGTCAAGGACTACCTGTACTCTTCTGTAATTTTATATACCTCTGTCAGGCCAACTCTTAAATTTAAAAAAGAACAATGTAAGGTCTCAATCCCTGCAGTCTTTCTTCATAAGAAGTTTTTCTGTCTCCTAAGCATTTGGATTATATTTTTGTACCATGTCATGTCACATATCATACTGATTTTTAAGGTGTAGTAACCAGTACATATTATTGTAAGTATAGTTGCATTATAATACATGCATAAAGTAATTATGATATCAACATTATTAGTTATTATTGCTTTTTAACATACTTTTTGCAGAGGTTGATGCTTTCATTAACGTATCCTTGAGAACCCAAATGCTGTTTCCTGGCAAACACTATACACCATCAAATAAAGTTAGAATTATTTTTGTGTCAATGCATAACAATTTATATTTAAATTATACTGGATGATTTTGTAATTGTCCCATAGTTTGGAAAAAGCCTTTTATTCCTTTTTATTTATTTATTTATTAAATTCATTTGCTGCCCGTTTCACTTTAAAAAGTCATTTGGGCAGCATATATATTTGGACTCTTTTTGATTTTCTTTTAATCATTTCGAATTATTTGGTGTCACTAGCAATCCTGGCTGTCTCGTCCCTACCTCCAGGTTATTTACATAAATGAAAAATCATTAGATTTAAAATATACCCTTGAATTACACAGTCTTTACATTCTTTCCCTTTAAGAACAGACTATTCTTTTCCATTCTCTGCTTTTGACCTTTAAACCTCTCCTTTTAAGCCATGATTGCTCAATATTGTTTAGGAATTTTACAAAATCTACCAGATCATTCCTGCTTTGCTTCTTGCTGATATTCTCAAAACCTTGTAAGATTAGCTAGACAGAACTATTTTCAGAACTTCTGCTGATAGATTTATCTTTGAGCTTGGTAAATTTATCTCTTTGGTAACTTTTATCTAATATGTTTAATAATATTTTCACATATGAACTAACTGATCTTAGTTTCCTAAATTTCCCCTGGACATCATCATTATCAATTGGCATTTCATTGGTCACTGCCCAATCCTTTAATTCAAAAGTCAACCTTTGGGATATTTTGCTATTAGATCAGTGTTTTCCCATTTAAGTTTCTTTTTTCTAAACTCTCAGATGGATGCCATTTGGAACTGATGATTTATTTTCAATTGGTCAATAATGTCTAGAACTCCATGCCTTGTCACGTTTCCTGAACCAGCTTCTTAGCATCCCTTTCTGAAAATGTCTATTTAGACATTAATATCTGCTCTACATCTTCTGCACTGAACACATGCACATAATTCATACAAATTCTCTAGTCTCCTTTGACTCCATTGTCTACCTGCCTTTCTAACCAGCTTCCTGTTTTTAATGCACTGGAGTAATTTTTCATTATATGTGTTGAAAAGTTATAAAATCATTTTTATATTCTGCACGTTTTTATTTCTTTTATGCAAATTTCTGTTCCTTTCAGGAGAAGTCCATGTTAGGTTTTTTGGGGGGAAGGGAGACAATAGTAAGTGGTTTGTCATTGTCTTTTTCCAGGCAATTATTTTTTGGAATATCTTGATTGTCTTCCTTCCAAGTACTGATAAATTTGGACTTGCTTTGTTTCTAAGATCAAGCCAAGTTTGGCTATCAGTTCAAATAATGGAATATACATGTTGTCAATTTTTTTTGTTTGCTTTAAGACTGTTTTATTGTACAGGCTTTTAAGAAAATGTTAAATTGTTGTTCTCCACTTAGTTTTTAAATTCAAATTATGCTGTGTTTTAAATAACTTTTATGATTGCCCTACAGTTTATCCCTTCATTTTAAAATCACTTATTCAGAAGGATAGAAGAATCTGAGAACATTTTCCCTTTTTCCTCATGAAAGACTGCCCAGGAGCCAAGAGCCTGGATATATTAGATATCTCTAGATAAACCTTTTATTCTTTTCTGTAACACAGATACAGCTTATTATTTTTGCCAGTGCTTTCTACGCCCGCATAATACCGAACTATTCCTTCACTGTTGATATTTTTGTCTGCCCCATTTCTAGCCCCATTAACTGTTTGTGCAATCAGTTCTCTATCAGTATTAGATATGCTATTGTAAGTATTCATCCTTACATTCATCCACATTCATCCTTGCCAGATAACCTATCAGCTGAAAACTGCCACACAAGCTCAGAAAAAGATAGGGGAAAAAAATTATAGCTCAGGGTTGAACTGTGAAGACTTTGGTGCTCTATGAATTTGGTTGTTTTCTTGCAGACATTTCATTACCCAACTAGGTAACATCTTCAGTGCTAGAGAGATCAGAAAAAAGATATAGCTGTTTTAAGTTGTTCCAGGCAGTGCTATATTATATTAGGCTTTTAACAGGTTAATCTCAATTATTATCTACAAATGAAGCATTGAACCTGGTTACATTTAAAGAATCTTAAAAAAAATATTTTAATACAGAATTAAATATATGTTTTTTTCAGAATACAGAGGGGATGGGAACATAAATCTTAAGAGCAAGAAAAATAAGAAGTATATCTGAGGAATCATTTCAGTAGTCTGCCCTACTCGTTCCAGCAGAAAGAGCCTACTTTGGATCCTATCAGCCAAAGAATTTCAGCTCTGAGTCAAAAAAAGAACCTTTTCTGCTGTGGTCCTTGCCTTCTGGAATATTCTCTCACTGGAGGGGGAGTCTCCTCCCATACTCCTGGTCTTTTGGAAGAGCCTAAAAATTTGGCTCTGTCATTTGGCCTGGGGCCCTGACAGGAGCCTGCTATATTGGGAGTGATTGATGGGGTTAGAGAAGATCTCCACCCCCAGGCTGCCCATTATTTTGGTTTTTAACTTTTAACTTCTCTATTCAATTTTTCCAATTTCAACTATTTTTTAAGCACTTTTAATTTTTTTATTTGTATTGTAAGTCACCTGAAGTCACTGTATCAATGAGATGGGCAGTATAGAAATGTAATAAATAAATAAATCTTTGTTAATAAAAAGGAAGTGAGGCAACAGCTTGGCCTCACTTAGTGTAGCGTAACATAGCATAGCATAGCATAGCATGGTATAGATTGATACACATAAACCACAGGTGTTACTTAGTTTTTTAGCTTTTTTGTTCAATTTTTCTAATTTTAATTGTGTTCTAGTATTTTTTATGTTTTATTATTTGGTAAGCCACTTAGAGTCACTATATCAATGAGATGGGTGACATAGAAATTAAATAAATAATTAAATATTTTTTAATCAAAATAGGAATGGGTAGCAATGCAGCATAGTGGTGGCCTATGGAATATTTGAGTAAGTAACAGCTCTTATCACAAGAGCAAATAAGAATCTCTAATTAGAGAGACAAACAGCAAAGCCTTACTAATGGCATCTGAGGATGGCTTGGAAGAGGGAGAAACAAGGGAAGGTAGGAAGGTGAGGTGGGAAGACAAAGACAGAGAAAAGACAGACAACAATATACACATACACACATACAAGTGTGTGTGTGTGTGATATTTTATAACTTGATAAAACTTTAAAGAATAATTTGCATAGTGTAAAATATTTATTAATCAAATTTTTATAGTCACCCATCACACCAAAGGTATCTCTGGGCAGCGAACAACAATCAGATAAAAACAACAAATAAAAGCAAAATCCATATTAACAAATATCATAAAAGTTAGAAATACAAACCTCAGGTAAGAGAGGATAAAAATGGCCACCCCATCAGTGGAGCTATCCGAGCAAGTCTCGGGTTGCATGTATAAGCAGGAAAGAATAGCCGCAATGAAATATGAAGCAACTAAATAGTTCAGAACTTGAAATGTAGTATGCCAAAGTTATATACTGTCACTTGATTTAATTACCTTGTATGCAGATTATATTGTGAGAAATGTTAAATTAGAATTAAAATTTCTGTGAGAAACATCAACAAACTAACAGGAACCTGGGAGTACCTTTTGTAACAAATTTTATTAAAAGGCTACAAGTGAGCTGCAATCCTTGGCAAACAGAATGGTTAGACTCAGAGAGATACTTTTGGCCCTGCTGTTTGGATATTGATAATTTCCAATTTTCTTCTTCCTCCTCTTCCTCCCTAACCACAGTTTGATAGCATGTGGGGATTAATGAATTGTCACTTAAGGAGGCACCTTGCTGACCAGCCTTCGCGCTGGGATTATTCTATATCATCATGCTGGCTTGAAAATGAACCAAAATGCCAGGTCTGGGGTATAAAATGAGCTTCTACCTTCATGTTACCATGGTGAGCTGTAAAATACTAAAACTGTATCGCTTTTATTTTTTTTTAACAAGTCAGAAATGGATGGATAAACGGTTACGTTAAATAATCAGTGTCTGATGAGTAATTGAGTCCTGGTTTACTGGCATTTCTTTGTGTTTGGCTATGGCCACCAAAAAGCAAAGAGTGACCAATTGGCAGTTCTCAGCATGTCAACTTACCCCACCTTCATGGAATCCTGAGGTCTGAAAAGTTCTGGAAGGGTCAGAGTACAAAGTTGGATGGGCTTTAGATTCAAAGTGGTTGGGGACAAAAACGGTGCCAAAGGAAGTAAGTGGAGACTGAAGTTAAACATTCAGCAAAGAGTGATACTCAGCTTGATTTTGCTTTCATTTTTTTATTTCTCACTATCTTTTTTTTTTGAAGATTTTTTTCTGGCAACTGGGAAAGTGGAAAGACAGACCGGATTGGCAATATTGGCAAGTGAACAGCTGACTAGATCTTTTTTTTTATTATTATGGTTTATTTAACTGTGGCTTACTGAAGATAACTCAATTGGTTAGGTTCATAAAATACACTAAAACATAAATCATTCTGGAAACAATAATTGCTGAATTCAGCTAAGCTAAAACAATACAAATCTACACAAAGCATACTGCAATATGTGAATCCTGTCACTGGCTCAAGGATTGCTTTAGATTTTAGGCCAAATTAATTGATATCAAAATCTGTGGTCAGATTATTTGCTTTCATTAAAAGCAGTTGCAAGTTAGCCTTACATGAATAACCTTTGAGCTAAATTTCATAATGATAAAAACATGACAACTATGTAGACTTTTAATGTCAAATTTCTATAACAGATTTAAAAGTGGTTTTATTTTATTGATTAGCATCATTAAAAAATGATAGGAACCCACCCCTTTTCCATTTCATTCTATCACTATCTAACTAGCTAATAGCATATTTCAATTTGCTTTTATGAACTCACACTGCAGCAAATTTTTCTACTTTTTGGTTTTGATGATGTTCACTATGACAAAATTGCTCTTCCAGGTTTCTTTCTTTAGAGCTTTACTTGGCTAGCTTTTTGTTTTAGCTCACAATGCAACCTCCAATGTATCTTTTGGTAAAATTTTTCTATTATTCATGCCCAGTTAAAAATAATTGAATCCAACCCACTCAAAATCAGATGGGAGACAGCAAAAAGTTGTTTTTAGAGTAGGAGACATGACAAGGCAGCCACCCACAAGTCTGCTCTGTTCACAGATAAAGCAGAAGTGTGGCCCAATTCTTACAGTAGCTGAGAAAGGATTGTAGAGGGAGATGGCACAGATATTGTTCTGTTTCTTGCATTGGTAGGCATTGAAGAGGCAGGACTTTCAACAGGTACTTCTTTCTTCAATGTTAAACAGAACTCAGAACAAAATGGCTCCACCCCTTTTTATACATTCAGCCTGGGGCGTCGCCAGCCAATCATTGCAACGTATTTTCCCGCTCAATTGCATGCTAGTCATTCCTTGCAGACAGCAAGTCTGACCCAGCAGGCCACGTGGTCTGCTGACTGTTCCGGTGCAGCTCCCTGCACCTGTTCCCAATTAAGCTCAGTACATAACACCCCTCCCCTCTTGGTTCAGGAGTAGATACTTGCTATTTTACAATACTACAAGCGTTCCCATACAATGTACAGCATAACAAACAATAATACACAACATTATAGGTCTTCCATTTCAATACATTGTAATAAACAATAATTGACAACATTATAGGTCTTCCTTCACAATGGAACATACATAAAGCATCTCCAATTGCAAATAATGCACAGACATTACATTTGCACAGACAGGAACTTTATATAGTCCCGTAAATACTTCAGTGGGCCTTTTGCCCGCTCCGATCGCCTCAAAGCTGCTGCAAGCGCCCGATCTGCAAGCTCGCCTGCCAGGCTCGGCAGACCGGGACTTTGGGACCCGTTCGATATGGGTGAAACCGGATCGTGCAGGCTGGCCTGTTTCGGTAGACCTGAGCCTCTGTCCATTTGGCTTCGGCTGGCCTGTTCTGGTCGGCTCAACCCAGAGTTCCTCAATGGGGTGGAATTCCCCTGATCGGCGTAAACAGCTGGTTGGGAGCGCTGTCCCATGGCCGCAAGGCCTGAGGTAGGAATGGCTTGGAAAGCCGATTGAGTGCAATGTCCCATGGACGTGGTACCCGAGTCAGGAGCCGCCTCGTTGGCAAACCCCCCGTTTGGTGATTGCAGTGTTCCGCTGTCACTGAGCGGCTGAACTTCACGATCAGGATTATGGGCTTCCTCCCCCCCGAGAGCAGAACAAGGAGCGGAAGAGTGGCTAGGTAACCTCCAACGAAGCTGGTCAATGTGCCTTCTTAACACGCGACCATCCTCCAACGCCACTTCGTATGACAGTGGCCCGGTAACCTTGCAAACCACAGCTACCACCCACAGTTGACCTGGACCATAATTACGAGTCCAAACCGGATCACCCACTTTCAATTGCCTCGGTGCCCGCAGCTGTGACACCTGTGATGCAATCCGGTCTGGGTGTAATCTATCTAACTTTGTGATAAGACGGCGACCCCAGCGGAGCTCGGCTGGGCTCTTGCCCATGGATGTGCATGGAGTTGTGCGGTGGCAGAGGAGGAAGTCCGCCAACTTATGGTGCCAGCTTCCCTTGGTCATTGTTTTCAAGGCTTCTTTGGTGGTGCAAACCATCCGTTCCGCTTGACCGTTTGAGGCTGGGTGAAATGGTGCCAACGTAGCATGCCTGATCAAATTCGCCCTTAAAAAGGACTGGAACTCCGACGAAGTAAATTGAGCTCCGTTGTCGGAGACAAGCATGTCTGGGAGGCCATGTGTGGCAAAAATGCCACGAAGTACCCTAATGGTGATGGCGGTCATCGTAGTGGACACTGGAACGACTTCCAGCCACTTAGAGTGACTGTCCACAACAATGAGGAAGAGCTGCCCCTGAAAGGGGCCAGCGTAGTCGATATGGATCCTCGACCAAGGAGCATGTGTGGTTTCCCATCTATGGACGGGAGCCTGGGGCATTTCTGGCCTGGACTGCTGGCACATGTGGCACCCTTGGACCTGGGCTTCGATCTCTTTATCGAGCCCAGGCCACCAAAGGTAGCTGCGTGCAAGCGCCTTCATCCGGACTATTCCCGGATGTCCCTCATGCAGAGAAACAAGGACTCTAGTCCTCAGTGAGGTTGGGATTACTACCCTACTTTCCCACAGTATACAACCCTTAAAGGTGGATAACTCATGCTTCCTTTTCCAGAAACTCTGGAAGTCAGTGCCAGGACACATGTCAGGCCATCCTGTGAGCACCCAGTTCAACACGCGTGTTAGTGTGTTGTCGGTAGCTGTTTCTGCAGCTACATCCCCTGCATGGAGGGGGGACTAAGGTAAATCCTGGATAGACAGGATGTGGTTGGCTGGTGCAGGATAAGGCTCTATTTGTTTTAAAGGCAATCTACTAAGGCCATTTGCGTGGCCCATTTCTTTGCCCGGCTTGTGAACCAGACAATAGTCATAAGCAGAAAGGAATATTGACCATCTCAACATTCTAGGAGAGATGATTTGGGGTGTCTGCTTGTTCATTGTGAACAACCCCAAAAGTGGCTTGTGGTCAGTGTAGACCGTAAAATGGCGGCCATATAAGATGTCGTGAAACTTCTTGATGCCAGCCACGATTGCCAGTGCTTCTCTATCTATTTGCGCGTAATTGCGCTCAGCAGTAGATAGAGTCCTTGAGTAATAGGCTACAGGAACTTGTGTTGCATCAGCCCTAAGGTGACTTAAGACAGCCCCTATTCCATAAGGGGATGCGTCACAAGCTATGCTTACTGGCAACTGCTCATTGAAATGAGCTAACACCGCATTAGAGGACAAAACGCCTTAACCTCAGCAAAACTCCTCTCGTGGACATTTGTCCACTTCCATGGGGCCTGCTTGTCCAAGAGCTGGTGTAATGGCTCTTCCACTGCGGCCTTGTGGGGGAGGAAGGCATGGTAGAAGTTGAAAAGTCCCAGGAAGGCTTGAAGCTCTCCCTTTGTTTTGGGACTGGGTGCCTGCTGAATTGCTTTAAGCTTTGATTCAGCAGGATGGATGCCTTCGGCATCAATTCTAAAGCCCAAGAATTCCGTGGAAGTGACTCCAATCTTGCACTTCTCTTGTTTTGAGCTTCAGCCCCGCTTTGCAGAAACGCCGCAAAACGGCCCGAAGCCTGTCTGCCAAGTTTTCGACTGACTCCCCTGCGATGAAGACATCATCGAAATATGGGCAGACCCCTGGAATATTATGGAGCGTGCGCTCCATCACACTCTGAAATATGCCAGGGGCTACATTCACCCCAAACTGTAGCCTTCGGACCTTGAAGGCTCCCCGGTGAGTTACAATCGTTTGGGCCTCTGCCGTGGCATCGTCCACCAGCAGCTGCTGATAGGCCTGAGCCAAATCTAGTTTGGCGAAAATACGCCCTCCCTGTAGAGACGCCAGAATATGGCTGACTACAGGCACCGGGTAGGAATGCTGCTGGAGAGCTTTATTTAATGTGCATTTGTAATCAGCACAGATTCTGACTTCTCCGTTGGCCTTAAGTGGTGTGACAATGGGGGTTTCCCATGGACTGCTGGCCACAGGTTCCAAATTGCCCTGCTGAAGCAATTTATTCAGCTCTGTATTTATCCTTTGCTTGAGAGCAAACGGCACACGACGAGACTTAATCATGATCGGTGCTATTGAGGGATCTAGCCTTAAAGCAATAGGAGGTCCTTTGTATGCCCCTAACTCTGGGCTGAAAACATCAGCAAACTCCTTACAAACCTCTGCAAGGCTTGCCGTTTGCAAACTGTTTAACCCAGTCACCTGAATGCCTAGTGCATCAAACCAATTGAGTCCAATCAGACTCGTGCGGTTGCCCTCAACCACTACGATGTCCAATGGGCCCTCGAAATCCCTGAATTTCACACTTAGCGTGGCCTCCCCCTTGACGCTGACTCAGGAATTCTGGAAATTGGTCAAGAGGAGATTCGATGGCCTGAGCTTAACTCGATGGCCGCTTCTCCAGCAAATCTGTCCCAGGGTTTTTTGAGAAATTATGGACAGAGCAGAGCCCGTGTCCAGCTCCATGTCTAAAGGAACCCCCTGCAGCGTGACTTTAAGATGCAGCTTTTTCTTCAATGGCCGTTGGGCACCTGTTCTAAACACGCTTCTTCTCGTCGTGCAAAAACCCACCCGGTTCTGACTGGGGACCCCGGTACCTTTCCGAGGCAACTCTTCCAATGGACGGTCTTTTGTGCGACCCAAACAAACGGCGGTGATGTGGCCTTGCCTGCCACATGCCCAGCAAGGTGCGGAGCGAAACCGGCAGTTGGCCCGCTTGTGGCAGCCTCCGCACCCGATGCATCGAGGGAAGGAAATTGCCTTCTCAGGAAGCCTGTGGGGCCTCCTTCCTTGCGGTTGCTGTAACCGATTGACCTCGCTGTCTGACTCAGAGTCTTTAACTTTCTCGGCGTCCTCTTGGTGGATGGTTCCGGGGCTTGGAGGGTTCTTCGATAGCCGCAAGGCCTTAACAGCTCTGCCCACTGCTTCTTTGGCTGTTACCTCCCTCAAAACATCTTGGAAGGAAACGGTTTCTCTGGCGAATATCTTCTGCTGAAGTTCGCGGCTTCTCAGACCACAAACGAGCCGGTCTCGTAGCTGTTCTTCCAGGTCCTTAAATTCGCACGGCCTTGCAGCTTGTCATAGAGCAGCAATGAAGTCAGCAGCGGACTCCCCAGGACGCTGGTCCCACTGTTCGAAAGCATGTCGCCAAGCTATGACCGACAGCTTTGGCTCAAAATGTTGTTTGAGCATTCTTTTCAGTTCTGCGTAAGTGATGGACTCCAAGGGTGCCGGAGTAACCAGGTTCTCCACGATATCGAAGGTTTCTTGTCCACAGACGCACAACAGCGTCGCGGCCTTCAGTCCATCATCCTGAACCTGGTTGACTCTGAGATAGTTTTCCACCCTAGCAATGTAGGAGCTCCAACGTTCTGGATGCTTGACATCAAATTCAGAAAGACGACCAATCTTTGCCATGGTGTAATGTTGGCAGCCTATTCAATGCCTCATGCTGCGCAGGCTTCCAAAGTGGTTCCAGGATGACTCCTAGCGGCACTCTCCTCCAGCGATTCCGGACTGGCAGGCAGAGCGAAGGAGGTTGGAACACCGTACTTCTCAGTGTCTTCAAGGCTTTCCGTGGTGAGTCAGCTCTTGACTTTTGCAGTAGCACGATCCCACCTTCATCGCCAATGTTCTGTTTCTTGCGTTGGTAGGCATTGAAGAGGCAGGACTTTCAACAGGTACTTCTTTATTCAGTGTTAAACAGAACTCAGAACAAAATGGCTCCACCCCTTTTTATACATTCAGCCTGGGGCGTCGCCAGCCAATCATTGCAACGTATTTTCCCACTCAATTGCATGCTAGTCATTCCTTGCAGACAGCAAGTCTGACCCAGCAGGCCACGTGGTCTGCTGACTGTTCCGGTGCAGCTCCCTGCACCTGTTCCCAATTAAGCTCAGTACATAACAGATATATTCCTCCCAATATTCTATGCATTAAAGCAGCGTTCTAATAGGCTAAATGTGATCTCAGAAATTGTTTAACGCTTTCCAGATTAATAGGGACAGACATGTTGATAACATTATCATGTGTAGCTTCATTATCATCAACTACTGTAGTCTTACAGCAATATAGAGCCAGAATTCAGGGGTGCCTTCAGTGTGTGATCAAAAAAATCGACATGATGGCTATGATGGTGCAACTCATATAAAAATCAGGTGCAGCTTTGATCACACCATTACAGCTGCCGTCTTGACTTTTTTGACCACACTCTGCAGACCATTTTGCCAGAATTAACTGGAGCATTAAAGTAACAGTTCAACATTAAGGTTTAAATTAAAACCAACAACAATTAGAAGCTTGTTTAATACTATCAAATCTTTTACCTGAGAATAAAGAGATTGGTTCACTCAGTTTGACAAAGAGTACAATTTTAGAGACCAGAAACAGCTACAAAGAAAGTTGATACCTAAATTGTTGCCAGAGTCCCATGGCACACATAGGCAAGCTCTCCAAAAAAAATGGACATTTGGCAAAATATCTAAAAGTAATGCAGTCCTGATGGGCACTTCCACATGACCATTGTTTTCACTTCCCAATCCTCAGCAGCAGTAGTGTACAGTAGTGGCCAAAATTGTGGAAGCCTTTTGGGAAAAGTGTATTTTTGAGGTTTGATGGCTAATAACACCACTTTTATTTTGGAGTAGTACCATAAAATTATATATCAATGGAAAGATAGTTTAATCAAGAATGTAATGCAACAAAGTTTGTTCAGTTATCTGTACTGTATTCTATGAAACGTTATAGCCAAATAACCAGAAAAAGGGAGCACAACTTGCTTAGGTTGATATCAGGTAGCTTTCCTTCATCTGATTGTAGCCAATGAGCATGAGTGGTTAGAGAGCCCATCAGGTGTCATCTTGTTTTGGCAATGAGCCAATCAGATCACAGTAGGATTCAGTTATTGATGTCATGTATTGAAGCTGAGAGGAGGACATTTGTCAGTGTGTTATGTGATCGCTATCAAGTTGGTTCGGGGGTTTTGTGTTCTTTCATTTAGTGAGCTTGTAAAACGTAATAAAATTAAAGTAATGGTGCAAAGAGTTGACTGGTTGCCCAGAAAGCGATGTAAAATAGTATTATTAAGTGAACAAGGCTACAGTTATAAAGAAATTAGAAGAAAAATTGGTGGAAACTTAACCAAAGGTGGCATTTCTACTGTATACTTTCCCCAAAAGGTTTCCACAATTTTGGCCACTACTGTAGGTCCTGCAATGTCCATTTTCATTCAAAGGGAAAAGAAAAGAAATAAAAATAAAAGCAGCCCTGATCATCCTCTCCCAAAGAAAAGAGAGGAACTGACCGAATAGGGAAATGGGAAGCTGTCAGGCTAGCATTTCTAATATAGGACCAGCTAACAATGCTAAAGCTCATGAAGTAGAAGAGGGAATGCAGTGAGAACGCCTTCCAGTGGCGAAACAGCTTGCCACCAAGTTCAGCACAGCTTCAGGGTGTCCAGCATAAAAGTGGCTTCAGAACAGTCCTTGCAGTGCAATTGAACCAGAAGTAATTTGGTTCAGTTGACTAGGAGAAAGAACGGGATGGAATGATAGGGGTGCAAAAGCAAAAAATGGCACACCATATTGTGTGAAAATATCCGGTAAGTGTTGGAATTCTGTATTAATTAGTCTTTCCAGATTAGCTATTAAATCCTAAAGCACTGCAGTAGTTACTACACTCAGCATATTGGTTTGATTCTTATTCTGATCAAATAGGAGTTGCAGGTATTTATAGAGTTAGAAACAAAAATCAGAAACCTGCTGGATTATATCAGAGACCTAAAAGCTTGGTTTTTCTGATACCGACTGACCAGCTGCCTCTAGGAACCTACACCCGACAAGTGTGTCTGTGTATCAAAACCTGCAATTTTACATATTGCAGTGATCACCACCTGTGAATGGCTACAAAGTGAAGATGCCTCCATGATTTTGTGTGATGAAGCATGAAAGTCTTACCAGGCAGCAGCAAAATGGACCCTCTTTCTCTCATCTATCTGAACAACTGGATCTAGTTACTATTTAATTTTGCACTGAGTGGCATAAATTGGGGGGATTACAGGAAATTAAAAAACAGATGATTCCAGCCTGGAAGAACAGTATTTCACTGTGGGGGTAGCAGTCATCCCTTGTAACTACCAGCCACTGATGGGTAGGTTCTATAATTGGAAGCAACTTCCTTTTTTCACCTGTCATCTGATCCTTTTAACTTAGAGGCCATGCAGCTGAACCTTAGACCCTCTGCATAAAAACATTTCCTTGCATGCAAAGCATTGTTTTGCTATTGAGCTACAGTAATTTCCATACTCGGTGCTCTTAAAAGCTAGGACTTGTCCTTATTTGCAGTGTGACAACCTATTACAGTTGCAAAATGAGAAGCCAGGGGCTAGAAAAAGAAGCTGATGAAGAATTGATAGTTAGATCCAGAAATAGATCCCCATTTAATTCTAACAATTTCCTGTGAATTAATCTACTTTGGGAAAATGTAATACAACAATTCTCAGTATGGTGGAAAGCATTTGAACACACATATTTTCCTGAATTACAGAATCATAAACAACGATGAATTCTCTGACACCTTAAAAACTGTATTAGAGGACAAGCTTTTATTGTCAACATACTTTATACCAAAAGCATGGCATATTTTTCTGAAAGATTATTACATATACCCATAATAGGCGTCAGGAGAGGGAATAGGAAAAGAAATGGCTAGAGACCAATATGTGTAGCAACTTTATTTATAGTTTCTCCTACACCATAATTCCAAGTCCAAAGTGCATGTTTGTTGCACTTCTCTTAATTTGTTCTGATTTATCTGAATCTTTCTTAAAATGTAATATTCAGAATTGAATACAATAATTGGAGTGGGCTTGACCAGGGCAGAATGGAATGAAGTGATTATTTTGTATGATTTGAACATCATAATTCAGATGAAGAATACAAAAGCTTCAGAATGTGGCAAATAAGGCTTCAGATCATGGATTATCACTTATGTATGTTCTTATCCAAGATACACATCTATGTGTAACTTGTAGCAAGCAAGGATTTAAATACAAGTCCCTTTGATTAAATCCCATTATGCTGCTGGGTTTTCAGACTACAAGACAAATAATTTGAAGTTTAAAAAGTAATAAATATATTTCTCCCCACAACTCATAATTAGAAAAAGTCAACTAAGTAGTTTCCTCTCTGACATGATGGCACTGAAGAGCTAGTATCCATCTCATGCAAAATTATACACATTTTTAATCAATTTTCTAACTCTAAGCTTTTTGGAATAAATGAGAGCATTTTTTTCTTAGAGAAGAAATAATATATCTCATGTGCAAAGCATTAGTGATTGTGTTTCTTTGTAGTTTGTAATCTATTAATTTTTCTTAGGGTGAGACAAACATTTTAGACAAATGTTTACATATATGAATAAAATCACATCCTATTTTTGTTATTATATCTGACACATTTAAATCATCATTTGATTTACCTGATGACTTCCTATATTCTTTGTGTGTATAGTCCATACATTAGTTCACCAATAATGATCTAATGTGGTGTACAATGATTTAATCATTAATTATAACATGTATGTGTATGTTAATGTTCCAAGCCCAAATGCAATGTGGAATTACTTTTTACCAGTCCAATGGACTGTGAATCAACATGTAATTATTGCAAGGTAGAATTGTGATCTTCACACACTTTGCAGCATCTAAAAAGATTTCCCAATACATGAATTTTTATTATGTTGATTTGTTGTTTCTCTTTCTATCATCAGCAGCCAAGATAGCTCTTGGAAAGTATCAAGTATTGGAAACATATAGAAAGGAACAGCTAACTTGCAAATAAGAAGCTTTCAAAACCAAGATTTTTAATTTTAAGAGGAAAATTTTAAAGAAGGCAGGTTTTGAGAATTTTCCTCAGGCACTGAATAGGTGTGGGGAACTTGTATCATGATCAGCCATCATAATCATTAGTGATTATGTAGTTCAACAATATATGTATGATTCTTCATCAAAATCTAATTTGATAAAGACTACTTGGAAGCTCTTATGGTCCTTGGACCATTGAAGTTTAGCTTTCTTCTTCTTCAAACTGTTATTTGCTACAATCCAGTCATCCTAAATGTTTGTAATCAAAACATGTTCCCTTTCAGCAAATCCAACTCACTTTTCTTTCTTTCTTTCACAAGCAGGAGCAGGCATTTCATCCATCGATCTGTACAAGACAGAGTGGTCTTTGGGTACTATTTAGTTCCAAAGAGGGCCATAAAAGGCAGATGGTCTCATTAGAAACAATTTATGCATATCTGTTTCTAAGAGGAGGATGCTGCCAGAATAGGTTTGAACTGTTCCTTGTATCAGAGGAAAATATTGTTTGTGAATGTTTTGGTTTGCAAAATGACATGTTCAAACTAGCCAAGCTACTAATTCTATAGAATCTAGAGAAGGTGAGATATTACTCTGATTGCGCTGTTGATCATCTTCAGGACAAATGATTTCACATCCTTTCAGATACCATTCTATTTCCGTTTTGTAGGCTAGTTCCCCTCTCTGAGGGAGCAGAATTTTAAATCCTGCTGGGCTAATGCCATTGTTCTCAGTATAATTTTTAATTTCCAGATTGAATGGCCTGTTAATTAAAAAGGTGATCTAACAAATTCAGATGATGGCAGGAAATTATTCCCACCACTAGATATTATTATCCCGCTTGGAAATAGTTCTCAAGTACCCTAGGTGCCGGAGAGAATTAGAGTTTCATTTTTTCTTAAAAGTGCAAAGCATGTAATTCTACTCAAGGCTACGTTTCATGTAATTCAATAGTACTTTCTCACAGTAAAGACATATACAATTGTAATTTAAATCATTGCTTTGGAAGTCAGGAATCCACTATGCCATGGTGAGAATCACTTTTTACCTTATACCACTGACTATTCTATTTTGTTGACAGTGTCCTCTGTCTTCAGAAGTTATTTGTCTGATGCTTGCCTTCTCTTGTCCATGATACCCTTCTGACAGCCACAACTTTCCGCTTCCCTGTCAAATGAATACTGAAAATACAGGTCATCACACTTATCTTTGTTTCTGGTGGTGATGCTGTTATGAGTGAAAAGTACATAGAGATATGGGACTTGCTGACTGACAGGTATCAAGGACCTTTTGGTTCTATTCTGAGTCTGCTTAAATAGGTAGGTACCTTTTTAAAGGAGTTTGCATGAGTGGGCCAAGAAGATTGGTGCTTACAAGCAAATTCCAATTTCTTATCCCTGCTATTTCTGTCTCTCCCCTTATCTATTCATTGATGTTTCATCCATAGTAGCCCTAAGTTAGGCCAAGGCCCGTTTAGGGCACCAGGTTGAGAAGGCTGATATTAAGTCACAGGCCTATTGTGACTGCTCAAGCCTTCTCTTGTACACATGTGGCAAAAGCAACACATTGACACTAAATGGGGAAGGTAAATCTGATTCACACATTTTTCTGCATCACAATTTTTTTCTGTACAAAGAACAATCTTAGTTGGTTCAATTTACTATAGTACTACAAGCTATCATCTTCTAGAACAATAAGAAAATAATGTGTAGAAGAGAAAGTAAATCCAGGTGCAAAATGGTAGAACCAATGAACTATATACTAGGCTAACAGAACCATACAAAAATCCACTTCCAGTTTTCCTGGCAAATTACTAGTAATTCAGCAGACTTATTTAGGAAGAGGAAGGAAGGAGTCGAGGCAATCTATTGCAAAAATACTCCATTGATTATACTAAGAGATCCCAATCTACAGCCTTCCTGGTTTAGTAAGTGATAATTGAGCCTATAAACTAGATCTATTAATATGTGTTACATCTTGAAGCATGCATGATGAGTATTTAATCCTGAATCTTCTTACACTGAATTCCCAGAATTCCTAAGTAATATTTCTGGGTTAGTAAATTGTGGGAGGTCAGGTACTTTTTCACCATTACATTTTCACAGACAAAAAGGCCTCAGTATTTCATTTTAATGCTCTAATCCTGATCATAGTTTCTAAAGGCATATTAAACTCAATGAAGAAATGTAATGTTTTAAGAATGAAGTGTGGCAGGAAATATTATCATAATGAGTAAGTTGCTCATTTGTCTTATACTTACTTCTTATGTAAAATTCTCTTGCCAAATGCTTTCCAAACTCCAGAATACAGCATACATCAAGCTTGCTGGATATCAGCTCCTTCTTTTTGTGTGGTCAGTAATATTCATAGATAAATTATACCAAATGGAAAATGTTAGATTTGTGTATGTATAGAGCAAGGGAACCAACCTCTGTTTTTGTTCTTAAATATTAAAACCAAGCTAAAAGTGAGTTAAAAACAACATCGTTTTGACATCAATGTACCTTCAAAGGTAGGAGTAGAGGGATTTTTTCTTTTTTCTTTTTAAAAAAAAACAGCAGCTGTCATACGTGCTGATCTTTACATCTCATGAGTTTAACACTAATGAGTTATGGGCAGGCCCACAAAAACATAATGTGTAAATTAGGAATTTAATGATCTGTAAGATTAAAAGCTGTGTGGGACTGTATGTATTTAAGGCTGCCATCTTGTGTTCAGAGAGGAATTATTTGATTAAGTCTCATTTTTTCATTTAGTTTAAAAGGATTTTAAGTGTGTAGTTATTGGCTGATGTGTGCCACGCACAATTTTCTGAATAATTCTGAATAGTTCTGCTGACTATGGTTTATTACAGATTTACTCCAAAATTAAAGTGTATTTGGTGAGGTTTGCCTCTGCAAAATCAAAAAGTTTTATAAGGTGCCCAGAGTCTTTTGAAGTGGGCTGTTTTATCAAATTAAATTAAATTAAAATATAACATAAAACATATAAGAAATTTCATATATCTAGAATTTGTTCATCCTCATGTTGGTTCTCCATTTTTACAGATTTATTATATTCAAATTATAACTCTGTAGTTTCATTAACAGATTTTATGAAAAAAAAATATTTTTGATCATTATTAAAAAGTTGGGGGAAGACCAAACCCAGAAAGGAATGGGCAATTCAGAGCAATTTTTTACTCACCCAGCTTCTGATTTAAAATCCTATGGGGAATTGAATTCAGTGACTGCCTTGAAAACAGAGTGATCTTTGCTTGTCTAATTACAGCATATTAAATGGTTGGTAAAAGACATTTGCTGTCATAACAATTGCACTTCATTGTCACTTGGGCTCAACTTTTGAATAGAGCTGCATATAACTTGGTATGATTTTTTTGCAAAATGTGGTACAAATGTGGTATCTCATAATGGTTTAATTTTCTCACAAAATTTCCTCTTACTCTGATTTAAAGAAAGCAGTATTGGGAGGCATTTTTCCATTTTTTAAATTCACTTTCCTAAGAAATAAGTTGGAAGAACTGTTCTCTGGACTCATGCAAAGTGTCTGGGGCCAATTTGGATTGAGAACCTGACTGTAAAATAGGCAGTGATCCCTTCCGCAGCCATACTAAAAATGCCAATATTCAAAAAAATTATGTTGAATCCGTCTAAGGTATTAATACTGGCTATTAAAGAGGAAATATAATACAGACCCTCAAGCACTCCTCCATTTGCATCTGTTCATGGAGACAGATTAATTTAAATTCATGCTTCAGTTTATCAGCACTGTTTTAAGAATCAGAATTCCAGCAAATGGAAATGAATGTATAATATAAGAAGCAGCAAAATTATCAAAATGCTCCACTACCATCTCAATATACATAGTATGTAGGTGATAGACCCACTTATTCTGAATATTTTTAGGAAACCCCAAAGAGTCTTTTTAAACAATTAAGACAATACAGATGGGAGAACTTAGTTTCCCATTTATATTATAATATTTCTTTATTAATTCATCAAATTTATATAGCTGTCCATCTCATAAGAAGTGACTCTTGGTGGTGTACAATAGTTAGTAAAAAATAATACAAACATACATATACCTAAAAATAAAAAAGCACTAAGATATAGATTAAAACTGAAAATATACAAACTACAAGCAGAGACAGGGTGAGTGGAGCCATCTAAACAAGTCTACGGTTCCCTGGGATCTCCCATGCTCGGTGGTGCAATCAGATCTTGAAGGACTTCTGGAACATTAAAAGGGATGGAGCTAACCTAATTTCCAGGGGGGAGAATATTTCATAAGGCGGGAGCCACTGCAGAGAAGACCCGCCACTTGTGATCCTCAAATATAGGTTCCTGGCAAATGGCACCCTCAGCATGCCTCTCTGCTGGATCTTATGGGCCGGCTGATATAATCAGGGAGAAGTGTTCCCTCAGATAGATAGCTAATATGTGTTTTAAATTATTGAAACACCCTGAAATTTCAGAATGCATTTGGCTAAACATTCAAATAATCAGAAAACCTGAGAATCGTTATCCTAGGCTATTGGTTTGATATTAGGAAGTCCCTTAAGGAACAGGGAAAAACATTTTTGTAGCATAAATATTGACTTTGAAAATTAAGATAATTCAAGTACATGGGTTAGAGTCAAAGAATTTTAGAGAGTTCTGTTAAGAGATAATACATGGAAACTACCAGGACTTTGTTTTCTGAAGAAAGAAGGAATTCAGTTACAAAGTCTGCTTTTTTCCAATGTTATGCCTCAATTTACACTTCAGGATAAAATTTATGGTGTGTGATATAGATTCCAGTACATTTCTTGGGATGTCAAATTGGCTTATGTTTTTCTTAAAATCAAAATCTATAAGTCTCCCTATAGGCTGCGCTGAGGAAATTTTAGACCTGAACTACAACTTTTATAGTCCCAGCCCGTTTGGTCAGTAGTGGAGGTTGCTGCAATATCAGAAAAGTTCAGAAAAAAAGGAGAAAATATCAGAAGAGCCTCCTGCTCCAAAGAGAATATTTACCATCTTTACTAGTATCTGGTCTTTCTTTTCATATCTTATACTTTGAAAATAGTCTCAAATGTACTGGTTCAGAAGTGAATACAATTAAGAGTTTTCCCCTTCCTTTGTCATTATGCCAGAACAGAATTGTGTCCCAAGTGGGAATAGTGGTGATTCCTGTGACATCAGCGAAGAGAAGTCCTTTCCCCAAGGCATAAATATTCTATTCAGGTCAGATAAAGGAACTTTCACAGCAACAGCGCTGACATTTTCACCCTGCGTCAATCAGAACAGTGCATGTCTCTCTGTTCACAATGCTGCAGCTGGAAAAGGAGAAGGCTGTGAGTGAAGTTGGCCTGTGAGGACTGTCATTTCATTAACTGGCAGGATGATGTAGCTAACATGGCTGGTTAAGTAGGCATCCTCTTAATTTCCACCCTTAGCCCATTCCTGCCAAAGCTGCGTGCTTCGTGGAAAACAGCACACACACAACATCAAAAGAGGTTTATATTGATTTATTGGATTATTGTAACATGTTTTAGCTGCATACCACCATTTGTCAGTAGGGAAATATGGCAGTGCAGGAATGTAGTTACTGAGTGGGTAAATTAATATATAGAGTTCCATTGTTTATTCCTCTGCCAGAACTTCCAAATATTCAGCCCCTTTGTTTATAGAACAGTTTATTTGTCTCCATATCCATCATTTCTCTCCATATAAGTAACCTGCAGCCCATGCACTTTTCCTTTTCCTTCCTCCATGAAACAAATAACGTGGCAAACTTGCAAATATGTTATGCTGCTTAGCTTGCCTGAATGGACACAGAATGAATGCTCTTTCTGATAAGAGTTTAGGAATAAGCCTTACTACAGAAACATACATATAGACCATTTTCCAGCAGCTGGTCATGTTATCTTGAAAAGTGCTATTGCTCAGCTCATCTTCTCACACCTTTCAGCCAGCTCACATAGGGGTGGGGGGAATAAAGCAATAGCAGGCAGTCTTGCACAGCACAGTTTGAAATCTTCGCAGCCTTAGTTTCTTTATTCAGAGTCATATAATACCTGCTATTCAAGAATTTCTCCCATACTCCGATTTAATTCTGAATCACCAAAGTGGAAATGTTGGAAGCCCCCATATATTGATGCCTTAATTGGCATTTTAATAGCTGTGGATAGATGAGTTTAACTTTAATTAACCAATTGGACTGGTGCTTCTTTCACTAATGCTGCAGAAATAAATTCATTCTAATACAAATGTTATGAAAGAGCAGGGAAGGAAAAGAGATCTGATTGCTATCTATGTACCATTAAAACTCTTGTCTCAGTAACTTTTAACTGGGCAAAATGGTGCATCGTAGGGCAAAGCATTTTCAACCAATGTACCTCAAATGAGCTAACTTACAGAATGCTGGGACCCCTGCCTCCCAAGGGAATGAAATTTGGGAAAGATGTGGCTGCAGCAGTGCTGCTGCTGCACTGCCACAGTCAGCTGCAGTTATGTGATCCTTATTTTTAATGTTCCCTGACAGCTTTCTACTAGTCTATGGGAGCATTAGTCCCTCTGCACCTGCAGTAGGGTCTCTTGGTCTCTCCCCCATTCATAGTAGCCATTTACCTGCCTGAAGGAAAGGGAAGGGAAGGGAAAAGAAGAGAAGGGAAAGGAGAGAGGGACAGAGGGAGGAACAAGGAGGAAGGAAGCAGGTGATGGAGGGGGAAAATGAAGCAAGGAAGAAAGGAAGGGAGAGGGAAGGAAGGGAAGAAGAGTGAGGGAGGAAGAAAGGAAGAAAGAGGAAGAGGGAGGGAGGGAGGGAAGAAGGCAGGAAGGAAGGAAGGGAAGGAATAGGGAAAAAAAGGAAGGGAGGGAGGATGGGAGAAAAGGAGGAAGGAAGGAACAAAGAAAGAAAGGAACAGGAAGAAAGAAAGAAGGAGGGGGGGACGGAGGGAGGGAAGGAAGGGAGGGAGGAAGGAACAGGGAGAAGGGAGGGAAGGACAGAAGGAGATTATATTTAACATTTGGCTGAAATACAAGATAGCACTCCCTCATCAGCATACACTTAGAAGCCAATTGAAATTTCTTCAGAATTTCAGACTGGTAAAGAGTCTTGTGTGATTCCTGAGGGCATCAGATTAATAGAATATATGGAAGACAATTTCCAAGAGAAGAGGAAGGATGATGGATTAGGAGATTCCCACTGCTACCTAATAGCATTTACCTTGCGGAGGTAGTTACCTCACTTGCAGAGAAAAGCTGGCCCTGAAAAGAACATGCACTCACTGTACAGAACTCACTTTTTCAAAAATGTTATATAAGTTTCCCACAATGGTTAGGAAGTATTATGTTGGTATCACCCATAGTAATCACATTATAATGTTCACTTTTTTAATATTCAGAGATTGTTGTTGGGGGAACATTAATTTATGTTAGCAGCTTAGAGAAGAATCCATATGAAAATCTATTAATTTGATGACAAGTAAGTTTGCTTTGGAACATGTACTAGTAAACTGTATTTCACTATTTTATATACGGTATATTGCTTTATATTTCATAGAATCACAGGGCTGGAAGAGACCTTAAAGGTCTTGGAGAAGGTCTAGGACTCTAGGACAATTGGGAGCGGCCATTTCTCTGGCCCTCCAGGGCTCCCCTGCCCTTTGTGGAACGGGGAGAGGATTCTCTCTTTAAACTCTCTTTAATGACTTTCCATCTCTTGCTTCTTGTCTGGCCTTAGGTGTTTTGGAGAATTGACCCCCCCCTCTTTTCTGTGACAGCCCCTCAAGTACCAGAAGACAGCTATCACCCCTAAACCTTCTCTTCATTAGGCTAGACATGCGTAATTCCCTTAACTATTCATTATATGATTTAGCCTTTAGACTCCTTATCATCTGTGTTGTACTTTTTCTAGGGTCTCAGGATCCTTTTATATCATGGTGATAAGAACTGGATGCAGTATTCCGCTGTGGCCTCACTAGTGCAGTATAAAGCGGTTCTCTCATTTCTTGTGATCTTGATGCTATCCCTCTGTTGATGCAGGCTAGGACTGCATTGGCTTTTTTGGCAGTTGCAGCACTCTGCTGGCTCATATGTAAGTAGTAGGATCCCTCTAGATCTGTGGTCCCCAACCTTTGTGGCTTGGGGGTCTGGTGGGGTGGGGGGAGAGGGGAACTGGGTCATGCGAGCGGTGGGCTGGCATGCATCACGTGTGTGTAGCTCGAGTTGTGTGAGTTGAGCTGCGTGTATGCATGTGCACCAGCCTGCAGCCCGGTTGTGAATAGGCCATGGCCTGGTAGTGGGCTACAGCCTGGGGGTTGGGGACTCCTGCTCTAGATCATACTACTTAAGTTCCATACTACCTAGACTCCTCTCACAGTTACTACTGTTTAGCCAGGTACCACCTATTCTATGCCTGTCATTTGGTTTTTCCTGCCTTAATGCGGGACCTTACCTTTTCACCACTGAACTGCATCCTGTTGGCTTGGACCCAATGCTCAAGTCTGTTAAAATTCTTCTGAATCTTGAGTCTGGTTTTCAAAGTGTTAGCAATTTCCCCCAGCTTGATGTTGTCTGCAAATTTGATGACCACCCCTTCTATCACCTCATCTAGATCATTTATGAAGGCTTCATATAGATGTAGTACCATTGAGAACTACACACTGAGTGCAATTCTTTGGAATTTGTTGCTTGAACGAAAGAACTGCTTCACATATGTACTGTAACAGGTAAGGCTCTGCCCAAGAACAAATAAATAGTAAATACAGTTTGCTTTTCAATAGGATTTTGTTTCAACAAGTTGATTCGAAATATTTTATACTTTTCATTGAAGATGTAGAAATTCTCTTTCTCGGCCTCTATTTTAACCACTGTTCCAAAAGATGTTTTAAGAAAGGAAGTTGTGATTATATGAAGCTATCAATAATGTTTCACTCTGCTACAATTAACATAGAAAACCTGCATAGAATTGAAGTAGTAAGGCTAATAAATTTAATTACACTGTCGGATAAGAGCCAAAAATAATTCTGCACTGGGCTTTGGCAATAGAAACAACCAAATCCTGTTATGTATAGAAATCCACACAGTACTTTCCATATTTTGCTCTATAATGGTTTTCTTATGCATGTTTAAGATTGGAGTTCAGAAAACCTTTCTCAAGAAATTTTGCATACAATGGCAGCCTTTGACTATTTTAGGGCTTGTTGTGAATATCGTTAGTATTGTGACTGAAAGCAAACAACTGTCCATTTGAAATCCAGGATTCATTCTAGTCAAGAAGGTTTTATATGAAATGCAGATCAATGTAGAAAATATAGTCCAAATTAATTTAATATCAGAAATACAATCTTTGACATTTTACGGTTTGTAGCTATATGTCCAACTATATTGATGCAGCAAGATATTACTCTCCTGATTAGGCTGTTTTCTTTATGGCAAAATATATATGTTAATTTATATACTTTTTTTTAATCTGACAGAATTGGAAAATAAGATCTTTTTCCACCATAGGTATCCGAAAGGTTTTTGTAAATGTACTTTAATTGTCATATCATATAAGTTGTGGCTGAATCCCAAAACGTTTAGCACTTTACACATGCATATCATACAACATGGTATTCAGCAGCAAGGTTACAAGGCATTCTGTTTTTCATGCTATGAAATTTGGAAGGTTTCCAAATTATTAAATAATTTCCATAAAGTTGAAAACATGCCCATTATGTGATTTCCTACCGATAAGACGCTAGAGCTTTGCCCATAAAAGCCTGGGAATATTAAAGGTTTTGGAAAATCAGTGAGATATTTGTGCTTTTAGTCAATTAAATTTTGCTAGAATTTAGTTGGAGAGCTCTATATTATACAGTAGTAAATTTAATTGCTTATCCATCACTACCTGACAAGAAAAAAGTTCTGGTTTTCACCTGTTTGTTTCCTCACCTCTCATGATGCAAAGTCTAAACATGCTGCTGAGGTGCTTTAAAAGACTACAATATCATTTTGCATATATCCTGGCAAATACACAGAATTGTTGCATACATACATTCATGAATACACATTATACAAGCCAGTCCTGGTCACAATACATCATTCTCATGTATGAATATTAATGTATGTGCTTGCTTGTATACAAAAATTCTGCTCCATCTGAATTATTGAGCAATCCTCCACTGGAGCACTAGAAACATCTAAAGTGTCATAATTTCCTACTCCAATCTCAGTTACCAAATCATGGCTCTTTTTGATGAGAAGCAGGGCTGCAAAATAAAATAAATGTTATGTTACAAAATAATAGTTGGCTAGCCTGATGTGTTAATCTCAGGATGAAGGCCTAGATACCAAGCATAGTTTTCTACACACGATTTCTTCAGAATTGGAGAAATAGCCTTACAGTCCTATCCTAAACATGTATCACAAAGTTTCTTCACTTAATCTAAAATTACTTCCTTATACTATCAAGGGAGTAAAAGAATTGAAATGGAAATGGGCTGATCACATAGCAAGAAGAACTGATGGCAGGTGGACCAAGGCAGTCATAGAATGGACCCCACTTGATAAAAAGTGTCCACAAAAGAAATATAAAACAAGATGGATCGACATCAGCAAGTATTGGGGGCCCAATTAGCAAAAGAAAGCTCAGGACCGTATTGGTTGAAAACATGCAGAAGAGGTCTTCATCCTGCAGTGGATAGACAATGGTTAAAATCATGATGATGATGATGACTAGTTGGAACAGTCAACTATACCTAGAATTTATATTCAGTCAGAAAGGCTTACAGGTGAATAACTATTCTATGAAGATTACAATGTAAAAACAAAATGAAAGGATTATGTGGAAGGAAAATGAGAGCATCAAAGACTTTCTCACAGTTCAGAATATAGATTTCTTCAGATTCTGTAAGGACCCGCCTCAATCAGTCCTCCCAAGGAAGCAGAAAAGGCATCATTTCAAAAGGAACTTTTATTGGGAGACATTGACAACAGGAATAGAAGGCAGGATCTGGGGTTTCCCGTGCGAATCTAGTAGTTGAAAGTGTCTATAGTAACCCCACCCCAACTGTCCATCCGGATGTTCAAACAGGCCAATCCGCAGGTGTGAAATCGCCGTGGGAACAGAGTGATCAGGCGCCACTCCAAGGCTCTTAGGTATCTGCGCCGTTCCTTCCGTGCCTGGAGATAAGGCAGATAGCCGGAGGCACATTCCATTCTCACCCCATTAGAGAAACATCAAAGAGGATAGAGCAAGAGCCACAGCAAAGAAAATACAAATCAGCACCCCAAGCTTCCCCCTCCCCCTCAGGAGAATGGCAGAACCCAAAAGGAATAAGAAATCCCATGCCCATAGAAAGATAGGGTTCTGAAATGCTATCCCCCTTAAAAAAATGAGAGATCCACCTGGAGAGAAAGAAAACAACAACAGGGAGAGAAAAGTACAAATAGATTAGTCGGGTTTATCGGGGTACTGGGAGTGGAACTTTTTTAACAACCTAGGTGCTCTGATGTGTCGTTTATGAACCCACTCGTTCTGAGAAGAGGGAAGGTTTTTCCAAGTTATTAGGTACTGTGTTGGGGAATGGTCCTATAAATTTTGGCCCTAATTTCTTTGACGGCTGCAATACTTAAAATCAAGTATTTTGTGGATAAATATACTTTCTCTCCCACTTTAAATGGCTTAGGTTCAACCCGCTTCCTATCTGCTTGCACTTTATATGCTTCCCTAGCCTCGTCTAATGCTTTCTTCACTACTGGCCATGTATTTTGAAGTTGTGTGATCCTCTCCTTCAGGGAGGGGATGGTGGGTTCGTTGGCTGGCAATTCAGGCATTGGGTTGAAACTTTGTCTCGTTGCAACCTGGAATGGGATGTAGCCTGTGCTGGAGTGAACGGTGTTGTTGTAAGCCACTTCTGGGAAAGGAAGCAGATCGGTCCAGTTGTCTTGTTGATAATTAATAAAGCATCTTAAATATTGCTCCAATACTGAGTTTGAATGTTCTGTCCCACCATTCATTTGCAGATAATGACTAGATGACAGGTCCTGGGCTGTCCCCAAGAGGTCCAAAAATGCTCTCCAGAACTCTGATGTGAATTACAACCACCTGTCTGAAATTATGCATTGCGGAGCCCCATGTAATCGGTAGATATGTTGCACAAACATCTTTGCTAGAGTCTTGGCTGTGGGAATCTTGGTGCATGGAATGAAATGCACCTGTTTGGAGAACAGGTCAGTCACCACCCAAATGACCGTGTTCCCTGCGCTCTCTGGTAACTCCACGATAAAATCCATGGAAATCTCCCGCCAAGGTGCTGATGGGCTTGCTACTGCCTGCAATAGCCCCGGTGTTCTACCCTGTCTTCGTTTTGCCACTTCACAGGTGGGGCAGCTAGCCACAGAGCTTTCAATGTCCTTCTTTATGGACAGCCACCCAAACTGTCTTTTTACCAGATGGAGCATTTTTACGAATCCAAAATGTCCAGTCATTTTTGAGTCATGACATAGTTGCATAAATTTCAGTCTCTGAGCTTTGGGCACATATAGTTTCCCCCATCCACCCACCCAAGGCAGTCCATCATCCATCGAGCAGAGGTTTTTATGGCTCAGGAACCATTCATCTGTTTCCAGAGCCTATCTGAACTCTGCTCCTGCTTCACTATGCAGGGCTTTTGATTTCTTTGCTTGCAAGCGTGTGTTTACTGGAGCCACTAATTGCTTAGATGGCATGAGGGGATCCACCACTTCTGTTTTGGTACTGTTATACTGTGGCAACCTTGACAAAGCGTCTGCTAAGAATTTTCCCCCCCCAGGCAGGTATTTGATAGTAAACTTAAACCGATGGAAGTGTTAAGACCACCTAGCTTGTTTTGGTGACAGTTTTCTGGGGGGTTTTAAGGCTTCAAGATTCTTGTGGTCAATCCATACCTGGAAGGGGATTTTACTTCCTTCCAGGAAGTGCCTCCATGTGAGGAGGCCCAGCGCACTGCATAGGCTTCCTTCTCCCATACTGCTCACCTCTGTTCTGTCTTCGTGAGTTTTCTGGATGTGTAAGCACAGGGCTGCAGTTGGTCCTCTTGATTTCCTTAGAGCAGTATTGCGCCTGCCGCTACATTGCTAGCATCTGCTTGAATGACAAAAGGCTTCTCTGTGTCTGGGTGTTTCAGGACCGGCTCAGCTGTGAAAAGTCTTTTCAGCTTTTCGAATGCGGCTTGACATTCCATAGTCCATTTTAATGGTTGGCTGGGTTTTGGTTTGCCCTCCCCTCTTGTTTTTAGCAAGTTTGTAATGGGAAGTGCGATTTGGGCAAAAGAAGGGATGAACCGATGGTAGAAATTAGCGAATCCCAGGAAACTTTGCAATTGTTTCCTCATGCGTGGTGGTGCCCATTCCAGTACTGCCCTGACTTTTTCTGGATCCATTTCTATCCCATTATGAGATATGCGGTATCAAAAATTGTCAATTTTTTCTTTATGGAATTCACACTTTGACAGCTTGGTGTAAAGTCGAGTGGCACGCAATTTATTCAGTACCGCCCTGACCAGCTTTACATGTTCCTCCCTTGTTTCGGTGAAAATTAAGATGTCATCCAGGTACACGAGAACCCCCTTGTAGAGGTGTTCCTGGAGGACCTCATTAATTAGTTGCATGAAGATTGCTGGCACTCCCTGCAGTCTGAACGGGAGCACCCTAAACTGGAAGCATCTCATGGGGCAGTTAAATGCCTTCTTCCATTCATCCCCTTCTTTAATCCTAACTTAGTAATATGCTTCCCTTAGATCTAATTTTGAGAATATTTTCCCCTTTGCTAGGTGGGCCAGCATATCCTTCATTAGTGAGAGGGGGTAGATATTGTTTTCGCTCACTGCATTTAAAGATGTGTAATCCACACAGAGGCAAAGAGACTCGCCATTTTTGGTCTTGCTGGGTGTATGAAGCCTCATGGTAAATAATTTTCTATGAACTTCTGCAGTTCTTCTAGTTCTTGGGGGGTCATCAAGTACATTTTGGGCTTAGGTAATTTGGCCCCTGGTAGGATTTCAATGGCGCAGTCTTTGAGCCGTTGGGGGGGGCAGCTCGTCGGATCACTCTTCACTGAACACCTCAGCTAAATCCTGGTATTCCTTGGGTATTGCTTCCAACCCCCGATCTTTCATCATTGCTACTACCTCGGGGTTTCCTTCCTGGCTTTCGCCTCCCAGTCTTCTTTCTTTCCAACGCCCATCGACCACCTCGGTTTCTCCTGACTTTCTCTGGTCACGACTTTGTCAGATGAACCAGAGGAATCCGAGCTGCTCCTGCTCAGGCCAACCTGGGGGGGGGCGCTTCCCCGCCAAGGTTGTCTTCTCCTCTCTCGCCACCGTGGTTCAACATCTTTTGCACAGTTCCCATGGTAGGGGTTTTCCCTCTGGGTTGACCACTTTACAGATCCTGCCTAATGTAAGGACCTGTCTCAACCAGTCCCCCCAAGAAAGCAGAACTCTTGAAATGGCATCGTTTCAAAAGGAACTTTTATTGGGAGATGTTGACAGCAGGAATAGAAGGCAAGAGTTTCCCGCGCGAATCAAGTAGTCAAAAGTGTCCATAGTAACCCCACCCCATCTGTATGGTTCAAACAGGCCAATCTGCAGGTGTGAAGTCGCCATGGAAACAGAGCGATAAAGCGCCGCTTCCAAGGCTCTTAGGTGTCTGCGCCATTCCTTCCGTGCCTGGAGATAAGGCAGATGGCCGGAGGCACATTCCATTCTCACCCCGTTAAGAGAAACATCAAAGGGGATAGAGTAAGAGCCAGAACAAAGGAAATACATATCAGCACTCAAGCTTCCCCCTCCCTCTCAGGAGAATGGCAGAATCCAAAAAGAATAAGAAATCCCATGCCCATAGAAAGATAGGGTTCTGACAGATTCAAAGAAATAATTTGATTTCTTCAGGCCTCCAAGAAATAATTAGATGATCAGGATTCCCTCAAAGCACCTGTAATGTACAGAGGGGTTTTTCCAAGTGGAGCCATGGCCTCCTGGAGCTTGCTCAGACCCTGCACTCATTAGGCAGAGGATTCCAGGATAATAAATGCCGTCACCTCAAGCAGATGGGACTTCCAGTTATAGACTTTATGAAGTGGAATAGGACAACTTGTCGCGGGACAATTTAACAATTCAATTATTTAAAATAAATAAAAATATTTTAATTTTTGCATTCACGTTTCGTTCTTTCCCTCCTTTTGTATTCTTTCTTTAATGATTCTATTCCACCATTGCTTTGATATTGATGCAACTCTTGTCTCGCAGTGAGTTGTCCCGCAGCAACTTGGCTGTGGCGAGTTGTCCCGTGGCGAGTTGGCTGTGGTGAGTTGGCTGCAGTGAATTGTCATAGGCCGCTATGAAGAGGTTCAGTCCAGCAGGGAAGAAAAGCAGCAAATAGAGATGGCAGGGCCTTACTGTCTGCTTCTTTTCCTCAGGTGTTTCCAAAGGCTTCTTGGAGAGAAAAAGCAGGCGACCTCTGAGCCCCTGCCTTTAAGAACAGCAGAGGAGATAGAAATGCACATCATTTTACAAACTGGATTTGAAATACTTCTTAGCAATGAAAATTTTAATTAGATTGGCAAATTATGCCAGGAAAGACATGGAATTCGTATTCCAGGCCTATTGCTCAAGTGTGCTTCAAAGAGAGTTAATGCCCCGAATTCTTCTTTAAAGCTTTTATTCCTTGGTTAACTTGATGCAGCACTATCTGCTTTTATGTTCCATTTCTTTCAGGCTTGGAATATACCTTGTGAGTGGTGTGATATATGCTTTAGCACTTCTGATAGTCTCAATAAAGATAGACCAGAGATAGTATATACTGCATGGCAATAGCTTTTTGTCCTTGCTCTGCAAAGTGTTCCAAGAACAACAGTGATTGCATAGATGTACCCACTGTTATATACTTCCAGCTGTATTTTAACATGCCTGTATTTTAACAGAAACAGATGAATTAAATAAGTTATTAGGATGTGTCATGTTCTGGCCTGGCTAAATTTTTTCACAACTTCAGATGAATAAATGAAATTTCATCTCAATTAACTCTCTCTACCAAAGTACTTATACTTAACTATTTCTAAATCCCAGGTTCAAGCATTATCATCTTTTCAAGACAGCTGGTGAAGACTGCATTCTGAAACTACTTTGGGAAGCTGGAGATTATAAGGGTTAGACCCAAGGGCAGCACACTCACCTTGATTTTCCAAATCAGATACAGATTGGATTCCCATGCCCTAATGCCATTTGTTTTTGGGTTAGTGCAATGTATGAACTCTGCTGCTGTGGTTTAGCATTATGGATAATCAGGCCACTACAATTTTCATAACAAGAATCTTCTCTTACATGCACACACTGATTTAGGACAGTGTTTGAACCCATCCACAATGCTTTGCCCAGATTTTATCCAGTCTATCTCTGGTAAGAGAATATCAGATAGTGACCTTAGAACTGATTCTGTGCCAGTAAGTGAAAGGCCAGGGGGTCACACTCATTATGAGAAAGCAATGAATTTAATCTGTTAATACCTTACTTCAGCAGCTTGTTTCTTGAATAATGGTCCTGGAAACAATATATGATTACAATAATACAGAGCAGTTTGATATAGGGGTTAAAGGAGCAGGCTAGAACCCCAAAAGACCGGGAGTTCTAGTCCCAATTTAGACATAAAGCCAGCCGGGTGTGTGTTTGTGTGTGTTTGTGTGTGTGTGTGATCTTGGACTACTTGCTTTCTTTCAGCCCCAGGAAGGAGGCAATGGCAAACCACTTCTGTAAAACCCTTGTCAAGAAAACTGCAGGGACTTGTCCAGATAGTTGCCAGGAGTCAATACTGACTCAAAGGCACACAAAACAATTAGTAATAATAAGGATGATTTAATAGGGAATGAGGCTTATATTATCTTTGCAGATTTTGATCCTTAAGCTATGATGATCTGAGAAAATACTGATTTGTAGAAGTTACAGCTACATATTTTCTACAAAAGGTTGTGCAGTATTTCAGATATTAAAAAGCCCAAATCCGCTAAAGAGCTGAGAGAGAAAAAAATCTTAATACACTTTATTCCACTTTTCTTTTCACATTATTTTCTTCACAAGAGTCACTTGGAGGATCTTTGTTCATAAGTAACAACACTAGCCTACATGAAAGTTTGATCAGCATCAAACCTAGAATGGTGGCTCTTATTTTTCTTAAAAATGGGTTATTCCTGATATATGATACATATGTACGTGAAGCCTGCATATCATATGGAGCCCCCACTGAACCACAGAAAATGCAAAAAAATGTCCTGCATGCATTCATACAATATGCTGCTTTAGATGCCACCAAGAACAAAAACATATGATTCTATTGTTGTGAGGTATCAAATAGGATGATGATTTTATGAACCCTGTGTTCACAGAATTACCCTGTGTTAAGATGGGCAGCAAATAAATTTAATAAACAAACAAACAAATAAATCCATTCCAGCAAAATCAAGGAAGGAAGGAAAGAAGGAAGGGATGAAAGCAACTCACTATTCTAAGTTCTAAGAAAAATTATGTGACACTTTTCTCAAAAGTATTTACATCACTATGTAGTGCAACATAAAATTGGTTCCTCAGCAAACCAACTTGTGAGTGGTTATGAAAACCTGTATAGTAACCAAAAATTGAGAGCCTTTACAACATCAAATTTAAGACAAGATATCATTATATGTACTTTTGTAGGTATAAGACTTTTAGGAAACATCCCTTGAAAGGAATTATTATGGAGGGAGCATTCCACCCCATCAAAAATTAAGAATTATATATCACACCAGTATAAGGCAAGTCTTTCCCTCAAGCTTTAATGTGCTTTGTGTTACAATGTGAAATTGGAAGAGTTAACTAGGAAATGGTGAGATGAAATTTCTGTGCAAGGATGATATACTATACCCATGCATTTTATAGTACCGGATAAGTAATTTAATGTCCCAGCCAATATCAAACACTTCATTTGCAAATCTTAGCATGCTGAGCTCCCTAGTGGTTCAGGCAATAAAATGGGATAGTTAAAGGGCATGTCCTTGCTTTAATTCTGACTTCTAAATTTGAGGGGCTTTGCCATTATAGTAAATATTTACTATAATTATCTAACAAAGTAATCCTGCTGCTCCTATTTGAAGACTTGCTCAGAGCTTCCCGTTTTCCATAAGCTGGAATGACTTCTGTATTTTCACACTGGGGAGCTGCTGAATTCACCTCCCATTAAAACATCAGTAAAATATTGTCTGTGGGCAATTTTTTTAAGTTATGGAGTTGGTTCCAGTAGTAAAAACGGGGATAGTGATGAATAAAAACAGATCATGTAGAAACAAAAGATACAAGGTTTGGAAATGTCACAGAGATTATGAAACACACATCTGGAATTGTCTCCTTGATTAGAAGTGTTCCAAAACCTGTTGTCCAGCATGGCAGCTCCAAGGTCCAACAACTGACTCATGAGCAGGCGCAATCCACTGTGTTGCTATATATGGTATTCCAGAATAAGGTGGCAGTGCAAACCCAAGACAGAAGGTTTAACACAACCACAACAAAGTTTTAATATACTGCCATTATAATATTCAACTTGTATACCTCTTAGCTCTCGCCCCTCAATTACTGTGAGAGCTTTGGGAACTGGATCTGAATCTGTGCCCAGAGGAGAAATGTTTTAAAGGGATGAATGCTGAAAGGCAGTTTAGCGGCATGCTGGCAAAGCAGAGCATGGAGCAAACAGGAAAGCCCTGATACGGTGAAGTGGATTGAGGCTCCTGGGCATGAAGCCAAGGTAGGTGATGTTCTGCTCAGCCTGTGTTAGAGGAAAGCAACTTGCCCAGTGCTAACGGCACTTGCAGGCAATCTTTCTTTGAAACAAAAAGGGCAGCTTTGTTTTAGATGTGCATTCCAGCACCCATTCAAATAGAAGCAAATGCATTTCTTTCCTCTCCCTGCCTGGGAAACAAAGGCTTCAGCAGTACTGCAGCAGAGGCTTTGCAGCCTTCTGTCCGATGCCAAAACTGAGTAATGAGGTTTGTTCTTACTGCATCATGTTATTGTTACTTCCCCACATTTTATGAGATAGGTTTGAATATCTTCCCACCCCAGACAGGATTTGGGACTGTGAACTGCACTCAGTTTGTAACAATCTCTGCTTTACTATGTCAATGTCTCTTTGATGTCTCAAAAGCCAACTCCAGCATCAAGGAGACAAAAGCAGGGTGATGGGAACCACTGCGTCCTGAGGTTTGGATTCATTTCATCAGGGTCAGGTGAATACAGTTACTCTCCTTAGTTATACTGTATTGGTGTCATTTGCAAACTGAGCTATGGCATCTGAAGCAGTTTCTTTTTCTTCATTCCCCTTTTTTCCTACAAAGTTGCATCCATTTCAAATGGCTTCTTTCTTCTTCTCCTTGTTCAGAAGTTTTTCTTTAGCCCTTATTTACAAGGCACAGTTCACTTAATTAATCTGAGTGTGTTGTGTAAACATATTAATTGTAGTGCGGCCTTTGCCAAACTGGTAACATGAAGAAATTGTTATTGCCCCTTTATATCATCACTGTAAGAAGCAGAAATTGCCTTGAAGAGTGCATGCTTTTATTTCACTTTTCAATCATCCAATATAATCTTGTCAATTTGCATGAATGTGGGGTTATCAGATCTGAAGCATAATATGTAATAAACTCTGACAAGATACCATGAAACAAAATGGCAACACTTTCTCTTGAAAGTCACTATTTCTGATAGTAGAGAAGGTGGGTGAAAGGAAGTGGCATCATTAAAACGCCTAAACCTTTCTCTCACGTGCATTTCACTAGAGTTGAGGCCTAAAGGAAGTAGTGGAGTGGTGAGCAAGTGATAGAAGAATAAAGGTTACACGTAACTACTGTCAACCATGCTTAAAACACACATGTGATTTTGTATCAACATTGTAAAGCATTTTGTATAAAGGAAGTAACTTACAGGAAAAATGTGGAGTTCAAAATGATGAGTTCCTTTCTCCAAAGGCAAGGAATTTTTTTTTAATTTCCATCCCATTATTTGTTACATGAGCCTTCTTCAGCTATCCATTATCTTATCTCCATCTAGAACAACTTTAGCAGTCTTGGTATGAAGCAGCAGAACAGGGACCCTGAATCGCCTGCCTAAAGATATGACCCTTGCATGTCTGATGATTCTGCTGCGGAGGGAGCTGCAGTTTTATGACATTAAATATTAACAGTGGGATATTAATAATGAAGGCTGACAGCTCCTTTCCAGGTGCCTATAGTTGCCTCTCTCTTCCAGTCTGCCAATCCTGTAAGACTTGAGTTTTTTCCCCCTGCCCAGGCAGTGCGGTTGGAGGCTTCTGATCTTTAAGGTCAGAGGAGGTATGAAAAATAACACAGTGGTGTCATCAGTGTGAATGAGAATTATCCCTGTCTGACTAGTGTGGTCTGTCTCTCTCCCTCTCCCTCTTTAGCCTTGTTGCAGACCGGCTGGAAGAAAAGCAATGCATCATTAAAGGCAGAGGAAGTGGGTGATGCAGTAAGATTCATAATAAAAGATATGGCAACAGAGGCCATCCAGAACTCCGATATCCCCAGCTTGATAATTTTAGTTGCGCAAGCAAAGTTAAAAATAATGCTGAAATTCATTTTGTGGTTTCCCATAAATTTTCTCCCTTCTGCCCTGATTCTTTGGCGTGTGCTCATCTGTCACTCTTCTACACTGGCCACAAATGCAAGCTGATGCACGACTCTGCCTGCAGTTCTATCTGTTTTACTCCTTGGATAATTTCCTGGGGATGATAATGCACAAGGCAGAGGGCCCACTGCTATTTCTGCAGTTTCATGTCTGTAACTATCATGTGGCCTGAGGACAAAGGAATAAAGCAGTGTTTCTCAACCTTGGCAGCTTGAAGACATATGGACTTCAACTCCCAGAATTCCCCAGCCAGCAGAGTTGAAGTCCGCACATCTTCAAGCTGCCAAGGCTGAGAAACATTGGAATAGAGTTTTATCTCGAACTCAGGATTACAAGTCTGCTGTGCAGCATACAGAATGCTACTGGAAAATTGTGGAGGGAAAAATAATTGCATAATTGAAATAGGTGCAAGCATGCTTGAACAAACTTTTGCCAGTTTATGAATAGTGCAACTTTATAGTTATTCTACATTGTAGTAACTCCCACAATCATATTTTCTTTCACAGTCATCATCCTGATAAAACATGGATTGTGAACCCTGGAGATTTGCAGTGGTTTTTTTTTCCTGTTTAATCTTTTTAGCAACAAGGCAAATACACAAAATGGTCCAAAACTTTTGGGAAAGACTTTTATGTCTTTATTTATTTAGTCTCTAGGTGCTAGGATTGCATAATGAGATGGTGTCACCAAGAGAGGGGACCAAAACAATTACCACCAAATTTTGACAGCATGACCTGTGAACATGCCAAGGATTACATGTTGCTGGAATTGGGTATGTCTATTTTAATGAAAAGAAGGATTAAGGGATGACATGATAGCAATGTTTCAATATCTAAGGGGCTGCCGCAAAGAAGAGGGGCTCAACCTATTCTCCAAAGCACCTGAAGGCAATGGATGGAAACTAATCAACAAAAGAATTTAGAACTAAGAAGAAATTTCCTAATAGTGAGAACAATTAACCAGTGGAACTGCTTGCCTCCAGAAGTTGTGGGTGCTCTAACATTGGAGGCTTTTAAGAAGAGATTGGAGAACCATTTGTCTGAAATGGTATAGGGTTTCCTGCCTGAGCAGGTTGGACTAGAAGACCTCCAAGGTCGCTTCCAACTCTGTTATTCAGTTAAGTTTACAATCCTGGATTTGTCAGCTGCCCCCTAGGCAAGTACTAACCAGGACTCGCCCTGCTTGGCTCTAAGTCAAAGCTGATTAGGTGCTGCTTGTCTTGAAATTGGGGAATGTAAACAATGCTTGCAAAAAGCATTGGGCCTAGTATGATTTATCTTTCTTTTAACAATCTGTTAATGATAGCAAATGTGTCTCTAATAGATGATGGATTTTAATTTATTATATCACATTCTTGCTATGCTCATATTCTCTTCTCAGCTGCTCTATTTCCCATCCGGGAAAGATAAACATTCCTCTCCCTGCATGAAAAAGCAGTTTGTGGTATGAAAGGTGTGATTTTAAATGGACAAATGGCAGGAAGGAAAAGGATTAACTCTCTCTCCTCCCCTTTCACAATTTCACTCTTCCCTACTCCTGATTTTATTTTCCAGCAGCTGCTTTTACTCTTTATTAAAAAAAAAACAACAAAGTACAGAAACAAAAACACTCCAAGCTGGGATGACGAACCACATTTTTGCCCATCAGAAACTATTTTTCCTGTTAATATATTCTATTGCAGATGATTGATTTTCATCATAGATTGTTTTGAAGTTTCCTCATTTTTCTGAGGCATACTTTTCTAGGAGATAACTTTCTGTCACTATGGCTCTAATGCTATAGGTATTTTAATTAACCTAATTTTTGTCATTTGTTTGCTGTCCAAAGGGAAAACTGAAAGAAAAGAGAGGACCTGGAACTCTTTATCAAAATACGCATTGCCACAAACTAGCATGACCAGGAAATGCAATGCAGGCTAAATCGGAAAGGAAAAATGGATCACAGATGCTTGAATACCTTCAATCACCACTTTCACTTCAGAAGTGGAAATACGTTTGCAATGTTTCTTCCGCAAGAACCTAGTGTGAATAAATGGCCAGGAAGCAAAATGGCAGCGCCAATGTTATTTCCATTATCCATTTTACTTCTAAATACTATAAGTAAGGCATTTGATAAAGTAGACCACAACCTACTCCTTGGTAAGCTAGAAAAAGGTGGAATAGACAACATCACCACTAGATGGATCTGTAGCTGGCTGGCAGGACTACCCAATGAGTAGTCCTCAATTGTACTACATCCACATGGAGATAAGTAAGCAGTGGGGTACCATCTTAGGCCCAGTACTCTTCAATATCTTCATAAATGACTAGATGAGGGAATAGAAGGGGAACTCATCAAATTTGCAGATGACACCAAACTGGCAGGAGTAGCCAACACCCCAGAAGACAAACTCAGGATCCAAAAAGATCTTGACAAACTTGAACAATGGGCTCTATCTAACAAAATGAGTTTCAATGTGGAGAAAAGCAAAGTTTTACATTTAGTTAGGAAAAATCAAAGGTACAAGTAAAGATTGGGCAAGACCTGGCTTAAAAACAGTAACTGTGAGAGGAACCTTGGAGTCCTAGTGCAGGGCTTTTCAACCAGTGGTACGTGTACCACATGTGGTACTTTGCCACGTGGCAGGTGGTACATGACCATCCTAGAGGGAGCCTGAGGAAGAGGCAGCTGCAGGACTGTCTGGGCTGGCAGAAGCCCCAGGAGCCGGCAGGGCTCCAGCTGATTGGCTCCAGCTGACTGGCGCTTCCGAAGCAGCTTGGAGCTGGAGGTGAACTGAAAAAAAAGGGGGAGGAGGAGAGGAGAGGCTATAAAAGGAGGTGGTTTGGGCGGGAAAGGGAAAAAAAAGACAACAGGGAAAGGTTTAATCCCTTTAAACAAATGTAGTTAGTTTTACCCCCTTTAATTGAGTCTATCTATGGCTTTTAGAAAGTTTTCTTTGAAGGTAAACAGGCTTAATTTAAAGCTAAAGCTTTTTGCAATTGCCGGAGCCTTTTAGTCTCCGATTGCAACATTGTGACATGTGACACGCCTGAGGAAGCTTAAAGAAAAACAAACAAACAGGAATTTATGTGTTTTTTATTTTGTGAGCCTTTCTTGCTTTGCACTTGATTCCTGTGTCTTTAAGGGTACAGGGAAGGGATTGGGGTGTGCGTGTGCATTCTTACTACACTCAGAAGGGAGAGAGGAAGAAGGGCTGACCAGCTAGCTCAGGGGTCTACAAGCTTAGCAACTTTAAGACCTGTGGACTTCAACTCCCAGAATTCCTCAACCAGCCATGATGGCTGAGGAATTCTGGGAGTTGAAGTCCACAAATCTTAAAAGTGCCAAGTCTGAAGACCACTGAGCTAGCTGGTAGTGGTGCATATTAATAAACATGGATAAATTCATCATACATTTGTCAGTGCAAAGGGAAAGTGATTCAGCAAAGGAATAGCAACCGAAGAAATTAAAACTGGTACTTTTTTCATTTTTTTCTACAGTTTGTAATATTAGATTATAGAATAAAATACAAAAATACAAAAGCAAATAGTAGGACACAGTGGGGAGGAAAGGGGGGGGAGAGAGGGAGAAGGGAAAAAGAACAGACCTCCTCTGTTGCAGTAGAAGGAAGCATTAACATTGAATCTCAACTTTTTACTTTTCCATAATATTATAAACTAGCCATTTCTATAACAAATGAATCTAATCAGTAAAACCCAACCCCCCCCCCCTTTTTTAGTCATCAAGTTTTTGACACCTTGCTAAGCACTGGTGGTGCTCAAATATTGTCATGTCCTAAAAGTGGTACAATCTGTGAAAAGGTTGAAAAGCCCTGTCCTAGTGGACGATCACTTAACCATGAACCAGCAGTGTGCAGCAGCAGCCAAAAAAGCTAATACAATCCTGGATTGTATAAACAGAGGCATAGAATCAAGATCATGCGAGGTATTAGTACTGCTTTATAAAACCCTAGTAAGACCACACCTGGAATACTGCAACCAATTTTGGTCACCATATCACAAAAAAGATGTTGAGAGTTTGGAAAAAATTCAAAGAAGAGCAACTAAGATGATCCAAGGCCTGGAGACTAAAACATACGAAGAACGGCTGCAGGACTTGGGTTTGGCTAGTCTAAAGAAAAGAAGAAATAGGGGAGACATGATAGCAGTATTCCAGTATTTGAGGGGCTGCTACAAAGAAGAGGGGGTTACGTTATTCACCAAAGCACCAGAGGGCAGGATAGGAAACAATGGTTGGAAACTGATCAAAGAGAGAAGCAACCTGGAATTAAGGAGAAACTTCCTGACAGTGAGGACAATTAACCAGTGGAATAGCTTGCCCCCAGAAATCGTGGGCGCTCCATCACTGGAGATTTTTAAAAAGAGGCTAGACAGTCACTTGTCTGAGATGGTATAGGTTCTCCTGCTTGAGCAGGGGGCTGGACTAGAAGACCTCCAAGGTCCCTTCCAGCTCTATTCTATTCTATACTGTAAGGAGTTTGCTTTGAAATAGGCAAAAGATTGCTTGGGCCAGCAAATGGGTGTATCCATGCATTCTCTGCCTCTGTAGATGAAAGGCTGAGAAGAAAAGGGATAGATATAGGGGCATAACTAAGATATGGAAGATGTGATTATAAAGATAAGGACAGCTAAAGACAAACGAAAGAAGGCAATAACAAAAGAAAGCCAATAAACAGAACAATTGTGAGCGACAGAAAGATATAAAGGGAGGGAAGCAAGGTGATCAAAGTGGAGGAGTTCAAAATAGAAGAAAGGCATTTGAGGAATGAAGCAGGAAAGTGAAGGAAAAATGGAAATTTGCAACAATTACAAATGGGAAGGGATAATGAGTAGAGCAACAACTTTAGCAATGCCGGAAGATAGTATTTAAAACTGGGGGGGGGGATTTAAAGATTATGATGATTGATGTTTCAAATTCTTTTTCCCATATTTTTTTGTCTTTGAAAATGAGTGCAGAAAATGGGTCTCCCACAGAAGTTTTGTTACTGCCTTGAAACTTACCTGTGAAGGCCAAGTTGAGAATATAAAAGGAAGATAGATGTCTTATGAATTGGATAGAAGATCTTGTGTTTATGCCTGTACATGTTGTTTTGAGACATATTATATACACTTAAATACCGATATGGAAAGGTAACTTTCACAGTACATCTACGAATCTTTATTTAATTAAAGGTAGGAAAAAACACTCCGTGCCAGTCACGGATAATCCTGAAAAGATTCTGAGGGGTCCTTAGTGCTCTCTGAGCTTGCTTGTTTTCTTGCAGACGTTTCATCACCCACTGATGATGTTACCTAGTTTGGGTAATGAAACATCTGCAAGAAAACAAGCAAGCTCAGAGAGCACCAAGGACCCCTCATTTCAACCCTGAACTACAAACATTCTCCTTTACTGGAAAGATTCTGTATGTTCCTCCAGACCTTTCCTTTAATAGTTCAACACCTCAGGCAGAATGATTTCTGGAACTGCAAGACTTTCATCATAAAAAGAAAAATAAATAAAACTATAGGACATATATGTATAAGAATTAAGGAAACAACACTTTTCTTGATGATGTCCCTATTCATAATCAGATCTAACAGTCTGTACAAATATAGATAACAACTCATCTCACAAGAAATTCTGTTGAAAATAATTCCTGGGTTTAGTGAGTCTAACTAACTTCCCTAAATCTGTGCCTTCCAGATAGGTTTGAACTCTCAGGGTTTCCAGCCAATTGCTGGGAATTCTGGGAATTCTAATTAAATACCTATCCAGTGCACCTGGGGAGAGCAAAAGGCTGGAGAAGCTGAACAGTTCTGAGCATATACAATTTAAGCGATAATTATAAAAAACTGCAGCCATTCAGTATGATTTAAAAGAGATCTTAAATATATGGACTAGAGTTTTCCACATGATCAGGAACAAGGGCTCTTGTTCCTTTTTTGCCCACCAGTGAGTTTTGCCATTGAGTTTTGCACACCACTTGATTATGTTCACATATGTAAGGAGAGCATAATGACAATTATATCTTCAAATGAATTTTACATATCTGTGTAATATTCATATACTCTAATGGAATTGTTGATTAATAAAAGTTTGCAAAATCTATGTAATTTTAAACATGAATATGTGTTTGAATGTACTTTTCAATTTGTGTGGCAGGAAAACAATTTGGGCCATGAGATTTTTATCACAAGTGATGGGCAAACAAAGGAAAGAAACAAAGGAGAAATGCAATTGCACTTAGCTCAAAATAGCTCTTTCAAAAAGTTGCTTTTCAGAAAAGATGCTTTATTAGTACTTAGAGATAAACTGAAAGGGTTCCAGATTATACATGTGGAAAAGTTTCGTCATAGACAAAAACAAATGAAAACCAAATCATAAAACAAATGAAGGAGAAATGAGTTAAGAGGATAGAGAAGACTGCAAACATTGTGATTAGATAGAGTTGATGACAATCACAAACTCATGAGATAAAGAACAGAAGACAATATTTGAAGTGCTGCATGTATTTGGTAAAAGCAAAGATAATTTGCAAAGATAGACAGTATGGAGAATGGTGTTGGTATAAATTAGGTTTAGCTGTATTACTTTTTCTTATCTCATGCTTTTCTTTGGGTTGTTTCTTATTTTTCTGGGTTTTGCAGTGTTTTGGAAAATGGCCATCCTGATTTTTTAAAAAAAGAATAGGATTGTTTACTCAGCTTTGCAGAATGTCAAAGGGGCGATGTCTGTGTAGACATCCAGAGACAAGGTATTCCAAAGTACAGGGGTCAAAGAAAACAAGACCTGTGGACTAGTTCGTGTTTCCCTAATTTCACATGGAATGGGGACTTTCAGCAGGCCTTCACACAGATCAAGTTCTTACTAGACAGGTAGATACAACCTTGCTAAGTAATGCCTGAAGTGCTATACCTTATATATCTTTGTAGGTTGTAACAAGCACTTGGAGGTGGGCCTGGAAGCCTTCTTGTAGCCTAACCAGTGATTTAGGAGTGGTGACAGGATTATCTTGTTACAAATCTAGCTGCTACAATTTGGACCAGATGCATTTTCAGGCTATTTCCAAAACCTGCCCACATGACCATGTTACAGTAGTCCAACTAAGAGGTGAACAAGGGACGAGTTATTGGTGCTAAGGTTTCTTAGTCTAGATAGGGTCATAACTGATGCATCAGCTGGATCTGGATAAAAGTTCCCCTAGCCACAGCCTCGATCTGCTGCTTAAGCAGTGACTGTATGGCAGGAGGATCTCCAGATTAAGAACCATTTCCTTCAAGGAGAGCCCAGCCCCATCCAAAGTAATTAATGGGACCAATGTCCCTCTACAGTTAAAAACATCGGTCTGAGTTTATTTTGCCCCACCCAAACCCCAACAGCCTCCAGACACTGATTCAAGCTCTCCATGGAATTCCCCATTTGGCCTGGGGTAGCAATATATAGCTAAGTTTCATGTATGGATTTTGTTTTTCTTGGGAGGAAACTAGAAGTTCCATAATGAGCACTATGCTTTTCTATAGGGATCATCACTGTGTTTTCCCTGCTTTGCATTTGTTGAAGCTTTGGACAAATGCCTAAATTTTACAAAATATTTCCACCTGGCTTTAAAAAAGAAAATTAAATGAGAAAAGGTCTTCATTCAGGGTGAATCTAAATTTAGAGAATTGCTTTTGGAACTGATTTTAGAATTCCTCTATTTTAAATCAGTCATTTCAAAATACCAGAATTTAAGCACACCATAAACAAAATTCTTTTTTTTTTTTTTAAAGCTTCTGAAATGGGGGCGGAGCTAGCTTGGATGGACGACAGCCGCTGAATTTCTGCCTCCTCCGGACCATCGCAGAGAATTGATTAAGAAATATAACACCCAATTAAGGACTATGAAAATTTAAGAGATTATGAAATGTGAGTTACTTCCCTTGCTTTCCTCCTGAAGTTTGGATTGTATTTGATTCGGTTTGGGACATTCTCCCAGAGAAGCTCTGAATTTGGATGTTTGGCTAAGAGACTTGAGAGGCCTTTGAAGGCTGATGGGGAGAGGAGGGGCCCTATGATTGAAGACTGATAGGAGAAAGAATTTGGAGAGAGTTTAAAGGAGTACAGCTGAAAAGGTAATAGCTGATTTATAAGTGTACAGTGTGAAGGCCCGTTACTCCCTCCTTTCAGTCGAAGTGTTGAGATCTGGAGAAAGTGAAAATATTAAACACCTTTAAAACAGAGCCTTGATAAGGCGTGTGTAATAAAGATAGTTGCTGCCTTTGGATTTATTTATTTCCATCATGTTGCTTTCATGTGTAAAAATTCTTAGAAGGTTAAGAGCTCTTTTTGGTGGTTGGATGTCAAAACGCAGCCAAAGTGCAGAAAGTGTTTGGCAAAGACCCAAAGCAGGCCTTAGAAGACCTTCAGATTTACGTCTGCTTCGAGTGGAAAAAGCCTTAGAAATGGATGTGAGGAAAAGATCGCCTGAGAAGTCACTGACTCAACCAGATAAATTTGATATTCTCTTACAAGAAATGAAATGAAGATAAATATAAAAGAAATGAAGACAAATATAAAGGAGGATTTGAAGCAAATAAAAGATAAAATGGATAATATGGATGTAAGAATCTGGCGAAACAAAGTCAGGATATGACACAAAATATTACAGAAGTGAAGACTCAGATGGGAGAACATGATAAGGTGTTAAAAAGTCAGACAACTATGATGCATCAGGTGAAAAAGGATTTGATTGAGATATGTGACCATCACCTCCGATCAAATTTACATATACATGGATATCCAGAGAAAAGTGAAGAAAATGAAGCAAAATTGATTCAAGCAGTACTGGATTGGGCTACCTCGATCCTCCCAGACGTCCCCTTTACAAGATATGATATTGATGCAATACATAGAGTCAGCCCAAAAAGGTTGGGAAGAAAATTGCCGAGAGATATTGTGGTGCGACTCTGGTCATACGCAAAAAAAGAGCAATTGATGTGCAAATTGCAAAACATGTCGTCTATAATGTTTGGGGGGCATCAGATACAAGTTTTTCCAGATTTATGCAATGAGACTTTACAATGGAGGAGAGAGATGCATCAAGTTTGTCAAATATTGAAGAAAAATAACATTAACTACAGCTGAGGATATCCGTTTTTTTGAGATTTTCTTACGGTGGAAGGTTTTACAGAGTTGAAACAAAGGAGGAGGCGATGGAGAAATTAAGGAAGCACGGAATCATCAATAAAGAAGATCTACAGGAGAAAGGGAAGCTGGATGAAGCAACAAGAGTTACAAGTTCGTTGTAGAGATAGTATATAAGTATTTGTAATGTTATAATATTATGTTTGGGTGTAGAAATTAAGAGTAAAGATGGTCAAGGGAGGTGGAGTGGGGGACCAAAGTCCATGCAGGGATGGCTCCTCTTCCCCCCCCCCCGGAGGCCTGAAGTGGCGGAGCGGAGGAAGATCTCCTGAAGAAGGGAAGGGGGACAATATATATTTATATGGATGGGTAAGAGGTTATTTATGTATTGGGACAATATGCTTACTTTGTAGTTTTAGTTTTGTAAGATTTATGTTAGAGCACATATGGAGACCAAAGGGAATATGTAATATAAGGAATAGATGGGGAAATCGTTGAAGGTAGCTACATGGAATGTACATGGCTTGGGGGGGAAATATAAATGAGCAAGAATTGAAAAATCAATTAACAAAGAGAAAATAGATATTGTATTTTTACAAGAAACACATCAAAAGAAAGAAGGGATGAATGAACTTAGGTTATATTGGGCTGATGTATATGAAAAGGCATTTGGTATATCAAAAGCAAGAGGGGTAGCAATCATGGTAGCTAAAAGATGTGAATTTAAGATAAAAACCATAAAAAGGGATGATATGGGAAGATTTCTTATAATTCAGGGCTTGATTTAGGGACAAGAGGTCACTTTAGCAAATTTGTATGCACCTAATACAAATCAAAGAGAATTTTATAATAGGGTATATAAAGAAATAGAAGAAATAAAAAAAGGTTATGTGATAATGGCAGGTGATTATAATATGGTTACGGATACAGGAATTGATAAATCTAATCCATCAAAAGCAGAAATAAAGTATAATAATACAGATTTAAGAAAATTTATTTAGAAATAGATTAAAAGATGTTTGGAGAGAATTACATGGCAATCAAAAGAGTTATACATATTTTTCTAGTAGACATAAATTTTTTTACAAGAATAGATTATATATTTGTAACATCGGAAATATTATCTAAAATAATGAAAGCAGAGATAAAAATAATTAAAATATCAGATCATGCAATGGTAACTATGGAAATGGAAATAGATTGTGATTATAAACAGGCAAGTAGATGGAGAATGGATTCGAGGATTTTTAAAAATAAAGAGATTTTAGAGAAAATGGAAAGAGAATTAAAAGAAATATGGACTATAAATGAAGAAGGAGGTAGTAATATAGGTGTAATATGGGATGCAATGAAAGCAGGGGTAAGAGGTTTAGGGATAAAATATTCTTATAATATAAAAAAAAACAAAAAGAGAAACATAAAAAGGTTGGAGGAGGAAATTAAAGAACCAGAGAGTAAATATATAGAAAGTAGAGAGAATAGGATTATGTTAGAATTATCAGCTAAAAGAAAAGAGTTGCAAAATAGAACAGGTTCAAAGTAATCTAATTTATTTAAATAGGGAATTTTATGAAAATAGTAATAAAAATTCTAGAATGTTGGCTAGAGCCACACAAGTTAAAAAGGCAAAAAGCCTGATTGGAGTAATAAAGAACGAAAAGGGAGAAAGATGTAACATTATGAGAGAAAAATTGTTGATATTTCAGAGGTTTTTTGAAAAGTTATATAAGGGAAAGGAAATAAATGTGAATGAAAGTCAGGCATATATAGTAAAGAATTTAAACTGTAAAATTCGAGAATATGATAAAGAAATAATGGAATCACAAATAGAAGAGGAGATACTGGAAGTTATTAATAAATTGAAAATAGGTAAAGCACCAGGGTTAGATGGACTAGGCACAGAATATTATAAAAATTTTAAAGGATTATTGGTGCCGAAGATGAGGTTAATGTTTAATAAAATAATGGAAGGGGAAATTATTCCAAGTTCCTGGAAGCAATCTCTGATAGTATTGATAGCGAAACCTAATAAAGATCTTACAAACCCAGGATCATAGACCAATATCCCTTATTAATCAGGATGCTAAGATTTTTACAGCAGTATTGACAAATAGATTGAATACATTTATAGAGAGAATTATATTAAAAATGATCAGTGTGGATTTATAAGAGGCCGACAAATGTCAGATGTAGTAAGAAGGGTATTAAATATAGGTTATTACATAAAGAATCAAAAATTAAAGGCTGGTTTATTAGCATTAAATGTATTTAAGGCCTTTGATTGTGTGGAATGGCCTACATTGAAGATATTAATAGAGAAGTTAGGCTTTGGAAATTTTTTTAGAAAGGTGATAAATCAACTATACTCAGAGAATAAGGCGAGAATAGTTATAAGTGATGGTGTTACAGAGACAATAACCTTAAGCCGGGGAACAAGACAGGGTTGTCCCTTATCCCCAGTTCTATTTGCATTATTGATGGAGGTTTTGGCAAATGCAATCAGGAAAGATTAATTGATTGAAGGAATTGGTGTATATAAGAAAACTAAAATAAATTTATTTGCAGATGATACATTACTAACATTTCAAAATCCCACAGCTACTATAGAGAGGGTATATTCACATTTGAATGAATTTGGGAAATATAGTGGATTGCAAATAAACTGGGGAAAATCAGAAATGATGTTATATAACCATAGTAAAGAACAAATGGATGTATTGAAAGAAAAATATAAATTAAAAATAGTAGACAGTATCAAATATTTAGGTATTGACATCCCAAAAAATATTCAAGAATTAAAGAAGATAAATTATGAGAAGTTAAAGAAAGCTATAAAAGATAAAATGGATAAATATGGAAAAATAAAATTATCATGGTTCGGAAGAATTGCAGCAATAAAAATGAAAGTTTTACCAAAAATTAATTTTTTGTTTTGGATGATCCCAATTAAATTTTCGGATCAAAAATTGAAGGAAATACAGAGATTGCTGGAGGTGTATTGTAATGGAGGTAAGAGAACAAGAATAAGTAAAGCATTATGGTATGAACCATTAAAAAAGGGTGGGCTGGGTCTTCCAAATGTTAGAAATTATTGGGTAGCTAATCAATTAAGGGTGGTCCCAGATATTATAGCAGTAAATAGAGATTTATTATGGAGCGATATAGAGTTGAAGGAATTAAGGGAAATAGGCGATCCTATAGAAACATATTGGTTTAAAAAGGATATTAAAAAAATTAAGAGAATTCAAAATCCCTTTTTAAAAAATTTGATAGAATTATGGAATAAATGGAGATATCGGTTAATGCCAGGAATTTCTCCTTTAACACCGGTGGTAGAAATGGAGACATTCCCTAAGATTGAATTGAAAGAATGGATTAGTAAATTAAAAAAAAAATCAGATATATAAATGGGAAGACTGGAAGAACAAGATAAAGAATATAATACAATTAAAGAATGTTTTATCAGATACTAAATTAAATTGGTTGAATTTAATACAATTAGAGAAATTGATAAAAATGGAAGAAAAATTCAAGGTGAAAGATAGACAGTTAACAAAATTTGAAATGATTATAAAAGAAAGTGAGGAAAATGAAGAATATATAGGTAAAGGAAGAATTGGGAAAATATACAGAATATTAACTGAACTAGAAGATCAGGCAAAAGGTTTAAAATTAATCTGGGAAACAGATTTAGGAGAAATAAACGATAAAGATTGGAAAAATATTTGGAACAGAAGAGTATATAAGAACATGTCAGTTAGTGTTAAAAGAAAATGGATATAGTGATATGGAGGTGGTACCTAACGGCACGTAAATTAAATCAAATAGATGTTAAATATACAAATATTTGCTGGAGGTGCAAGAAAGAGATTGGAACATATAAACATATGTGGTGGGATTGTGATAGCGCACAAAAGATATGGGACATGGTGTTTAGGGAAATTAGAGAACTTTTGAAGGTAAATTTAGATATGTCACCAAAGATTGCATTACTGTTACTGGTGGAAAAACAAGATATAAATGAAGCAAAAAAGGAATTGATTGTAAATTTGATAATGGCAGCTAGATTAGTGATGGTTAAATATTGGAGACGGAGTTGGGTTATTCAAAGAAATGAGTGGTATAATGAAATATGGAATATGGCAATAAATGATAAATTAACAACAGAAATTAAATTTAAAAAGGGGATGATTAAAGTAAATAATTATAATGAAATATGGGATTATTTTATAAAAACAGTCTTGGTGGAAGGCAAAGGGAATAAACCTGCTCAAGGATATATGCTGTTTTGGAGGGGATAAGGGCACAATTGAAATATATTGTATATTGTTAGTTGTTATACGAGAAGAAATATAGGTAATAAAAATGGTCTCCAGGGGGGTGGGTGCACTGTAATATTTGTATTTTTTATACTGTTTTTTATTTAGATTTATATGTATTATGTTTGTATTATTTGTACTTGAATAAAATTAAAATTAAAAAAAAAAGCTTCTGAAATTATATTGTTTTCCTAACATGCAAAGCAATATATTTTGGCTTATTTTCAGGAGGAACCATCAGTTTCTGAGCCAGGGAGAAGCCATTATAGTGTCTTTACATGAGCACATCTCTCCTAGGTAGCATATGCAGGGAAATCTCAGCAAAATGCCTTCAGATTAACTGTAATTCTTCAAGGGAAGACCAACATTACAGACCCAAATATAAACCAAAATAGTAATTTACCAATCAGTTTGGGATGTAATGCTTAGCTTGGGAAGTTGTATCCATTGAAAAATATGGGATGCGCTTGGGCTTCCATGAAAACTCTATGGTGCCGCTCAGCCTATTTCACAGGAACAGCTTACAGTATTTGCTAAATCCGAGAGGCATTCAGGGCAACATTATCTTGTGAGAGTCCTTCAAGTATCGGGACATTATTATGCCTCTCTTTCTCTTCTGTAGACTGTAAACATGTTCCCTTCCTTTAAACACTCTACCTTAGAGTTAGCTTCCAAGCACCGCTCTTTCCTGTTCCACAGCATCCTTCCTATACTGTCTCTACCAGAACTGGAGGCTGTAAAGTCAACAGAGCAGTGAAGGCCATCAAAGTCCTCCTGACCTGTCACCGATACTCATGGTCCCCTGACATTGGCATGTAAGAGAAGGTGCACAGGAAACTTGGGGATTGGGTACCAGTCCTCCATGACATAAAATGGGGATTGGGGGGAGCAGCAATGTGGGATGCCACTGTTTATGGTTTGCGTTTAAGCAGAATGCAGGTACCCAAATGTTTTGGCCTGCCAACTTTCTGCATCTGAGAGAAACTCGCTTGGCGATCAGAGCTAGATTCCCGAAGGCAGCGGGGTGAATGCGAGGTTATTATTATTTTTTTTTTTAAGAATTGATCAGATGAGGCATCTTGGGGTTTCCCCCTAACTTTGCCTATTTATACACACTGAACTAGGCGTCTTTTGTACATGATCAACTTTAATTCTGCATTCCTGGTCCAATGATTGAAGATGAAACAGTGAAAGTCTATTGCAAAATCCCCGTGAAAGTTGATTAGGAAGGAAGTCACAAGCCTGCTTACCTGCGGAGCGGCGAGGGAAGCAGCGCGCATCCCCCTCCCCTCCCCAACAGGGAGCCATCGATTAGCTGGAAAGAGCAGCCTGCCTACGGAGACAGCCTCTCCCTGTGGTGATTAGCCCCCAGGCTCGGCTGATTTGTACAGGACTTGTAAGCAGCTAAATTGTGGCAGCCGCTCCAAGGGGAAGAAGAAGAAGAAGCGGAGCAGGCTGGAGAGAAGCGCAAGAGATCTCCCAGCGTGGAGGAAAACAAACAGCCGCGAAGGCCTCGCATTGCAGAGGACAGGAAGGAGGGAAGGTAGCAAGGCAGATGTTACATTTCTGCACATGTAAAGGCGCCGGGTTTTTGCTTTGCTCCCAGAAGAAAAACTAAATCCCCATTGCCTTCCACTCCCTCCCAAGCACGAATAGCCAGGTTTTTCCCTCGAACCGAGTTTTCAGGCGAAAAGTAATACATACAAGACACTATCAGGCCGCGCCGATCTTCTGTAGTTAGAAGCTACATTTTCCTGGCTCCTGCGATTTAATTGGTTGATTGCAGAATATCTTCGGTTTCAATTACTTTTGATTGATTCCCAGGTCTGTGTCAGCTGTGCAGAGCAACCGCCATCCCAGAAACAAATCTGCAGCAGCTGTAGTTGAAAATAGCATATCCGGCCACTTTGGATAGAAATTCGAGCTGCTGCGTGGATTGGGGTCGGAGGCTGCGGCTGGCTCGGTTGCGGGAAACAAACGGGCTCTCCAGGCACTCGGTACGGCGGTGGCCAAGGAGGTCTGCATCTCAATTCCTCGCCTGTGGGAAGGCGGCCGATAAACAGACTAAAAAAAAAAAAAAGCGCAGACGTTTCTCGCTCCTCTCCGCGCTAAGCTTGTTTTTCCAGCCCTCCTGCTCTGCTGCTGCTGCTTCAGCTGTCCACGTGGAAGGAGTTAGCCTAGCAAGGACGGGTTTTGACATTTCGAAGGACTGCTTTGCACGCTCCAGAGTTCCCCTATATTTAGGGTATATTTACAGAAGAGTAGTTTTGTTTGGCAGAGGAAGCAGCAAGATCAAAGTAGATATGAGGGTAGGGGTGGGAAATGCCATTTTTTTTTTAAACGAGGAAGAGCTGCAATAGCTGGAGGAGAAACGGGTGAGAAGATTTAACACTTTTTAGGGAAGCCTGGCAGAAAGTGCCTGCAATATATACAAGTCAATTTGGATTGACACATTGCCATCACTACTTTATTAAGAATGACTTTTGTATTCTGGTTTCAGGTGTTCTAAATGCATCAACTGGTGGCATTCCTTGCAAAAACCCTGAAAGATACCATTTTCTAATATGTTAGTTGTAGGATGATTGAATTTATAGTCTTAACAGATCAATAGGGGGTCCTGATTAAGGAAAATTGCTATATTAAATAAATGTCACCTTGCACCCTTATTGAAAATTGGAAGACTAAAGTAAAAGAATAGTATGTCTACAGTCACCTGCTGGTAGCAAAGGAAAGATTTATAATAGAGTCAGACCAGGAATGCAACCTCTTTGTCCAATCCACAATATTGCAATTCCTTAATTTACACAATTGAAGCCCTATTTCTACTTCAATATTTCCAGCATTTGAGGGTGTGTGAATGAGTTGATCACATCTGCCTCTTCAGTAAGACCAAGCTAGCCAATCATGATCACATTGCAGAGCACCAAAGGAGAGCACTGATTTGGAGGCCAGAAGATGATATGAGGTATCTTGGATTTGTCGTGAGCCATTACTTCAACATTTCTAAAATTACAGCTTTGTGAGGATCTATAATATGCAGATTTCATGCTAGTTGGGAATTCTGGGAATTGCCCCCACACAGCTAAAGAGCACTGGATTTGGAAGACAATTACATGAACCTCAAGTTCAGATCAGGTTTCATTTTCATCTGGGTGTGAAGTGATGACCTTTGTCTCAGCTATGCTATTTTCTATATTTTGCATCACACTCGGTCTTTCTTTACCTTGTCTTTTTGACCCACGAGCTTCCAATTGGCCTGATTTTCTTTTTGATCCAGTTTGAATGTTTGAGTTTTGATTCTAGTATTTCTTTACCTGGCTTTTTATTGCTATATGATGATTAGAGCAGTTTGCTGTGGATAGCAAACCCTGTGTCCCTCTCTTTGCACTTCTGTAGATTGACTTGAACTCTGCCAAGCATCCCATGCTCTCCTGTATCTGCCTGGCTAATGCACTCAGAGGTGTCTGAAAGCTCCAGCTTCAGATAATTGTCTTCTAGAAGCAGTCTTTCAAATGATGTCAAGAAATCCTTTGCTCCTAGAGCAGTTAAATCAGAGCAAAAGAGAATGCCCCTCTTATCTGTCATAAGCTTTAATTTTGCATTGGAAGAATAGTGATTATGCACTCTTCACAGCCATGGAAGGAAATGAACTAATATGGTAATTTAAATGTTGAAAATTGAAAATCTTCCTCCAATTTGCTGGTTTTTAAAAGATCCTAAATTAGAGATAGGATGTAATAATTGCATAGTAATGCTTTAAAAAGGTGTTGCTTAATCTTTTGGCTTCCAACTAAACTGAGTTTCACCCTTAACCTTCATGTTATGATCTTGTCAATATATATGGAGGGCACAAGAGTTGGAAATGTTGCATTAAGAGGCCCCTGGGACTATATATGCTGGCTGTCCTAAATTTTGGAGATTAATTCTCATCATTTCTGAACTAGCGTGGCATTTATCCTGATTGGGGAAAATCAAAGTTGTAATCCATCTGATTGCAGAAAGTCGAGATATGCATAACTGGTTTATGTTCTAAACATTTAATAACACATTACATCCGCTTGGCCTAGTGTTGCCCTTCTAAATACAACTATGGATTGTTCTTTATATTTATTGTATCCAGGAATTAGGGCTGTGAAAGTGGATTGCTGTGCTTGCAGTTGCATTAGTTGCCAGAAAAAAAAAGGGGGGCAGTGTCTTTCAACACATTCACCCGCCCTCTCTGTATCCTGCCTATCTCTGCAGTACTCTGCTTGCAACCATCTGCTGACTCTTAAGTTATACTTCTTCCTTTCCTGACTGAGCTAGCAACTGCAAACTTCTGTTTTCATTGAATACCCAAGGCTGTGCTGCTGGAGACTGAGAGAGGAAAGCACTCTGATCTGGCAGCTGGTCATTAAGGAGGGACACCAGGGTATGTTGCCCTTTGCTTGACTAGGGCCTGCCACAGCCCAGAGCAAGGAGAATCCCTCTGAATTGTTTGTATTGGTTGTGACATGGAGACTGGAGCCATCAGATCTGGGTTGCCCCCAGAAATTTGCAGTTGGGTTCTGGTAGCCAACTCTAATGTGTATGTAAATGAGGGAGAAGTGGGGGAAAAACAAAAAGTATATGTGTTGAGACATAGATGTGTGTGTGCATGCAAAGAGTGGGCAGAGAAAAGAAACATTTGTGAGTTCTGGCGAAAACTATATTGCCACTGAGAAAGAATGTAAAGAAAAACTTTGTAGCAGAGATCCAAGCTGGAAATGGTACTGATTACTTAGTTAATCCAGAATATCAAAATAAAAGGGTTCTTTTCATTCAGAATGGCCAAAAGCATTTACGATGGGAAGCAAAGAGGATTCTGCACTCCGGGTCATAGTGAGATAGATTGAGATAACAAGGAAAAGGGTGTTTGGGAAAGTTTTGCTAAACAAGAAAAGGCTGGTAGGCATTGCCAGAAAGTTGCATCCATATCAATGCTAGCCAGTATAGATTTGGTCAGTGCACTTCTAATATGACTCTTGCTAAAGGTTTTATTTTACTTGGAGATGAATTAGTCACTCCTCAACAATGGCCGCCTTTTGTTCTATCCTCCTTTATTAGAGCCACTCTCATTCTTCCAGCCATCAGCCTAGCCCAGGGGTAGGCAACCTTGGCTCTTTTATGACTCGTGGACTTCAACTCCCAGAATTCCTGAGCCAGCCATGCTGAGGGGAAAGGGAGAGGTTTCCAAGCTGAGCCATGCTGGCTCAGGAATTCTGGGAGTTGAAGTCCACGAGTCATAAAAGAGCCAAGGTTGCCTACCCCTGGCCTAGCCAATGTCCGGTGGTGCTGCCATCACAAGACTGCTCAAGTCAGAGTCACCCCACCTGCCTGTTAGGACTGAGGAGGGACTATGAGGAGAGACCAAGGATCTGCCTGCCTGCCAGTTTGAAATTGTTGCAGAGTGAGCTAGCCCAGGGGGAGAGATGATGATCCAGTTGATACTATATCTTTGGAAGAGCTTTTGACAATCTTGGAGAAACTTACTAGTAGTGGGTTAAGGAAACAGGTTTTCTCATAGATCAGTGTTTCTCAATCCTGATGACTTTGATGTGGACAACAACTTCAAGAATTTCCCAGCAAGCATTGATGGAGTTGAAATCCATGCCTGCTTCCTGTCCGTTAATCAGTTATCCATCTATGATGGTGTTTCTCAAACTTGGCAACTTTAAGATGCCGAGTTTGAGAAACACCATCATAGATGGATAACTGATTAAAGGACAGGAAGCAGAGTATAGAAAAAAATGGACACTGAGATAGTACTTCTAGAGGTGAGAATACTCTCATGCTGATGGGATTGTAGTTTTCGTTGTGTAGCTGGTGTAGGCAGTTGCTGGAACAATTTTGGGAAAGTATAAAGGACAGCAAGGAAAAATAGCATTTCAAACTTGTATACAGTTTTTCTGTATAAAGAATTTGAATTCCTAATAAAAATGGTATTTATATTTTTATATAATATGTTTCTTCTAATATATCTATTTAGTTTTGCAGGAATCCACCTGTACCATAAATTACGACAGGGAAAAGGATGTGGCTTTCCAATGAATTACACTGCACTCCCAAAATACTTAAATTAGCCTTGGCAGGAGTGGGCAATTCAGCTCGAGAGCCACACGAGGCTTTCTATTTCTGGTCAAAGGCATAGGCCCCAACTTGTGGGACATTTTCAGATTTCCCCCCACTTAATTCCTTTCTAAAAATGCAAATAAAATATATAAAAAAATAGACCCCACTTTTTCTGGGGGCCACAAAAAAAGAAGATGCTGGCTGGCTGTATATGAACTAAACTTTTCTTTTTCTAGTCCTGATTTAAACAATAGCTTTTTGCACTTTGTGGCGTAAATAAGAGAATAAGTTGCTTTTTGAGACTTACAGAAACTTCTTGCTTTCTTCCCTTTTGGTTAAAAGTAAACTAGATCTAAAGAATGAAAATCTCATGGAGTCCAGACTCATTGTTCTTTTCTTGCCTTTTTTTTTTTTTTAAAAAGGTACTTCATACATGGATATTCATTTATTCTCATCTTGTCTTTAAAACCATGCTACATTACCATGCATATTCCACTCCTTTTCAAAAAGACAACTTTAAAAAGTGATGCAAAATTATTCAAGTCAGAATGAGTAATTTTAATGTTGGTTCCAGCAATTTTACACATATGAGCCAATAAGTAACTAAAATATCTATCCATACCTTTCTTGAATCAGATCTCATTACCCAACGTGAGAAAGTCTATGTATAATATGAAATCTGTTAACTATAGCAAAAGAGGGGAAAAAAATAGAGTTTGAGTCATGTAGATTCAAACCAGGAGAGTGGTAAGCATAGGAAAAAAATGCCTTGCCTCAACCTGCAGAGCATAATATTTTAATTCTATTTTGTAATTCTGCATAAAGCCTCACAAATCAGTTCTGTAGTAAAGAGATCCTTGCCATGAAATTGCATCTTCCAGCCCCAACTTCTTTTTCTTTAGATGCTCAGTTCCCCCTACTGTTTTCACAAGACAGTTAAAACAATCCTTTTATACTATGGAAATGGTGCCAAGTGAGCGTCATGTCAAAAAAGCAGCATGGCTATTAGTGGCTCACAAAAGACCTGCAATATTCAGAGCTGGAAATAATTATTTCCTGTTTGCTATGAACTGCCAAGAGCGCTGCGAATTTACTCTACTGTAAAGCACAACATGTATCTGTAGTACTCTTACCAGGAGAAAACAAAAGTAAGTCCTGTAGAAATAATGGTATGGGCAAAATGACACATCCCCATTGGAAGAGCTTATCGTGACATTTGAATGCAAAGCAATGCTTTCTCTCCCCAGCAGCTGGCACCTGTGTATTCTTCTTCTTTGGGCTTAAAAACAAATATTTAGTGAAGGTGAGCCAAGCACAGCAGTGTTTTGTTTGACAGGGCAGGTGTCCTCTCACAGGTTCCCTAAAACAGAACCCTTGACTCGGAGAGGAGTCAAGAGGAAATAAATAGGTTCTGCCTACTGCGTTCCCCGGCACTTATCCAGAAAACATACAGCTTTGCTTAAGGGCTTATACAACTTGGCTTTCAGTTCAATGCCGTATTTGCTGGCAGCCTGCAGGTTGCGATATTGGCATCCCTGACCCCATCAGTTCACAGTGTGCATGTGTGTGCCAATTAGCGTAGTGATTATTCCGGTGATTTCAGATGTAATCCTGGGAAAATGAAGGGAAGCAAAGCAGACATTGAAAGCAGCAATTCTAGAAAATTAGTGTTGGTGGCTCCAGACCAAAGGTAAAGTGCACAATATTTTTCAAAATGTGAATAGCCAATTCCTATATCCCCTACTTTTGCTGCTTTTTTAAAAAAGTTATGGAGTCCTTGGTGCTCTCTGACTTCATTCTTTGCTTGCAGATGTTTCATTACCCAGCTAGATAACATCAGTGCAAATGAGGTTGGTGTTTGCTCTAGTCTTTTTGTTTCCTTCTTAGCTTTTTATTGTCTTTTGATTGGTATGTAAATATGATTTATTTCTATGTTTCTGTCGATGGCTGATTTTTGCACTTACAAAAAAACATCTGTGCTGAAATTGAAAGCAGAGCCAAGAAGTAAACTTTTATCATTTGGTATTGTCTGGTATATACAAATGACCCTTGATCCTGTTTGACAATTTCAGATTCCTTGCTGTCCTGCTCATTAAGCTTTCCCAGTGGGTGTTTTTCTAGATGTGGACTATTGCTCCACTCATCCCCACATATACATTTGAAGGGCATCAGATTAGCTCTGGTAAAAAAAAAAAGGTGCTCCAGATGCACACCTTATGATCTATTAGCTCATTTCCTCTAAACCTGACTGTGGAGTGATGATTTTGTTGAAATAAGCTAATCTCTACATTATCAACAATCTGAAAAAACTCCTAGGGATATCAGAATACTCCTGATTCCTTGTTCACCTGACTGGAGTTTTACAGAAAGGTATCAATGTAGTTGTAGAATATAATGCACGTATTTTATTCAAGCATTTTATTTTACAGTTGTCTAATTTTTACTCCAGGGCAAGCAACATAAAATAGTGCAGCAGCCTGGTAAGAAATTTAATAATCTTCTTAAGGATCTTGGTCGAGAGCAAGTTTGATAGGCCCCACTGCACTGCAAATCACAGTTTCAAAAACTATTTTGATTTGAAGAAAGTTGATGTCTCTGTTCAGCTTCATTAATCAGGCAAATAAGGGTACCAAACATTCAGAGCAGCTGCTTTGCAAAGCTAATACTCTTTTTAGAGCATTAAAGCAGCTATGTCTTTTGTTCAGGTTTTAAAAGCTATACCTGTTTGTGAATGTGTGCACAAACATTTCTGCCAGGACCATGCTAAAAACCAAGCCGAGAGTTTATTTCTAGGACACTTTCCCCTGACCTTGCAAACATGAGAGGTATCGGGTTCAGTTGCCTAATTTGCATAAGCCTACCAGACCCAAAGGAACTATTTCTGCCCCTAAACAAAGATTCCTGCCCTTTCCTCCCTGAAAAGAAGGGCTGTTTAGAAGTAACAATGAAAGTGACTAAAGGCGGGATTCTGCCCTGTGCAGTTGATTAAGGCAAACAAAATTGTAAAAATTAATTGGGCAAGGAGATCCTAATGAGAGATTGTGGCTATTTCCATTGCTATTGCCGCCTCCAAAAGTGCAGGTTTCCATTACAATAAAATAGCCCTCCTTACACAATCAAATGTACCTGGTTTTCTCAAGAACCAGAGCCCTAGATTTTCCCACTGCAGGTAGTCCTGTCTTACAATCACAATTGAGCCCAAAATTTCTGTTGCTAAGTGAGACATGCGTTAAGTGAGTTTTGCCCCATTTTACAACATTTCTTGCCACAGTTCTTAAGTGAATCACTGCAGTTGTTAAATCAGTAACACGGTTGTTAAGTGAATCTGGCTTTCCCATTGACTTTGCTTGTCAGAAGTTTATAGAATGTGATCACATGAAAAATGGTCGTAAGTCACTTTTTTCAGTGCCATTGTAACTTTGGTCACTAAATGAACTGTTGTAAGTCGAGGACTACCTGTACAATTTCAAAATTCTTATAAAAGGTCTTAACTGCTTATCTGTTCCTCTCTTTGCAAAATTCAAATCAATGATCATTAAACTAAATGGTTATTTTTTCTCAGTGTTGTGCTAGTTCTTCTAACCTTTCCAGTACAGATCACCAGTGAAGTGGTTATGCAAGTATACCTATGTTAACCAAACAAACACAACTTTAAAGTAGCCATGCAAGGCTTACAAAAGATGTGGCTGTTTTTATGGAGATGCTTCATTGAGGCTGATGCGTTGTGTGAATAATTTCTTTCAGATACTTCACCTCAGTCTTTAAATGAGCTAACGTCACCTTTTCTGTAAGAATTTAATATATAGTGACATTTCGGCTGTCCTTGTAATTATTCTTGACATTGCTTTGCTCATTCTTGTTGTTGTCCTGTTGGTGATATATTTTATTAATAATAAATAATTTCTGGTTGTGAAATTGTGTCTATTTTCCATAATTTGGGAAGAATAGGTCATAAGAAATAGACATTTCTCTATCTTCCCAAATTAGGAATGATATCAGGGCAAACCAGTAACCACTTCAACGAGGATATTGAAGATTTAAAGTTTAGCTTCTGCAGCTGAATAATGGGCTGTGTGGTGTTAATTGTTGCAAATAATAAAATTGACAGTACCTCTTTTTTTAGACATTACTTTTCTAATTTAAATTCTTGATGGAAGATGGCACATATGCACACATTCAGCTGCTTTAAAATTATGATCTTTTGGGTGCAAAGGCTTTCTGAGAAAATGAGTAAATTGTAGAATTAAAATTGCTTGCAACTTTAGTTGTGCCACTTTAATGCCTATACTTTATGATATCATCTTTAATTACAAGACCACTTGCTGTTTCTTCCCTACAGGATTTCCGCTTGATTTAACTTGTGGAAAAGATACTCAAAAGACCAGACACTTGATTTCCCCCAAATTGGTTAAATTAGCATTTCCTGGATTTTGATTACTTAAAGTACCCTTTTTTTTTTACTATTAATATTTTAATTTGTAGAATACAGCCTCCATTCCACATTCAATGTGAAAATGCATTGTGGAAAATATGTCTGGGTTCTGGGGTCCTTGCATTATACCTAATCTATATTTTGCATTGGTTTGCCATTGGGCTATCACTGATCACTGATCTGCCCTAGCCTTAAATTTTAGAAGAATTTTTGAAAATTACTGTAATTTTTAGTAATGATGTCTTTTCCGATTATAGAGTATATATTTTGCATCCTGAAGCTCCCAGTTCAGTTCTGAACTGGGCAATCTTGTGAAATTTTGGCCATCTTTGAGATGGATTCGTGCAAGTTCTTTTATGTGAGGTCATTGAAATCTCATGAGATTTAATTGTCATAATTTCACATTATTTAAGTAAAGCATATCCTCTTTGGAGAATCCGAACTGTGGCAGGAGGAATCCATTGCCTGGGAAATGCCATCTACTCCCTTGGAGCATGAATAGACAAAAATACTTGGAATAAGGAAACTCCGTGTTACGTCCTCTTTTACAAATAGTCAGTGTGCCAAACTGAGAGCCCCCCCCCCCCATGCGAAGAGTCTTGGGAATCTGCACTGAACTGACTCAGGTCTTGCCCAGAGGAACTATTGTGAAGACAGTTTTGTAACATTTCTTTAACTGTAGCTATTTCCTATTCTACTGACTTATGGCCCTCGGGATTTCCCCTCTCTTCTGCAGCCAAGGCATTATGTCCCCTTGCCTCAGCTCCCAGATTGCTCTGCGGGATGGCTTTACTGCTTCCCCTGCACAGAGGCTGCTGCTTTTGTTTGGTTTCTTTTTGCCTTTGCATCGAGAGAAGACTGAGGGCGAGACTGAATGGCAGCTGGCATTTGCCCTTTGCCCTTTGCTGCTCGCCAGCTGGAGGAGGTGCTGGCTGGCTTGGTGGGAGGACAGAGTGCTTTAGTGAAGACAGCCACAGGGCGGTGCCAAACTGGGATTGAGGGGTAGGGCTTGTGGCCATGGAGAAGAGGGAAGAAAAGTCAAGTTTTATGACTGTTGCAAGGAATGGAAAAAGAACTCACAGGTAGGTTTGATGCAGCTATATACAAGGTATGCGTTCTCTTGTAGTTTGGTGGTAATGCATAAATGCTTACTTCAAAGAGAAAGGAGAGGGGATTTTATTTCTGCATTATGCACCTTGGTTTTGCAGAGAGTATTCCTGTTATTTCCTTAATGAGGCATACTTCTTATTATATAAATATTATGTTTACAATTCATTCCCATTTTGGTTAGTTCCTTGCTCAGTTATTGAACTGAAAACAATGGAACCAATGCCTTCTAAAAACATGAATGCAACAATTTACATAGGTAGTGTGCAGTATATATATTTGCCTTAGGTACATACTCATTCTCTTATCATTTGGCACCTTTTGCTTATGGCACTTTCAGGACTGGCTCAGACAACAGATCTTGCTACTATCAGTTATGGTGTCTTCCAACCAGCCCCCCCTTCCCCCCCAAACCCCTGGGCCCCTCTTTTCCAGTGCAGTTGCTTTTTGTTTTCCTGTGATATTTGCTGTTCTGGAGAATAAGAAACTAAGCGTAAGATGGCCCTGGAGAATCTCTGCTGATGCCATTCTGTTTTGATACAGTTGGTGGCAAATACAGTAACTATTTGACCAAGTACAGGAACTCTTCAAGGATTCTTGCTCACATTACTTCTTTCTGAGAGCAAGGAATTGAGATAAAATGTCCCTGAATAATTGGTGATTCTGCATTGCTGGCCAATGGCAGCAAAATAATTTTAAAATATTGTAAGAAGGAAAAACTGAGTCATCTTTATGCCTTAGTGTGTGTAAGGTGATACATGGTGTAGTTAAAGCAGAGATCCAGATTCAAATCCATGCTCAGTCATGGAAACCTACTGAGTGACTCTGGACCAGTTATTCTTTATGAGCCTGAGCTGCCTTATAGGGTTGCTATGGTGATAAAATGGAGAAAGAGAGATCCATATAAACTCCTTGAATGTCTGCAGAAAAGATGGGAAATAACAACTAGCACGCTTGTCTTATACCACCCCTTAGCACTGTGTTCTGTTTGTTTGCGATCAAGGTTGAACTTATTTTCCACTTCTAAAATTTTGAAGGACAGGTAAGTGAATCGGTGAAAGCCAAAATTAAAGATATAGGAGTGCTTTCTTCCTCTGTTGTCCTTGTGAAAGTCAGCATGTCAGGCAAGCTGAACTGGTTTATTTGCAAGGCTTTTTCAATCGAGAAAATTGAACAAAGGGAGATAATTTTACTAAATCAGCCCTTGAGTGAAAGGATTCATTCATTGAGAGTCAGTTTTTGGCAAGACAAACCCTTGGGCAGGAGTCCTGGATAAAACTTGCAGATAGACAACTATCTGATGCTTTGGGAGAGTAGAGGATATGCAGCTTCTACCTTGCAAAAAACATCATCTGAGACAGGCCTTCCATTCTTTTTTTCCTCCTTCCATCTGTGCCTTCATATTTTTTGAAAATCCTTTCTTCAGAGAGAAAAAAATCTGCAGCCCAGAAAGGTACCCCATTTCTTCCATACTTCTCCGCACAAGGTCCGCTTCTAAGCACACAAGCCTTCAAGGAATGCTGCCTCTTAAGATTCTCTCAGTTAACCAGAAGAGAAGGTGCCAAGTGGGCACTTTTGGATATGCGAGATCTTTTCCGGTGTGTTTCTTTTTGTTCTTTATTGAATGTCTATAGCGGTTGGGGCCTTAACATTGACAGTACCATTGTGTGGGTTAAACTATCCCCTGTCGCAGCAGTTTCAAAGTTGCTGTAAAATGAAAGTATAAAATCTACAAGGATAGTTAAACTATGGATAGTATCTCACAAATAGAAGCTGTAGTAATTCCAAATGTAATGATGACTTATAGAAAAAAAGATACTTGATTCCAAGAATAATCAATATCACTAACTGGAAAATACAAAAAATGCCTTTTTGATTCTTTTAAAAATCCAGATTAATGCACACAGAAATTTTATACGTCCATCTGAGCTAATGGTATTCTTTACTGTATTGACTTTCTTCAGTGATTGATTTTATTTATATAGCGTTTTTAATCCACAATTTTTCTGGTAAATTTATGAAAGAAGCCGGACTATTTGAGGACCAGCATTGTGAGTCTTCCAGTGGTCCCACTTCTTTCCAGGTATTCAGAAGGTGGATGAAAACCTAGTGCCAGCTGCCCAGCAGAGACAATGCCTATTGCTGCCTGAAGTAGGCTACCCTCTGCTACAGGACAGGTATCCGCTTGGTGTATTGAATGTTCTGTAGCTTCTCTCTATTGAGGTGAAAGTATTGTTAATCTGCTGAAGTACATTTCATGATCACGTTCTTATTCTACTCTAAATTTCAGGTGCATCCAACTTACAATAGCCTGTGTAATTAATGCAAGAAAATTTCTTGGCTATTTTTCTATAAACAATTAGGATATCATTCCCTTCAAACCCCACTCTCCTGCCCAATTTATTGAGCTTTTTGTTTTTGTTTTTAAAAAAATCAAGATATTATTGTACTGTAAGCTTTGACTATCAGAACTCCTAGGTTTGATGGGGGGAGGGGGATGTGAGGAAGAAACAATAAGATCTATGAAAAAGTAACACTCGATAAAACATAAAAGTAAAATAGCTAATTATAATAAAAGCAGCATTACAGCCAACATGTAGAAACCATAGGACAAACATTGAAAAGTGAAATACAAAAGCTTCAGGCCTTTCCGGAAAAGAAGCTGCCAGTTAATCTTACATGCTTATAGGTGAACTTGTATCCATACATGATTTTTAATATGAAAAATGTGGGTTATAAATTGTATATATAAATTAAATTAATAATAAATGCAGTTGTTCAGCCAGGAGCTATGACCTGTACATAGCATGTCTACACATATATTTTTAATTTCAAGGACTTGGGTGGAATAATGGATCACAAACTCAACGTGTCCCAACAGTATCATGCAGCTGCAAAGAAGGTCAGTGACATCTTGAAGAACATCAAGAGAAGCACAAAGTCCAGATAGTGGGAAGCAATTATCCCACTCTACTCTGCCTTGGTCAGCCCCACTCAAGAGTATACTGCATTCAGTTCTATGCACCCAAGTTTATAAAAGGGCTACCAAGATTTTTACAATATATATATAGAGAGAAAATAAGTAAAACACACATGGTGAACCCAATTAAAAATATACATAATGAATGAAACCATTAAGCAATCAAATATACTGTCATCTTGAATCAATATACAGATAGTCCTCAATGTACGACCACAATTGAGCCCAAAATTTCTGTTAAGCGAGACATTTGTTAAGTGAGTTTTGCCCCATTTTATGTCCTTTCTTGCCACAGCTGTTAAGTGAATCACTGCACTTGATAAGTTAGTAACACGGTTGTTAAATGAATCTGCCTTCCCAATTTGATTTTGCTTGTCAGAAGGTCACAAAAGGTGATCACATGACCTTGGGACACAGCAGTGGTCATAAATATGAAGCAGTTGCCAAGTGCCTGAATTCTGATCCCGTGATCGTGGGGATGCTGCAAAGATCATAACTCTGAAAAACAAAAGGTCATAAGTCACATTTTTCAGTGCCGTTGTAACTTTGTACAGTCAGTAAATGAAGTATTGTAAGTCAAGGACTACCTGCAGTTCAAGCAGTAAGAGAGAAGAAAGAGCAGAAAAGCCTTAATTTTCAGGGTGTTTGTTGGAATTAAAATAACAAGCTGTGTACAAGTTGCCCTCTAGTTGTCCAACTTAAGAATGAAATGAAATATCTCAAGGTTGTCATTTTAAGGAATTTTAGAGCCTTAACCATATGTACATACCCATCACACTTTTCAGGAAAAGCAGTCTTATGCAGAACAATAAAATAAAATAAGAAATAGCAACTACGTGGGGATTAACTTGCTAAGTGTATTTGGGAAAGTGTATGAAAAGAATTGCGATTAGAAGTATAGGTGGAAATGAACAAATTTTGGGAGGTTCAGTGCTGCTTTATGCTGGGTAAGGGATATTCTTAAGTAAGTCGTCATTGATACAGTACAGTTTATTATACAAATAGTCCTTGACGTATAACCTGTATCCAAAATTCTGACTGCCGTTCTCCTCCCCAGACATATGATCACCTTTTGGGTGCTTGGCAACCAGCTGGTCCTTATGGCTGTTTGCAGCATCCCTTGTTCAGGTGACCTCACTTTACAATTTTTTTAATTGGAAACCTGTGGTTGCTTCCTTTTTCCAGCAAAAAACATTCATTGTGAACAATGAGTTTGTATAACGACTGCCACATTTACATAACAATCACCCCCCCCCAAAAGGTCGTAAAATCGGGTATGGTCATGTAATAACTGCTTTTAACAACTAGCATGACTTTCGACCATAATTCTGGGCTTAATTCTGGTCATAAATTGAGAACCACCTGTATATTGATTTAAGGAAACTGAATAGGTTTGGATTATGCAAAGTTTTATATGAAAATATATTGAATTAGTACAACTTTATAATGTGTAAGACAATTGGAATATTACATCCAGATTTGATTGCCATAATATAAAAAAGATGTAGAGACTCTAGAAAGAATGCAGAGAAAAGCAACAATGATGATTAGGGACAAACATATGAAGAACAGTTGCAGGAATTGGGTATGTCTAGTCTAATGAAGAGAAGGATGAGGGGTGACATGATAGCAGTCTTCCAATATCTAAAGGGCTGCCGCAAAAAAGAGGCGGGTCAACCTATTCGCCAAAGCACCTGAAGGCAGGACAAGAAGCAATGGATGGAAACTGATCAGGAAGAGAACCAACCTAGAACTAAAGAGAAATTTCTTGACAGAACAGTCAGTGGAATGGCTTGCCTTCAGAAGCTGTGGGTGCTCCATCATTGGACATTTTTAAGAAGAGATTGGACAGCCATTGTCTGAAATGGTATAGGGTCTCCTGCTTGAGCAGAGGGATGGACTGGAAGATCTCCAAGGTCCCTTTCAACTCTTGTTATTCTGTAAGTCCTTTTCTTAAAAAATATGGAAGAGAGTTCAAGAGACCAAGAAAATTTCAAACTATAAGCTAAATGTTGTGGGAATTGAGTACTTAAGAAATGTGTATAGTAAAACAGTAAAAAATTGTATCATGAATGAATGAATGTTGAATGAATGTAGCTTGAACGTGAAAATGAATAACTAGTTCAAAAGTAGCACATTTAAGTGATTTGGTCCTATAGAGAATGAATGAAGGTTGAATCATAAAACAATATACGAGGGATGACTAGAGACTAAGAAAAATATTGGATGAAATTGGTGAAATTTTCAAAGAAAGTTGAAAAGTTTAAGAACAAAAGACAACGTATGAAACTATATGGGTGAAGTGGAAATAAGAATTTATTGGAATAGAAAGGTATGAGCAAGTTCAGTGGATGGTGTTAGTGTAAACTAAATTTGTTTCTTTTCATTTTCATATCTCAAGCTTTTAATTTTGCATCTTACAAGGTATTTATCCCTTTTCTGTGCTGTCAACAATATTGCTTACTACAAAGAGGAACAGTGTGATGAATATGTACATATATTTGTAGTAGTAGATGTAAACGAACAATAAAAAACATATCCTTTAGTTCCTGCCAGTTCCAAACCTACTTTGGTTGCCACAGTTTCTAGGGAATGTGAAAGCTAGACAAGGCAGTTGTGCTCTCCAGATTATTTGGACAACTCTCTTCAGTCTAATCAGAAGCAAATTGTGGGAGTGATAATCCACAAAGTCTGAAGGTTCTTTGGTCAACTAGCTATAGGGTGATTCTTCAGATATGAAGATGTATACAGTTGTTGTATGTTAAAACCAGCAAGCTGATCTTGTGATACTGATTCAAAACTGATGTCATATGTTCAATCCAACATGCTGCTGCATTTTTCACTGAATGTATTTTGCGAAAAATTGGAAGTGTAAGAAACAGTATAGCAATAATCTGTCTACATACTAAACTGATGTTATATTCCTGATCATTGGAATGTTGATGAGAGAAAATCATTAGCAAACTGAAGTAAGTATTCATTCTGAAATAAATAGGTCATATATATTCAGTCCAGATTCTTATTTTCAGCATTGGCCAGCTAATCAATCAAGAAAGGCATGACTTCTTAGCTACGATTGTTTTTTTTTTCTATCTGAATGCCAATAACTGTTAATAGATCAATCTTCATGATTTTCACCCTTAATATAGTCTTTGAATCAATTCTAATATATTTAACCTCAGTACCCAAAGAGATGATTTCAGCTATAGATATGGTAGAGTTTTATTAATAAGCTATGTCCTAGCCAAAAATAGCTTTTCAACGTTGTATCCTCCAGATACTATATATTGGTCCTTTATATTGGCCAGATACTAAATATTGGCCTCTGTTACAGTCCAAATTATGTGGAAAAATAGTTATATGACATCTAATTCATCAGAACAGCAGGTAAGGGAAACCTGTTCAGGCCTCAAATGTTTTTTTCCAGTAAATAAATAAAAATAGCAACATATTATAAATAGACAAATTTATTCCAGCTCTGGCCATATAGTCTGTTTCTCAAAGTTCAGCAGGTCAAGAGAAGTAAATTTTATTTTGGAAATTGTATTTGTTTTTCAAATTGCTCATGGAAGTTTGTATATTTGTGTGTGTGTGAAAGAGTTTATAGATTTCTCAAAACCTTTCACTGTAGCTAGCTAGGACAGAAATAGGCAAATGGCTAGAGAGAGCTCATGCTAGAGTTCTGCCTGATGTTGCTAATCAGTCTAGCAGCCACTTCCTGTGGTACCTTCCAAATCATTTCTGCCCATGTGCCATGGATTGCTGCATGGCAAGTTCTGTCCTTTTAGAATAGAATAATAGAATAATAACTTTATTGTCACTTTGAATGTACACTAATCGGCATACATTAAAATGAAATTTCATTGCATACAGCTCTCGAAGGTTTACCACCTCCGATATACGCTAAATAAATATGACAAAAATAAATAAATAAATACAGAATTATGCATATATGACACAGAGAGACAACACAGACTAGTTCGGATTATGTGTACATGTGCATTGCGAGAAAAACGAGATTTCTCTCTTCGTATATGTTAATATGAGGCCTATTGTCAAGAGCTTCATTAAGCCACAGGCCATTTGGGTTGTGAACTCCGCAACATTTAGAAAAGAATAACATTCCATTCTGGACTCTTTTCCTGTATTGCCATGAGAATATCAACCTTGGCCACCAGTAGTTTTACGGTCAAATTTCTTCTACACAGAGTTATTCCAGATGACTCCACAAATGAGAGCGGGCTCACCCCAAATGAGAGCGGGCTCACCCCTTTTCCACGACAGAGTATCTTTCAGGCAGTTACCTTGTCACTGAATGCTAAATGGCTTCTGTTCTGAGCATAACCCTAACATGTCTGGCTGCTCCTGCAACATTCCCTTAGGGAGGAAGAATGATTGATCATGTCTTTTCGTCAGATAAATAAATAAATGCAACAGCAACAAACACATAGAACAGAAATAAATAAACTATCCAAACCTGTCAATAGAGATAGATCAGCCGAAATAATGAGTTATTCCCCTCTTTCTGTGGCTTGCTGTGATTCCCTCATCAGTGAATTACAATAACGGAGACTCAAATGCTGGATTTCATTATCATCACAATGCAGGTATACGTGATTCTCCAAACCTGTGGTGATTTATGGGAACAGTTCTAGATTTTATTCATCAGATGGAAGTGTCATGATACAATTTTAGATGGCTAAAGACATTAGTATCATGCATGAGAACTGAGGATTTTTTTTAAGGAGTATGTTTCCCTATCTGACCTCTGCATTCATATTTGCACTACCAAAGCAAAGTGACTACTAGCAGCACTCAAGTAGCTTCCATAACTCGTGGCACAGTGGTTTTATGTATTTATTCATTGCTTTTAGTTTTGCTGTATGCTGCCTAGAGTTGCTTTTGGTGAGTTAGGTGACTATATAAATTAGACAAGTAATCAATCAATCAATCAATAAATAAATAACTGAAAAAGCTTTTTTTTCTGACATTGCATCATCACCAAGGAGCTTTGTTATAACACCAATAAGCTAAATGCATTTATTCCTCTCTGGGCTGGAATCTCACAGAATTCATGACGAAACAGTGAGGGGAACAATGGAGAGGTCAATTTAAAACAACAGTTGTTTTATATTCATGGGGCTTCATTCCTCCACCTCGAAGTTCAGAGTATTGAGGATGGTAGTAAGACTCTTAAATAGCAGCAATAATACCAACCATGCTTGCTAAATATGGCCACATCTCTATACATGTCTGCCTTCTGTTTTGTAGCATCCTCATATGAAGTCCTGTTCTATCAGAGAAAGAAGTACATAGGCCCTAAGGTTGCTTAGTAGCAGTTCACGTCTGGATAGCAGACAGCACAAGCACTGATCACAGATTCCTTCTAGTGTAAGAAGAGATTATTTTTAAATTGCAATATTTTTTTTCTAATGTTCTATACGTATAGCTTTTTGTCTTTTGTCAATTACATTTTGTGACTTTTGTTGCTATTGATGCATTTCCTCTTTTTAGGGAATGAGCCTGTACTACAGGCATCTCTATGCTTTTATGCTAAAATGTAGAGGCTTTCAGCTCAGTTCCTGGTGACCGGGTGGAGACATTTATAGTTTTCTTGGCAATAGTATAGAAGTGGTTTGCTATTGTCTCCTTCCTGATTTTCTAACCGGTGACCTTTCAAGTAAGTTATCCCAGGTTATTTATTTTTTCCCAAGTATCTGGTTAGGCTACAGGGTCTCCCATGCAAATACTAACCAAAGCTGATCTTGTTTAGCTTCTCAACTCAGATCAGGTTAGTTCAGGTTAGCCAGATACTGCCATCTGCTGAGACACATTTTAATTCTAGATTCTTTTTATTAAAAGGAAACACTGGAGCTCCGATCAAGTAGCTATTAGCAGAGATCTGTCATCTTTCTTTAAAATTCACACCACTCTCTGCATCAGCTCATCTTTGCCCAAGTTTTCTGTTGTAGAAAACCTGAGCATTTTGAAGCAATAGTTTCAATACTTTTATGATTTACTGATTTTTTTTCTTTTTGTGTTTTTTAAACTGACATACAGTACATACAGATTTAACAACATATAAACTACAGGTAGTCTATGACTTACAACAATTCATTTAGTGACCGTTCAAAGTTACAACAGCATTGAACAATGTGATTTATGACCTGTTTTCACATTTACGACCTTTGCAGCATCCCCATGATCATGCGATTAAACTTCAGGCACTTGGTAACTGGTTCATATTTATGACCATTGCTGTGTCCCCAGATCATGTGATCACCTTTTGTGACCTTCTGACAATCAAAGTCAATGGGGAAGCCAGATTCACTTAACAACTGTGTTACTAACTTATCAACTGCAGTGATTCACTTAACAACTGTGGCAAGAAAAGTCATAAAATGGGGCAAAACTCACGTAACAAATGTCTTACTTAACAAAAGAAGTTTTGGGCTCAATTGTCATAAGTCGAGGACTACCTGTATAATAACCCCCCCACAAATATAAGTAATAAAATACAGGTGAATGGCTAACATGTTGAATAACCAGCAAATCTGAAATATTATTAACATTAACATTAACATTCCTAGAGTATTACAATACAGACATTTCATAGTTTAGTAAATTTTTGAGAGAAGTTTAATTCAGATTTTCAAAGAAACTCATGCCAGTGTGCTATTAATGTGCTATTAAGCTACCTGCCACTAAATTACAATTACACTGCTATAGCAGAGTTAGAACATTGTCTATTCCTAGCAGCACTGTTGAAACAAAGATCGTACCTAATCCTGTCATCCCACACTATTTCTTCAGTCGTGGCTGAATATAGAACTGTCCCAATCAAATCCAGCCACGAACAAACCAAGGTTAGTCCACAGAGCAATGGTCCAATAGTCCACAAGGCACTTCAAAGTTGCTCAAACAAAATAATTTTACCAGACAAACCTAATTCCACCGGGCAAAACTTAAATCCACACACAAGAGAGCTCATGGGGCAAGAAAAGTTCTGAGTCTCCAATTCCAAACACGGTGTCAATCCAGAGTGAAGCAGGAATCACGATGACCAAACACACAGCTAGAAAACAAACACATTGTTCCCAGCAATGCCTCCATTTGTCTCCTGTGATAAATAGCCAGCTTCCGGTGCAGCCCATCAAGACAGGCAGGGCCCTCTCTTCTTGAGTAGTCGGGCTGACCTTCTCTGCTCCTGCCTTTTCTCTGCCCTATGTGATCTTGGATCAGGTGCAGAAGGCAGTTCCTCCTCTTTGCTAGCCATCTGCCACTGCAAGCTGTCCCCAGCTGGAGCCTCAGCCAAATCCCTTCCAGCTGGCCGTTCACAGCCATCAATCAACTCGGTTCCAGACATGCCAGGAATTGGCTCATTCTTCCCTGAGCTGACATCTGAGGAGGTATCTGGGGAATCATTCAAGGGAGACATCACAGGAGCATGGAATGCTGTTACCTTCCCACCAAAGTGGTAGCTATTTATCTGCTCACATTTGCATGCTTTTGAACTGCCAGGTGGGCAGGACAGGAGCTCATGCTGTTGCGCAGCACTCAGGTCTTGAATCTGGAATCTGGGCTGTCGGCTTTCCAGCTGATAAGCTCAGTGTGTCAGAACTGCCACCTGCGCTCCTGCTATTGCTCGCTACCAGTCTACCAGGGACCCTGGGGGGGGGAGGGTAAATGCTTAGGGGGAAAGTGAAAGTAATGGAAGTGTATCTCTCCAAGACAGTGTTTCAAGGTCATTCCCCTGGGAGAAGAATGCTGCTGCAAACCAGCCTACACCCGGAGTGACCATTTCAAAAACATATTCTTTGAAATTGATTGGATGATGGGGGGGGGGGAAACAGCAGTGGGAAATGCCTAAGAGGGGGAAAGTTACACTTCGGGATTTGGTACATGAATTTCAGTTCTGGCTTTGCTTTACTTGACTTCTAATAAAACTGTACCTTTTGCAACAAATGGAGCCAAGGATCATTTTTATTTAGATGTGCAGGCTGAGGCAGGACTGACACAGCATTTTTAGCTGCTGAGTCATTGCGCCCCTTTAAGTGTATCTATAGCTGACTTGAAAACAGTACTCTTATGTTTGTTAATATCATCTAGAGTGAGGTGTTACATAGAATGGCCTAGGACCAGAATAGGTCCAAAAGAATTCCATTTTTTAAAAAACATTAATCTTAGACTATTTTATATCAAATCTTCAGATGATACAAAATAGTGTGGGATAGTTAATACCATACAAAACAGACATTTAAAACATTTTGATTGATTAGAGAAAGACCTGTGGAATATGAAAGTAACTCAAATGCAGAGGGATGGTGAGGAGGAATCAGAAATAGCGTTTGTGAAAAAAACAGTATTTGATAGGAGGCTGAGTATGATCACCGATGTGATCTGGATGGGGAAAAAACGGTCAAATGCAGTTTAGGCTTTATCGTCTGATAAGTTAGTTACTAAATAATGGAAAGCAATTCTTTTATTTTCTTCTGTTTCAACCAGGCCCCGTCTTGAGTGTTTGTCCAGTTCTGGGCACCACACTAAGAAGGACTCACTCATATGTTAGGTCCTAAGGAATCAAGATAGACTCCTGCTGTGACTGCATGGACAAATGACTGCTGTCTAGAGCCGTCCTCGGCAATAACTTGTAGCACCTCCTAGACATTGCAATAATCTTGCTAACCCAGCCTGTCTACTTGAGCCACTGTCTTTCCTGTCTACTTCCCATAGTCAGAACATTTTTTTTATCAGTCCATTGTCTGCTTGCATCACAGCCTCCTGGCTGCTCATTGCCTCAGGGGAGTACTCCATTTTTATTTGATCCAGAACTGTTTGGTCTTCTTTCAGTATATTTTATGTTAATAACAGTCCCCAAATTAAAAAAAATCCGAGGGATATTCTTTCTATGGCAGTTCTTCAATGTCTCTTTTTAATAAATATACATCATACTGGATGTGATATGGAAACATTGCTTTACTTATTTTTTTCAGTTTTGTGCTCCATGCTTCTAGTAGAGTGCGAAAAATCATTTTAATTATTCTGCTCTTTGTTGCCACTGAAATATCCTTATCTTTCATGATTTTGTATTAAGTTTAGTATTATCTTCCTCCCTAGAATGGCTTCTTCATTTTATATCACACCATCCACTTTCATCTATTCTCGAACCCAGGAAAAGAAAACTATTATATTCATTTCTGCAACAACTGCTATAAATTGACTTTAAGCATTTTGTGACTTTCCGTCTTGGCTTTCCCACAAGCAAAGTCAGTGGGGAAGCTGACAGGAAGTAGGAAGTTGCAGTCAGGTGAGGTTCTCACCAACCCATAGTGATTTGTTTAAGGATAGTAACTGATAAATATACGGCCTCTTTCACTCAATGGTTTGAAGACCTGATTGCAATTGCCACCTATGTGTCAATTGCCAATAGATGTAGACAAATATAATGAAATATGGGACTCCTTCATATTGTGGGAAGTCAGCCCCCCAGAGAAGGAAATATTAAAAGGGCAGAAAAATATTTTTCTCAAAGGATCTTAAAGAGACAGAAAAGCATGCCCAGTTTTCTTAATAGCCCCAAGTCTGCCTCCCCCAAGCAGAAACCAGTTCTATAGAGATGCAGATGTAAATCCAGGGAGCTAGGAGATTAAGAAGACAAAGACCTAAAATCTACATACCCCATCCAAACTCTAAGAGTCATCAGCCCCAGGGAAACAGGATATGACATAATAAGATTGACCGATCACCATCAGAATACCAGAAAGGCACACTCAGACTTAGGTCAAAGTTCATGCCACAGGAACAACTCCAAACAAAAGGCTCCAGAGGGTATAAAAACCTACTTCCTACATGTGCTCAGCCCTTTTTTTCACTTCTCTTGCTGCCAGAACCATCTTCCTGTCTGGCTCTCCTCTCCAATAAACTACAACCTTCTTCCCAAAGCAGTTGCCATGTTTATTCCCAGCTTGGATGAACCAGGATGAAGACTTTTCTTTCAACAATATAAAATACAGTAGCTTAAAAAAGAGAAAGCTATATAAATGTATTAGAAATATATTTGAATAATAATTGCATTTGATATATATAAAAGTGTAATTCATTAGAATTAAAATGATATACTATTTTTTCCTTTGTTCTTTTTTGTTTTTTAAAACACTTTCTATGTGTTTTTTTGTTTTCTTTAACAGTATATGTATTTTTATTGTAATTATCTTTGCTTTGTTCCTCCTCTTTTTTTGCCATTATTTTAAAAGAATTTTTTTTTAAAAAAGCTAGTAACTGGGGACTCCTGGAACTGCCATCAGTGTCTTGTCCCAGGCCAAGCACACACAAATAACTGAAGAGATTGCTTGCTTATTTTATTAATCCAGGTTTGCAAACACATACAGTTGCAGTAGTGTATGTGTTTGCATACACATACAAGTCCCACCCAAAGTCCAGCAATTTGGTTTACAAGTTCCAAAATTAAAGTAGTGAGCAGAGAAGTAGTCAGTCGAAATCTGAGAGCCAGAGCTTGTAAAAGGTTTGTCAGCCAGTCCGTTTTCAAAGTCAGGGTCATGAGATTCAAGATTCAAGGGTCATGGAATAGGAGTTAAAGGATGGCTGTCATCAACAGAGAACTTGAGCTTACTGTTCTATTTTAATAGAAGCAGACCTAGTGTTGCTCATTTAGTGAGGTGAGACTACTTCCTTGTGAGCAGTCTTGCAGAATGCCTTTGCTCTGCACCCTGCCAAGCTCTTCATTGGGAGAGGGCAATAATTCTGCACCATCTTGGAGAGTAGTGGCAGCCATGTCTGCTGGTTGCTGGCAAGCTCAACGTCCTCTGCCTCACAGATAGCAATCCATCTGGTGACTCTGGAATTGACTGCTCATTGTCTGTTGGCAATTCTGAAGCTGGCTGCTTTTTGTCAGTTTCCTCTCCTGACTTTGAATCTGAGCCCACTATGACAGTCGCTGACTGGCGTGATCACATGATGTGCTTTACAATCATGTCACTTAGTGATGGAAATTCTGCTCCCAATTACCATCATTAAGCAAGGACTACCACTGGTGAATCTAAGAGAGGCCAAGGACTTGCAGGGCTCCAGTTGACTCAAACACAGGACTGCATGCTCTGATCTGCCCATGGGGCTTTCTATCCCCTTAGTAATTTCTCCTTTAGTTTCTGGAAAGACCTCCATAGCAATCAACATTTTTCTTCCTGAGAATTACGACAATATTAGGGAGTAGGGAGGCAGATATTAGAAGATTCCCCTTCCTCCTCCTTTGGTATCCTGGAATCAGCAGAAGCAATAGCAAAACAGTTAACAAACAGCTACCCTTTTGCTGGCTTCATTTCAGAGGCATGACAAGAGTAATGCTGTGGAGGGGGGGGGGAGAGATTTTTCAAGCAATTTGCTTTCTTCTATTCTCCAGGATGGGAGGAAAGTACATCATAAGGCCTGTGGGGAAGAGTCTTGTAGCTGATCCATCATTAGTAACCACCATTGCCCATTGAATCACTAGAGGGAGTTTACTTGACAAGTTTCATGTTTAGCTTATCAGTTACTAATGCCATCTAATAATGGACTTTTAATTGTTTTTATCGTGCAATACTGTTTTTATAACTGTTGTAAACTGTTCTGAATTTTAAAAATGGAAGAAATATGTAATTTATGTATTTATTACCCAACATTCCAAGAACGAAAGTGAGACACATTGAGACACATTTATGTGTGTATCTGTATGTACATATGCATGTGTGTGTATAAATATAATAACTTTCATCTTTGGAAATATTCATTTACTCACTACATTCACATTTCCTTTTCTTAAAAAAACCAAGGAAAAGTTCACAAGGTCTCAAGGGATGTTTCATCCAGGAAGTTCCAACCAGTGTGAAGATGGCAGCTGCATCTCCTAGTAGAAATACCGTAGTAACTCTTTTTCATAGATCTGTAGCAGTAGCTTTTGAGCCCTGAAAGCAATGGAGGAAATGTAGGAAGTTGAAAGTTGAGAATGTACCCTGAAAATCAAAGGAAAAAAGGGAAAATGGAAAAGCAAGCAAATGACTTTTTCTAACCCTCCTTTTTATAGCTCAGAACTGGGCATAACATTCTGACATTAAGTTCTGGCATTAAGAGCATAAAACATATGTGTGTATGCGCCTTTATTAATGTCTCATCAGAAAAGGTATTACATTACAAAGAAAAGGGGAAAAAACAACCCCCCCCCTTTTATTCTCTAGGGATCCATCTTCTGTTTTTCATCTCAATTTGAGCATACTTTAGAAAGGATAGTGGAGGGAAAAAAAATCCTCCCTCTTTGTAATTCTCTTTCCACTGTACGGGCCAAAGAGCAGATTCAGTTCCTGACCCCGAAGGTCTGAGTAGGAAATCTGTTCATGTGGGGTGTGGCTGCATCACTGCAGTACTGGGTAGCTGCAGGTCTCTATTTTGGTAATGATAATCATTAGTATTTAGAGTACTTTATAATTTGGTTTTTCAATCTCATTTTACAATTGGGATAGTATGTTTGACCAAAGGTTGTCTCATATTGAATCAATAACTGAGGACCATTTCTACATCCAGCATCTATTCTGCTCTTTAGAAAGCTGCATCGTTGGATTCATGAAGAAACCAAGGAAAAGTGGCTTGATCAGTTGACATTAGAATGTCATAGGCACCAAAATAATGATCCCTCCTTACTCCTCTATAACAACCTTAACACAGTTTTCATTCAACAGCTTTGCATTCAACTAATAATACCACATTCTTCCCAGATTTCCTCCCTCCCCCTCAAATGCTACGAGGAGAATACGTAACAGTTGATAATCTCTCTAAATCAGTTTTTCTAATCCAGCAACCTCCAACAGAGTGGTCTACAAGCTCCTTGATGCTCAGTTAGCTAGGAATTATGGGAGCAGTAATCCCTCACCCTTAGAGAGTGCCAGTTTGAGGAAAAAATGTTGTAAATTATCAGCCCAAACATCTTTGACTCTAAATGAAGGTCAGTGGAAGCTGCAGGTAATGTGCAGATGTCCTCAGAAGAGATTGCAATAGTAGCTCCCTGGAAGCCAATAGATAGAGCACTGACAAAGCTTTCCAGACAAGGCACATGACCGGGAGTCTGTAATCCTTTTGATCAGCAAGAGGGGGTTACTGTAGGGTCACTGCTGACATAAAACCAACCAATCAGTCAAGACCACCTAGGAATTTAAATTTATCTTTTTTTTTCTTTTCCCCTGTGGGAAGAATCCAGAGAAAGAAATATTTTGGGAAATATTAAAAAGGCAGAATATATTTCCCCAAAGAATCTTAAAGGCAGAAACCAACCCCCCCCCCCCAAGTCTCTCTGCCCCAAACAGAAACCAGGTCTGCAGAAATGCAAATGTGATAATCTTGTCAGAAAGATTGGAGCCAGGAAGCTTGGATTAGAAAGACAAAGATCCCTACAATCAACAATCCCTCACACCAAAAATCCAACAGTCATCAGCCACAGCCACAGCCCCAGGGAAGCAGGATATGACCTTTGGGACATAATAGGATTAACCCACCACAATCAGAATACCAGAAAAGGCACACTCAGACTCAGGTCAAAGTTCATGCCACAGGAACAACTCCAAACAAAAGCTCAAGAAGGTATGAAAACCCACCACATCCTACTACATGTGGTCAGCTTTCCCAGAGCCATCTTTCTGTCTGGCTCTCCTCTTCAGTAAACTACAACCTTCTTTCTAAAGCAGTCTCTATTTTGCTTATTCCCAGCTTGGGCTGGACCCTGATGAAGATTTTTCTTTCAACAATTTGGCATCCAGGATGGGACTCCAAGCTAACGTCTCTAGTGGACTAAGACTGGCAGCCTTGTGTCTGTGGATAGGTTTCCCAAGCCCTGCCCATGTGGAGCAAGGTAGTAAAGGGAGTTTTGAGTTTGAGCTCAAGGGCTGATTTGGAAAGAAGTAGAGTATCTCTAAATTTTAACTTTAAAGCCCAGGGGAGTGAAGGAAATGTGTGTATGTCTGTGTGTGTGAGTGAGAAGACCCTTTTCCCAATCACAGTTGGATCTTGCTTCCTCTGGTCTTTCCTAACCACCAAAAGATTTGTTCAAGGAACAGACTCTGGAAAACATGGGGGTTTGGCCAGAGTGCAGGACCTTTTGTTAGGGAAAAGGGAGAGGCTGTGTGAAAATGGAATGGAATGAGTGAGTGAGAGAGTCAAACCTGGGCAACTGGCTGAAACCACTGGTCAAAGTTCCACTCTTCTAGGAGGGACCCTCATACTCTGTGAAAAGGAAGTCAGAGTCCTCCCAGATCCCTTTGTGGTCTGAAACTGGCACAAGGGGCTAGGACGACTTCAAAAGTTGTCTTGCCAAGGGGCTAGGGCAGCTTCAGAAGTCGCCTTGCCAAGGGGCAAGGAATGAAAGATTGCCTTGCCAGAACAGGGGACTCCAGAAAAGAGTCACTCTGGGGACGCAGGAGAGTAGAGAAAAAGACTCACTGCGGATAAACGGGTCAGAGTCTTGCCTGAAAATATGGGAAGCTCTGATTCCAAGGTTCTGCCGATGTCTCCTTTAGGGAGACTGTTAAAAGCCTGGGATCTAAAAAAGTTTACCCATCCAGGAGGGAATGAAAAAGAAGCACGCACGCCAATTATGCAAAGAGTGGTCTTTGCTCAGGGCTTTGCTGGGAAACCAATTTGGCTAAATAAAGGTACTTAAAAGGAAAAGGGAAATAAAATATAGGAATAGTGATATTCTCTCTCTCTCTCTCTCTCTCTCTCTCTCTCTCTCTCTCTCTCTCTCTCTCTCTCTCTCTCTCTCTCTCTCTCTCTCTCTCTGTGCAACCACGTGATATGTTTAAGATTTGTGCCTTCCCTAATTTGAGTTAATGGAAATTTATGGTGGGAATGACCAGGATGTGTAAAACTAAGAGTTCTGTTTCCTTTTCTGTTTCCTTTTCCTTGTCTTTGTATTTGTATGTGTGTCAAAGTCTTTGTGTGTCCTCAAGGTAAATGTTAACTGTTATGTATTGATGTTAATTACTTGAAATCAGTTATAAATGGGTAACTGCTGTGTCTGTTTAAACTCCAGACTGCCTGTCTGCAGAATTGTAAGTTTGTGTTTTGGGCGGGAATGACTGCTTTAATTCCATTGGCCACTGCCTATCGGCGGTCCGTATAAATAGAAGTTGAGCGGCTGTTACGGCCGCTTCTGTGTTAACCAATAAACGTGTTGTTGTTTTCAACCTTCGCCTCCTCAATGCCTCAAAGATCCCAGAACATAACAGTGGCAACGAGGATGGGATGTGCTGCTAAGATGGAAGAGCTAAGTCACTAAAGGGGTAAGACCAGGCATCAGCGCCCTGGTTGGAACCGTGTTCCCCCCTTTTCTGCCTGCCAGTATACAAACGCTGGAGGTAGCGCCTTCCCAAGGGACCCGTCCCTGGGAAATTCACAGAAGCCTTAGCAGCACAAGGCATTGAGAGGTCAGTAACAGCCAACCATGGCAAAGGTCGGCAGGCTGTCGGAGTTCGACATGTCGCACCCTGAGAGGTGGAGCTCATACATTTCACGAGTCGAGAACTTTCTATGAGCTAACCAAGTTAGCGAAGATGGTTTAAAGGCTGCAACGCTACTATGCGTGTGTGGCCAGGCGACGTTCGATATAGCCGAAAACTTGGTTGCTCCAGCTACACTAGAGTCGGTCGCCTATCTTGAGCTCAAGAAAAAGCTCAAGGAGCATTTCGAGCCTAAGCTCTCCGTCATTGCACGGAGACATGCATTCGAACAAAGAGAGCAGCAACCAGGAGAGTCAGCTGCCGAAATTGTGGCTGCACTTCAACAGGCATCCAGGCTCTGCAACTTCACAGACCTAGAAGAGAGGCTTAGAGACCGTCTGGTATGCAGTTTACGGAACAGGGACCTTCAGCAGAAGTTGTTTGCAAAGGAGACCTTGACATTTCAGGATGCTCTAAAAGAGATAATGGCAGAAGAAGCTGCCGGGGGAGCCGTCAAAGCCTTACAGCCCCACAAAAACATTCCCAGCCCAGCAACCGTCCACCAGGAGGACGCGGAAAAAGTCGACAACCCAGACGGGGACAACGAGGTCAACCATCTGCAAAAGCTACCAGAAAGAGAGCGGCAGTCATTTGTCAAGGCAGCGCCCTTCCCTAGATGCGTGGGCTGTGGTGGCAGACATCGGCGCTCGGAGAGTAGATTCCATACGGCAGTGTGCCGAGCATGTGGCAAACAAGGCCACATTGCTAGCATCTGTAAAGGTCGCCAGAGGGACTCTCTACAAGAAGAATTTCCCAGGAAAGGTACAGGGGCCCCGGGGCAGAGCAGAGTTGGATTTTGCTCCAGCAGAAGGAGCATTCTTAGAACAGGAGCCCATCGCCCCCTTAAAGAAAAGCTTAGGCTTAAGGTCAAGCTTGAAGGAATTCCATGTTCCATGGAATTGGACACTGGGTCAGCCCTGTCCATAGTTTCTCAAAGAACTTTTAACTACATCTGCAGTCGCAGCGGCAAAAGAGTCAAACTCAAGCCGTCAAATTTAGTGCTAATGGATTTTCAAAATTCCCGCATAGCAGTTAAAGGGGAGGTTATGCTAATAGTACAGTTTAAAGAGTTTGAGGGTCCCCTCGATGTCGTGGTGGTTGAAGGCCACCGCACAAGCCTCATTGGTCTGGACTGGTTTGATGCCCTGGGCATCCACGTGACTGGCATAAATAAAATGCAAGCAGCGGACCTGATGACTGTTTGGCAGGAATATGCTGATGTTTTCAGCCCTAGCTTAGGCAAGTACAAGGGGGCTCCAATTGCTCTTCACCTTGATCCAACCGTAACCCCAATCAGGATCAAGCCTCATAGAGTGCCTTTTGCCCTCAAGCCTAAAATCGATGCAGAGCTGGACAAGCTGGTCCAACAAGGCGTGTTGCAGCCAGTAGATAGCAGTTTATGGGAAACCCCCATAGTCACACCACTTAAATCCAATGGGGAGGTGCGCATATGCGTGGATTACAAGTGCACTATAAATAAGGCACTTCAACAGCATGCATATCCGGTACCTGTAGTCAGCCACATCTTGGCATCATTGCAGGGAGATCGCGTATTTGCCAAATTGGACTTGGCACAGGCGTACCAACAGCTGCCCGTGGACGATGCCACGGCAGAAGCTCAAACTATAGTAGCCCACAGGGAAGCATTCAGGGTTCATCACCTGCAGTTTGGGGTCAGTGTGGCCCCAGGTCTTTTCCAGAGTGTGATGGAGCGCACGCTAAAGAACATCCCAGGGGTATGCCCCTATTTCGATGACGTCCTCATAGCTGGGGAGTCAGTAGAAATATTGGCAGAATGGCTCAAAGCCGTCCTTCAGCGTTTCCATGAAGCGGGGCTGAAACTCAAGAGGGACAAATACCAAATAGGAGTGGACTCAACAGAGTTCCTCGGTTTTCGCATAGATGCTGCAGGCATCCACCCCGCTGAATCTAAGCTCCAAGCTATTCAGCAGGCCCCCAGACCAAAGTCAAGGGGGGAGCTACAGGCATTTTTGGGGTTACTCAATTTCTACCATGCATTCCTGCCTCATAAGGCAGCATTGGCAGAGCCCTTACACAGGCTCTTAGACAAAAAAGCCCCTTGGCAGTGGACGAGCACCCACGAGAACAGTTTCAAGGCAGTCAAATCACTGCTGTCTTCACACTCCATGCTTGCACATTTTAATGAAAAGCTGCCTATCAGCATTGCATGTGATGCATCTTCATATGGAATAGGAGCTGTGTTGAGCCATTTAATGGCCGACGGGAGACAAGCTCCCATAGCTTATTATTCAAGGACATTGTCACCGGCGGAACACAACTACACCCAAATAGACAAAGAGGCACTGGCCATCGTGGCCGGCATCAAAAAATTTCACAATTTCCTTTATGGTCGCCCATTCATGGTCTTCATCGGCCATAAACCACTACTGGGTCTGTTCACAATGAACAAACAAACCCCTCAGATCCTATCTCCAAGGATGCTGAGATGGTCCATTTTTCTCGCTGCTTATAATTACAGTCTAATTCACAAACCGGGCAGGGAAATGGGCCACGCTGATGCATTCAGCAGACTGCCCCTGCCAAACTCAGAGCCAGACCCCGCACCTGCTGCATGCATCCTGGCAATCCAGGACTTGCCAGAGTCTCCCCTTCATGCTGGGGATGTGGCTGCTGAGACAGCCTCTGACAAAACGCTCAGCTGCGTCTTGAACTGGGTGCTGAGGGGGTGGCCAGAAACTAATCTGGGGGCAGACTTTCACAGTTTCAGTAGAAGGAAGGACGAGCTGTCAGCTCACAAAGGCTGCATTCTGTGGGGAAGTCGGGTCATAGTTCCAAACTTCTTGAGGACTGGAGTCTTAGAATCTCTGCATGAGGGACATCCTGGAATAGTCAGGATGAAGGCACTCGCGAGAAGCTACCTGTGGTGGCCAGGGTTGGATAAGGATATTGAGGTCGAAGTACAGAGTTGCCACGTTTGCCAGCAATCCAGACCCGGAATGCCTCAAGTCCCAGTATATCGCTGGGAAACCACGCAAACCCCATGGTCCAGAGTCCAAATAGACTTTACGGGACCTTTCCAGGGACAACTGTTCCTCATTGTCACTCTAAGTGGTTAGAGGTCGCACTTGTCCCCACTATGACTACTGCCAGGACCATCCAGGAACTGTGCAGAATCTTTGCCACACATGGGTTACCAGATGTAATCGTGTCTGACAATGGGGCTCAATTTACCGCTGCGGAATTTCAGTCCTTTTTGAGGGCTAACATGATCAGGCACGCCACATCAGCCCCATTTCACCCGGCTTCGAATGGCCAAGCGGAACGCATGGTTCGAATAACCAAAGAGTCGCTAAAGAGAATTGTAACCGGCGACAGGCAGCATCAGCTGGCAGACTTTTTACTTTGCCAACACAGGACACCTTGCACTTCTACAGGCAGAAGCCCAGAGAACTTAGATGGGGGCGGCATTTAACCACCAATTTGGACCGTCTGCATCCTGACCGAGTTGCCTCGGACACAGCGCAGCCAAAGCCCCCTCGGAACCTCCAAGTAGGCGACTGGGTTTGGGCACGAAATTACGTTCAAGGGGCACCGTGGGTAGTACCTGTGGTTTGTTAGGTGTCAGGACCACTCTCTTATGAAGTGGTCCTGGAAGACGGTCGGGTGCTTCGCCGGCACATCGACCAATTGCGCTGAAGGCTAGCAAACCAGTCGCCGGCTCACAAAGTGGTTGAGAGTCAACCCCAGGAACAGCACGACAGCGGCTTTGCATCGGAGTCTCAAAATGATGGGGAGACTCCCAGTGACATGGACGGTGTAATTGCGGGAAGCGAGTCACCCCTGAGCGCAGAGACTGCACCCACTGAGCAAAACCGGCAAACGGCCCTGATTTGCAGCTCAGTAGAAACTGTTCCACCAATGGACATTGGCGCAGGTCTACTCGGCCAGACCAGCCAAAATGACACGGGTCTACCCATAGCGCACGGGTCCCAGAGTCCCAGTCCACCCAGCCAGGCAATAGAGCCAGTAGACTGGGAACCTCCAGGAGTTCCAAGACATTCGGAACGATCCCGGAAGCCACCAAAGTATTTGCAGGAATATGTTCAATACTTGAGATTGTGAACTATCTGGGGGGAAGGGGTATTATGTATTGATGTTAATTACTTGAAATCAGTTATAAATGGGTAACTGCTGTGTCTGTTTAAACTCCAGACTGCTGTCTGCAGAATTGTAAGTTTGTGTTTTGGGTGGGAACGCCTGCTTTAATTCCATTGGCCGCTGCCTATCGGCGGTCCGTATAAATAGAAGTTGAGCGGCTGTTAGGGCCGCTTCTGTGTTAACTAATAAATGTGTTGTTGTTTTCAACCTTCGCCTCCTCAATGCCTCAAAGATCCCAGAACATAACATTAACTGTTGGGTGTCTCTAATCTCTAGAGACAAGAATTTTAAAATTTTGCTTTAAATAAGCCACCAAAAGGAAAATACCCTCACTCTGTTTGTCTGGCCAGCAAACAGGGTGAAGAGAAATGTGTTCTTTTTTTTTTCTTTCTCTCTCTGTACTTGTAAGAACATCCCAAAATTGTCAGGAGGGAATGTTTTAAGTTCATCTACAGGAAAAGTTTCGTTCTTCCTTTTCTGTATGTGTTGTAAATGGATTTTATCTGTCTATCCTTTTCCTGAAACATGAGATGTGTCTAGCTATAAGATCCTCATGAGCTCAAGTTTGCTTGTGTAGGGAAATAACCTTCTTATTAAGTTTCTTTTCTTATCCTATCATTAATCAGTGAAACTACTATGGAACTAATCCTGGAACATATAAGAATTTTTCAATTTCTAAATAATGTGGTCTATTTTAAAACAAATGTTAAAGGTAGATTCTCCATCCCCTCACAAATTGTATACACAAAAATACTAGGCTTATAAAATTATTTGGAGCTTTCAGCATTCTCAAGCTGCCCAGCATTTTCAAGTTGCAAGTCCTTAAGTCCTCTTTAACATGTTGCAAATGTTCAGTTTCAGAAGTGAGACCTTTCATTTTTTTTGTTCTCTTTCCAGAATCCAGCCTCTCTCTTGTCCTCATCCCCATTTTGTTGTGACTGGTCTTATCTGTTTCTTTAACAACTACAGTATTAATGTCTTTTCAAACTCTGCCTGCAAGCTATCCCCCCTTTCCACTTCTCCATTTTTTTATCCTCTGTTTTCCATGCCTAAGTCTGACCAGCAATGCCTCTTCTGGGAGAGTCCACCCAGAAAGGGCGGAGGGGATCTTGTTCTCATATCTTTCAGCCCTGCACAGATGACCCCCACAACCTTTGGAAGCAAAACACACTGACCCAGACGCTGCTTCCATCCATTTGAGCCAGAGAATTGGGTTTGAATCCAGCCATCCACTAGAAAGCCATCATGCAACCAGAGTGGAACAGATATTCCCAAGTCCTACCATCCCCCCAGATGCCTGTGAAAGTTGCAGAGGAAGGAAGGAGCCCTGGAGCCATTGGCCCTCACATGAAACCTCAGAAGAAAACTGGAAAGACTATGGGGGGAGGGCAGAAACTCATTGTAAGGTTTTCTTTCTTGCCTCATTTGTATTGTAATAAGCCATTTGAATGTATTCATGGAGGGATGGCATTTGGGAATGATTGGCACAGCAAGTATTGAACACCTTGGATTTCTGCCTGGTGGGAGGGAAAATTTGTCCAGGATGCTTGTATTGCCTGTTTTGTAGAAGTAGCTACATTCACACATGTGCACACACCATTCAGAATCACACTAAGGCTATCCCCTTCACCTACCTTCAGTAAAGCTCCTTAGGCTGGTTCTTGCCCTGTAGCACTGAAGCTTTGTATGCACAACTTCCTGCAAATTCCAAGGTGGAGGGAACCAGGCCCCTTCAGGTGATTTGCAATTCATATGCTCTCACTGAGAAGGTAACAGGAAAGAGATCTCCAAAACCCAAGCCCTGAATATGTTGCACCGGTGGACTCAGAATGGGAGTCCTAGGGCTCACTGTGTGCAATTTAATAGCTTGGCTAACCTCAATTGAACATCACAAACCTGGATGCACTGAACTAAGACCTAAGGCAGGCTCAGAAAGCAACCCTTGGAAATGGGCAGTCAGTAGTTATGTACTGAGGTTATGGCTGTGAAGAATTTTGGAGGAATGTGCAAACCTGACTGGAAGCTCAAAGTGGCATCAAACATCTAAAATAATTGGCACAGAATATTGAACACTATAATTTTTCCCCCCACCTAACAGAACGTTTGCTCTGACTTTTAGACCTCCATGGTTGAAAAGCTCCCCTTTTGGGAGCCACTGCAGGGATCTTTTTCTGCTGCCTCTATTAGTGACTTCTGTTTTTTTTTGCATTAACATTTTAAAAGCTTGTTTATCAAGTCTCCCTGACCAGATCAAATTTTAATCTGGTGCCAGTAAAAGTCTGTCATCCACACTCTTATGGCACAAAGGGGGGATTGTGAGAAGAATCCAGAGAAAGAAATATTTTGGGAAATATTAAAAAGGCAGAATATATTTCCCCAAAGGATCTTAAAGGCAAAAACCAACCCCCCCCCCAAGTCTCTCTGCCCCAAACAGAAACCAGGTCTGCAGAATTGCAGATGTGATAATCTTGTCAGAAAGATTGGAGCCAGGAAGCTTGGATTAGAAAGACAAAGATCCCTAGAATCAACAATCCCTCACACCAAAAATCCAACAGTCATCAGCCACAGCCCCAGGGAAGCAGGATATGACCTTTGGGACATAATAGGATTAACCCACCACTATCAGAAAACCAGAAAGGTACACTCAGATTCAGATCAAAATTCATGTCACAGGAACAACTCCAAACAAAAGCTCAAGAAGGTATAAAAACCCACCACTCCCTACTACATGTGGTCAGCTTTCCCAGAGCCATCTTTCTGTCTGGCTCTCCTCTTCAATAAACTACCTTTTTTCTAAAGCAGTCTCCATTTTGCTTATTCCCAGCTTGGGCTGGACCCTGATGAAGATTTTTCTCCCTATGAAGACCAAATAAATTTTCGTCAACTATTTCTTTCTCCTTGAGCAGAGTTGCATGTGCTGTATATTTTCTTACTACATTTCTTTTATTGAGAATAGTATTCTCTCTCTCTCTCTCTCTCTCTCTCTCTCTTTCTCTCTCTCTCTCTCTCACACACACACACACACACACACACACACACACACACACACACACACACACACACACAAAGACAGGTATATTGATGAAAAATCTTAGCATGCCGAACTTGCTAGAGGTCAATCTTGTCTGTATGTCTTATTTTTAAGAGGATTTTTTAAACATCTTACCTGTGATTAAAGAATACACAAATACTCTGTTTTTTATCCCCTTTCCATTTCTTCTCACAGACACTAGCACAATCAATTTGCCATGCTATGCTTCCTGTCAATTGTTTAGAATTTCCAGGATTTAATCTTTCATCCATGTGTATATCCTCACTTTTGAATGAGATAATGCATTATATATCAGGCTTTATACAAATTAAGCATGAAACCATATTTCTTCTCCGACTTGAAGAACAGAAAGTCACACTCTTCTTTCTTGGTAGAAATATTAGTCCCCATTATTATGGCAGCTAACAAGAGCATCTGAGGTAAATACGGTAGCTTAAGCAATAGTTCAGAGGGGGATCAGTAGTTTGTACAGCCATTTTTGGAACAGTATTAAAAGTATCTAATTTGTGGGTCTCAGATAAGTTGAAAATCAGAGAACTTCATTGCTGACTGCTATTGTTAAAATAATAATTGCTATGGTAACAACAATAACAATATACTCTTATGTTCTTCATCTGCCCCTATGATTAGAATTGATTGGCATGGTAAAAAATTGCCAAAATGGATCATTTTACACCAAAGCTATCACCTAAGACTGCTTCCCTCAACTTACAAGTTCATGCTCTAAGGTGCACATTAGAACTGGCTCTTAAACAATTTGTTCTGTTCATTATATTTGTCATTTAAAATGGATAAAATACTATGCTGTGGAATTGGAGCTATGATTAGAACAGCTTATTAGTGTTCCATATTGTCAACTACATTTTAGCAGTAACCATATATTCATGATAAAGGTATAATAAAGAGCTGGTATTACAGCTGCAGGTAATGTGCAGATGTTCTCAGAAGACATTGCAACAGTAGCTCCCTGAAAGCCAATAGATGGAGCACTGACAAAGCTTTCCAGACAAGGCACTCAACCGGGTCTTAAGTAGTTGCACAAATATTTCTCAATTTGAATGTTATTTTTCTGATCAACTCATTAGATAATCATAAAAAGTCATTTTCACCTTCAGTCACTCATCTGATAAAACAATAGATAAAGCTATACAAATTATTGCAGTGATTATTGAAGTACATCTCTTCTTTAAGGAGAGATTTGTTTTTTAAAGATGAAGCTTAAATTGGAAGAGATCAAGAGATCACTGAGATCAAGAAAGAACATTTGTTGAGGGCAACATCTTTGCTGGTTTGAACTGTCACTTCCTGAAAGCTTTCTTTAGATTAAGAATAATTTACAATGTTTTCTCCTCTTCCTTCCCTTCCCTTCCCTTCCCTTCCTGATATATTTTCACTAGGTGAGAAATACTTTGCAGAACAAAATTATAGGGAACTGCTTATACAAGTTATAGCAATATTTCTCAGTATTTACACAAAATAGAACTATAAATTCATTTTTTCCTTGCTATGGATTATATGTTTTATTGTAATGTTCAGGAAACCCATAATAGGGGTAGGTCAATTTTTAAGCAGGTAGCTTTTGCAGATTGTGTTTATTTGAAAATTTCTACACTAAAATCAGGTTAGCATCATATTTATTTATGATAATTACTTTTAATAATCTTACTGATCAGCCCATATTATTTTTAAAAATGTTATTTAAGTTATTTTAGAACTGTATTGGATTAAGCATTCAACTAGTGTTTAAAGACCTAAGAAAATATCTTACTAGATTAACATGACAAAATGCTGAGGGAGGATTTAAAAAGCTAGTAAATAAATACCATCTCATATCTATGATAATGCAGAAATCTTATGGGATGTAAAATAGTACAGAATCAAAGTGAACTATAAAAGGCCATATGTGTTTTGGGAAATGGTTACCCTCCAGTTAAATGTTATTTTGTGCTACAGCTACAAAAAAATGTCAACTGCTTTTTTTTAAACTGTAGGGGAAAAATTATTAGCATGATGTTCTGCACATATACATGGTGCTTTTTCAAGATTAATCATAAAAAGACATCCATGTTGAGTGGAGATGATGTTCTTGTCTATCATAGTTCAAAAATACTAAGTAGGGGAAAGTGTGCACAAGTGAATCCCTGTACACTTGCCAGATGCCCATTTTGGCATATAGCCTTAAAGAAGGCAAATTCCATGGTGAGTGTAATAGCAGGTGGGCTATGACCTTGGGCAGGGGTTTCCAAACTACAGCCCGCAGGCTACACCTGGTCCTCTGGGAGGTTCCTACCACCCTCCCAGCTCTCCCCTGCGCTGTGCTCCAATCCTTTCCAAACAGCACAGAGAGAGAAAGCAGGGTTGCGTTCACCACTGTTTGGAAAGGAAGATAGGATTCCCTCGATTTCTTTGATGGGGGGGGGGGGGTTGTGAGCCAGATGGAGGGTTGCTGGATGAGGAAGGGGAAGCATCTTCCCCTTTAAAATTTATGCTGGCTTTGAGCCAGCTAGAAGTTTGCTTCCCTTGCCAGGTGGAAGGTGATTCAAAGGGCTCCCTTGGATCATTTCCCTCCCCATGCAAACAAAGCCCCATTCAAACTGATGCAGGGCTAGCTGGACGAGGAAGAGGAAACCAGCTGGAGGGTTGCTTTGGGGGGGGGCAGGCGGGGGAGGAGTGATCTGGACTGGTTGGGCACTGGCCTGATCTGGCATAGCTTTTCTATGGTTTTATGTTTTATGTCCCAGACATAAGAACTAATGGCACTCACTGCTCTTCACTTATTGCAGATATTCAGTTTATGTCAGGAAGAAAGAGAAAAAAAGTGGTCGAGTGCTGCCAGTTTAATGAAGAATGGGGTGTATAAGCAGGTGACAAAGCCTTGTGCCTCATATGCAAAGAAACAGTTGCCGTTTTGAAGGACTACAATTTGAAATGGCACTATGAGGCCAACATGAATGGAGTACACAGTGTTCAGAAACCTTTTCATCAATGCAGCACAGTTTGCTTTCACGGCAAGGACTTTTTGCACAACTGAAAATGAAAGTTTGACCAGAGCCAGTTGCAAAGTGGCTAAAAGAGGGAAGCTATTCACTGTCTGGGATCTCATCAAAGACTGTAGGATGGAAGCATTTAAGAGTTATGCTCAGAAAAGGCAAATCTTTTCAAAACACGTTCATTCAATTAAATTTTATTTGCTCATTTGTAAAATTGATTTTTTCCCCCTGACCCTCAAATGTTTGCAAAATGTCCAACGTGGTCCTCACACTGAAAAGTTTGGAGACCCCTGACCTTGGGAGATAGGAGGAAGAGCCGCAGACTAGGTAATGGTCAGACAAAAGGTAGCTGAGCCTGCAGAAGGAATAGGGTCATTGCAAACATCTATTGTCCCTAGTGTCTTGGACTGTAAAAGTACCAGGGGAGAGATGCACTTTCAGACTTGCAAAATTATGTTAATGTAACCTTACAATAAAGGCAGCCTAAGGCGAGACATGCACCGGCCCTGCCCCCGTCCAGCTCTGGTATGGACGACTCTGCCGTCCTGGCTTCTCCCCTTGGAAAAGACTGCTCTCCCCCTGCCCGCGCTCTCCCTCTCTGGGACTTTCTTCTTTCCGCCTTTTGGTGGGAAGTTTCTGAGAGAGCGGAGGAGGAGGCCGACGGGGCTGACCAATAGGTCTTCCGTGCCGCTCCGCTCGGACCGCCAGCTTTTGGCTGCGGGGCTGCCTCCCTCCGGAGCTGTCTTTCCCCGCTGCTTCCTCGCCCTCCCAGCAAAAGAACCGCAGAGAACACTTGCCTGTGAGCTAGGCCTGCCGTCCGCGTGACTGTGATAGGCAACGGCCCCAACTCTGCTCCGGGGCCGCGAAGGGGCGCGGCTGCCCGCTCACCGCCGCCTCTCCGGCCCCGCTCAGTGCGAGCAGCGGCAGGACGGCGGTGAAGGGGAGCGGCTGTCCGGTCACCTCCGCCTCTCCCACCTCGCTTAGCGCCACCGGCAGCGGGAGGACGGCGAAGAGGTGCGGCTGCCAGGTCGCTGCCGCCTCTCCGGCTTCGCTTGGCGCGAATAGCGCCGGCGGCAGGAGAACGGGAAAGGGGCTCCGCTGCCTTGTCGCCGCCGCCTCTCCGGCTTCGCTGGGTGCGAATAGCGCCGCCGGCGGGAGAACGGGGAAGGGCCGCGGCTGCCTTGTCGCTGCCGCCTCTCCGGCTTCGCTGGGCGCGAATAGCGCCGGCAGCGGGAGAACGGGAAAGGGGCTCGGCTGCCTTGTCACCGCCGCCTCTCCGGCTTCGCTGGGCGCGAATAGCGCCGGCGGCGGGAGAACGGGGAAGGGGCACGGCTGCCTTGTCGCCGCCGCCTCTCCGGCTTCGCTGGGCGCGAATAGTGCCGGCGGTGGGAGAACGGGGAAGGGCCGCGGCTGCCAGGTCGCCAAAGCCTCCCCGGCCTCGCTCAGCGCCGGCGGCGGCGGCGGCGGGAGGACAGCGAAGGGGCACGGCTCTTTGGCCTCACTCAGCGCCACCGGCAGCAGCAGCAGCGGCGGCAGCGGGAGGACGGCGAAGGGACGCGGCTGCCCGGTCGCCACTGCGTCTCCGGCCTCGCTCAATGCGAATGGCGGCGGTGGCGGCAGCGAAAGAGGCCATGGAGATCCGCCACCCGCGAGATGGCCGAAAGGCGCAGGCCGAGAGGGGAAGTTTCCAAGACCCCCGGCGACCCCCCCCCAGGGCTAGCAGAGGCGGCGGTGGAGCAGGGCGAGGGGAGACCCGCCGGGCAGGGAAGAGGCACCCCGAGACTGGCCGCCCCCACCCGCGGCTCCTTACCCAGATTCTGCCTCCGGAGGACGGCAAAGGGACACCTTTCCAGCCGTCCTCCCGGCTCTTCCACCGCTGCCGCCACGTGCAGTCCGAAGAAGGAAAGAGGTTTGTGGGCAGTCCCACAAACCAAATAAGTTCAACCAATCAATTCAAACTTTGCGAAGTTTTTTTTTGTGAGAAGTTTGAATTGATTGGTTGAACTTTTTTAGTCTCACTTTTTTTTCTTCGGACTGCACATGGCAGCGGAGGACAGGGAGCCGCAGGAGACGGCTGAAAGAGCCGCATGCGGCTCCGGAGCCGCGGGTTGCCGACCCGTGGTGTAGGCAATGGGAACCCACTTACTCCGGTGGTCTACAATAGCAGAGCAAATTGTTTTAGTGGGAACTGATGCTTACCTTTATGTGCATATAGCATTAAGAACACTGCCACTTTTCTGACCAAGATAATTGTGGTCTCTGCTAAAAAAAATAATGTGCTGATTAGGAGAATTATTAAGCACTCCTTACTGACTGATAGTGTAAGCCTGCTTTAAAGCATATTATAAAAACATGAAAGGTTAAACTAGTCACCACAAACAGGGCAAAGTTCCAAAATTAATTTGATTAAAAACAACCACTCGGAGATGATAAAGTGTTTACCACTCTGGTGGACCAGGTGGGCAGAAAGGAGTCCATAATTATTATTTTGCGGTATCCAAGAAAGAAAGCTTAATCTTTAATCTCTACCCACACTGACACCAAACAACAACAGTTTGATAGGAGCAACACTAAAATCATCAGCCACACTGCCACCCACCACTCTTGTGAGTTCATTGAAGGCTGGCACTCCACAAGCAATTCTTACAACCAGCCTATGAACCCCTCAGAATCCAAATCAACCGCACAGCCAACCAGAGACAGCACCGACCCTCAACCAACCTACACAAGACCCCTGCCCCCTCCCACCAGCAGTTCACCTCCCAATGCTGTCAGATTCCAGCAAGTTAGGTTCTGGAACAGGAATAATTGAGTATTCAAACCAGCCAAGTCAAGGCAAGAGAAAGGTTGGATGCTAACTGAGCATTAATAGTTCAAGAAGGCTCCCATTAGGTTGGCCAAACTAAGAAGAGAGAAAGATCTGAAGCAGCAATTCTCAGGGAAAGGAAACAGAAGATGTTAAGGAATAAGGTTACCAAGGGGTCTCCAACCATGGCAACTTTAAGACTTGTGCACTTCAACTCCCAGAATTCCACAGCCAGCATGGCTGCCTGAGGAATTTTGGGAGTTGAAGTCCACAAATCTTAGAGTTGCCAAGGTTGGAGACCTCTGACCTAAGAGACAAATTGCTTAGACCAGTGTTTCTTAATCTTGGCACCTTTAAAATGTATGGATGTCAACTCTCAGAATTCTTCAGCCAACATGCTGGCTGGAGAATTCTGGGAATTGATGCCCATGCATCTTAAAACTGCCAACGTTAAGAAATGCTGACTTAGACTAAAAAAATTGCATTATATATGAATACATTACTATAGATTCCATGAATAAGTGACATAGATGTGTCTTAGAGGGAGGATAAAAACTATATCTGTAGCTCAGATAGTATTAGCAATAGCACTTAGACTTATATACTGCTTCATAGTGCTTTACAGCATTCTCTAAGTGCTTTACAATGTCAGCATATTGCCCCCAACAATCTGGGTCCTCATTTTACTGACTCGGAAGGATGGAAGTCAAACTTGAGCTGGTCAGAATCGGACTCCTGGCAGTGAGCTGAACTAGCCTGCAATACTGCATTCTAACCACTGTGGCACCACGGCTCCTTGTCACAAAGATATGAGATCTTACTGATGCCAGTCCTTAGAAAGCCAATTTTGTTCTTTTCCACAGCAAACCAGCAATACTGTATATACTATATTTTAGGGATTTGCAGTGATAGGTATCTCAATAAGACCTTCCCTTGTCTGCTCTTCAGAAAATATGAGTAACTTTGTTGTAGGTATCAACATAAGTATTTTAATCTTATATTTTGGCTAAACTGAATAATTAATACATTAGCTAGAAGTATCAACCCATTCGTTTCTACTGAGCTTTTTAGGCCATTGCAGAGATGATAGTAGAAAGTGGAATCCTTGCGATATGTGACTTGTATCCTTGTGACTTGAAATGACATGACATATTACTTTGCATGGCCAAAAACCTTGCTGGTAACGTAAGAGAAACATCCTGATGGTATTTCTTAGTATTTTATCTTGTATGCACAGAAAGATTGTAATTCCAAGAGACCCACATACTTATATTACCTCTAGTGATAATTAGATACATGCATCATTAACTATCTTATAGGGATTCATACCAGCAATTATATGATACCAAAGTTAATTAAACCCTGTTGATAATATATATAGTGATGTGCCCTTACCACTAGGGGTTGTCTCTTTGGTCATCAAAACATGCTTGTGCACCCTAATATTAATGATTGCCTATTAATAACATCTCAACATATGACTGCTTTCCTCTTGTTTAATAATTTGTCAATGTTGTTGATGATTTGAGGTGTCCTCTAGAAGATCCCCAGTGATGTAGTCTCAGTTTACTCAGAATGCTTTAAGAATTAAAGCTTTAGGCAGAATGCTTTAAGAAATCCTCATTCAGATTCTGGGTCAGTGGGTAAGAGCAATTCAAATTCAGCACCTTGCTCCAAGCTACGTGGCACACGAGGGACCATTTCTTCTTTAGCATTTTCCTATCATGATGCAAGTTTGTAGGGTCTTATGGTATTATTGCAAAGCACTCTGAGCACGCACAGCATGAAGAAGCAGATAAATGGTACATTGGGATGCACAGCACTCCAATCAGATAAACTGACTGGATTCAAGGAGCTTGGGATGCTGACTGATTGCATTTGGGAATTAATAAAATCCACACTTGCTTAGAACACGCTGTGCCCACAAGGAGTAAGGCCTGTGAATTCCTAACACATTGACACTGTTAGGTGCCTTTATTAATTCAGGTACCAACCTGCCAATAAAACATGAGAATGAATCTAAAAACTATCATAAAAAATGAAAATAGTGATTAGGTAGCAAATGTTTGAAGCCTGGATGAAATGATACATTCATGATAGCTCACTGTAGGATTATAGATGCATTATTACTGGGTAAATGTACAGTAAATATTTAGCCTTTTTTCTTCATTTTAAATAGGTTGTAATTCTGTGACTCCACAGACCGTTCCAAAGTAATGGATCAGAGACAAGGCTCAAAACCTGCAAGTTGGAAAGGGTCAGAGGAGGCTATGAGGGTGGTGACGGTGGAGGTAAGTTAGGATGACATCAGGAGCATCCATGCGGAAATTAATCAAAATCTGCAAGATGGTGGATGCAGTGATGCAACTGAAGCTCTACCCATGTTGCACATGGGCACTGAAGGGGCAAGGCTTTCATTGCAACATTGTGCTTGTCATCTTGCAGATTTTAACACTCCTCACCAACAGATGCTCCTGAAAGTAATGATTTTTTAAAAAAAAACAAGTAGAAGAGTTAAATCTTCCAGGCTGGATAATCTAATGGCTGTCTGTGTCATTGTAGAATGATGCTAAGGATTATGACAATCACAATTCCTTCATTTTCATCCTGAATCTCAAACCGGACTTGTGGCAATATCTGAGACATTCACTATTTCATTTTGTTTGCTTTTTTTTTTAACTAAGTGTAAGTAGCTATAGATGTAAAAACAAGGGACCGGTCACCTGCTCTTCCATTTCAGCAATTTGAAGCCCATTCCTCATGACTTCAGAAAGCTACTGATGAAAGACACAGAATTGGCAAGCATTTGATAAATATAAGCATCAAGAAACAATTATGGATTTATAGTCTAGTATTCAGACTCCATATGTAATTTCTGTCCTTATGACTTAACATTCAGAAATAAAAACTGCAACTGCAACAAAAATATTGTTTCTTTTGTTCCTTTGGCATTTGTTTTCAGAAAGCACAGACCTATTTGATTTTCCTGGACACGGGCAATATTATATTACTGGATAAAAAAAAAAAGATTGTTCCTGTACATTTCTTGCTGTCAGGCAGAAATCTCCCCAGTATGACTTGAAGACAAGGCTCTCTATCACCCCATTCTTTCTGCTGCGATCTTTGCATATGTTCTGAAAGAAAAATGGCTTCTACAGATAAAATTATGCTGAACTGATTTATTTTTATTTGCAATTCGTGTTTTCTTAATGTTTCTGTTTTTTTCCTTTCTCAGATACTGACTCTTAATAATACAATACTGGTCATTATTATTTTAAGTGAATTTCTTAAAATATTCTTCAGGAAGGTTTTTTAAAGTTTTGTGTACCTAGGCTTCAGAAAGGTCTTCCTTCCTTCCTTCCTTCCTTCCTTCCTTCCTTCCTTCCTTCCTTCCTTCCTTCCTTCCTTCCTTCCTTCCTTCCTTCCTTCCTTCCTTCCTTCCTTCCCCTAGGATAGAATAGGGTGCATTAACATGTTCAGTCTGATTCTTTTGGAGCATGTGTGTGTATAATTCTTGGAAAGAGATTGCTAATAGGAAAAAATAATCCACTCTCAAATTCATATCAATGGCTCTAATACACTAAATACCTAGTGCAAGCTTGAAACAAATGGAATTTGTTTCAATGGCTTACAGTTTTTGCACTTCTGTTGTAATGTCAGGATTAAATGTCTTGATTGTCTCATTTTACCACAGCGATTGAGTAACATACGGGGAATAGAAAGTGTGATAACTTATCTCAGGAGAAACTATGTGCACAAATAAGAAGAAGTGAAAAAATGTGATTCTAAGGATCATTTTGGAATCAACAGTTTCTTAAAATCATCCACAAACTTACCATTTTTGACTGAGAAATGTAGAGGCACTATCTTTCTAGAGTAAAACAAGGAGCAGAATCCCTGGTTTACACAGTTGGCTTTGCCATAAATACCAGGAACCTTTTCTTGGCTTTTGATCTGCTCATGATTATGCATGAAAATGTTAGAGGAAACCAGAAATGGGCATTCAGTCAGCCACAGTTTTTCCTGATATCACAGTGGCTATGGAATTAATGCTTTCCAAACCACAAAAGACCGGTAGCTACTTCCATATATTGGTCTTGTGGTTGGGAAAATAGGAGATACCCAACTGAGTAACCCTCTCCTTGAATCTGAACTTTCACTAGCTGAACGAAGATGTAATTAAAGTTATTTCCTGATTACACTGATTTTTGCTGGAATCATGACATATGTTTTGGCTCATGGTTTTCTTTTTTCCCCAGCAGTATCAATTACGGGCCAAAATGGTAAAGCCAAAAGAAAAGGGGAATAAAATGTATTCATACTATGCAGCCATTCTGTGCCTATTACCTAGGAGCAATACTTGGATTCACAAGGCAGCTGTGTTTGTGGTAACTGACTTTTCTCTCTTTGGCCTGTGGAGGTGATTTTTGCTAATGAGAAATAAAAACCTGACTCTTTTGTCACGTAGTCAAGACATCAGATTTGTATTCTAGAGCAATTCCACAGATGGAATGGTGTGCAAAATTGTTAATTTCTGCCTGTGGCACAGAAGATGGGCAATGTGCTTGCCATAACAAAAGAGTTACCACAGGTGAGTCAAGCTGAAGAAAGAAGTCCTTTTCATCAGTCTGGGGTTGGTGCCATTATTTGGGCAACATTATTTCCAAACATCTCCATTCTCCAATTAAATTCATTGGAGAATGAATTTAATTGGAGAACGGAGATGTTTGGAAATTCATTCTCCAATGAATTTAACAATGTAATTCTAAATTGCTAATGAACTGCAAAATGATTGAATCAGTGTATGGACCTGGTGTTATCAGATACAAAAGAAAGAAAGAACAAAAGAGAAAGAGAGAGAGAGAGAGAGAGAGAGAGAGAGAGAGAAAGAGAAAGAAAGAAAGAAAGAAAGAAAGAAAAAAAGAAAAAAAGAAAAAAAGAATCTTTGTAGTGTTACCTGAAATTAAGTGCTACCTGAAATTAAGAATATGCGAGATAAATGAATAATATAGTTCATCAAGTTATTTTGATGAAAGTAGATGTTGCTATTGAATTGAATTCTGTATTCTGTTAATGTACAGGAGAACCTGGGACACATATGTTTAATAAAATCATATCTTACTTAAAAATCACCTTAACATCTACATGAGGCTACGGGGTGAGATGGTCTAACAGTTTGGAGTGAGGTATCACCAATATGCTGATATACCCAGTTTTATATCTTTACCTTGGGCGGCCTGAGCAATGCTGTGGCTATCCTGTCCTAGCGCTTGAAGGCTACAGGGACATAGATGAGGCTTCAACTCAATCCAAGCAAGATTGAACACTTTTCGGTACTTGGACCTTCCAGTGATAAGGTCCTGGGTGAGTTGGCCCTGTCCCAAATGTACATCCAGTGTACAATCTGTTGGTCCTCTTGGATTCAGGGCTCCTGCTGGAAGAGTTGCTGTGGCTAAGAGGGCCTTTGCATACCTTCAGGTTATGCAACACTTGCACCCAATCCTGGACCGTGAAACTCTGCTCACTGACACTCATGCCCTCATGACCTCCCATCTGGATTACTACAATGCACTCTACTTGGAATTGTGTCAGGCCCAAAGAACCAAGAATGACATATGTGATTCTGAGTAGTTCCTTATTGTTCCTCACCTATTAACAGAAATCTTGCCAGACTAAAGCAACTATCTGCATAATTATTAGATTATTGTGAATTGTTGTGGTGTGTGTGTCTGCATTTGCCATCTTCCTGCTTATCAGACATTCCAAGCTCTGCTGTGTCTTCGCTCTCTGGGAAAGAGCCCCTCCCTCCTGTCACTCCAGACTACAGTCCACCACAAGCTGCCCTTGAAGACCATTTGGAAGCTCTGGCTGGTGCAGAATGCAGCTGTATGGGGGTGTAAATGGTGTTAATTACTACTGCGCTGTGAACTGCATCAGTTGCCAGTGTGTTTCTGGATGTAATTCAAGATGCTAATTATCCCCCTTAAAGGCCTTCATGGTTTCAGACCAGATTACCTGAGAAACTGTCTTCTCCCAGTTCTTTCTACCCATCCAATTTGGTTCAGCAAGATGGGCATGCTCTGGGTCACATCAGCCAAGGAATGTTGGCTGGGTGGGGATCAGGAGTTGTGCCTTTTCTCTGGAATTGTGCCTCCCCTCTGGAATAATCTCACTTCAGATATTAGAATTGCCCCCACCCTGTTGACTTTTTGTAATACCTTAAAGACATGGTTATGTGCAGAGGCCAGGGTCATGTTGTGTTAAGCGTCCTGTTTCCTGATTATGTTAAAATATATGGATTATAATTTTCTTGGCTGTTGCATATATTTAATTTTTGTTTCTATTGTTCCTGTAATTGGGTTTTAATTGATTTATGACTATCCATCACCCAAAGTTACTTGTTTGAGATGGAGGGCCATATAAATTGAATGAATGAATGAATGAAAGAATGAAAGAATGAACAAAATAAAATCAGCATGCTGGGATTCTGCTACTTTAGAAGACTACCAACTAATGAAATGTACACATTTACATATTAGGTTAGGTAATGAAAACAGTGTTTGAGTGGTGGTGGGAAGTTGTAATTGTGGCAGGAAGGACAGGATTTGTTTTAGATTTGACCCTAGATTACATTTATTAGCTAGACATTTTCAGGGAGGGATCATGATTGAGTATCGGGCAGAGATGGCCCCACATGTTCTTTTCAATTACTTTTGCTGGGATTTGGATAAAAGTAAAATAAGCTTTCTGGTCTTGTTGAACCTGTCTGTGGCCTTTAGCACCTCTGATTATATTATATTACTAGACTTCTTAAAAAGAAAGTAGGGGGACTGTTTTACAGTCATTTTGCCCTTTCCTTAGTGGGTGGCCCCAGTTGGGTTTGGCATATGATCTAGCTATCTCTCTCTCCTGCCAATTTGCATAAAGCTCTTGGGAGAATCAATTGTCAATTGGGTATGATAGTTCCCTGTTATATACTTCGGCTCCTTGCCATGTGTGAGATGCCTTGCCTTGATTCTGTGTCTGGAGGCTATTAGGGTCCAAATGGAATGAAGCAGATTGAAGCTAAAGCTCAATTCCAGCAAGACCAAGTTGCTATTGATACATCTGACTGTTTCAGAGGTGTCTCTTGTCTTCCTGCCCCTGGGGAAGCAGGCATGAAATTTTGATGAGTACATTACACCAATGTTTTGGACTCAGCAGTGCCTTCCATTAATTGAAGCAGTGGCTTCAATTCAAAGGGCTAATTTTGACCCATAAAGCCCAGGATTGCCTTCTCACAACCTATCTACCTGATCTCTCACCTTAGGAGAAACTGTTTGTCATTCCCAATTGCATGAGGTCATGATCCTGAGATTTACATGGGTTGTTTCTCAATAGCCGCTTCTGTGTACTGGAATAGCCTCCTGATGGACATCAGACTTGTCCTAATATTTTTATCCTGGAAGTTGCTAGCCACCAACCTGTTTCAGAGACCTATGGATGATAGTGATGATATCAATAAATAAACAATGGGTGGTATTAATAGGCTTATTGTGTCTGATTTTATTATTTTAGTACCACTGTGGATACTTCATATTATTACTACTGGTGCTCTATGAACAGAGTACAGAATTAGTGTGATTGCATTGTGTAAAAATTGAATAAATTAAATCATGATGAATAAATGTTAGGTTTGGTTTGTGCATGTGAGACTGTATTTTGTTCTTGAGCACTTATGTGGCAACAGTCTTCCCCAAATTTACTGAAAGATAACAGTGGAGAACAGTGACAATCTAGAATTATTGAGAGTTTTGTTCATTCTTCTCTTGTGTGCCGTATTGCCACATTGTCTTTAAGCTGTTTTTCTCTTTGTACAAGAAGAGGTACCAGTGTCCTGAGAGCCCATGGGCAGGAAAGCAACTACTGAGCAGATGTTCCTCAAAGAACTAGCTGTAGATTTAAAATGTTGCACACTATTTTTCCACTCAAAGCTGCTCCAATCAAATGCAAAACTGCTAATGCTGTAAGCCAATTAGATGTTGCAGTCTTGTCTACACACTTTTGCATCTCTACAAGAAGTATTTCTGAGCAACTTTACATAGTGTCTAGTATCACATACAAATGAGTTCTGAACTATGGTCTAGGCACCATCTAAAAGCATATAGGGAGTTCTGTAACGAAATCAATTTGCTCATCGTGACATGTTTTCCACTGCATTGTTGGGGTTGTTCCAGGAGATGAGGAGGATCTGACAGTGGATCTGTCAAATGAATATGCAATACATGCTAGACATCTGTGAGATGGGTTGGATTCCATGGTAGGTAAATTACTACCTATAGCTTCTTTTGAAAGTAGAGTTTGAAAACTGCATGCCTATCAGTTTTTAGCGCAGTTGAAAAATATCACTGTCTTTTAGAACCAACAAATACTTGCAAATGTCAACAGTAAAAGATCAAATACTAAATCATTGTCAAATGCAGATATGAAATGTTTGGCAGACATTTGACCAGTCAGAGCATGTTTGAGAATACCCAAAAAGAAAATTTTGGGGGAGAATATTAATTTGAACAAATATTTGAGAGATGTGTCTCAAACTGAACTATAACTTTGTAAGTCACACGGAATTACTTGGTTAAAATGAAAGCCACATAATTTGCTAAACAAACAAACAAAAACAAATAATTTGGGTTTGAGAGCCTTTCTGGAGTATTGGCCAAATTGTCACATACAAGGAATGCTGTATGTGATATGTGTCCAATTAAGCTGATGTCGGCCGTCCTGGGTAAGCCAAATACAAAACATGACTACATGAGCTACAATTGCTTTAACAAACATCTATCCTGCAAGTCTGAAAATACAACTTCCATCCACCACTTGTAACTGCTATATCCATTAGGGTGGATCCTTCCTAAGTTTCCTTCTTTGACTGTTAAACAATTGCACTCCTGCCTCTCTTGACTGATGGTTTCCTGGGCAGTATCTCCTCTCTCCTTTCCTCAAGGTTATCTATGTATTCCATTACATCTGGTAATTTAGTCCACGTCTTCTCTACCTTACTAAACTATTATGTGGGAGTTTCAATTGATGAAAACTATAATGTTTGGTGAAATTCAGTATCTATGGATGCATTGGTGGTGTCCATGGTATTCCAAAGATTGCAGTTTTGAATATGAGAGTAATGAAGAGGGGGGAAAAAGAAAAAATGTGTCTATGAAACTAAGAGAAAGGGGAAGAATTTAATAGATCTGAATGGAAGTGATATGATATTGTAAATTACATTCAGAGAAATAAAGATGTGGGCTTTATTATGAACGAAGGGCTAAAATGTATATGAGACAGTCTGAATTGTTATCTAGATGTTGATGCATATGAAAGTAGGAATCTAATGGTGGGTGATGTTTGAAAGTTATACTCTTGATCTGAATGAATGTTATTCTGGGGCAGATCTTATTGTGTTATGTGACGCGAATGGATGAGTAGGAATAAAACAAAAAAGCACAGAAACAGTGATTGGGCTACTCAGAAACAAAAGAATGAATGAGTATGGTAACTTGTGAGACTTCTCCATAGAAAAAGGTCTATTCTAAATGCATGGTTTAAGCATAAGTCTGTTCATTGTGTATGCACACATGGCAGAAGAATGAATATAAATCTAAAAGCAGGATTGATTTGATTGTTTATGATGAAAGATAAAAAGAATCAGGGAAGGTTACAAGAGTGATGAGAATTCTGAAGGTGGGACAGATTAATTTTGTAGTATGAAGATTGGATCTTTGGAAAAATCCAAGAGAAGGGAGAAATGAACAAACCTGGAATGAAAATAATGACTACAGGAAATGAAAGTAGGGGTCATATAAAAAAGTAATCTCTAGTAAGAGAATTAATGGAGGTGGGCATAAAGAAAGTTAGAGTGCACAAGCTGCTTGAAAAAGAATTTTGTCGCGAAGCTCAACACTGCACATAGAAATCTGTAGAGTCACATGGGGAATATGGAAAAAGTGTGCTTTACGGAATGAGATGAAAAAGGCTTTCAGTGAGGAAAATATATGTAAGAAAAATGGTTATTGCAAAGGTATGAATGATGGAAAGATATAGTATGTTGTGTATATAAAGAAAAAAAGATAATTGTAAATGATGCAGTCAAAGAAAAAACAGAAATTTTAGGCAGAGAAAATGCAAATCAATTTTAATGAAAATAAAAGTTTTGCAAGTAGTGAAAAGGGCTAAACAAAGAGCTTCCAGCAAAGTGAATGGGATTAAAAATAGAAGTGATGAAATAATTTGGGTTGAGACTGAAATGAATGATTGCTATTCTTTAAGATTGTTATTGGAGTAATAATGACATGTCAAAGAGTGAAACTGAAACAACTGCTATGATAGTTTCCATAAAAATGATGAAAAGAACATAATAAATGCTGTCAGAAGTTGAAAAATGATAAGACTGCAGGTGTAGATTGCATAGTTGGGAAAAAATTTAAATGTGGAAATGTTTTTCTTATGGACTGGCTATGAAACTAAACTAGAATCCTTGAATCTCTGCATGAGGGACATCCGGGAATAGTCTGGATGAAGGCGCTCGCACGAAGCTACCTTTGGTGGCCTGGGCTCGATAAAGATATCGAGGCTCAGGTCCACAGCTGCCACATTTGCCAGCAGTCGAGGCCAGAGATGCCACATGCCCCGGTCCACAGATGGGAAACCACACAAGCCCCGTGGTCTAGGATCCATATTGATTTTGCAGATCCCTTTCAGGGGCAACTCTTCCTCATTGTGGTGGACAGTCATTCCAAGTGGCTAGAGGTCGCACCTGTCCCCACTATGACTACTGCCAGGACCATCCAGGTTCTGCGAAGCATCTTTGCAACGCATGGGCTCCCCGATGTCTTAGTTTCAGACAATGGCGCTCAATTTACTTTGGCAGAGTTTCAGTCCTTTTTAAGGGCAAATATGATTAGGCACGCCACCTCGGCTCCTTTCCACCCGGCCTCTAACGGCCAAGTGGAACGCATGGTCAGAATGACCAAGGAATCCATGAAGAGGATTGTAACTGGAAACTGGCACCATAGGTTGGCAGATTTCTTACTCTGCCAATGCACAACTCCCTGCACTTCCACGGGCAGAAGCCCAGCAGAATTGAGGTGGGGACGGCGCTTGATCACAAAGCTGGATTGCCTACATCCAGACAGGATCGCTTCACAAAGGCTCCCAGGCACTTGCAAGTTGGCGACCCGGTGTGGGCGCGGAACTATGGGCAAGGGGCACTGTGGGTGGTAGCTGTGGTTGGCAAGGTGTCAGGGCCACTCTCATATGAAGTGGTCCTGGAAGATGGTCGTGTACTTCGCAGGCACATCGACCAACTGTGACGGAGGCTAGCAACTCAGCCGCTAGCTCATGACTCTGTTCAGGGGGAGCACAATTGCGATCGTGCATCCGAGTCTCCCAGCGAGGGCGAGACTTTTCGGTTGCCGAACGGGTTTTTTGCAAATGGTGAGACTGCCCCTAACTCAGACACTTTGGCTAACAGACATTGCCGGCAAACGGCTTCACATGTTGGCCCGGTGGGCTCTATCCCACCACGGGACACTGGCTCAGGTCTATCCGGACAGACCAGCCATAGAGAGATGGACACTGGCTCGGGTCTACCAGGACAGACCAGCCACAGAGAATCGGCTCTGCCCGTGATGGACGGGACACACAGCCCTGGTCTACCCAGCCTGGCAGGCGAGCTTGTAGACCGGGAGCTAGCTGCAGCTCCGAGACATTCGGAGCGAGCACGAGGGCCACCGAAGTACTTAAATGATTATGTACAATTTCTGTCATTGTGAATGTAGAATGCTTATACGCCATTTTGCCATTGTAACATTTGAAATTCTTATGAACAATTTTTGTGAGTGTGAATTATCCAGGGGGAAGGGGTGTAATGTATTGAGTTGAATTCTGAGTAATGTGATACTGAGAACTGTGAAGAAACGGTTAACAGGCTAGATGGCCAAAAGCCAGACTTCCTGTCTGCAGACTACTTATTATGCATTTGAGCGGGAGAATGCTGTGTTTCTATTGGCTGCCGCCTTTAGGTTGAATGTTTTGAATATGAGTGGTGGAGCAACGGTTGGGTAGACTTCTGTTTAAACTAAAATAAAGAGTGTTTGGTTTTATACCTGCTGCCTCTTCAATGCTGCATCGAACAGCAAACATAACAGTGTGTATAAGGAAATGTGTAAACTAGATTTATGTTATTCAGAGATCACTGAGAAATGAAATGAAAAAGTTTATTACACAATTGTTGATTCAGAGAAATAGTTTGATAAAGTATTTGAATATAAAGTAAATATCAAAATGGAATATTTTATGTGAGTGTGGAGCTGATGGGAGTAAAACATGTATGAAAATAAATTGTTCAATACTCGCTAGATTGGGAAGACAAGATGTTCCTTCCAATATGTTGATGTCCAAATCTGCCAGGAATAGTTGTAGTGATATTAGAGGTATGTTGGTTGGGAATATTAACATATATGAATGTGCATCTACTTAGTATGAGTATGAGCATATAGATTTGATAATAAATAAATAAATAAATAAATAAATAAATAAATAAATAAATAAATAAATAAATAAATAAATACATACATACATACATACATACATACATACATACATACATATATAAAAATAGTACAGAGATGAAGCCATGTTGTTGACTAACAACTTGAATAATTTGCAGCAAGTATATTGTATAATGTAATGAGGTATCTGAAAATTAATATATCAAAGGGCAAGTAGATGATTTTTGACTACCATAGTAGAATGTAGAATATATTGCTATTCTGATGGTAAATATGGGGAAATGGATTGAAAAAAAAAGATGTACAAATACATGTAAAAAGGTGGTAGGTAGTATTCAGCATTTGTGAAGAATGAATGAATTAGAAGCTAAAATAGGTATATATAAGATTGTGATATGGAAGTGAGAATTGGTTTAATGCAGTGGGCATTGGTAGTTATATTGGACTGAATGTGGACTGAATACAAAAATGAAAAAAGAGGGAATAGGTTGAGAGAAAGAAGAAGATTAAGAATTTGTGGTTGTTTGGAGCTGATGTAATTCTTAGAGAGAATGAGTTGAGAAGTTAAAAGAACTGTGTAATGAAGCAGCATATAGAGTCTGTTGCTAGGTTTAAGAATGGTTTGCAAAGATAGGAAAACAGGAAAATATATAGAAATTACAGTGCAAACAATGGAATGGAATGGAATGGAATGGAATGGAATGAATGGAATGGAATAGAATAGAATAGAATAGAATAGAAGCTGGAAGGGACCTCGGAGGTCTTCTAGTCCACCCCCCCACTCAAGCAGGAGAACCTATACCATCTCAGACAAGTGACTGTCCGGTCTCTTCTTAAAAACCCACGATTTCTGAGGGCAAGCTGTTCCACTAGTTAATTGTCCTCACTGTTAGGAAGTTCCTCCTTAATTCCAGGTTGCTTCTCTCTTTGATCAGTTTCCAACCATTGTTTCTTGTCCTGCCCTCTGGTGCTTTGGAGAATAATTTGACCCCCTCTTCTTAGTGGCAGCCCCTCAAATACTGGAATACTGCTATCATGTCTCCCCTATTTCTTCTTTTCTTTAGACTAGCCAAACCCAAGTCTTGCAGCCGTTCTTCATATGTTTTAGTCTCCTGGCCTTGGATCTTATTTACTCTATAAATGCATTCAAAGCTGCATCAATTATTTTATTTATTTATTTATTAGATTTATGTGCTGCCCATCTTGTCTAGATTAAACTTAAACAAAAGTCAAAAAATTAGTATTTTCCGTTCAAATGGAAAATATAAGGGTTGAAATGCATATTTACAGAATCAAATAATTATTTCAGAAAGACATAAGGCTTAAATGCAACTGTCATACAACATAAAGGGAATTTGTATACTCATTTCTACTTTGATAGCAAATTGCCTTCCAATTAGAAATGATTACATTGTGAAATATGTCTGCTTGAACCATGAGTTTCCTGCAAAAATACTATATTACAAGATTTAGTTATGGTCTAATCCACTGTACTGTTAAATCTGAAATTAAGTCTACTCATATTTCTTCCCATTTCCATGATGATATTTCCTCTCCCCATCCCCCCAACAAACAATAAAAATGTCAGATGTGGAGAACAATAACTCTTCTTAAATGGAATGCAATCACAACTAACCAATACCCACTTATTGCACTGAATAAATAACACTGATTTATAATTAGCCATCGATTAGAATCCCTAATTCATATCCACACCTCATGCAGATGTTATAATTATTATACTTTGGCCTAGGAAATCGGTACTCCTTGCAGCTTGAAGTAAGCCTATATTGATTCAAAATGAAACCAAATCATTTAATGTAGGTCATAATTATTTTAATGTACATTCATTTTAAAGTCATAAATAAAATGGCATGTCTCCCTTGCTATGCTTCAGTGGAACATTTTATTTCTTTCTGCTTGTGGTTTATAATGGATCTTGAAGTAAATTGATAGTTCTGTGGTGTGGTCTTCCAATGCAGGGAAGACCCAACACATGATGTGCAAAGAAAATTCACCAGAAAAACATATGCCAACCTCCTGAGATCAGATTATGACCAAATGTGTAGGGGAAGAGCTGTCAAAAGGTTCCACCAGAGTTTAGTTCACATCTGTTTTCTTCTGTACCTAAATGACACCTGCCGTTAATCCCGGCTATCTCAGGAGATCTGTGCTAAGCCCCCAATTCAGCTCCTGAACCTCAGGTTAAAAAGATGACCAGTGCAAATGATGGAAAAATATTATGCAAGACTTCAGAGAGCTACTGCTACTCAGGGTGGTCTAAATTTTATCAAGTCAGATCTGTTGGCCAAAACCATCATGATTTCCAACTGGAAAGGTTGCTACTATAAATGAAGGATATCGTAATGTAATGCAGGGCTTTTCAACCTTTTCACAGATTGTACCACTTTTAGTACATGACAATAATTGAGTACCACCAGTGCTTTAGCAAGGTGTCAAAAACTTGATGACTAAAAAAAAAAAAAAGGGGGGGGATTTTGGGTTTTACTGATTAGATTCATTTGTTGCTATAGAAATGGCTAGTTTATAATATTATGGAAAAGTAAAAAGTTGAGGTTTAATGTTAATGCTTCCTTCTACTGCAACAGAGGAAGTCTGCTCTTTTTCCCTTCTCCCCCTCACTTTTTCCCCCTTTTTCCTCCCCACTATGTCCTACTATTTGCTTTTGTATTTTTATATTTTATTCTATAATCTAATAAAATGTTACAAACTGTAGGAAAAAAGTAAAAAAGTACCAGTTTTAATTTCTTCGGGGGCAGTTCCTTTGCTGAATCACTTTCCCTTTGCACTGACAAATGTATGATGCATTTATCCATATTTATTAATATGCACCACTACCAGCTGGCCAGTCGGCCCTTCTTCCTCTCTCCCTCTCCTCTTCTTCTTCCCTGCCTTCTGAGCTCTCCTTCCACAGTGTAGTAAGAATGCACCCCCCACTCCCTTCACTGTACCCCTAAAGACACAGGAATCAAGCGCAAAGCAAGAAAGGCTCACAAAAGCCTCCCAGAATAAAGAAACACTGACTATATTTTTTCCCCCTTTAAGCTGCCTCAGGCATGTCTCAGTTTAAACAATGTAGTAACCAGGCTCTGGCAATTGCGAAAAGTGATAACTTTAAATTAAGCTTGTTTACCTACAAAGAAAACTTGCTAAAAGCCATAGACAGACTCAAGATAAGGGGGTAAAGCTAATTACATTTGTTTAAAGGGATTAAACCTACGGAAGTAAACATTTTGGACTCATTGCTAGCCTTTGTGAAACAGACTAAAATATTCCAATAACCAAAGCACACAAACGAGCCTCTGAATTACAAAACACTGTAAAAACTGTAAAAAAAATCCTTATGGTAACCCAATCAAAATGGCTCCTGCCATTTGACCAGGAGCCCACTGGCTTCCGAAATAAATCAACCTCCTTTCCGACATGCTCTTCTCCCGGCTTTTCATTTCATCAGCGCTGATTGCATTCTCCTGGCTGGAGAAAACAAACCAGGGGAACTTTTCTTCCAGCAACAGCTGCTGCTTCTTCCCTGTCTCTTTTTCCTCCCTGCCTGCCGAGCTCTCCTTCCACAGCTTCTTCTCCGTCCCCTTCTCTTCCCCTGTTGTCTTTTTTTCTCCTTTCCTGCCAAAACTGCCTCCTTTTATATCCTCTCCTCTCCTCCCCCCCTTTTCTCCAGTTCACCTCCAGCTCCACGCTGCTTTCAGAAGCGCCAATCAGCTGGAGCCAATCAGGTGGAGCCCTGCCAGTGCTCCTGGGGCAGCTACAGTTGCCTCTCCCTCTGGCTTGGGTTGCTTCAGCTCATTCCTCTCCCCCGCTACACTTCTCTAGGACGGTCACGTACCACCTGCCATGTGCCATAGTACCACTGGTGGTACGCGTACTACTGGTTGAAAAGCCCTGATGTAATGTACCTGAAAAGGATCAGGTTGATGAAAAGCTGAAGTAAATTGCACCAGCCTAATCTGGACAGTACTGAATAAAAAAATATCTGAATTGGTGTCTGGAAGATCCAAAAGCATTGGATTTAAGGTGCAGAGATTTGGGGATATTGAGTATCCTGCAATTGCACCAAAGGAGAGATGGTACCTTTTGTGTCTTAATTAGTAGTTGTCACATGAGGGTCCCTTTCCATGGACTGCAAACATCTGGATGGGTGCAGTAAAATAAAATGTTTATTTTACAACATTTTTATATTTCAAGACTCTTACTTTTTGCTCCCACACGATGTCTGGCCAAACGTTTGCAACCCAGAACTAGCAGATCTATTTGACTGGTGCCAAAACTTGTCCTTGTCCCTAGAAGATAGTGGCTAAGAACAGATGGCCAAAGATACTCATATGAGATTCAGGATTCTGCCGCTTCTGCTTATCAAGCATCCCAGGCTTGCCTGTGTCCCCTAGAAAAGTGCAGCCAATCTGATCACTAAGGCATCTATAACTTTATGGAAACTTGTTCCTGAAAACAACAGGAAGTAGCTTGGTTGGATGTGAGTGCTGCAGATATTGATAAGCAAACAATATATAAAGCCTTATGGTCAGGTAGCTTCATTGCCTGTACCACCGAATATGCTTTCTCCTAGTCTTTTAATAATATAGAGTTCTTAAGTTGTGGAATGTTTTTAATGTTCATTTTATAGCTTATTTTTTATTGTATGCCATCCAGAGTCATATTTGTGAGATAGGAGGCTATACAAATATGATGAACAAATAAATAAATAATTCCATTATGTAGATGAATCAACTTCCACTTTCTGGAACAGTGGTTCTTAAACTGATTGATCCAATTATTCCCTTTCCCAGTCTTGAATAACCCCCACCCCCAAACCCTAACGATGGTAGTTCCAAACTGGATCCTTGATTCACAAACAGACAATTACAAATTGCTTAATTACCCCCAGGGTGTATATAAATTACCCCTTTGGGTGTAATTACCCCCCAGTTTAGGAAATGCTGCTCTGGATGGAATGCTGTATGATCAACATATTTAGCGGTGCAGAAGGAAAGCTGCTTAAACACGCTTACTCTTGCACACTATTCCAAAAGCTAAATAACAAAATAAATCATCCTAAGATTAAATTATTAGACTAGTTGAACACCTTGTATATTCAATAGTACACAGTTTAGTAAATCAGGGAGGCTTGGCTTCAAATCCTCTTATACAGGAATTCTGTCTCTCAGCCATCCAACATCGAACCAAGCTATAAAGCTAAAATAGCTGGTGGGTTGGGGTGCTGGAGAACTACCCATACTATTTTAAGCTCCTCAAACAAATGGCAGAATATAATGTAATGAAATTTACTATTAAGGCTTGTCTCAAAACTTTCTCAGTTTAGCACAGCCAAATTTAGATAGGGGCCAGCAGTCTCATTCAGTTCATTAGAATGGCAAGCTTTGAGGGTGATGGCAAATCAAGGAACAATTGCCTGGCCTCATATCAAGAGATATCTGAGGTGGCTAGATTTTCCATCACTCAACACTCCTGGATCCGGTTCAAAAGGTCTCCCAATCTGGTTGATGCCAACGTTTTTTCAAACTTGGCAACTTTGAAATGTTTTGAATTTCACACATTGAAGTCCACACATCTTAAGGATAGCAAGTTTGAAAAACACTGATCCATACTATTTTGCTTTTTTACCAGACCTCTTTGACCAATATGACCCTAGGTATAGGCATACTTACATGACTGTGAATCTAAAGTTCATAAGGTACCACCATCTAATCAGCACTTGCTCTGTCAGCCAATAAACTGTTAGCTAATTTCCCCATCTTTTCAGGCTCGCCATAGTGACAAATCTCCATAGCCTTTCATATTCTAGTGCCAGCAATGTTACATTTGGGTCCTTTATTAAACCATGCTAGGATGCTGTTAAAGTAGGATCCTGGAAGGAAGTGCTAAGAGCCCTTTCCAAAGAGAGCACAGATTGCCCCTTCAAGCACAAAAGAGTGATACATGTCTGTTCCTGAAGTGGCATTCACTACTTTGAAGCAGCATTTCCCCGGCCCTGAAACAACAGGATTGGCAGAGAGAGCTGTATTGCAATTGCTCACAATTACAAGTCCCTGGTATGATGTTAGGCGATCAGCGGAGGGCTTATCTGTGGGGACTGTGTCTTTGTCTGAAAGGCTTCTGAGTCCGCAGTGAAACACAGAAGGAAGCACAATTTACAACACACGGTCAATTATGCAGCCCTTTCAAAAAATTAAGAAATCCTTCAAAGTGTAGCTTGGGCCTTCCAAGAGATGTTTTTCTGCGTGAAAGAGAAAGCCAATATATGCCATCTGCAGGCATCTTTTATTTAAAATGAACTTGACTTGTTAAAATGTAATATCCACATAATTTTAAAATGTGCTAATTGATCACCATATTTAATTGTCTAAACATGGCAGCATAAAATTTTAGTTATATACCAACCTATCTGGGTTTAAATCATGTTTCTTCAATGAGTTCAATATCCCAATATAATGACTGATTAAATAATTGATTGCTGTTTGTAGCCCACTGTCATTTAAAAAAAGTATAAAAACCAAACCCAGCACTTTATTAGTGTGTGTATGTATGTACACACACACATACACACATATATACATACACATGCACCATTAGTATATACAAACACATCAGCCTTTGTCTATCTGGTGCCCTCTTCTAGTTAATCTTATACTTCCTTATCAGCTTGGATAGGGATGATGGAAAATGTAGTCCAAAACTGAGTACCATATTTTATTGCTAATGTAATGGATGCACGTAATTTATTCTTGACACATTACTACCTATCATAGGAAAATACGCTAAAGCGATAATTAAATACTGAAAGATGGGCTGAAGTGAAACAACAAAAAGTAACTTTCTCAAGAAAGCACGGCCTTTTTCACATTGCTTGAGAGTCCTACATGTCAGATATCAGTGGGGTGACGGTTGATGAAAAGACTTGTATTTTTGATGATACAAAGGAAAGAAGAGGCCAGTTAAAGCTTCTGAGGGAAAATCTGGCAGGAACAATGAAAAGGATACAATAGATAGTTGAATATGAGACTTAAAATTTTCATCTTTTAATATTTATTTTTATTTTTCTGGATGAGCAACCTTGTATCATTCAGCCACAGGAAACAAACTACGAGTGAGTTGAAATCTCTCCCCCTGTGGTCTTTGAAACTATCTGTCCAATTTTAATGGCCCTTTCAGGAACTCTGAAATACTGTAATTTATTTAATTACTGAGCAGATTGTCAGCTTGCTTTTAAACTGTGGGTTTTGTATAGTAATACAAGATCTAACTGTGCATAATAAAGACTGTATATGGTTGTCTTTATGTTCTGATACATAATGGAATAGTAAAGTTAATGAAGTACAGATAATTTAAAAAAGGGAAGAAAAAATTCACTGTTGTTTGCATGTGTATATATGTTTGTGCATGTGTGAATTTTCAGATCTAAAGCAATATGTAAAACATTTTGTCTAGTAAATCAAATGTTTGGATACCTTAACTGTACGGTTGAACAGCATCTGCTAACAGAGGGAGTTGGAACTGAAACATCTTTCATTTCCCCAAATATTTGGCATTGTCTATTGCAGGTTACTGCATTCTACCCTGTAGGGGAAATGGAAAAAACTGCATTAAGTCTTTGTTTCAATAGACTGCCATCCAACTACTTCTTTCTGCATAGCTTTTTGAGCGTAAATCTAAAAACATCTTCCAGGATTACAGCATTACTGAAATTGGGAATCTCTGCAGTGGAATCCTTAATTTTCCAGGATTCAAGTAACCAGGGAGGAGTACAGTATGTGAGCAGACAGAGCTTCCTACTACAGGTCTTCTGGAACTTGGATACTGATATATATTCTTACTTCTTTTTAACTGGATTAACCAGGTTGTAGGACAAGTGCATTACTTTCAAATGAAGTCGAATAGAATAGAATAGAATAGAATAGAATAGAATAGAATAGAATAGAACAGAACAGAACAGAACAGAACAGAACAGAACAGAACAGAACAGAATAGAATAGAATAGAATAGAATAAAGCTGAAAGGGACCTTGGAGGTCTTCTAGTCCCTCTTCAAATTGTTTTTGAAGCCAAAATTTGATAAATGAACACCATCAGATATTAGGAAGAAATAAATGGAAGAAAAAATATATTTAGGACATTTTTGGATAAAGTCTTATTTTGTTTGCCTTAGTTTCTCCTTCATAAATCTCACATGAATTTTTGATTATCACTGTAGTTGTTGGCAGTTAGTTAAATGTTCTAATCCAATCACCTTCCTCAGTCTTTGTTGGTTTTAATTGTGATGAAACATATTTTTGGGTTTTTCTTATACTATGCATAGCTTTTTAGGGCGTTTCCTTTTTTCTTTTGCACATAATTACTTCTTTGTATGTGTTTCCTGAATGATACCATCTGAGCAAGATAGCTTTGTGATTTATTATCTGGGTAGTAGACTTTTAAATTTGGTTTTAAAAAGCTAAGCCTTTCAACAAGTATGAGAGCTTAAAGTTGATACAGAATGCAGGAATGAGGCTCAGATATCTGGTTTTCCCAAATAAAAAGCTGGAGACAATTTTACTGGTCCTCCTAATCCTATGTACTTAGCTGAATGATTTGTAAATGAACTAAAACACTTTTTCTATCTGGTTTTATGAGCTAATTTTTACTAACCCTGGCAACAGGCAATAACATCCGATAGGGAACCCATCCACGAGAATTTTCCATTTTACACTATGTATTATGGGATGAATATAGATTTCTTATTCTAGTCACCAATACCAGAAAAATATGAATCCAATTCAGAGTGTTTTTAATTTCTGATGTGTCTTGGAGAGGAGAGAATACTTTTAAATCCAATCTACAATTTAGTCAACATGATTATTTCATTCAACTCACAAAACCAGAAAATTAAAAGCAACAGCCTTCTTCCTATTATTACTTGTATAAAAACTCTGATCAAGAGCAATTGTAACAATGAAGTCAATAGAAGGAGTCACGTAAATTGCTAAGACTTGTAACTATTGTACAGAATTAACCTATGCATACTGTAAGTGTCTCAGGAAGACTGTTCTGATATGTTGTTGCCTAGTTCAACTACCAATTTTTAATGTATTTTCAACACCTCAAATTCCACTTTGGGCACGTCTAAGACTTTTTCCTTGCCAAACTGAGTATGCTACATAATATGAAAAACAAATCCATTCCAGAATTTTGGCAATACAGGTAGTCCTCGACTTAACAATAGTTTGTTTAGTGACTGTTCAAAGTTACAATGGCACTGAAAAAAATGAGTTATGACCATTTTCCACACTTACAACCATTGCAGCATTCCCCATCGTCACATGATGAAAATTCAGATCCCTGGCAACTGACTCATATTTATGACTGTTGCGGCGTGTCGTGGGGTCACTTGATCATCTTCTGTGACCTTCTGACAAGCAAACTCAATGGGGAAGCCAGATTCACTTAACAACCATGTTACTAACTTAACAATTGCAGTGATTCACTTAACAACTGTGGCAAGAAAAGTCATAAAATAGAGCAAATCTCACTTAACAGCTGTCTTGCTTAGCAACAGAAATTTTGGGCTCAGTTGTAGTCGTAAGTCAGGGACTACCTCTGCTATGAAGTATGCTAGGGTCAAAATGTATAGACAGATAGAAAATACTAGAACTGTAAAATTTCAATTGTTATACTAAATTAGTATTGAAAATAAAGAAAAAAGCCCCTCAGTGAAGAGTGAGGAACAGTGTACAATATCAACCTTCGATGAGAAAGATTATTCTTACTACTAGAAGGCACCTTTTCTGTTTTCTGGTCTAGCTCTCTTGCCTGTAATAGTACCACGAGACTAGGCTCATGAGAAATGGGAAAGGAGACTCACTCAGTACACCAGTCAGCAGAAGATGACTACCGCCAGCTCGCAAAGTTGAATTTGTGTCTCCTTTGGTGCCTGTCTTGACATCTTCCTTCACTTCTCCTCAGGCCTGGACTTCCTTCTTTGCAGTTTTCAACAAGACTGGTTTACCTCTGAGCTTCCACACCCGCATAAATGCAAAACTGTCTAGATAATCAAATACATATAACAGTTAGGAGATTGGTAAATAAAAATAATAGGAAAAGGAAGGAAATATCTGGCCATTTGGATGACACGCTGTGTTTCGGTCTGAGGCACAAAAAGCTTCAGTGATTCATCCAGTCTGTGATGCTCGGCAATCATCTATTTTGAACCTTAGTAAATTAAAGATGGAAAAATAATTACCTGTTTGTGAATATTGCACCGAACATGATGCAAATGTACGCGCCTAAAAACATGAGCTTACCAGACATGCTGACATTGCAAGAAAAGCAGAAGCTGCACAAATGAGCAGATATAAATAAATAAAGGAAGAACATGGTTAGTAATTAACCTGCAATAAACCAACTTAACCACTTAGGGGCAGCATTAACCCAGAGTTGTCCCAAAACCAGCAAAGCAAAACAGCACCCCCTTACATTCCCCCATCTTTATCACCTGACCTAACTGAATATGCCCCAAATACGTATAGACGAGTAAATAGTAAGACATTGACAGGCAGAAATACCATTATTCATCAAATCCGAGAACATTCCCTGGCTGCCTCTTTAAAGCTCTCCGTGGTTGTTTGTTTAGATTCATCATATTTACAGATGCAGACGCTCAATGCTCATCAGCAACAGGGTAGTAGTGACACAGCAGCAGATGTATTGTTTTTGCTTCTTTAATAGAATAACATAAATAGTAATTACTTCCTGTATTTCTAAATAGAAGTGATTGCTTAGTATAGTTACATCAGCAAACATTCCATCAAATCTTCAGGATACAAAGACAAGGTTTATAGCTCTCAGCTTTGAGAATCTTACAAGGGAAGACACAAGTAACAAAGGGAAGAATATGCATAAGAACTGATCTTTATGATCAGATTGTCCTGGCAGGATTACGGACTAATAACCCTAGGGCTAGGGATGCAGTGTCATCCTCTGTCTGCTCTTTAGTTCACTGGTAAGGCAACCTCTCTCTACTGCTCTTCTCTGCTATGCATCAAAAGGAGTGTTTTCTGACTTGTGTCAGCTCATGTGGTGCTGTTTACTTCCCCAATGCCTTTTTCCTAGTGCATTACATTATAGGCAAGCAGCTCCATTTCAAATGGCTGCTGTGTGCTACATGGCTGTTTTGTCCAGGCTGCTGGGGTGCCTGTATTCTTCTGAGGGACCTGGAACAGCAAAATGCCAATTTCCTCTTCTAGAGGCAGGTCAGAGAGATTTCCCTCACCTTTCCTTTCCTTTCCTTTCCTTTCCTTTCCTTTCCTTTCCTTTCCTTTCCTTTCCTTTCCTTTCCTTTCCTTTCCTTTCCTTTCCTTTCCTTTCCTTCCCTTCCCTTCCCTTCCCTTCCCTTCCCTTCCCTTCCCCCACGAGCAGGTGTACCAGACAAGAAAGTGGTAAGTAGAGAGGAAGTCATCAGAGGAGGACTCATACAAAAGGTTGATCAATGAAAACCAATGAAAAGGAAAAGGAAAGGAGCTGGTACTTGTGTTGACGGAACAAAAGGGGAAAGCACACATTGGAGGCCATGATAAAAATAATCCATGGCCAAGGCAGAGGAAAGGATTTAATTATCGAAAGGAATTTCTTAAGCAAGCTTTATTTCCAGCCTGTTTATGCATGGGTGCCAAGAAAGTTAACCCTATGTATTTTAGTTTTCAATAGAGGGTCTGGAATAAGAATGTGTAGCAAACGTTTCTTGAAGAGGATGCTGTAAAGATGGAAGGATGAATTCTTTTTCAAGGAATAAAAATCTGAGGCTTTTGGAATAGTGCGGGGTACCTGAGGTGGGAGGCATCATGGAGAATTTAAAGGAAAAAAGAATATGAGCACCTAGAGCACGGGTGTCAAACTTGCTGCGTCACGTGTTGCGATGTATCGCGACGTATCGCAACTTTTTTCGCATTGCCGGAGCTGGGTGGGCACGGCCTCTGCATGATGCAATCGGCCCGCGGGCCGGCAGTTTAACACCCCTGACCTAGAGGAAAAAGCTGCAGTAGTGAAGGTGAACAAGACCATCGGGACTCGGATCAAATCTTTTGTTGAGGGGGATGGAAGAGAAGGCCTCTGTTTTAGGATTGCTTTACAGTAAGATTTGAGATTGGGGGCCTGGTTAACTGGGGCAAAGAAAAAAGAATCTAAGAAAAAAACCCTAAAGCAAATAATTATAAGAATTCAAATGAATATTAATTTTCTTTTTGTAACCACTGATGACTTATATGATTATAAAAGTACTAACAGAATATTTAAATATTTTGCAGATTAATATTATATATTAATCATTGTGAATGAGCACCTTGTATTTTTTATTTGTTTATTTGTTTGTATCCTGCCTTTATTATTTTTACAAACAATCCAAGGTGGTGAACATATAATATTTGTTGCATAACGTTTACTTTCACATATGCCAACATGTAGAGCAGTAATTTCCAGTATCCATCAACTCAATCATGTCTTGAGAACAATTGATTCTATATCAATGTCTATGAAATTAATTCCACTTGATTCAGATTATCCTTGTATTAATAATCTGCATTTCTCAGCTATTTTCTACAGGCAGTTATCATGGCAAGAGAGAGAACAAATGAAATAAAGAAAGACACACAATCCAGGCAGACTCACTTAAGGCCATTTCCAGCTGTTGTCCCTAGTGGTACTAAAAATTAATAAATGATGCATATAAAAACAAAATAAACCATTCTCACCCCATCCCTAAAGTAAAACACTTAGCCCATGGGTTAGTATGACCCTACTCAGGGCTTTTTTTGTCATAGAATGCCCAGAACGGAGTTCCGGCACCTTTTTTGGATGGAACCTTGTAGGGTAGGCAAGGCGGGTTGTATGACGTATGTGAGTTCCGGCACCTTTTTTTTTTTTTTTAACAAAAAAAGCACTGACCCTACTTATGAATGGGATTATCATTTGTGACATCCAGTCATTGGCACTACAGCATTTGGGCTGCAACCATCCAGAAGATCAGTACTTGGTTCCCAGTAGCTGGTAAAACAGATCATTCCAATTCTTTGCTGCCATCTACTAGTCATTTGGATGGTTGCAACCCAGATAGGGAACCCTAATTAAGTTCATTTGTTTTCCTCTTTCTCAAGCTACAGAGACTCATTTCTGCAGCAATTATTTGTGGTCATTTTTTCCCATTGGTGACCTGCATGTAGTTTATTTTTAAGTTTGCTGGGAAGAGTGACAGCCAGAAGCACAAGACAACTGCAACCTCAGTAGCATCCATTTTTGCCCTTACACAATATACCATCACTGAGACTGCGGTACCTCTAAAAGAACCTCTGTTACCAATTAGGAGTGAACAATTATGGAAAGGCAAGGGAGGAACAAAACATCAGCATGATTAACAACACCAATAATAAAAGCACTGATGAATAATTTAAAATGTGCCTTTAAAAATAAGAATACCAAGATAAAAAAACAATTTGAAAACCTGGGATACTGTTAAAAAACAATACACAGACATACTTCTCCTGGCAGAAGCTCAAAATTGGGATGCTTTTCAAAATTTGAAATAACATTTCACTGTTAAAATGTTATACTTGAAAATGTATGATTATGTTTGATTCTACTGTCCCCCAAATTGCATTAGAAGCAGTTTCCATAGGATTTATTGCCAGGTAAATATGTCAAGAAAAGCCAGTTGGTATTGTGCTTAAGGCACCAGGCTAGAAACTGGGAGATCATGAATTCTAATCCTGGTTTAGGCATGAAGCCAGCTGGGTGATTTGAGACCAGTCACTGTCTCTGAGCCCTAGGAACGAGGTAATGGCAAACCACTTTTGAAAACCTTTGCCAGGAGAACTGCAGGGACTAGTTCAGGCAATCACCAGGAGTCAGCACTGACTGACACTGCACACACACACAAAGGTGTCAAGAAGAAATAAGAAAGTGCTTTGTTTTTCCAGAGCACCTGCTTTAAGAAGGTAAAAACTCCTTAAATGTGCACTTTGGCCAATGGATCATGTTAGGCTGTCGATTCATTTTATCATCATCATTTTACCAAAATAATATTTCAGTCTGCTGCCTGTTTTTTTTTTTAAAAAAAAACTCATTTCAGCTTCTAAATGTTTTGTATTATAGTATTAGCTCCGTTAGCAAAAGTCATGAGACTAACCCCATATTTAGCCGAATGCATGCTATTTTCTTTTAAATCTAGCGTGTAATGTGTTCTGCACCTTGCATGTTGCTATTGTGCATTTGCCTTGCCCTGCTTGTCTCCTATTGGCAGCTGCCATCGTGAAACAAAAGGCAGCTGCCAGTTTAAATGAACGTCTCTCATTCTCTGGAGTGGATGCGGCACCATTTCCGCAGGCTGGGTGGCAGTCAGTGAAGCTGGAGATGCTCCCTGGGAAGTATGAGCTTGTCATGGATGAGAGGTTCAGGAGCCTGCTTGTGGCCTGCCTGTGTGTTTAAGCGGTGGAATCTGACTAAGTGCTGGGCTGGGCAAGAAGCCACGGTCTCAGTGCCAACAGCCTGGCTTGAGCTGGCTGCCGGGGGTGACCGTCCATTTCATTGCTGCTCTTGGCAAAGGGGATGTTTTATTAAATAGAGCCTTGGCTGGCTGCCTTGAGGTACAGCATCAGAAGTGTACAGAATTGTGGTTGTTGGCTGGCCAAGGGCTGGGAGAGCTGCTAAATCAAATTAAAAATCGGAAAAGAAAAGGGAAGGGATGGGCTAAGATAGCCCTGGAGAGGATGTAATTGTTCATATTAAAATAAAGCGGCACCATGGGGAGATTTATATATTTTCCTTCCATAAAAACCAGGTCTGCATATTTCTCTTCACAGTTCACAAAGTCACAAATGAGTCATTGAGAAAAAGGCCCTGGCGTATTAAAATAAATCCCCATGTCCCTAAAATCAGGACAGCGACAGGTCCTCTGTATAAGACGTACAAAAAGAAAGTAATATTTCATCTGTGTATGGTATTCAATGCACTTTTGCTATTTGTTGGTTTTCTCAAGAGAAAAATATCCAATGCAGCCAGTGAACAAAGGTAGCTGTGCAACTTCTGCTACACAGCATAAAGACACCATTTAACATGGGTAACAGGGTCACTGCAATGAGGTGGAATGAGGTGAGGTGGGATAGGAAGGTCATTAAAGGCCAAAGCTGAGTTAACTGATCCAGCCAAATACCTCAGACAGGCTAAAATAAGAGCTGGACAGACCCAGCCTTCTTTGGGTCTGAGTGCAATTCCTTTCCGGTCAACTAATTCCTTCATGTTGTGCTAACTATTCACTGGAAAGTTATTATACTTCTGATGAATGTAATCAACACAAAGTCTGAGAGAGGCTCCATACAGCCAGAACTTCTTTAAGCATTCTGTATATGAAATCTTTTCAGTTTTCACTCTCCTTCAGGGGAAAAAAAAGTGAAGGAAGGATGGAGAAAGGCAGTGACTGCATCTGAGATGGAAGGACTGAAAGTATGGTGGCTGAATGACTGATTGAATTATTTCACAATTATTTCATATTGTGAGCTGCTGGCATGCAAAAGTGAGCTGATTGGGTGGGTCATTGTATTAGTCGAAATATCAAGCCAGCTGAAGCAGAGATGTCTATGAGGTATGTGAGTAAAACTGAACCAAACCAAACCAAACCAAACCAAACCTAAGCTAATGATAAAGCAGAGATACCACTGATAAGCTTATATTAAAACACATTTTTTATACCTTCAAGTTTGGGCAGAACAGGAGAGCTCAAGCCTGGGTGTTAATCTTTATTTTTTACTGATATCTTCCCAAATTCCCACAGAAATAATTTAGAGTGACAAGTTATGTAAAAATGCCCTGGGTGCACAGAAAATTAATCTATGATATAAAATGTTGCATGTAGTGAATCCAAAGTTTCTGAAACTCTGGGTTTTTTCCCCCAAGGACCACACATTTCTCAGACAGCAGACTTTGGTTCTGTATGCAACCTTCACAGTGGCAAATAAAGACTACCACATATTCTCACTTTCTGCCTTGCCTCCAAAAATAGCAATATAGCTCAAGTGTCATGAAAGATAAAGTCTCATCAACTTGTTGCAACAGGGTTGATGTTCAGATTTTGGGATACAAATAATTGTCAAATATTAAGTTTGCAGTCAGCTACTTGAGCTTTAAAGGCCTGGATCAATTTAGAGGTTGCTGAGATCTTTGAGAAGACAGATTCTGTTCTCTAAGAGCAGTAGAAAAGGTAGCAATGTATGAGCCTCCAGGCTTTTTTTCTGACTTCCAGCCACTTGTCTAACTTATACCTACCTGGTGATAGCAAGATCCTAAAAATGTCTGTCACACAGCATGTTGGTAATATAGAGACAAAGTAGGAGAAAGATAAGCAGGGACTGCTGGGTTGTGAATGGCTTGCAAACAGATTTGGTTTTCATAAGCCAGGGATCTATAATTAAAGTGACCAGAATATGGTCTTACCTTTTTCCAGCTGTTACTAATTAACTTATTAATTTGTACATTGCACTTATTCCAAAAGCAAATGTGGCTGCTACTTTGTTAAAAAAAGAAAAGAAAAAGCAGTTAAAAATATCATTAGGTAAACCCTCTCAATTTAATGTGGAGATTGGCTTTCTTTGTAGGCACAAAGAGAAATAGGTCCCAAAAGAGTTTCTGAGCCCTAGACTCAGCTGCTATTACTACAGAAAATAAAATCAGTACCAGCAAGTTTAAATTGAAAAACTCCTAAAGGAAAGAGATAGTTAATCCTGGCAAGAGAACCTCAGTTCTCTCCCTTGTTGGAGATAGCTAAAGCTGGATGGCTATCTGACAGATTGTAGCTGAATCTTCTATTGAAGATCCCACATTGATTTGATGGCTTTCAGACAGGGCTCTGTAGATGTGCAAGTTTAACTGAGAAATCAGAACCTACATAGAAGCCTCTGTCCCAGGGTGTTCAAGCTGAACTCTTCCAAGACAAATATATACATTCATCAGGCCTCCCAAGAGTGGGAAGATTAATGTGCTTGTAATTACTCTGTAGAAATTACTCCTTGCCAGGATTTGCAAAGGCTTCCTTGTGTTTGGACACTTTGTAGGGAAGGCTTCTGCCCCGTCTACCTTCCACAACACTACAAATGAAGATGGAAGGGCTGCTGGTGCTAATTGCATTTAAATCATTATAGTAATCATTGATTGATAAATTATACATTATATTGTTATTAAATAATAATGAAATTAATCCAGTTCCTTGCAGGTGTTAAATTGTGAATATAATTATAACATTCCTCATATATTGGGATAACTGTTGAAGTGTGCAAGTGTCTAGCCTGGTGTTTCACATTGGGTCTCTAGCCCCAAAGTGTAGAGATCTGATGACTTAGGGCTGCAAGTGCACCCTTCAGAGCCTCTTCAAAAATTTGGTAACAAACTGTACTTTTTAATGTGACAGGAGAAAATGACCAAGTATAAGAGAATCATAATCATTATATTCTATTATACCAAATCCTCTTTTAAAAACATTATAGCCATTGGTTTGCTTGTCAAAGGTCAGGTATGGCCGTTAGCCTGAAAAATTTACTCCGGCTTAATTTAATCTTACAATATAGCTTTTTTACTGCTTTGGTTGTATATGGCCTTTGAGGCTAAAAAATAATGGAAGGCAGATAGAATAGGAATTCTATATGAGTCCAAGTTAACCCAACGGTGCTTTTTTATAAGACAACTAGACTTTCTGAAAAGGTGAAAAAGCACCTTTGGGACATCCATGACTTGGATGACTGAGAATCTCCATAGAGTCCAAGTTAAAGGAAATCTTCCAGGTTTTTTTTTTAATATTTTATTGGTTTTTTACAATAACAATCTCCAGTGCCTGGTGTACAGCATGTTGTCTTGGTTTATATATTTGAAAAAACCCCAATAATAATTAATTAACACTCAATAATGATTGATCTTGATAATTCCATAATTAGTATATTAATTAATATTATACTTCTTTGATCTTCCCTTCTCCCAATTGTATTCTCCTTCTTCAACCTTAAACAAATATAATCCTTAATATTTTCAATGTATAAATGATTATGTATAGACTTTTTTTCATATTTGTACAGATAATGATAACATCTATGTATAACTTTTTTATCAGCTTATATTATTCTTATAAAAATCATCTCATTAGTTCACATGCATCATATTTTCGTGGTTTTTGTTTAAGCTTAATTTCCCCTTTATATTCAATCCATTCTTATCAGTCATGATTTTGTCAATGCTAGTCATCTAAATATCCATTTTTTTTCCATTTCAGTACACCATCCCAATATTTTCACTTCACTTTCGGAGGTTTTCTTGCTTTGGGGGTCTTTCCCAAGGATTCAGTTAAAAGATAGAAGAGAGAAGATCGATGCTCTCACCAGTTCCAAGCATGCTGTTCACCAATGTTCTGGTTCGTGCTCTTGGACTTCGGCTGCATGTAGCTTGGGCTAGATGCTGATGTACAGCTAGCCTTTCTCCTGTTAGGTCGGAGGGCTTCCCCCAGATTGAACAAAATGACTGTTTTGTGATCAACAGAGCACCCCTCCTTCATGGTCACCTCTTCGGGGCAACTTCAGACCCATTTAGGGTCCCCCTGGCAGGACGAAACTGGCCGTGGGGAGTGGAGCTCTGCTATCCTGCGGCCGTGCGCTATGGTGCAAAACCGGAAGTCGCAGAAATCTTCCAGTTCTAAAAGCTTTTAGGATGATTTCATAAAGCAGTAATTCTTGGAATTGAGTGAGGCATGGACAATGGTGACCAGGTCCTTCTTTTCAAATGTCAGAACAGCTTCTGTAACCAGTGGAGACCAAAATCTTCAAAGCGAATATCTATGAGCAAAAACGTGTGACTTTGATTTCACATGTGCCACTTTGGAGCCTTCTCCACCCCACCCCCCCCATTTTTGTGCTGTGCATATGTCAAAGAGAAATGCAGTTTTAAATATATGTTGTAGTTAAGGCAGGAGTGCAGTCATTTGTCACTTCAAATATTGCTGAACTATAATTCCCGGCACACATCACTAAATTTTCAGAACAAACTGCAAAGCAAGTTACGTTGATGGTTAGTGAAACGATCTTAGCACTTTTAGAAGAGACTGAAGGGAGGAGGGAATTGGGACAGGAGGGTTCCTGGGCAACACTAATCATTCTTGGTAAAAACCAGGTGGAAACCAACCAGGGTTAGAAAAGGATGCCTGAAGTCATATTGGAAAGAAAGATAAATGGTTGTCAATATTCCCAAGTGGGTACATTTCTGTAGGAACAAATATTAGCCTAAAAGTATGTAAATATAGTTTGTCAGGAAGACAAAAATGTTAATATGAGATGGTAAATTCAGCATCCTACAAAGCAGTCAGTAGACATACTTTGAACATGCTTATTGCAAATTCTGTTAATTTAATACCAACTCATCTGGAAGTTATCATGTTGAGTCAACTTGCTTTAGAGTTGCATTAGAAATATAACACTTTCTTAGACAACTTTGGGGCAGGCAGGGTACATATGGAAGCACAAACACATTTCCATAAACATAAAACATATTTTATAGCAGATCTGAGTAAGTTGATTATAGAACTTTTGAAACTTTTCATGGCTGAACTTTTGTAAATCCCTGGAGACAGACTTAGCAGTCTTGGGTGTTCATTACCTAAAATGAGCACCTCAATAAGGTACTTAGCAGGGAATTCTTTGCAGATCTAAGAGAATGCAGCAAGGAAGGGGGGAAATGCAATTTTTAAAGATTTTTTGAATCCATTTTTTCAGGAGTTTATATCTTGAAAAAATAATAGGGAGCAGAGCAAACATCTAGGCAAGAAATATAAGCTGCCCCTGATGAACGATGCCTATCAGGATATGAGCTGCTGCCCATAAAATCTAATTAATCTTGATAAGGAATTACGTTATTTGAAATACACGTGGATTCATATTGTTCTGGGTGTATGTGTGTGGGTGGGTGGGGGAAGACACACTGTACTGTTAGCTCCAGGATAGAAATAGAAGAAAGGCCCCTTAGAGATGTAGGTAACCTGTACTGATCTTCTAAAAAAAATCCCTGTTGGAGTTCCAGGATCCTGACAGAGGGCTGACTCAGTGAGAGACGGTGGTTTATGTAACCTACAGCAGCCCATTATTACAAAGGGCTTTCAGAAAATCCTCTGTGCCAGGCACAGCGAGGGTTATTGATTGAAGAGGCAGTGAAAATGCACGGAGAGGCTGCATCCATTAGGGCTGCTGCTCTCCACCAATTAGGAAAAAATCATTACTCAGCAGCCATCAGTGGTCTGTGTGTTGTGCTGAAGCATATGTGTTCGATTTATCTTCTCCTGCCACCACACTGCAAACTTAATGACAACTATTAGGGCTGATTGCCCACACTAAATGCCCTGTGTGTATAAAGGCAAAAAAGAGGAGAGGTTTTTGTAAGCTTTGCAATAACAAAATGGCAGCAGAGTGCTGGTCAGATTCAAGATGAGGAGAAGAAACTGGTTTATGGTTGCTGATTTCAATATAATACACCAATCACAAGCACACCCAGGAATTCCACGTCTGCTACTTTCTCAAGAAACTTTCAATGGATTTGTTTCAGAGAAAAGATAATCATTTCTACCTACAATAAACAAGAAATTCCAAAGATATTTTGAAAGTGCAGGTTGTAAAACAAAAATAAAACAAGCATTTACAGTGCTACCCTATGCGCATCAGTCATAGGTTTGAGTGAGAGAGAGGACTGTCTCCGGAGTCAGTGGTGTAGAGTGGCAGATCTTTAGAGAAGAAAGTCTTGTTAATAATGCTTTGTTCAGATACCACTGTCAATTATCAATTCTCCTCTCCCTGAAAGCAATAATTACTCCACTCACGAGGGATATAAGAGAAAAAAAATTGGCATGGGAACTAGATGTCCAATAAAAAGAACATTTTTTTCACACCCGTTTTTTCAATCCTTATTTTCTTGGGCACTTTGTTTCTTTGTTACTTGTTGCTCCATCACAACTTGCACTATAGATCAGGCACAGAGGTGAATCATCATGCTTCATTCATATTAGATTTCTATTGCTTAAACATAGAAAACTGATTTTGGTGACAAACCATGATTTATTTTTCATCAGCAAACCATAATTTGCAGCTATGCTTTATGGTTAATAATGGCTTTCTTTAATCATGGTTTATCATTACAGCTGCCCTCTAAATCATGTCTTATCCTTGGTTTGTTTCTGCTCCAAGCAGCAGCCTCCATCCATTAACAGAAACAAACAAGAAGAGCAGCCAGAAAGCAAAGCCTCTTTTCGGGATCATGCAATCACGACGACATTTTCAGCAAACTCTCAAACTTTAGCCTGCCTAGCAACTGCCATCTATATACCTTTCTTGTCCTTGAGCTAGAGACAAACTGTTCAGTAGAAAGAACAGAGGGAGATTTAAAGGGCCCACAACAGATATCCATCATCTCATTCAAACTGAATCTCTATGGATAAACTGACTCTAACATCTGCACGGTGGCACCTATATGCCTTGCAAAAGGAGAAATGTCATGATCATTTGCCTTCTGGATTAAGGTATTGATTTTCCCAGAGATATTTCTGGGAAGTTGACTTCTTTGATCAGAGCTTGATTTTTGGAGATCACATAGATGTGGTCAGCTTGGTGGTTATATGGGGGCAGCTTGCTATTTTCATCTTCTGGGATATTTTTCTACTTCTCTGACTAGACACTATAAGCCTTGGGATTTTCTATTGGTCTTCCATCTCATAATGAACCAGGCCCGACCCTGCTTCATTTTCTCAACCTCATTAAAGATTGGTAGATGCTGCCACCACACAGGCTGACACTGGAGAAACTTGAGCAAAGTCAAATCTCATTGGTACTTGACTGGGAGATTGTTGGGAAGTCCCATTGGGAAAACAAAGAAAACCATGACAAATCACTTCTGTATGTTTCCCAAGAAAACAACATGGATGTATGGTAATCATGTAATGACCAGGAGTCAAACCTGATTCAGAAAAGACTTTAATTTAAAGCATGTAAAGCACTTAGAATATGTAGATGTTAGATCTACATATTTTGTTTCAAACCAATTTAAGCTTAGTATCCAAACCAATAGTTTATGGATTCTTCTCCACTGGGCATATACCATTATTTTATTTCTCTTCAATTCTAATTCTGAAATTTTGTTGAGCTTTCTGCTTAGCCAGGTTGGATCTACTACCCTCTGCAGTTCTGTGGGGATGGTATAAAACATCCCTTTTCATCAGTGCTTATGTCCATATGGAGATGACTCTGTGGAATCCCTAAGCCAGATGCTCCTTTGCTGCTTTCTCTATGGGGAATCTACATATTTATCCCATTTTAAGAAATTATCCTGCTAGACAGCACAATGTCTGTTACTGCTTCTATCTGATCAGGACCCTGACATATCTTTCCAGATTGCCCAATTTTTAGCTATCATTCTGGCCCAAAGGCTATAATAAAGGTTTTATTTGATTCGTTTATTTATTTATTCTGGTAGAATCAAGCCATTAGTCCAGGGAATTTCTTCCTGGCAATAGTGGTGAATATCTGTAGGATGAGAAGGTTTGTCCTCCGAGCTTGTGGGTTGGTTTCTGAAAGTTTCATTACCAGGCTGGGTAACATCTTTAGTGGAGTTTAGGGGATGTCAGTGTCAGTGTTCTTCTGTTTATAAGGGCTTCGTGTGGACAGTAGGTCTTGTGATGGGTCAGGTGTGGGTGTGCCAAGTGAGGGTCTTGTAATGGGTCTTGTGATGGGGAGGTTACATCAGGTGAAGGTCATTGGGAGATGAAGTGCTGGTTGTGGGGGGCTTGCGGGGGTTGGTTGAGGGTCGGTGCTGTCTCTGGTTGAGTGAGAGATTGATTTATATTCTGAGGGGTTCGTAGGCTGGTTGTAGGTCAATGTGTCTGTTGATGGAAGTGCTTGTGGAATGCCAGGCTTTGGTGAACTCACGAGCGTGGCAGGTGGTAGTGTGGCTGATGGTTTTAGTGCTGCTCCAATCGAACTGGTGCTGTTTGGTGTCAGTGTGGGTAGCGATTAAGGATTTGGGACTGTGGCATTTGACTGCCAGCTGGTGTTTGTGGGTCCTGGTTTTTAATTGATGTGTTGTTTGTCCCACATAGAATTTGTTGCAATTGTTACAGTTGATTTTGTAGATTACATTGTTTCTTTCATCCTTCTGTATCTTGGTATCAAAACCAATCCCAAGCTTGGAGAACGAATCTTCACCCTCAGTTTCTTCCTTTCCTCTGCAGTTCTCAGGGACTTTGGAGCACCTTTGAGACATTTCCAGGAATAAGCAATCCTAGAATTCAGATTATCCATGGTTATCCTCCATTTGAGATTCTGGGTCCAATATGTATCTTTTCTGTGATGCCATAAAGAGGATAGATTTGGATTCTTTGCTGATGATTGACATTTCAAGGTTGAACTCCATACATATCCATAGCAGAGGGACTATTTCATTAATTGCACACATTTGGTTTTTCCTTGCCAAATATTAAATAAATGGATAGCACAAATGAAAAGGTGTCATATATTCATGTAAGAAAAAACAAGAACAGCTATTTGCTTGTTTTCAGTCTGCTATTTCTGTCCTCATTATTCTATGTCAGTGATGTCATACAAATTCCTTGGCAGGCTTTTTCACCCAGTTAATCACTTATTCTGCTGTTTAGCCACATATCAGATTAAGGGATATCAAAATAAAACATGAACAAAAGCAAGATGTGGCCAAAAAACATAACAAACAAGCAAGTGAAAAAACAATACAGAGTTTTTTGGCATTCCGTTTTACATATTCATCTTTCCTCACATCAATCTGAAAATCTTTCTAATAATTTAATAATTTTAATTATTAGCATCTTTAATGTTATTTTTTAAATTTTATTTTGATTAAGGCATGGAAGACTTTTTCGGGCAATAAGAATTTAAAGTCATAATATTATGCATGTCTTGTTGTTGTTGTTTATTGCGAAGTCGTGTCCGACCCATCGCGACCCCATGGACAACGTTCCTCCAGGCCTTCCTGTCCTCTACCATCTTCTGGAGTCCATTTAAGCTCACGCCTACTGCTTCAGTGATTCCATCCAGCCACCTCATTCTCTGTCGTCTCCTTCTTCTATTGCCCTCAATCTTTCCCAGCATTAGGCTCTTCTCCAGTGAGTCCTTCCTTCTCATTAGGTGGCCAAAGTACTTGAGTTTCAACTTCAGGATCTGGCCTTCTAAGGAGCAGTCAGGGTTGATCTCCTCTAGGACTGGCCGGTTTGATCGCCTTGCAGTCCAAGGGACTCTATGCATGTCTACTATGAAGTAAATCCAGATTGCAGTTTCTATACAGCACAAGTCTATGCAGTGACAGTGTAAACCCGATGCCCACAGAGGTGATAGGACTGTTACTTGCAAAATGTTCAGCTAGGAATTCTTTTCTAGAATCCTGAGGAATACTAGTCACAACTAGGAGTGATGGACAATAGACTGCACTAATATAAGGCACCTTCATAACTCACCTTCCTGTACAATTAAACTTTTTGACTTTTAGGGCAGAAATGATATAGAAAGATGTTATAATTACAACAAACAAATAAAAAGAAAAACACAACTTGCCCTTTCTTGCTATAGTAAGCTTTATAAGATTTCTGTTTAATAAGTAAAGATATTATTGCATTACATGTTCAAATTAGATTTATATGGAAGCTTGTCTCAAGGATCTATTTGAGTTTACATCCTGTACTCATCTGAGAATAAGATCTTTAGAAGTCTTGTGTCTGGCTGCTGAGAAAGTGCAACTGTTCCTCCAAACTGTCATTGTTACTAGTTTTCCAGAAATCCCAGGAACACAAATGATATATCCTTAATTCTTTCTTTTCCTTTTCTGTGTATATATTTAGGGTGATTGAATTTCAAAACCTGGATTTCAGCACACTTATTTGATGGGAAGTTCAGGGAGCTGACCAAACTCCAATATGAAGTCAATCCAAGCTTCCTGGCTCCTGAGCCAATGATAATAGACTATACTGAGTAAACTGGTAATTAATTGATACAGAATGTTCAAAGAAATAAATAGTAGTGTTCATGTCTTTAATATAAAACCAAATCCAGCTTAATCTGCAGTCTGGAAGAAATAGAAACCTCAAAACAAACAAACAAACAAACAAACACAAAAAAGAGAAGAACTACTTGCAAATCCCATCAAGATCCTTTGAAATTATTTCTTGTTTTAAGGAAACATAGTCTTGAATATTCTGCAGCCCCAGCATTTCTCCTCACTTAGGTGTATAGGCACCTAAGGAGCTTAACAAATTCTTGAATAAAACTGGTTGCCCAGGTCATGTTTTATATAATTCATCCAGCTACCTAGGAACAAAGACAGTTGTAATCTAATCCCACCCCTCCATTTAGAGATAAAATGGGAAAGTGGGAGAACAGAATTGGAAAATTTTGGTTTAGGCTATCTTTGGATAATCAGCTTTAAATTTGAGTCAAGGACTTCCAGCTTATAATTGTTAATCATTATACAACAGTCATATCTGCTGACAAGAATTGCAGACCAACCCTTGAAAAGCATCTTGATAAGCTTACAAATCCTGAAATTAGTACAGGGTGCGTAGAAAGTGTTTTAGGAGATAACGTGGCAACATAGAGTGAGTATTTCCTTTCCAACTATATTGCTTAGATTTGTGTGTTTCTTTCCTTTTTGTCACTTGCTTTTTTTCATTCATCTTCTGGAGAAGAAGCCTAAGTAGCACCGTATTTCTGGCAGTAGATCTACCTGCAGCAAGCTAATAATTCTTTTCAATATCTAGGGAATGAGAACACAAGAATTCTCAGACTGAAGTTGAAGAGCCCCTAGTGGTAGTAGGTTAGCATGTTAGTCAAGAGTAACTAGCTTGATCTTTTCTTGCAGGGTTTTTTTTTTACTCCTAATTTTTATCTGGTCTTTGGTTACTAAGCTGTTTTGAGGGCCTTTGATTGGAAAAGGGATAGAAAAAAAGGAACGGGGCTGGAAAGCTGCCTGCTCTGTTTTGACGAAAAAGAAAAGCAAGGTTACCAAGGGCAAGAAATTTAAAAGTTAGAATGAAAAAAAATAAAAGTGAGGTTTATTTCTGATGTACTCTTTGGATATCTTAAAAGCTGCATCTTCAGTATTTGGTCAAGAACTACTTGTGGAAATACCTTTGCCGGTGTGTATGTGAATGACAAAATGAATGTTGTATTGTAATCTCTGATGCTTCTATAAGTGCACTAAGACATCATATGTACATGTGCATCAAGATGTTGCAATCAGAGTTCGTTTTTTAATGAAATGGTTGAATTCTGCCAATAGACAAAAAACGATTTTTTTTAAATTACTTTTTAGAATAGTTTATTTGTTGCCTCACTGAAATTACAATAAATTGTTCAGATGTTTCAACAATTCAGTTTGGATTTGAGTGTCCAATTATCTACTTTGTCTGCGAACTAGGAATAGAGGAAGTTTTCTACGTCTTAGGGAAGGAGTGACACTGAAGCAGACTTTTCCACATCTTCACACTGATTTTAACAATACCAGAGTCATGCTATGAAGAAAAAGTGGAGAAGGGAACAATGGCTGTTCTATATACAGTAGTCTGCTAAAAAGATATAGGTAACCAATGAATATAGCATGACTAGAAATACTGATCATTAATCAGATGTAGTATTTGCTCAGGTGTTTTAAAGCACTGACTTGAAACATGCCTTTTTCTCTCTCTCTCTCTCCCTCTCTCCCCCCTGTCCCCCCTGCCCCCGCCGCCCCATTCTCCAGAGTCAAGGTTTTGAAAGCTCTCCGTACAGCTTTCATGAGCCTGGATCCCTCCCTGTGGCCTCTTAGAGTGCTTAATTGCCTCTTGTTTCTTGTGACTCTCACTGCCAAGAGTACTTAGCCTTAACTGTGGGGTGTGCATGAAGAACACTTTTTATGACACAAATGATCCGTGAATCACACAAGGATGCTAGGTATTTCTGTCCAGAGAACATAGGCATACCTACCAACTTTGGCTTTCAGACAGGCTCATTTCCAAGCTAGAAGATGACAGTTCAGCTTCTCTCTTGGTAGTCCAAAAGCAAGTCAGGTCTTCTCTTACCCTAAAAAAAGTGTCAGGAAATCAATAAATCTTGCTTAGCTCTTTTGAAAAAGAAGTGGATAGAAATAAGATGAATGAATACAGTGAAAAGACTCTCATAACCCAGAATTAGGTATTATTTGCTACAGGATCTCAGTCAAGCTGAGAGATAGATTGGACACTCTCTGCTGCTTTAGTTTATCATACTGATAAGTTTTTTTTAGGACCCATGTCAGTTACACTTGATCTCTACTGGTTTATGCTAAAAAGCATCCAGAAAACAGTTTACTTTAGACCAGTGAGAGGCAAGGAGAAGAAATGCTCTCTAAGCAAAAATTAGCTTAGTTTCCCTCTAAATTTCAAAGAAAAATTTCAAGCATATTGTGACTCAGAAAAGTCGACATAGAAAAGGCCTCCTTGACTGAATTTCTTATTGTTACAATAACTTTGAAACAACTTTTCTTTATGCATCAAGTAAACTCTTGGTGAAGGAGCCTCCAATTCATGATATTGTACCATAATTAATGCAGTTTCCTGGGATAATTACAATTTATTTAATGAATTATGTTAAACCATGATGTAGTGTGATGCATGAATCCAGACATATATTATCTAAAAGTCATCTTGTCCCAAATGTTTCTACCTGTTGTGTCTGGTCTGGTAGGATAGACATACTCTGGGTTCTGTTGCCTAAGGAATATTATCAGGCAGGGCCCAGAAGATGAATCCTTTCTGCTGGAGCATCTATCATGATTCAATCCGAAGAAAGAGCAACACTGAGGAGAAGAACTTTATTGCAATGATCATTGGAATAAAAAAAAAGCAAAGATTTTTTGTAGAAGTTGAAGGCTACAAGGCAGGAAATCCCACAGATCTGATTGGTTTGGAGAAGCTAGGTAGGTCCTGTTCTATTAAATAAGAATAGATAAGTTTTATTGTTGAGCAAAACAGCCTTTTGGGAGGGCAACAGAGGTGGGGAAGTTCACTGTCCAAGGAGATGAAATGCTGGGCTCAGGAGCTGATGGAGGATGGAACTTTGGGGTTTCTTTAGGTTGCAATTCCCTTCCAAGGGCTGCCCTTGGACTGTACCGTGAGCTGATGGGGAGGCTTTTATTCCTTGGTTCGATGGGCTTGCAGGGGGTCTTTGTCTGGACCAGAGAGGGTTAGTCTGTTTCTGATGCGATTAGGCAAAGAGATGAACTAGGTTTGACCCTGGTCACATCAAAAGGACAGGGAGGAAAAGGGTGCAACCTCCATTTTGTTTGCTAGCCTTATTTTCTCCTCTGCATGCCCACCCTCCAGAACATTCTCCCTCTGAAGATCAGGTTGGCTCTGAGCTTCCTGGCCTTTCATAAGGCCCTAAAGACCTGGTTCTGTGCTCAGGATTGGGGCCATGAATAAGTGAAGGAATCCATCTCCTGGCTATGTGGACAATTGTTCTCTTGGCTGCTGTGTATTTTAATTTTTGTATATGTGTCTGTTTTACATATACAAATTTACATAGTCCCCCAAAATTGTTGTTGGGGTGGTTGGTTGTATAAATTGGTTATTATTGTATAAATTGATTGATTGATTAAATAAATGAATAAATGAATGAATGGATGAATGGATGAATGAATGAATGAACGAATAAATAAATAAATATGTTATTCTTTCAATGGCTGTCATCCCTTCTTATTCTGAACAGAGAATAAGCAAGCAAAACTTGTTTATTATGTTTGAATAACATTTTATAAAAATGTTGGTTACTATATCATTTACTGAAAGTTCTTAAATAAGCTATTTAGTTTACTTTTGCTAGACATATTTGATGATAATTTTGATACAAGCAAGCACAAGCTAAATAAATAAATAAACGGAAGAACATTTTTCTCTATTCCCACCTGGCTTCATCCCTGAGACTACAGCTAGTCCTTGACTTATGACCACAGCTGAGCCCAAAATTTCTGTTGCTAACTGAGACAGTTCTTAAGTGAGTTTTGCCCCATTTTATGACCTTTCTTGCCTTAGTTGTTAAATGAATCGCTGCTGTTGATAAGTTAATAAAACAGTTGTTAATCTGATTTCCACATTGACTTTGTTTGCAAAAGGTGATCACACGACCCTGGGACACTGTAACTGCCGCAAATATGAACCAGTTCTCAACCGTCTGAATTTTGATCATGTGACCACGAGGATGCTGTAATGGTTGTAAGTGTGAAAAATGGTCATAAGTCACTTTTTCAGTGCCGTTGTAACTTTGAATGGTCATTAAATGAACTGTTGTAAGTCGAGGACTACATATGATGTACATATGATGCTTTACAGCAACACTTGTGTTATCGCTTCTTAAATGTATAAAATGACCATACTTTCAAAATACTGTGGTTTTTTTGTTTTTGTTTTGTAGTTTAATCTCAAACAGCAATCACTGCTTCCAGATCTGAGCTATACAAATCCAGATGGCAACAAAGAGATCAATTTGTTCTAACAACACCCCAATGAGATAGATTAGTTTATAGTTACTGTTGTCAGTCGGTGATAGAGCTGGGTCACAAAATTCTCAATGACTGTTAAATGGCAGCAAAGAGACCCCAGTCCTACTGAATGAACTCCAGATCCGAGCTAGGCTTTGAATCTCCATTTTCTATTCTGAAGCCTCACTCAGACTCAATATTGTACAGTACTGGTGGTCTCGGTCAGGCATTTAAATTCATTCAAGCCATTTACTGCTTAGAAGCACTCCTTGGGCACTGTGGTAATCTGATTGATGGAGCTGTGCTGGTTAAGAAAAAGGCATGTTCTTAAATATTTCACAGTGAAAATGACAAGAGAAAAACATTAAGTTAAAACCTCCTCTTTCTCTTTCTCTTTCTCTCTCTCTCTCTCTCTCTCTCTCTCTCTCTCTCTCTCTCTTTTCTCTTTCTCTTTCTCTTTCTCCTCCCCCTCCCTCTCCCACACCCCCTCCCCTCCCCCCCCCCCTCCCCTCCCCCTTCCCTCTTCCCCCCCTCCTCCTCCTCCTCATTGCAAAATCTCAGCTCTAATGTGTTGATGCTGTTTTTAAAGGAAACCTTGTAAAGCAGACATTGGTGAATTAATAATTAAAATAAAAGAGGATGCATTTCCTAGGTTGTGAGATAGCTCCTTAAAATGAAGCAAAACATAAAAAGAAAGAAAAATGGATGTAAACTATTCCAACCTGTAATTGTTCATGCCTAGGTGTGATATGGATTTCCTTTGGTTTCTCACAAACACCCATAAACAGTCTAGACTGAAGCTAAGGCAGGTCTTCATGGTTATAAAGCATAGCGATTCACTAGTGGATTCTATGGGGTTTGCATTAACAGGGGTTTGAATAAGGGAGAGAAAGGGAAAATAATCATTCGCTTTAAAAACATCTCACCTGACTCTTAATTCATCTAAAGCAAATGTTCTAAATAGTAAAATTGGGAAATTCTGCTTTTACTCATCTGCATAATAAACATCTTTACTAATGTTTAGGAAATTACCAGTTGCTTATGGTAAAGTATTACAATGAAGAGGCATACTTTCTTCTTTTCTGCAGATAATGTTATTGGGATAATTAAACTAGGGATTTTTTCCACCTCTAATTTAGGAGATATATGTTCTAATGAGGGACATTTTATTTGTGTCACATTTGTACATTACAGTGGATGTGATCTAAGGATGTAAAAAGAAATGATCATGGCAATATTGATCTAGACGTTGCCCTTTACTTAATACCCTGTTCGCTGCTTAGTTTGTCTCCTTCATTCTTACAACAGTTTGATGTATGAATTTTGGGGCTTCTTGACATCTTGCGCAACTGCAAACCTGGGATTACTTATTTACTTATTCTGACTGGCTCCTGATTAAACTTGCTAGATAGACGTCTTTTCAAACATCCATTTCTCATATCCAAATTTCTCACTCCAACTCTTAGATTCACTGTTTAAAAAAACAACAACAACATACTGTAAGTGTACACTTAAAAAGCCAAGAGTATATTGCAATGTATTGCAGACAGAACACATGCATCCCTGAAATGTTTTTTTTTTCTTTCATTCCCCCATAATTCCCCAAATGATTCTAGAAAGTTAGAGGAGCAAATTGAAAGAGTGGACGTGGCAGGAAATTGGAGAAGCCTCACTGCATGAGTTGAAAGCTGCTTTGGGAATAATGCTCATAATCCATAGCATATAAAGAGCTCCGTTGTCCATTCATGGCATTCTTCAACTTGCTTGACTGAAGCAATACCCAGATCATTTTTCTGCCCATATGCTGGCAGAAATCCTGTTTAGGTATTTACTTTGTACGTTCAACCTAGCATGTGAGGAATGGCAAGGTAAGTTAGATAGTTCTTGTTTTAGCAAGTGCCTCATTTAGTGATTGTTTGCAGCTATAATGATGATGGAAAAGTAACTTTGCAACCAAACTTCACATTTAAAACCTTTGCAGGTCTATAAAGCAAAGGAAGGCTAAAGTAAGATCATAAAATCGGTTTGTTTCATTTAGTGATCACTTTGCTTAATGACTGATTTGCCAGTGCCAATTGTACGCACTGAACAAGATCTACCTGTACTTACATTGCAGTTGTCTGTAGTGAGTAGCCTAATTTCACACAGAATAGATAGAAACTCTGCAAGTGGAGACGTCCTGTGCAAAGGGAAGCATTCACATGGGCTGAAAGATGTACTGCTGAGAGAACTTTACTACACACATAGAGACAGTCCTTTTATGCACGTCACTAGTTCAACTTGACAGAGAAGAGTGCCTGCTTGCTATTCTTTGAGTGCTGGATTGAATACACAGAGGTAATGCTTGAAGAAGGCTAGGAGAAGCATTTATCTTTGGCAATTCTGTAGCGTGAATTCCAATTTTTCTGTGTGGGTAATGATGGTGGGTAGAACTGCAATAGTAGGATGCAACTGTAATTTAGGCACACAGAGCAGGTCACTACAATGTATCTGCTTCTTTTTCATAGTGCAATTATTATACACAAAATTATTATGCACAAACTTAAGATACACAATCCTATAATTGAATTTACATTCTTTGTCCCTAACTATGAGACCAGCATTAATTAACACAACTTAATTTTACTCTTATACATACAAAAATAGATATACACACTCTTATATACATACATACACACATATAGAGCAGGAGTCCCCAACCTCCAGTCTATGGACCAGCACCAGGCCACGGCATGCCAGAAACTGGGCCACAAAAACAAGCAAAGCCCCATCCGTAGGGATGTAGGCAGCACACGAAACCCCGCCCCCTCTGGTCCATGGAAAAACCTCTATCCATGGAACCGGTCCCTGGTACCCAAAAGATTGGGGGCTGCTGATATAGAGGATATATCAAAAGTCAGGGCCTATAGGCCAATCACAAATGTTTTATTATTTTTCTTTTCTGAGAAAAAAGTACTTGAGAAAGTTCAAAGCTCATATATCATTCAGTAGGGAAGTGCTTAGAAGAAAATGGCAACCAATTTCAATATTTAATGTAATTTGTATAATAAATTGTCTTTGGGGCTTGATTTTGGTGTACCATGTGTGTGTCTGAGTATCTCTTTGTAATACCAACACAAAGATGATCTTTCCTCCGAATAAGGTAGATTTCTTCAAAAGCCAAAGCTTTGGGAGAATATCCCTAGTCTTGAATGTTTTTCCTGCTATGGGTCAGCTTAGCTTGTCCGCTGGTGCTTCTATCATGCATCTTCTGTAAGTTAGTTGCGATGATCACTTTTTTGTGTTTTCCTCATATTGTTCCCTTGTTTGCAACTTTATGGCGTCATTCCTACTCCATTCTTCTCACTTGTGTAAATTTTCATTTTTATCCTACTTGGAATATAGATACTTTAATAATAATCAACAAATACATGTGATGGTAGAAATTAGAATAGATAGCTAGACAAGCACTAATGGGTGTGGTATGAGTGATTTACCATATCACATTCCAAGGCAGAAGCAGAGTAGAGTAAAATCCTATATAGGAGAATGACTTCCTTGGCTCTGTTATACACTGGTTAATAGGGAGCTATGATAGTTTACAGATGGACTTAGCTGCCATCAAAATCCTGTCAGCCCAATCTACTCATTGACTAACAGTGGACTTATCGTTAAATGAAGATTTGCTCTATTACAACTTTTAGATTGTCCCCATTATTATTGAGGAAATCTCTTATCTTGGACTTACTCATTTTAATTGGCAAGTGCAAACCTTATCTACTTAAATTGATTTAACCATTTAAAATTCTGCTGGAATATTACTAACACTGAGAGGGCAATATCATCTGCAGAAAAGTTTATAAATAAAGCCTTTAAGGACGCTGATATTGAAGAACTATCTGAATAGCTTTGAAGAAAAAAGTTATCCTAACACAAATCTTACCATCAGTTCATCTAATTTTTTGATCATTTTGAAATCTCTCACTCAGGGGTTACAAAGTTATTCAGCTAATGTTAAGGCATTAATACAGTATATAAAATGGTAGTCTTTCATAAGCACATGAAAGAGATATAGAAGAAAATTACAGCCTCATGAGACAAGTTTTGATTAACCCTGTTTGTCTGAAAACACAGATTAGAAGTGCACTAAAGATATGGCACATTTCCAAGATGAAATAATTTGTATACCAAGTTTTCTGTGTAGAAGTCACTTAAAATTTCTGAATATTCTTCTTAATGCAAGATTCGCTTGTGGTTTAATGAAACATGGTTTTGAGAGTATCACTGCAAACTGAATAGAGTCTGGAAATTAAATCTGCATACTGTGTTGGTTTTTGCCTTTCTTCAAAATTGAGGCTCAGCCTATAGTAGTTAAAATTCTATGAACTTGTAATCATATTTTGCAACTTTATCAGCAAAAACTTCTTTGGAATACATTCTCTGATCTGCTTGATCACACAGTTAATAAATGTAAACATAAGGTTCTGTTGCCATAGTGAATTGTCCCACAGTAATTTCATTCCAATGGTTCAAAATGGTATTTAAATCTGTCATTATTAAAAATTGCAGGTTCTTAAGCACTTAGAACCAGATTTAAGGTATTTTGATACCAATAACTCAGATTAAATTGATTTAAAATCTATGGTTGAAATTGGGTTCCTTGTGAGTTTGCGGGCAAGAATAAATGTTATAACAATAAATGTTACTTCCTTCTCTTATTCTTTCTCTTCTTCCCTTCTCCCCTCTCTTTTACTATGCAATGCAAACTTAGAGAATATCACCTTGAGTGAGATGTTTCTCTTGGTCACATAGAGTCAGATTATTCCAGCCTGTCACTTTGCTGAAAATAGAACATGACTGGGTCTTTAAAAACAAAGGAAGTAGCTCCACTGAAATCTGTGGACTGAGGGGAAAAAAGCATGATACTTTCATTAGTAGTTTAAGGAGCCTGAAATTTTTGTTTCAGAAACAGGTAATGGGTCTAGACAGGTATTTTCACTAGGTTTATGATTTTCTGTTTTCTGTGTTGAGCTGAGACCTTAGTGTTCTAGTACAATCTCATGTTGTATTTCTCTGTACAGATTAGGAAATTGTGTGCTATTTCAGCCTGTGCTGTAGCCTGAGCTCAGAGACCTATATTTCTCTCTAGAATATTTTGTAATCAGTAATATTAATTTGAGGCCTCTCCAGTGTCTTCTCAGATATTCTGGACAAAAGCAGTCCTTTTGTTGCTGACCAGCACCATCTTGTGGTCTGTAATAGTATTGTATTTTCTTTTTAAGTGATTTGTAAGAGGCTGACCATGATCCAGGGAGCTGTGTAATTTATCTCCTTTAACAATGAATGTCTGCATGGTAATACAAAGTTCAAAAGAAAAAGTACATTTTATATATTTTTAAAAAGATTTGCTTTTGTTTATTTCCTGTGAGATTTGCTTTATCTGCCAAAGGGAGAAAGGAATTTTTTAAAGCTACCAGATCTCCATGCTATATGTCAAGGTCATATTATAGAAATTATTTTAGTTACTTTTTGATTACCAGAAAGGCAGCACACTTTATGACAATTCTGTCTTTCTCCTGTACTAGGGTAGTAGGGTGAATGCTAGGTGAGATGCTTCTTGAAACATAGGTGATGGAAACGGAAATATCAGGCCAGGGAGGTGGCACCAGCTGTCAAGAGGGTATATGAGAAAAGAGACTTACTCTATCTTTTAGTCTTTTAGCCTATAGGATTTTCAGTCTCCACTTCACTATACTAAAAGAGATCCTGATGTCAATTCCTCTTAAGCTGATACTCAGAAAAAACTGTGGGGAAGACAAATTCTCAGGTTTTCTCTATATAAAATGTGGCTTTTATACCAAGATAAGGATTTGAATTGTCTTTACCTATTCAATTTTGACCTCTTCCTGCTCAGAGGAAAAACTAGTAAGGAATTATCCAAAGGCTTAGCTCTAGTATTTGCAAAAAATTATCATAAAGTTGAAAATTGGCAAATTAATGGAAATTAATTTGAACAGTTATGCATCTGTAGCTAAATAAATTAAACATCTACCTACCTACCTACCTACCTACCTACCTACCTACCTACCTACCTACCTTGGAGTGCTGTTCCAGGCCTTAGTATCCTGGACAGTACAGTCTGCTTAGTTCCTTGTGTATCTTAAAATTTTCCCTATTTAAAGGAACCACTTTATCTCTGCAGCCTTCAAGGTCTTTGTAACCAAAGTGGTTCCCCAGCTTTTCTATGGTATCGAAATCTGTATTTCTAGAAATCTTGACATTCTTGAAGCTATTTAGTCTAAGTTTATTACTGTTATCTTTTGCATTAAGAATGCTGTGTAAGTTTTGGAGATAGGCTTGATCTTTGTAGATGCTAAAACCTGATATTACCTGTTTAAATCTTTGACTGAAATTAAATTTTGTTTTCTCTGTATGTTTGCCTCCAATGGTTCCTGGTTCCTACAGATCACTTAAAGTTAACCTGGTTAAAAATAGTTAATGATAAGCTTTGTTTCCTAAGGCTGTCCTTAGAAAGTCCTTGCCCATTAAGCTTTGAAAATGCCAGAAGTTTTCTTACTCAATCTATTTGGGATATTGATTAGGAAATCAATCTAAATCTGATTTCCAGCCTGGTTTCCATGGGGTCCTTTTAAATGGGTATGTCCCAGCCACCTATCTCTCCTCCTAACACAGTCATGAAATTTTACAGGGGCCTTCAGTTTGGCCAGGCTGGATGCATTGCCGTCTGCCATTCTGTCAAGGCATTATAAAATATTCATTTACATGTCCTTAATGTACAGGAGGCTCAGTAGATTTGTGGAACCATATGCTCTTTTTCTGCTCTCTATATGGTGATCCCCTTTACCTGAAGTAATCTCTTGGCAGAGAGCTGGATTTCTATTTGTTGCTTTTCCTAGTCACAGAAAGTTCTGTGCCTTTGTATGTACACCTTCTGCCTCTCCATGAATCTGAATATTGTATTTATTTCTTGGTAACATTATACATTTTCATCTCTATTTGTTTTAATTGCATTTGACTGCTGACTTTATGGCCATAATAAAGATTTGAATTATACTCCCTCAAATCCTTTGCTGTATTTCAAGAAAAAAATTGGACTGGCTAAAATTGCAGAATGGCTGTGTAAACAAAACATTTTCTGAATTCTCAATTTATACAGGACATGTTAGCAGCTTCTCAAATTACCTGTTTTGAAAAGTGTTTTGGAAAAAAATCTACAGTTAACATCTATAGACAGTGAAAGAGTATTTCTAAGGTAGAAATTCATAATTCATAAGAGCTTGGAATAAAGAGAAGGGATATCTTATTTTAACAAATAACAAATATTTACATTTTTATAATAAGATTTTAAGAAGAAAAATAAAGTTAAAAGAGGTTTATATAAAACTAAATTATAAACCAAAATACTGAGCTCTGGTATTCTCTAATCTTGCTGGTTTTCTGCAGATATTTCATTACCAGGCTAGATAATATCATCAGTTCAACGGGGAGTGAGTTTTGCTTGTGGCTAAGAAGGAAACAAATAATCCAAACAATAATCAAGGAACTATGAGGGAAGAAACCAAGAGTAAACTATAAACAGCTACCATGTATTGATGATGTTACTTGGTTAAAAAAAAACATCTGCAAAAAAGCAACCAAGTTCAGAGAACATCAAGGGTCCTTCTCCTTGAGCTAATGTTTTTTCTGGTATTGGAATTAAAAAATTAGAATTTATGGATTTAAATTTTAGGATTTTTATCTATAAAATTTTAATCCCTTGCTGGCCTTGATTTTAAAATAGGCCAGATAATATCTGCCAAAAATTCATGTAACAAAATTTAATAAAATATTGTCACAGTTTCAAGGTCAATACCACTGTAGAGACATCTTTGAGAGCTGGGAATCTTCTGAAATATACTGTATGGTATGTTTAATGACAGCATATTTAATGTGTTTTTTGAATAGATTGTCCTATATTTACTTAAATACAAACTACTAAGGTCTATAGGGAGTGAACAAGCATATTTGTTATTTATTCCAAAAGTCAGGAGAGAACAAAGAACTTTGGTTTTGGCTATTAATTCTTGTAGTGGGTTATCCTATAATTTGTCTTTCATACAATATCAAACTGATGTCATATCCCTACTATTCTCCATTGACATTTGGATTGTGCTGCTGGCTGATATGATATCAAGAGAAGAGTAATAGCAGCAAAATTACTAGAAAAAGATGTAACCCAAGACATTTCTACCTGCTTTATTCTACAATCTTGGTGCTGCTATTGCTAATATTGCTAATCCAGGACTAAGTTCTGTATGCCTCTTGGTGCTGCAGTGCTTAAAGAGGTCCTGGACTCTTGTTTTCCTTAATGATCTTATTTAGAAAGCACAACCAAGATTGTTAGAGAAAGCGGTTGACCAAGACCACTCTAAAATGAACCATAATGTTTCTGAGAGATGCTAAACTCACCTCTCTAGTTATCAAAAAATTGCTTGTACTCTGAGCCCAAGCCCCAGGCCACATTAGGGAGAGCAATTAGCTGTGGCTGTGGTTATGAAATTTATCAATTGCTGCACGTGACATTTCCCATAGTAAATGATTTGATGGTGCCACTCAGTGGCTTGTTAACGACAAGCCAGAGACCTGTATATAGAAGAGAGCAAATTTATGCTAGTAGACAATGTACCATCTGTGGCTCAGAGCGAACCACAGTAAATCAGCTATCTGGATGTGCCCTACAAGAATTGTTATGGGGAAGGATGTTGCAGACAATACAGAGTTTACTCTCCTTCCTATCATGGAAGACAGCAGAATAATAGAGAGAATTCTAACATATAGCAACAGCACCCTCAAGTCTGGTGCTGTCCATTTGGTTATTAGGGAACAGCCATTTGTCCATTTGTTTCTCCATTTGTCAGACATAATAATTCACAAGGGAATAATGACTTGAAGCCTTAGCTCATCACATTTCTGCTCAATCCTAGAAAGACTTACAGTAGAACTGGAGAATAAACGCCTAATTCAGAAATCCACTTTAATTTCAAAACCACAGTCTTGTATGTTTGGAGCTCTTCCTTCTGTCCTTTAAGGCTATTTTCTCGCAGCGCTACACTTATTCTCCAAACTTTTAAATAAAAAAATAATTAAAGAAACAAACAGAGCAAGTCTTTAACCCTATGATTCTTGGGGAAACACTGAAATGATCAAACAGAAAAACTAGCCTGTATAGAAGCTGATTAGGCTGACAGATTGTTTTGTGAATGAAATGTCTGGTCTGACATTTCAATGTGTTTAATCAGAGAAGTCACAGTCATGATCGACAGTTTGAAAGGAGGTTGAATCTAATGTTTGGTCAATGTTTGAGCAGTGATTTCTGCTGACAGAAAACTATGATTGGGCAATAACATATCCAGACCAAAATAACAGGTAGCAACAAGGAAGAGCATTCCTATAGTGGGGAGGGAGACGGTGAATGACATTCTTGATTATTATCTAGTCTGGTGCTATTGAAAGGGAAAGGGAAATGGGAGGAAGACTGTGAATTCAATGGCTACACAAGAACCATAAGGAAGGGATGGCAGCAAGGAAGAAAGCTGCAACTGCTATATATTCACTAGTTTCAGGTGAAACTTAATTTTATTACATATAATTAGTCTTGCTTATGATTATGATTAAGAATGAAATCCTGTACACTTTTATTACTAACTAGACATGCTTACTATATATCTCTGTGCACTGATGATCGTGCAGAAGATAAAGATGCAGGTAGAATGTTTGAAAAGGAAGATGTCTTTTTCACATGTGTGCTTTTTGAGGGTATAGGATTTTGATGACTGTCCTTTCACACTGTATTTGTAGAAGAAATTTCCAAGTGTGGGTTTGCTTTGCATTGAGCATGCGGGTGGATGTGTGAAACAATATGGCATTTTCCTATGGACAGCTCATATTTTGCCTGTTAGGGAAGGTTTACACAGAATTATTAGTATAGAACATTTTTTCCAAGCAGGTTGTTATTTTTTCCTTTGTCCGAACTCTCTGCTTTATCTCTAGTCCAGAAGGTTATCATGATTGGTAATATCAAATACCATGGTGAGATCTGATAGACTCAGGAGGAATACTTCTTTCTTTCCACTTTCTGACAAAGGTTATTAATTAGAGCAAAGAATACAGTTTTTAATCATGTGCCCAGATGTGACTTCAGATTAGAAAAGATCAAGATGATCTACTTCATCCAAGATGCTATATAATTGAAGCCCTACCATATTCTTCCAAAATATTTCCCAAAACGAAAGGTTGGAGATTTGGATGGAAGTTGTTTAAAATGACTGAATCAAAACATGGCCTTTACAAGAGGGTGTGTACTATTGCCTCCTTCAAGGCAAATATGACCTATCTCTTCAATGTATGTATCATAGCTTGAATCTAATTGTACATCTCAAAGGCCCTGAAGGAGTCAGGCCGAGCATAAATCCTGCATAGAGATGGTCAAAATCATGTTACTGCGAATCCTATCAAAGTCTCAGCTAAGAAGAACCCAGTAAACTTTGCAAGACATGGTTCCATTCATCCCCTTATGTTCCCTCCCAGTGGTTTCCAACTCAGAGCAAATGGAGCTTATATCTGTGGAACAAACTTTATTCTTTGGATTGCCAGAACTGCCTGGGCAAGGTTCATACTTTTTCAAAAGGTGGAGAAAAAACTATGTCAAGGAATGTCAACTTGAGAGAACATGTTAAGATTTTTGTTAACTGCAGTATAAGAACTGAATATTTGTTGGGCTTCATAAATGAGTTCTTAGAATAGTATTTCTTAATCTGCTACTATTAAAATCCATTGGCTATGCTGGATGGGAGATAATGGAAGTTGAAGTTTGGAGGACATCAAGTTGGATAAGGTTTCTAACTTAGTTGTTAAAATAGTGTATGCTTAATAGCCACCTCTGTTTTTTAAATGATCCCTGCAAAGCTTTGCTATAGCACCAGGCAGTGGGCAATTTTGCTATTCAGAAAAGAGAAACAAATGGAGAAGAAAGCATTATATAAGCTTCCTCAATTCATACAAAATAAAGTGGGATAGAAATAAATAGATATTAAAATTTTAATTAAAAATATTGTCAAAGTCCTTTGATGTTGGAACCTACTGTATGACTTATCTTTGTTCTCAGTAGCCCTTTAATTGTCCCAGTCTTTACTTGTATAGTAAAAGATATATAGATAGTGATGTAGGACTTCCAGTCCTGCGCAGCAGCGCAGTAGTCGAGGGGTTTGGGACTCTGTGCCCTTCGGCTGAGTTTCTTCCTGTTAGGGGACCCTAAATGGGCCAGAAGCCGCCCCGAAGAGGCGGCAAAGAAGGAAGGAAGTCCCAGGGATCTTGGAGAGATGGCGGTCGACCCGATCGGTCCAGGAGAAGCCTCCCAGAAACCAAACCAGATTCTGAAGTTAGGCTAGCCTAACTTCAGCGTCTAGCCCAAGCTGCAAGCAACCGAAGTCAAAAGTACTATTTTAAGCTGATTGTAAACAGTGCATTTGAATCTGGGTAAGAACATCGATTTTCTCTATCCTACTTATCAACTTTCCTGAAGGAAAAAAAAATCCCAAGAAGCAAAAAACCTCCGAAAGTGAAGGAGGGGGATTTTTGCCCCACCCTTTTACTAATGGAAGCGGCGAATTAAACGTTTTATGGAGGACCAAAACATATTGAAATGAAATGAAATGACTATAAAACCTAAATTTGGATAAATTTGAAGTTACTGAATGGTTAAGATGCTCATTTTAAAGGCAATTTGTTCATTTTGAAAATTTGAAAAATAAACCAGTGCTGACATCTAGTGGTGGATGAAGACTATGACAGCTATGGCTTTCATGCAGGACTTGGCAAAATCTGAAAAAAATTAATCTCTACTTGTGAGTTTCAAAGCTCTAACAATAGAGAACAGCTGTGACAAAAAAGAAAACAATCTGCAGACTGGGCTGCAGACAAAATGAGACTTACAAACTTCAGGGAACAAAAAAAAATCTTTTTTGAACTTTCTGGATTACAAGTATCTATTTAACTCTGACCCCAAAGCTATTTGCAGACAAAAGAAAATTTGGATTCTTGGTCATCATGGAAAATCAGAGATTTATAGAAAGAACCTATCAAGAAAAAATAAATACTTTTCAAGAGGAGACATATGATATGTTGCAACTAATTCAAATAACAATGATTTCAAACCACAAAAAAATCCAAAATAACTTTGAAAATATAAACCAATTCATCTCCAATTTAACTTTACAACAAAAAAAATCATAGGAAACAACAACAGAGAAGGAACAGATAAAACAGACAATTGAATACAAATTTGAGGATAGAGACTTAAAGATGGAACCTAACAAAACAAAGAAGTATGATTTAACCCAAGTGGAATTTTTTTTTACAAGAAATACTGGATTTGGAAAAGACAACTTATACTTTAACACCACAAAACAAATTTGAGGATATGAAAAAAGATTGGACAAAATGGACTGCAGAGATGCCAGGAGAAACACTAGAACTGGAGAGACAAAAAATGATAAGAGAAGCAGAGAGAAAAAGAAAGAAAAAGATTTTCAACAAAAATGAATGGACAAATGCCTCTCACAAAGATATTGTACTTGACTTACCTTTTATATCTACAGTAACACCTACAAGAATATGGAAAGATTCTTTGACTCAGCAGAACATATTGATTAAGAAAGATACTGGGCAAAAGAAAAAGGCTAAAGTGAAAATTAAGAAAATAGACGATGGGGCCTATCAGAAAGAATATTTAAAAAAGAAACACCTGTTCGAATATGGTTAAATAAAAAAAAAAAAATTGGATGTGAATTTGACTTTAAGAGGGAAGAGCCCCTCAAGTAACATAGTATTTTCTTTTTCTTCTTTTTTTAAATTTTATTTTTTGATATGAGTAATATAAAAGAGTTGGAATGGCTTATATAAAGGAAATGTTTTAGATATCTAAAGGTGATTGACTTTAAGAAAATTATAATGGATTAAAAATGTTTTGAATGAGGGTTAAAAGACTAGAGAACTAGATTTATTAAATGGAATGTTTAAAGATTAAATATATTTTTAATTATGGTAAAAAAGAACGAATTTATTTTGGAGATAAATATGTTAGCTTATAGGAAATAGGGATTTTAAGTAGCATACTATCTTTTTATTTTTTTTTATTCTTATTTTTATTTTTTATTTTTTTAGTCTTATTTATTCCTTAAGAAAGGTAAAAATATTGGGTTGGCTTACATGTGTTGCAACCATTTCAATAGCTTAAGGTTTCTTTATGCCTTATTAAGTTTCCATTTCCTAAGTTAACTTAAGGTTTCTTTATGCCTTATTAAGTTTCCATTTCCTAAGTTAAGTTAAGGTTTCTTTATGCCTTATTAAGTTTCCATTTCCTGAGTTAAGTTTCATTTCCTGGCAAAACCCGCCCTTTACAACCTCCTGCTGTGACGTAAGTGTACCAATAAAAGAGAAGCACGCAGATCCTTCTGGGCTCTCGCATGCTGACTCAACCTGAAGAAACATGTTGTCTGTGTGTTTCCTATCCACCAAGCGCGAGGTCCGTTGGCCTAGGCTAACGTACGTCACTGGTCCGTCCAGCAGAAGCTGGACCCCGGGATCGAACTCCCACTACCACTGGTCCGTCCAGCAGGCGCTGGACCCCGGGATCGAACTCCCACAACCACTGGTCCGTCCAGCAGGCGCTGGACCCCGGGATCGAATTCCCACAACTGGTGACCCCGACGTGATTCACTCCACGACATGATTCACTCCACGGCGTGTTCTCTGTCTAGGGAAGCGCTGCTCTGACTCCTGTACTATGCACCTGGCAAAGGCTTGATCATCGTAAGTATGGGAACCCCAAATTCCAAAGTTCTGTCCAAGCATGTGGATGAACTTTCCTCTTTAGTCAGAAAGGCAAATTGTTTGCAAAAAGTTAACGGAACAACTGTCTATCCCCAGACCCTTCCTCTCAACCTGTGTCTATTGCGGAGGACGCTCCAAAGTCGGCACAGCCAAAGGAACCCCCCTCTTCACTATATCCTTCTCTCTCTCCTCCAAAACAGAAACAGGCAACCCTGTATCCTGTTCTGCAGAGTTCTGCAGCCGCACTCAATGCTTCCGTTTCATCAAACTATTTTGAGGTAGACCAAACAATAAATTTTCAGAACAATTTAGAGACATAAATTAACTCAAACTGCACTCCTCTGCAATGCGTTTTGAACAATTGGAATGTTTTGAAACTCTTTTGTAATCTGTTAAGTTTGAACCCTGTCAGACAATGTCTGGTGGTGCTTTGTGTTGATGTGTGTGTTTTGTTTTATATATGTTTAACTCCTAGAACGTTACGCTTGGACTTGGAATGGTGAGAAAAATAGGAGATGGTTAAAGGGCCCTATAAAAACCACATGTTTGGTTGGAATCATCTCATGATTTTCTCGCTTCTTGCAGGACAAGCCATATGTCTAAATAAATGTTGTTTTAATGGTATTTGTGTATATATGTCTGTCTGTGTTGTTCTGTGTTATTTCCAAGACTTGGAAAAGGGTCAAAACCCTCTTTGATAACAACAAACAAAAAGGCCTTAATTAAAAATAAAAAGTTTGCTTGGAAAACGTATGAAATGAAATATTTGTATGTGAAATGGTGTAAGCAAACAGAATGGAAGTGAATGAGTTAATTTGCTGGTGTAAATGTGTGTGTGTTAGCCCTCACCCCTCCACCCATCCCACGCTGTGAAAGGAACAGTAAAACTGTAGTTTTTATTGTTGTAAAATGGGAACTCAATAGCAAGAGTTTCCATGAGAAAAGTTTTATGGAGGATCTGTGAAAGAATTTATAAAAAATGCATGTGAATTTTTTGGTGGTGAGATTTTTGTAAAATTTCTTTTTCTTTTCCCCCCTCCTGACTCTTTCGTTTTTCGCTGGCTGTATTGCTTTAAGAGCGAAGGAAGGGCAGACAGAGGAGGGGGGGCAGCTGTTCGTTTTAACTATTTTTTTTCTTCTTCCTCTGCCTAGAAGTCTGGGTTGAGGAAGGGGGGTGGATGTGAAATTTGATGCCCACTCTTGCAGTTTCAGCTTGCTATTTTCTTTTTACTCGAAAGAGGAGGCAGTAATTGTTGGGCAATTCTTTTGCAAATTTTTGAGTTTTAAATTGTTTAGTTAGACATATACATCCATCAACCAAAAGAAATGACTGAATTGTTTTGCTTAGATTTGTAAATGTTTTTCCTATTTCATGAAAATTTGTTTCATCTGAATGGAATTTGATCAAATTGGAACCCTTTTCATATCTGGGACATAAAATGTTAGCCTCTGCGGCCACGCCTGAGCTGCCAAAACTCAATTTTCCAAACAACCCTACATTAGTACAATTGCAACAATTTTTAGGAACACTTAATTGGGCACGATCTTGTCTTTCTCTCACCACGGCTGTTCTTTTTCCCTTTTTTCAAGCCTTAGCTATACTCAAACACCCTGCTGACACTTTACATCTTACTGATGTTCATCACACCACTCTCCAACATATAAATTCAATACTGCAGACCACTTGGGTCGACCGTGTCTTGAACAACACACCTTTTTCCCTTGCGATTTTATCAACACCTTCTCTATTCACTGCCATTCTTGTTCAAATATCTGACAAAAAATTACACATCATCGAATGGCTCCACCTCCCACACACTCCACGTAATACCCTCACCACAAGACCTTTACAAATGGCACTTTTGATTGATAAAGGAAGAAGGCGAGCCAAAACATTAATTGGATACGAACCAATTGCTATATATATTCCCTTTAAGCTAACACAATGGGAACCTTTATTCCAAAATTCAGATGTGTTGCAAGATTCCTTGGAAAACTGGCATGGGCATGTTTCATGTCATTTGCCCGCAGATCCTCGCTTACAACTTGTCAAGACAGTCCCTATTTCCTTTTCTTCTCCTATTGCTCCTTCACCCCTTAAGGACTGTCTTACCATTTTTACTGATGGTTCAAAAACATATGGTGCTTGTACTTGGCAATACAATGGAACATGGCACAAAAAGCAAACTTCGCCTCAACAATCAGCTCAACAAGCAGAACTAGCTGCTCTTATTTTGGCTTTAAGCTCCTTTTCTTTACAACCTTTAAACATCATTACAGATAGCTTATATGTTTCCCATATCACTCACAACATTTTTGACTCTTATCTGTCTCCCTCCATTCCACCTGTCCTTATGAAACTCTTTCTTTCACTACAAACACTATTACATGATCGTGTCCATCCCTTATTTCTAGCACACATTCGAAGTCACCAACATTTACCAGGATTTCTTTCAGAAGGGAATCATATGGCTGACGAAGCCTGTAAACTTTTACCTGTTGTCATCAAAGTTCCACAGCCAGCTCCCATGACAGCGGGGGAAAGTCACAGCTATTTTCATCAAAATAAGAAGGCCTTAATGAAACAATTTGGTATAACACTGGCTGAAGCTACAGCCATAATTCAACAATGCCCAACCTGTAGCCTACAGTCTAAAGGTATCCCACAGGGCGTTAACCCTAGAGGCACTGAAGCCTGTGATACCTGGCAAATGGATGTAACTCAATATCCTCCATTTGCCCCGTGGAAATATCTACATGTTACAGTAGATACGTTCTCCGGATTTATTTTGGCAACCCCACAAAAAGGGGAAGCTGCAAAACAAGTGATTAATCACTGTATTCGTACCTTTACAGTGCTGGGATGTCCAAAAATATTAAAAACAGACAATGGCCCAGCTTATGTCAGCTCACAATTTTCACAGTTTTGTCATCACTGGTCCATTGTCCACAAATTTGGAATTCCTTTCAATAGCCAAGGGCAGGCTATTGTTGAGCGAGCAAATCAAACTTTAAAAAATGCATTAGATCGTTATATGGGGTCCAAGGGCTTATGCCCCCCAAACCTCCCGGCACTGCAAAATGTGTTAAATGTTTGTCTGTATACTCTCAATTTTTTAAATCTCACTGGCACTCCTTCTTTGTCTGCTGCGTCTCGACACTTTACTAAACCTGTTGTCCCAACTTCAAGACCACTTGTGTACTACAGGCAGCTCCCGGATCCAACTTGGAAAGGTCCAGCCGAACTCATCACCTGGGGAAGAGGCTACGCTGCAGTTCAACTACCTGATAGAGTTTTGTGGGTCCCTGCTCGTTGTATTCGCCCATATTTCATCACTCCACACAACCCACCGACTCCATCGGATGTGCCATCATTGCCTTTGTGAGTGCGGATGTACATGCTGTTATTGGTGTAACAACTGCATATTGCACCATCCATATTGTCCAGGGGTCCAACACTTTTGCATCAATCATGTGGACCCTGCTTTTGATGACACTCTTGACAAGTTCCTTCCCCATGATGTCCACACTGCACCTTCCCATTATGACAAAGCACCTGAGAATTCCTCTAAATTTTCATAAAGGCCTATATTGTGGTCCTGTTTTTTCTTTTCTTGATCTCAATACTACTGCCCTTTTCCATTGTTATGACCGAGGTCAATCCTTTTGTCCCTTTGTGTTTTTTCAGTATCCTAATCGTGGCATTCCTCTTCCACCATCTCCCTCTATTTCCCTCACCTATGCTCATTACCCTTGTCACATGACTCTTGCTATTCTTGTGACCCCTGAGACTACGGGGCGCTATTATGTGTCTGGATTTTCATCCTATGGTACTTATACTACACATTCTTTTGAACTCGCATCAGTGGCGAGCTATGCAAAACCTCCTTTGTCTCCTCGTTTACTTGCTTATAACTTTGTTCCTCATCCCCGCTCCTTCCTAGACCTGGCCGCCCGTACTTTTACCTCACCTCACTTACAACACTTTCATTCCACAAAGCAACCTCGCTCACACCAACGCATCATTCATTCTCGACGACGACGATCTCCTGATCCTAATCCTCATCGACCTCTCAACTACACATGGACTGTTCGTGACTTTGAAAATCAGGTATTATTCCAAATCTCCAAATACACAATATGGCCCTGGTTCCCTATCTTACATTTTGACTTTGCTGAAATGGGTACCGGGGTCAACAAATTTGCTTCAAAATCTTTCCAAACTAACATTTGGGACAAACAAGGTTCGTGCACACCTTCTCCACTAGAAGCAACATGGTGGGACCTGTATTTTTGTCCCGAACCAAAGACACCTGAGGAAAAATATCAATGTGGCACTTTATTGGATAAATACTGTGCCTCATGGTCTTGTGTTTCTACGGGCGCTATATCCTGGACTGCCCCTCGCTCAAATGATTATATCGCCATTACCCGTAGTAATGGCAAACCCCCTTCTTCTTCCTGCCCTTCTAATTTGCATTGTTGTGGTGAGCGGAAAAATCCAATGAACATTACCTTCACATCCCAAGGGAAGACTTTGACTACAGAGCAATGGGCTGTCGGATATTCTTGGGGTGGTAGAGAATGGAGCGGTTCTGGAAACGACGGCGGAGTTTTTTCCATTCGTCTCACAATCCAGTCACCACATTCCCCTCCTATAGGTCCTAACAAAAACGTTCAATCTGTTTTTTTTACAGTCCGTTGTGCATAATATGCCTAATCCCTTGATTAACCTTGTCAATGCCTCTTCCTTTTTGCTTAAAAGTACTGTTAATTCTTCTTCACAAACCGACCACTGTTGACTCTGTTTATCAGCCACTCCACCCTTTTATGACGCCGTTAGCTCTATCGAACCTATTAAGAATGCTACAAAAGATGACTCCTGCAGATGGAACTCAACGTCTATTACTATTACTTCTATTATGGGACATGGTTGTTGCTTGGGAAACATTCCTGCAAATTATTCTCAATATTGTGCTAATATCACCACTGGCAAATACCAATGTGATGTCTGGCTTGATAAAACTAGGTCGGGCAGTGTAAACGTGGCTGGCTATAACTCTCTTTTCTCCTTGGTCAATGGTAACATCACTGCCAGATTAAAAGGCCAATTCTTTATTCCTGGTAACACCTCTATTTGGGCTTGCTCTACAGGTGCCACAGCCTGTGTATCAGGGGATGTTTTAATACAACAAAAAGCCTTTTGTATTCAGGTACGCTTAGTCCCCAGAATCACTTATTATTCCCCCTCTGATTTTGTTTCCCTTATGGAACCACCGGAATACCACCTACATGCAAAACGTGAATTTGTTACAGCTCTAACCCTTTCAGTCCTTTTAGGGTTAGGTGCTGCAAATACAAAATACAAATACAACAAATACAAAAACTTAGTCTAGAAATAGATGATGATCTTTCCCGTATCGAGACTTCAATTTCTGCCCTTCAAACTTCTTTGTCATCTCTCGCCGAAGTTGCCTTGCAGAATAGGCGTGCCCTCGATCTTTTATTTTTAAAGGAAGGTGGAACATGTGTAGCTTTAAAAGAAGAATGTTGTTTTTATTCTGATCAATCTGGCATTGTGCGCGATTCTATGAATGAGTTACGCAAACGATTAAAAGACAGGGAACAGGAAAGGTTCTCCCAACAATCCTGGTATCAAAGCATGTTTAATTTTTCTCCCTGGATTACTACATTGCTTTCTGCTATTTTAGGACCTTGTATAATTATGCTTATAATATGTATGATTGGCCCATGTGTTTTTTCACGCCTTTTGCAATTTCTCAAGGACCGATTAATTGGTCTGGATTCTAATCTTTCTAAGATTGATGTTATGCTTGCCTCAAACAATATATATGAACCCTTGAAACCCAAATTCCACCCCTTTGAAAAGGTTGCCCTACTGACACTGTCTGACACGGACTCCAACTGTTCCGATACTGAATCAGACTTAGCCATGGTGGCTCTTGCCTCCAAGCAAGAATCTCGCATTCTTATGGAGTTGTCCTCTTCTGTTTCGGAGGATGCAGATGATGGCTACGAGTAGGATAGAGATTGAACTTTAAAAAATAAAAACAGTGGAGATGTTGCAACCATTTCAATAGCTTAAGGTTTCTTTATGCCTTATTAAGTTTCCATTTCCTAAGTTAACTTAAGGTTTCTTTATGCCTTATTAAGTTTCCATTTCCTAAGTTAAGTTAAGGTTTCTTTATGCCTTATTAAGTTTCCATTTCCTGAGTTAAGTTTCATTTCCTGGCAAAACCCGCCCTTTACAACCTCCTGCTGTGACGTAAGTGTACCAATAAAAGAGAAGCACGCAGATCCTTCTGGGCTCTCGCATGCTGACTCAACCTGAAGAAACATGTTGTCCGTGTGTTTCCTATCCACCAAGCGCGAGGTCCGTTGGCCTAGGCTAACGTACGTCACTGGTCCGTCCAGCAGAAGCTGGACCCCGGGATCGAACTCCCACTACCACTGGTCCATCCAGCAGGCGCTGGACCCCGGGATCGAACTCCCACAACCACTGGTCCGTCCAGCAGGCGCTGGACCCCGGGATCGAATTCCCACATACATGAGAAAAAATAGACTTAAATATTTAAATGTAATTAACTTTGAGAAAATCTTAACCAGTAAGAATGTTTTGAACATTGTGGGAAAAACAAATGTAAACAAGAACTGTAAACAAGATCTATGATGAGACAACCAGAATGACTAGATAGAAAAGGAATATTTTATTGATGTGATTATTATCTGTAGAAATATTAGAAAACTTTTATACTCAATCATCATTCATTAAAACAACAAGAATTGTATTAACTTAAGGTTGGCAAAAGAGAACATTATGGGAAAAAGAGGAAATCAAGTAAAGTTATTATGTGGATTATAGATTATAGAAATCAACTGTTAGTGAATGTTTCTTAAATATAAACCCAGATGACACACTGTTTACCAAATATTAAGGTGATTATGTTAAAAAATTAATAAAACATTTTTTTAAAAAAAGATAGTGATGTAGATATATAATCTAAGTAGGTAGATGAACAGCATCAAAGTGCTTTGTTACCCTGTAATACAAATATTACCTACAGTAAAGAGGAAAGAATTTTCCTTGGTTACTTACAGAAAAATTATTGGCAGTAGAGACCAATGCAACATGCTGAGCAATAAGAGCAACCCATTTAGTTATATGCAATTTCAGTTAGCCATACTAAGCCACTGGGATAGTGCAAGTTGTAAATCAAACTAAATAGACATATTTTTTCAAAGTTACAGCTTTTCCAGCTGGCAGGATAAGTTTCAGTAGTGTGGAAAATTAGATAATGCTGCCTCTTGCATTTTTTTTTAAAAAGGTAATCCCTAGAATAGAGGGGTACATGTTATATCTTCATCAGAAGAATGGTCACTTGGTTTAATTCTGCTTGGTGAAAGGACAGGAACCATCTAAGTAAACCATCTTCTGATGGGACAATTTTCTGTTGCTTTGTTATAGTTTATTTACTTAGCAAATGTATGAGCCATTTTTCCTAACATTCTTTATGTCCTTGTTTTAATTTATATAAAAAAGGAAATAACATAAATTGCTATCCCTGAGGACATCCACTAGGCAGGGGAAAAGGGAGGACAAATGTTGAAATGTATATGACAATTTCATGCAGATCCAGCTATTTACATACTTCAAGGCATTTGCATGATATATTGCTGAATATATGTTTGATGTTGATGTCATTGTAGCTTGCCAGAGATGGTGTTGGCTAATCCTAGTCATAGGTTCAATACATGTTATATGTACAATATTTGTCTAGTCATTGCTGTGAATGGAACTTTCTTAGTTACTAACATTATTTATCTTGCACCTCAACTCCTCTTAGAAGCTCTAATGATAAAATGTTAACATGTCAGGTTTCTTGCAACTAGGTCTTTCTCCCAATAACTGTAATCCTTGTTGCATGTTGTAGTGGTGACGATAGTGGAGGAAATAAAATCTAAATAATGCCCATAGACAGGCACTAGAAAAAGATGGTTTGAGTTCATGAGCTGAGAGACACAAGAATTCCTGCCAAGGTCTACGTGTAAGCTCAGGGGGCCTACAAAAATTTCAGCTTTGTTCCAGAACAGCAAAATGGGACAGTAACAAAACAGAATTCTCAAAACAGACTGAACAGCAGAGAAATCTGGAACCGGTTCAAAACTGATACAAAACTCTCATCTTGAATTGCCTTAAAAATGTATGCTAGTTTCCTGGACATTCTTTCTGCCAGACTATATGCACATCTTGCTGGAACACTTCTAGGTGCACAGTTGTATCCTGTTGAAACTTTAGTAAAACATCTCACAAGACAAAACAGCCAGTGGAATAATTAGGGGAACTTTTCTGGTTTTTTCCCCTTGAAGGCAGAGTGATATTCTGTCTTGCCTGCCTCTTACTCTCAGGAACTCTTCTAACCATGCAAGCCCATGGTGTAAGGATTGGTGTTCATTGGGAATATTTAATCAATTGCTAATTTGTCAGAATGACAGAATTGGCTAAAGATTGCAAAGGGGATTGCTGGCAGCAAAAGTATACGTTGATTCACTTCAGAATCTGCTTTGCAGAGAGCCAGACTGTGATATACAATATCTGTATTAAATCACAACGTGCTGTTTGGCTCATGCAGGAATCCTTTGTATCATTAATGAAGGGGAAAACTGACCTCTATTCTTATATGGTATGAATATTCAAATGTTATTTTGGAATGCTCTGTGTAATGTGACTAGAAATAATAATTAGGAGGCAAGAAATGCTGTGGCTCAAAACAATGGATGATTGAAATGGAAAAAGAAAACATGCATGTTTGGTGTGTGGGAAGACTAAATATGTTTGAACTGAAACAAGAATTTAAATGGTATGAAAAACTGGTTTAGATGTAAATGAGAGATTTAAGGCTAAGGATATTAGAAATGGAACTTCCTGTCCCACTGTAAATTGGTTTCACCAACTCCTTCAGCAAATCACTCCAGAATTCCCACTTGGGGCAGCAACCACCAGGTTCAAATGATCATATTTTGATGCGGAGACCTAGTTTCTTGAAAAGTCTATAATTCTGGGAAAGATGGAAGAAAAGGGAAAATGAACAGCAGCAGCAAGGTGGATGAACTTAATTATAGTGATAATCGTGCACTATGAGCTCTGGTGGCGCAGTGGTTAGAATGCAGTACTGCAGGCTACTTCTGTTGCCTGCCGGCTGCCAGCAGTTTGACAGTTCGAATCTCATCGACTCAAGGTTGACTCAGCCTTCCATCCTTCTGAGATCAGTAAAATGAGGGCTCAGATTGTTGGGGGCAATAGGCTGACTCTGTAAACCTCCTAGAGAGGACTGTGAAGCACTGTGAAGCGATATATAAGTCTAAGTGCTATTGCTATTGCTATTAGAAGACTTGAGGCTCAGTTTCGGCACAAATCTTACTGGAGAAAATCTATAGGTTTACAAATTGTCTTGATTGTATACAATCATTATCAATCGCACATGAACATAACTTGAGCCTTAGATCTAGAAACACCTTCTAATTTTGTTAGAGTCAAAAGCTTTTTTTTTTTTTTTTGCTGTACCTATAAGCAGAGCAAAGTTAGGTGGGAAGTCTGTAATTTTGAGATTTGTTTTTTATTTATACCCAAAAGTTGGTTATTTCCAAAATGTGTCATTTTTTTAAAAGATGCTTTTATCTTCCATTATGACAATTTGAAATTTGGGGAGGTGATTTATATTAAACAAGTACTTATATTTCACCCCAAAACAAGCAATCAGGAGGAAATTTATGGAGAGAGCGAGAGACTGAGAGAGAAAGAGAACAGAGAGAACAGATTTTACTATATATAATTATAGTATCTCAATTTTTCAGCTGCTTCCTTAAGATTTCTTATTGTATTGTAAGTTTATAGTCCCACAGTTTTTTAAGCATGGAGCATCATCATAGCAATCCCATTTAAAACTTCCTTTAAGTTACCAGAACTTTAAAAAAAATGTACTAATGAACAGAAAGAAACTGTTTTTTCCTTTACGCCTTGGGAAAAGTAAATACAAGAATCATTCCTATTTTGTTAACAAAAGCCTTAATCATTCTGATTGGGTAGAACTAGCTGTTACTTGGAAGGTTTATATTGACATGGATTAACATGCTTCAGAGCTTTACGGGAGAGAAAGATCTGCCAACCACGTACAGGACATTAAAACTATAATGCATCAAGACAAGTCCACTGCTCAGTCTCCCTTAGCACCATTTTCTACTATCTATGATTAATGCAGTTTAATCATAGACCTTGTAACTTTCTTAAAAACTGGTTAATTTCTACCACTCCCCTTTTCCCCCCATTAAACTAAAATATTCTTGAGCCGCAGCAAAACTATTTTGTTAAGACAAAACTACTATCATAGTCTCCTTATTTAAATCTAATTCTTTATTCCAAACTATTTCTCTGGGTGTTATTAGAGGGGGTTGTCTGAAATGGCACTTGACAGGAAAGACCATAGCTAGCCACTTCATTCCATGAAAAGTTTCTTTGCAACAAACTTTTATGTTCAGGACATAGAGATATTCGTTCTAGATACAACTGATGAATAACATCTGGTGCCACTTTTCAACACCCTGGTTAGACCTAGACAGACTTTCAGACAGAGAGCAATTTGCTTTCTGGATCCTGTTAGAGACACCAAAATTCTGCCTGCAGCTATACAATGCATGCATTTGTCAGATCCCCCCTCCCCCACCAAATTCCAAGAACAAATAATACAATTAATTTTGTGTTTGGGCTATATTTTTCTCAGATTTAAATATCTGGGGGGGGGAAGCATCTGGGGACAAGGAATGAAACTGATGAAACATGAGTCATGACATCACAGTATAAATTCTTTGGCTTACATACTTGCATCAGCTTTTGGATGCAGATACAAAAAGACAGAGTTTTCACTGTGACATCACCGCACATGATGTATTTTTTTTCATCACCATGGTTGACTTTAGACCCTTAGATACAACTCCATCACTTAGGACAATGTTTTAAAAACTTGGCAACTTTTAAGATGTGTGGCCAGCTGGGGAATTCTGGGAGTTGAAGGCTATACATCTTAAATGTTGCCAAATTTGAAAAGCACTGGCTAAGAACATAACTCTTTCTGTTACTAGAGTACAGTAGTTATAAGTTCCCAAATCACCTTTAAGGCCTTCTGAATTTATAGAATGAAATTTGCTGATGAAATCATATCATCTGACCTGGAATCCTAACACCATAATCCCAGAGTTACTTTGTTCTAGTCTGCTTTACATCAGAGTTTTTTAAAGCAACTGTCATTTTATTTTCTCTTGTGGGAATCATCACTGTTATGTGCTCCTGGCTGTTTTCCTTCATAACCAGTGGCAAGTTAGCTTGACCAATAACCAGCCAAGACACAGTGAAGACTTTTGTTTCATTTATTGCAACAAATGGGGAGAAGCTATCATAGCTTAGTTCACTCCAAAGTTCCAACTCAAACTATTCCCTTTTTTATACATCCCTGCCCTGGCCACCACATCCCTCCTCCGTCCCCATTGGCTGAGGTACTATGAGGTTACACTCTTTCTGACCGCCTTCTACATGTTTCCTGAGACCCTCCCCAAACATACTAAATCATATATTGCATATGCATTATAATTAGCAGTTAATATTTGCAAGGTGTGTCAATTAATATGTAGTATTCTATTAAGCATGCACTTTGCTTACTATTGTGACCCACTTCTTCTCAGAAAAACCATCTATTTTTAGGTATTTTCCTGTTATTCTAATTATTTTCTCTTGCAGCTTGGTACTTTTTGAAGACCTTGAAACTATAGGTGCTTTCTGAAGACTCTTCACCTCTATTCTCTATCATCATCATCATTCTTAAATTGTTACATTCCAGATATTTGTTTCTCTTTGTCCTGCCGATTCTTTTTAGATCTTAATATTGAAATAACAGGCCCCTCACTATGCAAAGACGATATTAGGACTTTTAAGGGGAACTTATTATTTTATGTTAAAAACTTCCTGTTGTAGGTTTAGCTCATTTTACGTGTTTCCTGCTCAATGTTGCCGCTGCATGATTACTGCCAAATGCCTGTTTCCTCTTATTAAGTCAGTTTTTTTACTTTGCAAGGAGACATAGTGTATTAAATTACTTAGCATTTCACTCTATGCATATTCTATTTCAATACAATGGAAAAGAAATTATACCTTTCTGTTGGTTCAGGAGAGGATAAATCAAAGATAACTGAAAGACAGTTCAGCAACCATGCTGATTTGGCAAAAAAAAAAAAAAAACAGGCAGAGGGCTTTTAGTTCCTATTAAAGATGTCTTTTGCTGATTAAAACATACTTGTGAATAGAAATTCCTAAAATACCTTGGCTATGTTCCATGCTATGTCCAATCTCTGTTTTAATTCACTGCTAGAAAACTATAGAAAAGCAAAGCTTCACTAGTGCCAAAATGTAGAAGCTAAGGGCTTTCCCAAAGTCACTCCAGGTTTTTTTTTTTAAATGATCTAAGATTCATTCTCTTCCTCTTTGACCTCCCCACTGCAGATAAAAGCAACATTCAGCAGTGTGTTGACTTGTATATGCCTACAAGTCACAGACAACCCTTTCAGCTAATTATTACTGAGCCTGAGCTATAGAGTAACTTGACTGAATGCAGACAACATCTATGAGCATGTTGTGCACAAGAACATCGGTGTGGTTGGTTACAGTTCATCTAGACAGAAAGTCCTAATACAAATATCTCAAAGAGAAGAATGAATTCTCCTGGAGTAATTATTATGAACTACAGGGTTTTTTTTCATGTCCAGGGGAAGGTTTAGCTAATCCTTTTTCAAATCATCTCCCTTGTTTCCAGGACACCACCTGTATACCTGTATTTACATCAAGGACAGAATAAATATTTTGTTCAGAATATTGTGAAGCTTACTTAGAGCAAACTAATGTTTTTAGCCAGATTAATTCTGAATAAATACTAACTAAAATATTTAACCTGCCATTCAGGAATCTGCACCCTAAAAGTAAACAGGATCACTGAAGAAACGATGCCAGCTTTTGCTCATGTTCAGAAGTTATATTAGTCCAGAGAATTATTATATCCTAATTTTCCCCTCAAATGTCGGGAATTCATACGTGCTGCATGTTCTGAAAGAATCCACATATTGCTAACAGGAGGGGCAGTCATCCAATGTCCTGCCCACTTCCACCGTCTAAAATATGTTTAGTATGCACAAGTAGAAGTGGCAATCACCTAACATCACTGAAGCCATGAAAGGTGCACAACAGTATAAGACAGAAACAGCCAGCCAACGCACATGCATGAAGTTCATTTATTTTTATTTTATTTTAGATTTTTTATTCTGCCTTTATTATTTTTTATAAACGACTCAAGGCAGTGAACACATTTAATATTCCTTCCTCTTCTTATCCCCCCCCCCAACCCAGTAAGGTGGGTTGGGCTGAGAGAGAGTCCCAGCTGGCTTTCATGCCTAAGACAGGTCTAGAACTCCCGGTTTCTAGCCTGATGCCTGAGGTACTAGAATAAAGCGGGTCTCTACTAGATCAAACTGGCTTTACTTGCTGTAAAGTCACATCACCAGTGGAAAGAGGGAAGGGCTTGGGTAATTTCTCTTTCTCTGTGTGGAATGAGCTATCCAAGTATTACATTTTTGAGTGGTAAATAGTATGAATCTGAAAAATGAATGTAAGTGTGCTCTGCTCTCTCCTTTCCTAGAGAAGCTGGCCCAACTTAATTCAAATGCCTTCAAAAAAAAGGATCAGCCCATAGCACTATTATACAAATCCTGTGCAATACTTCTGTTCTTAACCCCCCTAAAATTGACTACTACAGCGACTCTATATGAGTCTGTCTTTGAAGACTAGCCAGCAGCTATGCAAAATACAATGGCTTACATGCTGATGGGCAGGGGCATTCAGTGCTACATAATACTAATTTTGCAGATGCTTCAACAGGCTCTTCAATTCAAACTTGGTTTTAGCCTATACAGCCTTTTAGGACTTGACAGACAACTGTTTCCTTCAGGCAGAACCAACCTATCTAATAAACATGTCATGAACTGGGATGTTGAGAGTCCCCCATTCATGTGAAATTTGAGTGGTGGTAGTGGATAAGGGCATGCTGTTTTGCAGCTTATGCTCCATCCTTGTGAAATACAACTTACTCTAGGGATATTGCCCCTTCCCTAATAGTATTCATGGAGGCATTGGAGCAGTTCTAGAGAGCTTATAGTGTATAATTTTTAAAAAGTAACTACTGAGATTTTTATAAATGAAAAGCAACTGGATCCCAGGGAAGAGAGATTTCATATTATTGATTATATTGGTTGTAGATGTTATATGAGGTCTGTGGTATAAAAAATAATATTGTAAATAAGTAAGTAAGTAAGTAAATAAATAAATAAATAAATAATCATTTGCCAATGAGCAAAATTCTATAATATCTTTTATATTTTTCAACATCAAAGTTCATAGCATGAAATCAGACGTATTTATTGCTGATTCTGGTTGTGTAAATTAAAAAACTGTGGATCAATATTCATGAAATTAAAATCGGTTAAGGCTGATGAATCTTATTTTATTTTAAGACCTTCCTCCAATTTTTTTTTACAAGGTTTAGCTTGTTATGGAAGAACATATAAAGTGCAAACTTCTTGGGGCAGAACAGTTTTTTCATTGTCTGTTCTTCGCCCTACAGTACCGCATACAATCATGAATAAAATCCCTAGCTAGACAAGCAAGGATATTGTAGAGGAACTCAATCTGTTTCATTGCAGACATACAAATCAAAACAAGAACTGTTAAATGAAGGGGTTATGGGTAACACATGAATGTAGAACATTTGGATTTTGTTAAAATTCCCCTTCAGCACACTGTAGTATGAATCCACTTAAAGCTCCCTCACAAGATTGAATACTTGCTTTTGAAGAAACATTCAGGGTTTCTTCATTATGGAACATTCAAATTTTCATTATTTGTTTTCCTCCCCTAGTTTTGCTTCAAACACTGACAGATATTTCAATCTTTTATGCACATTAATCAGAAATTGCGGGGGAGAGCTACCATTCCTTTCACACAAAAGCCAATATAAAAATTTGCATTCCTAACATTCAACGGCTATGATAAATCTTTGATGGGAAGAACAACATGCAAGTAATTAATACAATATTGAGAATTAATTGAACAGTACAGTGTGGCATACTGTCCAGTCAGCAACCTGGACAGCTTGACTAATGTAGTAAAATATTTATAGATATGAATTTAGGATCTAATGGAGGTCACAACAAAAATAATTTGTGCTCGGAAGCTGTTTAGAGGAAATGGTAAAGATAGTAAAGATGTGGTAGATGTGAAAATTATAAGCAATTATGCTTGTGACTCCCAAGCTTCTGAAACAAATAATATTGAATTATTATTTAACACTCAAAGACTTGGTTGTTATCAAGAGCAATAGCAGGAAGCAAATATCTATTAAAACTGAATGTGATTAACTTAAAATATGACTCAGATTGTGAAGTAGGCTTATTATGAGATATCTAGCTTCTAACCCACATTATAATTTGGTAAGGGAAAAACATTTAATTGATATTACAGTTGAGCAGATTTACAGTTTGGTAAAATGAATAATCTGTACTTGATCCAGAGTTACGATCAAAATTGAATGATGGGAGTTGGGAGAAGAAATTGAACTCTCTTTACATTCTCATGTGATAGGAAAAGACAGAAGAGGTTGAAATGTAGTAAGTGGATACCTGGCTCTGTCAGTAGCTAAAACTACCTTGTATCAATGCCGGGCTGGCCTATTCTATCTCATTCTCAGTTAGAAGCAAAGCTAAAGGAGGAGAAAGAAGCATTGCTGCAGGGTGGTTGTTTCTATTCCAATACTGCTGCTCTCTGGTATGCTTGTATGTTTGTGTTTTTTCCTTAGTAACTGTTCATGCAAACTCCTTTTTTTAGCTTGGCCAATAGTATGCTCTCAATTGATAAACTGGAGAAAGTCAAAGGAAGACTACTCACTTTCCATTCTGATGAGGTTTGGGAGAGACTTGGAGCAAATGATTATGAGATTCTATATTCTAAATATCCCAGTGATTTCTGTTCACTGTTCAAAGCAGTCTGCTATCTTGGTGCACTAGCCTCACACAAATGGCACTTTGTTGCAAAAAAATATGCATAACTCTTAATTGCAATAGGTAATGATGATCTCTCCAAACAAACTAGAACAGAGGTCCCCAACCTTTAGGGCACCAGGGACCGGTTCCATGGTGAAAGGTTTTTCCGCGGACCGGAGTGTGTGTGGTTTTGTGTGCTACCTGCATCCCACGGTTGGAGCTTTACTTGTTTGTGCGGACCGGTTGCTGGTAAGCCGTGGACCGGTACTGGTCCACGGACCGGGGGTTGGGGACCCCTGAACTAGAAGAACAATTGTTTTCTAATCACATTATTGAAACCCATTGTACAAATACACATGTACACAATAGATATTCAGGAAGGAAAAAAGAAAAAAAGTGGGCAGATGAATACAAGGAAGTTGGGAGATTCCAAACAGCTGTTTATGGGACAATCTCTGTTTTTCAAGTGCCATGCTTCCATTGTTTATACTATACACAGGACAGGATGTCTATGCTGATTCTTACAACCAAAGAATCATACTTTGCTCTGGCCTCATATCCACTTCTCTGATGTAGTCAAGTTCTTTTTGCAAGGAAAAAAAGTGCTTATAGCACTGCCCATGCAATCACAACACAGTAGATAAACTTCTTTTAGTTTGTTTCTTTTTAGCAACTCCATATAGATCACTGAATCCAAACTCCTGCTAAAGCAAAAATGGAGATTAAGGAATCATGAAGAGGTGGCCATGTAGCCTCTACTGCAGGGGTGTCAAACTGCCGGCCCGCAGGCTGGACACGTCACAAGGAAACCACACCCACCCCATTGCCGGCAATGGGGAAAAAGTTCCGATACATCACACAATGTCACATGACATCGCGAGTTTGACATGTCTGCTCTACTGGAACAGATCAAGTGAAAGGGAACCAACCAGTATTTTGAGTAATTTGTTTCATGGTCAAACTACATTTCCTGTTAAGATATGATTTTTTAAGATTTAATCAGAATATGCTTTCTTATAATTTGAGACTTCTATTTCCTGTCCATAACTGTGGATCAAGAAACAACAGATCTTGATCTTTCTTTATGTGACCTCTTTTCAGATATTTGAAGAATGCTATCATATTCCTCCTCAATTGTTTTTTTCCTCAAGCCCAAACATACGTAGCCCTTAAAATCTCCTTCCTTTATTTTAATTTCTTGACCCTGATCATAATGATCCTTCTCAGAATCTCATCTACTTTCTCAGAATCCTTCTAAAAGTATGGCATTTTACAGTGGACACAGCACGAAACTTGGGAGTAACTCAATGGAAATCGAATGAATTTGTTATTTAGAAAACATAGCTTGATTGATGTAGTCTAAAATTGTGTTTTCCCTTTTTTTTTTAGCCAGATCACACTCATGATCATATTCACTTTTCAATCAATCAGTCAAATCTTTATTCAATCATATAATTCAGAAATCACAGGTAATTAAAATAAAAAATATGTTTGTGTGTATGTGTATATATATGTGTCTCTGTCTCTGTCTCTGTCTCTGTCTCTGTCTCTATATCTATATCTATATATGTGTGTATACACACACACACGCACATTTATTTATATTCTAAAATACCTAAGAAGGTTTGGAATTAATACTTTAGTATACTGTGCAGACTACTGAGCAGTACTTGACTGTGGGCAGAGAAATGAAGTCAGATTGATCTGATAATAACATTTTAAGATAAAACAAATTAGAATGACCAGGGTATTTACTAAAAAGTGGAAATAATAATTCCTGGCATGCTCCTGCATAGAGAGGACAATACAGCATAACACGTTCCATTGATTCAGTTATTCCACCACTGCATGGAAACAGTCTTTATTCAAAAGGGATTTTTGTGTGTGTGTATCTTCCTTCAAGAATGTCTGTTGGATGGCATTGAATCTGGCTAAAGAAAAGGGCCTTCTGAATTTTGGGATTGTTATGTGGCTGAGATATCTGGCTGACTGGAGAAGATTTGCAGAGTGGTTCAAGAAGGTGTTTCTGGGTAGGACTGAGAAGTTGGCTTGCAGCTCTAAATCAATGGCCCACTGTTTGGGATCAGTTAGAACATGTTCATAGCTCATCAAGGTGATGGTGGGAGAAGATGTGACTCCAGGCAGACTTCAGTGTTGAGAAGGCCCATTTCATGGCCAAGAACTGTTCGAAATGTAGTGAGGTGCTTGAAAGATGGCTTTTAGAAATTTGGACTGAACTCTTTCCAGAGTCGCCAGAGTCACCTTGTAGGGAAGATGGGCAACATAAAAATTTAAGAAATAAATAAAATAAATAAAAGGAAGGGAAGGGAGATTGGAAACTCTGTGGGGAAGGTGGCAGGAAGCTGGAAGTTGCTCCTGCTTCCATTGCTTTTTTTTTTTTTTTGCTCGCCTTGGTCATTCTGTTTCTCTAGGTAAGGAAATATCTCTGAAATGATAATCCAATGGGCAGGAGATGTCTAGTGGTCCCTTCAATTTTTTTGTATCTTCTGTAAATTTAATAAGCATTCCCTTTATCCTTCCACTGAAATCATGAATGAAAATTGAAAAGTAGAGGATGTAAGACTGAACTCTTTGATACCTTTCTTGAATCTGATCAGGAATCATTGATGAGCATTCTTTCAAAACAGTTTTTGAGCTAGCTATGTATTACTTAAGTATCATGCTATCCAGCCCATATTTAACTAGCTTGCTAATAAGAATGTCACAGATACTTTGTCAATTGCTTTGCTGAAGTCAGGATACATTATGTCTCATTTTCTCACAATTCATTACATTAATTACCTATCAAATATTGAGATAAGATTAGACTGACAAGTCTATATCCACGCTAACCTTGCAATGCTGAGAATTTGTGAGTCACTATTTCCTCTATCTGTCCAGTAGGAAATTCCAGCCATGCAGAGGCTTTCTTATAAATAAGAGAAGGTCAAATTGATAGAACATGTGATTTTATGATGCAAGCTTTTTCAATAAACACAATTACTGACACTAATAGTAAAAATATGTGGCCACGTGGGTTAATTTTACAGACGTTTATTATTTTTTTAGTTGACAGTATTACAATATAATATATGTAGTGATGAAATCCACTTTTTAGCCTCTAGAACATGCTCCACTGTGAAACTAAGAATTAACATTAAGTTTGCCAAGCCTGATTCAAGCCTGGATAGGAGGTTGGGTGAGGTCTCCCTAGAGCTCTGGTGTTGCAAACTGCAGAATGAAAGTTTTGCAATTTGAACTGTATCACAGCCAAGCTGGAGTAAAATTAATTCTCTGGCTCAAGGAGGAGGGGCAGAAAAAGATTGCATGCACTGCTGATGTGGGAACAATGCTGAAACCTGGCTGAAGTCGCATCAAAATTCTGAAGGCAGTTACTCATTTATAACAACCCCAATTGCATAAGAAAAAAGGCATAATAAATATCTATATATACAGAGAGAGAGAGAGAGAGAGAGAGAGAGAGAGAGAGAGAGAGATTTTTATTATGCCTTTTTTCTTATGTAACAAGACAGTGAACATACCAATACTCCTTCCTCCTCCTCCTCCTCCTCCAAAACAACCCTGTGAAGTGAATTGGACTGAGAAAGACTGACCCAAAGTCACCCAGTTGGGTTTTCATGCCTAAAGTGGGACTAGAACTCAGTCCCAGCATCTTAACCACTACACCAAACTGGTTCTCCTGAATAAAATTAAAGAGTCTTTTCTTTTTTAAAGACATAGTAGAAATGTGGAGTGTGTTACTTACATTGAAGTCGACCTATAGACTGCTTGAGACTGAAATTTTAATACTGTTATAGCAAAGTAAATAGCAAAATTACAGATTCATTGAGCGGCAGGCTGACGGTGTCAAAAAGAAATAGCAAGAGTTGGGTGCTGGAGATTGCCTTGGATCTCCTATTAATTTTATTTTTTTGGTTTATGCCTTCTCCATCAATATTATCTTTCCATAGATGGAAAGGCTATAAGCTTCCCTGGTGTTCTGGGCCTTTTACTAAACTAGTGATGGAAGTGGAATCATAACCACCTCCTCCTCCTCCTCCTTTCCCTTGCTCATCCCCCTCCTCCTCCTCCTCTTCCACAACAAGATAGCTAATGTAGCAGCACCCCCATCAATAGGACCAATGGGGACTGCTGGGGGGGGGAGATAGATGTGTGAGCACTGCCAATTAAAGCAATATGTCATTGGCAATTATTTGCATAATTTAAAAAGATGTTAACAATAATGCTAATGAATGATTGAATGTGGAAGAATGGAAAATTGTTGTCTCGAAAAACAAAACGAGAAATTACAATATATTGTGAAATGAAGGAAGGAAGAAAAAAGATGAGAAAAGAAAAGACTGGCAAGAAGGACAAATAGACTAACTGAAAGAGGATCAAGTGAGAATGGAGATGATAACCCCAAAGGAGAAATGAACTTGTCATTCATAAGAGAGAATTCTGTCACTCAAAGAGCCATTCAAAGAGGCTGGCTGGCAATGAGGTGTCCTAGTGGTGACAGCAAAAATGGATATTTACCTCTGTTTTCATGACTTTGCTACTCATCTAAAAGACTGCAATTGGGATATCTGGTCACAAAGGTCACCATCACGTGAGGATGTAGCTTTAGATGCCTGAAACTTTTCCTTCTCCACTGTCTTTTGAGTAAGTATAAAGGGTATCTTTTAAACACATACACACAGAGAGGCCATTTTTAGCATTCTTGTTTTTCCAATCTTTCCATTCAGCATTCTGAGCTCCTTAACTACATACTGCCAATGGAGCTCCAGAGAGGATTTTGAATAGGAGAAAGGGCAAAAAAGAGGCAACTTTTTCACCTTGAATGAGTTTCAAATTTTGTCTGATTTGACTTCAAACCAATATAAAGCAGAGTCCTAGTATTTAGTACCTCAGTAACTGTGTGTTTGCATAAGAATGTTGCTTCCAAAGGCAGTTAAAATATTAGACAAATAATCCTATGTGAATTTTATGATGATTAGCAACTGTCTGCTGTTAAGAGTTTTGAAACCATGCCACAGTGCAATGGTGTCTAGGCATTTACATGTAGACATTTTCCAACCTTCAGAGAGAGAACAATACCAGGGCCACATATTCACTCAAGGGAAGGAAGAAAAATGAAAAAAGGAGAGGGAGCATGACTTCACATAATTTAGCTGATCTATTAGTTTTATTAACTGATGACTCTGACTAATGACAGCCAATTTAAAACCTGAACATCGATGTATAGCAGTTTGGAAGTGTGAAAGAGAACATAGATTGAGAGCACATAAGGAGCAGAAGCAATCTTGATATTGCAAAGAAATAAAAGCTTTTAACACATTTAAGATGCTGTATATATAATTAAGGGGTAAATACTTCCTAGATAGCCCCAATTCAAAGAACCCGAAGGCTAATTCTGATCAAATGACCATAATATTTTTGCCCCATTCAAAGGAAGGCCAAGAATAGCATCTTTCTACCAGTGCTGTTGTGAAAGAACCGAAAAGAAAATATCTCAGGTCACAATTTTGGGGTCTGTGGCTTTGTTCTGTATATGCTGGTGTTTAGAGAGACAGCACCTATTCCTCCCCTTCATCGACCATGCTTGACTTTGCGTGAGGCTCCTTCCTGGTTTCCAGTTTTACTGATTCATCTTGGCCTTCACAGATATAATATAAAATTGCAATCAGGCAGTAGAGGGCAGAATGTTCATAAGGCAAACATATTTTTTTGTTTTGTTTTACCATACCGCAATGAATTCATATAAGAATTCATTTAAAAGAGTGAATTTATTAAAAAAATATTTAAAACATTTTAAATTGTGCTGTGTCTTTAAAGAAATAACATCAGGTTTCTTTTAAGGTTTCATTTGAATGGATATGAAAGGAATAAAGACAGTTTGACAATATTTTTTAGTCAAAACCAATTAGTAAGCAGAAAGAATAATCTTTAAGCCTTCCCCTCTTTCTTTTTCTTTTTTTCTAAAGTAGAATGATTTAAACCATGCTTCCCAAACCTTTTCCTTCATTACTCAAAATGGCTTACCAGAAAACTTTATTGAACTTCAAGGACTGGTCATAAGTACATTTAAAGGAGAATATTTGTAGCTCAGGGTTGATGTGAGGGGTCCTTGGTGCTCTCTTGGAGTTTGCTTGTTTTCTTGCAGACGTTTCATTACCCAACTAGGTAACAACCTCAGTGCTAGAAAGGAATGCAGTTTGCTATCAGTTTATATTCTGGTAGCTTGCCTGTCAGTGTTGGTGAAGGCGGTCTTAGAGATTCTTTGATTGGACTGTTTGCTGTTGGCTTCTTTGGCACTTTCTTGATTGAGATATTGTTTACTTGATTGTTGGTCTGATCTTAGCCTTGGAGTTAATCTATGCTGATCTGGGTGCTGATTGCTGGTGGAGAGGTGGTTAGGTCTTTTTGTTCCTTTTTGGGCTGTGTGATAGTCTCTTTTGCTTAGTCTATAGATATTGTTAATGTCTATGTATCTACTGATGGCTGATTTGTCAGAGTGCCAGGATTCTAGAAATTCCCTGGCGTTTTTGGACTTGGCTTGGTCTAGGATGGTCACATTTTCCCAATTGAAACTATGGTTAAATCTGTCTATATGTTGTGAGATTTAAGAATTTTTGTCATGTCTTCTGATTGCCAGTTGGTGTTCGTGGATGCGTTCTGCCAGTCTTTTACTTGTTTGTCCTATATAGTGATTGTTGCAGTCCTTACATTATATGTTGTAGATGACTCCTGTTTTGTTTTGTTTTTTCTTATGGGGTTGTTGGGTTTTTTGGTCTGCATAGGACACTGTATAAATGGAAGAAATGAGCTTGGATTCCAAGAGCCAAGGCAACTCCACATTCCAAATTCACAGAAGAAAAACCGACAATTTTTAGGAAACGTCACAATCATTTCAGATACCTCTAAAATGGAATATTTATTTGAAATAACTGAAAATATGGCAAAGCTTTGTTATAAAACTATTGAATGAAATCTAATCAGCACATAGAAGTGGGAAAATTGATATATCAATTTTAATTTTGTTCTATTTTCCATTTGGCCAACTTTAGTTAAATATAATGAAATATATTCCACATGTCAAAAGAGGGTTAGAGGGGGGAAAAGCTATAGCTGAGATTAACAACTTGGATTAAAAAAAATTACAATGGTTCCTTGCCTCCTCATAGAAATTTTCCTGTCCAAGGATCTAAATTAGATGCCATCCTTCAACTGTCTATTCCCCCCCCCCTTATGAACAGTTAAAATGCTCTGTGTCTTGAACAGTTTGAATTCTCTTTGGGCTGTGGAAGGACACGTTTCCTGTTGTTTGACACAATTATGCAAAGGCTGAGGTTCCCCAGGGACTTTTGAAATAAGCCTCCTCCTCCTCCTCCTCCTCCTCCTCCTCCTCCTCCTCCGAGTCTTGACCACAATCCTATTTGCATTCACTGCTTGTGTTCATTATAAGGAGTTATTTTCTTAGCCCTTCAACTACCTACTGGTGTCTGCCATTTCTCCTCTCAAGACAATATTTATCAATATTTTCAGATTATTTATATGCTCTGGTTCATTTTATATTCATGACCGGTAATGTCTTTCAGATGCTGCTAAGGTTAAGAAAATATTCCATAACACCATTATAAATTAATTAATATAAATAAATTAATATATTCTTCTCTGGATATTGTTAAGAAAAATATTTAAATATCTAGATTTTTTCAAATAATTTTTGTGCTTCTTTTGAATGCAGTAATATAATTCACTAGAAAACATTTTGGAATACTTTTTGCATCTGAGGCCAAAGAGTCAGAAAAAAATAATAGTGCATGTAAGCAATTTTTCTAAGTTAAAGCTTGTTAAAAAATGGAGAAAAGGAAACTAATCAAACTGATCATTGTAGTCCTGCTAAATGCCAAATTCAACATTGGTTGCACTTCATCAGCCTCTAACAATGTTACTTTGTAATCATGTGTAATAGGAACTGACTATCCTTCCAACCATAAGGGCAGAGAATGTTCTTCTCATGAGCCGTTCCTGCAGTATTATGGGTGAAAGACTGACATCAAGCAATTCAAGGTTAAGAAAAAAAAAAGACTGTTTGCCCTTGGCAGAGTTTCACTTCAAAGGCTCTTGAGACAAAAATGCGCTGCCTTGCCAAGACTGAGGATCAGCCAAAGGGTAGTTGGCATTCCTAAAACAAGCATGCTGCTTTGACAGGTGCGCTAGTCAGGTTAAATTTTGGCATTTTTTTCTCTGCCTCTTTCTCTCTCTTACTCTTTTGCATGTTGAAAAACAGTCCACATTTCCAATGAGATCAAAACTGTAGTTGTCAACACAAGTTACAATGAGAAGCCTCACAGGTTTTGGGTTCACTGTGAAATCAGACCTAGACTGTAGAGTGAACTTGCTGAAGAGAGCATTTTCTGTGAAGGACGGCATCTGGCAAATCCTATGATTGTGACTGTGATTACTGTGGCGTGGCAGTAATCAGGCATGGTCAAATCTACTATTTTAGAAACAGTTTGGAACGTTTTGGAACATGCTATTTCTCCTCTGGATCAGAGAAGTTAATTGTCCAAGTGGAAAGCAGTTTGTGCAGCTCCTGATGTGATTTGTACAAAGCCTGAAAAACATCTGCAATAAAACAGACCACTTCTGGCTCAGAAGATAACTTGGACCTTTTCTGAATTGCAGACTTCCTCCGCTTTGACTAAAGTGATGGCCAGGCATTCTGTCTGATCTGTAGATGGCCATGAAAAGCAAGGAGGGGGGACCAGGCACACACCCTGCTAGAGCATGCAACGACCAGCCGGAATGGAGGCCTTTGTGTCCGATGCAATGAAGTGCAGCATGCAGGGCAGACTGACCTGTTTGCATCAACAGAATGGATAAACACGACTTTTGACGTAGCCAGGAAACTTAGATGTAGATCACCTTCCCAGCCATCTATGGATGGGCTGAAGTTAATATTGTTTGTGCTTGCCCTCATGAAATAGTAGATTGTTTGTTATGATGCTGGGACAAATGCAAACCACCTCTTTGGGAAACTGCTGAACCACCAGTAGAATGACTGAATCTCTGTGATCTAGAGAAGAAAGGGAATATTCTTAAATTCCTCAAAATATTTCATTTCCAGAATGGGATGCTGTATACATCCCTGGCTGCATCTCTGTGAGAGTCACATATTTTGCCAAATTGCATTCAAGCATTTTTCTCTACCATAGCAGTGCATTGCTGGGAAAATACAAGACTCAGTCAAGGCTATGATTGTTCTGTCCCAGCCTACGTGACTCCTTGTTAAATCACAAGGACAAACCCCTCTTTTAACAAGTAGGCTGGAAATGCAGGAAAAACAAACCCCTTTTATTAATTAGGTACAGACCTGCAAAATGTCCCAAAAGCAAAGGCAACCCCCCCCGATGCAAACGGAGAATTGTTCAAAGGCAAACAGAACACGATTCAAACGGAGAATTGTTCACAGGCAAGGCAAACAGAATCTGATTCCATGAAACTTGAGTCCTTTGCAAACCTTTCCTGGTTGCCTTCAGCAACCAGCACCGCCCACACCTTCCCTTTTTATTATGCAGCCTCAAGGCGTGGCTTCTCAATGCCTTCTCCTCCTCCCTTGGAGTCGCCCCATTGCCTCCCTCTGTCCTGCTCTTGTTGCCTGTCTGCATTTGCGAGTGTCTAAGATGTCTTCCAGCTGTGAGTCCTCAGAGTCTGATTCAGATTCCCCTCACAGCTGAGTCTCAGCCTGAGCACGATTGGAGGGGCCAGGCTCTTCATCAGATTGTAAGTCCTGGAGCTCATCAGAGCCTTCCTCCGACTCTGATGGCTCTCCAGGCCCCTCCTTCTCCTCCTCTGATTCCCCGGACTCAGCTGCCGGGTCCACTGGCTGGCACGGACTCACAACAATGATGGGCACTGGCCTTTGACTCTGTCTCAGTATCTGCCCACAACAATTTTCTCACATTGAGCAAAATCACATTATACATTTTATTTTGTTTCGAATACTAAAATGTACAGCATTATAATAGGCTTAAGACGTGTTCTTCTTTAATTAGAAAGTAGAGAATTGTTTGCTAAATAATCATTGGTATGCTTCGGTCTCCAACCCTTTCTGCCTGGTAGTGATGCTGGAATTGGAAAACAGTCTTACTTAAACCTTGAAGAAGAGCCTCCGGTCACTTTTAGCACATCGCCCAGTTTCACTGAGCACCATAGGGTTCATTTAGAATATTCCACAATATTCCTGTGGAATATTCTTCTCCCTTTGGCCTCTCCTCCAGCCTTCCTAAGAGGAATCAAAACATGGTTCTGCAGCCTTGCATGGGAACCCAGTGGGCCACACTGCTGTGGGGCTGGTTAGTCCCCCTCATCTTTTAACTAATTTTAATAGTATTTCATTATTCTGGCCGCCTTCTAAATTTTGAACATTTACACATACTGTTTTACATTTTTAACATTTTATTTTATAGCCCCCAGGGTCCCTCTTTGAGGGAGATAGGCAATTCAGAAATGTGAAAAATGCATGCATACATACATACATTTGCTATAATGCAGCTTATATGGCTGGCGTGTTGTTATTCTCATGTGTCCTTACATGAAAGAAAAAACTTACAATAGCCAAACACAAATTGAGCTGATGCAAAGTAGGAATTTGGAAGGAAACCAAGACATTTATGACTTTACTAGATGTGGCTATAATTATTCTTTCTTTTTTCCTAAGACCACCACAAACAATAATAATCACTGGCCAAGCAAAAATTAGTATATTATCTGTACAAACACAGACTGGCACATAGAAAATGTCATTTATCTATTTACTAATGTGCCATTCCTATTTGTTTTTGAATTCTAACATTGATTAAAATAAGATGAAAAATCTGCAGCAACTATGCCATCAGGGTGAAATAATTGCATAGATGGAATCCTTGCAGAAACCATCAATCCTTTGGAAAGAAGTGACGTTTTGAAAAATTTACAACCCAGGATTGTATTAGCTTTTTTGGCTGCTGCTGCACACTGCTGGCTCATATTCAAGTGATCATCCACTAGGGCTCCAAGGTCCCTCTCACAGTTACTGTTTTTGAGCCAGGTCTCGCCTAATCTGTACCATTGATTTTTCCTGCCTAAATGTAAAACTCTGCTTTTCTTCACATTAAAATTCATTTTGTTGGATAGGGCTCATTTGTCAAGATTGTTTTGGATCCCGAACTTGTCTTCTGGGGTGTTGGCTATTCCTGCCAGTTTAGTGTCATCTGCAAATTTGATGAATTCCCCTTGTATTCCCTCATCTATGTCATGTATGAAGATATTGAAGAGTACTGGGCTTAAGATGGAACCTTGTGGTACCCCACTGCTTACTTCTCTCCATGTGGATGCAGTACCATTGAGGACTACTCATTGGGTACGGTTTATCAACCAACTACAAATCCATCTGGTGGAGATGTTGTCTATTTTGCCTCTTTCTAGCTTACCAAGAAGTAGGTTGTGGTCTACTTTGTCAAATGCCTTACTGAAATCTAACTATACTATGTCAACTACGTTTTGCTGGTCTACTAATTTAGTCACTTTATCAAAGAATGAAATAAGATTGGTTTGGCATGATCTGTTTTTAACAAACCTGTGCTGGCTACCAGTTATAACTTTGTTTGCTTATAGTTGTTCGCAGATCTGTTTTTTGATTATCTTTTCCAGGATCTTCCCAGGTATTGATGTTAGATTGATTGGTCTGTAGTTTCCTGGGTCTGTTTTTTTCCCTTTCTTGAAGATGGGAACCACATCAGCCCTTTCCCAATCCTCAGGTACTTCCCTGATGCTCCAGGATTTTTGAAAGATATGGTGAAATGGTTCTGAGATAACATCTGCCAGCTCCTTCAGAACTCTGGGATATAATCTGTTGGGTCCCAGTGGTTTATATTCGTCAAGGTTGGATAGGTGTTCTCTTACCATTTTCTTGCTTATCTTAATTTTTGTCTCTAGTTTGTCTTTCGCAATAGTTTTTTTGGTATGTTGGGCTATAATTTCTTTTTGTGTGAAAACTGATGCAAAGAATGAGTTAAGCAGCTCTGCTTTCTCCCTGCTGTCTGTTATTTCCTTGTCATTTTCTCTCTTTAGTGGACCTACAATTTCCTTGACTTTTTTCTTGTTATTAATATGTTGAAATAAACTTTTTAAATTGTCCTTGATTTCTGTTGCAAGTCTTTGTTCATTTTGAACCTTTGCTTTCCTGACGTCATCTTTGCATGTTCTGGCTGTCTGCTGATAATCAGCCTTAATTATGTGTCCCTCTTTCCATTTTTTGTCCTTGTCCTTATTGTCTTTCAGTTTGTCAGAGAGATCTTTGTGCAGCCATGCTGGTTTCTTCTTGAATTTCTTGGTTTTTTTTTTCCAGTGGTATTGTGCTGGACTGGGCTTTTATGATCATATTTTTCCAGAGTTTTCCACGGTTCTTGAGTTGTTTTCCCCTTTAGGATTTTCATCTATGGAATCTTTCCTAGGTTCTCTCTGAGTTTGTTAAAATCTTTTGAAGTTTAAGACACTGATCACTTTCACCCAAGGTTCTGGCAACTTCAACTCCCTCTATCACTTCTTCTCTATTAATAAGAATTAGGTCCAGTATATCTTTACTTCTAGTTCCCTCCTCCACCTTTTGGATGACAAAGTTGTCAGCTAAGTTGGTTAGGAATCTGTTTGATCTCCCATTCACTGCAGAGTTGATCTTCCAGTTGATATCTGGATAGTTGAATTCTCCCATTACTACTGTGGTATGCTTCCTACACACATTTGTTAACTAGTTGGCAAAGAGTTCATCTATTTCTTCTGATTGGTTGGATGGCCTGTAATGCACATCTATGGCAATGTCACTTTCCCCCCCTTTTATATTGACCCATATAAATTCTGAAGGGATTTTATCTTTGGTCATGTGCATTTCTGTAGATATGTAGTGTTCTCTTACATATAGTGCAACTCCCCCTCCTCTTTTTGTAGATCTATTTCTTTTGAACAATTTGTATCCTTCCATCAATACATTCTAGTCATGGGTTTCATCCCACCAGGTTTCTGTAATGCCAACTATATCATACTACTATTGCTTTTAGTTTACCCTGTTTGTTTCCCAAGCTTTGAGCATTTGTATATAAGTATTTAAAACTTTTATGCCTGTCTGTGGGTATGTTTCCTGCATCTCCTGATTGTTGTTTGAGTTTTTCTTTTTTCTCATCACTCCCTACCTCATTGTTTGATTTGTTTTCTTGGGATTTATTACTGGTTTTGTGTTCTAGAGATTCTAAAGATTGGTCACCCTTCCCCCTCAATTTTAGTTTAAAGCCCTCCTGATGAGTTGGGCCAGTTTTTCCCCGAGTACATTTTTCCCTGTTTTTGTGAGGTGCATCCCATGGGAAATGCAGTCTATGGTCCAGGAAACCAAAGTTTTCTTGGTGACACCAACCCTTTAGTCAGTGGTTTATTTCTAGAATTCTTTTTCCCCTCAATGGATGTTGGCCTTTCATTGGGAGTACTGATGAGAACACTACTTGTGCTCCTAGCTCCTTAACTTTATTGCCTAGTTGTTTATAATCTCTCAACATTGTACTCAGGTTCTTTGTTGTGTCATTTGTCCCACTGTGAAGGAGGAGGAAAGGGTAGTAATCTGTGGGCCTAATTATTTTGCTTAGGTTCACGGCCACATCTTTGATTTTTGCTCCAGGGAGATAACATACTTCCCTGGATTGCTGATTCTGTTCCTTTGAGGATAGAATCTCCTATTACCAACACTCACCTTCCTTTTTTTGGGGGGTGCAGTCTGGGTGCTTTTCTGTTTATCTCAGGTGTGTTTGTTGATGTGACTTTTTTAGGGATATTTGGTGTTGTTTCTTTACTAGGTGTCTGCATGTTTTCTTTGAGGGGGCGGTTGTGGGTCTGCATATTTCCATCTAGGGGGAGAAATCGATTGCTCAGTTTTAATGGGACTGCTTCTGGTTGGGTTAGATTGGGCAGTGGGGGTTTGTTAGATCTATGCTGCTTCTTTCTTTGATTATTGTGTTTCCTTCTATGTATGACACACCTCCATTTGTCTTCCTCCAAGGGTTTATCAGTAGGATCAAATCCTCTGGGAGTTATTTGTTCATTATTTGGTTCAGTTTGGGTATAGCTTTTTTGTGTAGGTTGGAGTTTGGCTAGAGTTGCCTCTAAGTCCCTTACTTTTTCCTCTAATAGTTCACATAGTTTACATTTAATGCATGTATAATTTGGGTGTTCTTTGGGCATAAGCACATACATGGAACACGTATTGCATACCACAATAGTATCAGTCCATGAGTTTGTTTTTTGAAAATCTGTCTTTTTTGGTTGGTGGATTTTGCTTTGCTGTTAGCCCTGTTTCTATCTTCTCTGTTCTAGGTAATTGTGCCTATTTTTTAAAATCCTTTTTTCTGCCTGTTTTTGCTCGTTTTTCTACCTTGTTTTTATTTAACTTTCTTACTATTATGTTAGTTTTACTTATCCTTTTCTTCCCTCTATTTTTTAAAGTTTTTGAGCTCAAATTCCTCCCTACCTTATTATTTAAGATTTGGCTTGTTAAGATTTGCCTCTTTATTAATCTTATTCTTTCTTGATTTCTAATGTTCCACTCTTGTCCTTATTATTTGCCTATTTATTTAGGTTTATTTTCTGTCCTGTATTTATTTTTATTCTCTACTGGGGTCTTCCCTCCCTTCCTACTGAAACTTAATTGTTGCCTTCACTTCCATCGTTTGCTGCTCTGGCCTCTTGTTGTCTCTGCTCTGGTAAGGCCTCCGTACAGCTTTCCGGTCGGCTCAGCTCTGCTGTCCAGTCTGCTCCATTCAGTTGGCCACTCAGCTTTAGAGATCAGAGCTGTCTAACTCAATGTGCCTCTGCTGCTGCTGCATTTCTCCCCTCCACAGATTTTGCCACCACCAATTTCTCACAGCTACCGGTTCCCTTTGTTGTTGCTGCAAGCCCTTTGTCCTCTGCCAGATGGGCTGCCAGGCGGGGGTGGGGTGTGTGTTTTCTGATCTCTCTGGGGAAGGAACGTTGATCAAGTCTTCCACTTGGGACAGGTCACTGGGGTGGGCTGCAGGGCTGGAAGGATGCAGGGAGAGGGCTGTGGTAGCCAGGCTGCCTCTAATTTGCTGGGCCCTGGGTCGGGATGCCTGGTTGACCCCTTGAGCCAGGGTGCCTGGATTGGAGTATGGGTCTACACTATTCCGGAATGTACTGTGACCCACCAGTTTGCTGCCTCCAACAGTCTCCCTTCTTGTCTGCTGTTCAGCTGCCATTTCGCTGCTCTCAGTTGCCTCTTTTCCAGCATTGGCCTGTTTAGTTGGGCTCCTGAGCTGGATCTGTCGTTCTCTGCTGCTGGCTCCCTCTGACTCCATGTGCAGCCATTCATTCGCTGTGCTCCTGTTTGCTGGTGTTTTCCTCCTTACTCCAGTTTCTTCTTTTCCTTTATCCTTTCTATCTTCCTTATCTAACTTTCTGCTCCTTTTTCCTCCCTTCCCCCCCCCTTTGTACCTTCCTACTTAGTTTAGTAACTTCTCTCCCCGTGATCTGATACTGCTTCCTACGCTGCCACCATCTTGAGCCTATGGAAATTGGTTTAATAACATTTCAAGCTGTAAATAAGACAATGGCTTTCTGACTATGCTTGCGCATACATACACATTTGGATCCAGATGTGGAACACTTAAAGTAATGTTACATCAAATATGCTTTGCCACAATAACTGTGTTCATATGGTTTTAATATCTCAAGAAGAGATGCTGAGAATCCCTTCTCCTTGTGAGGTTGGAGGATTTGGATGACGATGGTACTCAGAGGCTTTGAAAATGTATTTCCATATTGTATTCAAGGAAGACTATGAAAATGTAGTTTTTCAGTGAGCTCCACCAAGCATATTTATGTTTGTTATATATGTAATAGGCTATTCTTATTTTGTTTGTATTATTATTTTATTGTTTGGATAATATTGATTTTATTTTATTCTTGTACTCTGTAGCACATTGCTCAGAATCATAAAAATGGAGCTATTAATAAATACAGTAAATAGTAAATACAAAAATAAGGCATTTCTCCAAAAGTCATTAATTGTGATATCTCTCACAATTGGGGTGTGTCTTTGTATGTATGTATGTATGTCTTTAAAGGCTAGATGCTGGAAGTTGTGTCACAATCCAAGCCCTGCCCTTTACTTGTACAAATGTGGTGGGACTTTGATTGCAATGCTATTTCTGCTCTGGTGGTATTGCATTATGCTCACCTGGCCTCACTGTTCTGTGAGCTGCACTGGTTGCCAGTTGACTTCCAGGTATAATTCAAGGTGCTGGTTTATCACCTTTCAATCTATTGATGGCATAGGGCCTGGCTGTCTGAGGCAGTATCTCCAAATATTTCTCCCTTTCTGGTGAGATCATGCCAGTCTTCCCAGGTGGGCCAGACAAGAAACATAATCAGATGGCCTAATTCTACTTTATTGTAAAACTACATTAATAGAATCTTGTAAGCCTGAAAGTACAAATGTCCTACTTGGTGTGTGTGTACATGTCTGCCTTCTGAACCTTTTTGTCCACTTATTATATGGTTGTGGGCCGTGGCTTCTCTTACCTGATCATTCGCTAGGCAGTGCCTCTCTCCCCCCAGGTCATTCCCACATACCATTACAAACCAGAGTAGGTGCACTCAGGGTCCTATTGATTAAACAGTGTAAACTTATGGGTTACAGAAAGTATAGCTTGTATAGCTTCTTTGTTGTACCTGTGCTTTGGAATGACACTCCCCTCCACCACACCCAGTTTGTATTGCTCCTATCTTAATGATGTTTAAAAATCATTAAACCTTGGCTGTTCTCCCAGTCCTTGGAATAGGTGGTTGTGGAGTCTCTAGAGGTGTGTTTGTTTGTTTTTACTGGGTTTTATTGGTTTTCCAGTTGGCTATGATTATTCTTGTATATTATTTAATTTCTTTTTATTTGTAAAGCTGCCTAGAGTTACTAAGGAATTGGGTGATCCCATAATTTAAACAAACAAACAAACAAACAAAAGCCATTTTAAAAGCCTCTTCTTCTCCATTACTGGACACCACTGATTTTGCCTTACAGCATTCCAAAAAGTCATGATAAATCCAAATAACCTTCAATTTTAATTGTCTCAAATGTCTCCCACAACTGTTACTTTTTTTTCTTTTCAAAAACAAAATGTAAGGGAAAAAAAGATAGAATATCTCCAAAATGCATTTTGACACAACTGGAAGCTAGGGGGCAAAAAAAAAAAAACAAACAAACAAAAAAACCCTTTCCCTACTTGCATCTAACCATGGCACAATCATGTTCTTACAACATGTTTTTCTACCATGATTTTGTGATTTTGCCTTCTCATTCCACCAGAGAGACAGCCTTAAGTCTTCCTCGTCCACAATACTTTTAAAAATAGTATTTCCTCCCTTAATTCATCCAAGAAAAGCCTTGATTTAATAACCTCTAAGGCTTATCATCTATTAACTTGGAGGAAAGTTATATGATTGCCTGACCTGAATAGCAGTGACAAAAGCAGAATAAGGACTGACATTGAGAACAGCAAATTTTATGGCATATAGTTTTCTGTGGACTCAAGGATGGTTGAATATCACTTTAAATAAACAGTGAGGGAAAGAAACAGAGACATCAGACCCAATAGCAACAACCAAACAATACATAGGCAATTAAATCAAAATACTGTATATCAAAGTATATTTACTATATGTATCAAACCAACCAACCAGCCAATTAATAATAAAGTACAGTAATGCTGAAAATTGAAAACAGGCATAGAAATTAAATAAAAAATATATTGTTGGATATTACAAATATCAAACATGTCTTGAGCTTCAAACTATTTTAATGCACAATTTCTCATATAAATATGGAAATAGCAATCTGATCTTAGCTACATCTGCTGAATAAAGCAAAATAGCATTAATGGAACTGTGGTGTCGCTCATAGCTTACCCAAAGACTAATTTTTAAAAGAAGTATACCATAACCTGGAATAATTTGCAACATCCCTGAATCATGTAATCACCGTATGTGATTTTTCCAGGCATCTTCCAACAACCAAAGTCATGGGGGAAGCCAGATTCACTTAACAACTCCATGATTCATTTAACAACTGCAGTGATTCACTTAACCACCATGGTAAAAATGATTGTAAGTTCGAGCACAACTCAATCGCCTTGCTTAGCAATGGAAATCCTGATCCCAGTTGTGATTATTAGTTGAGGACAACCTGTAAGACAAAGGATTGGAAAAGATCCAGCTGATGAGAAAATAGTTCCCTGTTCCAAACACTCAGGTACAGAGGAAGTAACACAGTGACATTCACACATCATGTTATATAGCCCAATATGATATGTAGATATCATCATGCTATCTTCTCTATGGAGCAATCAATAAATTTAAATAGTGGGAAGCCAGAATGATGCAAAAATGCTAGACAGCAATAGAAGAGATGTTGTAAATAAGTAGATGAACTTTGCTTTACAAAGTTTGATTAGTGTTACAGTGAAATGACAGAACCAACCTACTTCTTTCCCTATACCTGTAATTGCCTGCTGAATATAGCATGGAAAAATCCAGAATCACTTTTCCTTCACTCTCGACTCTCCATGTGTGCCACCTTATGTGTGCAGGTGCTCCTGCCTATGTGCAAAAGACAGGCAGTTATTCACATAAATAGAGTGTGTTTGTGTGTGTGTGTGTGCACGTGTATGCGCTCATGTGCACTATTCCAGCAATTTCATTAAAAAGAAAATGAAGAGAAGAGAAGAGAAGAGAAGAGAAGAGAAGAGAAGAGAAGAGAAGAGAAGAGAAGAGAAGAGAAGAGAAGAGAAGACTGGTCTGCTAGTCTGGGTGACTTTGGATATATCATTCCCTCTTTTGAGATGTCAGAAACACCTATCAATCAATCCACATTGGGCCGTCATGGTAGATTACACTCCATAATCTTCAGTGAAGAGATCTTCATATGCAGTGGATTGATTTGAGATGATGATGATTATCTATGCATGTACCTGTATGTATGTTTGCTGGATTTCCTTTCTGCTTCTTAAACAATAAAGGAAACTTATGATGGTAATAATAATATAATATGAAGGCAACAAAAGATTAATATGATTAAACTCAACTATAAAATTAGATGTTAGAAGTTTTTACCATCTGCCTAAATATTGGAAGGATGGGGGCCAAGTGCATTTCCCTAGAGCAGGGGTGTCAAACTGCTGGCCTGCGGGCCGGATGCATCATAGTGAAACTGCGCCCACCCCATTGCCAGCAATGGCAAACAAAATCACGATATGTTGCAACACGTCACATGATGTTGCGAGTTTGACACCCCTGCTCTAGAGAGAACATTTAAGAGATTAGGAACTATGTAAGCAAAGGCCCTTTCCCTTGGACCAGGGATAGGCAACCTTGGCTCTTTTATGACTCGTGGACTTCAACTCCCAGAATTCCTGAGCCAGCATGGGAGTTGAAGTCCACGAGTCATAAAAGAGCCAAGGTTGCCTACCCCTGACTTGGACCAATGCAAACCTCTGGATGAAAGCTCTTTAAAAGAGTATCTTCCTGGAAAGTTCTTGGGTGGAGGGGTGGTTCTGCAGATGATCAAGTAGGTCCTAATTGTTAAGGGTTTTAAAGGTCAATATAAGGCAGACTGTAGTCATGGAGGTCCTTCAGTACAGGAATCATGTGGTCTCATATGAGTCAGCATCCAGTATTTTGCACCAGCTACAATTTCCAGATATTTTTCAATATACGGCATACTGCAGTAGTTAAGATAGATTGTAATCAATGTGTAGCTAACTGTTGCTAAACATAGTCAGTTTTGCAAGTATCACTGTTGATCCTTTAACCATATTTGTGCAAACATGCTCCTTGCCACACCTGCTGCTTGTAGAACCAGTAACACTTAGGAATCAGACAATAATCCCCAAAGGAGAATATGCTCATTCTTGGATGTGCAATCCCATCTAGAGTGAGCTTGCACTTAATTACAGAGTCTACCTTTCTCTTTAGTAATGGTGACTCTGCCCTGTCAGAATTTAGTTTCAACTTGTTTTCCCCAGTCCATCCCATCATGAAAATTAAACAATATTCATAGGTATTGTTTGCTTTTTTTTGACATATGACACTAAGGAGCAATATATTTGTTAGTCATCAGCACAGAAACAGTATTCCTGCCAACCTCCGGTTTAAAAGCCCAACTAAGAAAAACACCAGAGCCATTAAGTCCTCTAATGCAGGGGTCCCCAACCCCCAGTCCATGGACCAGTACTGGGCCGTGGCACGCCAGCAACTGGTCTGCACAAACAAGCAAAGCCCCATCCACAGGATGCAGGCAGCACACAAATTCACGCACCCTCCGGTCCACGGAAAAACCTCTCTCCATGGAACCGGTCCCTGGTGCCCAAAAGGTTGGGGACCTCTGCTCTAATGTAATCATTTATTGAGCAGAATCAAACCTGCAGGGTCAGAGGAAAGCTAGCTCTAAGGAAACAGCAGGAAGCAGTTAAATAAAAGAACAAAACTCCCCCCCCCTCTCTGACAGTACAGGTCACATTGTCCAATACATCTTCTAGTAATTATTATGAGAACAGACTTTAGTTTCGCAAACATGATTCTTCAGCAGCTTCGGGTCTCACGCTGATAAAGGACACCTGTAGATTCAAAGCTCTCTTCCCTTCCTCCCCCCTCTGTTGGCAAGTTAGAAGCATGCTGCGGTCCTAAAGGCAGTAGGGTTCATAGCTTGACAACTCCCAGTAGTTTTATATAGATGTTGAATAGCATCAGGCTTAAGTTAAAGCCCTATGATGCCTTAAGCAAAAGACCTAAATATCAAGCACTACACTCTGGACACATCCTGACAGAGAAAACTGGAATCTTGATACCATGAAGTAGGATTTAAGTAGGTGTGAAAAGGACCCCCTGCCATGCATGGTGCAATTCTTTGAGAGTATTCCTCCATTTGCACTTTAATGCTCTGCCTATCAATTTCACCAGTCTTGGCTTCCTTATAAACCATAGCTCCAGATGAATTTTGATGAAGAAAAGTGGATTCTTAGACATGTCAGTGTCAACTGTCTGGACTATCCCCAAGCATGCAAATATTGATGCAATTGTATTAATAAAACCATGCATCATTGAGACCCCTCAATAGAACCACAGAATTAATTTCCTCTTCCTGCATTCTATAGGGGGGGGGGAAAGAGAAGACAAGATAACGTTTTTGTCTTAAAACCAGATCTCTTCGGGAAAACAGTCTTCTCTGAGACACTGGAATATCCCAATTAGTTCCTTTGGCTGTCCTCCTGGGACTGGGGAAAAATTAAAGCTTGAATCAGACTTGAATGAATTTCTGCAAGTGCCAGAATACAAACCATGTGAACATAACTTCTACTCCTCCAGATGTTGCAGTATATATCATAGCATCACTCCCTATTGGCTGTACTGGGAATGCTGGGAGTTGTTCAATACATCTGGAGGCTCCTATTTTCAAAGAAAGTGTGTGCAATCCATTTGCCAACCTACATCTGCTATTGGTGGTTACAGTAACAAGCAACTTGCAAAAGCCCTTCTGGCTCTAAATGGATGGTCATACTGTGAAGAGATCGGCTGGATAAACCCTCAGCCTGAATCACTTTCCCACAGCTGTTCTGTAGTAAAATGCAACCCTGTCATTGCTGAATGGTGTCAAACTAGTTTAAAATATGGAGGCAGGAGCAGCAAATCAATGCATTTAGCAATGTAAAATGTTTCTGCTAGCATCCTGCTGTCAGCTTGATAGGCTTGGAAAAGGAGATGTCACTTCTGAGAAGCTTCCACCTTTTTCAGTGGAAAAAATGAACATAAAAGAGGGAAAGCAGAGTTAATTCAAGCCATCAGATGAACTATAGGCCCCCTCAGATCAAGGATATTTATTCTCTCGATTTGGAGCTGGATCACCCTTTTGAGGGCAGGAATTGTCTTGTGGCACTGAGGAGGAGACAACCGGCCTGGGGCCCCGATAGGGCTGTGTCATACTGGAGGTGGCTAATGGACTGAGATAAGATTTCACCTCCATCTCCTGTGCATCTTGATCCCTTTCTTCCCATCTTTCTTAATTTTAAATCAACTTTAATGTTAATATCTATTATTTTAAAATGTAATGTTTTTATTTGATTGTATGCTGCCTAGAGTCACCTCTTGGTGAGATATAAATTTAGTAAATAAATAAGTAAACCCTGGTTGTTTTCAGACTGGAAAACAAGGACTGGCTAGTGTCAGGTCCCTATCCCAGACTCCCCCAGTTTTGCTTTAATTTAATGGCAAAAAATGATGCTTCCAATGGCACAGTGCCAAGTGTTGTCTACAGTTGTTGAACTTACCACATTAAGAGTCCCTTGAAAAGGGAGTGCTGTGTTTCATGGCAAAAAAAGGGGGCCCTTGTCCTTGGATGAACTATACAGGGTTGATTGATTGGCATCTACAAAGCAAGAGTGCAGTAAAAGCCTTCCTCCCTGCTATTTTAATTGCCTGTTGATTTCTTGGCCTTCCCATCCACTTTCACAAGATCTGACTTTGGTTTTCATCTGCATGCATTGCCTTTGAATTAAACTACAAAAGTAAGGAAAAGCCACCGATAGAGCTGCAATCTCCCTGTTTTGTTTTTGCTGTTGCTTTCCAAAAATAGAAAGCTGGCTCTATGAAGATCAAAGGAAACTTACCAAACTTGCTTCTGTTTTTCTCTTACTTTTGATCAAGAGAGAATTTCAGAAAGTGTTAGTTTAAACTAGGAAGCAAGTCTTTTACACTATGCAGGCTTACTCCCCCCCACATAGCTTATTGATCCCGAATTTGCTGCTTGTGGATTGTGTTGTTATAAATACTATGCAGCCTTAGGAGAATGGTTGCCTCACACGTCTAAAAAGCAATAGATTGGAGAAGACACACAAAGAATGAATGGAGGATATGGGAAATTATACAGCTAAGTGCCAAAACATGAATGATGAATCCTTTATGAAACTGATGGCACATATGATGGTAAGATAACATATCAGTATCCTCCAAAGCCAACATTTATGGCTAGGTTCAACTTACATGTAACTAAAATTAAAATTAACTGCAATCCCATTTTTTAACATGCATTTTCTTATTGACTTTATTTATTTGTTAGTTCTCTAGCCTGACTTTCATATCAACTTTAAATCAAATGTAAATGGTTCCTCCTCCTATTTTTTCCCCCACAACACAATCCTGTGAGGTAAATTGGAGGTAGTCCAGGCAAGAAGCATAGCAAGTGGTATCTTTATTGTAAGGTTGCAGCTAGACTCTTGCAAGACTGAAAGTATTTCTCTCCCTCTCTCCTTTTACTCTCTGGAAAATTAGGAGTACCCCTTCTGAAACTTTTCCCATGCCCTTCCTCTTGTGAGCTGAGATACCTTTTACATGTTGGTTGTCCAGCCTGCAGCTCTTCCTCCCCCAAGATCATTCCCATATACCATTACAGTTGGACTAAGAGAGAATGACTGGTCTGAAGTCGTCCAGCCAGTTAATGTGGCTGATTATGTCTAGAACCTGGGTTACCTCAATTCCACCACTTAATTACTACATTGTGGTTTTTGTTTGCTTTAATAATGTGTCAGAACAAACCAATACCTGGTATTGCTCAACAGTAGTAACTGCGAGAGGGATCTCGGAGTCCTAGTGGACAATCACTTAAATATGAGCCAGCAGTGTGCTGCAGCTACCAAAAAAGCGAACATAGTCCTAGGCTGCATTAACAGAGGGATAGAATCAAGTTCACATTAAGTGTTAACACTACTTTATAATGCCTTGGTAAGACCACACTTGGAATATTGCATCCAGTTTTGGTCACCACAATATAAAAAAGATGTTGAGGCTCTAGAAAGAGTGCAGAGAAGAGCAACAAAGATGATTATGAGACTGAAGGCTAAAACATATGAAGAACAGTTGCAGGAATTTGGTATGTCTAGTGAAAAGAAGGACTGGGGTGACATGATAGTAGTGTTCCAATATCTAAGAGGTTGCCACAAAGAAGAGGAGGTCAATCTATTCTCCAAAGCACCTGAAGGCAAGACAAGAAGCAATGGATGGAAACTAATCAAGGACAAACTATCCTAGAACTAAAGAGAAATTTCCTGACAGAACAATTAATCAGTGGAATGACTTGCCTCCAGAAGTTGTGGGTGCTCCAATATTGGAGGTTTTTGGACAACCATTTGCCTGAAAAGGTATAGGGCTTCCTGATTAAGCAGGGTGTTGGACTAGAAAACCTCCAAGATCCCTTTCAACTCTGTTATTCTGTTATTCAATACACAATACGTGCTTAATTTGTGAAAAATGTTTTTCTCCAAGGTAAACCATGGCTACACCTGCCATTTCTGACATTATCTATAATGTTTGGAGCCAATGGTGCTAGTGGTCTGGTCAACAACTAGGAAGCCTGATTAACAACTGACAGGCTAAGGGAATCTAATTAAATGGACCTAGTAAGGCTATGGGATCTCGGGAGGTAACAGGAACTTAACAAGTTTGTCAAATAGGAAAACATTTTTCTTTTTTGCTGTTGAACTGCTTTACTTTTAGAATGAGGGAAAAACACATGTCAAGACTGCCAATTTCTCAGAAATCAAATATCTGGATTATTAGTGTATGGTTTGTATATGTAGATTTAAAGAGATGTTAAATGTCACCTCGCTCTGTATGACAGAACAATATTTTGTATGACCTAAAATTGACAGAACAACAAGTTGCTCACTAACATAGCTGGAATAAGCAATTTAAAACTGCAAGTTGTGATTTACATAGTTCAAGTCATTTTGAAGTTTGATTTCTGATCCATGAGACTTGTGAGTCAGATTATACAGCTTATATTTCTAAAGATTCAGGCAAGAGCTGTACACGAATGGCTTTCTATTGACTGAAATTACAATGTTTGTGTGAACAGTAACACTTTTATATTCACATGATGTACTTTCAATAAAGTTTGATTTTGATATTTCTCTTTTATGGTATAAATTACTTATTTCAGAAACGATGATACATGTTAATCTAAACTATGCCTATGTCTTTGGGATACAACCATCTTTAATTTGGAAATTATGGTTCTAACAAGGTGACTTCCCAAGATGACACATCTAATTTTTCAGACGATAAGCAAATGAGGTAAAACAACAACTAATTGTGATAGAAAAATTATTGAAAGAATGCATTTTGAACTCCACTGTTCGTTAGGGGAAGTGTTACTTTGAAATTTGAATTAAAACAGGAATGTGTGTGTAACTTCTGCAAACATACGGAAAATCAAACTTCTATGCCACTTACAGTTGTGCAATAGGATTCGATTCAACAAGTAGCCACCTTATAACCTGCAACTCTCCTTATTTTCAAACTGCTTATAGAAAATTGACATGCAGGAAGGTGCTATTTAATGAACCTTTGATGGACATGAGCATGAACAGTTTGAATTCCTGGTTTGAATTAAGGATGGGCAAATTTTCCCTGTTCTGATTTTGTGATATTCTTCAAAATGTCCTTGGAATGTAAATCTGACATTTGTGATATAAGGACTTTCACACATGCTGTCACACTCCAGAGGAGTAATGACTAAACGATTCAATAGCGCAATTAAAATTACATTGACACCAAGGCTCACTGTGCTAGAATTGTAGTTTATTAGGGGAAACACCTCTCTGAAATATAAGCTTGTAGAGATTGACCATGACCTGGCTCAGTAAGATGCTTCACCTCATAAACCCCCACACCCGCCCCGCTTACACAGGTAATGACAAGCGCAAGTTTCATCCACTCCAAGCATCAACTTGGCTTTATAGGGAAGGATTTTATGCATACATTGCTGCTTTGCTACTGTGGCATATTGTTTCGCTTTGCAGCCCTTTGCTGCAAAAATAGGCACAGTCCTTCAGGGCACAATGGCTGAAGGCTACTATATCTAGGTGTAAAATTATGGGTAGCCATATGTTCCAATGTACTAGAATTCTGGTATCTCTTTATTGCCACCTAGATATTGTCCAGATTTTCACCATCCTAAATTGGTCAGTTGCTTAACTGTTGTCCCAACCACTAGAAAAGTAACAGTGGAGAAGTGGTTGTGGGTAGATGACTATTTGGCTACTTCATGCATTGTCCTATATAGTATTTTACTTATAGCAGGTAATAATTTCCTTTATAAAAAGCAAAAGCAAATGGAAGCATACTTGCAGAATTATTATTAAAAACAGCAGTATTTTTAGGGGAATGAAAAAAAAAATCTGAAAATATAACCACCAGGAAGGTATCCTATTTACATGTATGAGCTTTTTTTATGTTTTATTCAAGGTTAATAGAGCTTGGTGACTTTATGAGGAAAGGGCCCTTTCCTTAATATGGAAGGTTATTATCTCATGGTAGTTTATTTTTTAATGACCCATCTACAAAAGAGATTGTTCTAACAAAACCATCATTTTGCCACTGTTTTAGCTATCTTTCTATTTTATGTGCTTTACTGTATGTTATATTACACTAACCATGTTTTCAAATTGTATATCATTTGGAAATCCATTGCACTGAAGACAGTGTGAAATATTCTAAATAATAAACTCATACAAATCAATAATCATAATATTTTCCTCCCTGATTTTTATACTATTCCCTTCTTTTAAACACAAAGGAAGTAATTTTTCAGTCTTGTGGCTCCTATCTCCATAAATTATCCACCATGTTTTGCTATATATATACCGCCTCAGCCCTTTTAAGTGAAAACCAGTGTTGGTTATATCTGGGCACTATTACTCTAAGTTGTAAAAATATACAGTTGATTTTCTTTTTACTTGTGCAAAATGAATAGCTTTGTAGGAGACAGAACATCCCACAATGGATTTAGGTAAAAATGCATTTTATATAATTTTGCATTTAAGCACAGCTAATGATGCATCCAACATATGTTTAGAAAACACAGATGAGTGGGGAGGGAAGTCAATACACAGCAATGAAAGCCCACATTTAAATCAACTTTTTTCAAACTTAACAACTTTAAGATGTTTGGACCAAGCCCCAGAATCCCCAGTTGCCCTAAATGAATCATATTCTAATTTTATACTCATTCAAACATTTTTTAAAAAGTCATGTTTTGTCTTCAAATAAACACATGATTATTGCTGTCTCCTTTCATGAAGGGTTAAGATACAAGGCCAAAGAGGTCATATAACAGGTTCAGTTTGTGTTTTAAATGGAAACTGATCATTATGGAAGTCAGATTGTCACAGTTTACCATTTCCGTTTGAATTTTAACTTTTAAAGAGAGGGTGCTCTAGACCTTCCAACCTTTCACCTCCTAGGAGAAACAAGATATGCCTACTGAGGAAAGTGAGGGAAAACTCTTCCCTCTTCCCTCTGTTTCTTTTCCTTGGGCTGCTCCTAGCAGCTTAATAGGCTCCAAGTTATTTTTTTCTTTGATAAGCTTGTTTACCAGGAGGCATCAGTCTCCAAGGCCAGGCTGGATGCTCAGAGGAGCTGAAAAACATCAGTGAATTTGGAATCCTTCATACTTTTCTCCCCCTAGTTAGAATTATTGGCTTTGACAATATTACCAGTTCAGGTAGTTTTTTCTAAAACCCTTCACCTACTTCTGAAATCACTCCTCAGGTCTCCTTTCCTGCTGTCCCCCAAGATGCTAACACAGACAAAAAATCTCCATAGCCCGATTCCAGCAGGCCACATGCCTTTAAGCCTGCCTGCCCTTTCCTCGGGGGATATATTTTCCCCTTCAGCGAGCCCAAAGAAATGTTGTAGACATTTATATGCTTATTCATAGAGCTGATAAAGCAAAAATTGGAGTTTCAGCTATTTTTGTTGTTGTGATTTGCACACAGCCAGCGAAAGACATAAATCTTTTCTTCATTGCTTTCATAGCCTTTCCAGCTGTCTCATTTGCATCAGGTACCTGCCAATGTGATCTTGTGGTCTATCCCCTTCTATTTTTTGGTTTCCCATTTGAAAAGAGGATCAATTAAGAATCACTTTCTGAATCAACTATATGTTGTCTTCAAAGCCTAAACCTAATTGTCTAGGCAACCATGATATTTCTTTTAAATGATTTGAATGAAGTGTGTGTCAGAGCATGTGTGTGCATGCACAGATGCATGTGTATGCACATGTATGTGTATATGTATGTAAACAATATGACAGCAGAATAACTTCCCTACTACGATATAACATGGGTCATTTCTGTTGACAAATTACATGCTCTTTTCCCATTTGTGTTGTCTCTTTATGATATATGGCCTGATTTATTGTGCTGAGCATCAGGTATCCATAAATCATCAAAAGAATTTTACAATGGGTTGCAGAATGGCTATCTAATGAAATGTTTGCAATAATATGCCTTTTATAATAATTTAGAGTATAATTTCCACTATGCGAATGGGTTCAGTGAAACTATAACTACATATTTTTAAAGGTGTATTTATAATTAATCAATTGTTTGACCAATTATTAACTTCCATCATCTTAAATGATCTCTCTCAGAAGTCAATATATATAGTTGTGCATCTTTGTATAGAAAATATATACGTTTGTGTGTGTGTGTGTGTGTGTATGACAAAGCCAATGAAATAGAAAAGAAATGCCAGATTAACAGTAGGAGTCCGTCAATTTGTTCTATAAAGAATGATGCATGACTTATGATTACTATTTCTCATTCATTATACATCACTCTACCTTAAAAAAAACACTTTTCAATTTTTATTGTATTTTGCTTTTGTAAGCATTGGGCACCTTATAAGCACAGTGATATCTTTAAAAGGGTTCCTTGATCCTATGAAATATTCTATAACTGGCTAGAGACATTAGCCAACTTTACATTTGATATATGAAGAGATATAAATAAATAGAAGGGACAGTATTGGCTCTGTAATGATCCTGGTTATGGTCCAGATATTCTGTGTTGTTACAGACATTAACTAAGCAGAAAAACCGACATTAGCAAAGTGTTTAACTGCCCTTCTACACATTACGCTCTTTTCAACGTACATAAACTTTTATTACACACTTATCACTCACGTTGGATGTTCTAACTTTCTTAGAATTTGCCAGTGTGGGGGAGTGTATCATATTCTTCTTGTTCAATAGTATCAGAGATAAATGTGCTAAATTTGGCATATGATTAAGAAAGGTTCTAATGTTATTGTATGTCTAAGTGATGTTGTAACAGTGTAGACAAGGACAGAACAACAGAGTTAGAACTCTTAGAGAAAATAATCCCAGGGTGGAAGTAATCAGAAGTCTAATTTACTTATGAAATAGAATGAACAAAATGCACAAATTATAGGAGACTCCCAGCTCAATACAGTTATGACAACAGCAGTCCTATAATGAGGTTAAGTTAGTTTTGTCATCCTCTTATACAACACTTATGGATCATCTCAGTAATATAAGGCCAGGTAGCCTTTCAGAATCAGTGAACTATGAGTAAATATAAATGGCAATAATGTGCTGGTTCTCCCTCTTCCTCCCTCTCTCTTTCCAAAGGATGATGCAAGGCTACTGTTGTGAAAGTGGACACAGAACAGGATGCTATAGGAATTCCATTAAAAAGGGATTAGCATTCGTGGAACTGCAACTGGCTAGTTAAGGGCCACTCCTTGATTTTTGATTTACCTTATAATGAGGTGAGGACATTTAATGCAAAGCTCTATTGGCCCTTCTTCTTATGATTGCTGTCATGCAAAGAACATCTTCTATGTTCTAATTCTGTAATCTTTATTGTCTTCCATGTCATCACATGGAATAGGAACAATATAAAGTCATTTGGGGACAGCAAATCTAAAATATATGTGGCCTAGACTATGCAGCATTTTCAGTCTCCATTCATTCTGCCAAAGTTTCTTAATTGCATATTCACAAAACTGTAAATGTCCATACTGTATTAGCTGCCAACTATTAAAAGATTTATTTTTTTTATTGTATTAGTTGTAAAAGTTACACTCACTGCATGAAGCAATAAAAATTCACATTTTTTTATACAACCAAAGCCTTGATAAGAGCTTTAGGGAACAGGAACTAAGGTGAGTGAAGTCCTTAAAACTTTTAGGTAGCATTCTTGCCTTACATTTTTATGAGTGAATGGACATTTTGTACAAAAGGACAAACTTCTGTTTAATAACAGAGAGAAAGCAAATGAACACTGCTTTCAAGATAATATTTATGAGAAATGAAAATCTTTCAGAGAAGCAAAAGCCAGCATTGCATAATTTCATGGTTTGCTGCAATATTTCTTTCAAAAGAACTATTTGCACTAAGTCATTAACCAAGTACGACTGTTTGAAGAACACTCACAAGCTACTTCAAAATGAATAGCATGGCATTTGAAAAGGCTATTTTCTTCTAAGCACTCTTCAGGAGGGATACTCTGCACCCGCTTATGCCATCATCACCTTTGCACACTCAGATTCTATTCAGTTGGATTAATATACAAAATATATTTATGAAGTACTGCCTTTTGCCCTCAGTTTAAAGAGACATACATCTTTTATTTTGAAATCAAAATTCTATTATAGTTCTCTGACTTCATTTGTTCATCATCATTATTAGGCCCAAACAAAATGCCACAACAATATGGAAACTTTTGATTTTTCAGTACTCTTTCTTATGCTAGATGTTACATAAAGAAGGGATTAGGGATGAAGCAAGGAAATCCAACAGGCTAATGTGTATATTTCAGCCAGAAGGCCTGTGGCCCAAAATCATCTCAAGATGAGGACTGCAATTTAAATATGTAATTAGTATTAGGTATTACAGGTATTGGGTTCTACTTAGAATTATGGGACAAAGAGTAAGGCTGCTTCAGTCCCAAACACTTGAAAACACAAAGACCTTTAAGGCTTCTCAAACTGGATCAAGGCCACTGTGCTGGGGAAACTAATTTCTTCCTGTTCAAATGCCTATGGATATTCTCAGTCATCCAGGTCATAGTTGTCTCAAATGTGCTTTTCCAAAAGGCAACTGACTAGGTTGTTGTTTTTTTGAGGAAGAAGACGGTGTTTCACTTCTCATCCAAAAAACGTTATCAGTTGTGAAGTTCTTTTTGTTCAGTTTTCCTCAAATCCACAAACCTGTTATTTGCTCTGCAGGAGAACATAATATACTCATAGTTTTTCTTCTACTAATACACAATAGGAGAAGGAGAACTATCTTTGACTAAAGCACCGTGTACCAATCTGATCCTTTCTGTCATTCTGATTTTTAAATAACAATATAATCAGAAGCCTTCATGAGGCCTTTCACAGGCCAGATGGTATATGGTGATTCCTGATGCTTTATAAATTATCTTCCTCAACCTAATCAGAACCAGTGCTTTTTCATATGAGGCTTCCAGACAAAGCTTTTATTACTGAATCATCAAATCTCAACCCAGAATTTTCCATTGTTCTAACAATTTTCCTTTTATTGGTTTTATACTATTTCTTCCATTTTTTTTCTTAGTATAATGCTTTTCTTTTGATGGGCAGTGCTAAGAATTCTCCATTTACTATATGAAGATATATTTCTCTTACAAATATTCAGACTCTGAGAATGACAAATGTGAAATGCTGTGGTAAAAAAACTGAATTTTGCAGATAGATTTAATTTCAAAGCAATTAACAGGTTGCTAAGTCTTCTTGGAAGATTGTCTATTGTATTATTTACAGGTAATGCTATTTAAAAGATAAGGGTTTGTAAATATTAAGGGAAAGAGAATCCAATCATGAAAAGGTTCAGGGAAGCAAAATCTAAACAGTAGAGCCATTACAGGCACTGTGTTGATGCTCTTCTGTTATTACTGTTACTCTTGCAGTACAGGATATCATTGAGCAGAGCAGTGCCAATAACATAATACCATAGGCACACAGGGTTGAGTTTTTAAACTCTTTTCTTCACCTTTATGAGGCAATTTCACACACAGGCTAAGTTGCTTCTTTCCCAATGTACTCCTCGCTGTTTCTTCAACCAGGTTCAGAAACTCTATTCTGGATTACAGTGGCAATGGAATTGGGCTCATCTTCAGTCTGTATTACAATAGAACAATTACAAGAACTGATTGGTCATTCCCCTGCTTCTTGACTTTCCTATCTATTTGGGGAAGACAAATTTTGCTGGCTGGCTCCTGATTGGCTTGATCTCCAGGGCCTCAGAGGAGGTTTTCCTTTTAGGGATTGTTTTGCCTTTACTAGTCCTTGTTCCTTGCTTTGCCTTCCCAGATGTTTGCACACATAGATACCTTTACCTCCCCTTTCCTATTCATGTTCTTTGATACTAAAGCAGATCCTTTCTACTTTTTCTTTCTTTGTTCCTCTTTGCTCTGATGCAATAGTGATCAAAGCAATAGATAGTTCTTTTGAACCTGTATTCCTCTATAGGAAACTTTGTAGCAAAGAACTAAATGTTCAACTTTGTAGAAACAAAGTATCAATGTGTCGCATCTTAAATATTTTTTTAATGGGGAGTGTGTGAAAAGGAAAGAAAACTTTGCATTACTGTGGTCAGGGGGTTAAAAAAAGGCAGAAGAGAACCTTCACCCAACCTGGGCAGATACCAAAAGCATCCCTAGTGGGAGATGTAATGATTGAATAAAGCTTGAGAATAGTTAATTGATAATCAATAGCAAAATTATAAAAAAATGGCAGCTGCCAACAGCAGAATAGCCTGGCAGCCCAGTAGTATAGTCTGGGTAGAAATGGAAAAGGTACTCATGCAGGGAATATTAAGAACTGAGTGAAGTGAGAAGCCTGGAAAATTACTAGTTATGGAAATTTCACAGATTTTATACTGGTGGCTCAACTACAATATTAAAACAAAACAAAACAAAAAAGAATCAAGGGCAGTGGAGAATAGAGCAATCTGCAACTGCCCAGCACAAAATGGCAGCAATCAACTGCTAAAGAGAGAGGGGCGTGCCAGGTTCTGCAGCCAATCACAGCTGAAGCTGTAATTAAATCAGAATGATGCACTAGAGATAACCCACTTTGACGGGCTCAGGACAATATCAGTTTTGAATGAAAGCTGCAACACAGGGGTTGCATTTGAGTGGGAGAAGGATGCATAGAGGAAGGGATGGTCTGGCCTGTGCTGACAGTGTTCCAAGTAGAAAATGTGGATCTGTCCTAAGGTGGGTAAAACATACCCAAAGCAGAAATTCCAGATTTTCTTCTGTTTCCTAGGTATGGACTGGAAATAGGGTGACCTATAAGGAAAACTCAAAAACAAGAGTCAGGGAGAAGCAGGATCAGGAAGAGTAAAAGCTGGTGTTGAAAGAAAAATCAGATCCAGTTCCAAGGCAGGAGTAAATAAAATGGAGGCTAAGACCTGGAAATAAAATGGAGGCTACCTGCTTAAGAAAGAAGATTTAATGATGAGCAGAACCAACAGCATGCAGTTCTGGGACAGCTGACAAAATGGGGTTGAGAGTGAGTGGGTTTTTATACCTTCTTTGGGCTTTGTATTTGAGATGCCTGTTGTGAAAGGTATTTTGACCTGTGCTTCAGTGTGCCCTTTTGGTATTCTAATTATTGTTGCCTGACTCCTATTGTGGCTTGGAGGTTCTGTCCTGTCCTTGGAGCTGGGTGGGGAATGTAGATTTTAGGAGTCTTTGTTTTTCTAATCTTTTCTTTCTGTGGGAGCTGTGGCTGAAGGCGTTTTGCTTACAAATAGTGTGGCCCCAGTCTTTCTGAATGGATTAAAAAATCTCCATTTCTTAAGACTGACCTCCTCGGGTCAAAGGACAATTCTACAATATATAATAAAAACCAGTTTCACCAAAATCAAGACTAGCTGCATTGACTCTACCACTTGCAGCTGGAAATTATGACAGCGCTTAATTTTGTTCACAGAAAAAAGTTTTTGAGTAAGAATCTTCCATCCAAAACATGGCTGATTATTAGCAACACACATTCTCCTCCAAGCTGCTGGCTTTAGGCTTCTTTTCATAGAGCAGAACTAGACCTTACGAGTGTGATTCTTTGTGATTTTTCCACCTGATACTGCTATTAGTTATTTATCAGAGAAGCACAGCTGTGGTTACTACACAGAGAGAGTTTAGGCTATGGTGAATAATTCATATATGAATTTTAACTTGGGAAATACGCATGTTTAGCAGAATTTGAGGCAGTTTTTCCACAACTTCAATTAATAGCTTGCAGGGTGTAGGTAAACATGCTGACATAGGAAGAACTGGGAGGAAGAGAGAACAGAGAGAAAGCCCAGAGGTTGCATCTTCAGCTTGCAAAAAATGAAGACATGCACACCCATGCAATGAGACTACTACATTCCTTATTGTTGCTGATTTTGCAACCATCAATTAATGGGTAAAGTGGAAGATAAACAATACATTCCAGAATAACAATAACTGTATCACCACTTGTAAAAAAAAAATTATTGGAAGGAGTTATACGCAATGAACGCTAAAGAATTTATAGGTTTACAACTTCACCAACTAACCCTAACCCTAACCCTAACACACACACCCCAATATATCCCCCAACCCTTCAGTACGAAAATATTTGGTTCTGCACCAGTACTTTATGATACATCACTTTGGACTTTATTCTGAAGCTGATTAATCTCAGAACATTGTTTCGGAGAACTGAGCTGATTTATTTCTAATTCCCCTCCTGTTTATTGGGTACAACAGCAAAATTGATATTTTCTTTGGATCACAGAAGTTCTGCAGATTTTGTGGATAGTACATTTCGCCATTGGTGGGAATTCGTGCCTCTTCCCATCTCCTGCTCCTGGGCTCAGAACAGCCATTAGCCTTTATCAACCTCCCACTGCCTTCCTCTTGGTTTGCCTCTTCCTTTATGCATTATTTAGAATTATTGCTTCCCTTCCCAATCCAGCCACCAATGCAAAGCAAAGCAGCTACCATCAGGGCCACTGGGAAAATTCTGGTTAAATTATCCGCATGTATCATATCAGAGACTTTTAAAAGCAGCAGATGAATGGCAGTAAGGTTGCTGGCAATACTTCAGAGGATTTCAATGCTTTTCTTTTTATAGCATTTAACCTTCACATGCATAGCTTCCCAGCATTGCAACCTCTCAGATCTTTTAGCAAACTGCCAGACAAACACAAAAAATATAATGCAGAAAAAAATTCAGCTAAGTAGGGGAGGGGATTGTGTTAGCAAGCTATGTATAGGTGTCTGCTCCTAAGTGTGATGATGAAAAAATGAAGAAAAGAGACATCATAATGCTGAGTCCATCTTTTTCATTTGCGTTTCAATGTCAGATACAAGCATGTAAGTCATGAGCTTTGTGTTGTAACATCAAGATGAACGCTGTCATTTGTCTTCTTGCCCTCCCCCATTGTGGACACTTATGGCAGTGGCATCTCCAGGGAGGAGGCAAGAGGACAGAGTAGCACAAGAGCTGCGGTGGCGCAGTGGTTAGAATGCAGTATTGCAGACTAATTCTGCCGGCTGCCAGCAGTTTGGCAGTTCAAGACTCACTAGCTCAAGGTTGACTCAGCCTTCCATCCTTCCGAGGTTGCTCAAATGAGGACCCAGATTGTTGGGGGCAATATGCTGACTCTGTAAACCCCTTAGAGAGGGCTGTGAAGCACCAAGAAGCGTAACTCATACTTTGTGTCAGTCTTCACACAAAAAGATACTACAGCCCAACACACCAAAAAAACCACTGCAAAACACATACCAGAAACAAAAATTAAAACAAGCAAGAAAATGGTAAGGGAGCACCTATCCAACTTGATGAATATAAATCACTGGGACCGACAGGCTACATCCCAGAGTTCTGAAAGAGCTAGCTGATGTTATCTCAGAATCGTTGCATCACATCCTCCATAAATCCTGAAGCACCGGGGAAGTACCAGAGTATTGGAAAAGGGCTGATGTGGTCCCCATCTTCAAGAAAGGGGAAAAAAAGGACCCAGGAAACTACAGACCAATCAGTTTAACATCAGTACCTGGAAAAATCCTAGAAAAGATTATCAAAAAACAGATTTGTGAACAACTAGAAGCAAACAAAGTCATAACTAGTAGCCAGCAGGGGTTTGTCAAAAATAGATCATGCCAAACCAATCTCATCTCATTCTTCGATAAAGTGACTAAACTAGTAGACCAGCAAAACTCAGTGGACATAGTACACTTGGACTTCAGTAAGGCATTTGACAAGGTAGACCACAACCTACTCCTTGGTAAACTAAGAAAAGATGGGATAGATAACATCACTACCAGATGGATCTGTAACTGGCTAACAAACCGTACTCAATGAATAGTCCTCAATGGCACTACATCCACATGGAGAGAAGTAAGCAGTTGGGTACCACAAGGTTCCGTCTTAGGCCCACTACTCTTCAATATCTTCATCAATGGCTTAGATGAGAGAATAGAAGGGGAACTCATCAAATTTGCAGATGACACCAAACTAGCAGGAGTAGCCAACACCCCAGAAGACAAACACAGGATCCAAAAAGATCTTGACCAACTTTAACAATGGGTGCTATCCAACAAAATGAATTTCAATGTGGAAAAAAGCAAAGTCTTACATTTAGGCAGGAAAAACCAAAGGCACAAATACAGATTGGGCAAGACCTGGCTCAAAAACAGTAACTGTGAGAGGGACCTTGGAGTCCTAGTGGACGATCACTTGTCTATGAGCCAGCAGTGTGCAGCAGCAACCAAAAAAGCTAACAAAATCCTGGGCTGTATAAACAGGCATAGAATCAAGATCATGAGAAGTACTATTACCGCTTTATAAAGCCCTAATAAGACCACACCTAGAATACTGCAGCCAGTTTTGGTCACCATACCACAAAAAAGATGTTGAGAGTTTGGAAAAAAATTCAAAGAAGAGCAACTAAGATGATCAGGGGCATGGAGACTAAAACATACTAAGAGCAGCTACGGGATTTGGGTCTGGCTAGTCTAAGGAAAAAAAGAAATAGGGGAGACATGATAGCAGTGTTCCAGTATCTGAGGGGTTGCCACAAGGCAGAGGGGGCCAGGTTGTTCACCAAAGCACCAGATGGAAGGACGAGAAACAGCAGTTGGAAACTGACCAAAGACAGAAGCAACCTGGAACTAAGGAGAAATTTCCTGACAGTGAGGACAACCAACCAGTGGAACAGCTTACCCCCAGAAATCGTGGGTGCTCCATCACTGGAGATTTTTAAGAGGAGACTGGACATCCACCTGTCTGAGATGATATAGGGGCAGGGGGCTGGACTAGAAGACCTCCAAGGTCCCTTCCAGCTCTATTCTATTCTATTCTATTCTATTCTATTCTATTCTATTCTATTCTATTCTATTCTATTCTATTCTATTCTATTCTATTCTATTCTATTCTATGTTTGCCCCTTTTGTATATATGTTGTGATATGACATGCATACTCAGAGGGGATGGACCTTTCTGAATCCTAAGTATCTGAATTCAGATACAAAATCCAAAGACATCTGTTACCCTTTCTTGCTCTTTCTTAATGTTAATATCTTAACATTCAGTTTTAACAGCTGTACATTACCTCTGAAAAATCATTGCTTTAATTATTGTAATCTTTGTTTCCATTGAAACATCTTTATAATTCATGATCTTTACATGATCATTGCTTTCCTTCCAAGGATTAACCTTTTCCTTTCTTCTGTAAAATATTCTTGTCCAGCACATTTAGCTATTCTTCACTCAAGAAAACAAAGCTATCAATTATCTTGGCTTATTTGTGTTCATTTGTGAGTTTATTAAACATGTTGGTATTAAACATTATTTTTGACTTGATCTTTAACTAACTTGGGCTATGGTGGTACAGTGGTTAGAATGCAGTATTGCAGGCTAATTTTACTGATTCCCTACTGCCAGCAGTTTGGCAGTTCGAATCTCACCGGCTCAAGGGTAACTCAGCCTTCCATCCTTCCGAGGTTGGTAAAATGAGGAACCAGATTGTTTGGGGGCAATATGCTGACTCTGTAAACTGCTTAGAGAGGGCTGTAAAGCACTGTGAAGTGGTATATAAGTCTAAGTGCTATTGCTAACTTCACAAATTTTCATTATTTTTACTTTTTTAATGAGTGCTTCTAAATCTTCTAACAAAGTAGGATCATTGAAACATCTCAAATAATAGTGGCATTATGACATCCAGTTTTAATTCCAGCAGTCATCTCTTCCAAACCTGCCATACTTATAATACATTCACTATACAAGTTAAACAGAATTGAGTCAATATACCTAAGAAAGTGTCCTCCCTTTCTTGTTCTAAAGGACTCTGTTTAAGAGGTTTTGGTTCTTTGAGTGCCTCTTTTTCATTGTTCAGAGTATGTCAAAGAATACTTTGGTCTTCTGGCACTCCAGAATATGTTGCATGTTCTATGCAATCAAAAGACTTAAAATAGGAAAGCAACAGCACACCACTTTTTAAATTCTCTTGCCCTCTTTGTTCTTCATGTTATGTATTCTTCCCCTATTCATTTGGCATTTTTGTTCCAGTTAAGAGTCTTTTCATCAACATTCATATTTATTACTTCCTTCTAAGATCTTAAGCAAATCTTTCTTGCATAAGGAATTAAGGTAATTGTTCATTAATGTGTATATTCTATATCTTCTTTCTTTGATATAGATTTATATACAGATTCCCCCCCCCCAATCTTTAGAACACATATTCCTATCCTATATTTGTGAATATGGAATATTAATAATATTATTAATATTAATATTATTAATTATATTAATAATATCAATATTATTAATAATATTCCATATTCACAAATATGGAATAGGAATATGATATTGAACTTAAATATACTGTATAATATTAAATAATATAATATAATATAATATTGAACTTTTCTATTTGACAGCTCCATTCAGTTTGTTGTGGACTTAATCCCTAAATATATTTGTTTTCTATAAATGTCTCATTTCTGCATGATTTTCCCTTCTTTCTTTACCTTTTGTTAACTTTACCTCTGTTTGAAGTTTCTCTGAGAGTCAGTTTGGTATAGTAGTTAAAGGCAAAGGGCAAGAAACTGGGAGAACGTGAGTTGTAGTCTTGTCGTAGACAAAAAGCCAGATAGCCAACTTTCGTCTTAAAAAAGAAGCAACAGCAAATGATCTCCCCACTCCCCCCCCACCCAAAAAAAAATCCCAAGGAAATAGCAGGGATTTGTCCAGGTTTTTGCCAGGGATCAAGACAAGAGTCAAAGGTACCCTAGGAATAATTTTTAGTTTGGTGATCTGATCTTTCTAAAAATGTATCTCATTTCCCTTTTCTTATTTTTATGCTTATTGACTTTGATTGAAATATATTCCTTGTTCTTTCTTACTTGGATTCAGTCAACATTCAGTCAATGCTTCTATTCTCCATTTTTCTCTGGTTATTGCAATACTTTGTTTTTGCATCTTATGACCATTTTTCACAGTTACGATCTTTGCAGCATCCCCTTGATCATGCGATCAAAATTCAGACGCTTGGCAACTGGTTCATATTTATGACCGTTGCTGTGTCCCCAGGTCATGTCATCTCCTTTTGTGACCTTCTGATGAGCAAAGTCAATGGGGAAGCCAGATTCATTTAATAATTGGGTTACTAACTTATCAATTGCAGTGATTCACTTAATAACTGTGGCAAGATGGGTCATAAAATGGGGCAAAACTCACTGAATAAATGTCTCATTTAACAACATAAATTTTGGGCTCAATTGTGGTCGTACATCGAGGACTATTTGTATAATGTTACAGAATGGTAAATCTCCAGATTTGAAGACTGCCTTACTAACATGGCCAATAAGTGATTATATATCTGTGTTTTATAACACTTTCTATTGCAGCCATTTTTGTCATTTGTATGTTTATGGTAGTGAGTGCTTACCTGATTTTAAATATATTTTCTTTTATATCTCATTCCATTTCTTCAGCAACTGCTTGGGTTACTTTGTAGGAAAGAGCTTAGAACAAATTCAATAAAAATGCGGCCTATATTTTTTCTATCTGAAAAGTGATAGGGAACTGCATATTCAGGATTATCTTCATCCACTCAACTCTCACAGATCTTCAGAGATCACACTGCAATATATGATAGAAAGAGGGAGCATCTTTGTTGTAAAGCAAATACTCTCAATTATATAGCAAACATATCATGTAAGCTCCTATAGAGTCAGAGACCCTATCGAACAAAAGAGGAAGTTTTCTAAAAACAATGTCAGTTCTCCAATATGCACATTGTACACCTGGATAGAGAAGATGGATTTGTTCTGTTTCACAGCCAATAGTCCTCTTATTGAAGGTTGTTGGAGAGCTTTTCTCTGGAGCCTTCTCTATTTGAAGGGCTCTCCAGCCTAAGTGGCATAAAGTAAAGAACTAGTCTGCCTCATCCAGATGCTGTCCAGATGCTGTCCATTGTTTGGGTACTTTGAAGTCTTGTTTCCCCACTTTAAATTGGGCTATCTTGTAGAAATAGGACACATGGTCACCATATTCTGAGATATTTGGAAACAATTTTCAAACAGATTAAAAAAGTTAAGCCTTTTATATTATTCATCTTAGCAGGTCTTATAGTGAAATGTGATCGTAATAAGTGAAGGAGAAGCAGACAATAACCTTAAATGGAAAAGAAGCACCCAAAAAGATTTGAAGCAAAAGTTAGCTAATGGAATGAGGCTTTTTGCTTGTAAAAGCAGATGGGTAATCCTGGGTATTTCTGAAATACAGTGCCCAGTGAGCCCGAAGAGCATGGGCAATGATGAACTATAGTTAAATAGCATTTAAAAAGATTTAGATTTTTAAAAAATCTGTGAACTGCCCTCTGAAGGAGCTTTAGAAAATTAAATTCTAAATTGTTTAATTATCAATTAAAACAATTATCTGGAAAAGAATCATAGACCTCTGCACAGTAACCAGCCTACACCCCAAAGCTAGTATTGGTGTTGAATCAGCATGTTTCCATATTCAAACAGCATGTACATCCTACTGGCATAACCATTTTTCACATGCGTTCATGATGGTATACTGTGTCCTACTAAGCTAATAACTCACAATGTCATTCTTTTTGTTATTTTTCTGTTCCTTGATTCTTCTTTATTCAAAGGGACCAAATGATGCAGAAATGTTGATAGTTATACCTTCCTCTTTAATTGTCTGGGTCCAGTTGCTTGAGCTCCTTTGCTATTTTGACAGAGATTCTCCGTTTCTTATGGAGGAACAGAGGTATGAGTCATATAGACCAATCAGGGCATCTCCCATTCAGAGAATGTGGTCCATTGTCTGGCAAATTGCTTGGAGTGATTTTACCATGGCAACAAAACCAGACTGCCAATCATTTCAGCTGCTCTGCCTCCAGCACCTTTCTATTCTGCCTCAAAAGCAAAAGTTCATCCAGACTCATCAAGACATTATGGAAACAAAACAACTCCTTTCCCTGGCTTTTACGAAGGAGAATGTAATAGAGGTGTTTTCTAAAATGTATTCTTCTCCTCGTAATGAATGGCTTTCCATGCTATGGCTTAGAAAAGCATTTTTTTTTAAAAAAAATCTCAAATTAGCAATTATTAGAAAACACATGTATTGTGTCAGAGCAGAAGGCCCTAAATGGGATAGAGGCCAAACTACCAAGCAGGGAAGTCTCCCCGCTTCCTCTTTCTCAAGCAAAACAAGGCCTAGCTTGTTCCCTGAGGTTTTTACAGCCATGCTCTGCAATTAATTTTAAACAGGGGCTGCATTTTGAAATAAGCATGGGAGTTGAAGGGCAAGGTTGTTTCCACCCACAGACTCCCTCTCATGCCAACCTAGAGCAAAGGACCCTTTAACCCTTTCTTTTTTTGTCTAAATGGCAAAAGATGCAAAGGCTATTTGCTTCGGGAAGGAAAGTTCAGTCGCCATTCACTTTTTTTTTTTTTTAAATTGCAGAATAAACAAGAGCCCTGGTGGGAAATATGTGACTGCTATAGATAATCTTGTAACATCATTGTTCATCAAGAACAAATTATTTCAGCAAGGAGGAAAGTTTGCAACATTTTGATATTTAAGAGCTCTGCTTAATATTGGAAGGAACGAGGGCTGAGGCCCACAACAGAGATGACCTATCAATGAGACTGAGTTTGGGAGGTTTTTTTTAAATAATGTTTTGCGCAGGGCTTATATACTGCATTTATATACGTGTTTTCTACTTCAGAATTGCATGAACAGTGCTATTTCTACAAGTACAATGATCTTTATAATGTGCTTTGTGTGAATATAATTGCATATGCAAAGATTTCTTTCTGTTGGCAGTTGCAATGAACATGCAGACGTCTTCAAAAATTATTCTGTTGAAGTGATTTTAACAGGGTTGGGATATTATGGATTAATCACAGAATCCAGACTAACTTGCAAGGATTTTAGCAAGGTGCACAATTTATTTTGCCATGTAGCACTGAAGTACCTCATGAGCTCTGGAGGTGGCATTTTAGGTGGCATTGCTATCTACACACTTTATGTATCAAGACTTCCTCTTTTTTTTTTTTTTGCAGCTGCTTGAATAATCAGAAATTGCTCTGTCAAAGTTGGGCAGCAAACTTAAACCACAGAGGAATAGTTTCTTATTAAGGTTTGATGGGTGGAAAAACAAGTGAGCCATCTGATAACCATAGCAACTTTTAAAAAGACTTTAAAAGAAAAAAATGCACCTGAAAATCCAAATAGTGCTTGTGGTAATTATAGCCTATAGTTACTTTAGTGCACGGGTTCAAACTTGCCATGTCACGTGTCGCGACGTATCTTGAATTTTTTTGCATTGCCGGAGCTGGGGTGGGCACGGCCTCTGCATGATGCAACCGGCCCGTGGGCCAGCAGTTTGACACCCCTGCTTTAGTGACTGAGGTTGCATCAGATTGATAACTTAAAACTAAACCAAACCAGAAGGGAACAATGGATGGGAAGATCATTCAGAGTCACTTAACCCAAGACAAAGCTATAGGAAGACCATCTCTCTCTCCTCAGGCGTTCTTTCTTCAATATGAATCTTATTGTATCTTTTGTCTTGTGCAAATCAGATGTCATCAATTATGGAGATTGATGTCTACTTGGAAACCAGGCTGAATGTATGCCTCTCCTTGAAGTTAACAGAGAATTTTTTATGTGTTGCCAAGAAGAGCTAATATTGATTAGTCATATTAGTCAATTCTCATCAGACAATGCTGACCTGTTGAAAGATAAATTAATCAATGTTTCTCATCAGAAAACTACATTATAGTTAAAATAATTTTTGGAGTTACCAGTAGGAAAGTAGGAAACTTGAATGAATGTTACAAGGCATTTTGTATTGCATGTGACAGGTATGAGATTTATTATGGCTAGTTCAGACTGAGCAGGACTTTTCTTGTAGCAGCCTCATCAGTCCCTGTGGCAGTACTCAGAACCCAAATTATTCACAGAGCCTTGATATGATTTCCTTCTTTTCCAAGGCATCATGAGAAAGATCGAATGAATATAATTATGGAAGCTTCCAGAGATAAAGCTCATCATGCTAAAAATCTAAAGGGGTTCTCTAGCTATTTCCTCTTTCCCTCTTTCCAAACTTTTAATGGGAAATTAGACAAATAAATGTTGGAAAACATAGCAAGCTTACAGATAAAAGCAAGCTTATATGTGTAGGTGTTTTTGTGTCTCATGTCAAAGATTTTATGAACGAGGCTGGGCAATTGCACAATAAAAACTTTGAAACACTCCTGAAACCTTTTGTGAAATTCTGTATATGAGAGAGTAGATTGCACAATAGAAGCATCATTTAGAAGCACTCTTTGTATTTATTTTACAGAACAAAGAAGAAGAGAATGTTTCCAACTTGGCAGCAATATTTACAGATTCAGTGATTTTCCCACATGGGTAGAATAGAATGAAAATTGTGTAAGTATTTAAGTAAATTTTATTTCTATGTTTTATTTGGTCAATGAGTTGCCAAAGTGTTGCACATGTGATAGTAAAATAGCAATAGACTGAAAATAATTATCTAGGGGAAGTAATTTATGTGGCAAGTTAAAATATGTGAGGAAGTTCTGGAATGCCAAGAGCAAATTCAACAAAAATAATTTCAACAGATGAATGAAATAGCTCATATTATAAGTTCCACATAATTTTACTGTTCCTCAGATGGCAGCACTTCACTCAGCATGTGTCTGTTCTCTCCCCTCCTCCTCCCCATGAATAGTCCCCAAAGTCAACATTTCACTTATCCTCTTATTTGCTTATTTTATCTATCAATTGTAACAAGTACAACAACTAAGACCTACTGAGTGTATAGATATGTTGCAGGATCCAGTCTGGGTTGGTCATCAGGACCAGAGGTTTAGTCTTCTGAGCTTTCAGACTTGTGCTGGAGCCTCCATCCTCGGGGAACCTCTTTCTCACCAGAATGTGTATAGATATGTCTCTGATTCCCTAAATTACAAAAATCGTCACCTAGTGGGAAACTGAATTAATAAAAATGAAATATAGTAGGAGAAATCTGAAACAGGCAGTAGTCTTGTTGACTACCACTAGGTGGCAAAATTCAACAAGGCTGCCTCACTATTCAGTAAGAATACACAGGGTGAATAGCACAACTTGCCATTTCCCCTCTTTGATGGGGGTTTTACCATCTGCATGACTGAGACATGGAGGTGTGATTTAACAAAAGAAATGTTTTTCCCTGCCATAAACTAAAGGTGAACCAACTTTTCAAGAAGAGAAGATAGTATCACAAAGTGCCAAATCTTATGATGTGCCCACTCACTTTTTAATCCTGCTGCCATTTTGCATAAATAAAGATAACGAATAAATACATTATGCTGGTTTGTGAAACAGTATGGCTAAGCTGCAATGGTGAAAATGAGAGAATGGTGAAATATGTTTAAATACTGGAACTTTCCCATATATATTTCATATCACTGAAAGGAAAATCAACAAAAGAAAACAACTGATGTGTTCTAGTAAAAGTCTCACACAATGTAGCACACATGAATACATACAAACATCTTGAATTCTAATTTCTTATTTGACAGACCAGCTGTTAATAATCCTTTGCAGACATTGGGCTAACAGTCAACATCCTGCTTCTTTTCATAGAAACTATAGTAGTGGTGGTATTGTGAGCAAAAGTCAGCTGGTTTTTTTCCCTTTTTAACTAGGCATGAATGACAGGATTTTCTGCTTGGCTGAAATACAATAATAGAGAGCAAAATTCTTGGAGCAAATTTAAGATGTGACATATAGAGATAGATATGCACATACATTTTACTTCTTGCAAGGGATGGGAGAATCTCAACTTCCTTCTGGATATGTAGAATGTCTACAGTTCCTTAAAAGGGCTCTACAACCAAGGATTTCAAAATAAGCCATTTGCCTGGAGACCTCTGATGTCTCCCATTCATGATGGAAAGTCAATTCTTAAACAATTTATCCTGAATTTCTGTTGGATGAAAAAGTGAGGGTGAAAAATGTAATAATAAAAGACTATACTCCAAAAAGTTTGGGCTGCTGTCACTGCGACTGCCACAAACCACTGGAGCAACGTGCCCTTACTCTATAGCCTTGAAAGGCTTTATCATGATGAGCCTGCAGTGTTCAGATTGTGACCCAAAGGAGACAGAAAAGGTACAAGGACATATTTGCCAAAATGTCAGCTTACCAATAGAGTCATGAGTTATTTAATGTGTGCTAGGCATATTTTTAGTTCTTTATTTACTTTTGCTCCTCCAGCTTCTACATGTGTTTTGTTTTTTTAAGTCTTAATGAGATAGTTTAATAAAACAAAACATTTGCAAATGGGGCTGAAACTGTATTGCAGGAGCAAGACTTCCCCATGGCCAGCTTCTGCCCTGCCCCCCCCAAATGCTTTCAAATAACAAGGCCCAATTGCCTACCAGTTTAGCAAAATTGTTCTGCCAGTGATATATAATACTAAATGGAAAAGTAATTCTAGGTTCATTGCTTTGTCTGCCATTGTTTGTACTGACTGGACTAATTGCTATTAACTCTCCGGGAGATTTTAGATGCTTTTTAGGTGCCCTGACTGTACAGATTGTAGAGATCGTCATCAGTTATTGCAAGCTTCTGAATGCTACAAAGGAAAGGGACTCTCAGGGACTTCACAATAGATTCTACTTGGCCACTAAGGGGAATAAAATGCTGGCTTGGATGGCATTGAACTTACCTCTTTTTAATTTCATATACCCAGGCATCCTAGACAACAATGATCTTAGGGAGCATACATCAGCATACATCAGCTATTTTGAAGTTATAGCGGGTTTCTTTTTTTCAAAGATGGTTGGGTTTTGCTTACATATAGACTTGATTATTGCCATGCTCCCTACTTGGAACTGTACTTAATAGCAATACAGGGACATATATGGAAGATCAAAGAATATCTTATTCCACCCAGGAATGGTTGGATGTGCCTGGTTAGTAGGCTAGAGTGGCAATGATGGCAACTGAGCTTTGAATGTCTTAGGACAGCCTATTACTAAATGTGCTTCAATTGTCCTTACCTCTGCCTTCTCAATTTCAATGATTATATAGTTGGATATTTTAAAAATGTTATTATTTCAAAAAATCCAAAAAAATACATACACATTTATTATACTGTACATATTTGGGATACAAAACTGAACAAGAAAAAGAGGCCTAGAAGTGTATAGCACAAATCATATAACACCAAAAAGTTGATTACATTTCTTAAGAGGCCTTTAATAAAAATGAAAATCCTCTAATACAACTATTGATGAAAATACATATCAAAAATCTACTGCTGCAAATCAAGTGTAAATTAATCTTACAATATTATATAGCAGTTCTCTTGGCCAACCTCTGAGCATGAAGGAAACATAGTTATAATGTTTTGATAGCTTTCAGCTCAGAATAGAAGCAAGAACACATGTAATGTGACATATAATCAGGGCTTTTTTTGTCATAGAACGCCCAGAACGGAGTTCCGGCACCTTTTTTGGATGGAACCTTGTAGGGTAGGCAAGGCAGGTTGTATGATGTGTGTGAGTTCCGGCACCTTTTTTTTTTTTTTTTTTTAACAAAAAAAGCACTGCATATAATGATCACCCTAAGACCATGTTTATAATAAAGAAATGCCTTGTGTGTGAAGTGATGATCCTTCCTTCCTTCCTTCCTTCCTTCCTTCCTTCCTTCCTTCCTTCCTTCCTTCCTTCCTTCCTTCCTTCCTTCCTTCCTTCCTTCCTTCCTTCCTTCCTTCCTTCCCCAGTTTGTAATAGGTCTCTTTTCAAATGTTTAGAAATATATCTTGGAAATTATAGTTGTGTTCAGCTAAATAATTTATAGCTGCTTCTATTTGGCAACTTATAACTAGAAACAAATAAAGTCATACCAGTAGCCAGCATGGATTTGTTAAAAACAGATCATGCCAAACCAATCTTATTTCATTCTTGACAAAGTGACTAAATTTGTAGACCAGTGAAATGCTGTGGACATAGTATACTTAGACTTCAGCAAGGCACTCAACAAAGTAGACCACAACCTACTTCTTGGTAAACTAGAATAATGGGATAGACAGCATCACCACTAGATGGATTTGTAACTGGCTGACAAACCATACTCAATGATATTCCTTAATGGTACTACATTTACATGGAGGGAAGTAAACAGTGGGGTACCATAAGGTACCACAAGGATACCACAGCACCAAAAAAGCTAATATAATCCTTCGTTGTATAAACAGAGGCATAGAATCAAACTAACGTGAAGTATTACTACCACTTTATAAATCCTTAGTAAAACCACAACTGGAATAGTGCATTCAGTTTTGGTCACTACATTACAAATTTTTTTTTGAGACTTTGGAAAAAATGCAAAGAAGAGCAACTAAGATGATTATGGGCAGTGGTGGGATTCAGCCAGTTTGCACCAGTTCGTCAGAACCGGTAACTAATTTTTTGTTGCCCAGGCCCAGAATGGACTTCCAGAAGGGGCATCCACATAGAGAACCGGTTGTTCACATATTGAATCCCACCTCTGATTAAGGGCCTGGAGACAAAAACATATGAAGAATGGTTGCAGGAATTGGGTATGGCCAGTCCAGAGAAAACAAGGACTAGGGGTGAGGTGATAGCAGTATTTAAGTATTTGAGGAGCTGCCAAAAAGAAGAGGGGGTCAACTTATTTTCCAAAGCACCAGAAGGCAAAACAAAAAATGGATGGAAACTAATCAAGGAGAGAAGCAACTTGGAATTAAGAAGAAACTTCCTAACAGTGAGGACAATTCTTAATCAGTGGAACAGCTTGCTTTCAGAAGTTGTAGGTGCTTCATCATTGGAGGTTTTTAAGAAAAGACTGGACAACCATGTGTCTGAAATGGTATAGGATCTCCTGGGGGTTGGACTAAAACAGAGGTCCTCCACCTTTCTGGGTTGGTGGTCCAGAGGGGAAGGGAGGGAGAGGCGCCTTTACACGTGCATCTGCAGATGCGAACGGGGCTGCCAGCATGCTTGCGAGATGCTCACAGCGATGCTAGGGTGCACGTGATACTCACGGTGATGCTAAGGCCTGTGCGATGCTCATGGCGACACTAGTGCCCGTAGGACGCTTACGGCAGTGCTAGTACAAGTGTGTGTGTGGGGGGGGTGAGTGCACACATACACACGAGTGCACTGGCCAGCCACTCACGTGGCCCAGTGGCCAATAGGCCACGGCCCAGTAGTTTTGAACTCCTGGACTAGAAAGCCTCCAAGATCTCTTCCAGCTCTATTCTTATTGATTGACTGATAACTATGGCATGTATCCATCCATACATTGTGCTGGGTTGTATCTGGTTGACAGGAATGATGCATAAAAGGCTAGGAAGAACTATCCAAGGATCCTGCATTTTCTTGGAAAATAGAGAGGACTAATCTGTGTGATCAATATATCACTGATAAACAGACATTAGAATCCAGAAATATGTTTTTGATTTTTTTTAACCAAATATTTTACAAAAAGGACAAGTAAACCAAAAAGAAGGGGAAAACGATAAAAAATAAAGTATAAGTGAATAGCTAGTGTCATAATACAAGTGTCATAAAAAATAAAGATTTCAGTATTTCATTGACTGTAAATGACTGAGCATATTGTATGGTTTTATAAAAACTAAAAATCGCCTTTTAACTCTAAACAAAATACAAATATCAGAATAAAAATAATATTATAAATTAATACCATAAATTATGATAAATTATATTCACACTAAGAGTAGTCTCTGATGAGAAACAACTTATAATAGAAAGTTACTTTTGAAAGATATCCAGCTGAATATGGTTTGTGAGAGCTTCAAATTTGTTTTGTTTTGTACTGGCTAACCACAGAAGAGCTTAGCAAAAGTAGGAGAAATGAAACAGCAATGTAATTAACACTTGTTTCCCCCCTTGGAGAATTTTATCATTAGCTGCTTCAATTGTGCATGAAATATAAATTACATTGCCCGGGGGCATCATGTCTAAAGAGATGAAATCCTAAGTGATATGTCTTGCCATTTGCACATTACACTCCCTGGTCCAAATTAGCAAAAGGTCAGTTTCACAAAGATTGTGGATATTCATCACTGTGGTTGATCTTCTTTCTTACGAGTAGAGAAACCCTGGGAAAAAGTGCAGAAAGCAGCTTGTAGCCTATTGCATTATAGAGAATGGATTTAATCGTATAATTTTAGAATTATTACTTTTTTAGTTCACCTATGCAATGTCAGAAATATCCATTGCTTTATCTGATCAGTGACAGGATGAAGAGAGTCATTCCTATTGTCTCATACAAGGAATATCTATTGTTTGTATGTGAATTTTGAGTGCCTGTTACTGCACAGGTTAAGATATAGTGATGTTCAGTTAGAATGAAACTCAGTGGAATTTATTCAGGTGAACAAAATGTTCCCATTTCAAAAGCTTAAAGGTAAAAGTTTCCCCTGTCCAGTCATGTCTGATTCTAGGGGGCAGTGCTCCTCTCCGTTTCCTAACCAAGGGAGCCAGCATTATATGAAGATGCTTTTCTGGCCAGCATGACTATACGCCAAGGCACACAGAATGCTCTTACCTTCCCACCAAAGTGGTACCTATTTATCTACTTGCATTTGCATGCTTTTGAACTGCTAGGTGGGCAGGAGCTGGGGGCAAGAACGGGAACTCACCCCGTCATGTGCTACATGCGTCTTGAACTGTCAGCCTTCCAGTTGACAAGTCCAGCGTCTTAACTGCTACACCCTCTTTCAAAAGCTTACTATGTAGTTTCTATGCTATTTAAAATGGAAAGCATTACAAAACATGAACTTGATGACGTTAGTTTAGAAGATAACTATTATCTTGTCATCTTGAAAGTGCTCTGAAAGTACTGGTAATGAAATACAGAACTTCAACCGCATAGTTACACTAGATATTATTGTAGATTTATTACTACAATGGGTTCATAGAGTTGAAAAAGTAATTGAAAATGAGCCAGTTAAAATATTATGGGGTTTCTGAATATAGACTGATAAAGCCTTGGCTTTATCACTAGATGTGGTTGGAAAGAAGAGTGTGGATAATTGATGTAGCAATACCAGAAGCTAGTAGAATAGAAGACAAAGAATTGGACAAGATCACAAAGTATCAAGATCTGAAAACTGAAATTGAAAGATTGTGGTATAAACCGGCTGTGGTGGTCCCAATAGTTATCAGCACATTGGTGCTATATTAAAAAATCTTGGACAGCACTAAGAAAATCTGCATTGACAAAAATTTTCTTCTGTCAATTACAGAAGGCCACATTGCTTGGATCCACATATATATTATGCCAATATATCATGACAGCCTGCTGTGAATAGATATTATAGCATAAGCTGGCTGCAATGGACACAGTGTTTATTGGCACTCTGATACTTTGCTGACACTTAGAAAATCTGTGTATTGACAAAATTTTCATCTGTCAATTGCAAAATGCTTCACTACTTGGATCCTTTACATTAGAATATCCTACATTTTTGGGAAGAACTCAATTCATATGAAAGCCAATACCAGCTAAAGAACTGGCATGTTGTGTGTGTGTGTGTGTGTGTGTGTGTGTGTGTGTGTGTATGTATATGTCTGTCTATCTGTCTATCTGTCTATCTGTCTATCTGTCTATCTGTCTATCTGTCTATCTGTCTATCTATCTATCTATCTATCTATCTATCTATCTATCTATCTATCTATCTATCTATCTATCTATCTATCTATCTATCTATCTATCTATCTATCTATCTATCTATCTATATCTATATCTAGATATCTATTGATATAAAGATCTAGATCTAGATCTAGATCTAGATCTGTCTGTCTGTCTGTCTGTCTGTCTGTCTGTCTGTCTGTCTGTCTGTCTGTCTGTCTGTCTCTCTATCTATCTATCTATCTATCTATCTATCTATCTATCTATCTATCTATCTATCTATCTATCTATCTATCTATCTATCTATCTATCTATCTATCTATCTATCTATCTATCTATCTATCTATCTTATCTATATATCATATCTATCTATCTATCTATCTATCTATCTATCTATCTATCTATCTATCTATCTATCTATCTATCTATCTATCTATCTATCTATCTATCTATCTATCTATCTATCTATCTATCTATCTTAATGCTTCATTCAACTGTATCTCAATCCTGCAGAAAGTAGGCTGGAAACCTTCCTTATTCCAACTTCAGCAAAAATGTTTATGTATGAAAGAGTAGAGGACACACTGCGGTTTGAATGGTATTACTTCTCAGATTGCAAGGAAATTTCGCTTGTAAAAATGAGCTTCATTTTTAATCTTCATTGTTATGGAAGAGCAGCACTAGCCAATTCAGAATAGAGGGTATAAATTCTTGCTCTCATTTAGCTTGTCTATCTGACAGATGCATGCTAGTGGAATTACTTTGTAGGTTCAGGCTGGTGGGTCTGGCTGCCGTAAACCAAATTTTCATATAGAGTGCATGTCTTCCAAGGAAGGCACTATTATTTTATTTTCATGAGTTATAGCAACCATTTTATTCAAAAATGGTTTGGCCACGAATGATTAGGGATGGTCATAGTACAGCAGGAGGATGGTGTATGAGGAAAGAAATGAATGTTCACCTACTATATTCCCTGCATTTATCTCACCAAAGCTTAGACTTCCTTGTATTTTTTCCCATTTGAAATTTGCATTACCAGCTCTTCTAGCTTAAAATGTTGACATTTTTTCACTGTTATCTCAAACAGTGGATCATAGGAACTGGGAAAAGATTCAGATTTGCAGCTGCTCTTTACATGAGAACTATAGTGTTTTCATTTCAGGTTACGTATTCCTGTCTCCATCTCCTGCAATATGTTCAGTACAAAAGATTGTGCAGTGGAATTTTCAGGGACCTCTTCTTGAGGTTATTAGAAATTTTCCCATCATAGACTTTAATGTGAATCGTTTCCCAATTTACATGTCATTTTCAAATAGGTGTGTGGAATTGAAGCAGTCCAATACTCAGGCCCACTGCGTGGAACAAGCTATACCCATAGGCAGGAGCTCTACCACAAAGCCGCGTTGTGTTTTGGAACACTAATGTCCGTGAATTTGCTTCTCTTGCACTTGTGCTTTTTCATTTGGAGGGGGAAATAAAGATGAATACAAGCAAAAGATGTGTTGTTTAAAGACCTGGAAAGGATGGACACCACTGGAGTAGCAATGAAAAGGGAAATTAAATATCTCTGAAGGAAAAAGTACTGGTGCAGCTGAAATCCTCTAAATAGATGAAGCCTTATACATACTCCAAGAGATGGCATGGTTTTGAAGGACAGTCTTTGTCTGAGACTTCATGAGCCTTCCTGGTAAACTAGATATTTCATTTTTTGCATTAATCATGGTTCAATAAAACACATAATTAGAAAGGAGCCACTTTGCACATCCACTCTGCCTTTTACTTTTTTTGCGAATACAGAAGGTTTGGAAACTTTACTTTCTTAGATTTTAGCTAGTAATGTGATTTATGCTGAATATATTGGTTTATAACAAACTGATTATTTTAAAAAGCTGCTTTAAAAACCATAGTTTAAAATTAGTCATCTTAGAAATTGGCTGAAATAAATGGTAATAAATCTGATTTAGCATCTGGATGATGTCAAAAGGAGGGATTATGGAAATATATATGAGCCAATAATGACTTCTTTTTGCATATGTGATCATCCCATGGCTTAGACATGTATGAATCAGTCCTTCATGACCAATATGGCTATTTGTTCAGACCTCCTGGCCTGCATAAAAAGAAATGGCTGTGTTCATAATTTCCAAAATCATGCTCTTAGGAAAAAGAGAATCTGTGTTACAAATGTTAAATTTATTTGAATATTTTTTTAAAAAATAATTATGGAAAAACTTAATAAAATAAAAATTGTTGTTACCTATCATAATTACATAGTGCTTCTTCTTCTTCTTTTTTTTTTTTTAAAGAGAAAGGATATTTTTTTCTCTCTTGAACGCATGAATAATAGTATATTCGATGCTCTTTTTTTTTTTCTATTTTGCTGTAAAAATATCTGGACCAAAGACTGAACTTTATTTTGATTTCATAATCTCTGTTGGCAGCAGTCTGATATATTGGATGCTACAGAATCTGTCTATGTTTACAGAAAGGTAAAGCTAAATTTAGTGAGGTACAAAGTTGACCCACTTTAAAATGGGTGTCTGTGATAAGGAATATAAACAGTTTACACTATCGTTTTGCAATTCTTTAAAGCACTTGCTGACCTTAGCTTTATATTTAGCTTGTGTCTGATGGGCTGGAGCTTTTTCCTTTGAAGTAATAGTTGGATGGCTTCACCTGAAGGGCAGAGTTGGAAAAACTAAAATAAACTAAAACTAAAGAGTGGACATTGAAGCTTTCTTTCATCCATATTGGATGAATATTGGATCCATAATTTGAGGCAACATCTTTCTTTGGCTCCTGCATAGTTCCAGTCCAGTCAATATTTGCCCTCAGAGATTAGAATGGTCCCAACCTTGTTGGCTTTTCACAAAAAGCTTTAAAAAGAAGGCTATGAACCTGGCCTTGAGGCTCTATACAGTATGTGTTAAGCGGCTTGTTTCTTAGCTTTAGTATTAGTTGATTAATCATCAAAGCTACTGCTTGTACTTATATATTTTGTGGATAGTTTTTATTGTTTTAATGTTTTTTAAATTGTTTTGTTTCATAATTTTAGAATTGTAAGCCAACCAGAGTCATTTGGTCAAGTTGGACGGCTATAAAATTGAATAAATTAAAAGTCTTTTTTCTAGGTATAGTGAAATTATTCTGGACACCTTTTGCCATTAGACATAGTAGCAATTCTCATAACATGAGAACTGCCCCAACTAGACAATACAATAAAAGTATTAAGCCATGTGCTACTCAGTAGTTCCTTTAGCTTGAAGTTCCTTGTTCCTTATTCTTTAACCAAATAAAGCTGTAGGAGTAAGAGTAATCTACAGTTGAAAGCAGTCTTATGTAAGCATTTTTCTGATGGTGATATTGCATGTGCAAAAGGAAACTGCATATAGAAAATTTTACATTCAGACAAGAAGGCTACACAAACACTAGGCGCAGATGGAGGAGGAACGGTTTTGGAGGAACGGTAGAAGAGTTATTTAGGCACCCTCACCCCATCAGAAGGCCAATACGCTCAAGGCAGTTATAGTTTAATTAGTTTATTTGTTTTTAAAATGGTACTGTACATTCAGTTCTAACAAAGATGCCAAAGGTGACTTAAAATTAACTCTGCAACTTATACATTCAATTTAATAACTATTAATAAGTATAAAACAAATAAAACCAATGAACCAAGCACCACGACAACTAGGGAGTGAGTAGATACCGTAGCAGACAAATCCCTGGTAAAATCTGAATATTTTTCTTCTTCCAGGAAAGTTCTACAATCAAGGATCATCAAAAGCATTCATTGGTCTAGTGGCAGCCTCAGTACAGCCAAAGATATGTAACTCTTCACTAAGCATAAGATTTAATAAGAGACTTCATAGGAGATGCAACTGAAAAGCTAACTATAACGTCAGTGCTATTTATTTTTTGTGGGGAGGCATTCTATAACAGATATACATTTTGTTTTATTTTTTTGTGTTTTTTCTAAACCTTGTCAGAAAGCCTGGCAAATATTTTCTTTCAGATCTGCATTTATCTCATGTCTGGTGAAGCAGTACCTTCAATTTTGTATTCAGTACCTAGAATAAATCTCCTTATAGTTTGCTGATGCTAAATCTGGGGATTTCATTTCATTAGATAAATGACTTTTAATTAAACCATTACGCTAGATTTGTCTGCTTATTTGATTACTTAGTGAATCTTTTTAATACACAATTTACTGAGTTATTAAATAAACGGTGAAGAAAAAATTGAGAACTCACATTTTGGTTCTTGCAGAAATTAGACTAAGTATAATTAAACATAGCAAAGTTGCACAAACATCTTCATGTAGTTAATTCTAATCTTAAAAAGTATTTATAGAAATAGAGCATCAACATTTAATTTGTCCATACGTGTGTATGTGTGCATGTGAACATGTATAATTACTTTAATCATTTTTTCAAAAGATGACAGATAAGAGGTATGTGACACTTAACATCAGTCTGGTTCTCTTTGGAAGATTTCTGGAGGCTTATTATCATTTTTTATAATGATACAATTTGAACAGTATGTTTATTATAGCAAATCAACTTAAAATTATACAGTTTAAAAATACAAATCTATGAAGTGGAATTTGTCCTATGTCAGTCTGAGGGATAGAACAATGTTTTAAAACTTTATAATTTCTTTAGTAATGCTAACTATTCATCAGTTATTTCAATAAGCAATTTGTTTTTAAATCAATCAATTAAATGAAGATTCCCCCCAGAAAAAAAAAATCCTTCATGTAAAAGTTGTCTAAAGACCAATATGGGAGAAAAGTCTCAAAACAGGCAAATTATACCAGCCCTTCCCAATATCTCTTTGCAGTCTGAAATCCTTATTCACAGCATTAACCATCATGGGACTGCAGTTCAACATAACTAAAGAGCAATCAGTAAGGGAATATTCAAGTATATTTTTCCTGATAGATTCAGAAAAACCCACAATTAAAGCAGGTGCGTGTGTGTGTGCCTGCACACGCATACACATTTGGATGATCATTTCCCACTCAGTGTGATTTTTATGGGCAATATCTATCTTTTACAAGAGGCGTAGGAGATCTGATATCTAAAATCTATGATCATAAATAAATATGACTATCTATGAAGATTCTCAGTCTTGGTTGTCCCAAAGGTGCTTTTTCAAAAGACAACTGGAAATTTCTTTGTTTTGCTTGAAAACGTTTCGCTTCTCATCCAAGAAGCTTCTTCAGTTCTGAGGTAAAGAAGCTTCTTGGATGAGAAGCGAAATGTCTTCAAGCAAAACAAAGAGAGCCCAATTGTCTTTTGAAAAAGCACCTTCGGGACATAAATATGATTGCTTGATCATGTCATCGCAGACAATTTTTTTTCATGAGCTTCAGCTGATCTACAAAACAAAGTAGTTTCAATTATATGCAATCTTTCTGTAAATAAGGAAGATTGAATTCCTTCCAGAAGAAACTTTATATCCTTGAAACTACACTGAAGCCCTTAACAAAATCTGAACCCCATTTTTGTATTGGCTCCTAGACTTGTATAGCTCCTAGAACAAATGTACCAATATTACTCTTTCATTTTGTTCTGCATGAGCCTTCATGAAAACCAAGTTATTTTAAAGAATTAGCTTGTTTTAACCTTTGAGAATCCATTATCCACTAATGTTCATCTCTCTCTTTTTTTTTAAAAAAAGGAACTCTTTATTTTACATGATTAAGAATCAAAAATTCATTTCTGTAATCATTTGCCCATCCAGTAAAGCAGTGGTTCTTAACCTGGGCAATAACGCCCCCCAGGGGACGATTTCATTCTTCAGGGGGGCGATGGAACGAAAAGGGGTGATGCGGGGGTGAAGTAACGAAAAGGGGGCGATATGGGGGCGATGGAGCGAGAAGTTTTGGGGATACATTTGAGCCTTCCCATGAGCCTCCTCTGCCATTTGCAGACAGAGACAGAGACAGAGAGAGGCACTTGCGCTTCCCTTCTCTCTCTCTCTCTCATGCGAACTTGCTCCCTCGCAGGTCTCCTGATTGGCCCTGCGCCCGGGTGCCCCGCCCCTGGGAAAAGTGCGGCCAGGAAGTCCCTTTCACTGGCTGGCCCCGTCCGAGGTGCACGTGGCCGGGGAGCCGCGCGGGGAAGCCCCGGGATCCCCGCTGGGAGCGGCCCACCAGAGCCTCAGCTGAGCGGGCCAGCCCTCCTGCAAGCCACGGCCCTGAGGGAGAGCAGCCCCTGTGATCCCCAGCCGGCGGGATCGTTGGCCCAGCTGGCCGGGAAGGCGCACCGGAGTCCCGGCTGCTTTGTCGGTGAAGAATGTGGGGTGAGCAGAAGATGGGGGGAGAGAGAGAAAGGGAGGGGGAGGCATTTTCCAACCAGCAGCAGAAGAGCCCCGGCCGGACCCGTGGGAGCACCTCCTCCTAGGGCCCAGCGCCGGCTTCCTTGCCCTCCTCCTCCCCTTCTTCCTCCTGCTGCCCCCCGGGTGGCAGTCCCGGCTGGGGCAGCGGGCGGTGCGGGCATCACTTCCTGGGCCGTCCCTGGGCTGCTCCCTGGGCAGCCGAGCCGGCCACACTGTCAAGCCCCCGTGGGCTCGACATTCACGGGAAGGGGGGAAGCATGCTCCAGGCGGCGGCCGCCGCACAGCCCGTCACACAGCCAGACGCCGGTGGGTCACAGATCACTGGGAGCGCCATGCGGTGCGGAGCGGCCCCAGCTCCTCCAGCACAACGGACCTACCGGCAACACAGGAGGCTCCAGCGTCGGTCCTGGTGGGAGGCGGATCGTTGCCCCAGTTCCAACCAAGGACGCCGGTGGCGTGGGAGGTTTGGCGATGCAGCCGATGGGGGGGCATTCTGCGGATGCCCCACGGCCCGCATCTTGAGCCCAGGGATGCCGGCGGCACGTGGGACGGCCTGCCAACGTGACCGTGAGCCGGGGCATCCCCGCAAGCCCGGTGGGCAGCGGAGCTGGGTGCCTCCAGCGGTGACAAGGGGTCTGGCGAGGCCACCGCAGGCCAGGGGCGGGCCCACAGTCTGGAGCAAAAGACGCGGCTAGGGAGAAATGCCTGCGCTGGATGGTGGCGGAAGGGAGGCTGGGTCCCGGATGGCTGCTTTTCACGGCCAAATGCCAGATGCTGGGCAATTGACTGGGGCAGAACAGCGCGGTGGGGGGAGGCTATGTAAAGCGTGTCTCCCCGAGCCGGTCCGGGCGGCAGTCCCAGCTGGGGCATCGCTCCCTGGGCCATCCCCGGGCCACTCCCTGTGCAGCATCGCTCCGGACTGCAGGCCTGCCCCTGGCCTGCGGTGACCTCGCCAAACCCCCTTTCGCCACTGGAGGTACCCAGCTCCGCTGTCCGTCGGGCCTGCGGGGACGCCCCGGCTCACGGTCACATTGGCAGGCCGTCCCATGTGCCGCCGGCGTCCCCGGGCTCAAGCCACGGGGCATCTGCGGAATGCCCCACCCGTTGGCTGCATCGCCAAGCCTCCCCTCGCACCACTGGCGTCCCCGGGCTCAAGTCGCGGGGCGTCCGTGGAACGCCCCCCGTCAGCTACATCGCCAAATCTTCTCCCGTGCCACTGGCATCCTCGGTTGGAACCGGGGCAATGATCCACCTCCCGCCGGGACCGACGCCGGAGATTCCCATGCCGCCAGTAGGTCCGTCGCGCTGGAGGAGCTGGGGATGCTCCGCACTGCGCGGTGCTCCCGCCGATCCATGACCCACTAGCGTCTGGCTGTGCAACAAGCTGTGCGATGGCCGCTGGATGCTGGGCAGTTGACTGGGGCAGAACAGAGGGGTGGGGGGAGGCTGCCCAGGGAGCGGCCCAGGGACGGCCCAGGGACCAATGCCCCAGTTGGGACTGCCAACCGGACCGGCTCGGGGAGACGCGCTTTACATAGCCTCCCCCCACCCCGCTGTTCCGCCCCAGTCAATTGCCCAGCATCCGGCGTTTGGCTGTGAAAAGCAGCCATCCGGGACCCAGCCTCCCTTCCGCCGCCATCCAGCACAGGCGTTTCTTCCTAGCCGCGTCTCTCGCTCAGTCCTGGCTGGGGCAGCGGCCGGCAGGGGCATCACTCCCTGGGCCATCTCCGGGCCACTCCCTGGGCAGCTGAGCCGGCCACGCATCTCCCCGGTCTGGTCCGTGGTGCCCCGGGTGCCTTTCAGCGCCTTCTGTTGCCTCCTGCCCCCCCTCCACACCCCTTCGGCGCTCTCTGCCTTTCGTTCTCTCTCTCTCTCTCTCCTCACCTGGAGAGAGAGGGGGGGATGGAGGAAGAGGAAAGAGAAAAAGAGAGAGGGAGTGGGGAAAGAGAGAAAGAGGAAAGAGAGAGAGAAGAAGCACAAGTGCCTCTCTCTCTCTCTCTCTCTCACACACACACACACAGAATGGGGGAAGAATTATTTGCATCGATATGTCCTGATGACAATTTTAAAGAAAACAAAAAAAAGTGTTTGCATAAATTGAAGAATTATTTCCTATGTTGTGATTGAGAGGTTATGTTGGGGGAGGGGGCGATGACAAATTCCTCATTGGCTCAAGGGGGCGATTCGTTCAAAAAGGTTAAGAACCACTGCAGTAAAGCATCATATAATAAGATTTAACAAGGTCTAAAGAATTGCAAAGGCATCAGCTAAACATTTTACTGATGCCTTTAGCTGAGTGAAAACAGATTATCTAAAAACATATAATAGCTGTTGGAAAAGAAAAACAGAATACAGTGAGAGCAGAGAGGAAATAGTTGACTATGGCTACAAGCTTCCTTTTAGGATGCTTGCACCATTTTCATCCTTCTTTATTTCAAAAATTTCAACTATATCTTTTTTTTTTTTTAAAAGCTCAAGATGTTTAACCTAAGAGCAGTCATGCAGAAAGAACATAAAATAACTAAATACAAAAACTCTTCATTGTCAGCCTGAAAGTGGCACTTTCTTGTGTCTAACCTTCTGAGAATTAAACTAACAGCATCACGAGACTGAAGGGAAAAGTTCAAATCCCCTTCATTCTGCCTTTTACTCGCACACTCTTTCAAGCTGACATATTCAGTATCCATTCTCATTTATATCACATGCACCGTTTACAGACACATGGCCATCCTCCATCATACACACTTTAAAAAAGACTCTAATTAGATTCAGTGGGAGATTAAATGAAATTGATGGGAAAAGGTTTTTAAGTAGCAGCCTGAAAAAGTTAATTCTCCTCTCTCCAGCTGCAACCCCCTCATCATTCATCACTACAGCATTTTGATTTTAATGAAAATCCTTTCATTAATCCCCAAAGAGTATTAGGTAGTAGGGGTTTTCCAGGCCTACTGGTCCCCCAGGAGGGTAATTTTCTGAGAGGTAGCAGCATGTGGGAGAGGATGAGTAACACCCTCCAATATTATGATTTTGTGATTCTGTAAAATAATAATTTATTTTTAAAAAGACTCCCATACATCTGCATTTACAACACAATCTGAGGAACAGTGGAACCAAATGAAAAATACAGTTTGCTTTGAGGAAGAGACTGAATTATGTAAACAACAGTATAGTCATATTAAATGGTGATATTACAGTGGCAGTTGTATCACAGCAGAGAAATAAAGCTAAGTGACTAGGAAGAGGGCTACATATTTGTTGCGAGTATCTTAAGAGCGATGAAGCCATGCCTTATATTTCTTTGCAGTATTTCAGATGCATAACTATTCTTTAGATAAAAACCTTGTCAGGTCTGTATCCATCTTCCAAATACTACATTAGCAAACCACTCGTCACTTCAGCATTACTGAAGTATTACCTTTCACTTCTTGAAAACTGCAGATTGTATCTCTGGAATAAGGCAAAAAGATTATGAAAAGTTGTAAAAAAAAAGATTCCCATCTGAGGTGAGTCCTGATAGAAAGGATCAACACCAAAATCTGTGCAGGAAGATCTGCAGCAAGGAAAACAAAACTCCAGAACAGTTTAATGCAAACAGTAACAAAACTAAAAGCAAGAGGCATTTTATAGGGGATGTTTGAATCACAGCTACACAATTCTGTTGCAGAGCACATAGGCAGGTTGTGTGTTTATGTTTGTTTGTTTATTTACTGAATACACTTGCATATTGCTGAACCTGCCAGAGGCTCCCAGATTTAGCATAATCCAGAATAATGGAAATATCCACTGGATTTCTCATCATTAAATGTCCCCAATAAGATTCAATAAACTAACATACCAAAATGCAATCTTTCTTAATAATGATAACACTGTTAAAATTAAATTGATGGAGCAATCATTACTCACCCAGTTAATTAGATTCAAACTAGAAATAAGGGCAGTAACAGTGATGCTACTACAGATGGTGAACCAATTAACTCTCAGATTCTGTCTGGAAGAGCTCCCTCTTTACCATGAAATGCTATAAAAATAGAGCTAATATAATTTCCAAGGCAAGACTATTCTAATAACAGAAATAGCAGAAAAGCAATGCCTCTTGGCCTCCCTCACTTCATAGAAATGGGAGACAATAGCTTCTTCTGCAATAAGTGTACTAGGAGTGGCAGTTCTGACTGGAGAAGAAAAGCCAGTCCAATACAATGATTTTAAAGTCAAAGCTAGCATTTTGAATTGCATCTGGAAAGGGTCAGCAGCACCTGCTTTACACATTCCTGGTTACTCGTACTCTACTGAAAGTGGTTGCCTCATTCCCTGGTTCCTAGTTCCTAGTAATTTTCAAAAATGCCACCTTGCGAAGATCATTGCTCTACAACATGGGTGTCGAACTCGCTGCATCACGTAACGTGTTGCAACGTATCACAACTTTTTTTGCATTGCTGGAGCTGGGGTGGGCGTGGCCTCCGCATGATGCAACCGGCCCGTGGGCTGGCAGTTTGACATCCCTGCTCTACAAGGAATGGCTCATAAGGGCATAACTATGAACAAATACAGGTGAGGAGAGTTTTGCTAACATTTTGCTGATGGTTAAACAAATAGGAGCCAACTGCCTCCTCTATCTCTTACTTCATTTCCAGTAAAAGCAAGGCTTTTCATTGCAGAACAGCCTGCCCTGTTCCTGTGATCAAGCTGTGGGCTGTTCATACATAGGCTGAATTCTCTGTTATAATGCAACCCATGGAACATCTGTCAAAAATCTTGTTTACATTTATATGATGTAGCACTAGGCAATTATACCCAGCAGCTCCAAAAAGTATTTCTGTTTGTAGCATAGATGTGTGTTCCACAGAACTATGCAATTAATTTAACCACTTGATTGCTAAGTATCATGGGCATTATACTTTGTGGGATTGGGGCAGTTCTCCATCACTATAAGGAAAAAAGTCACAATGACTTTGAATATGGACAAGATCTTCTCCCAGGATCTTAGTTAATAGCCACTGAGAAAAATCTCTCTGTAGAGCTGCCATTGATTGTGGCACTAGCTGAAACCCTGAAGACTTCATTGCCTCTTTGTTTTCCAAAATTTTATCTTTATATAACCTCAGGTGCAAATGATTTTGCTTCAGAAATTCCCTTTGCTTCTCTTTCACAAGTACGGTGATGCTAGAAGCAATAAGAAATTTAATTCTATTGGCAAAACACACATCTGATAAAAGTGCCATTTTTTAATGGATACCTATTCTCACCTAAGCAGGTACAGCATAATAAAGCACATAATCGCTGTAGCAGTATTTCAGCTTTCACTGGAATGAGTTTGTAGAGAAATAACATTTCAGATGATCTACTCTGCATCTGAAATGTCATAAAAGTGAGAAGGAAATGGATATAATAAGGAAGAAAATAATATTAAGAAGTTTTTAATAGGAGCATCAGCACCCTAAAATTCCTATTTCTCTTCCCCTCCTCAAATATAATGTTCAAATTCAATTTAAAATATTTCACAGAACTTCACAGGCTGGACCCAAAATGAAATCTGAATGAGGCAGCAAGAAAGCAAGAAGACAAATCAGTACAGGTAACAGGTGTAAAAGGCAAGGAAACCAATGGAATAAAAGTCTCAGTGCCACTTTGTTTTATGAGAAAACTCAAGTCTTTGAAATAATAGCATTTCAATTTGGGTTCAGTATATGTCAGGCTCAAATGCTATCTCTATGACAGCAGGTTTTAGGACAAAGGTTTTAACTGTTTCTTTTCATTTTGTCTTTTTGTCATTTTGTCTCAACTGTTTCCAAGAATCCTGAGAACAGCATGCAAGATAAACACTATCTGCTCTGAGGGTTTAATCATTCACAAAGATACACATTTCCAGACCAGCAGGCGAAGTGTCACTGGTAGACTTTTCCCGTAGTTTTGCGCATGCATTTTCATTCACAATCTACTGAGAAAAAAATTGTTTTCACTTTTTTTTGGGGTGGGGGGGGGTTGGCCTAAAAAATTACTTTCTTTGCTTTTACCATATCTGCAGTTTGAAGTTTAGGAAAAGAGAAAAAAAGCACATTTCCTGAATCTTGATTATATAAAGAAATCATGATTTATCTTGGTAATGAATTTACAATGAAATTTAATTTTGTTTCAAACTATCTTGTGTTGTCTATTTCTGGTCACGTCTACAAAGTGTTCAAATAACACATGCTTACTGAGAGCAGAGTACTTCCTTGTTATGTTAACATGCCCATCTGCTACAAATCTCCTGGCAACAACTGTGGCAGGTTAATATGTTGTCCCATAATATATTGATATATTTGTAGAAAAGTTGGACCAGTATCAGGGGACAGGCTTGCCATATTTCATAGAAGTAGATGCAGCAGTATTCAAGGACTTTCCTTTACAGTCTGGAATGTTAAAGTACTGAAATTATACTGCTTTTTGGATGAATAAGATAAAAATTACAGGAAGCATGACAAATGTTCTAGAAATCATTGCAGATGACTCCACTTCTGGAGTTCTCGGTGACACTAATTTATTAATAAGAACTATGTTCTTGAGAAAAGTGCTTCCTCAATTCATGAGAATACATGCCAGCCACCACTTTCAGAGTAGCTCAAACAACTACATCTGCTGCATGATTGCTTTGGGTGCTGTTCCTAGCTATCAGTGCATGCATGTGTATGCATGGCCACCACTCCTCCCTGGGAAAAAAATGTTAGGTGAAATGTGAACCAAAGTAGTCATAGAATATTTTAAATGGGAGATCATGGAGATTAGGTCCCTCTCTGCCCAACCTCAGGAGAGTTAAAATTTACCTTGAAGTATCCTTTTCAAGGTTGCACTCTGAGTTTGCATTGAGACTTTGATGGGAACTTCAGAACAAGTTTGGGGAACCAGAATTCGAGAAGACAGAGGATGGGTATAGTAATGCTTTGTGTCAAAGGAGTATCATATTGTATCCTCCCAGACATAAGAGTGCAGTTTCTGGTTGGATGTTAACAAGAACTTCATAACAGTATGGAGGGTTGATATCCTAAATTGCATTTAATATTGGTAGAATATACTATATATACTTTGTTCTTTTTCATATCTAATACTCTAACATATCTAAATAACAGATTATCAAGAATTTAATTCTACTTTGTAAATATTGTTATATTGAAATAGCATAAAGCATCAAGATTTATAATAACATAATGTTTTATTTTTATTTTATTTGTATCCTGCCTTTATTATTTTTACAAATAACTCTAGGCAGTGAATATATCCAATCCACCTTCCTCCTCTTAGTTTCCCCACAACAGTCCTCTGAAGTGAGTTGGGCTGAGAGAGAGTGACTGGTCCAAGGCCTTCCTGTTGGCTTTCATGGCTAAGGCAGGACTAGAAGTCATGGCCTCCTGCTTTCTAGCCTGGCACCTTAACCACTAAACCAAACTGGCAGTCTTATATAAAGTAAATTAAAAAAAAAACCCAGGAAGAATGGTCCTTTGAGCAACTAATTGTCTAGGAAACATGAACTTTAGTTCTAAAATGCCTTAATTTAGATTCTTGCACTCAAGCTGGATTTGCTGCCTCAAAAACATAGCTTGAGTAAACCATCAGGGGATGCCATTGTGTTTACTGTACCACACTTGTTCTGTTCTTGCAAAGCAGACATCGAGACGAGGCAGGTTCACAACAAAGGATCTCTTTATTAAGTACATTCACAGAACAGAAGCAAGAACACAATGGCCACTGGCCTTTTATATTCCCCTTGCAAGGGGATGCACATCCAATCATTGCAGGCCATTCTCCTGCCTTGCACATGCGCGCAAGGCCGGAGACAGCCTGTCTGGGTCCTGGGCAGACACGTGGTCTGTCTGGGTCTCTGCAGCCTTCCTGCAGCCTTCCTGAGCCTTGCTAAATGATTCAGCAAGGCCCAGGACATAACACCCCTCCCCTCTTGGATTAAACAATAAGTAAGCAAATTGTGTAACACTTTACACACAATACATCATGGCAGGCCGGTTGGCACGTTATACAGTCCACCTTACTCCTTGCAATCTATTATCTTCAGGTCCCTATGGTGTCCACAGACTTTCACTCTTTGACAATATTTGCACCGCAACACTACAATTGTTTTTTTCTCCCGCACATGGCGAGGACTAATAACCCTCTTGTATAGTGAACAGGGACCTTACATATTCCTCTAAATGCTTAGGAGGACCCTTGACCCGCTCTGATCTCTGTGGAGCCAGATTAGGTGCAGGTGTAATTGTAGGTGTGGGATTAGGAATAGGTGCCTGGAGTGCCTGCTCCCGGTTTGCGCAAAACAAACCAGGACTTTGTCGCCCAGAAGACTCAGGGGTTCCCCCTGACTGCTGACTGGCTGGATCCACCAGACCCAAACCAGAGTTCCTTGGTGGGGTTGAGTTCCCTGAGTCCCTTGGTGGGGTGGAGTTCCCCAGAATTCCATTGGACTCCTCTTGGAAGCACTGTCCCTAGAGCCCAAGACCAGCAGCAGAAGTACCCTGAGTAGCCAATTTACAGCCATTTGTCCCTAGCCAGGGACCTCTGCCAGAGTCAGGAGCCACCTCCATGGCAAGACCCCCGGAGTCTATGCCAGAGTCAGGAGCCGCCTCCATGGCAAGACCCCCACCTGGGACATGTGTAGGAAGATTTGGATAAGCACCCTCGTGGGGAGGCTGTGGTCCACAATCGTAATTGGGGTCCCCCTCCCCCCCGAGAGCAGAGCCAGGAGTGGAAACGTGGCCAGGAAGCCTCCAGCGCAATTGGTCTATATGGCGTCTAAGCACACGAACATCCTCCAAGGCCACTTCATAGGACAGTGGCCCAGAGACCTTGCATACCACAGCAGGTACCCAGAGATGTCCATGCCTGTAGTTTCTGGCCCATACCGGATCACCCACTTGGAGTCTCCTAGGTGCCCACGGTTGTGACACCTGTGAAGCCACCCAGTCTGGGTGCAGCCTGTCCAGCTTCGTGATGAGTCTGCGACCCCAGCGGAGTTCAGCTGGGTTCCTGTAGCTGTGCAAGGTGTGGTGTGGTGTGCAAGGAGAAAATCGGCTAACCTGTGGTGCCAGGGTCCTCGAGTGATTCTCTTTAATGCCTCCTTGGTGGTACGCACCATGCGTTCAGCCTGACCGTTGGTGGCAGGGTGAAATGGAGCAGACGTAGCATGCCGGATCATGTTAGCTTGAAGAAAAGCCTGAAACTCAGAAGAGGTAAATTGGGGACCATTGTCTGAAACAAGGATATCTGGAAAACCATGGGAAGCAAAGATTCCCCTGAGCACCTGGATGGTCCTGGCAGTAGTAGTGGAGGATACAGGAACGACCTCTAGCCACTTGGAATGGCTATCCACGAGGAGGAGGAAGAATTGCCCCTGAAAGGGCCCAGCATAGTCAATGTGTAAGCGTGACCATGGAGTGAGTGTCTCCTCCCACCTATGTACAGGGGTCTGGGGCATCTCAGGCCGTGACTGTTGGCACACTTGGCACCCCTGAACCTGGGCCTCGATGTCCTTATCGAGTCCAGGCCACCAAAGATGGCTACGCGAAAGCGCCTTCATCCTCACAATTCCCGGATGTCCCTCATGCAGAGAGAGCAAGACTCTAGTCCTCAATGAGGCCAAGATGACTACCCTGCTACCCCACAGGATACACCCCTTGAAAGTAGAAAATTCATGTTTCCTACACCAGAAACTTTGGAACTCTGTACCAGGACACGTGTCAGGCCACCCTGCCAACACCCATGTCAGCACGCGTGCAAGCGTGTGATCAGTGGCAGTTTCAGCAGCCACATCCCTAGCATTGAGGGGAGATTCAGGCAATTCCTGAATGGAAAGAATGTGTACAGCAGGAGCAGGGTCTGCCTCTATTTGCTTTAGAGGTAACCTACTAAGGCCATCAGCGTGGCCCATCTCTGTCCCTGGTTTGTGAACCAGGGTGTAGTCATAAGCTGACAAGAAAATTGACCATCTCAGCATTCTGGGGGAGATGATGTGTGGGGTTTGTTTGTTTGTTGTAAACAAACCCAGCAAAGGCTTGTAGTCAGTGTAGACCGTGAAATGGTGGCCATACAAGAATTCATGAAATTTCTTGATGCCTGAGATTATTGCCAAGGCTTCTCTGTCAATCTGCGCGTAATTACGCTCTGCAGATGAGAGAATTCTAGAGTAGTAGGCCACAGGGACCTGAGTCCCATCAGCCTTGAGATGACTTAACACTGCTTCTACCCCATAAGGGGAGGCATCACATGCGATGCACACAGGCAATTGCTCATTGAAATGCGCCAGTACCGCATTTGAAGATAGCAAAGCCTTGACTTCTTTGAAAGCCTTTTCATGGACCTTTGTCCATGTCCATGGAGTCTGCTTGTCCAAGAGCCGGTGTAACGGCTCAGCCACTGCAGCCTTGTGGGGGAGAAATGAATGATAAAAATTAAGTAGGCCCAGAAAAGCCTGGAGTTCAGCTTTTGACTGGGGACTAGGGGCCAGTTGAATGGCCTGGAATTTAAACTCTGCAGGGTGGATGCCTTCAGCATCAATACGAAACCCTAGAAATTCGGTGGATGTTACACCAATTTTACATTTGTTTTGCTTAACTTCAGCCCAGCTTGGCGGAAGCGCAGCAAGACAGCTCTCAGCCTTTCAGCCAAGTTCCCAGATGACTCTCCTGCAATGAGAACGTCATCAAAATAAGGGCAGACCCCAGGAATACCACGGAGCGTTCGCTCCATTACCCCTTGGAAAATGCCAGGGGCTACATTGACCCCAAACTGCAGCCTTTTTACTTTAAAAGCCCCTCTGTGAGTAACTATATTTTGGGCCTCAGCTGTTGCCTCATCAACAGGTAACTGTTGGTAGGCCTGAGCTAAATCAAGCTTAGCAAAGACCTTTCCCCCTTTCAGTGAGGCCAGAATGTGGCTCACCACAGGCACTGGATATGCATGCTGCTGCAAGGCTTTGTTTAGAGTGCATTTATAGTCCGCACAAATTCGGACTTCACGATTGGCTTTTAATGGTGTCACTATGGACTAGAATCCACAGGTTCTAGAATGCCTTGTTGGAGCAGTTTGTCCAACTCAGCATCTATTTTATTTTTGAGGGCAAAAGGCACCCTCTTTGGTTTAACCCTGATGGGTGTGATGGCTGGATCTAACCTTAAAGCAATGGGAGGCCCCTTGTATGAGCCAAGCTCTGGGCTTAACACATCAGCAAACTCCTTACAGACTCCTGCAAGGCTGGCAGTTTGTAGATGGTTAAGACCAGTCATTTGGATCCCAAGTGCCTTGAACCAATCGAGTCCGATAAGACTCGTGCGATCACCCCCAACTACCACCACATCTAACAACCCATCAAATTCCTTACGCTGTACTCTAAGTGTGGCCTCCCCCTTCACACTGACTCATGAATTCTGAAAGTCAGTGAGGATGAGATTGGAGGGCCTGAGTTTGACTCGTGAGCCACTCCTGGAACAAACCTTTTTAAAGGTGTCTGTAGAAATAATAGAAAGAGCGGACCCTGTGTCCAGCTCCATAGCCAGGGGAACTCCCTGCACTCTTACATCAATGCACAGCTTTTTCTTAAGGGGCCGGTGAACCCCAGTTTTGAATACCCCCCTACGGGACGTGCAGAAACCCACCCTGTGTTGGCTGGGGACCTTGGTACCTTTCAGAGGCAACTCTTTGGGGGACCTGTTTTTCTGGCAACCCAAGCAGGCTGATGCGATGTGGCCTTGCCTGCCACATGCCCGGCAAACAGTAGAATGAAAATGGCAGTCGGCTCTCCTGTGGCGACCCCCACAGCCGAAACACCGAAGGGATGCAGGCGTCTTCCCTCTGCGTTCTTGCAGTCTTCTCTCCGCTGACTGTTGAAGTCTGTCCACCTCTTCTTCCTCGGATTCTTCTTCGGAGGCCTCTCGCATGACTTCCTGATGGACGGGGACTGCTGCTGGAGGGTTCTTGGTCGACCGCAATGCCTTCAACGTGCCGCCGGCTGCTTCTTCAGCTGCAACTTCTCTCAGGGCATCTTGGAACGAAACATCGGCTCTAGCAAACAACTTTTGCTGCATCTCACGGCTTCGCAATCCGCAAACGAGCTGGTCTCGGAGCCTCTCTTCCAAGTCTTGGAACGCACATGGCCTAGCAGCCTGCCTCAGAGCTGCGACGAAGTCCGCAGCTGATTCTCCCAGCTGCTGATCCCGCTGCTCGAATTGGTGCCTCCAAGCTATTACAGAAAGCTTGGGCTCAAAATGCTCGCACAGCATTTTCTTTAGATCTGAATAGGTGATTGACTCCAATGGTGCTGGGGCTACAAGGTTCTCAGCAATGTCAAAACTCTCTTGCCCACAGACACACAGCAAAGCTTTCAATTCGTCTTCTTGGATCTTATTCACCCTGAAGTAGTTCTCGACGCGAGCTACGTAAGAGCTCCATCATTATGGGTGCGAAGTATCGAATTCGACAAGACAGCCCAGCTTGGACATCGTTGTGACCGATAGCCTCTTCGACATCTCTCACTGCAAGGAAGGAGAAGGGGTCCCACGAAGCCAAGCCCACCTCCAGCATATTCGTACTGGCAGGCGGTTGCTTCTCCTGGACGCCACGCTTCTCTTCACTTCAGGCCTTCAGGTGAGTTGGCCCTAGCTTCTTTTCCTTTGGCTTCCTATGCGGCGAATCCCACCTTTGTCACCAATGTTCTATTCTTCCAAAGCAGACATCGAGACGAGGCAGGTTCACAACAAAGGATCTCTTTATTAAGTACATTCACAGAACAGAAGCAAGAACACAATGGCCACTGGCCTTTTATATTCCCCTTGCAAGAAGATGCACATCCAATCGTTGCAGGCCATTCTCCCACCTTGCGCATGCGCGCAAGGCCGGAGACAGCCTGTCTGGGTCCCGGGCAGACACGTGGTCTGTCCAGGTCTCTGCAGCCTTCCTGCAGCCTTCCTGAGCCTTGCTGAATGAGTCAGCAAGGCCCAGGACATAACAACACTGGTAATGCCAAAATTAGCCTTTAGATATAGGTTCAATATTATTGTTGTCATTTTTATTTTAAAGATTACTTGCAATTACTCAGGAAACAGAGTTTTTTGCACAGAAAGAGTTTGCATCTTAAGTAAAACACACTGTAGAGAACAGTAATCTATTCCTGCATGATTAATATGACACATAAAAAACAGGAGGTTTGATGACACTGTTGTGGCCACCATCTTGACCTTTGTATCCGTTTCCTGTCATTGTTGTGATTCCTCGTGAGCCAGTGGATCCGGCAGCTGAGTCTGAGGAATCAGATGAGGAGGAGGGGCCTGGAGTGACATTAGAGTCAGAGGAAGGCTCTGAGGAGCTCCAAGACTTACAGTCGGACAAGGAGCCTGGCTCCTTTACTCGCTCTCAGGCTGAGACACAGCTGTGCTGGGAGCCTGAGTTGGACAGTGATGAAGAACAGTTGGGACAAATCCAGGATGCATGAAAACGCAGGCAAGAGAAGCGAGTAGGACAGAGGAATGCAATGGGGTGGCTCCAAAGGCAAAGGAGAAGGCATTAGGAAGTCACGCCTTGGCTGAATTATAAAAGGGAAGGTGTGGGAGGTGCTGGTTGCTGAAGGCAACCGTTTGTGTTGAGGATTGAGTTTCTGTGGACTGTGTTTGTTTGCCTTGGACATTGACTCAGGTCTGTGAGAATAAAAGGGGTTGGTTTTTTCTTGTGGTTCCTGCCTGTTTCTTGGAAGAGGGGTTTCTCCTTGTGAGCATAACAAGGACTCACATAGGCTGGGACAGAACAGTCATTGCCAAGGTGAAGCAAATGATTCTAGATGGAACAAATCTTGCTGACTCAGTTGGCAACTTTATGGTCTTTCATTTCTAGAAATCTAGTTCTGACATGATATGAGGGTGTTAAGTGAAATGAATTTATTGGTGTCAGCTCATTCCTTAATGGATCACAAAACCAGGGAAGATAATTTATTGTGATAAAAATATCTTCTTTTGAGAAAAGGGTATATAAGATAGATGGATTTGTTCTTAGCTGCTGTTGAACAGAGAAAGAGAAAGAGCTATGGAGAAATGAGGAGGAAAGAACAACAACAAGAGTTTGGTTGCCCCTCACCTCTTCATGAACCCAACATAGGAAAGTTACTATGCAGCTTGTTCAAAACACTAATGAAAAACAGTTGCATTTTATATATTTTATATGCCATAAAGGGATGAAATGTAATGCCATATCCGATCGATGGTAAACTTGTAAGGAAAACAAAATTATTAAAGGATAATGGAGACAACATGAAAAAATGATAACCTAATGAACGTTCTAATTTGTTGAGAGGAAATCCAGCTGAAAACCTTCCTGTGTCCCAAGATCATTCAAGGCCCCTGGGCTTTCTGGCTTAGCTCACGGATGTTCTGTTTTCACTTTAATTCGGGACAGTGAAACAAAATGGATGGGAATACACTTAAATGGGGAAGATTAAAAGAAGGCCTCTTTTAATTGCAACTGAAGGACACATAGTAGCAAAGCTACTATTATAATGAACAGCTGAGGTTTCTGGAGTCTCAGGCAGAGAAACAGCTTTCCCTTCTTTAAGGGGCTCCTAACATGTACATCTCCATGTACCCCAGACATACTCTGAATCATTCTGTGCTTTCTGAATCCAGATCATCTAATTAAGTCCAGGGTCTAACTTACCTATCTGTTCTAATAAGTGATGGCTTTTGTATGTAGGAGGAACAAAATGAACTGGTTCATTAGTAAGATTTATGCATCTTTCATAAGAATTACATAATCATGCGTTAATCAAGATCTGAAAAGAATTAAGGTTTTGTAACATTAAGCTTGCTCAACTGCAGTTGTTTCTCATAGCAGAATCTTCAGTCCAAGAATAGTAATGAATAAAGCTCAGAGATGCAGCTTTATTCCATGAATCAGACTCAAGCAACTATCCCTACCATTGCATCTTAGAAAATGTGTTTAATTCTCCATATACATTCCTTCATTATTCATTCATTCATTCATTCATTCATTCATTCATTCATTCATTCATTCATTCATTCATTCATTCATTCATTCATCTTAATTTATTTTATTTCTATTACATCTTTTCCTTCAGTGCTCAAAGTAGCCTGTATGATAATGTCCCTTCATTTTTATTTCTTCAAAAGCAACTCTTTGACTGAGCTGAGAGAGAGTTACAGATGAAAAATCAATTTCCACGACTGACAATGAACTTGAATATTATTGGCGTGAAATTGACAGGAAGAAATAATCCATAATAAACTTTGTGTTTCTGATTCCTTGGGAACTTAGTCTTAAAAGTTAACAGGAGGATTTACTTTAAGTAAAATTTCCTTTCCAGTTTGGAAAGTTGGACATACAGTATACTCTTTTGGCCTTTGTTGTTTTAATGACTTCCATGGTCACCGATACATTGAAAATTTGGGGGCTCCACTGTGCCTTTTCAACCAGGTGAATAGTGAGAGATAAAAACCACTTATAGTACAAATTCAATTGATGAAGCCACAGTAGTGAAGTAGTATACTGATGATGTTACCAAGTTGGGTAATGAAAGGTCTGCAAGCAGACAGCCAAGCTCAGAGAACACCAAAAATTCCACTGTTCAAGCCTGGGCTATATATATTCTCTTCTATTAGTAGTGATGTACATCATGTCCCTACTCAGTTGTTCTTATTGTAAACTAAAAGCATAAAAAAACTTGTTTGTCCTTGTAAGGACTTCAAGCTTACATGCAATGTCCAATATAGTTTTGCAATATTCTAGGGTCAAAAAAGTTTACAATCCATCAGGAGTAAAAAAAAAAATCTAAATCTGCTTGTTTGTTTATTTTTTACATTGTATATATAAGATTACCCAATTCCAAATAACTCTGGGTGACAAACAACAACAAAAATGAAGTATAAAAAATAATTTAAAATGCAGGGAGGGAACACTCATAACACAACTTCCATTCACTCTAGCCCAAACCAAGCCTTTAGATTTTGCTTGAAAAGTAGCAGGGATAGGATCCATTTAAATATCTGGAAAATGCTGTTCCAGAGATCAAGTGTGGTGATAGAGAAGGCATACTTCTGAGATCCTATCAGTATTGGACACTAATTCATACTGGGCATTGCGAATTAGAATCCAAAGTAGACTCCTTCCTCCTACTTTTATCACAAAGGAGAATGAACGATAATTTGTTTTCTAATTGAAATATTCAGGGAAGAGGGATGTTATATCACCTTCTTGGATGCAAGCAGAATAAGAAATGCTGGTTCCAATTTCAAAAGTTTTCCTCCTGTTTTCTACTTTTGTAAATTTAACTTTTTAGTCAGCACATTTCATTTGCTTTGAATATCTGGTTAGGAAATGCAAATATAGTTCAGAGTGAAAGATAGTATTTATCTTTTTTTTATTTTGATGACTCAGTGTATTTAACCCAGCTTCTTTGCATCTTTTCTTTGAGACACTTAAGAAAAAGAACACTAGCAGGAGAAAGATGCTAATTGGTCAGCAGGAAAAAATGGTAAGTAAGCTTGTATGTAGATAGAAATAAAACCTAACTGTAGGTGAGACAGAAACAAAATCTGTTTTCTATTGAAGGTGCTGTGCAAACTTAAGAATTCTAACCTAATTATTAGATCAGGAAAAGATGAAGTATATATGTGGTCCTGCTACTAATTCTAACGCCAGAGGGAAAATTACAGTACTTAAGCTTTTCTCTATAATTTGATTATCTCTCCATGAAGTCCATAGTAATAATTCCTTAACCTCTCCAAGGTCTTTGGAGGTTTAACAGTTGTTTTCAAACTACTTAAAGGCTTTCTAGGTTAAATGTGGTGTGACTAAAAGGGCTGATCCATGACAGAACCTTCCCTAACGATATCAATACACCCCCCCCAAAAAAAAAATACCCTCCAAGCAAGCAAACAAAAGCCAGAACACAAAAAGAGCTTGTCTTGGCTCTTCCTCAAATAGTGATGAAAATAAAATATAATGAAAAGCATCAGGGAATGTCTCATACAAGTGATATCTCTTACAGCTTCTCCCTTGCCCTTTCTAAGCTTTGAGATGCTTTCTATACTCTTGAATTCTCCAGGCATAAATTCAGGTTAAAGGCATCATTTGTCTTGCCCTCTTTTTTATAAATATTTTATTAATTTTCTAATTTTACAATCATAAGTAATTAATAAGCAACGTGTTGTCTGGGTCTATTAGTAATTCAGTGGTACATATTAACTTTCTCAGTCTAGTCCAATATTACACCATCCAGTGCTTCCTTGGTCCTCTCTTCTTACGGTAGTATGCATTTTTCCATACTGGGCAAATACAATTCTTGTTACTGTTAATACATATACAATTAAATATAGACATCTTCATCACATTTTTCTGGTATTATACATAATAGCAATAGTATCAATTTATAATATATTTTCTAGCCAAAATATATCTCAATTGCATTTGTAGTTAAAATCCGTTTATTCAATCAATATACTGTTTTTCCCGCTTTTTTTAAATTTTAATTTCCCATCAATGTTCAAAATATCTCTATCGCTTTTAATTTTCTCATAATAAATTATATTTGGGGAGCCAAAAGCTTCCCTTATTCAAATCCTTTTAGAATTTTCATATTTCCCATCTCATAACAAAGTATAATATTCTAGTTACAAATCCTATCCTTCTAGTTATAATAATACTTTTACTTCTAACAGTTACCTATTTTCTTAGTCATATTCAAACATCTGTTTAGTTGTATATCATCCCACTTAATAGGTCAGAACCTCAATTTTCTTCAGTCTTATTCTAGCTTTCTTCCTTTGCCAAATAACTTTCCAAGTCAGTGCATTTAAATCATCAAGTAGTTTTTCCTCTGTTTTTGTATATATTATTTGGAATGAGGAAAAGAATTTGGTTGAAATGTTTTTGGAAGAACGCTCAACCCATTTATATTCATTAAATAGCCTCCATCCTTCTCCTTCAGTTTTTCTTTTCATTTCTTGTTTGTCAATATTCAGCATTTCTCCTAACAGCTTTATTATCCGTTCGATCAGCTCTTCTTCCTTATCCTCAAATGTGGTTCTGAGATCTTGACAAGTACGATGTCTTTTTCATTTCCAGTGTTATCACTGCATCTTCTAATTTTTCATTTGTCTGTAACTGTCTGTTAATTCCTTCCTTTAGGTCCTCCATCTTTGGATCTGTTTCTTCTAATTTTCCTTCTGTTCTCTGGGTTATTAGTTCCTTCTTTGCAGTCATTATCTGGATTTGTAAGTTTAGGTTAGAAAATTGTTCATTTATCTCATTTGCATTATTTTTAGTCTCATCCTGAAATAAAACAATTGTCTCGGATTGATTTCAACATGGAAAGAATTTTTTTCTGAGATTCATTAACATTTTCTTCTTAATATATCAAGCTGGGAGCTTTGGAGACAGGTGTTGAAGATGATTTTTTTACCATTTATGGCTAAGTATGGAACACTCATTTTGTTTTTGTATGTAGTCTTTATAGTCCAATAAGGTCCCCAACCCAGATAAGCAGCCCAAGAGTTTTTGTTTTTCCCTTTTCCCAGCTGCAGTCTACAAAAGTGAAAGTGTCCAGGAACAACAAAGAGTCTTATTTGAGTCTGGGCTTCAAGCCAAATTTCCCTTAAGCATAATAAATTGTAGTGCCATAATTCTCCACTAGATGTCATTGACACCGTCTTTCAGCTTTCCAAATCCAAGCTTATTTTGCAAACTTTCAAATATTTTTTCTAAAAATAATCTCAAAGGTACTTTTAGTCCCCAAATTTCAAAGCTATAGATCTGTATTAGTTCCAAATTGATCTTGTAGTTTCCTCTGTTTTTCCCCAAAGCAATTAATTCACTGCTTTTCTATCTATCTATCTATCTATCTATCTATCTATCTATCTATCTATCTATCTATCTATCTATCTATCTATCTATCTATCTATCTATCTATCTATCTATCTATCTATCTATCTATCTATCTATCTATCTATCTATCTATCTATCTATCTATCTATCTATCTACCTACCTACCTACCTACCTACCTACCTACCTACCTACCTACCTACCTACCTATCTATCTATCTATCTATCATTACATTTAGGAACCACCCATCTCCCTCACAGAGGGATTCTGGCAGTTTACGAATAAAATGAATCATAAGACAAACAAAGCTAGTCTCTATTCTGAAAGACCGACTTTCATATTTATGTGATATAGTAATGTGATATAGTAATTGGTTTCCTGCAAATGTTTGTGACTGTTGATTTTCTCCCACTTTCAAGTTTTTGTACTGGTCCTTATTTCTAAGTCTGCTGGGAGAATCTCTGCGCAAAGGCTGCTTTTGGAGCCACAATTTCGTTTGACAACATAAAATATAGGTCAATATCAGTGCTGACATGCACCAAGACATGCACCAATGTTATAAAAAGTGGAAGAAAAGTCCCAGAAAACAGACCCCCTTCACTTTAGATTATCTCTGAGAACGCTTATCCCAGGGGTATTTGCTTATTACTATTAAAGTGCAATTATGAAGGGAAAAGACAAACCTTTAAATAGAGAAATATGGTGTGGATGTGAGTCATTGCTCATCAATACATAACAAAAATATGACCACTGTGTTTTGTGTAACTATAACTTTATTAGTTTAAAATTTCATAGGATGCCATATTGTCCTATCTGTGTTACAATTATTTACAATTGCTTGAAGTAATAGTGGTTTATCATTGCTTCCTTCCTTCCCTCCAACTTCCAAGTTTAGCCTGTTGCCAAAGGATTTTTGGGGATTCCATCCAACTCACATCCTGTTTAACTTTTCAGGATCTGCCAAAGTCAGCTATGTGCTGCTCGCAATTATCTAGTTTCTACATAGTTTGTAAATTGTCTCTCATACTTGCTAAGGGAGCCAGTTGCTAAGCTTGAGAATAACACTTGTTCCACTATGTAGTAGCTAGGGAACTATGAATGCCCTATGCTGTATAGCTGCTATTATTTTCCTTTAATTAACCCATGTGTTCTTCCCCATAGTTCCTTGCTTCTGAGGCAGGGGGAAGGAAGGAGTGATTTCATTTTTCAGTCAGATCTTAATAAACCCACTGCTAGCATTGCATCTGCATTTAAAAATCCTATTTATTTAAGAGTTGGATCCCAGAGCTTTATTCTCGACATTAAAGACAAGAGAAAAACTGTGCTTTGGACTGAATTGGAATATGTGTATTTAGCAATAGCAATAGCACTTAGATTTATATATTTCCCCATAGTGCTTTACAGCACTCTCTGGGTGGTTAAAATGTCAGCATATTGCTTCCAACAATCTGGATCTTCATTTTATCAACCTCGGAAGAATGGAATTTGAGTCAACTTTGAGCTGGTCAGAACTGAACTACAGGCTGTGGGCAGAGTTTGCCTACAATATTGCATTCTAACCACTGTGCCACCAGGATTCCTATTTATTGACAGACATCACTCAATATCAGATTATTTAAAAGTTGAGCAGGTTCTTGTTTTTTTTAAAAAAATATCTTAGATGCAAGATGCTGGCTCATTTTTATTTTAAATAGTTAAATAGTTCTCATTCTCATTTCTTTTTTAAACCAAAGATTATTAAAGTAAATGACAAAAATCATTTCTCTTTTAAAAACATTTATTTAAACATGCTGTGGTCAGCAAAACAAAATAATGAGGAATAAAAAGCAAGAGGGAGAGAGGAAAAGGAAGAATAGGAGGTTTGAATAGTAAACTACAACTTTACGGAAAACAGCATTTGTGGCATCTTAAATATGAGGTGATGTATTCTTTCAAAGGCTTAGTCTATTTCACGTCAGTTCATCAAGTGAACTCTTTCATATGGACTAATGGCTCTGTGAAAATAATTTATTTTATAATGCTATTTGTGAATCATATAATACACTAAGCATTTGAGGTCTAGAATAGGGGTGTCAAACTGCCGGCCCGTGGGCCAGATGCGTCATGGTGAAACCGTGCCCACCTCATTGCCGGCAATGGAAAAAAAGTCGTGATATGTCGCGACATGTCATGTGACGTTGCAAGTTTGACACCCCTGGTCTAGAGGAACAACTTTTCCATTTATTTGCCTACAACATGTAAATGTATTGTTAACCAAGCTAAGTACACACACACGCACACACAGAGAGAGAGAGAGAGAGAGAGAGAGAACATTTGACAATACTTGGTTATTTCCCCCCCACAGATCTGGCTAGATCACATGATACTCTGACAGAAGGCTACCTGCTTGAGTGCTTGAAACCCAGTATTCCTGCAGTACTTCACCACTGCTAAACAATCATTTGATTTAGCAAACACAAATTCTCATGAGTCAGTGGAAAACTAAAATGTAAACAAATGACATTTCTCCTGGCTTCAGTGCATAATGACCCTAAAACAGTGCTGCAAACAAATTACCATTCTTCTTCTTTCAAATGAAATTTAGACCCAGTCATAAGACAGAAATGGTGTTTCTGATCCTTTTGGAGCTCTCAGCAGTATTTTATACCAGCAGTCACAATACCTTCCTGGGCTTCTTGCAAGGCGAGGAATTTTGTTGCAGTGGTTCTGCTTCTTTCTGAGCAGTCAGAATTTGTTGATGACAGTTGGGGAGGACAAAAATGATGATACAGTTGATACTTAAATGTACATTTCTAAACTGGGCCTTGCTAGAGATGTAAAATCCTATACTAGTGACTGTTAGCTGCCAAAATCTAGATGGGTAAAAACAAGCTGAAGTCAAACCTTTTTTTTGGGCAGAGTAGATTTCAGTCTGCTCTGGTGGAAACACTGGATGGGATGGCATTCCCTCTGAAAAAGGTCTTTGGGGTCTTCCTAAACTTATGGCTACTGCTGGTTAGATGGTAAACAGCTGCATGTAAAGTACTGCATTACTATGAATGCATTTCGTATCTACATAGAACACAACCGAATATTATTCTTTTAGCAATATTAATATTTCTAAACACTCCTAAGCAGAAAAGACTGCTTATTGTATGTTGGAGAGGGGGAATGCTGATGGCACAAGGAAGGAGCAATCTAAAACTCACGCGTTGGTCTAGGAACCCTAGACCATATTTACACAGTCTTTTCTCCCCAGCAGAAGCACAACTCCCTGTGGATTCCCAGAGCATGTGTGTTCATGCCTCTACCCTACAAATGCCTTTTCAGCTTATCCTTACTCAAGACCTTTCCTCCAGACAGTCCATGGTGCATGAAGGAACAGGAAAAGGCTTGAAGTGATGCAGTTGTGATTTGCTCACTCCAAATGGATTTTTGTGAGCCCATCCCTTTCATGCTGGTCCCTGGGCTTGGCACCTATTCTTTAATGCTGGCTTAGTTTTGAGAGAGACCAGAATCATGGCTACTTTTTCTTATTCTTTTAAATAAGTTGAGTTACCAGTCATGTGTTCAGTTTGGAGAGTTACAGTATGAAGCCCTGAAATAAGCTAGCTGTTCCTGGTTTACTAAATGAAACAGAAAGCCCTTGGAATTCTAGAGTCTGCATGTCAGGGAACTCCCTTCCCAGGAGCCTCAGTTTCCAGGGAAGCCTTGTCTCTTCATAATGTTATTAGGATAGTTTACAGCTCACATGCTGATCTCTACAGCAAAATCCCAGCTCTTCAACAATTCTCCAACAGCTGAATAAATCCAGTAAATTGCTAAGTAGCAGCCAAGGGATATGAAAAAGACTGCTGTTTTGTGGTTGATAGATTAACTAATAGTCCCATAAGTACAAGGATTTTTAAACATTAAAATTGGATGAGGGAGAGAGGGAGAGAGAGAGAGAGAGAGAGAGAGAGAGAGAGAGAGAGAGAGAGAGAGAGAGAGAGAGAGAGACACGCAGTGCATGGACTAGCCAGAAGTAGAAGGCTTCACATGTAGTAAAAGATGTTAGGGTAGGAATATTAGTAAAAGAAATCACTAATAATGCAGGTCAAAATTCTATAGACAGCAGCAGTGAATTCTTCTGGATGTGCAATAAAGGCCCCAATTCAGCAGCTGCTCTTTGGAAATTACCGGCAACCCTAGAGTCAAACATGAAACATCATACAGAGATGAAATCCTGCTCTTGCTTTATTTTTGTTTTTGTCTACATGCATATCCAAGCATAGTATTGTTGAATATTGCAAAGTATTCATGAGTATTACAGTGCATTATAGAATATTAATGCAATCATTTTCTTTAGACAGACTCAAGAAAGAAGAACCAGTTGTCACATCAGCTTAGACCTTTTCTTTGACAATATCTGCTGAGATGCATTAGTGGGTTTTTGCTCTCTGGGACAACTAAAAAAAAAGAAGATAAAAATAGAAAGGGATGATCTTGTCCCATATGCTAGCTAAAGCTTGAAAACAAGATGATTAGCTTCTCAGTGCTGGAAGCTAAAAAAAGATTTTACCAAACCAGCTGAGAAGTGGGGCAACATTAATCTTGGAAACTGCTTATCCTAATTTAGTGCAGTGTACTGATGCATGATAATGCAAATGAATAGTATTATTGCCAAATGACCTGCTATATCAGGCAGAACTTGAAACTGAACATTTTCAGGCTTCATGACTGCATCAGTACAATGACAGATGAAATCTAGGCCTTTATCACAGAGAATCCTTGACTTCCTTGAATGATGATAGTGTTTTTGTTAGCATGAATTCTATTTATTATTTTAATATAATTGCCTTATATATCCACACCTGACATACATGTTGACCTTTGGTCCAATCCAAATATATTACATTACAATACAACTTTGATTATCCACATTGTGTATGCTAATTGGTATTGGTGGATATTATAATCAAAGGCTTTTATGGAGGGCTACATAGCGAAGGTTTGGCCTATGGGTGTACTTTTAAAAGAGGCATTGACTCAATTCAGGGCCCTCTAACCTGACCAGCAACAATTTTTCAGATCTTCTAAGGAGTCCCGCCTTGAAGACCTTTCACTCGAAATGCCAGTATGAATCAAGGTTTCTGGCTCTAAGTTATGATTCCTTTCCCCCTATAATTTGCAATAATTCCATATGATTCTATAAGGTATCAAACATATTATAAACTTCCTGAAATATGGACTCCCATTAATTGCAAGGTCAAGACTGTACATTTTTCAATCGTTTATTCTTTAAAGTAGGACTTTGAGGCGGGGAGATTTCACAAATTCACATTCCCAGGAATCTTGGTAACTATGTTCAGTTACACTCAATTGCTATTATGTTCAGTTACTTGCATATTAGACAATTACATTTTTAATTTCTTTTAGCTTCTTCATCTGCTGTTGTTAATCTAGGTCACAAGTAATGTCAGATGTTTTCCACCTACATTTAGAGGAAAAAAACACCATGTAGGTTCACAGAAGCACTGCCAAAGAAGACTCATATAAATTAGGTTCTTAAAAGACGGTATGATTAATGTCTTTTGCTTATGTCATAAATGTGTAAAGTCAAAATGATTTTTTGAATAAAGTGAACAGTTTCCAAATAGGTCATGTGGAAGCATTATTAAAGATTAACATGAGTCAAAGGAAAACCTGAAACATGTAAAATCAAGTATGCTGTTCTTGGGGGAGGTCTTAAAGTGGAGCCCCGATAAGGTTTCAACAAGACAAAAGGTAGTTATTAAATGAAGTTATGCTAAACGAAGACATGAAATTAATAATATTCTTCACTTGTACCTGGGATTTGGGGGGAAATCATAATCCTATGTTAAAAGATACTGAACTTAAGTTTATTTGTTGTTGACAATTCATCAGAAATTATAAAAATTATTACATTTAGAACTAAAACTTTTAGAATAAGGAATTTGCCCTCATTTGATTGTGCAAAAATATAATGTAGAGGACATTTTATTTTTTTTTAAACAGAAACATAATCCTTTAAGAGTTATTTCAAAAATGTTTTCTCAAATATATTTTGCTTATTGCAGCCATGCTATATTTCAGCATTTTGATCTGAATTTGTCCAGTGATCAAATATAAATATTTGCTGAAACCACAATAAAAAAGGCAGAAAGTAATTTTCCTTTATAGGAGAACTTAGTGAGAGTACTGTATGAAATTCTCTTCCAGACAGCTCCTAAGCTGCCATATTAAGTGTTTCATATTTTGCTTCTTAAATGATTTCTGATAAAAGAAGAAATTGGAGGAAGCCTTGGGAAAATACGGTCATTTCAGATGGAAGATGACATTTGTATTCTTTGTAATATATGAATGAGGCAGAGCAAATGTCTCATCTGAAGTATGAACCAAAGCACTGCATACATTATGTTATTTAGATGTTTGTTACATATTCCCATAACAAAACCATACTTGATGCATTGTATAAAACCTTTTGTGTTTCAATATTTGTATACCTGTATACCTGGTTTGATATTTTGTCTTCACCTTTTTGCCCAGTATTTTTTTTTTAATTCCCTGCTGTGGTGATTGCTAATTATTTGACAAGATAAAGTGAAAACCTGAATCATTCTTTGCTTACTCTGGAGAGCTAAGAAAAAATACTGGAGAAACATCAATACAAATTTACTTTTGTCATTTTAAATTATGGAGTTAGCAATTACCGTGTTTCCCCGAAAATAAGACCCAACCGGATAATTCGCCCTAGCATGATTTTTCAGGATGCTTGCAATATAAGCCCCACCCCAAAAATAAGCCCCAGTTAAGATTGTCAGCCAGACGGCTGCATTTAGTACCGCATTCCCCTGAATATAAGCCCTAACTGGAAAATAAGCCTTAATGCGTCCTTTGGAACAAAAATTAATATAAGACCCGGTAAAGATGGTATCTATCTAGCATACACTAACATTCACTCAAGAATACACACACACAAACACACACACCAACACAAACATTGGGCCAGCAAGGTAGATTCCTGTTATAACTTTTAGTGAAGAGACCTTTACTTTATGGTCCTGCAACAAACTGATTTGGGTTGATAATATATGTCATATGTCATATATCTATATACATAAACACACACTGCATTTTATATAAACTAGGTTCCAGATAGTTCAGAAGATGCCTTGATTAGTTGAACTAATCTCTCTGGTGTTCTGAGAAGAAAGAATCTCATGATCCCTAAAGCCAAATAGCTTCAGAGGGGAGCTGAATGAGGACACAATAAAGTAAAATACCACTACCAAATGATGGAAAAATAAGCTGGAGTATCTAGATACAAACTACAAGGCAGAAACCACTAGTAATTTCTAGGCAGGGTATACTTGTATTTTAATCACTTAACCGATGTATCACTAATCTGTTGCTTTCATTGTCTATATTGAGCCATACAAGTTAGGCAATTGTTTATTGCATAACTATATTTACCTGTAACAAAATGGAAATTTGAGTTCTTTTAAACAAACCATTCACTAGTATAAAATACACTCAAATAGCAGTCCATACTCCCTAAACGTGGCCTCAGATATATTCCTGTCAATTCTTGTCATTCACAGCCAGGCTCAGCCCTGGCCATTAAGAGGTATGAAATAATTTCAGCAGATTCTGTTGAAGCAATACTCATAACAGATGGTAGATTGGGATTTAGCCTTCACTTTCACTAGAGGAGCATATGAGAAGGATAGAGGACCATTTCTTTCCGAATCATTCTCTATCTTGTCTGTTTGTCCCTTATTTATCTTACTGCTTGCATTTTAGCACAGACCACAGGAACAGCAAAGGATCCTAATGTACTTGTTGTAACATAACAATCTATCAATGCCAGTGAAAACTCCTACACAGCAAATACACTACATTTAAAAGAACACAAACAATTTAAAGCAAATTAAAAATAAATTTACCTTGTCTTAATAAGGGTCTCATAAATGTACCAGCAAATTACAATGAGATAAGTGTGGTTGAAGCTGTTAAGGAATATTGATCTAACGCAAATTTCTGCCAAAGAATCAGTTCTCATATCTGAGCAACACCAAAATTAAAAATGTAATGTTTCTACAAAAAAGACAAAAGTATAAGAACTATTTTTGTGGCTCTCCACACTCCCCGTTTATCAGAAGCATCTATAGTCTGTTTAAGTAATTGCAGTGCAAGGCAGAAATTAAAATTTAAAATTTGAAACACAGACAACCTGAAAAACCATACAACTAATTCCTTTCCATATAGATACAGTTAGAACCTTCTGCCACCCATGTCAGAGGAATTACTTTGTTGAAAATCTCAGATGGCACATCAAAAATGCAGATTACACTGATCTGCCACTGAGCTTTCTGATTTAGATGAAATAAGTTTTTAGATGCCTACAACAGATATAATATAGAAATCTGATTCGTATTATGGATACACTTGCAGGTAAACTGAAATCAGCTACTTTAATTTTGTTGAACACTAAAAAGGTCTTTGATACAGTCCGGACTGAATTTATGAAATGTTTTGAGAATTTATGGGTTTCCATTATTTTTTGTTCATTGGATTGCAGTTTGGTATCTTCACCCTGTGTTATCACCAGTGATTTGTTTTTCAAACCTTTAAATTACATTGTGGCACTCAACAAGTTCTTTAATTTTCCTGAATCATTGGCTTTTTCTATTAAACAATCTCAAGATACTGAACACATGTGACACTTGACGCTGAATGCAAATTGTTCTTATATACTGGTAATATATATAAAGTATACTGGTAATATTATCACTATTTTGAATAATCATGTAATTTCATTATGAAAACTTCTTGAAATTATGATTTATAGTTTAGCTGCTATTAATTGGAGTAAGTCTAATTTGTTGCCTTTGTGATCTATTATACATATAGATTATTTTAGGACCAATTCAAAGCAGAGAACAGAGCAGCTTTCAAAAATCTATAGAAGAACCAAACCACCACCACAAAATAATGATTTCTCTGCTCTTTCATAGTAGTCCCTAAGAATAAAAGAGTTAAAAGTCATTTAGAGGGGAGCAGGACAAGACAAGAAAGGTGGCAATGGCAGCATGTCCTTTGGGTATATTGATCTCAGCCACCAGAAGTATAAGTGATCCACCTTTGTACTTTCCTGAGCTTCTCATGAGCTGCTATGGTACAAAATCTGTCAGTCCTTATCTGTTTTATTCAAATAGCATTGGGGGTATTACCAAATATTCTCTGCACTGTAATTGAAATGCTTCAGAAGACTATTCCCCATAAAACTCACATGGAGAATTTTGGAATCATGGTTCTTTATTCCCAATAGCATTTGAATATGATTTTCCTACCATTTTTTGAAGAAAAATATATTTATGTTGTTTCATGTTTTTACATGAATTATGACTGAGGCAGAATGCAGACAAAACAGAGATGCATACAAATCTACAAGTATTCTTCTTCTGTTTCCCTCCATCACATTTAATTGCTGTGCTGGTTAGTGACCAAATATAGACTGCTATGCTATACTGTGCTGTGCTGTGCTATAGATATAGTTGCTTAGTTGCAAAATAGAAAGTTTTGGTGTTGAAGAATTATTTTTCTTTTCAACATTGTTAAGACTTTTGGTGTTTGTGCAAGTGATTAGGTTTTTCGGGTTTTTTTGTTTTTGTTTAAAAAAAAAACAAGTTACAAGAAACAATGGTGATCCAGAGAAAGTTCAACAGGACCCACTGATTTCAGCTGAGAGTATTTGGCTGCAATCCTAATAGAGAATGTTACACTGCAAGCTATGGAACTACCAAGAAACTGTAGAGAACCAGACTGTTGGACATATACTTAAATTTCTCCTATTTAAATCATTGAGAGTTTAATAGCACAAGGTAATGTATTCTGGTGTTCTGTTTGGGTACTCTAATTCCCTACATAATTAGAAGTGCCTGATGCTCAGTATAGAAAAGGAAGTGAGTCACTGCCTTCTCCATTGCTGTTCATAAGTTGGATGGCAAACATCTGGTATGAAAAGTTTATGCAAACTCTACATATTTGGAATGATGCTGCAAAAGAAAGTTGGAGTAAAACCTTGTCCCCATTACAGACATTTCCTCTGTAGCTTGCGATGAACGTCAGGGTAGAGGATGAAAGAGGTAGAGCTGACACACACTTGTCTCTGCTTGCTTCATGCCCTTCTAATGGCATTTGGAGGCTAAAGGGGTCTGACTTTTAATTTAGGAGTGCTGCTCAAAATGGTTCATTTGATGAGATCATACCTTCAGTATTGTGAGACTGGCAAATATCCAGGAGGGAAAATGAGCGATGTATTTGAAGAAAGAAAAAAATAAACCATTTAAACCTCGGGAACTAATTTTGATTTCAGAGGGAGAATTATCTTAAAAGGATATAAGGTAAAGCTCACTATTGTTTCATTTTGAGCTGCATAGATTTTCAATTTTGGGCAAAGAATCAATTGCGATTTAAAGCATTTTCTGTAGAAAGAACAGAAGTCCATATTTGGGGGAAAAATTATTGAAACCAACCTAATATCTGTCTTGAGAAGGTTATTTTTGTTCCATTTACATATGTATAACCTTTGTAACCAGAGCAATAAGATGCAAACCAAGGGATTTTTCAGCATTGTTCTTATTCAGGCTCATTTGGCAGTAAGATTCCCTGCATCTCACAATAGATTTAAATAATTTTAGGACAGCAGCATTAAATCTCATTGATTCCAGAGGAAGAATTAACCACTGGTTCAACTGTTCTTACTGAAATCAATAAGATCTCAAAACTTAGCTAGATCTTGGTCTGAATTTCATCTCATAAAAGTTACAGAAAAGAAGCAAATCAGCACATCTGTAAGTAATGATGAGCAATTATCTCATTTCTGGAAAGAAAGCATCTTTGGCGCATTATCTGGCACCATTATAATTGAATTTTACCTTTACAAAATTATGAGCACTTACATGTAGAACAAGCTCGGTAGAGAAAGCAAGAGTGAGTGATTTATACAGTAGCTTTCATAACAGCTACATCAAATTAAGACCTCTCTCCTGAGATGTTTATACCTTAACTGCCACCATTTGTTTCAATGGGCTTAAGCTGTCATAGCATATGTATAACGGGGCCGTTGTCATTAGCTGAGGGAAAAATAATCCCCGAAGATTCAGAAAGTAAGATTTATATTTAGCCTAACAGCAATATTTTGTATACATTATTTACTTTCTGAATCCAATTTCTCAATCCGCGTTAGAGGTCTATAGCATAATCAGACAAGGATTTACTATAATTTATACTAATACCTGATTTCAGAGATTGCCTTAGAGGATGTCTCAGAAACTAACAATGCAAATGATGAAACTAACAAAACTATCTTCAACTGCTTCACTTTCAAATTACTAATTTTATAAATAATCAAAATAGTGCCAACTCTCAGTTACTTAGCTGGTGATGCAAATTGACAGAACTCTATTCTTTGAAAGATGCCTCACTCACTGAAACAAAACTTCACTTCTACATTTTGCAGAACAACGGGAAACAAAGAACCACAAAGCTGGTATAAAGAGAGCACAACTTCTACTAATTTAGAGTTTCTCTTCCTTTTTCCGCTTCTTTGGAACCTGAGGACTGTTCTGATTGATGGGAAGCAATCTCTACACAATCCACATCTGTAGTATTTCCAGTCAGTAAGCATAAAGTTGTGCTAGAGAGAACAGGAGAATTTGTCCTCTTCCACACACACCCCACTTAGTAGGGTTGCACTATTTGCAGTCCCAGTTTATACCTGTTGTCCTAGCATTTTAACTTCTTTAGCATTTGCTCTAGATTTTTAATTTTTCAGCAAAGTATTATTATCAATAGTAATTTAATGGCAAGGTAAGGACAGCATCACTTGTTCTGCATTTCTTCTTCCTTTTTTAATCTCTCTGTGTCCAAAATAAGCCTTGGGCACCCCTTCCCCACTATATGTCTCCTGCAAGGCCCTCCAATAGCTACTGCTTTCTTCTTTGCAGTGGGCTGGCTTGCACACCTTAAGGTTTTGCTTCCTCTGAGTTATTGATAGCACCTAGTTCTTCGCCTTTTAGTACAAAGTACTTGTCTGGATTATCAATTATATGGTCACCCAAACAGTTATAATTTACCTTTAAATACAGACTTATGCAGAGTACTTACAATACTTAAATGTTCTTCTGAGTCACACCCCACTGTCAAATTTTTCAGAAATATACTTTGGAAAAGTTATGCTATATCAATTAAGTGTCCAGCATAGATTGGCTTAAATGGTTTTCCACACTTCCATGACAGAATACTGAGATAAACTGGATCACTCAACTGGAAGGAAAACTTTGGGGTAATATTTATCATACGTGCTAAAATTAATTGAAGAGATGAAGCGTTATTAATGTGAAAGCCAGAACCACACTGGTTTTAAAATGTAAGCTCTTTCTTGAAGCATTGTTGTCTTGAATTTGCCCTGGAGTAACAGATACATATCTGAATAGGTTTGGGGGGGGGGGAACCACAACAAGAAAAGAATGCCATGTAAACATATAAATATAGAATTCAGTCAATCTGACAGCTCATCAATCAATATTTATTTCGGTCAAATAGCAGCAAAAAAGAAAACAATTAACAAGCTGAGTAAAAGTAGTGAAAGTGGAGGATACTGTTATCTTGGTTTGCCTTTCTTAAGGAGAAATCATTTGGAAAAGTATGGCATGGTTATAATACTGTAAATAAATGCATGTCCTGCATATGAGATTTTCAGAAAGATGCTCCCAGAAACCTTTCATCAGATCTTGGTAACACTCCACATTTTTGTTATCCTCCACATTTAAACTTCTTCTGCCATTCTTTCATATCCACCCTACATCACACACTAACATTCAAGGTGTATTTAGAGAAAATATCAACCCCTCAGTCATTTCACCAGAAGCAAGGCAACTGGTGAATCTTACATCAGGGTTACCATCAGGACAATGTTCACTCATTGTACCTAAAAGAAGCCTGCATTAAAGCAATAAGGATTGCACACTATACTTAATGCACTAATTTTGAATCTATAATTCTGAAAACAACTAAGCCCAGGGAAGATGTCCTTGAATGTATCATCTCTATTTCACTTCTTTGTTATCAAAGACACCACATGCAGCAACAGCCAAGCAATTTAGTGGGGATTTATTCAGGTTAATTCCTCCAAAGAAAAATCAATTATTTTTTTTTGCACAGTGCAAACTGAACCAAGCTTGCTGTGTCATCTCTGTTGCAGACGCAGGAGCACAGACAGCTCATGCAGTGAATGATGAATTGGGAAAATGGCAGTCTCTATTGCCAGGAGAAACAACATAGGGAGAACAAACACTGAGAAAAGCCTCTTCCACAAAGGGACTTAAAGCCAAAGTCACTTTTACTGGAGAAAAAGCTCCATGCATGATGGGAGGAAAGGAAAAGAGAACTTTTGACCATAGCCCTTTTGTTAAATTCTAGCATACATTGGAGGGACATTACTACAACGTATTATTATTATGCTACTAATAAACCAAAATGAAAATATTATGTCTTTATTATGTGTCTTTAATATTTATTTAAAGGAGCTGCTCTACAGAGGCTAACCCATGTCAGCAACACAGCCTTATGCATACTGTATTTACATTACTGCATTTATTTATATCCCGTGTTTAAGAGTTCAAAGATGTCCTATGATTTAGATGCAACAAACCTGTTACTAGAACATTGATGGCGAACCTTTTAGAGACCGAGTGCCCCAAAACGGCCCCACCCCCTGACCCGTCCCCGCTCTGCCCCACCCCACCCGCCCACCCACAGGGCCACCCACCACCTCCAGAGCCTGCCACAGGAGATCGCCCAGGTGGCCCTGCAGCACCATGGTGGCCACACCCTCCGCCCGCGCCCTGCAGCATCATCTGTGCGTGATGGGGCGCAAAGGCAGTCTTGTCCCTGCTGCCCGGCTGCCATGTTCTTGGCTGTGCTGCTCTGTGCGGGCCGCACCCGGGGCGACTCTCCTCCAGGGGGCTGCTGGTGAGGAGGGTGCCACGGGGGAGGCGGGGCTGGAGCAACGGCACGTGTGCCCACAGAGAGGGCTCTGAGTGCCGTCTCTGGCACGCGTGCCATAGGTTCGCCACCATTGTACTAGAGAATGATTAATTTAAAATCACACAATAGGCCCCAGGCCTAGTCCTGTATACGGAGTATTTGGCATTAATCAATTAGCACCTACTTTAGATTAAATTGAGAATATGTAAATTGGGCTCCTCATCAGGCCTTATAATCCCCATCCTAGACAGGTTTTTTTTTATTGCAGGCTTTAAAAATATATGGAATACAGAAAATTATGGTTTGTCACACAGTCAGCCAGATATTCAGAATGGATTTGGCATTTTTGTCCACCTATCGAGTCCTTCCCAAGAACCTGGGATAGGCAGAAATGGATGTTTAATGATGTTACAGATATTGTCACAGGATAGCTTGTTGGACTTATTATTACTATTTAGTAGAATTCTAAGACCACTTGCCAAACCACTATGAGCAATTTACAGGGTTAAAAACAATAAAAATCAGGATGGTCAACTTTTAATGACTTAAGAGACACTACAGACTTCCTAAAAAAATGGAGGTCCATAGACAATCTCCATAATGCACCATTTTAGCCACCCTGAATGTTGAGGTCCTATGTTCTATGCAAATAAGTGAAGCTTCAAGAGCATTGTTACTGATGTCAAAGCAGCACACTTTGCCACCAGACTATGTGACTTGTGTTCATTCCACCTTTTGAAATCACATGTACCTGCAAATCAATGATGCAGCTTTGGATTCAGACATAGTTTCTTAATATGCCAATATCATCATGACTAACCTAGAACAATGTACTTTTTACTCTACTCCTTGAAGCCACTCCCTTTATTTGAATTTATTGATGACATTTTTATCATTTCAACCCATGAAAATGAATCTTTCATCAAATCCCATCAAGACTTCAACAATTTCCACCCCACCATCCACATCAGCCTAGCTAGACCTATCTACTGACAAGTCCACTTTCTTTGTGTTACTGTGAAGCTACATAATGGACACATGAATACTTTATACAGGAAAGTTATAATTGCCATGCATATCTATATGCTTCAAGCTTTCACCTGGACCCCATCAAATCTATCATCTATAGCCAGGGCATTAGATGCATTTTTTATGACCCACTTGATAGAGATATTAACTGATGGAATTAAAGTAGGCATTCATATGCTGTTCCTCCATGATCTGCCAGCAGTGCTCCTCTGGATTCTACACTTAGGACAAATAAACCAAACTTCGCACCAATTAATTAATGGACAGGTTTGTGATCAGGATTCAAAATAAGGACCAACTAATTTAAGAAGATTTCAAAATGTCAATACACTCCATAGCAGATCTCAAAGAGACTGTGAAAACTGGAGCTTTAATAGCACCACTGAATGACAACTTGTTGCAGGAGTTTAGGTTAATTCACCACGGCCGACTTGCCACAACCAACTCACCACAGGACAATTCAGCACTGTATTAATTGCTTCATTCAGTTACTTTTCTATTGGTGACCACATTTTCATTGAAATTATTGTAACTCTTATATTTCTGGTTCGGTTTTCTTTATTTTATTATTATTGGCCACAGTTCCATCAAAATTACTTTATTTTTTGTATTTGTTGAATTGTCCTGCAGCGATTTGTCCCATGGTAAGTTGGCCACGGTGAGTTAGCTGTGGCAAGTTGGCCGTGGCAAGTTGTCCCATTCCTTTGTTGAAGTCATGTACATAAAAAGGCTTTACTTATGTCTGAATTAAAGGCCTAAGACAATAGAAAAGGCATACACAGATTCGTTTTGAAACTAAGGTTCCCCCAACATATAAAAAGCACAGTTTCATCATGGTTTTGAACCTTTCTAATGAGGGAAGAGAACTAAGTATCTTTGTAACATACAAAAGTCATGTGCACTTCCTAGCCTAATTTTCAGATTTTGATATTTTTTTATGCTTCTTCTCCATTTTCATTAAGGTATTAGTAGATTATTTTGTTGTGTGACAAAAACATCAAAGATGTAGATGTATGGACTAACTTCCAGAATTCTTGTGCCGATTTAGAACACATGGTTGAGAATCTAGGGCGTGTATAATAAGCAGATATAGGAAATGCTATCTGTTTATAGATAGTTGTACCCTTAGTGATTCTAGCCATTGTTTTTATCTTGTTCACCACCACAATTTCTTGGATAGATCATAAAAATATATTCATAAATAAAATAAAGCATGGCTTGGAAAGAAATGCACATAGCTATGAAGTGAAATATATTTTTGACAAATATATTTCAATGCATAGACAATTTCCAGAAAATGCTACTATATTTATATATAAGTGAACACTAATTTAAGAATTCCTTGAAAGGTATCCAGCTGTCAGAGTACATGACAGCAGATTGGAAGTATTTATGAGCATTTAAGGCAAAAAGACAATGCAGAAACAGCTTTTAGTGACATCATTGCAGTAAAAAGATGACTGAGGAGACCATATAATAATGGAGGTGGGGGAAGGCATGTAATAGCAGCTGTCCAGCCTGAGGCATTTTGAGCAATAGCAGCAGCAGCCGCACTTCCATTGCTAGAAATAGAATGGGAAAGGAAGAAAATGTCAGCATAAGATGATAAGCAGGGCAAGGAATAGCAAGAAAATCTCAAGAAATACACATTCACTCTCGTCTGAAACACAAAGGCCAATAAAAATAAACGGACATAGGCAACCTTTTTAGTGGAAATTTCCTATTTTCTTTTGCCCTGTTCTTATCTTTTTCCTGTCCTGCAATTACTTAGTGCTATTTTTGTATCTATTTTTAAATCTACAAGGCAGCACACAGAGAGGTTGCTGGTGTGCAAGAAAAGTATGGTGTAAGCTGTATTTTGTTGTATCACACTGTTCTGCATTTTAAAGAGGCAAATTAATCACTAAACTGCTGTTCGGTGCTTTAAACTGCCAGCTGTTCAACGCTTTGAATTGCAAGATTTATCCTTCAGGATTGTTTTGTGAATAATTCCTCTTCCCAAGATTTCATGGAAAACTGTTTTAAGCACAGTGAGAGAAAGCTCCTTCTAGGGAAGAGAGAAGGGGGATTAGGCAAACTGGCATCTGGCTTCTCTTTGGTCTTCCACACTTAGTAAATGACAGCTTATCCCTAGTGGGTCTGAAATTTTAATTAACAGGATTGAGAGCGTTGTGTTCTCCTGTTCACTCATGGAATTTCATTCAGCTAGGCGGAGTCTTGCTATGTTAGTTTTGTGAGTTTTGCCCCTTTTCTTGCCATATTTGTTAAGTGAACAACTGTAGTTGTTCAGTTAGTAGTACGGTTAAGTGAATCTGGCTTCCCCATTGACTTTGCTTGTCAGAAGATTGCAAAAGGGGACCATATGACCCTGGGACATTGCAACCGTCATAAATATGAACCAGTTGTCAAGCATCCGAATGTAAATCACATGACTACAGGGATGCTGCAACAGTCATAAGTGTGAAAAATGTTCATAAGTCACTTTTTTCAGTGCAGTTGTAACTTCAAATGGTTACTTAATGAACTGTTGTAAGTCAAGGATTACCTATAATTACAGCCCAGGCTAGGATTCATGCATTCTGTAAAGCCCGAGTTCAATTACCAACATTTATTTATTATTTATTTCCTAGCTCATTTTCAATAGAAGCCAGAGACCATACCTAATTAACAGGATCAGAGAGCTGATGAAGGGAAGAATCTCCCCTGGCAAGGATAGACAACACTGGGCTAGACCATTTATAGGCTGATTTAACCTAAGCAGCCTTCTCAATGGCTCATAAAATTTGTTGTGCACTTAAGTCCCTAGTGCCTATTAAGTGAAACCAATACCTCAAATGAAAATTAATACTCATAATTCCAGTGAGAATGGATTCTTTTCAGTAATTAATTATTATACTTTATATATTTGAAATTTCCAAATAACATATCAACTAAAAGGACAGTAAGTTATGTTCTGCCGTAATTGAGGCCTTCATAAAAAGGCACAATCCAATTATAGTTGAAGATGCTACGTTCTATTGCTCAAGAAAATCAAACACTAATAAGAATCATTCTTTTTATATTTGTCTCTGACTAAAACTAATAACATAAAAGATCTCATGGTAATTGACTTTTGTAGAAAATCCCCCAAGTTGGGATAGTTCTGCAGATGGTTTATATATTCCAGGACATATGAAAGACAATATAAAAATCCCTACTACAACAATAGAGAACATCTGTACCTCAGAATTAAAACTCTGGGTTCTTTGGTTCTCTGAGTTTGGTCGTTTTCCTACAGATGCTTGGTTACCAGCATCCATAAGGTGAGGGAGAGTGGATTTGATGCTTGTTCATATAGTAGTTTGCCCTGCCGGTCTGGGTTGGAGTGTGGTTTCTTCTTTGATTAGGACTCTGTTTCCTGCTTATCTGGATGTTGTATTTTGGGGAGGATATGTTCTGGGTTGTTTGTTTTCTTTGTTGACTTTTAGTGATATCTTTTAAATGATATGTAGTTCTTTGTGTCTGTGGCTGGCTGATCTATCCGACTGCTAAGTTTCCCGGTATTCCTGGATTTGGCTTGATCTAAGATGTTTACAGTTTCCTAGTTGAAATTCTGGAATATCCTACAATACCCTAATCACAGAATCATTAATAAAGAAACCATGTCCTTTAATCAAGACAGGTAAGGCAGGCTGCTATATAAATACAACCAGCAAACCTCACTCTCCCATGTATTACTGACGTTACCGCTCCTGATAAAGAAATATCTCAAGAGAACATCCAGACTCAAAGAACTCTAAGAACCCTCAGTCCCTTTTACATGCCCTAAATTGCACACTTTCAACATATCCAAATGCATACACTGGAAAATCCAACTCATAAATTTCCTTTAGTTCTAGTCCTGCCCTTCCTAGATCTGTACGTACCTAAACTCAGTACATATCATTAGGTTCTGTTTTCCTTCTCCATCTTATGCTCTGACAATACATGTTTTCTACAGCTCACTTATGCAAAAATAAAGGTCTTATTTGCTTACTTGAGTAATATACATTTCACTTAATCCCTATTTAAAAGATATGTATGCATCTCAAAGAAGAACAAATTTGTCATATCTGGCCAGCTCTGTGAGAACGGTGTGATCACATTGAAGATCTTTGGCGGGAGCGGGATGGAAGTAGTGCATTCATCTTGGCTCTTCTTGACCTCTCAGCAATATTCGATATCATCGCTCTTGGTATCCTTTTGGGCCAGCTCCAGGAACTGGGGTTAAGCAGTACTCTATTGTGCTGGTTTTCCTTCTTCTTCCAGGGTCTGTTCCAGTCAGTGTTGATAGAGGGAAAGAGGTCTAGCCCATGGCCTCCATTTTGTAGGGTGCCTCAGGGCTCTCTCCCCTTCTATTAAATGTTAACATGAGGCTGTTGGGTGATGTGATCCATGAGACTGGGGTGAGATATCATCAGTATGCAGATGACACCTACCTTTACATCTCTACCCCAGACCCTTTGAGTTATGCTGTGGATGTCCTATCCCAGTGTCTAGAGGCTGTTGGGGACTGAAACGGGCTCTGACTCAACTCTAGAGTGCCTGTGGGTCTTCAAACCCCCAAGATTAGGTTCTTCTACCTCTGATTCTGGATGGGGTTGCACAATCTAGGGGTTCTCCTGAATTCACAGCTCCTGCTCAAAGAGCAGGTGACAGCCATGGCTAAGAGGGCCTTTGCATATCTTCAGGTTGTGTCCCAGTTGCACCCATACTTGGACTGGAAGGCCTTGCTTACAGTAACTCACACCCTTGTAACCTCCAGGCTAGACTATTGTAATGTGGAGCTGCCTTTGAAGACTATTCAGAAACTCCAACTGGTGCACAATGTGGCTGTGTAAATGGTGCTACATATGCAGTGCATGTAACACTATTCCTGTGTAGGCTGAACTGATTATGAGTGTGCTTCTGGGTGCCTATAAAGCCTACATGACTTGGGACTGGGGTACGTGATGGATAGCCTTTTTTCAAGAGTTTCTACCATCCAACTAGGTCAAGCAGAATGGGCATACTGCAGCTTCCATCAACCAAAAGGCAAGGGACTAAAAGGCAAGCTTTTTCTTCAATGGCCCCTGCTTTATGGAATATTCTTCCTTTGGAGATCATAATGGCCCCAAACCCTATTAACCTTTCGTAAAGCCCTAAACATCTGGTTATGTTCCCAATCTTGGGGCACTGAAAGTGCCAAGGGCCCTGTTTCCTGGCTATATTGCTAACGGATCAGATATCTTGCTCCTGTGCATGTTGAATTATATGTTTTTTTAATGTTTTTTTTCTGTTTTACACTGTTTTTATTGTTTATTTTTTTTATTTATAATACATTTTCTGAATTGTAAGCCACCCAGTCATTGACTGAGATGGGTGACCATAGAAATTGAACATATAAATAAATAAATATATTTGATTGAAAATGTTGATAATTAACAGGCCTTTTTCTATAGATAAATAATCCAGTATATATATGGCAGCAAAATAACTAGTATTCCTGCACCTCCCTCTTTGAACAAAATATTAAAGTTGTTTTTCACTAACAAAATCTATGCTAGTCAAGAGAACTTTTCTTAAGTAAAGATTTTGAAAATATTGTTTGTCCTGAGATGCAGTAATCTGTTCAAAGCGAGACTGCTAATTAATAATCTGCTGAAAATGTAAGCATACAGAAAATATAAAGAATGTGACATATTTTTTCAGAGGTAAAGGAATTTAATATTCAGAATGTAATCTTTAACATCTGCTGCCCTAATTAAATAAGACTTATGCTAAATACATTGTTGTCAAGTCTCACAAAATCAAGTTTAAAGAATGGCCAAGAAACCAACATTCTGATTGGTGTAGATTTTGGATGCATGCTAAGAATTAGCAGAGCTGAATCAGATGAACTCACAAACTATGGAATAATGTGCCATCTTTTTTTTTCTGGAGAAGAAGAGGGGAAGAGGAACAGTTTAACTCATTTAGTGCAGCTTCTCCAGTTCCATAGCCCTCATTTAGCCCGTTAGCATGATTTTTAACCAAACCATTAGTCACTTGACTGAGAGCAGTTTGAGGTAATTGATTCTTTCTGATCCATCCCAAGGAATTAATTTCACAGGCTGCAGAGTAGTTTCTGGGAACATAAAATGGTTCTCTTTGTGCTGTAAGATGCCCCCACATCATGCATTCTACATTTTCTATGCATGCAATGTGAGTTCTTAGCTGTCCAAATGTTTGATATTGTAGAGAAAATAATTTATTGAAAGAATTGAACACTGCCTTCCTCATTAATGAGGCCTGGTTTCTAAAATTCAAGAAGATGGTTGAATGGTGAACAGGAAAGAAAACATCAAGCACATAAATATTCATGATTCTGTTATTAAGATTGCAAATCAACATGCTTTTATTTGGTTTTCTTTCTGTTTTTAACTCAAAGTATCTTTAAAAGCTATGACCAGTAAGATATCATTGCTCTGCTTTTTAAAAAATGCAAATCCCTTCCTTTTCTTTCTTTCTTAATTTTGACACATTTATACAAGAGATATGGACTGGAGACTGGGATTGGCTGTGTTTTATAGATTTAGACTTTCTCTTGCTCATATGCTTAAGCTATTGCCTGTGCTTCCATGTTTCTATCAGTTTGCAGATTCCACCTTCCCTAGCTTGGTCTGGTCCTATGGCTATGAGAATTACAGCCTCAAAGTATGTAAGTGGAGTCTCTGTAATTAAATAATAGTGGTGCTTGTCAATCTGACATGGGGAGAGTGCACACTAGATTGTTACAGTCTCCACATGCAGAAAGATTTATTTCCTCCTCCTCCTCCTCATTCTCTAAAGTGAAGAACAAAGAAAAAGAGGTAGTGAGATTGCACTGATGAAACAAAAGCGAGAAACTCATTTGACTGCCTTTTCTCATTTTTCTTCTTAAACATGTATGCCCAGGAAAGAGAAAAGAGGAGAATCTCTCTTGTTTTTACTGCCTGAAGTCTCCAATAACAGTGCAGCTCTATTCAGGCAGTGCCTCTGAGGCTTTAATTAATAGACAAGGAGCAGGACTGGCCCTTAACTCCATCTGCTGCTTTTCTTCTTGACTTCCAAGCAAGGAGGTTTTCTTCTCCACTGCAAATCAGGCTTCAAAATCACATCGATCCAACTCATGTTGAGGGTAACTGGTGGGAAATTGGAGAAGGAGCCTTAAAGATACAAAAATCTCTTTAGTCCATTTGCCAAGAAAGGTGAACGTTCAGGGACAGTGAAGGAATAAACATCATTATCTTCTTTACATATTCATTAAAATCATGTAAGAAATGTCTGGAAAGAACATAGGTAAACTATTTATCTGATGCTCTTTTGCACAGCAGCTATAAAAAGTCAGCCAATCACACTTCCGCTCTTCACTTCTGTCTCAGCAGAACAAGAATTCTGTCTGTGTGAGAAGTAAGAGGAGGAGGAGGAGGAGGAGGGACAGTCCCAGAGATTGGTCCACTTCTGTTGTCAGTTATCATTCCATGGGAGAAGGGGCCATTCCTTGCCATTTCTTCCCCTCTCCCTATACCCCATTTTTCTTCCTGCATCTCCTAGCACCCAGCAAGAGAGTGGGGGAGAGGGACAAGAGATTCAATCCCCCTTCAATTCCCCCCCTACTTTCCCACTCACCTCAGGTAACAGAATACTCCTATTATCAGCTCTCCAATCCCACATTGTGATCAATAATGGGATTGCAAAAAAAACATTCTCCTCTTTTCCTCTTGGTTTTTTTTGCCCCACCTAGCAAGAAAAGTTTGGGGAAAGGGGGGGGAGTAGTAAATCTATATCCTTGTGGAACCACATGTTGCAAACCTACTCTGTAGAGAGCCTTTCTTCACACATGTCCAACAGTCCAGTCAAGAACAGCCTCCAGGGCTGAGAAGTACCTTTTCTCATCCAACTTGCTCCAGTCAACTTGCCATGGCCAACCTGCCATAGCCAACTCACCGTGTGACAACTTGCAACGGGACAAGAGTTAAACTAATATCGAAGAAATGGTGGAATAGAATCATTAAAGAAAGGATACCAAAGGAGGGACAAAATGAAATGTGAATGACAAAAATTAAAATAATTTTTATTTTTTATTATTTTAAATAATTAAATTGAATAGTTGAATTGTCCTGAGGCGAATTGTCCCATAGCGAGTTGGCTATGGCAAGATGGCCATGGCGAGTTGGCCATGATGATTTGGCTGCAGCGAGTTGTCCCCTTCCGATCTGAATAGCCTCTGGCACTCTCCTCCTACTTTGGAAAGACAAGCATGAGAAAAATGCTATTCGATTGCCTTTTCATGGGGCAGAGGGGAGAAATACTTCTAGCACAAGAAAACTGGCACTAACACCATCCCCTTCCCCTTCTCCTCCTCCTCTTTCTTTTTTTCTGATTGTCTAGCCACCCACATGTGGGAGGATACCTTTTTTTGACCAATGGGGATAATCTTCACTTTCCCACTGCCAAAAGGTAAATGGCCATAAAAATAAATGGTTTTGGATAATTCAGTCCACTATTCCACCGCTCTTTCTATTAGGAAAGTATTTCTGATTTTCAGGTGGAATATGCTTTCCTATCAATTTATTCTTTGACCCGCACTTTGGGGTGACAGAAGTAGGTCTTCATTTTCTCCTTTGTAACATTCATTCATTCCCCTTCTGTCTTTTTTTTCCTCAAGGCATTCAGAGTTCTTTTCTTTTTGTAGAAAAATATAAAAATAGCCTTGATTAAGTTATGTAGGAGCCATTAATGGAGGAAAAATGACAACTTAGTCCTGGGAAAAGGGAAAGAAAGACTTCAAAATACCCCATTTTGATTCTGATTGGTGTAAGAGGGAGTTGCAATTTGGGGTGATGGAAACAAGTCTTAATCTTCTGTGTTATAACATCCATCCATTCTTTTCTCTTTTCTCAAGGCTAAGCATTCACTGTTCTTTCCATTTTTGTAGAAAAATATGGGAATAACCTTGATTAATGCATGCAGGAGCCATTAATGGAGGAAAAATGATAATGTAGTCCCTGGAAAGGAGAAAGAAAGAAGTCAAAATATCCCATCTTGTTTCTTATTAGCATAAGAGGGGACAAAGGAAAACTCGGAGGTTTTTGTAAAAATTCTGTTACAGAGTCTTTAACCTACAACATATTTCCAACCTGGTATAGAAAGTCACCCCCCCCCCCACCCAGAGAAGGAAATATTTTGGGGGATATTAAAAAAGGAAGAATATTATATTTCCCCAAAGGAAAGCGGGCCCAGTTTTTCTTAATAGCCCCAGGCAGAGGCCAGGTCTGTAGAAATGCAGATTTGATAGTCCCATTCAGAAAGACTGAAGCCATATTCATGAGCAAATACTACCTGCAGAAATTCATTCAAGACAGGATCTTTCGAAATCCCTTGCAGAAAACTGATAGCTAACAATAGTAGTGTGATAGAATTAGAGCTAGCAACCCCTCACCCATCCAACACAGGACATAGCCATCAGCCCCAGCCCCAGAAAAGCAGGACATGACCTTTAGGACATAATAGGATTAACCCACCACCATCAGAATACAAAAAGGGCTCAGGTCAAAGTACATGACACAGGAACAGGAACAGGAACAACTCCAAACACCAAAGCCCAAGAAGGTATAAAAACCCACCACTCCCAGCACCAAGTAGTCAGCTGCTCCAGAGCCACATGTCTTGTGGTTCTGCTCTTCAATAAATTACAAACTTCTTTCTAAAGCAGTCTCCATTTTGTTTATTCCCAGCTTGGACTGGACCCTGATGAAGATTTTTCTTTCAACACTACGATAAGGAAGGAAGTAAATGATAGTCTGGTTAAACCCTTATGTGTTATCTTTGAGAAACTGGAAAAACTGGTGAAGTGGCTTATCACTGGAGGAGAGCAAATGTTGCCCCAGAGAACAAAAGGATATCAGGTTAACTACAGACCAGCCAGAGTAATATTAGTATCTAGGTAGATTCTAGTGCAGATCACAAAGAGGTTAAACTACAAAAAGCTTGAAACCTGTCATAATTAGCAAAAGTCAGCATGAATTTATCATAAACCAATCTTGCTGGACTAAGCTGTTTCTTCATTTTTTACTGGGCAATTTCCTTAACAGATTATAAAAAAGGTGTAAACAATATATAATTTCAGCAAAGTTGAAATGATTCATGGTGTTGCTTAACAAGCTAGTTAAATGGGTGTATTGCTGGCTCAAAAACAACTGTAAATGTGTTCATCATCAAAGTTGGGAAAGATATTGAACGGGGTGCAACAGTTTCAGTCTTGAGACCTCAACTCTTAAATTTGAATTATGAGATGGAGAGAATGTTTATCAAGTTTACAGATCATACCAAATTGGATCAGATAACTAATACCATACAAAAAATAACATTCAAAATGCTTTTCTACAAAAAAAGGAGGAATTTTAAGCTATTCCAATATATTTTAAGTATAATTTCCAATTCAGGGAAATAACTGCTCTCTTTTGTTCTGATTTGATCAGTTTCCACCTTGAGCCATGCTTCTAGTTCTGGGCACTAGGAGTCAGAGGAATTGGAACAGATTCAGAAAATAGCAGTGAGGATAATCACAGCACTAGAATTTAAATCCTATATAGAAACATTGAACAATCTGGATATGCTTAGATTAGACAGAAGATCAATATGGCAAAATATCATAAGAAATAATATCAAGACTCTCTCATTAAAAGATGCATAAGGATGCCATCACTTGCATTAAGAATGTCAAGACCTCTCATATTCTACATTGCAGGAAATCAGATTTCTATTCAATATTAGGAAAAACTTCAAAGCCGTTAAAACAGCAATATAAATGACTCAGCAATATAAATGACTTATGAATCTAACACAAATGTTACCAACATCAGTATATTAAAAAGCAGATACTCAAATTATGTTTTCTGTGTATGATACGGATGTGCATGGATATCTCTTTAAAACTAACATGGGACACCATCTTCAAGATTGTGTATTGTTCTCAGAGTTCTGGAATTATGGCCCAATCTTTACCTTACAAAAAGAAGGTAAAGAGGAAAGCTGACAAATTCACAGGTTAGCTTTGACATGTAAAATGGTATAATAGCTGGCTCTGAAAATCTCAAGAAAAATATGCTAAAACATTGTTTCAGCAGCTGCATTGTTTTAATTAACTAAAACCATACAAAATCCCTTTGTAATTGCCAATACATGAAAAATACATATTTAGATGAGCTGTAAATGGAACTGTATGTGTATATATGCATAAAATAGTGCAAACATTGTTGTGACCAGCAAACTATATTACTCAGTGACTGATGATTTTGTGTGTGTGTGTGTGTGTGCGCCTTTGAATTATTATTGATTCTTGACAACTGTCTGGATAAGTCTCTGCAGTTGGTTTGATCTTATCTACTTCCTAGGGCTGAAAGAGAATGACTAGTCCAAAGGTACCCAGTTGGCTTTGTGCTTAAAGTGAGACTAGAACTCACAGTCTCCCAGTTTTTAGCCTAGCACTTTAACCACTACACCAAACTGGCTGTCCGTTTAATCTATAGTGACATCAAAGTATTGTGATTCAAAGAGTGGCCCATTTGTTATTATTATGAAAGCTATTATGAAATATAGAATGGTTAGATTTGAAATTAAATTTGAAAGCTATTATGAAATTAAAATGGTTAGATTTCCCATCTAAAAATCAAAGCAATACAAATGACTTTCTGTGAGATGAAAAAAACTAGTATTGATCTCAAATTTTAAAAAATATTGCAACGTGACCAATCAGTGTTCATTCAGTGACAACTTAGATGGGAATGGTGAAGATTTTAATAGACTTTGTTCAACTGAACAGAATGGCAAGTAGACATTGCACCTGGAAGCATTTGTTGTTTTTCTGCTTGGCTGAAAAGGAAAATTAGCCAGGCATCCTCACATTCATTAATCTAATCTAATCTAATCTAATCTAATCTAATCTAATCTAATCTAATCTAATCTAATCTAATCTAATCTAATCTAATCTAATCTAATCTAATCTAATCTAATCTAATCTAATCTAATCTATCTTCTTTCTATCTAATTATATCTAGCTATCTAGCTATCTTTATTTTTATCTCTATCATCTATCTCTATTTGTATATCTATATCTATCTATCATCCACCAAAATTTGAAACTGACCATCTCTTTCATATATTAATAAGCCTCAATGCAGTATCAGCCTTCAATGATCATGAAATTCTACTGGATGATTTATAAGTTCAAATAAGCCCACTGAGATGGCATTGTTTGATGTAGTTATATCTTGGACACCAAGAGGCAACCAATGCTCTATGTCCAATATTAATGCCAAAACTATTTATATACTACTAAAACTCTGCTGCCTGTAAACTTTAACTGGGTTAGGACATCATAGGGCAAAACATTTTCAAATAAGGTATCTCAAATGGGATAACTTATAGAATGCATCCAAAATTCGCAATTCCCATGGAATTGAAATTTGGCAAATTTTAAAAAACATTTTATGACCTGAAATTTATCATAAAGCATTTTATGACATAATACACAAACAAATTCCTGTGGTCAACTATTGATGTTTGACATGGGTTATTTTAAAGACAGATATATCTCTGAATATTTGTTTTTCTTTTCCAGTGCATTAAAATCTCTGCCATTGTTGAAGACAGTGAGGAATCTGGTAAGGAAATATCTCTGAAAAATGATCCAAGAGGTCACAGAAAATTAAGAAAATTTTATTGATTTTCTAGTTTTACATTTAATTATTTAAAAAGCAACATGGCGGCTGAGTTGGTCAATAATTCAATAATATACAAATATCTTTAGTACGGATCTCAAACTATTACATTAAATGTTTCCTCTCTTTTCCCCTTGGTATTTACTGTATCAATTTTTAAATTAATACAATTCTTATTATATCAATTAAATAAAAAATAACTTTCTTACATTTATCAATAATTTTTAGTTCATACATATCCTAGTTGTTTTAACATTCAATCTTTTTAGACAATCAATGTCCTGATTAATTTTTCCCAATTTTTAGTTTCCCATTAATATTTAAATTTAACATTTAATATTTATAATTTCCAAGTTTTAAATAACCCCAATTCCCTTTATCACAATTCATCACAAGATCTAATGTTCAGGATACAAGTCTTATCTATTCGAATTCTCACCATCTTACATCAACTAATTAATAATATTATATAATATTCTTATTTTCTGGTAATTTCCAAATATCTTAAATTTAGTAACCAAAATTTCTCTTATTTCGACATTTAATACTTCCTCTCTTTTTCTCTTAATATCTACTATCTCATATTTAAGCTAATAATTTTTATTATTATCGCTAAGTAAAAACATATTTATTACATTCATCGATAGATTTTTAGCTTATATATATCTTAATTAACTTTACATTTAACCTTTATAAGCAAATCAATGTTCAAATTTAACTGTTAATATTTATACTTCTAAGCTTTAAATGACCAAAGTCATTTAGGAACACCACTAGAAGGAACACCACTAGAAAAAGTTGAAAGGGTCACGCACCTCGGTTCTAATTTACATGAAAGCTGGGACATGACCGCTGAAGTAAAGACAAGGATAGAGAAAGCTCGAACAGCATTCTTCAAAATGAAAAAGGTCTTCTGCAGTCATGACATAAGCCTAAGACTGAAAATCAGGCTTGTCAGATGCTATATTTTTTCTATCCTGCTCTATGGAGTAGAGAGTTGGTCTCTGACAAAAGGCCACCTGAAGAGACTAGAAGCATTTGAAATGTGGATTTACAGTCGGCTGTTACGTATAAGCTGGGTGGACAAGATCAGAAATGAGGAGGTTTTGGGACTTCCGGATCCGGTTGCAGCGCCAGCGGACGTGCAAAGAACTTGCTCTCTTTGCCGTCCGGTTTTCCCCGCCGGTAGACCCTGGACAGGGTCGAAAGTCGCCCTGGAGGGGCGACCACCGTGGAGGAGGGCATTCGTTGATTGCGGAGGGAGCGGCAGCTCCCTCTGCGGTCTGAGAAATCACCTTTGGGCCGACGGGGAAAAGATCGGCCAGTAACATGGCCAATCACTTAGCTGCTCCAGCCGAAAGTCACAGCAACATCTAAGCAAAAAAAACCACCGTGGAAGATCCGGGTGAGACCTTTCCTTCCCTCTTGTTAATCTATCTACTTCCCTGTTAACAGCTTTAAGAACTATTTCTCTAGTTTGAGAAAGCAGCGTTCGGATACTGGGGAAAACGGGCTTTGGAAAAATAATTATTTTTTCTTTCTTTTTTGTTCATACGTGCTCTTAATTCAGGTATCCTGAAAAAAAAAATCCTTACTGTGACTCCTTTTTTTGGCTTGTCTATCTTTAGTTTAGGTGAAAACCTTTAGGGAGGGGGGTGGAGTGCTTTTTTTTCCCCTCCCCCCCCTCCTGAACAGTATTGCCTACTTAAAAAAACAACAACTTTCTGTTCTCTGGGCGGACTCATGTGGATTGTTTTGGCTACAATCTAGCCTGGAACTTGGCGTGAAGCCCAGAAACTTTGACTGATACAAAGTAACTATCTCCAGCTGAACTCTCACTCCCTGATCTTGGCGTGACGCCCAGACTGGTATATTTCTTCTGGAACTTGCTCAGTTTTCTACTTGTACTACGTTTGACTTTACAATATTGAATATATTTCCAAAAAATGGATTTTTCTTTTCCATTTTAGGATTATAATACAATAATTGACTGCTACTGATTGGGACTCTTGCTGTTTTTTTTATTTCTGTGCTGGACTTGACTATTTGCTTTTCCCTATTTCGGTTTGGACTCTATATTTTACAATGCTGCAATCTATCTTTTAAGCTGAACTTTCAAAAAAAAAAAAGAGAGGATGGAATCCTATTCACAGATTAATTATGGACTTATATTAGAAAATATTTTGGAAATGAGAGTGGAATTTAAAGAACATATTAGAACACTTAGGAAAAAGGATGTTTCAGAATTAAAAACTGAAGCTCAAATCTTGACTGACTATGACATACAATCAGATCTACAACTTAACGAGATGGATGAAATATATTCACAACTTACTGATGAGGAAGAGGATACATCCCACATGCAAATGATGGAGATTTCTGATGAGCAAAGGCAGAATTCAACTAAAACATTTACAATTGTAAAAGCAACAGGAATGGACTTCCAAATACGAGGCACTAAAAACGCTGACAATATGATAGTGCAGACAACACTGGACAAAAGAGAAGAAGACTATGATTGGACTCAATGGTGAGAAAATGCTTATAGCCAAACACTAAGATGGGAGGAACTAGAGGCCCTACTGTGGAAACCTGCCTGGCACAAAAAGAAAGCTAGAATTAGATTTAAAAATGAGAGTTAAAATTTTATCTGATGGGTAAAAAGGGGTTTTAGAGACTTTGATTGAGCTAATACTTTTGAGATTTTTAAGGTTATATTGGTCTGAGTCAACATTAGATCTAAATTATGGATTTGATTATGGTTTGGAATGGCAATAGGGAAAATTGGAAAATCTAAAACTAAAGGAGTTAGATTGAGATTGGTGAAATATTACTGATATTTTTACTTATAAGAATTGAATGTATTAAGTGGACTAAATTGAAATAATTGAGGAATTTTTAGGGATTTGGATGGATTTATAAAAATATTTGATAGAATATATGAAATAGAATATAGTTGAGAAACATTAAAATATAATAGTTATATTATATGTCTATGATAGAAATAATTATTGTTTTATTATTTTAGGCTAAAATGTAATGGTTTTAAAATATATAAAGTTATGTTCATTTACAAAATATGTATGTAGAACAGAATAGAATAAGAGATAGAATTTAAACAATTTATATTGTAGGAATGCTCGAATTATATACTATATGTTTCTGTAAGATCAAATTGAAATAGGTTAATTGAAAGTTAGTTAAGCCTGAAAACGGGTGAAAATATGATTGACAGTTTTTGTTTTTTGTTATTGTGGTTTTTTTTGCTTTTTTCTTTTTTCTTTTTTTGATTGATAAAATAGAGAGGGAACCTTTAAAGAAGTAGTTTAAATTGTATATCTATGACTGTATCTTTTGCTTTGTTCTATGGAGTGCCCTATCTCTATGATGTGTCTTAAGCACTTGGCTGTAAAACAATTTTTTTTTAATAAAACTTGTTATTAAAAAAAAAAAAAGAAATGAGGAGGTTTTAAGCCGCCTGGGAAAGCCAAGGGAAATCATCAAAACAATTAAAAAACGAAAGTTAGAATATTTCGGACATGTGATGCGACACCCAGAAAAATACGGCATACTCCATTTAATCCTCCAGGGAAAGACTGAAGGCAAATGAGGTCCAGGCAGAAGAAGAACATCATGGCTTCAAAATCTAAGGGACTGGTTTGGACAAAACTCAGCAGCACTTTTTCGTGCGGCTGCTGATAAAAACAGGATCGCCAACATGATCGCCAACATCCGATAACGGATATGGCAGAAGAAGAAGAAGAAGAAAGTTTTCTTTATCTCAACTCATAACAATATCTAGTATTTAAAGTACACATCTTATCTATTTGAGTATATCCTATTTTAATTCTCACGAATAAGTCAAAACCCCAATTTTCTTCAGTCTTATTCTGGCTTTCTTTCTGTCGAGCCCCGTGGGCCCGACATTCATCTTGACACTTTGCCAAATCGTCTTCCATGTCTGTACTTTTGAGTCATCAAACAAATCTCCCTGTGTTGTTATGTAGATTGTTTGACGTAGAAAAAAACATCCGGTCGCCATTTTTTTGAGAGGACTAACAAATCGTCTCCCTATTTTTCCATCTCGATGTAGTTGTCCTGAACTGTTTATCTTCTCTTTAGTCTGTTCTTCTTCTTGATCCTCAGGTTCCTTCTGATTTATGTAGAAAGTCTTTTCCTTTTTCCATATTGTCAGTCCGTTTTCTGGGTTTTTCATTGACTGTATTTGTTGATCAGTTGAATCTTCTGTCATAATATTTAATTGTTCCACTTTTTCTGTTATATTCTATATAGTTGATTTTTTAGTTGTAATGAAAGTTTGAGTTCATATATCTGGGCTGACAGTTCTTTTCTGTAACCTCTTATTTCATCAGTAGCTGTAAGAACAGTTTGATGAATTGCTTTCAACATAGAAAGAATCTGTTCCTGATCTTCATCCATATTCTCTTAGTAGTGTATTAGAGAATGCAATCAGAGAATGCAAAAAAAAAAAATTGTCATTGAATATGGAACACAGTTGGGCTTCTCACAACTGATATCTCAAGGTTACATAAATCTTATCTATTGTCTGGGCTACTGGCCAAGTCTTTTTAAACAATAACAAATTGCAGTATCAGGTTTAGCCATAAGATGTCGCCCCTACCATTTAAAGTTTTTATAATCTTTTCAGTTTTGCTTCTTTTTTATAAGTAAAAACCCAGATCTTCAGTAAGAATAGAAAATCTTTTAGTCCACAAACTTTAAAAAATAGAATTCCAATTAGGATCAAGTTATTCTTTCAATGTTTTAAACTCCCCTGGATAGTCAGTTGCCGCTGTTTCTAGAGGGAGGGATAAAATCTTCCTTCCATCTCCACAGGGGGGAAAGTACTTTAAGCAGCTTATTCAGGTAAAAAAGATAGTTAGGATTTAGGAGAGGTAGATTTCACCCAGTCTCATCCGTGCTGCTTTATAATTGCCTGGTGGTAAGTGTGACTTCGGCTGTCTGCAGCCTAGTGATGAGCCATATTGCTATGGCCAGTCTTTCATCTGCCGGTTTGGAGGGCTGCCCCGGATCGAATGGGGATCCTCTCCTTGCTGGTCGCCCCTACAGGGTTCCCCAGGGTTCCCCAGCGAAGCGAAACTGGATGCGGAAGACAGAGCTCGCCTTCCAGACATCCATGGCGGCCACGTCAGCAAACTGGAAGTCCAGATTGTCTTGTTTGCTAACTCTGCTATATATGCATGGTTTGCTGTATATGATTAATCATGTGAATTTAAAAACACTTTCCTGCATAATATTATGATAGCTTCCCTCAAACTTGCAATTCTGCACTCTTCCCAGAATAAATAGGCGGTGGGGGGGAAGTTGGCTAAAAAAAATTGATGAAAGATTTATTATTTGTGAAATCATTTCTCAACAATAGCTGACGTTAAGGTAATATTTGATACAGAAAACTTCAGCAATTATAAACTTAGTAACACCTTTTGCCTCAAGTTGTTTTGGAGTTTGCTATCTGAAAACGGATTCAGCATTTTTTTTTATTGTTTTGGAGATTGATTTGCATAGGATTTGCCTCTGAAGAATGTCATGTGACTATTTCAAGAAAATTTTTAAAAGGAAAGATAATGTGATAGGCTTTGAACAGCCTTTTTGTTTACTTCATTTTAAACCACCCATTCTGTTATGATATCACATCACTTTCTCATTAATTATAGCCCTCATTAATTATAGCCCTGTTCCAAATTAATGAAACCCCCATCCCCTCCCCAACATCTAGTCCAGGAGTAGGCAACCTCGGCTCTTTTATGACTCCTGGACTTCAACTCCCAGAATTCCTGAGTCAGCATAGCTGACTCAGGAATTCTGGGAGTTGAAGTCCAGGAGTCATAAAAGAGCCAAGGTTGCCTACCCCTGATCTAGTCTTTCATGGTGTACCATCTTTCCAGTTTCTGGAGACTCTAGTGCTTAACCATGGAGAATTTAATTACCACTAAATTGATACATAATGCCTGTAAAGGTTCTTAATATGTGACAATACATTTTCCATTTTGATATTTACATGTACTGTAAGCATATGTTGGCATCTCACTGTGTCTTTTCACATTTTCATTATTAATATTATTATGAACCTGTGTTAAGGAGAAAAAAATGTGATTTGCATTTCCCTTTAATATAAGCTGAGCCATTCTTGACAACCAAATTATTCCAAGGTAGTTCTTACGAACCCTTTATGAACCAGCGTTTGGTTTCCACATTCATAGCAAACCAAGTCACCACATACACAAATCACGCAGAAGTTTCTGAGGCCACTCCTAGTCAACAGAAACTTGCTGTGGAGCCACTGGTTATTTCTGTCTAAACCATTCCCAATGAAAGAGGCCTCATTCTACTTGTAGACAAACTGGTTTTCTGGTTATTGAGGTAAAACTGCATCTAAGCAAAAGGAATTATGAATTCTATTACAAACACCCTGGGGTGGAATATGAACAATACCAGCACTTTCACCTAATACCTCCACCTTCCAGTCTGTCATAAAAATGAATAAAATCTGCATTCATCTTCTGTTCTGCCAGCTTTGAAATGCAGGGAATACTCAGACAACATTAGCAACCCAAAACTGCTCCTCCATCCCCCCCCCTCCAGCTGACCAATAGAAGACTGTAAAGAATGCCATTCCATCAGTGCCCATCCCTGAGTTTCCCCCAATTGTGAAGTAACAGAAACATTGCATGTTTCTCTGCACAAATATCTGACTACATGTCTTTGTTTGTAAATAAAATTGCTGTGGGAAACTATGTGAACAAAACAAAATGCTATTTCTCCATTCCATCTAAAAATTTCTATGAGTTGTAAAGGCAAAATGTAGGAAATTTTGCATTGGAAAATTATTGTTGGATTTTTTTATTTTTCATTCATTCATTCATTCAATTTATTAAACAGGGAGTGGGTGGGAAGTAAGTTCAGATCATTGCAAATAGGAAGAGACAAGGTCCAAGAATTGGATAATGAATCTCTGTAAGGGAGTGGAAAAGAGTAATAACTGACTTAAGCCAAGGAGGCAGGAGGCAAGGTGAGGCATCAGTTCTCACCAATTAGAAAATGGATCATCCATAAAGGCAGTAGGACCATAGCAACAGTTTCCTATAAACCAGAGCAGAGGGAGAAAAAAATAAATTCAACTCACCAAAAGACATCACAACATTAATCAGTGTCAGAGCCAATCCTGAAATACAGTAAAGTGCTGAAGTCCCAAGACTCTAAAGAATTTTATAAAATGCTTCTTGAAGATAACTATTCCAGCCCTTTTGAAAATCTTTTTGTGTGTGTGTGCAGGGGGTGGGCGGAAAGCTCTAACTCAATATATCTACAGTGGTAGACAAGCTATTTGGAATAGACTAGTTTCTTTCACTGGGCAAAGTTAAAATGTTGCCATAAACATCAGATGCTAAGAGGTATTTACAAGGAGTTGGAGGAGAAAGCTCTTTGCCATATATGCCTTGTGAGCAAATTTGATGGCATTAATTGAAACAACAATCACCAGGATTAAAGAAGGATTCAGCTGTCAGTGTCCTCTGCTTTTGCAGATGAAAGGGAAGAATGTAAGATCATGTTCTTCACTCCAGGGATCCTTGAGTGATGGAAGAAATTATTTGGGTAAAAAAATAATAATAATATTAAGCATATGGAAAGAAGTATTGCTATGCCAGTATTATACCACATCACAACCTTCAGAAAAGTTGTCCCTCTGTTTGTGTGTTCAAAATAAAGAACATCTGATTCATAGACAGGCCAAGGTGAAATGAACTCATAGTTAAAACAATATTTATATATAAACAGTGCTTTTTTTGTAAAAAAAAAAAAAGGTGCCGGAACTCACACACGTCATACAACCCGCCTTGCCTATCCTACAAGGTTCCATCCCAAAAAGATGCCGGAACTCCATTCTGGGCGTTCTATGAGAAAAAAAGCCCTGTATATAAATACCCCTGCTATAACAGACTTTAAAATAGAGTCTCTCCGTGTGTGTTGCCATTAAACAGTAAAAAGCAAAGTACCAGAAATAAAGGGTTGCATGCCTTCCAGAATAATAATAAAAAAAATCAATACATGCTCAAAATGGTAATCTCCTTTGGGACAATTTCATCAATAAGAGTTATCATTGATTAGGTCTTATCCCTGAGAGATACAAATTTTCCACATCTTTGTGGCTCCCTGAAAGCCTAAAAACGTAAAAATGAGAAGCTTTCATTGATCAGCTCCTTCAGAAACCTATCCAGCACTTAGTTGATTAGGAAACAAATACAGGATTGTATTTCTTTCAGATGCCAGATACTGAAGTGGCTTTCTACTGTTTTAACTTTTTGAGTAGGCCTATTTCTTGATGTTTGGCAAGTTCTCTCTCTAACACAGCAGCCAGCAACTTGCAGCAAACCTTGTCTTGGTGGTCTTATCTGACCAGTTTTGCTGAAAACTGACAGCAAAATTCTTATTATTTGGAGGAAGGAAATGCATGAAAACCACACAAATGGAAAGAAACATGCCCCCAGATGTCCCACCAAACCCAAAGAAACAGTCCTATCCAATCTGCATCTTTTCCTGCACTTACTGAGTTCCTTTGGCTCTCCAAGTCTAACTGCTGTTTTCAAATGATGGCCCAAGCCTGTTCTGACCCCTTTAGTCTAAAGAAAGAAATCCATGAGCAAGGTTGAACAGAATGTTTCTCAGGAAGCCTAATGTGCTAAGTCTGAAACCACCTGATTGCCTCTATGCAGTAGTTAGGTACAAAAAGCATTTTGTATGCCTTATTTATTCTTCTATATTGGCTGCTGCCTTGGCACAATTATAGCAATAGCACTCAGACTTACACATCCCTCCATAATGCTTTACAGCACTGTTTAAGTGATTTACAGAATCAGCATATTGCCCCCAACAATATGGGTCCTCATTTTATCGACTTCAGAAAGATGAAAGGTTGAGTCAACCTTGAGCTGGTTAGGATCGAACTCCTGGCAGTGGAATGCAGAGTTAGCCTACAGTGTTGCATTCTAACCACTGTGCTATCATGGTTCTTATAATGCTTTAAATATCAGCTAAGAAATATATAATATATGTATATACAAATTGAAGTCTCAAATGCAACTAGAGTTCCACTTTGTTCACTCTTTGTTGTTTTTGCTATGCACTCTCTGCAAATATATTCTGACCTTCTTCAGCAATATGATGATCTTGGTGAATTATATGGATTTCATACACTAGGCCAATCAGGGGCCTTGTGGGAGGTGGTACATGTTAACAAGTAGTTCTCTCTGTTTTTGTTTTGCTTACAGCTCCTGCTCCGATTAGTAACAGGCAGATATTCATCTTGGAAGCCTTTCAGATTGGCTGCATTATCCAGATCCCCCACTGGAAGCACAGAAACAAGGTTCTAAGTAGGGACAGAGTGGCAGGAAGAAATAAGTTTTAGGAAGACTCAGGGAGTACAGCATCTCAACTTTCCAATATGGGTTTGTAATAAATCCTGAACATATTTCTTAGTGACCTGATGGCTTCATGGAATAGAAGTAAAAAAAAAAAAAAGATTGCTTCCCACCGATCCACAACACAAATGTCATAATTATAGAATTATTTCCCCCTTTTCTTTCTTTTCCTAATTGCCAACCACAGGTTAAGGGTTTATAGCACAAAACACTGAGTTTTGAGATTATTCAGGCTTGATTTATTTTCTGGGAGTTATTCATGTCTTTTAATTTCCTTTTTCTGTTTCATGATTATTTATCACTTCATAGAGCACCCATAAGGAAGTTAAATCTTATATGTAAAGAACAAAGGGGAGCAGATGTCAATCAAGATTTAATAAGAAACGAATGGGGCTGGAAAAGAAGGAATGAATGATATTGGCAGCAAAATATTATTTTATACTTTTGGAAGAAACTTTTTAGCATAAAGAAGCTGAGTGACTTGCTGTAGCATCTATTTAAGAAGATCAAAATAGAAGACACTAATTGCTGGTTCATCTTGCTTAGCAGCCTGTCTTTAAGAATAATCAGACAAGCAGTCCTGAGAAACTCAAGTATAGCAGTGTACAGTGGAATCCACCAGTTCTCAGGACTTATCTTAGCATCTTGTGCAAATGTGGCTCCTAAGTCTTTAACTGACCTCATCCATCTGTGCAGCCTCAAATGGCTCTTCTCCTTTGTTGTCTACACTGATAACAATGGCTTTCCAAGATTGTGGTGCTTCATTCCTGAACTTGGAAAATTAATTATTATAAATGTAACAAATTGCTGCTTTCCAAGCCTGGTTTTCATTGGGCATTGTAGCTAGTTCTAAAATTTACAGATTGATCATTTCCCTGCAGTCATGGAAGAAGGGTATATGTCAAACTCATACAATTTCATTTCTATAGTGTTAAAGCATAGTTTGGCAAATATATGACTTGAACTATTATCGAGTTCCGTGCCTAGTCCACAGCAAACCACAGAACACCATTGTGCAGGTTTTTATTTCACAAGAAGGAATAAACTTTGAAGAAAAAACAAAAAAGGAATTCTGGGGAAAAAATTTCCTAGATACAAGAGTATGTTAAGCAAACCTTAAGAATGCAGATAAGTTTGGCTGTTTGTCCTTCTGATTAGTAAAAGCTGCCACAAAGTAACTAATTTGTTAACATGGCCTGTGACTGCAGCCATGTGAATAGTATAAATAGTCAAATCCTTTGTTAGTTTAAAAGAAGCATTCGATTTCAATACATGTATAGCCAGGGAACTCATACAAGTATACATACCGGTATATGCTATGTCCCAATATGTGAAGTTCCAATATGTATTTGTAACATCAGTTCGGTGTTTGCTTTTGTTTTTTTGAGGCTTAGTGCATTGTGTAAATCCAGCCTGTTTTGTTATACAGGTAGTCCTCAACTTAAGACCACAACTGAGCCAAAATCTATGTTGCTAAGCAAGACATTTATTAAGTGAGTTTTGCCCCGTGTTTTGACCTTTCTTTCCACGGTTGTTAAGTGAATCATTGCAGTTGTTAAGACAGAGACAAATAAAGCAGAACTCCGAGGCTTGCAAATTCCTCAAAGAACATGTTTATTAGTTACAAAATATCGGCATGTCAAAAGTGAAACCAAGTCTGAAGACACACATAACAATTCCCCAATACAAAGTTAAGAAATCCTACCCCTAAGGCCATGCAAGCAACTACGTTTCCCAATACATCTTCTTGGCGGGCTTTTTACGAAATGCCCAGCCTGCAGTCTCAGGAGCAGCCAATGACCTTGGTTCCCATGGGATTTATTTAGACTAGCGAAGCACCTGGCAATCCCCTCTCTCTTCTTTCTATGTGTCAACCGAAAATGAATAGGGAAGATGGTTACAGCCATGCTCATTTTTAAAGTTGACATAAGTTATGAATCAGTTGCCAAGCATCTGAATTTTGATCACATGACCATGGGGATGCTGCAAGGGTACAAGTGTGAAAAACAGTCATAAGTCACTTTTTTCAGTGCCGTTGTGACTTTGAACTGTTGTAATTGAATGAACTGTTGTAATTGAAGGCTACCTGTATACAGTTCAATGCACTTTCAGACAATGGGTTAATTCCACAGCAATGTTAAAGCATGTTGTCTGAATGCAGTCAATGTATCTTTTTAATTCTGAAGGAGCATGTAAGAACTAGAAATAATAGCAAATATTTCAAGGGGGAGGAAAAAAATAGATATATTGGAAGAAATGAACATCATTTTAAAAGGACTATCAGTCAGTAACTGCTTCTTTGAATGCTTATAAGCTCATGCTTGGGACATCAGTGATATTGTCTTCTGTCAGTCTCTCCTTTTTAGTTGCCTTTCATTTTTTTCCAAGCATGAAGGATTGCTCTCACATATTTCCAAATATTTCAGGCATAGCTTCATTATTAGGGCTTTCAGGCAGCAATCTGGTTTTATTTCATCTAGTACTGAATGATTTGTTCTTTCTGTGATCTGAGGTATTTGCAACAATCTTCTTCAACATCATAATTCAAAAAAATAGATTCTAACCCTAACCCTAACCCTTTCCGAGGGTCCAGCTTTCACAGTCATGGGTTACAAATGGGAAAACCATCACCATGACATATCAATGTTGTCAGTGATATCTATGTTCTTTAATATTTTGTCTAGCTCTGTTATAGTGAGTTTCTCACGTAGCAGACATCTCTTATTTTATGGTTACAGAAACTACAGTATGTGAAATTTTGACCCTAAGAATATAAAGCTAGTTACTGTACTATTTCAACTTGGGTTGACATTACCTGTTCACATAATCTTGAGTATATATATGTGTGTGTATGTGTCTTAATACTGAGTATCAGACTGTCTTTTTCAAACTCTTCTATTACCTTCAAGAAGTAATTCAGAGTGGTATCATCAGTATATTTATGGTTGTTAATGTTTCTCTCAGCAATTTTAATTCTAATTTCTATTTCTTCTAGTCCAGCAAACAATCTTGGAATACAATTTTCCTCATTTTAAGCTATTTACTATTACTATTATTATTATTTGTTAAGTTTCTTTGACACCCAACTCGTTTTGAAATGACCCTTTAGCTGTTCTATATTCTGTTCTTGATGTTGCTTCCTACCCATTACACAAATTCTTCAACTGGCAGGTGAGATGTTGCAGTAAACACATGTTTTCTAACTGCAATCCACAATTTGTTATGTCTACCCATTCAAAAACCTTATTATAGTAAGTAGAGCAACAACAAAAATATTGAAAAAACTAAAAATACTTTATTGCTTTTTCCAGTTTTCATCTGATACTAATCAGATGATCTCAGGTGGTTTTACCCATTCTCTATCCAGCATTTACATCTTGCAGTTCTTATTCCATTACATAGTGGTTGAAAACAGTCACCCCTGGCCAATTCTTTCATAGTGCAAAGGTCTAATGGGAATGCTGTTTGTTTACCATTAATAGAACAGGATTTAGAGACTGGGACAAGTTATCTCTACTACTTCCTTCTTCTTTTTGCTGGATATGGTGGACATAAACATTGCCATGTCAATACAGGGGGTTATATAGCTACCATTATTTATTATTCATTGAAATTTGAGAGAATAACAGGCAGTATATTTCAACATCCTTACTATAAACAAACCAAACACCACAAAACATTAAGTAAATGTTTGTAAAGACATCCATTTGAAACAACATTTTATTACCGTTGCTGTTTTTCTGGTTAGAAATAAGGGGAGATAATAGAAAGTTTATATTAGTTCCTTGTCATTTGTTAATTCTTCCAAACGTACAGGTTGAGAAAAAGTTTAGGTGGAAAGGAAGGGTTGCCAGGTGCCAATTTTATTTACTGCATTAGTTAATTAGCAGTTCCCTTTGATTAGCTAACTTCCTTAAACAATGTTAATTCATTCCTGAATATAAGGTTGTGTGCATTATGAAGTTTAACTCTCCTAACATTTAAAACCTCTGTCCATTTTGAAGCAATCTGTGCAGACTCAATGCTTTTTATCTTCCCACATTTATCAATTATCTGTAGCTCAGTGGTATAAGAAAGCAGCTATATGGCTAGAGCAAAATCTCAGGAGAAATGATTATTCATATTGTGTATCTGCCATTTCGCCCTAGAGGGAATTAGCTTCTCCTGTGGAAATCATCACATAATAAGGTCTATGGAGAGAATCCATCTGCACTCCTAGGAATGCTTGGGAAGGCTGCACAGGGCAAATGATCCACTGGGTCAGAAGAGAGAATTGCCTTTGGCACCATTCAAAGAAGGGCATTTTCCCACCCACGAGCAACAAAAGAAGGAGGCTTTGTATTCATTGGTTGGGATTTCTTGTAGGAATGTGCCTCTCTGTATTTTAAAAAAAACCACACGCTGCATAGGATGCCAGCCTGACATGAGAGATACTATTGAAAAATAACCTTTGGAATCAGCTCCCTGCAGATCCATGGATGACATAACATGGGACAAGATATCATTTGCTGTTCTACCTCAGGGAGCAAACAAAGTATTTTAGAGTAGCAATATTAGAGCTTTTTATTGATTTCTGAGTCTCTTCAAAATGATAGTCACAAAAAATCAAAATTTAGGATACAATCCATGTTTTAATATATAGAATGTGATCTCTTGATAGTTTATAGTAGCAGAGTTTCAATGGCATTCAAGATTTTTTTGCTGGGCAAGAAAGTGACTGTTGCAGTACCATCTTTGTAGTGCAGGAAGTCAATCATTACTGTCTTATGTAAGTAGATTATTGCTTCAAAGAAAAAAAAGGATGTTTTTTTCAGAATGGTGTGCTTGCATACACTGTTGGTCTGTATAGTAATCTCCTATTTAAATCAGCATTCCCAGCTATGAATTTTCAGTGTATTTTTTCCAAAACATCATCTGCAGTTAGAAACAGTACTACAGGGAAAGAGATGCAAGCTGCATTTAAAGATATTCCTTTGCCACTGAAAATAAACACACTGTTTTGAGACGATTTCCCCTGCCAAAACAATTTAAGCATGTCACTCTTACACAGTACGTAATTTGGCGAAGAAAATACATTGAAAGGGACAGTGATAGAGGCCTCCGAGTATTTTTTTTCCCATAGGCCAGATAATTAATTTGTTTCCTTCTTCAGTGACTCTATGTACCTTGAACTACATTTTGTAACTTTGCAACTGCATGGTAATTAGACTGTGGTGCTTATGAATGGTTGAAACAGCAACAGCAAACTACGTGAGAGAGCTGTTATGTGCAGTCCTATGAAACAATGTGTTTCCCACTTAAAAAAGAAAATTTTTAAATATAAATTTTATTTAAAAATTTAAAGAGAATATAAAACTCACAGAAACTAATACAGAATAAAGAGAACAAAGAAATAAAAAAATCAAAAGAATTTGGTGCATTAGCAAGTTTCAGAATGAATAAACAAAGATGTTAACAATTAGGATGCAGATACAAAATCAAACCAAATTGAATAAAATGGATTTTAAGATTGAGAAGAAGGTAAAATACTTGCATATAACTATGACAAATACGAAGTGTATGTTATTTCAAAATAATTAAGACATGGAATGAAATTTAAAAAGGTATGTCAAGACGGGATAAAGTACAATTGTCACTGTTGGGGAGAGTTTCCATGATTAAGACAAATATTTTATCTGCAATGTTATTTTTGTTTCAGACAATACCTGTTCTGACAACTGAAGTACCATCTAAACAATAGCAGAAAGATATATCTAAATTTAAATTGTAAGGGTAAAAAAACACAAGTTAAATTTACAGCATTATAAGATACAAAGGAAGAAGGTGGTTTGGGCTTAAAAGTTTTGAAACTATATTTTGCTGCCCACTGTTTAGCTTGGATGAAAGAGAGGGTGCTGTTTAGAAGTAGGTGGCTATTGGCATTAAAAGGACATGATTTGAGATTTGGGTGGCATGGACAGCTATGGTATGACAAAACTAAAGTTAATATAGATTTCAAAAGCCATTATATTAGGTGGGCCATTCTTAGAATATAGAATAAACATAAATCTAGGTTGTGCCCAAAAAAACCTTTGGGGTTTTCAGTGCAAGGAGTATTTTATAGACATGAAATTATATGTAAACATAAATAAATGGTTAACATTGTGATGTAGTAAAATTTCCTCAGGGGTTGTAAGAGGAGATTTGACAACAGGATCTACTTGTCATTGATTATCTTATGTACAATTATCAGAAAGATTTAAAGTGAATAACAGATTTTATAGTTTTGAACAATGTACGACTGAGTTCAAAATAGAACTATGTATTAATGCTATGTATTATTGCTAAAATGTATAAACTTTTGTTGAAATATGAGACAGAAGAAGAACAAGTGAAAGAATGTATGATAAAATGGGCAAAAAGTTTTTGCTTACTATATACAAGTGGATCAGTGGGAAAATATGTGTTTGAAAGGACTAAAATTTACATCATGTTCCAATCTTAAAGTGTTTTTTGTAAAATGATGTATAGTTGGTATTTTTCACCAGAGAAATTCTATACAATGTACAAAGGTACTTTGAATTTTTGCTGGAAAGGTAAACAAAATAGAGACATTGTATCGTGTTTGATGGATAAGTAAAAAAGCTAACAACTTTTTAATACAAATACATAAATTCAGAAGATTTTAAAAACCAAAGTACAATTAAAACCACAAGCTTTTTTAGGGGACTAGTGGGAAGAGTTGGAAAAGTTATGTAATTTTGTTTTTGTATATAACAACTGCAGTGAGACTATTATATGGAGGAAAGTGGAAAGGTTTAACATTACCCATAATGGACAAATGCTTGATGAAGATCATGGAACTTGCAGAGATGGCTAAATTAACTTCTTTGATTAGAGAAAATATCTAAAGTTCACATGAAGGAAAGTGCCTAATCCTTGCTGTCCTGGAACAAAAATGTGGAAAGGCCCAAGAGCAGGAAAAATGTCTAATGGGAGAATATGATATCCTGCTGTATGAACTGAATACCTATTTAGAGTGCTTGGTCTGGTTAGGATGTTCTTAAGCTGGTTTAGATCAAATCAACATAAGTACTGAACAGAATAGCTTAAGAGTGCAATGCAGATCTATCCTCAGATTTCTTCATAGCATAGCCCAACATTTCTCAAACCTGGCAACTTTAAGAAGTTGCCAAGGTTGAGAAATACTGACATAGCCATTACCAGGTTTTGCGGCATGCTCAATATTTCATATTCTCACTCAAGATGTACTGCTATTTCCCAATCTCAGGTTTATAAATCTATCATTCACTGCCATCACATATATAAGCAGTCAGGAGACATGTTCGTGAATATTTCTAGCAATATCTGAAGGTATTTGTGTTATGGTAACTGAAGCTGGCTTTGTCCCAAAGTGCTTTTTCCAAAAGGCAAATGGATTTTTGGGAAAAGCACCTTGGACAATCATGACCTGGGTGATTGAGAATCTCCATAGACAGAAGTCTGGCTTTGCTGAAGAAACATTTATCTGTATAGATTGCTCCTGTAACATCAGCACAATCAAAATGCAATCCCTGGGCACAAAGCAAAAGCAGATAAAAGGGGAAAAATAACAACAAAAAGCATGAAATTTATTTTGTAATTCATATATTTGAGGTTTTGGGAGGGAGAAATGTTTTCTCTTCCCAACTCAGAGCATTTTCTGATGCAAAACATTGAAATGAGCAAACTTTTGGCACTGATCCACCCTGTGATAGACCTGGGAAGCTGTACCACACGCACGGCTTATCATAGGAAGATAACTGCCGCTTTCAAGATTTCCCGTGTGTGGAAAACATGCCACAAAGCAGGCAAAACCTGAGAGGCAGCTGGATCTTTGTACTGCCTGCCTGATTAGCATTTTCCATCACTGCTTTCCCCTCCCTGATCTCAGCCCAGCAGGCTCTGGAAGCAAAGAAGGGAAGATTAAAAGCATGACTTGGCAAGCTGGCTTTGTGCTGCTTCCTGCGGCAGGAGAAGGCATTGTGATTGAATCAGCACTGATAATGCCACAGGATCCTGTGAACTTCAGCACTTGTGTCTTTTTATTTCACTGTGCTCTTGTTTTGGAAAGGGAGGAGGAGGAAGTAGAGGGGGAAGAGAGCAGTGGTTGGATGCTTTGGAAATACTTGCTAACAGAATCCCCAGAGAACACAACCGTGTGCTCGCTTGGGAAGAGCAGTCTAGCTGCTTGCTATGTAACAATATTTTATTTTCTTGCATGCATGCCTTGAATAAGAAATCAGGGAAACATGGTTGGAAGCAGAGGCCACTGGCAGAATAAGCATGTTCACAAGTGCCATTGGGGCAACTGGAGAAAAGAAGGCACCAGCTCAGGGCTGGTCCTATAGCAGGACTCACTTGGTAGACAATAATGTTTCTTGTCCCCCAAACTTGAAAAAGGTTGTCAGAATTTGGCACAGATCCTAACATTCCTTGGGAAGCCCTACTATAGCTCAGGATTTTAAATCCCTCATTTAATTTCCAGAAGGGAAAATGGTGTTCCACAACTTTCATTTTCATTTGTTTGCATTTCAAACAAAATGTGACTTACCATCACAATTGAGCCTGATATTTCTGTTGCTAAGTGAGAAATTTGTTAAGTGAGTAATGGCCCATTTTATGATTTTTCTTGCCACCTTTGTTAAGTAAATCACTGCAGTTAAGTTAGTAACTTGGTTGTTAAGTGAATCTGGCTTCCCCATTGACTTTGCTTGTCATAAGGTTGCAAAAGGGGATCACATGACCCCACGATGCTGCAACTGTCATAAATATGAGCCAGTTGTCAAGCATCCAAATGTAAATCACATGACCAGGGTCATAATTGTGAAAAATGGTCATAAGTCACTTTTTTCAGTGCCATTGTAACTTTGAATGGTCATTAACAAACTGCTGTAAGTCAAGGACTACCTACTAGTAAAAACATGTACAGTGAAGAAAGTCAAGAACAGCATTTTGAACTGGCCCACATGATATGCATATTAGCCATTTATTTAGAAAATGTATGTGCCACCCACTCTCTTAGGTGTTCTCAGCAGCCTAAGAAATGTAAGTTAATAAAACAACCATTTAGAAATATAGAAAGCACTAAAAACTAAAGCAAATAAGTGCTTACCTTTAAGTCATCAAAGAGTAATGAGGAGCAATTCAACCTGGACTATTAGCCTTCTGCCATTACACTAGATGACAGAGAGAGAGAGAGAGAGAGAGAGAGAGAGAGAGAGAGAGAGAGAGAGAGAGAGAGAGAGAGAGAGAGAGAGAGAGAGAGAGAGAGAGAGAGAGAGACCTGATTCTTAGGGGAAAATGCAATCCTATGCAGGACAGATTATCTCTTGGATCTTTCTGTCTCTCAAATCAGTAACTATTTTGCCTTATCCATGCTTATTTTCAGCTCGTTTTTCCACATCCAGTGCTTAATAGCCTGGGCTTTGGAGACTTCCAGTCCCAAATTCACAGAGAAGAAGTATAGCTGAATATCATCAGCATACTGATGACAACTAGTTCCAAGCTGCAAAGGAGTTTTCTTAGTAGTTAGTAGTAGTTAGTAGTGTTAATATGGAAGACAACATAGCACCATGTAAGATAATTCTCAAAGAGTTGAACACAAATCTCCCAAGTTTTTAGCTCTGTTAGCAATAAACTAGTTTTTGGGGAGGATCATTAAGACCATGTCTGGGAGTGCAACAGATCCATTGGAACAGATTCACCAAGAGAATCTCCACTGCAGCTGCTATCATCACTCAAGAGTACATAAAGGTAGTCTTTGACTTACAACAGTTCATTTAGTGACCTTTTAAAGTTTCAACAGCACTGAAAAGTGACTTATGACCGTTTTTCGCAGTTAACAATCATTGCGGCATCCCCATAATCATGTGATCAAAATTCAGATGCTTGGCAACTGGTTCATATTTATGACCGTTGCTGTGTCCCAAGCTTCAGTGATCACCTTTTGTGACCTTCTGACAAGCAAACCAGATTCACTTAACAACCGGGTTACTAACTTATCAACTGCAGCGATTAATAACTGTGGCAAGAAAGGTCATAAAATGGACCAAAACTCACTTAACAAATGTCTCACTTAACAACAGAAATTTTGGGCTCCACTGTAGTCATAAGTCAAGGATTACCTGTAATTAGCTTTTTTTTCCTCAGTGACATTTTAAAAATATACAATGACAAGTATATAATCATAATTCTTTGATTAGTATTTGCTTCTTAGCCCTGCAGACTCTTATTGCTGATCTACGCTGTTGTTTGATGTATACATTAATAGGATTAGAATGGTAATTATGCCCACCTACTGAAAATTCAGCTAAGCTTAATTAGCAAACTACTAAACTACAATTTGCATGTGAACCATTTTTACATTTGAAAAAAATACAATTGCATTTGCCCTGAGATAAGCACAGAGCAGCTCATGTATCCATGTATGCCATCTGAAGAGCAGTTAATAACCTTTTAGCGTCTGAGGCTATACTTTGCGTGGGTAGTTAAGTGCTACAACAGGCAATGTGATAAAATACCCACATCATTGAAGTGAATAGGATAAGGATTGCTGAAGGATAAAGTTTGAGAACTTGTGGAGGTGACACTGTTGTCATTGTTTTGGTGATGTTAAATTTAAATTGTGTATGCTCAGTTATAGGACTGGCATGTATTACACATAGAATTGGATAGATTCATCCAGATCATACTCTGTTCTGAGTTCCTTATCAACTCCTCTCATTCTTGGTCATAGGCCATGCTGAATGTGACTGTACTCCAATACATCTGGATAGCACCATGCTGTTGGCAGCTGAATGCAGTACATTTATGTTTAGTACAAGATTGCGTTTGTAATGTATTGAAGTGAATTACTTGGAATTGTTGAAAAAACAGTCAAATGACTATATCTGTTTAAACGCCAGACTTTCTGTCTACAGGCTTGTTAACATGTGTTAGAGCGGGAAAAGATACTTGAATCCTATTGGCTGCCGCCTATTGCTGAGTGTATAAATAGAGGTGGAGCGGCAGTTAGCCAGTTTCTGGTTTTGCCTTAATAAAAGAGTTGTTGCACCTGCTGCCTCATCAATGCCTCACTGATCACCAAACCCAACAGCGACGAAGGTGGGATGTGCTGCCAAGATAGAAGAGCTGAGTCACTAAGAGGGTAAGGCCAAACCACAACACCTTGGCTGGAACCACGTTCCCCCCCATGCCTGCCAGTACGAAAACGCTGGAGGCAGAGCCCTCCCAAAGGATCCGCTCCTGGGAGATTAACAGAAGCCTTGGCAGCACGAGGCATTGAGAGGCCGGAGACAACTCACCATGGCCAAGATCGGAAAACTCTCGGAGTTCGACGTCGCACATCCAGAGAGGTGGAGTTCATATGTCGTGAGAGTCGAGAACTACTTGAGAGTCAACCAAGTTCGTGAAGACGGCTTGAAGGCCGCAACGCTGCTGTGCGTGTGTGGCCAGGCGACGTTTGACATCGCTGAGAACTTAGTTGCTCCAGCTCCGCTTGAGTCTGTTGCTTACTCCAAACTTTAAAAAATGCTCAAAGAACACTTCGAGCTGAAGCTCTTGGTTATTGCCTGGCGTCACGCCTTTGAACGAAGAGACCAACGACCGGGCGAGTCGGCTGCTGAGTTCATAGCCGCCCTACGGCAAGCGGCTTGACCCTGCGAGTTCAAAGACCTCGAAGAGAGACTGCGAGACCGCTTAGTGTGCAGGTTGAGAAGCAGTGAACTCCAACAGAAATTGTTCGCTAAAGAGACTATTTTGTTCCAAGATGCCCTAAGGGAGATCACAGCCAAAGAAGCCGCCGGGGGAGCCGTCAAAGCCTTGCGGCTCTCCAAGAACACTCCCTGCGTAGCAGCTGTCCACCAGGAGGATGCTGAGAGGGTCGAAGACTCCGAATCGGACCAAGAGGTCGATCGGTTACAGCAGCCACCAGAACGAAGGCCACAATGACCGGTTGACAAGGCAGTTCCCTTCACTCGATGTGCGGGATGTGGAGGCTGACACAAGCGCTTGGAATGCAGGTTCCAAGCAGCAACATGCCAGGCATGTGGCAAACAAGGCCACATCGCCGCTGTCTGTAGGGGTCGCCGGAGAGAAAGCCCACCAGAAGAGTTACCCCAGAAAGGTACCGGGGCCCTGGGGCAACACAGGGTTGGCTATTGCACCAGTAGAAGGAGTGTGTACAGAACAGGTGCCCATCGCCCACTCAAGGAGAAGCTGCAACTTAAAGTCAAGCTGCTAGGAGTTCCATGTAACATGGAGCTAGACATGGGGTCAGCTTTATCCATAATCTCCCAAGGGACCTTCAAATATATTTGCAGTTGCAGCGGCAAATGAGTTAAGCTCAAGCCGTCGAACCTTTTGTTAACGGATTTCCAAAACTCCCGGGTAGCAGTCAGAGGAGAAGCTACACTCAGGGTGCAGTTCAGGGAGTTTGAGGGCCCCCTGGAAGTTGTAGTAGTTGAGGGCAACCACACAAGCCTCATCGGGCTCGATTGGTTTGATGCATTGGGAATCAATGTGACTGGAATAAACAGTACACAAGCATCAGACCTGTCGGCAGTTTGTCAGGAGTTTGCTGACGTTTTTAGCTGCCAGTTGCCGGTTACTATCCTCTTTAAGGATTCTTTGGTCGTTCGGATCATGCGTTCCGCTTGGCCATTTGAGGCCAGGTGAAAGGGAGCCGAAGTGACATACCTAATCATGTTAGCCCTCAAAAAGGACTGGAATTCTGCAGCGATAAATTGAGCCCCATTGTCTGAGACTATCACGTCGGGCAACCCATGCGTGGCAAAGATTCTGCGCAGTTCCTGGATGGTCCTGGCAGTAATCATAGTTGGGACAGGTGCAACCTCTAACCACTTGGAGTGACTGTCCACTACAATGAGGAACAGCTGTCCCTGAAATGGCCCCACAAAGTCGATGTGGATCCTAGACCACGGGGCTTGTGTGGTTTCCCAGTGATGGACTGGGGCGTGGGGCATCTCTGGTCTAGATTGCTGGCAAATGTGGCAACTGTGTACTTGAGCCTCAATATCTTTATCCCGCTCCAGCCACTCGCATCCTGGCTATCCAGGAATTGCCTGAGTCTCCTCTTAACGCAGGGGACATGGCTGCTGAGACAGCTTCAGATAAGACGCTGAGCCGTGTATTGAACTGGGTGCTCACAGGATGGCCGGACATTAGTCCGGGGCCTAACTTCCAGAGCTTCAGTAGGAGGAAGGACGAGCTGTCAGCTCACACGGGGTGCATTTTGTGGTGTATTCGGGTCATAGTCCCGAACTCACTGAGGACTAGAGTCTTAGAGTCTCTGCATGAGGGACATTCAGGAATAGTCCGGATGAAGACACTCACGAGAAGCTACCTCTGGTGGCCTGGGCTGGATAAAGATATTGAGGCTCAAGTACACAGTTGCCACATTTGCCAGCAATCTAGACCAGAGGTGCCCCACGCCCCAGTCCACTGCTGGGAAACCACACAAGCCCCGTGGTCTAGGATCCACATCGACTTTGCAGGGCCATTTCAGGGACAGCTGTTCCTCATTGTAGTGGACAGTCACTCCAAGTGGTTAGAGGTCGCACCTGTCCCAACTATGACTACTGCCAGGACCACCCAGGAACTGTGCAGAATCTTTGCCACGCACGGGTTGCCCGATGTGATAGTCTCAGACAATGGGGCTCAATTTACCGCTGCAGAATTCCAGTCCTTTTTGAGGGCTAATATGATTAGGCACGCCACTTCGGCTCCCTCAAACGGCCAAGCGGAACGCATGGTCCGAACGACCAAAGAATCCTTAAAGAGGATAGTAACCGGCAACTGGCAGCATAGGCTGGCAGATTTTCTACTCTGCCAATGCACAACTCCCTGCACTTCCACGGGCAGAAGCTCAGCAGAATTAAGATGATCACAAAGCTGGATCGCCTGCATCCAGACAGAGTTGCCTCACAAGCAACATAGCCAAAGGCACCACGGCGCTTGCAAGTTGGCAACCCGGTTTGGGCACGGAACTACGGGCAAGGGGCACTGTGGGTGGTAGCTCTGGTTGGTAAGGTGTCTGGGCTACTTTCGTACAAAGTGGTCCTGGAAGATGGTCGCGTGCTACGAAGGCACATCGACCAACTGCGGTGGAGGCTAGCGAACCAGCCGCTAACTCATGACTCTAGTGACAATCTAGATCATGATTCTAGTGACAGTCTAGCTCATGACTCGAGTGACAGTCAAATTCAGGGGCAGCTTGATTGTAGTCGTGCATTAGAGTCTTCAAGCGAATGCGAGATTCTCCAACAAAGGAACAGGGCTCTAGTGAATGGCAAGGCAGCCCCAAACACAGAGACTTCAACCACTGAACAATGCCAGCAGACGGCTCCATTTTCTGGACCAGTGGACTCTGTTCCACCTATGGACACTGGCTCAGGTTTACCAGGACAGACCAGCCACAGAGATTCGGTTCTACCCATATTGGACGGGTCCCACAGCCCCGGTCTGCCCAGCCTGGCAGGCAAGCTAGCAGACCGAGGGTTTCCTGCTGTTCCGAGATGTTCGGAACGGGCGAAAAGGCCACCTACGTACTTAAGAGACTATGTTCAATATTTGTCATTATGAACTATCTAGGGGGAACAGGTGTAATGTATTGAAGTGAATTACTTGGAATTGTTGAAAAAACGGTCAAATGACTATGTCTGTTTAAACGCCAGACTTTCTGTCTACAGGCTTGTTAACATGTGTTAGAGCGGGAAAAGATACTTGAATCCTATTGGCTGCCGCCTATTGCTGAGTGTATAAATAGAGGTGGAGCGGCAGTTAGCCAGCTTGTTTTTGCCTTAATAAAAGAGTTGTTGTTGCACCTGCTGCCTCATCAATGCCTCACTGATCACCAAACACAACAGCTTTACCTTTCAACATCATCATATACATATATAATTCTGATATTCAGGAGCTTGTGAAGGGAGAAAAGAGGTGGAAGAAAAATGAACCTAAGGAGACCATGAGATAGAAAGGACATTTGTAGAAAAAGATTTCTACTTTAGATCATCAGATATTGGCCATCAAGTTATTATGCCTCCACAATTTATGTTTATTGAAGATTGTTAAATAAATAATAAGAGAAGCTAGCATTCTATTGAGTAAAACCCTTTAAAGAAAACTATCCTGTTTTCTTAAAGAGCTTATAGCCAGAAAGAGAAGGAACATTAGACACATCAAAGCAAATCTAGAAGAAGGAAACAAGGAGACAGGACAGAAAGATTATGTAATGCAATGCTTCTATGGGATCTACACTGCTAATTCTTCAAATCTACTTCATTGCTGCATATGTTTCAATACTGTTTAAGAAGTGCACATTCATCATTTAGCCTTTCCCTAGGGAACATCTGTACTGAACCGAGGCTGAGACATGGCTATCATCTTGATGCAAAATGCATCAGTGCAATCTTTAAATGCATATGAAATATAATAATTACAGCAGCAGTGTCCCCAGGTTCTCTCTGCTTTCGTCAGAATGAAAAAAGCAAAATGGCAGCATTGTTTCACAAGCTCTTTCCCTTTAGGGTGTGGGTGGAATGTCCTAATCCACATAGAAAAGGAGCAGAGTTTGTATCGTGACATTGCAATGCTGCTTGCATCACCACGAATCCCCTTATCCTCCTCTACAAATGCAACTGATTACCAGGATTATTAGGCAGTTTTTGCTAACATTAATCAGAATATGTTTTTTGAACTGAAACCGTTATTTCATGATCTGCATTCTCTAGAACAAAAGGAAACAGATCTTGACTTTTTGTATGACATTTTCTTTAATGGTTGAAGAGTAGGTCAAATGCTTCTGGATTCCATAGATTAATTATATTGTGTGATGAAATGCTTCCTTTTTCTGTTTTAAATCTCCTTCAAATCAGCTTCACTGGTTAAGTCCTCATCCTACAATCTGATAGAGAAGGGAGAAAAAAAAGGGGGGGGGACGCCTCATTATCCCCTTTCTTTAAGTCTTGCATAATTTTATACAACCTAATCATGTCCATACTCAGTCACCCTTTTTCCCAAGCTAAACAGTCTCAAACATATCAGTCTTTTCTTATAATAAACATGTTCTAGACCCTAATAAGGCCATGTTTCTGTCTGGCTCTGCTCTTCAATAAACTATAACTTTCTTTCTAAAGCAGTCTCCATTTTGTTTATTCCCGGCTTGAACTGGATACTGATGAAGATTTTTCTTTCAACAAAGGCTTTTTTGTTTTTGGGGCTTTCAGTCAGTCTTGACTCCTGGCAACTGCCTGGACTAGTCTCTGCAGTTTACTAGTTAATTACAAATATGTGTGTGAAGCTAGAGGGATTTTGTCCAAATGATCATGATTTTATACTTACATAAATTGAATTGCATTTTCAATTAGCTGATCATTCCTCTTGTTTAGAAGAGATCCTTCTGAAACATCCTTCACAAATATTTTTAGTTTTTACCACTATAAATATTTTAATATAACCCACAAATTCTCATTGCTTACTGTTAATCTAGGATCACTTACAATCAAGTTCAGAAGCACCAATCCCAAACAGATCTTTGAGACACTTCATTTTATTGTATTACTTTAATTTATACTCTGCTTTTCTCTTTATTCTACAATTCAAAGTGGCCTGTACAAAGAAAATAATTAAAATGAAGACCAGTATTAGAATTAAATAATTGAGATGTTTATCCTTTTTTTCTCTGTCTCAGTATAACAGGCTTTAAGATTCCCAAAGGAAATTTTTTTTCTTAAAGTATTACAGCTTTCTGGATACCACCAGAAAGTCATCCTGCACTTGGTTGGCCTTTATTTATACTGTACTTTGGAAACCATGACAGTTGTTGTAACTTTAAATAACCTTTCCATATGCTAAGCATATGCTGAGAAACAGTAACTGTGAGAGGGACCTTGGAGTCCTAGTGGATGATCACTTGACTATGAGCCAGCAATGTGCAGCAGCAGCCAAAAAAGCTGATACAATCCTGGGTTGTATAAACAGAGGTGTAGAATCAAGATCACATGAAGTATTAGTACCGCTTTATAAAACCCTAGTAAGACCACACCTGGAATACTGCAACCAATCTTGGTCAGCATACTACAAATAAGATGTTGAGACTTTGGAAAAAGTTCAGAGAAGAGCAACTAAAATGATTAAAGGTCTGGAAATTAAAACTTGGGTTTGGCTAGTCTAAAGAAAAGAAGAAACAGGGGTGACATGATAGCAGTATTCCAGTATTTGAGGGGCTGCCACAAAGAAGAGGGTGTCAAACTATTCTCCAAAGCACCAGAGGGCAGGACAAGAAACAATGGTTGGAAACTGACCAAAGAGGGAAGCAACCTGGAATTAAGGAGAAACTTCCTAACAGTGAGGACAATTAACCAGTGGAACAGCTTGCCTTCAGAAATCATGGGCGCTCAATCACTGGAGGTTTTTAAGAAGAGACTAGACAGTCACTTGTCTGAAATAGTATAGGTTCTCCTGCTTGAGCAGGGGGCTGGACTAGAAGACCTCCAAGGTCCCTTCCAGCTCTATTCTACTCTAAGTGTAATGGTCACAATTTCTTATTGATTCTATAGCAGGTACATCTTCCATCAGAACTCAGAAGAAATCTGACAGTATCTTTCAAACCAACCAATTTTGTTAAATTTCATCAGACGCGTGGAGTGCTAAATGTGAGATTTAAATTGGGATGAGGTAGGGGTGGAGGGAAAGGAAAGGGAAGACTGGCAGATTATACAAATGCAGGTTAAGTGTAAGATATATGAGTACAGTCTTCTATCAATTAATAGTTGTAATCTGTAAAAAAAAAATCAGTGGTTACTGAGATCTTCTGAGATAACCTGAAACTTGACATATTGCTCAGCAATCTGTTAATTGTGCAATTAAAGTATTTTTTTCTCCAAAATGGCTAAACTTTTGACATCTGTAATAGAGTGTCATGAGAAGCTGAAATGCTCTGATTATTTGTTCTTGCTTTAAGTCCTGTCCATTAATTCTTTTGCACATAGTTTGGCCAAGACCAGCTGTTCTAAGGCATGCAGATCGTTTTTGTGATGGCTTGATCATGAATATACCTTATCTATGTATAGATAACTGAAATTCCCTGTTATTACCAGTACTTGTTCTTGGTATAACTGGATATTTCTTTCAACATCTCAAATCATTGTCTATTTTTTAATCAGGTGGTTATTATATATTTCAAGGGGTAATTTACACTGGTTAGACATTGCCAACTATCATTTTTCTTGAAAGAAGTTGGTCTTCCAGTGTTTTCTAGTATGTTAAATTTTATCCTTTTCAGTTGTGTCCTTCCCTATAATTTCATAATGTTTATATCCAAGAATGAGGTGCAAAGCAGGTAACAGAAATGGCCCCTAGAGTTTGGCATATGGTACCTTTCTTCCAGAAATACAAGTGGTTCCTATCCTATTGGCATAAATCAATCAGAGAAGTGCTGTTGCAGTGAGTAATTAGTCCCTAGAGTAGTTTAAGTGATCAGCCACCTATGGAATTTTGTTTACTGCTTACTGGTTTTTTAACAATTTATATAATATATTCCTTTGTGTATCTTTGTTGGAGTTTCCCTAGATTTTTATTTGGACAGGATATAACTATAATAAATAAATAATAAATAATCAACTTATTCCTTCAAATCCACCAGCTTTCTATTATACCCACTATACCTATTGTCTCAACCAAATACTTTAATTCCCCTGTTTTGTCTCAAAAGACTTCTAGAGATTGGCACCTATGCATTATGTCATTTTTCAAGTGTTTGTTCATCTATTCAAATTTATAGAAGAATAGAATAGAAACTTTATTGATTTAGTCATCTGACCATATCAAAAGTATAAAACTATTACAAATAATCAGTGGTGGAATTCAGCCAGTTCGCACTACTTGTTGACTTCTGGAAGCAGCATCCACACAGAGAACCGGTTGTTCACATATTTGAATCCCACCACTGCAAATAACACAGGTAGACATTCACATTTGTATCCCACTAAGTCACAGGTGTCAAACTCACCACGTCACATGTTGTGACGTATTGTGACTTTTTTTGCATTGCTGGAGCTGGGGTGGGTGCGGCATCCATACGATGCAACTGGCCCGCAGACCAGCAGTTTGACACCCCTGCACTAAGTATTTCTATGAATGCTCCCTTGCCATTCCTGAACTTCAGTCTGCTATATAGCCATCTGAATTTAATTTTCAATTAGCCAGTTATATTTCCTTAATATCATTACACCAAAGTGACCCATAACTGCTTTTTTCTGAACAATATTTATCAGCTTATCTATATGGTATGGGACCTCCATGTTCTTTGCAACATGGAGGCAAGTTACCATTTGATCTGCACTCTTATCACAAAGCCATCTATCTTTGTTTAAATGATCAAATTACTCACAATCAAAAACTCCCAGCTTTGTGCTAATACATCCTGAAAACCTTATCTACACTATATACCTTATTGATTGTAATAAGGTTCAGTTCATTCACTTTGATTTCAAGGGTAACTTCATACCTGATAGCCAGGCACTCATTGCACCAAGCACAAACCATGGCTTTTACCAAACAGCCAGCTATTCATATATCTGTCACTCTATTCCCTGCCCCCTTATCCCAATAAAAGAAAAATATCCTTATCTTCCTATCTTTCATGCCAGCTATTGATAAATGCATATTCTTTGTAAGTGAAAGTAAAAATATCAGAGGTTAAGTCCCTGGCTTCCTTACCTAAACTCACTCTGATGCTTAGCCTCTGGAAATGGATGGTCATTCTGCTCCCTCCTACTTCTGTCTTCCCACACTAAACATTTCTTTACTCCTGTATGCCCTTCAGTTTGTGTGCTCCCAATTGCCTCTGATCTTTCCAAAGAGTGTCAACATTCCTTCAATGAAAGAATTGCAACAAAACAATTTCATTGCAAAGCAGCTGAGTTAAAGGTCATTAGAAGATGCAATTATACCTCATAGATTAAACACAGCTTAAGGTTTCAGATTGCTCCACATATATTTACAGGTCATCAATCCAAGAATACCTATGTTGGAGTTAACTGCTACAGTGGTACCTTAGTACTCAACTGCTTTGAAACTCATTGAATTTGGTACTCAATGCACTTTGACACAAAAATTTCGTCCCATACTCATCATTTGTTTGGTACTCAATGCACAAGCTAGTCTTGTTGGTGTTGACTGACTTGTGACTCACTACAATTTTCCTTATGGGAAAAGTTTGTTTGGTACTTATCATTTTTGATACTCATCACGCCTCCCGGCACTAATTAACGATGAGTACCTAGGTACCATTGTATTTTCTTTCGCTATACCTCTTCCTTTCCTTCCTGGTCAACAATTGTGTCTCTATACATGTCTGTATGTCCGTGTATGTATTTTTCAGCATTGTACACCATGCATAGGATGAACTGGATTATGATTAACAAATGTTTAAGAATGAGACAATAAATTGATGCCCGCAAGTTTTTTTCTCAGTTTTGGTTTTTAAATTATGTAAACCTTAAGATTATACTTCTGTTTCCCATTTCAGACTAACAGGATGTTGCGCTGCTGATCTTTGGCAACTGTATTTAGGGGTGTTACAGTATAAAAAGCAAGCCCCGGTTTAGATGGATAATGACCTAAAAATAAAAGAGTTTCCTCTGAAACAAGGTCTGATCTGGCTCGAGTTGCCCAGGGAAGGCTTCAGACCAGAGAAAGACTATTCATTTCTCTTTTCCTTTATTAAGCTATTATCAGTGCAAAGAGAAATAGGAATGTTGCATTTAGTGGATTAGAATTCAAAGGAATGGAAAATGAAGCCATTTGTTTATATCACTCACTTTGCTGACACCTCCGGCAAGCATCCTGTTAGTCATTATAAGGAAATTTATTGGGAGGGGAATCCTATTCAGAATGAATGAATTGACTCTCCTACATTGTCAATACATTCTCTAAACTGATAATTATTGAAGGCATGCAAAAATGGTTTTAGGTTCACAGACGGGTGGAAGAACTTCTGCCAGTCTGTTATATCTGATAGATGAAGATTTCAACCTGTTTGCAGGGCAGTAAAAAAGGGCTAAGTTATTTGGACTAAAAGTCTTGGCAGGTAAGAGATTATTATGAAACTAAATAGCAAACTAAATCTTACTGCTGAGATTGCTTGTTTGCACGCAATGTGTGAGGCAGCTTCCACAATTTGACAAACAAGGCTGTGTGCCTGCTTCAGCCAGATAAGGGGAGTGTTCCTGCCATTTCCTTTCTGACCAGCCTGTCAATCTTGCCCATTATTTCAGGCCCTGAGCTGGTTTCCTCACTTAATTCTGTATCAAAGTGCAACGTTCCACTTGTCAGTCTTGAAACCACAACTCCATAAGGATGTCAGGAAGGGAGCCAGAATAATGAGACAGCTGCCTGCTACGATGCTCCCCAGTTGGTTGGCAAATGAGAGCGATTCCAGCCCCAAGAGGTTAAATGTCAAATAAAAAAACTAAAGGAAGCTCCTCTAGTCAAATTCAGAAGCCATTTAAATGATAGTGAAAGTTGAACATTACCCATAAATGAATGAGAATGCAGCAGGAAGTGTGTATAGAAAAATAATTTCTCCTTTTGTTATTCTCAGAATCCTGGTTGATTGTTCAGCTCAGCAAGCAAGAAGGTAAGAGCTTCAGCCATTTTGGAATGTATTTTGAGCATTTCTTCGTGAAAGCATTTCTGTACAGAAAATGGGCCTAGCCTATTTTCTGAGCCATGCTGCTTTCTATATCTACATAGCACAGAAATGATTGATATTTCTGTTTGTTTTCTGAAAAGATTCATGTGTGGTCCCTCCCCCCCTGTTATGTACTGAGCTTAAGCGAGAACAGGTGCAGGGAGCTGCACCTGCTCAGTCAGCAGACCACGTGGCCTGCCGGGTCAGACTTGCTGTCTGCAAACAATGATTAGCATGCAATTGAGCGGGAAAATACGTTGCAATGATTGGCTGGCGACGCCCCGGGTCGAATGTATAAAAGGGGTGGAGCCATTTTGTTCTGAGTTCTGTTTTACTGCGAATAAAGAAATACCTGTTTTTGAGTCCTGCCTATTCAATGCTTACCAACGCAAGAAACAGAACACCCCCAAATGTGGAAGGATCCTGGGTAATAATAAAGATTGTAGGTAATTCCACCATATGTTTGTGTGTTAATTAGTCTAACAGCAGCTCTGAGAAGAACTGCACAGGCTGTCTTATAATTTACACTGTCTTCATCCATCCATCCATCTATCCATTCATTCATATGTTACCCCAAAAGTTAAGGTTAGGGTCAGCAGTTACAAAATCACAATTAAAAAACCCACCGGAATTAAGACAAAATATAGTCCAAATCAAAAAAATAAAAACAAAATAGGAGACAAAAATAATATGAACAAGAGGAGCAGGTAATGCTACTGAAAGGGTCTTTGATAAAGTTGTTTTTAAAGAACTTTCTAAATCATAACAGGAAGGTGGCCAGTCTGGTCTTAATGGGAGCCCTCTGCATTGTGTCAACACTGCTATGGGGAAGCAGCGCCTTCTAGCTTCATTCTCCTGACATTCATGAAATGTGAGACAGCAAGGAGCAGCAAATTCCCTCTCCCATTGTCTAACAGGCCAGGTGAAATTGAGTTGGAAGAGGTGGTCTCATAGGTACCCAGGTGGTGAACCATGAAGGCCTTTATGCGCTAACACAAGCACTTTAAATTGTACATGGAACTGAACTGGTAACCACTTCAGCACAACACAGGTATAATATGTTCCCAATGTCAGTAATCAATCAATCAGAATAGACCTGGAAGGAGGTATATAATAATAATAATAATAATAATAATAATAATAATAATAATAATAATAATAATAATAATAATAATAATAATAATAATAATAATAATAATAATAATAATAATAATAATAATAACAACAACAACAACAATAACAACAACAACAACAACAATAAAGTTGGAAGGGACCTTGGAGGTCATCTAGTCAAACCCCCTGCTCAGGCAGGAAACCCTATACCATTTCAGACAAATGGCTGTCCAGTCTCTTCTTAAAAACTTCCAGTGTTGGAGCATTCACCGCTTCTGGAGGCAGGTTGTTCCACTGGTTAATTGTTCTAACTGACAGGAAGTTTCTCCTTAGTTCTAGGTTGCTTCTCTCCTTGATTAGTTTCCATCCGTTGCTTCTTGTCTTGCCTTCAGGTGCCTTGGAAAATAGCTTCACTCCCTCTTCTTTGTGGCAGCCCCTGAGGTCTTCTAGTCCAACCCCCTGCCCAAGTAGGAGACTCTACCCCATTTCAGATAAGTGGCAGTCCAGTCTCTTTTTAAAAACCTCCAGTGATGAAGCACCTACAACTTCTGAAGGCAAGCTGTTCCACTGGTTAATTGTTCTCACTGTTAGGAAGTTTCTCCTTAATTCCAAGTTGCTTCTCTCCTTGATTAGTTTCCATCCATTGTTTCTTGTCTTGCCCTTCTGGGGTGCTTTGTTGCGGCCCCTCAAATACTGGAATACTGGTATCATGTCACCCGCAGCCCTTCTTTTCTCTAGACTAGCCATACCCAGTTCCTACAACCATTGTTCATCAGGTCAAGATATAGGCCATCATATTCTTATTCATGGTTTATATTATGTGACTGAATTGTTTAAACATTGTGAGGCATCCAGAATTGCCATTGTCAGATGGGCAGCTATATAAATTGAAGAATGAATAAATAAATTTCTTTCCCTATATTTCACATACCATACTAAAGCAATGAAAGATATTCCATGCAGTTATTAAAGCCAGGATGTTTGCTGGAGGCCAGGAAGGGATCATTATTAATTTTGTAAAAAAAAGACCAGATGGCAACCTTGGAATGCCTGGTTATTGGTGACATTTTGATGTTTTTGATTTCCCCGTAAATGCTGGTCAGAGCTGCATATATTCAGGTTATAATTTTATAAAATGTGGTATCTTTTGTGGATGCAGGCAACAAAGTAGTCTTTAGATTAGGAAACTTAGCTTGCTGAATATTATTGCACAAGCAAGCATAGGTAAAGGTGAACTTTGACTATGCTTGAGGTCAAGCTGACTGGTAGCTTTATATTATATTTATATTAGCACAGTGGAAGTATGTCGCAAGAGTAGCCTTGTCTCTCCCTCCTCTATCTTACTAAAAAACTTAAGTGAAAGTCTTAGTGGACAACAAATACAATAAAAGGTGAGATGTCATTTGTGGGCCCATTTGGGGATAATTTGCAAGGATAGTGTGAGAAGTTTTATATCCAAATATATTTTATTCTTTATACTGTTTCCATTTTCCCTTAAAATATTAACAAAATCCACAATGGTCTGAGAATCAGTGTCTCCAAGTTAATTAAATTAGCAAACTTCCTCAAACCCCGAAATAAGTTACCCAGACATAATCCACATATTAAAAGCATAAGGTCTGCAAACACAGAGTAATTAAGTTAAATCTCCCAGCAGAATTGCATGTTCATAAGAATACATATTTACACAAACACACACACACACACACACACACACACAGTGTCATTCTACAATCAGCACGTAGACACTTTCCACACCCCTGACAAGCTCCCCTTATAAAAATCTGCTGCTGTACCCCATTTCTCTGCAGCCTGCCGCTAAATGCAAACTCTTTTGCTTTTAGGAATAAATACTTCTTATTTCCTCATAGCTGTCTAGATCTCATTTTTATTCATTCTTATGCAGCCCCGGTTGGAGTTGGAACCCTAAATTATTCTTCTGACAATAGTAGTGTATGGACAAATTTAGTGAATGGTGCATTTAACTATATTTCCATCCCCCCCCCTTATCTCATGGGTTTGTTTGTATTTGTTTATTCTTCTATTTTTGTGTGCCTTGCATGCTACTGCTTATTCTAAAAGGGAATGGCATAATGGGTATGTATAAAATATCTATGACCCACAATGCTCCTAATTCAGATACAGATTAAGCCAGGCTAGTATTGGTTAATTTTTTCCAGCTTTAAATCTTCAGCATTAATAATATAGTATTTGGACTTTATTTTGATATAAAAATATTTTTAGTAGTCTTGAGGAGGAAGCCACTATTGGAGTATATTAAGCTTCTAGCAGGCCTACCAAATTTGGCTTGCCGGTATTTTTCAACTGAGTTGATCCAACTAATCCTAAAAACAAGAGTTTGTAAAGTGACTCTAAATACCATTAAACATTAAAATAAGCTAAATATGCACTATGGCAAGTTCAACACTGCTGGGAAATTATTTTCCTTGATTCTGTAATTATTGCTCTTGAAGCTGTTCTTTGCTTTGTTACAGAATTTAAATACAGATCTCTCTGAATTATATGGGAGACCTAATAGAAAATGTTATTCTCCTCAGATTGTTGTCTTGCCCAGAAGAACATCAATAAAGCATGATGCATTCATGGCAACTAACAAGTATGTAAATACATCACATCGATGAAATCACTGGGGGCAGATGCCTTTTTCTTAACCAATGCGCACAATTTATACTAGCAACAGCAGCCTTTTAGGGGAGGAAGAAAAGACCATGGATGAAGAATACTTTGCCTGCAAGTAGCTTTTTTCTAAAGTATTTGATAATCAACAACAATTTTAAAATATTGAGTCTGGATATTAAATAATATGAATGGTTTTAAAATACAAAAGGGATTCTGCTTCATTTGATGTTATGTTTATTTTTTTCAGAAGAAGTAACAAATGGAAGATTATAACTTCCTATATTTATGTAAAGATGAAATTCAATGGAAGTAGTACCAATAGCACTTAGACTTATATACCGCTTCACAGTGCTTTACAGCCCTCTCTAAGTGGTTTTACAGAGTCAGCATATTGCCCCCAACAATCTGGGTCCTCATTTTACTCACCTTGGAAGAATGGAAGGCTGAGTCAATCTTGAGCCAGTCAGGATCAAACTCCTGGCTTTGGGCAGAGTTAGCCTGCAATACTGCATTCTAACCACTGCGCCACCACGCCTTTAGTACAAATGTACCTAGACTACATTTAATCTTTAATAAATGTTATTAAACATCCATTTTTAAAAATTATCAATAAACTGACATCTGTCATACTTTATCTTTTTGGATGATTGGACAAGAAAATATTCTTTAACACAGAAGCAGCTTAGTTCTTTTTTTACAGATATGACATGATGATAACCAAAGGAAAAGAGTTGGGTAGCCAGGTAACCAGGTACTTGGCTAAGAGCAAGAACAGCTTCACTGCTCACCTATTATGAATGGAAAGTTTTTAAGTGCCAGCCAGTAAAACCTCTGACAGCATTAACCACACTCATCATGGCATTCATAGTCAGGAGGCAGCTAATCAGAGGAACTTTTTGAATTATTAAGAAGTGGGTCATGTAAAGAATCACTTTTCACACACACACACACACACACACACACCTGTAAGCTATAATGCTATTTGCTAGCATTCAGTTTAACACATATCCTAATCAATTCCCAAAACAGAATATATAGTTCATGAAGGACAGTATATATCAGGGGTAGGCAACCTTGGCTCTTTTATGACTCGTGGACTTCAACTCCCAGAATTCCTGAGCCAGCATGGCTAAGCATGGAAACCTCTCCCTTTCCCCTCAGCATGGCTGGCTCAGGAATTCTGGGAGTTGAAGTCCACGAGTCATAAAAGAGCCAAGGTTGCCTACCCCTGGTATATATGGTAGGTTTGTCAATTGTGCTAAAAAAAACAGATTCAAAAACCATATAATAATAATAATAATAATAATAATAATAATAATAATAATAATAATAATAATAATAATAATAATAATAATAATAATAATAATAATAATAATAATAATAATAATAATAATAATAATAATAATAATAATAATAATAAAAGTTGGAAGGGACCTTGTAGATCATCTAGTCCAATCCCCTGCTCAGGCAGGAAACCCTATACCATTTCAGACAAATGGCTGTCCAGTCTCTTCTTAAAAACTTCCAGTGTTGGAGCATTCACCGCTTCTGGAGGCAGGTTGTTTCACTGGTTAATTGTTCTAACTGACAGGAAGATACTCCTTAGTTCTAGGTTGCTTCTCTCCTTGATTAGTTTCCATCTGTTGCTTCTTGTCCTGTCTTCAGGCGCCTTGGAAAATAGCTTGACTCCCTCTTCTTTGTGGCAGCCCCTGAGATATTGGAATACTGCTATCATGTCCCCCCTCGTCCTTCTCTTCATTAAACTAGACATACCCAATTCCAGCAACCGTTCCTTATATGTTTTAGCCTCCAGTCCCCTAATCATCTTTGTTGCTCTTCTCTGTACTCTTTCGAGAGTCTCAACATCTATTTTACATTGTGGTAACCAAAACTGGATGCAGTATTCCAAGTGTGGCCTTACCAAGGCATTGTAAAGTGGTATTAATACTTCACGTGATCTTGATTCTATCCCTCTGTTAATCCAGCCTAGCACTGTGTTGGCTTTTTTGGCAGCTGTAGCACACTGCTGGCTCGTATTTAAGTGATTGTCCACTAGGACTCCGAGATCCCTCTCACAGTTACTACTATTGAGCAAGGTACCACTTATACTATACCTGTACATTTGTTTTTTCTTGCCTAAATGTAGAACCTTACTTTTTTCACCATTGAATTTCATTTTGTTAGATAGCGCCCAGTGTTCAAGTCTGTCCAGATCCTCCTGTATCTTAAGCCTGTCTTCTGGAGTGTTGGCTATTCCTGCCAGCTTGGTGTCTGCAAATTTGATGAGTTCCCCATCTATCCCCTCATCCAAATCGTTGATGAAGATGTTGAAGAGCACTGGGCGCAGAACAGAGCCCTGGGGCACCCCACTACACACTTCCCTCCATGTAGATGCAGTTCCATTGAGGACCACATGCTGAGTATGGCCGGTCAGCCAGCTACGAATCCATCTGGTGGTGATGCTGTCTAACTCACATTTTTCTATTTTGTCAAGTAGTAGGTTGTGATCTACTTTATCAAATGCCTTACTGAAGTCCAAGTAAATTATATCCACAGCATTCCTCTGGTCCTCTAATTTTGTCACTTGGTCAAAGAATGCAATAAGATTTGTCTGGCATGATCTGTTTTTGACAAACCCATGTTGGCTTTTAGTAATGACTTTGTTTGCCTCTAGGTGTTCGCTGATTCGTTGTTATTATCTTTTCCAGAATCTTCCCAGATATTGAGGTCAGGCTGATAGGTCTGTAGTTTCCTGGATCTATTTTTTTCCATAGGCAAGCGTAGAATCAGTTAAATATCTGATTGACTCTTTATTTGAGGACTATATATTGAATGGATTGCTGTCCAGACTTATGTTCTAAGATGGATGGCCATACAAATATTTTAAATAAATAAATAAACATCTTTTCGCATCATCCGGGCATAACAGATTCCTATGTATAGCATAGCTTAGTGTGATGTATGAATAAGTCTGTTTGTTACAATTACAACAAACAACTATTAACTATTTTCATGTGCAGACAAAGCTATTTTGTGCCTTCCCCTCTTTACTTCTCTTGTTTAATTTTTATCTAATTCGTATCACCTGGCTTGTTAAATCTAGATTGTTTTCTCTCTTCAACAGGAAGAAACCCTATGCGTACGAAGATTATTCATATATATTTGATACCTCACAAATCTGTCAACACATGGGAATGTAGCCCAGTGAACCCATTTAAGGAACCACAATTGATGGGATTATTTATATCATTCTATTTACTTCCTATCAGAACTGGAGTAATTAAATATTAGACAACTGCCTGTGGTAATTGTGGGTTCCTAGCATTTGCTGTTACCCAATTCAGTTGGTACTTGCCCACACACATTTTTCCCCTTCTCTTTGTACTTTGATTTCTAACACTGCCCACTCACCATTATCCTTTCATCAGAAGCAGGACACTGTAACATCTTTCTCGTAAGAAATATTGATCTTAATTTAAGATGGATTTAATGAGTATGGACTATAATAGAAATCTCCTTGCTTCAACATCTGAAATCAGTTCTGAGAAGCTAAAGAGCAAGTTCATATATTCAAACTGCCATGTTGCTTACATAAGAGAAATGAATTTGTACATAGAGATAAAGTTATTGTATGATGGATTGATCAACCCACATTTACTTTATGAAAGTGCTTAATGTATTTTTGGTATTGTGCTAGGGATTATTAAAATGTTATACAATGCATGGTGAATTTCAAAAAATGATATTATCAGTATCAAACTCAACTTTAATATTCAAGATATTTAGCCCCTGAATTGGCCTTCAAGAGAAACAGCAGAGGCTTCTGACCAGGTCTGATCTCAAGATACCACCTTATTCATTCAAATGGTTGAAAGTTGGGAGATCATAAAGTAAGAATTGGTATATGAATGATCGTAAACTGATCATTAACTGATCGCTCAGAGGAGATTCAAAATGCAGTATTATTTTCCTTTAAAATTTCCAGTTCATAGTTGCTCTTTCTGTTATACAATTCTGGGGCAGAGATAATGCGGCTTCTGTATAACCCACTTAATTCTTTGACAACATCGTCTCATTTCTCAGCATGCTAGTTTGATCTCACAGAAAATCAGGGAAAAAGGAAGGCACAAAGACTGTTGGAGATACTTGGCAGAAGATTTAGTACCGTAGTTGCATCCTCTGTGCTCTCAGAAATTACCAGTAGAAAAGGCAGGAAGCTAAGATAGTCTTTCTTTTCAGGTAGCCATCATTTAGCTTTAACAAAATAAGCAGATAAGCATAGAAAGGTAAATGTATTGGACAATAAATTAATGCTACAGCTGCCATAATTTCAGGGCTGGTTCAAACCATTTTGCTATCTGAAGGACAATATTGCCCTCCTCCCCCTTCTTCCATTCCATATACAGATCAAGCTTATTTTGTTTTTGTTTTTAATCCTCTATGAACAAGCTTTGTTTAGCTGTGACAAAATAAAGTGGTTATTCCCACAGCTTCTGACATTTTCAGCTCCAAGTATCAGTTGACCCACTCAATATACCATGTTCGGATTAAGTTCTAATATTTACATTTAAAAAATTTGCTTAGAATAGTTTTAAGAAAACGCTAAACAAGCAAATCTTACATATACTAGTCTAGAAAAGTATCTTAACTGGGATGGCTTGTATCAGTTAAAACAAAATAAATAACTTCTTAGTAGCCTTCCTTCCTTTAACTCACCGAAAATATCTACTTTTCTCTCATCTTTGCTGTCTCAGGTGAAACAGGATAAAATCCAGCGTAGCTCCTCCTAAATCCACTCATCATCATCAACATTTGTTCTGTCATCTTGAAAACTGTATCTCCTTTTCTGCTCGCATCTTCAGTGTACAATGAAACTGGCCTGTTAAACTGAGCCGGTTGTAATTGGAGGATGGAAAAAAACATTATAAAGATACTTTGACATTTTCATGTACAGAGATAGAGTAATAAAAATTCTTTATTGGTAAAAACATGGCAGGAATGGCAATTACCTTGGAATAACAAAAACAAGTCTTGACAGAAATTTTGACATCAAAACTGCCTAAGCAGAAGTTCAATGCCATATTTGTATACAGAAACAGTCACAAACATATTTCTGGGAATCAATAACCATTTTCAGTAGTTTCTTGCTTAGCTGATTCTATGGACCTGGTTGTAAGTTTAATGCTCAAATTTCAAACGTTAATATTTATTTGTTTCTCAATCATATTTCTTAATTGCCCATCTCCCTCAGTTTTTAAAAGTAGCTTTCATTGCTATGGTAAATGTTTTGCTGACATTAATGTTTCAAGACTATCAAAGAAATCAGTTTATATTTCCAAAACCAGTTGAATGGAAGAATATAGTATGTATTTTATAGATATGCCATAATTTACCTTGACAGAAACAAGGCATCAGTATAAACCTACTTTAGTGTGAAGACATACTCAAATACTTACAGCTATAGTATTTGTATCCTTCTCCCACTTTTTCGGATGCAACCCAAACCATTTACTAAATCTATAGAATTGAATGTTTGTATTTGATTATACACTTACAGTATATGGTAGTCTTCGACTTACAGTAGTTCACTTAATGAGAGTTTGAAGTTACAACGGCTCTGAAAAAAGTGACTTATGATCATTTTTCATATTTATGACCATTGCAGATCACATGATTTACATTCAGAAGCTTGACCACTGACTCCCGGAGACATGTGATCACCTTTTGCAACCTTCCAACAAACAAAGTCAGTGGGGAAACCAGATTCACCATGTTACTAATTTAACAATTGCAGTGATTCACTTAACAAATGTGGCAAGAAAGGTCGTAAAATGAGACAAAACTCACTTAACAAAATTCTCATTTAGCAACATAAATTTTGGGCTCAATTGTGGTCGTAAGTTGAGAACTACTTGTATACACACACATACACACACTTTATATTATTAAAACATCCAAGGGCATTTTGGAACTAAATAATTACCAATGGAAATTGTTTTGATCATCATAGATTATATGAATTTTTGAATCCACTTATGCTCTTTCTTGTCCAAGGTTTCTTTCAGTCTGGCTGTTTATTAAAATCCTCAATGCATGGGGGGGGGGGGAGAATGGGCTGCTTTGAACTGATAGTACTTTGTTCCATTTAATCCCAGCAGATCAAATGTTATTCGATATTCTTCTGTCTGAATTATATTGCTGAGTCATCCAGGATAAGGCACATTAACCTTTCAATCCTCGATGAACTGAAATAAAGAAACCTCCAACTCCTTGAAGATCTGAAATGGGGCCTAATTTTATTTCCAGCACCCTATGGCACATGTTGTAGAGGTCATTTATTTATGTAACATAAGGTGAGTGCATGCCTTATGTTCTTAAAAAAACAATCCCTGCCTCAAAGTCTTACGGGAGCTTCAGAAACAAAAATGTTCAGCCAGGATACAATTTACTGAGAAAAAGAGGCCCATGGAAGCCTATTTTTGTGTGAAGAGAGTCAACAAATAGTACACCATTGTTTTTCTAAAGAAATAATTGTCTTGATTGGAAAATAATTTTCCATTTCTAGAGGAGGCCACAAGACTACATAATGCATATTTCTTAAAATATTCTTTAGATGGATGTTCAATGTAAAAGCACTGCAACGTGGTTCATAATATATAGAACATATTAGACAAACCTTAACTAAAATTTTAAAAAGTAGGTAGTGATAACAAGAATTGGCAGACAGCTGAAAATTTAAACAACTGCAATATGGGCATTATAAAACCACAAGGAAAAAAATCCCACTAGCTCACAGATGTCAAACTCAATCACGTCACGTGACGTCACGTGACATATTGTGACGTTTTTGACATTTGTGAAGCCGGGGTGACCATAGCCTATGGTGACTCATCCGGCCTGCGGGCCGCCAGTGTCAGAGGCAGTTCTTCAATTAAATTGACTTCAAACCATCAAAGGTGAGACACTTATGTTGTATTTTCTGTTCGTTGCGGCATTGAAGAGACAGCATGTGAAACAGAACTCTCTTTATTCTAAAGGCAAAACCGAAACTAACAAACATTGCTCCATCCCTATTTATACAGTCAGCTCTGGGCGGCAGCAGCCAATGAATGCACAGTATTCTCCCGCTCAAATGCATGCTAACAATCTTGTAGACAGGAAGTCTGGCTGGCAGGCCACGTGGTCTGCTAACCGTTCCTGCACAATTCCAGCCACCTGCTTCATAAATTTAACTCAATACATTACACCCCTCCCCCCTGGCTCTTTGACATTTACAAGCATTGTTTGTTGTTAAAGACTACACACATTCAAAAAGGCACACTGGCACTCAGTGTTACATAGACCTGACATTACTCAGTTCAGTATCAAGAATACTTAAGCATTTCAGTTTGTAAGAAAATACATAAGCATTCACATTTCAAAGGATCATACATAAGTATTTACATTTCAAAGAACCATACATAAGCATTTAAGTTTGCACTAAAAATACATAAGCATTTTAAGTTTGCAATGCCAAAAACCTTACGTCAGACATGTCAAACTCAAGGCCCGGGGGCCAGATGTGGCCCGCAAAGTGGTTTCATGCGGCCTGCGAAGCCATCCTGGAAACAGTGAGGGAACGGCCCCTGCTGCCTTGGCCCTGGCCCAGGCCAGCCAGGAGCCAATGTACAATTTTGTGGTGGCCATCTATGCTGAAACGTATTCAGTCTTAGCTCCACAAGGCCGTCTGGAAACAGCGAGGAACCAGCCCCTGCCGCGTCGGCCCTGCCCCCTGGGTGCATGCTGGGGAAGTGTCACCCTTTGTGAGGAATGAAGAAATGCACCATCACTTGGAAGTGGCCAGCAAATGGCCCTCACCTACTTCACATATCCGGCTTGATGGGCTCCAGGGGAGGGGTTTCGGCAGGCAGCAGGGCACTCTCCTCACAGTGCCAAGAGGCTGAGCCGGGCGGCGCGAATCCAAAAAGAAGCGTGATGCTGCCCAGCCCCCAGACTGCTCGGTTTCGGCAGGCAGCAGGGCGCTCTCCTCACAGCGCCAAAAGCTGAGCTGGGTGGCGCGAATCTGATGAGAAGTGCAATGCTGCCTAGCCCCCAGCCTGCCCAGTTTCAGCAGGGAGCAAGGTGCAAAGCTGGTGAGCTTCGCACCTCCCGGCTCAACCTCTCGGTGCTGTGAGGAAAGCGCCCCACTGCCTGCCGAAACCGGGCAGGCTGGGGGCTGGGCGGCATTGCGCAGGTAACATTGACTCTCATGCTGCTCATGGCATCCCCTCCCCCAGAGCCCACCAAGCCAGATATGTGAAGTAGGTGAGGGCCATGTGCTGGCCACTTCCAGGCGATGGTGCATTTCTTCATTCCTCACGAAGGGTGACACCTCCCCAGCTGCATTTCTTGCCTGTTTTTCTCCCTCCCTCATCTCAAATATTTTCCCACCACTCTGTACTTAGGAAGGAAGGAAGGAAAGAAGGAGAGGGAGGGTCTGAGGGAAGTCCTGCCTTAGTCCTGCCCTGCTGCCCTTTCACCATCCCCTTGCCCCCTCCTCCTGGCCTATCCTGGGGTCTCCCATCCTATTGCTAAGGAAGCTTTGGATACAAAGCCGGGTCTCCTCCCATGGAGAGGGAATGGGCCTCCCTCTGACTTTGCCCTCGTACCCATCATGAGCAACCTGGCTAAGGAGAGCAAGCACAGCAGCAGCAGCCTTGAGGAGGAGGTAAGGGCAGCTGGGCACCCCCTTGGGGAAGTGGGGCTGGGCTTGGTGCCGCAGGTGCTTGAGGGCCAGGCTGGGCATTTGACCTCTGCTGCCCAGGGCTCCGGGCAGCCCGCACCACCATCCAGCCCCCCCCCCGCATGGCCTGAGAGGAACAGTGAGGCTCCTCCAGTGGACCATGCCTTGGCACTTGCCCTGGTCCCACCCCCTTCTGCCAGAGACCCTCAGATCTGTCCCACTCCTGCCCAGGCCCCCACAGGCACCCTTGACGCGAATGATGTAGAGCTGGCCACGCCCACCCAGTAGGCCACACCCATTCCATCCATGCCCACCCAGTAGGCCGCACCCACCCTGGCCACACTCACCTGGTCCCCTGAGGGCAACCGCATTGCGACTCAATGAAATTGAGTTTGACACCCCTGCCTTACGTAGTCCTTTAAATATTTCGGTGGGCCTTTTGCCCGCTCCAAACATCTCGGAGCTGCTGCTAGCTCCCGATCTGCAAGCTCGCCTGCCAGGCTCGGCAGACCGGGACTGTGTGACCTGTCCAACACGGGTAGAGCCGATTCGTGAAGGCTGGCCTGTTCCGGTAGACCCAAGCCTGTGTCCATTTCCCTTTGGCTGGCCTGTTCCGGTAGGCCTGAACCAGAGTTCCGTGGTGGTGTAGAATCCACCGGATCGGCATGAAAAGCCGAGTGAGAGCAATGTCCCATGGGCACAATGCCTGAGTTAGGAGCAGCCTCGTTGGCAAAAACCCCGTTCGGCGATCGCAAGGTCCCGCTTTCGCTGAGAGACTCCGATGCATGATCGCAATCGAGTTCTTCCTCCCCCCTGAGAGCAGAGCTAGGAGCAGAAGAGTGGCGTGGCAACCTCCAACGCAGCTGGTCAATGTGCCGACGGAGCACACGACCATCTTCCAGGGCCTCTTCGTACGAGAGCGGCCCTGACACCTTGCAAACCACAGCTACCACCCACAGTGCCCCTTGTCCATAGTTGCGTGCCCAAACCAGACCACCCACTTGCAAGTGCCTCGATGCCTTAGGCTTTGGCACTTGTGAAGCAACCCGGTCCGGGTGCAAGCGATCCAGCTTTGTGATCAGGCGTCTTCCCCATCGTAACTCAGCTGGGCTTTTGCCCGTCAAAGTGCAGGGTGTTGTGCGTTGGCAGAGTAGGAAATCTGCCAACCTGTGGTGCCAATTTCCAGTTGTGATCCTCTTTAAGGATTCCTTTGTGGTTCTAACCATGCGTTCCGCTTGACCGTTAGAGGCCGGGTGAAAAGGAGCTGAAGTGGCATGCCTATTCATATTTGCCCTTAAAAAGGACTGAAACTCTGCAGGAGTAAAGTGAGCCCCATTGTCCGAGACTATGACATCTGGGAGCCCATGCGTTGCAAAGATGCAGCGCAGAACCTGGATGGTCCTGGCAGTCGTCATAGTGGACACTGGAATGACCTCTAGCCACTTAGAGTGACTGTCCACAACAATGAGGAAGAGTTGCCCCTGAAAGGGGCCAGAAAAATCAATATGAATCCTCGACCACAGGGCTTGAGTGGTCTCCCATCTATGTACAGGAGCATGTGGCATTTCCGGCTTTGACTGCTGGAAAATGAGGCACCCGTGGACCTGGGCTTCGATATCTTTATCGAGCCCAGGCCACCAAAGGTAGCTGCACGTGAGTGCCTTCATCCGGACTATTCCCGGATGTCCCTCATGCAGAGAATCAAGGACTCTAGTCCTCAGTGAGGTCGGGATTACTACCCTATTTCCCCACAGGATACAACCCTTAAAGGTGGATAACTCATGCTTTCTTTTCCAAAAGCTCTGGAAGTTAGGGCCAGGACACGTTTCCGACCATCCTGTGAGCACCCAATTCAACACGCAGCTATCAATGTGCTATCAGAAACTGTTTCTGCAGCAACATCCCCTGCATTAAGGGGAGACTCCGGCAAATCCTGGATAGCCAGGATGTGGTTTGCTGGAGCAGGATCTGACTCTAATAGCTGTAGAGGCAACCTACTAAGGCTGTCTGCGTGGCCCATTTCTTTACCCGGTTTGTGGATCAGACAATAATCATAAGCAGATAGGAATATTGACCACCTCAACATTCTAGGAGATATGATCTGGGGTGTCTGCTTGTTCGTAGTGAACAACCCCAAGAGTGGCTTATGGTCAGTGAAGACCGTGAAATGGCGGCCATACAAAAAGTCATGAAACTTTTTTATGCCAGCCACAATGGCCAATGCCTCCCTATCTTTCTGCGCGTAATTCCGTTCCACTGCAGAAAGAGTCCTGGAGTAATAGGCTATAGGGACTTGTGTCCCATCAGTCCTAAGATGGCTCAACACAGCTCCGATTCCGTACGGAGATGCATCACAGGCAATGCTGATGGGAAGCTGCTCATTAAAATGAGCCAACACCGCATTAGATGACAGCAATGCTTTAACTGCTGCAAAACTCCTCTTGTGGACACTCGTCCACTTCCATGGGGCCTTTTTGTCCAAGAGCCGGTGTAACGGCTCTGCCACTGTGGCCTTGTGGGGGAGGAAAGCATGATAGAAGTTAAGGAGTCCCAAGAAGGCTTGAAGCTCTCCCTTCATATTGGGACTGGGTGCCTGCTGAATTTTTTTGAGCTTGGATTCAGCAGGATGAATGCCTTTGGCATCTATACGAAACCCTAGGAATTCTGTGGAAGTGACTCCAATTTTGCATTTCTCCTGTTTGAGCTTCAGCCCCACTTCGCGGAAATGCCGCAAAACGGCCCGGAGCCTGTCAGTGAGGTTTTCGACTGATTCCCCTGCGATGAGGACATCATCGAAATATGGGCATACACCCGGAATATTGCAGAGCGTGCGCTCCATTACGCTCTGGAAGATGCCAGGGGCTACATTAACCCCAAACTGTAACCGCCATAGCGTCATCCACCGGCAGCTGCTGGTAGGCCTGGGCCAAATCTAATTTGGCGAAAATGCGACCTCCCTGTAGAGATGCCAAAATGTGGCTGACTACAGGCACCAGATAAGAGTGCTGCTGGAGAGCTTTGTTTAACGTGCATTTATAGTCGGCACAAATGCGGACTTCTCTGTTGGCCTTAAGTGGCGTGACAATGGGGGTTTCCTATGGACTGCTATCAACTGGTTCTAAAATGCCTTGCTGTAACAGCTTGTCCAGCTCTGCATTGATTCTCTGCTTCAGGGCAAAAGGCACCCGACGAGGCTTAATCCTTATCGGTTCTATTGAAGGTCTAACTGAAGTGCAATTGGAGGCCCTTTGTATGCCCCTAATTCTGAGCTGAAGACATCAGCAAACTCTTTACACACCGCCAAGAGGCTCGACGTTTGCAAGCTATTCAACCCAGTCACTTGAATTCCCAAAGCATCAAACCAATCGAGCCCAATTAAGCTGGTGCGGTTGCCCTCGACAACTACAACTTCCAAGGGACCCTCAAAATTCCTGAACTGCACTCCCAGTGTGGCCTCCCCCTTGACGTTTACCCGGGAATTTTGGAAGTCGGTTAAAACGAGGTTCGACAGCCTGAGCTTAATGCGCTTGCCACTTCGCCTACAAATCTGCTGAAGGGTCCTTTGGGAGATTATCGATAGAGCTGAACCCATGTCCAACTCCATGTCAGAAGGAACCCCGTACAACTTGACTTTGAGGTATAATTTCTCTTTGAGTGGGCGATGGGTGCCTGTCCTAAACACGCTCCTTCTACTTGTGCAAAAGCCCACCCTGTTTTGACTGGGGACCCTGGTACCTTTCTGAGGCAACTCTTCTGAGGAATGCTCTTTCCTGCGACCCAAACAAACGGCGGTGATGTGGCCTTGCTTGCCACACGCCCGGCAAGTGGCTGTGCGGAACTGGCAGTCAGCCTGCTTGTGATGGCCTCCACACCCGATACACTGAGAGAAGGAAACTGCCTTGTCAGGTTGCCGTTGAGGCCTTCTTTCCAGGGTTTGCTGCACCCGATCGACTTTGTGGTCCGAGTCGCAGTCTTCAACTCTTTCGACGGCCTCGTGGTGGGCAGCGTCTGTGCAAGGAGGGTTCTTGGATAGCCGCAAGGCCTTAACAGCTCCGCCTGCTGCTTCTTCGGCCATTATCTCCCTCAACGCGTCTTGAAATGAGATTGTCTCTTTAGCAAAGATCTTCTGTTGCAGATCTCGGCTCCTTAGACCACAAACTAAACGGTCCCGCAGCCTTTCTTCAAGGTCTTTGAATTTACATGGAGCTTGGTGAAGAGTGGCTATGAAGTTGGAGGTGGACTCGCCGGGACGCTGGTCTCGCTGTTCAAAAGCGTGCCGCCAAGCGATGACCGAAAGCTTGGGCTCAAAATGTTCTTTGAGCATCTTCTTCAGTTCTGAGTACGCAATGGACTCAAGCGGTGCTGGTGCAACCACGTTCTCTGCGATATCGAAGGTTGCTTGACTGCAAACACACAGGAGCGTCGCGGCCTTCAATCCGTCGTCTCGAACTTGGTTTACCCACAGGTAGTTTTCAACTCTCGCAACGTAGGAGCTCCACCTCTCTGGATGAGCGACGTCGAACTCGGAGAGTTTCCCGATCTTCGCCATGGTGAGTCTTTCACGGCCTTTACAATGCCTCGTGCTGCGCAGGCTTTCGTGGAACTGTCAGGGCGGATCCTTGGAAGCACTCTCCTCCAGCGTTTCCGTACTGGCAAGATAGAGTGAGGGCGGTGGAATGCCGTTCCGACCAAGTGCTTGCTCGGCCTTTCCCCCGTAGTGACTCAGTTCTTCGAATTATGGCAGCACGATCCCACCTTCGTCGCCAATGTTGTATTTTCTGTTCGTTGCGACATTGAAGAGATAACATGTGAAACAGAACTCTCTTTATTGTAAAGGCAAAACCGAAACTAACAAACATTGCTCCACCCCTATTTAAACAGTCAGCTCTGGGTGGCGGCAGCCAATGAATGCACAGTATTCTCCCGCTCAAATGCATGCTAACAATCTTGTAGACAGGAAGTCTGGCTGGCAGGCCACGTGGTCTGCTAACCATTCCTGCACACTTCCAGCCACCTGCCTCATAAATTTAACTCAATACATTATACTTATTTGTTCTGGGCAAGTATATCAGGGCTGGAAATGCTTTGGTGGTGTGTGTGGTTGGGGTAGAGGATACTAGGCCACAGTCTAAAATGCCAATCACATATTTCTTTCATAAGCACCTTACACATACATCTACACATCCAGGCACATTTACTACACTTCTCAGGCATCCCATTCTTACCCATCTCAAAATTATAGAAGCTGAAATCCAGCCCTTCTGAAAGGCATCACATAAAACCTAATCTACCAACACTAAAACAGAACCATGTTGTTTTGTTACTTTGTTATCACTCAGTGCAAACAAAGTTAAGTACTTTGATATTGCTTTATCATTCAAGGCCCATAGAAAACAAACACACTCATATATATTAATCAGATTGGTCCATGAACTTATAGCATATATCTAAGAAGCTTGTCCTTATTGCAAAACTGACCAGAAATGAACCCTGAAATCTGCTTCTTCTCAGTTTGATAATTAAAGAAAGATCAAGCAGAAAATATCTCTGCAACCCAATAAAGAAAACGAAGGATTTATTTCCTACATGAATTACTGAAATACTATTTTTCAAACAGGTAGAATGAAAACCAACAACAAAGGCAAGCACATGAAGGAACTGAGAGAAATGTTCATTTTCTCTCGTAATATAAGGATCAGTTTATATAGTTGGAAAATATCTTTTAAGGAGGGCAAAAGCTTCACCATCTAATGCCCTTCAATATGCTGGGAAATAGGCTGAGCTTTAACCTGGAGAGCACCATGCTGAAGAAAGTTGGTACAATAACTGATAGTCTTTATTAAATATTTGCCAACCCAACAAAGGACATATATATATAGGATAGTCATAGATGTATTCATTTAGTCATTTCAATAAAGATGGCATATAATAAGAATGAGACAGGTTTGCCTTTAACTAGTATGAACATGTACAATCCTGTACTAAAATTACACACTATGTGTTTGGACTTAATTATTAGGTGAACTAATTAGGGTGACTTGAAACATGAAATGTACCTGTAACAACCTTTAAAGAAAATGAAAGATTCCTGACTGATCTGAAAAGGGAGCCTGTGGTGCTGCAAAACCCTGAAGAATGCTAAGCAGGTAAATGGGACAGCCTACTACAGTATGCAGTGGCTTGCAGGACAAGGTTACTTAAAATCAGGAGTGTTATCTGAAGCTCCTGTCACCAGACTGACTACCAAATAGACATTTCAGTAAAATAGCCAAGATCTGTAAGAAGAGCCATGATCTTCTAACATTAATTTTGGTTGAAAAAGAAAATCTATGGCTTATCCCAAATTAACAATTTAACAATACATTTGTAAAATATGTTTGCATTTTAAATGTTGTTATGCTAATTGTTGTGAGCTCTTTTTATTACAAACAGGCCATCCTCTTTTTTTGGTAATTTGACCAACAATGCAAAATATTATTAAACTCATTTTTAGTGAAAAGAGGAGAAATAGCATATAGAAATTATTATAAAATAATAGATTTATAATTATTATAAAAAGAGTATATAGAAAAATTATAAAGAGCATATAGAAGCCATAGAATTATGTACATGTAAAAGTATAGAGAATTTTTCCAGAGACTCTGCTCCAGAGAGACCAAGTGGTAGAAAACCCACTCAAACACAGACTAACATGGATAATAGAGCACAAACAGAATAATCAATAAAGCCAACTTAAGAACACAGTCAAATGAAACACATTTAATGTAGATTTCTAGCTTAAATTCCATAAAGGCAAACAAGGTTCTTGAAGCAAAGGATCCATTTCACTTCTGTGAATCTCCCCAATTTCTTGTTAAATTGCAATTTTTTTCCCACAGAGGCTTCAGTGTCCCACTCATTGAGGCTGTATTTGAAATCCTTCTTTAAAAAATGAAGGGATGAAGGGACCTCGATGGCCCATATACAGTAGGTATTAATTCTGCTTCAGATAAAGGTCATACATACTCCTCGACTTACAACCACAATTAGGACCAGAACTTCCATTGTTAAGTGAGGTAGTCATTAAGTGATTCATGGCCGATTTTACAACCTTTTTTGCCATGGTAGTTAAGAAAATCATCATGGTCCTTAAGCAAATCCAGATTCCCCCCCCCTCAAAAAAAAATTATGTTGTTGTTGGAAGCCGGCTGAGAAAGTTGCAAGTGGTGATTCTGTGAAGACTTCATTTTGATATTCAGCATGTGAGAGCAGAACTGCACTGCTATACAACTCATCTTTACACAATCCAGCATTATCAGTAAAGAAAAACAGAAAGGACTCTTACTGCATGCAGCTAAGTGGGGTTAAATAGGGCATTTGCTATCTGTCCGAAGTTTCAGAGGCATAAAACAAATTGAGGAACACAACATGAAGGTTATCTGAGACAAATGGAAATTGTAAATAGATAGTTATAAGGTGTTAGGTCAGGGATGTCAAACTGCCGGCCTGTGGGCCGGATGCGTCACTTAGAAGCTGCGCCCACCCCATTGCCGGCAATGGCAAAACAGTCCCAATATGTCGTGCGTGATCACATGACGTCGCAAGTTTGACATGTCTGTGTTAGGTGGCCTTGCAGATATAAAACAGCTCTTTATGCAGAGAAGAAAGTTGTATGCCTTTCTTTTCTTCCCCATTTCATTTCTCTAAATACTGGCATGCTCATCATCTGTTTTTAATACCTTAATACTTTTTTCATTAGTTGGTTTGATGGATCTTCTCTTCCCTTTCAGCCCTCTCCTTTCATAAACTTAGTTCTGTTATTTTATTTATTTTTAAATTTTCTTTATGTTCTTTCTGTTTAACTTCCTTCAGGACAAGTGTGATTTTGATGGTTAACAAGAGTGGAACAAATATTCAACTAGTTGAATTCCAACAATGTCAGCTCAGTTATAATATCGGCCTATATTATAGAATTGTTTAACACATTGTCAAAATAACATTTATTGGAGGATCATCAATGGAAATCCTGAAAATGTACCTTTTTTTCTTCTTCCACTGAGCACTAATAAATGCTATCTACATATTATTATAGATTGTTTGCTTCACAGGTTCATCTGGCTATCTTTCTCTGTTCAATATTTCACTCAGCAGTGGAATACATTTGTTACAGTTTCCAGCGTTTCCATAACCTTCTTCTTTTGGAAATGCTAAAAAGCTGTCACCAGGTACTGTTGCCAGCATCAACCTATATATATCAGCTATCTGATACAATATGAGTCAATTATACGTCTTCTTTTTGGTTATATCAGAGACCCAGTTCACACATGCAAAGCCAGCAATTTTTCCTTTGTATGATTGCTCCTCTGTGAGAAATTATATAAATAAAATACACACACACACCTTAATAATAACAAGGCAGAAATGAACCTTAATAATAAATAAATAACACCTTAATAATAACAAGGCAGAAATGAAAAAATAGAGTAGCCAGTTATGTAATAAAAATATTTCCAGATAGCTTTAACAATGACAATATGGTGTTGTAACTAACAATCTGAATTGGTCTCTCCACACGTCATCCTTACTGAAGCATGCAAACCAGCGTCTGCATTTCCTGCGTCGGATGAGGAGAGCACATCTTTCTCCTTCTGTCTTGGCCACTTTTTACAAAGGCATAATTGATAGTATTTTAACAAACTGTATCACTGTCTGGTTTGGTGGCAGCCATAGGAAACTCACTTCGTGGTATTCAGAATGCTGCTTATAAGCGTTATGTGCTTAGAGCTCAAAGCATTGTTAGAGACCCCACACATTCACTTTACGGTCTGTTTCTGTTGCTCCCCTCTGGGAGGAGGTTTCGAAGTGTTTCTAGCAGGACTACCTGATTCTGTAATAGCTTTGTTCCCTATGCCATCCATCTGATAAACTCTCAAGATTCGTTTTTCTCGCCATGCACATGTACAGTATATATAACCCGAACTAGACTGTCGTTTTTCTGTGTCATATAATATATGTGGGTATATGCATAATTCTGTAATTATTTATTTATTTTTCTCATATTTATGTAGTGTATGTGACCCTTTGAGAGCTGTATGCAATGAAATTTCATTTTAATGTATGCCGATTAGTGTACATTCAAAGTGACAATAAAGTTATTATTCTATTCTATTCTATTCTTCTATTGTGATTAGGAATGGAAATCTAGCTTTACACACACAGTCAACCACATTACACACTTTGCAGGATTGTTTCAAAGATAAAGTAGGGAGGAAAGGAATGTGTCAAAAATACAACAGATAAAAACCCCCAAAGATAATATTGTTATAGCAATTAACAATTACAATTGTATGTATGCTTATCTAATGTAAACATTAATCAAAAAGATATATATTAATTTTAATACATTTATATAATTTACATGTTAATATTTTAAATTTTAAATGTTAAGCATTTATTAACAGGATCCCTTCCATAAAAAGCACCCAGTTGTTTTCTTTTATTATACATAGGTTTTCTCTCATTGATGCTCAGGATTTCCCCAAAGCAATCCAATGAATTACACAGCAAATAAACAGATTGGAGCTGCACATAGAAAGCTTTCAACAATGTTCACCCTACCTTGCCCAGGACAAAAAAACAACAACTGCAATTCAGTCAAATACTTTGGAAGACTATTCCATTTGACCATTCAAAAGCTCTTTCCACCCCAAACTGTAATGAATGAACTACATCTCACAGCCTTAGCTTTCCTGCACTCACAACTATAATTAGATTCCAGGTCAAGATGGGTACATTCATTGTCTATGGAGATTCTCAGTCATCCAGGTCATGGTTGTCCCAAAGATGCTTTTTCAAAAGGCAGCTAGACTTTATTTTTCCTTGAAGACGTTTCACTTCTCATCCAAGATATTTCTTCAGTTCTTCAGAATTCAATTTCTAGTATTACCTACTTGAAGAAGTAAAGAAGCTTCTTGGATGAGAAGCGAAACGTCTTCAGGGAAAAACAAAGTCCAGTTGCCTTTTGAAAAAACACCTATGGGTACATTCATTGTTTATGTTTGCTTTGCATTTCTGCACCTACATTAAAAGATTAGCTTTTGTTAGATGGCTTTTAAAATTTATCATGCTTCCTTACTGACAGGTATGTTTACCTATGTATTAATTTATACTGAAAAAGAGCCAGGAAATATTGTATTCCTCAGTTATTTCTGCAGATAACTGGATAACACCTTTATTAGCACCAGTCAATTTAACACAAAGGTACATTATGTGCTTAAAAACTCTTTCTCAGGCAGATGCCAAATAAATAAACAAACCCAGCTGTGGATCAAAATATGTTTTGGAAAAAAAAAAGGCTAGTTGTTTAAAGCCATGAGATTTGAAGTGGCAAGTCAGTTATGAAGCAGTGGTTTTTTTCATATTCTTTTTCACTTCTCATCATATGAGGGGCTTCATCCGGGAACCATTTATTCCCATGATTTATTATGTAAAACCTATATCCAGAAGGGGTCCTTAAATCCCAACAGTTTAGAAAGGAGAAGTCATAGCAAATGTCAGTAACAGGTTAAGAAATAGGAAACTGGATTTGGAGAAAAGAACATTACTGGAGTCCTTAAACTACAGTATTTATGAGGCAAGAATATTGCTCATGTTGCTTCTCCTTATAAACCTTACAGACACTTATTTTAAAATATGAGTTTGGTAACCAGACCAAGGGTGCTTTCATTTTGTTCCATTCCACATATCTACCAGTCGATTTCTGTTGTTAAGTCTCCTTGTTTGATTGAGACAGCTCATATCCATTAGAGCAGGGGTGTCAAACTGCCGGCCCACGGGCCTGATGCGTCATGGCAAAACCGCACCCACACCATTGCCGGCAATGGAAAAAAAAGTCACGATACATCGCAACACATCATGTGACGTTGCGAGTTTGACACCCCTGCGTTAGAGGAACCATAGCACAAGGATTTAATAAGATCAGAGTTTCTAAAAACTGTCACTGTTATGATTTCAAATGGACGTCTTAAACCAAAGCTACCCAAGGTGCAGACATATTTCTTCTAATCCACTGAATTGGAATTTTTTTCCTCTGCTGAGATCCCAGTGGTTCATACACTGAGATCTGAAATGTGGACCTGTTGGAAGATTTACCCTGACAAAACTCCCATATTCTCATCCCCATTAGAAAAACATTCAGACACACTTTTTCTCTGTAAAAGCCCTTTTTCTGAAATCCTGGGCATACCACTAAGAACAATGGGAAAACTCAGATAGCAAAGCCATCAAGAACTACCTGCCCTGCCCCTGATGGGATTAACTCCCAAAATAGAATCAGGACAGAGGGAACATCCCTGAGGAGAACTACCTGCCCTGCCCCTGACGGGATTAAGCTCCCAAAAATAGAAACCGGACAAAGGAGATACCACTTAGGACAAAGAAAAGAACATCAAGCAACCATTAAAAAACACAAAAGAAAGAGCCAGCCCAACCACAGCCCCAGGGTAGAAAAAGCATATAAAAAGCCACACATGGGACCAGGGGGACACTTGCAAGGCAGGAACGCTGAAGTCACTTCTCTGTCACTTTATTGCCTTCCTGTAATAAAGACCTGCTTTGCGGTAGCTGCTGTCCTCAAATTTCTTCATCGTCGGCTTTTCCCACCTGGAAAACGAACCGGGAAATTCTTCTGACAGACCATACAAATATTCTGGCTTCATTGCAGCTGATCTGATTTGGTTCCAGAAACTGTTCTTAAACAGCACTATTCAGAACATATCCTGCAACTATCTTTCCTTCTTGGAGAGTTTGTTATTGTTGTTGCTGTTTTTTTTCCTTTGGCAAATAAAAAAAAAGAGAGAAGTGGTGGGATAATATGGGAAAATAACAAATGGGCAAGGAGGCCAGGTGTAGTATAATTATCAGGACCCATAAATTTCACTGGGGAGCACATGTCAGCAAAAGTCTTGTAGAGCAGCTTTGGAGATGCATCATTTATCAGATGCATCTATTCAAGTGGGTTGCTGCCTAGGGAGTTTGCTTCTATAGATTGGTTAGCTTGTAAAGTGCCATTTAAGTCTCCATAATATTTTTTCTGTCACATTCTCAATTGCATTAGTGTAATATTGCATGAGTTAGCATTGTTACCAAGCCATGAACTTACTTTCATATGTCATGCTTCCTTACTGACAGGTATGTTTCTGTAGCACATGGAAGGAAATAAAATGTTATATTACCAAATACAGAGCATTTCAGGAGCCCATGACATGAAAATTCTGGTTTCATTACAGCCTTCCTAGTCATAGAGCAGTGTTTCTTATTTATTTACCAAATACATCCACTTCAGGCATTATAGTGGCCTCAGCTTCTTGTTAACTCTTTGGCAACACACCAAGCCCCAGCTGGAAGTGTTAATTGCAATCAGTAGGTGAGAAACCAGCATCAAAGAAATAGAATTATCTTTTACTTTTTTAAAAAAAAGGAAACCAAAACAACAAAACCCAAATCTGGGAAAATGCAGAGGAACTCATATTTAGAGAAAAGATCAGAGCCCTGCAAAAGCTTTAAAAAAACCCCAATGGGTCTTCATGACAAATCATAGTCTTTCAAGCATAATGACAAAGAACCAATTAAACACATTGTTAGGATTCCAGTTGGGTGGTCTTTGTTAAGCGATTGCTTGCTAAATCTCCTAAGATAATCAATTGATGTTTCTAAATTGGAGCTAATGGCTAGAAATCTGTTTTTCTCATCCTGATGTTGGTAGGAGAGACTTTCAAGGGAGAAACTATGTTACTGCCGTTTTGCTGTTTGAACAAGGGGATTTTGCAGTACTTGAGAGAATGGAGATCACCCAGTACAGTACTTATTAACAAGGAATTTGTTGAAGTTTGATCCTGGTAGATTCTCACACATCATTCACTTTTGAACACTTTTAAAGATTTAAGGCCAGACTAAATGAGAGGCCATAAATATGGTTAATCAAAGGAGCTAAGTCTGGGTTAAGCCCTGACATAGAGTATAAAAGAAACTATAGCCTATCTTCTGTTTTTATCGGGGGAATAAAGCATCCTTTAATGTGAACTGAATGTTTTTTCTTACTATGGAAATAGTGAATAATGTCACGTAGTCTCCCTTTTGTGTCCTTTTCTTGTTAACATTTTGTTAACAAAATTAAAGTGTGATCCTATTAACCCAGGATATCTCTATATCTCTTTTGGCTTTCCTGCCCTATCAAACTCTTTGTTTGGGAAAGCTTTGTGGGTATATATACATATAGTATGAGGCTTCGTAGCTAGTTGGAACCCAGAGAAGATAGAGAATAATACACTTTGTTAATGCTTAACCAAGGAGTTAAATTAACTTTTATTAAATAGATTACAATGCCTTATAAATATATTAATATTACAGTGCAATATTATCTGTATGTTATTGATCTTCGCTTTCCCTGGTGTTAAATGTATGTTCATATACTGGTTTCTCACTGGTGGAAGTTTTCTTCAGTTCCCGTTCCACCCATAGCTTCTCCAAGCCTTTCTTTTCTCATGTCCCAATTCCTCCATTATGCAAATGGAGAGGTACCCTGTATTAACATGCAGCTCTGATACGGAATCTTCTCAAGCATATAGACACAATCCAAATCAGAACCTCAACAAGAGACAGTATCAAAGTGTGACTGAGTTCTACCTTGTTGCAGTTTATAGTTGGGATCAGTCTCCTTACTCTGCAGTGCCTGCTACTGACAATTAAAATCCACATGCTACCTATATTGAGGCCCATATATACGGGTATTCTCATCAAGAACATTTAGATCTCTATCAGCTTAAAAAGAAAAAGAAAATTAATAGGTATGATCTTTTTATGAGAAATTGCATATTCTATGGAAAACTACATGTCATGGCCATGGATGGGGAAATGCTTGGAACAAACTTTCATCATCATGTGGAAGAACCATTCTCTAGCCCCATGTCTATATGAACATCTCATGCTAATTTACGCATAAAAACACCAGAACTGTCTTGAGTAGCAGGTGTCAGGCAAGGATGGTTTTGAACAATAGCAGAATTATATAACTGCTGCAGAATAGTATCCAGAATATATTTCCCAAAAGTTCATATGGAGTTTTACCCTGGCTCAAGTGACATTTTTGTGGTGGTAAAATTTCCCAATCCAGCCATGTGAGCTGTGACCACAACCTCTCAAAGTACAGTTCTTTACTTCATCATATGGAAAGAAAGGTTTTTCAGGATTGTATTGTCAGAAGAATTTCCCGGTTCGTTTTCCAGCTGGGAAAAGCCGACGATGAAGAAATTTGAGGACAGCAGCTACCGCAAAGCAGGTCTTTATTACAGGAAGGCAATAAAGTGACAGAGAAGTGACTTCAGCGTTCCTGCCTTGCAAGGTGTCCCCCTGGTCCCATGTGTGGCTTTTTATATGCCACACCCTGGGGCTGTGGTTGGGCTGGCTCTTTCTTTTGTGTTTTTTAATGGTTGCTTGATGTTCTTTTCTTTGTCCTAAGTGGTATCTCCTTTGTCCGGTTTCTATTTTCACTTAATCCTGTCAGGGGCAGGGCAGGTAGTTCTCCTCAGGGATGTTCCCTCTGTCCTGATTCTATTTTGGGAGTTAATCCCATCAGGGGCAGGGCAGGTAGTTCTCCTCAGGGATGTTCCCTCTGTCCTGATTCTATTTTGGGAGTTAATCCCATCAGGGGCAGGGCAGGTAGTTCTCCTCAGGGATGTTCCCTTTGTCCTGATTCTATTTTGGGAGTTAATCCCATCAGGGGCAGGGCAGGTAGTTCTTGATGGCTTTGCTATCTGAGTTTTCCCATTGTTCTTGGTGGTATGCCCAGGATTTCAGAAAAACGGCTTTTACAGAGAAAAAAGTGTGTCTGCATGTTTTTCTAATGGGGATGAGAATATGGGAGTTTTGTCAGGGTAAATCTTCAAACAGTATCTTAATCTAGTCATAGTCAGAATCTCACTACCGGACTCATAGGCATGGTAGAACTTTAAAACAATGGCAAAATCCATCAGAATGATAAAATCCCAAAACAATGCATTACATAATGCCTTGTTAGTTATGGCTGCTATGCCTTAGCCAGCAGATTCTTTCCTGTTTATCACCTAGACAACCCCATTTCTATGTATTGGAAACAAAGAATTGAGACTGTTCTTGTAAGAGTGATCCTGCCAAATATGTCAGCTCTTTCAACAGAGAGCAAGTCTCTTTTATTTCAGTGGAAGGGCCAAAGATGCAATATAGCATATTTGCCTGTTATATATTCACTTTTTCCAGTCATCATTGCCACAAATAATCTTCAATCATCCCCTGCTTCTCCCTGGCTTCAAGAGGATTTGTAATCTCTCACAAGTGGAAAAGTGGAAAGTCGGTTGTAATGAGGCAGGGGGAGGGGGTAATGGAAGCACCCATTTTCATTTTCAAGAAACAAATAGACTTCCCAATGTGTAACTACTAGTTTTTTTTTAATGTAACAATTTCAGCTTTAATGTACAAGGATATCTTAAATATTCTGTAGTAATCAGTTTTTCTTATTAACAGCAGCAATTATGGGATAGAAAACAACACTTTGAAATCCTTACTTATCCCTCTACAAAACCAGAAACCTTAGCCACCACTGCCCCTTTACCAGAACTCCCAACTGCAATGTGGAAAGCAGTAATAGCAGCTTGTTTTACAACAGGGCTTTTCAACCTTTTCACAGATTGTACCACTTTTAGGATATGGCAGTATTCGAGTACCACCTAGCAAGGTGTCAAAAACTTGATGACCAAAAAAAAAGGAAAAAAGTGATAAAGTACAGGTAATCCTCGACTTGCAACAGTTCACTTAGTGACTGTTCAAAGTTACAACAACACTGAAAAAAGTGACTTATGACCATTTTTCACACTTATGACCATTGCAGCATCCCCAGGGTCACGTAATTTATATTCGGATGCTTGGTAACTGATTCATATTTATGATGGTCGCAGTGTTTCAGGGTCATGTGATCCCCTTTTGCAACCTTCTGACAAGCAAAGTCAATGGGGAAACCTGATTCACTTAAGAACTGTGTTAACTAATTTAACAACTGCAGTGATTCGCTTAACAAATGTGGCAAGAAACTTCGTAAAGTGGGACAAA